>BSBM01000309.1:4158333-5477500 GCA_027924585.1 Larix kaempferi
TTCACCATATCCAACCATGATACATTCTCTGCTCTATGGCTCCAAAGCCTTCCTCTTTTTTGATGGAATTCGAGCCCATGCTCTAGACCCAAAAATCCTGAAATTTGACACATTTGGTTTTTGGCCAAACCATGCCTCATAGGGGGTTTTTCCTTTGACTGATTTGTGAAAGGATCTATTCTGAATATGAGCAGCACAATTTATAGCTTCAACCCATAGCTTAGGGCTTAGATCCCTAGCTTCAATCATGCAAGTGGCCATCTCTTTGAGAGATCTATTTTTCCTCTCTGCCACACCATTTTGCTGAGGTGTGTAGGGGATTGAATGTTGCATTTGGATGCCACATTCCTCACAAATATGCTGAATTTTATTATTCACATACTCCTTTCCATTATCAGTCCTAAGGATCTTTATCTTATGACCACTATGATTCTCCACTAAGGCCTTCCAAATCTTCAATTTCTCAAACACTTCTGATTTCAATTTAAGGAAGTAAACCCAGCAGAATCGAGAGTAGTCATCTATGAATGTGAGTACATACCTTGATCCACCATATGATGGAGTGGGAAGAGGACCAATGAGATATGAATGTACCAATCCAAGTGGTTGAGTGGCTCTCCTTGCCATTCCCTTCTCATAGCTGCACTCAGGATGCTTTCCAATTACACACCCAATGCATGCACCATTTGAAGATCTGATTTCTGGAAGCCCTTCCACCATCTCATCCTTGTGCAGTGTCTGGAGATATTTGTAGTTCATGTGGCCAAATCTTTCATGCCACAACTTGGAGGTCTTGTTGGCATGAGAGACAAGAGCATGGTCACTAGAGTTTGGAATGAAATTGGAGAATTTGTACATTCTCTCTTCATGATCAGCATACCCCATTGCCACAACTTGATTTGAAGAAATTTCTGAGATTTCTACCAAATCTGGAGTAAATGTTACTCTCTTGGCTTATCCTGTATGGGTCATTTGATAAACTGATAGCAAATTTGCATCCAATGAAGGTACATAGAGCACATCACTGAAATAGCCATGCTCCATGTCAATCCTTCCAATCCCCTTGGTCTGGATTTCTGAATCATCTCCCATTCGAACTGTTGGGCTACCATTCGAATGCATAGAAGAGAAGAGCTCTTTGGATGAAACCATATGTCTGGAAGCTCCTGAATCAATGATAAAGGATGCGGGATTCGAAATACCTACTACCAAAGCATGACATTTCTCCTTATTGTCAGGATTTGAGGTGCTCTCTTTCTTCCTTGCGCCCTCAAGGACTGGGATGTTGTTCTTCTCCAGCAGCTGTGCCATTGAGTCAATGGTTTTCTTCATGCATGATCTCTTTGGATGCCATCCCTTATGAAAATAGGTGCATTTGGTCTTTTCCTTTCCCTTCTTGTCCTTCTCCTTTGACAGATTCAAACCTCCATCTGCAGACTTGGTCTTTTCAAACTTCCTCTTCTCTAGCTGCTTCAAATTCTTGGCTTTCTGCTTGCCTTTGTTGGCATTTGAAACACCCATTGCCAGTGCTTGGTCCTTTGATTTTATGGTGCCCATCTGAACTAGTTTGTCCTTCTCCTTAGTGAGACACTCCATGAAGGTAGCTAGTGATGGCATTTGCCAATTTCGAAGGGTCATTTTGGCTGAGTGAAATGTGCTAACAAATACAGAGAATTCTGGGCCTAGCTTTGGAAGGATGGACAGAATCAGTTGTTCCTCCTTCTTAACAATTCCACATTGTTGCAGTTGAAGCACTAGTGACTTGAACTTCATGAAGAATTCCTGGATGGTTTCAAAATGCGTTGGGCTCAAGCTAATGAGCTCGTTTTCAAGCTGGTGGCCTCTCAGTTCATCAGTTTTCCCAAATAGTGATTCTAGCTTCACCCATACTTCGTTGGGGGTTGTCAAACTATTTGTATGAAACAAGAGTTCCCTCGAAATGCTCAGGAATATCAATCCATAAGCTTCATCAAGTCGATTGTAGTACTTTGCTTTCTCCACAGCAGAATTTGGCTCCACTTATGTGCCCATGGTTACTCTATAGAGACCCTTAGATCTCAGCTTGATAACCATCTCAGCCTTCCAATCGAAAAAATTGAAGGGTGTGAGCAAAATTTGGTTTGCTTCCATGACTGTTGCGTTAATGGTGAGAAAAATACTGAAACACCTGCAAAAAACACTCAATTTTTATCTGGAAATCCTCTCTAGAATGCAGTTCAATGCTCAATATTGACCTACAACTCACTAACTCCACAATGGCTCTTATACCATGTGATTATTTTGATCACAGAAGATCTAGGAGCTATGGAGAACCTCACAAAATTGAATTAATTTGCAAAACCAGTGAAAAAACTTGAAAAATAAGATAATTTTACACACAATGTGAGCTTAATCTTTTCATTCACTGATTGTCTAACATGTGAAAATGTTAAGAACAGGTTTTTATTACATCCATGAGAAATTCGAGAGCATTAGATAGCTCAAGATGAGTGTACAAGTCAAAATTGCCAAATTGGCCTCAATCCCCCCTAGGTGGGTCCAACTCAATCCCAATCATCCCAAACAGTCACGAATTCAGGTGTGAAGGTGGCTGAAGCATGCTGGATCATTGATGATTCCAAGGCAGGCGTGGGTGAGCAAGTAGAGGAGTTTGGGAGGACCAAGGGAGCAATAAATGCTCCAAATCTAGCCAAAATTGGGCAAAATCCACCCTAGCGCCCCTAGTCAACTGAAATTCCCCAAATCAAAGAGAGATGGCACTCCATCATTTAATGAGGTCGCACTTGTGGACAAAACAGGAGGTTGGGTGAACTGGTTTGCTTGGAAGTGGGTGTGAACACTCTCAAATGTGGGTATTTGACCAACTAAAGTCACCTAGTCCAAACTATGGTGTAATTAAGCACATGAGCAATAAAAATTTGACTATGGTTATGGAATATGGTACTAAGTATGGATTACTATTCTAACAGTTGGCTTGGACATCAACCAATTGTTGTAAGCATCTTCAAGTTGTAATAAAGATAACTTGTCTTGTTTCCCAATTCATGTGTGTTGATTGTGTTTCAATTTCATGACTTGTATCTAGATAGATTTGGATTCTAACTTTTGATTCAAGGTTCGTGGAGAATTGTATATGCTTGCATATTGTCTGATCTTAACAGGTTCATCATGAGGACTTCAAGATCTGGACTGCGAGTGGGACAAACATCAAGTGAAAGGTCAGTTACCTTCTCTCACTTTCTTCAATATAGAAACTTTGAAATGCTTGTTTAATCTAGGATTCAAGATCGCATTTGTTTCACTTTTGTCTTAGTATAGAGTTAGTTCATCCTACTTTATCGTAAGAGGGCTTCTTTCTATCTGTAGGAATAAATCTCTACAACACCATCATCTTTGATATATTCTTCTACTATTTCTTGTAACTAATCAGTATCCCCATATGCATTATGTCATTTTCCATATATTGTTGTTTTTAAAGTGACTCTGTATAAATGATATAAGACCAACCATTTTTTGTTACATTATCATTTAAATATGATTATTTAATTTGAAAAGGGAAAACATATGGATCATCATTCTCCGATAAGAATTGGTGTTTATTAGCATGGATGAATCCATAGTCAGTTTTTTGTACTACAGATGGCTTAAGCCATTTACATTTCATTAATATAGGACTTTTCTCCCCATAATAAACTTGAATAATTTCTTGTATGAATCCAACATATAATATATTCTCATTTTCATGTTGAAATTCAACACTCATTATACAATCACAATTCAACTTCCCTTCGTCATTTTCTTCCACCCTTAAATGAATTCCAAATGCCCACGTTCCAATGAATTTATAAACCCATAATGATGGAGGTTGTGAAAGTTCACATTCCTCTATAGGTATATGTTGACCTTCTTTACATGTAGTAGTGATTGCATTGATTATCCATTCATCAAAGGATAAAAAAGAACAAATTTCACTTTGATGATGATTGCGCTTTCGATATTGGTGCAATCTTGTTGGAATCTCTTCACAGTATTTCCTAAACACATAGCACTAATACAAATTGTAAAAAATGACATATGAAATCAAAATAATTAAATTATAAATTTTTTCAAATATTCTCACATGTGCCACTTCTCCATTAAAGATATGTTATGAAGAATGTAAGAGTGTATCTCACTTCTTTCATCATGCGACAACTTGGAGCATTTTACATTTCCTTCTAGTACTTGACCTGCAAATCTGTCATCCACTTCATTATCCCATACACACCGACTTTAATTGTTAAAACCATTCATATACTCTGTACAAAATCCAATGCCTTCTTGCATTGAATAGCCCTCACACATTCTACCTTATGGTATGGCCTTGTTCCGGACATTTGTTTCTAACACTTTCACATATCATTCTATGGGATACATCCAACTTGTTCTAATTGGGCAACAAAACTCAAGCTCTTTTTCTAAATGAATCAGAAGATGCATATAAATATTGAAAATTGTTGGTGGAAACTCACGTTCTAATAAACAAAGGACTTCAACAACCTCTTGTATAAAATTAGTAAAAATTGAAGGATCTAACATGTGTGAGCTCATTCTTTTAAGTAATAGACCAAGCCTTACAATTGCCAATTTTGGTCCCTTTTTTAAACTAGATAAGGAAATGATAGGAAAAACACCCTTAGTTCAAACATGATAATCGTGGGACTTAAGAGCTTTTAAGCTATTATCAAACCAACGATCCATATACTTACTTACATAACCAATGGGAAATTGACTGGAATACATTATTCTTACAAATTGCAAACATTGTTCCTCTATCTATACATAAGGAGCATGAGGTTTTATTACTTCTCCATTATCAGATATTCTCACTAGAGATTTCTTCGAATCCCTAGTTCCTGCATATATATCCGCACATTTATTGTATCATATGTACCAAAAAGAGTTTGTACAATTGCATGTGCAATATTTTTCTCACAATTCATAAAGTCAACAATGTGTTTGATGGGTAAATCCTTAAATTATGGAAACTTATAGAATATCCACAACCAATTTACACCAATTTCTTTAGATAGATCATTTTCACTATTACAAATTCCGCCACATTCACTATATTGCATTCGTTTTTGTGCACTTTAAAAAATAAACTCACTTGTAGTTGAAAGAGGTGGTTGTCAAAGCTCTTCCCTGCCAATAAAAAGTGATTTTTGTCCATGACATGGATGATCTATTGGTTGGTAAGAGCAATTCCCACAATAAGTACACTTGCGCAAATGCCCTGAGTACCTCACAAAATCCTTGAATATGCATTCCAGGCATCCTTGGTAGCCATGAACACTAAGACCTGTTAATGTTCCATATGCAGGCAAGTCGTGTATTGTAAAACGTATTGCATCTCTTAAATTAAATTTTGATAATGTCCCATACCTTAATGTTTGAAATGCTTTGATTCCTTTCCATAGTGCTCTTAACTCATCAAATAATAGTTCTAGATAAAAAACAATACTATCATATGTTACACCTTTCTTCCTGGGTATTATCGATGATAACATTATGAAATAGGGTTTAGTATCCTCCCATGGAGGAAAGTTATAATTGATCAAAAAAATTGGTAATTTGACCAACTAATACTCATATCAGAAAATGGGTTTACCCCATATAAATACAAAGCCATCCTTCTATTAAGAGGTTATTGGGAATCCTACGGTGTCTATGCAAGGGCCTCACTTTATTTCCCCACTGGGTTAGGGTTTCCCCATGACATGTTCCAATGAAAAAAAAAATTATGAGATTCTTGGGAGAAATTAGGCCATGTATTATCAAAATCATTCTAAGCTAGTGAATCAGCCATATGCCGTTGCTTTCCATGAAGGATTTTATTTTTATCATGACATTCCATGAGTTTAGCAATGTCTCGATGACTATACATTCGAAGAAATCGTGGAATAAGTGCAAAATGGTGAAGCACTTTTCTTGGAGCATCTGTATTAAAACCTTATTTAAATCTT
The DNA here is from genome assembly GCA_027924585.1 of Larix kaempferi. Taxonomy (NCBI): domain Eukaryota; kingdom Viridiplantae; phylum Streptophyta; class Pinopsida; order Pinales; family Pinaceae; genus Larix; species Larix kaempferi. Next base: position 4,164,339 of record BSBM01000309.1, read on the forward strand.
GGTTCTTTACATTTCGTACATTGGATCTCATTTGTTAGGGTTTTGCGAAATAGTACACAACTCTTCACACATGCATGGGTATTTTCATATGCCAATCCAAGTTTAGTTCTTATAGACTTACATTTTCTTTGTGAATGTGGCAATGTAGCTTTAGATGGTATCAATTCATCCATAAAACCTAATAAGCCATCGACACTATCATTTGTCTATTCGATGCACAATTTGCAAGTTAATAATTATAATGATTGTTGATAGAAGACTTAACTTTCAATTGATATACACTGGTTTTGTAGCAAGATCCATTAAATTTTGCATCTTAACATCATTCTCATCTTCCACATTATTCTTCTCCACATCATTTATATTTATTTTGTCATGTTGTTGGAAAGATGTATTCAAAATTCTACCAATTTCAATTTATTTATCAATATCAGGTCTCTCAACTCGATCTCTCATACTTTGTAATTCTAAATCATCAATATAGTATGATTGATTCCAAGGGCTAACACCAGTATGCCCATATATTCTTATATGACTACGAATCATTTCTCTTTTTTTATTTGTCCCACAAAGCATCGATTGCATGAACATCCATATGACCCAACTCCCCTCCTATCATCCTCATCAAATGCATGGTACTCTTCATCTGCTAATATTTTAAATTGCTCTATCTTCAATAGTCTACAGTCAATTTAAAAAATATACTCAATTAATAAGATCAATGTAAGCATGTTAATTGACATAAAAAACTGTACGATATTGCATACCCTTATCAACATTTTTTTAAAATTTTTGGAAAGTGTCCAACCCTTGGAGGAAGAAGTGGTCATAATTAAAGGCCTGGAGGAGAGGAAATATAAATTTCTACTTGATAAATAAGTTGACTGGAGGATTAAAAGTAGGGCCTCCTAGCTTGTTGCTAGAGACCAAAATACAATTTTGTCTCGTAGATTTTCTAATATTTGTAAGATCCTATATACAATTGGGGGACTAAAAAACTCTTCAAGGATCAAATTCAATGACATTGCAGCTCTCAGTGTCTCCCATTTACTCTCTATAAAAGTATTTCCGAATACTTGATGAATAGAGACAAGGCACTTTCATGGCTACATGTTAAGTAGATCATTAGATGATTAAGGTCATCACAATTAGGGAGGAGTGGCTTTCAGATAAGGGTAAGGAGGCAATAGTACAATCCACGCTACAAATAAAATATTAGAGGAGTTGATGAAAAACCAAAGAATCAAGGAGTTGATGATGAACAATTGATAAGTCAAGGAATTTTTTCAGTGTGATTTAAGTGGATTTCAACAACAACAACTTTTATTGGTGTAAAGGAGGTTGTTAGAAAGTTTTTAGAGATAAAAACCACATTAGAAAAGTCTATAGACACAATTAGGACCTTTCGAGAACCCATAGTTATGGTTGCAAGGAACATAGCCTCTAATCCAAACCCGTCTAAATTAGATCCTCTTCATCTGGATGTTTGGGATTCTTATAATCAAACACTCAAGCAACCCCATTAGAAAACAAAATAATCACCTTCCTTTAGTTTGGATAATGTCTTTACCTAGATGATTCAACATAAAACAAAATTAATGCAATTTCCAACAAGGAAAACCTCTTTCTTATGAAATGATTCATTAATTCTAGATCACATGACAAACAAGCCCTCATCCTACAATTAATGCAGTCTTCATAGGATATAGTATGAAAATAACATATTTCTAAAGTAATTGCTAACACTAGAGGCTGATTTTTATTTGCAACATAAGCTAAAAAATGTTTGCAAACTTCCTATCTAAGCAATATAATCCATATATGGATTGATTTGGCATCAAAGAAACCAACCCTGTTTTGTTTCCGGTTGGATGATTTTGGAAAAAAAATCGATGTTAGTGGAGCCTATCATAATTTACATACCAATAAATAACCAATTACATTCCTTAAGATCATCTCAAATAAACCAGATTAAAAAAGGATAAGTCGTGCAACAATATTGGTTTTTGTCCCCTGGTAGGGTATGAATGGCTGAATTCTGTGCACTAACAATAAGGACACCTCATTTATTTCCTTCAATCTACTATTCCTCATCTTAGATAATCATTTTCAAGGAAACATTAGATACTTTCAGTATGTGGAACAATGAATTTTGTTGGGAGAGATGTAAATGATGATAGCTCTATGTAATGTCCATTTTTTACAAGAAGGGGAATTAACTAATGACTGATGCTACATGGGATTAAAGAATATCTTGAGCAGGATATTAAGTCATTAGGGATAATAGAGGACCACCTAAGCATGAATCAAGTGACATGCATGACATGCAAGTCATAAATCAAGTTGCATGGGGCATGCGTCATTTAAGTTGCATGCATGCAAAAAGTGAGTTGCATGTAATCAAAAGAGAATAAAAGAAGGAAAATCAACGTTTTGGGAATCCATTGTTGTTGTTAGGAAAATTACTCTTATAGAAGGGGAAAGACTACCAATGTACTGGGGTTATCAGATAGACATATAAAGACTTGCAATCTTTGTTATTAAGCAATTAAGATTAGGGTCAAGAGAGTATGTACCTTATTTCGAAGGACAATCCAATATTTTCTCCCTTTGTTATCCTATCCAACAACCTGCAAAAATAGTCACAAAACCTTCCTCAAATCCATTTAACTACAAATAAGAGATTGAGATTTATTTAAAAAATGTAACATCAACTTCTAATCAAATTGAAATAGACATAAGAAAATATATTGGAAAGGGAATAATATCCAAATCTTTATTGACAATGCAGAAGATACATAAAGCTATACCTATCTTGCACTGACACCCTTGTAACCAGACCTTAGGATCCTTCTCCTCTAACTTATCTATGCATTTCTACAACATAACTTTCTCCAATGATCATAAGGTCCCTTTCTCAATCCCCTCCCCTTATATTTATGGCAAGGCAAGGAGGGTTGGTTCGAAAGGTGGTTGAGTTGGGAAGTTGGGGTAGTTTGGGTAGCTCCCTCAACTAATCCCAATTAATGTTTATAATTATTTTTTCAAATTTTTCTTAAGACACCCGCAACTATGATATAGGACAATTAGCGAGTGACTCGCGAGTGTCCTGACTTGCATCTAGTAGGTGCAACTTTTAATTGACACTTGCGGGTTGTCAGTAGAGAAACCCTCGGCTAACCTGTGGGTTGGAAAGCATGCGGGTCACTTTTATGTATTAAAATAGGCAAAGAAAGATGCTTTTGAAGAAAGGATTGCAAGGTTCAGCTCTAGGTCATCTAGCGTCAAAGTAAGCTCTTCCATCCATACTATCTTTTTGTGTGACCGACAAGGCAATGTGGTCACAGACGGAGAAGTGATAATTTGACCAATAATAGATGCCCCCTAATGTGTGATGTCAGAGGGAAGAGATGGCCAAAATACATTACAATCCAAGCAGAGGGGGATCAAAGAGGCCACAAGATGAGGTCACAAACAATACCTAAAATAGAAACAAATTTAGCAATCATTTTACAATATTGACATCAGGAGATGTTCAGAATGGTAGAACATAATATCCAATACATAACTGAAATATGTATATAGAATGGCCACTGAAACACAAGTGTGGAGCCATGTCAAATAGGATATCATAGCCATAACAACAAGCTAGATTTATGTCTCATCAAGAGCCAAAAATGGGTGTGGCTCAGTCTTGAACAACTTGGGAAACAACAAAATGTGATGATACTATTATAGGCCCAAGGTCTTCATCCAAACCGTCTCAAGGTACAAATCCTAACCATGCGAATAAATGAGCTGAGGTCGAACATGGAGGATACTGTTTGATTATTGGCCAATGATGTAGACCGTTAACAAATGCGAGGGCACCCACCATTAATAAAAATGGGGCCCAAGGAACCTAGTACATTCTAACAAGTGTGAATAAGAGGTATTGAAGTCAAACACTTGAAGAATACATCGAGTAGTGGACATTGATGTATTCCCACTATTCAACTATGAGGGAAATTGCCACTGATGACTGCAATCCCCAAGGTACTACCTGAAACTCTAAAATTTGTTCCCAGAGTAAGATGAGTTGAAGTCGATGGGAAGAAATCTGATGGAAGGGAGGGCTTAATGAATCCTCCATCATCCAACACGATATATAATCAAAAGGTTGATTTGATCTGGAAAAGGACTGAGTACATGATGAAACATACTGACACTAAGGAATGGTCGACACATGAGGTCAAGGTAACTACAGAATGGCTGACACAAGGGGTGTCCTTGAACATTGAGCATGACACAAGAGTGACTTAGGAAGATTTTAAGATAAAGGGACCATGATATAAATCTGTAATGTAGGAGACATTAACAAATTCTCCATATGACTAGAAGAGTAACCAATCAGAGGAGTAAAAACTCTGAGATCAGGTTCAACCTAAGGCCAAAACTAAAACCCAAGTTGTTTGAAAAAGACTAAAAATAGTGTTGTTTTCAAGGACATGATTGAATTGCTTCCTTTATACTCAAAGATACTTTACATTAATCCCTTCCCCTTTCTCTTTTTATTTAAAAATGTTCTTCTTGTTAGTTTTAATGAGTTGAAGAAAGCAAAATCAATAGTCTTTCTTCATTTTTTAAACAAGCTCGAAGAAAGAGGGAGAATACTGCTTGATATAAGTCCAACCATGTGTAATGTAACGAGTCCATAGGAGGGAAACTCAAGACCTTCTTCATGTTCTAAGGAGTTTTAATAATAGATATACTAATACTCGATAACACTCATCCATGGATTTTAATATCGAGCATGGATCTGTTCATGCTCGGTGGTGTTTTAAATTTTAAGGAGTCTAAAAAAATTAAACAATAACTCCATACACCCACTCGTGGATTTTAGTATCGAGCCCGAGTTGGTATGTGCTCGCCAATGTTTTAATATTTAAGGGCTCTGAAAAACTTAAGCAATAACTGCATATACCTACTCGTGGATTTCACATTGAGCCCGATTTGGTGAATGCTCGCTAGTGTTTTCATGTTTCGAGAGTCTAAAAACCCTAAAGAAGACTCCAAAAGGTGATTTTTCGTAGAGTTAGTCTCCTCACCCGAAAAAGTATAAAACAATGAGAGAATAACTCTTCTAGCCATGTATGACTAGAGTATACCTTTTTCATAAATAATCCACAAAGGTCCGGAAAAGGGGTAAACTTATACCTAACTGGATGTCTGTCCAGGTCCTTTAATGAGTATGAATAAGAAAAGCATGCTCGACAATCTTGTTTGATTTTAAATAGTCAAACAAGGGATTAAAAAGACTCTATAGGGACCAGGGAACTAAATTCCTGGATATGTCAAATGACGAAAGGGTTGTAGATATCATGAAGACCACTAGATTAGTAGAAAATGACATATAAACATGATCAAAGGAGATTTCAATATGACATAAAATGCCAGGAAGTACTGCACTAAACTGACATGACACAAAGAAAATCAAATCTTTGTATGATCACCGTTGCGAAAAGTAGTGAGAAATGCTTATTAGAACTTCACCTTATAATAAAAAATAACTTGAAAAAGGTCATTAGTGATTAAATAAAGTTAGAAATAAATTTGAAACTATATGAAAGTTGGTAAAAGTGGGTAAAAATTTAAAGAATTTGTTATAAATAGTGCCAAAATGTCCACATAACTTACAAAGTCATTTTGTTGGAGCAAAGAGAAAACTAAATCCCTTACTTCAACCACTTGTAGCGCTCAAACCGGGTCACCAAATCCACTTTCGTCAGTCGCAAGTAAGTCATCTCTCTCTTGTCTATCAATTCAGTCCATTATTTTAAATTTTTAGTGGTGTTTTATTTTATTTATCTAAGGATTTAAAATTTAGGGCCTCGTACCTATGGGTTCATCTATGCTAAACTCACGGCTACGTGAAATATGCACAGGTTTAGGATAGGAGAACCCACGGGTACTCACCTCTATTGCAGAGGTGAAACCGTGGGTACAACAAGTTAAAAGAAAAAATAAAAAAACTAAATGATGAATGGGGTGAATGATGCATGAATGGTGTTGAACTAGAGGGACAGGGAGCATGAATCCATGGATAGAGATGCCATGGGATATCTACTTACATTGAATGCGCTACAAAAACACGGGTTATTCAATTTTTTCTGAAAAACAAGTATGCGTGCACAAATACACTTACTCCAAATGTTAGTCAGCTACTGGGATCCCGATAACGGGATGTTCAATCTATAAGGGGAGATGTTAGACATCACCATAGATGATATATACTTTATCACCGGTTTATCCCATAGAGTTGAGGGAGTAAACCTCAAGGGAACATGTAGAGGGGTCAGTGCACTATTGATCCAAGATTACATCAACACTTCTTTCTGGTTGGGTATCGAAAAGAGTGGTAGCCATGTTCCAATTGGTTCTATTTATAGCTTCCAGCTGAAAGTGATACTGAGCACATTTAACAGAATTGGGGGGAGTGCCACGCAAAATTTGGCCTCTCGAAACTATATGCAAATCGGCTTTGAATGTTTGCACAGTGTGATATTTGATTGGTGTTCAGGCCTCTTGGTGAATATGACACACCAATTGATAGAATGAAAAACCAGGAAGAAGAAAAACTTCGGTTATGGAAGTATCTTGTGCTCTTTCTTCTTTGAGAGAGTCCCCGCTCTGAGTTCAGGTATGGCTCTACTAGTGTTAAACCCCCACGAGCCATTGATGAATCGATGGGATATATCTTCTTGCACCAGGGTGGAGGGGAACCAAACTTATCATATGCTGATGAATACTATCTAGCATGGTGGAGCTGCTAAGCATCAACTTTGGAGAAGTTTCCGTATGCAGGCATGGATTGTTAGTTTTTCAGAATTTAATTCAATCTGATCTAGGATCTTAACTGAGATAACAACATGTACAACATATCTACATCATATCAATCATGAACATAATAATGCAAGCACACAAGAGACAATAGACACACAGATTTTCACTGGGGAAAACCATAAAGGTGAAAAACCCCACAACTTCCTCAGAGATAGATAGATCAATGATACAACCGAAGAATAAGAGATATACTCCTAGCAAGAGCTTCTCCTCCTCCACTAGTGCGCCATTATCCAATGAGAGTATGAGTGAGAAAGTTAATGAACAAATAGAGTGCCTCCTGCACTCTATTTATACTTGACTTGACTTGCCTAATAACCTTTACTAGGTCGGCCTCAACTTAACCACATGACTTATATAGGGCCGACCCCATCAAGGTGGTCTAATAACCGATCTTACTTGTGGCTCTTCCCCGAGCCACTTTTATTGGGTTTCTTCGACTGGGAATCACTTGGGATATTTTTCTTCGCAATGAATTCCTGAAAAGTTATGATCAACTTCGCAAATCCTTCCATAGTCTCTTGCTCATATTATTTAATCGTTTTGAGTATCATCGCCGATATGGGTTGTTTCATTCAATATTTCATTGTACTTTCGATCATGCAGAGTTCTTGCAATTTCTCCTTGATTTCCTCCCAAAGTGCTAGTGCTTATTCTTGCATAGGCTGCAACTTCGACGAATTTTTAGCTCCTTTCATCCTTAGAGCATTCAGCTTCTTCTAAATCCCTTTCGTTTCTGTGAACTTTTGAATCCTTTTCATTGGTGGAAACTCCTTCATGGTCGTGTTCAAAGAATCAAGGTCCTTCTGCTTGTTCTTAACTTCATCCTAAATGTTTTGTAGTTCAAGATCCTCTTGCAGTATATCCCAAACCTTAGTGACTTCTTTCGATAAGTATTGACACCTCACAAATTGTGTGGATATGTTCTCTGTTGGGATGCATATACTTGTTCTTGTACTGACCCAGGTTTTGCGTAGTTCAAAGACCCAAAAATACTCCCTTTTCACCGGCCCTTTCGGCAACAATCTGCGAACAGACTGAGATCTCACCCGAGCAAAATTTATTAGGTGGCTATAGAAGCAAATTTCTGTAACCTGATGATGCGCAGCTAGAGAACAGATCCACTAGGAGGACTTACACTTTCTCGACATCCACTTCCAACACCACAGCGCACTTCGGGACTGTGCTCAAGCGGTAGTTACCCACACTGCACTACAACAACGCAACTCTGGACTGTGCTTCAGGACCGTCAAACTCACTAAAGGTTGTGCTGAATAGAGTGACTTCTCGGTTTACTTCAAGCTATGCAATTTACCATCTTATAACAATGCAAATATGTGCCTATGTGCTTCACAGTCCCAACAACACAGGCTTCGTTGAATTATTGTTATTCCTTCAACTGCGCAACTACTATTTTAACTAAGCAATTGCGTATTTATCATATTCAACAAAAATTTAAAACGTTCATGTATGTTCTTACACTTAACATAACATTTCCATCCTCATTCATTAACACTTAGCATATTTGAGCATGTCCGTCCAACAATTAACATATTATCCTCATCCACATACACATGAAAATACATATAAAATCATGGGCATACACAAACATGCGACAATCACGCATATGAAATCACACAACACAGGTACTTACGTGGTCCACCCCTCGGATGGGGACTACGTTCACGGGAATTTTTGTTTCTATTAACAGGAAGGGTCAACAGTTCCAGTCTGTGCACACGGCAGCAGACACTTCTCTACAATAGGTCTCTGCGGACACACCTACAGAGCCTTTTCTCTCTTAGAGATCTCTTAGCACAGATCTTACAATAAGGCTCTATCACTCTATCAAAATCTATTGAAATCTAACCATTCCCTTTGCAAAATTTCCCCTTTTATAGACTGTGCCCGAAGGTCACATCTTTACAATAACTATGGGCCGAAACCCCATAGTACCCTTAATCCCCAAAATGGCATGGTTAGCCCGCTAACCATTCTTTCCATAACTTCTCATTTACTTCGCTTGTCCTTGGTCGTCCTCTACACCACTTCCTAGCTCTAACATCCTCCTGACGGTTGCTTGCTCTGATTGCGTAGCACTTACTGTACCTTGGTGCATCCTTTGCACTTCTTGTCTCATCATCGTTGTTCCTATAGCTGTCAGGTCGTCGCTTCTTCCTTAACAACTCCAACTACCCTAGTTGTCCTTTGTCCTTCTACATTTAATAAGGAAGCAGGCCCCTTTCCTCCATCTCCATGTCACTCCATTCACTGTTTCCAGGAATTGTGGAGTCTCTTCTCCCCAAACTAGGCCAGCACTAGGCCTCGTCAAGTTCGTACTTCTTCCTCGAAATTGTTGCGCTTGAGCTACACTTGGACAAAACTGTGCCAATCTTGAACTTCGCTTCAGCAAGACTGCGCTTACATGACCTTCGCTTCACCAAAAATGCACCAACTTGGGCCTCGCCCAACAGGCCCCTAACACTCACTCGTAGGTTATCCTCGATCCGCTTCACTTCGGTTGCGTGTCCTCTTGGGGACTCAACCTTTCAGTGAAGTCTTGAAGTGTTGCACTTAGCTTCGCAACTGCTTCCTTTGTTTCCTGCTCAAATTCCTTGACATTTTCCAACATCTTTGGTGAGATGGCTTCATGAGCATGCTCCTTCACTATATACTCCATTGTGTGAAGTTTTTGTATCTTCTCTTCAATATTCTCTAACGGAGCAAGTGCTTCTTCTTGTTGAATATTGTAACTTCAAAGAATATTATATTTGTACTTTATTATTCCGGAGATGATACATTCCTCCGAGGTAACCCTATCATGTATCTGGAGATGTTTATTCCTCCAGGGGTTTGTATTAACTAGGGTTATTAGACCCACCATGGGTGGGTCGGCCCTGCAGTTATATTTTAGGGGTTATTAGACTTCTCCAGGTGAGGTCGGCCCCATTAGTCTTTTAGTCAGTTGGGAGTCAAGTATAAATAGAGGAGGTGAACTCCTCATTAGATCATTCACTCACTCGTGGAAGAGTGCGCACTAGTTGAGGAGATCTGCTAAGGAGTCAAGGAGAAGGAGCACATCTTGTATTTTGGTTGATCATCTTATTGAGGAAAGCTTTGTTGGGTTTTCTACCCCATGAGGGTTTCCCAGGGTATATTGTGTGTCTATCTTGTGATTGTGTTTCTTTCAGAGATCTTGTTTGCCTATTTGGTTTAAACTTAACATGGTATCAGAGCTAGACTGAATAGGACATCTTTCACAAGGTAAGAATACCTCTTTCTCTCTCTTTGGTGAAGTTAGGGTTTTCAGCCCAAAGTTGGTATTATTGTTTTTTGGTTGCATGGCTGGATAGCTCTCATCAATACCTTTCTTTTGAGCCATAGATCGAACTTTTTGGTTGGGTAGAACTTCGGGAAATTCAAACCCTAATTCTACCAAAAGTGCGATACGTCAGATTTTGGTTTCAGAAAAAAGTTGTAATTTTTGATTTCTGATTACATGACTGGATAGCCCTTCTCAAGAGCATTCTTTTGAGCTATAGATCGAACTTTTTGGTTGGGTAGAACTCCGGGAAAGTCAAACCCTAATTCTACCAAAAGTGCGATAAAATTCTGTTCCAGATTCCGGAAAAGTAAAAAGTAACTTCCCAGGTAAGTCTACTCTGTCTCTTGGACTCCCCCAAGAGAAGATGGCTCCAAATACTAAGCTTGAAGACAAGCTAGAAGGCATAGAGAATTTCCGGGCATGGAAATACAGAATTGGTCTCATTCTTGAGGAGAATGATCTTGCTCATTATATCAAGGAGGAAGTTGCAGAACCAGAAGAAGATGAAGCCAAAGAGAAACACAGGAAGGATCTGATTAGGGCAAAGAGAATCATAGCTGATTCCATTAAAGACCACTTGATTCCCCAAGTGTCTTCCAAGAAGACTCCAAAGGAAATGTATGATGCCCTAGGAAGAATGTATGAAGGAAAGAACATCAACAGAAAGATGAATCTAAGGACTCAATTGAAAAGTACCAAGATGCACAAAGGAGAATCCATTCAAGACTACTTCTCAAGAGTCTCTCTAATCAAAGAACAACTAGATGCCATTGGTGATACTCTTGATGAAGATGAACTTGTGATGACAGCTCTAAATGGTCTCACTAGACCTTGGGAGTCATTCATTCAAACTATGTGTGCCAGAAAAGAAAGTATGAAGTTTGATGTAGTATGGGAAGATTGTGTTCAAGAGGAGGCTAGGGTTGCCAACAGAGAAGCACTTCTCAAAGAGGATGACCAAGCTTTGGCCACCCACACCAAAAGAGGAAAGAGAGGCTACTTCAAGAAAGTAAACCACAAAAGGCCTCAACCCTCTCATAGATTCAAAAAGAAAGGGGGAGACATCTCCACAGTCCAATGCTTCAATTGTTTTAAGCTAGGACACTATGCCAGAGACTGTACCTTACCAGAGAAGAAGAAGAAAAGGTTTGTTCACAAAAGACATCATGCTCATATGGCAGAAGATGACAGTGAAGAAGAAGAAGAAGAAGAAGAAGAAGAAATGGAGGAAAGGCCTCAAAAGAAAAGATCTAAAGCAAAGAAAGAAGAACCAGAAGAATATGTACTATTTTCTGCTCTCTCTGGATCTGTGTCTCCTGGTGAAGGCACTTGGCTCATTGACAGTGGTGCTTCAAAGCACATGACAGGTCATAAGGAAACTCTCTCCAAGATTGAAGAGAAGTCTTCACCCCAGAAGGTATCTCTAGGAGATGATTATCAATATCCCATCAAGGGAATTGGTGAAGCAAGCTACAAGCTTGATTCAGGAACACCTTTGAAGATGAAAGAAATTTTATATGTCCCAGGTTTAAAGAAGAATCTACTTTCTATCTCAGCACTAGACAAGAAAGGCTTTAGAGTAGCCTTCATAGATGGTCAAGTACTCATGTGGACCAAAGGAAAATCAATCAAAGATGCAATTGTCATTGGTGAAGAAGAAGGAGGACTTTATAAACTCAAGGGTCATCCAGAATCTGCCCTTGCTCATGAAGTTTCTAGTCCCAGTGAGCTTTGGCATAGAAGGCTAGCTCACATTAACTATAAAGCTTTACCATATGTGAGTAAGATGGTTATAGGTTTGCCAAACTTGAAGGTTGATCATGATGGCTCATGTAAAGGATGCAAGAAAGGGAAGAATATCAAGAATCCCTTTCCGAAAAGTGAAACAAAGACTAAGGGTTCTCTAGAGCTAATACACTCAGATGTATGTGGACCTATGCCTACCACATCTCTAAGTGGGTTTGAATACTATCTCTCTTTCATTGATGACTATTCAAGAAAAAACTTGGATATACTTCCTAAAGGGTAAGAATGAAGTCTTTGGAAAATTCAAAGAGTTCAAGGCTCTAATAGAAAACCTCTCAGACAAGAAAATCAAGATTCTCAGAACAGATAATGGTGGAGAATATACTTCAAAGGAATTTGAAGAGTTCTGTAAAGAAGCTGGAATCAAAAGAGAACTAACCACTCCTTACAATCCCCAACAAAATGGGGTAGCTGAGAGGAAAAATAGAACCATCATGGAAGCTGTAAAGACTATGATACATGATCAAGACCTTCCCATGTATCTATGGGCTGAAGCAGCCAAGACAGCAGTATATGTTCAAAATAGACTATCTCATAGTGCTCTTGACTTCAAAACTCCAGAAGAAGTCTTTACAGGAAAGAAGCCTGAGGTAAGTCATCTCAAAATATTTGGGTGTCCTGTGTACATCCACATTCCAAAAGAAAAGAGATCCAAATTGGATCCCTCAGGTAAGAAGGGAATGTTTGTTGGTTATTGTGAAACTTCCAAAGCCTTCAGAATCTACATACCAGGTTTTCATCATATAGAAATAAGTAGAGATGTTACTTTCGATGAGGAAGCAGCCCTCAAGAAATCTAGAAAGTGTCAACTTGAAGAAGTTTATGAAGAAGATACATCTCCCAGAATCTCAGAGAATGCTCACATTCCTGAAGAGGACATACTTGAGGATCATGACATGCTGGAACCACAAGAACCTCCTGTTGCAGAATTGTCAAGGAAAAGAAGACCAGCATGGGCTAGAGATATTATTCAAGGAGCAGAAATATATGGTGCTCCTGAAGGCTCCACCAGAGAAAGGAAGAAACCAAAGCTAGTATCCAACTATATGGCCCTAATGTGTGATCTTGTGGATCAACTACCTACCAGCTATGAAGAGGCAGCTCAAAAGAAAGAATGGGTAGAAGCAATGACTGAAGAATATTAGTCAATAATGAAAAATGATGTTTGGGATATAGTTCCCAAACCAAAAGACAAAAGTGTGGTTTCTTCCAAATGGATCTTTAAAATAAAACTTGCTGCGGATGGAAGTATTGAAAAATACAAAGCAAGATTTGTAGCCAGAGGTTTCTCTCAGAAGGAGGGAATTGACTATGAAGAAACATTTGCACCAGTTGCTAGGTATACTTCAATTAGAACTATCATGGCTCTTGCATCCATGATGAAGTGGAAACTACACCAAATGGATGTTAAGACAGCTTTTCTGAATGGTGTAATTGAAGAAGAAGTATACATAGAGCAACCACAAGGGTTTGAGGTAAATGACGGAAGGACTCATGTATGCAAACTGAAAAAGGCATTATATGGGTTAAAACAAGCTCCCAGAGCTTGGTACGGAAGGATTGACAATTTCTTAACTAGCATGGGCTTTACCAAAAGTAAAGCTGACCCAAACCTTTATCTCAAGGTGTTGGATGATGAACCAGTTATACTTTTACTATATGTAGATGATCTATTTCTAACTGGAAATGAGAAACAAATTATTGAAAGCAAGAAGAAGCTTTCTTCAGAATTCGAGATGAAAGATCTCGGATTGATGCACTACTTCATAGGCCTAGAAGTGTGGCAAGAACCAAAAGGAATCTATCTGAATCAAGGTAAGTATACTGTGGAAATTCTGAAAAGATTTGATATGTTGGAATGTAAACCCATGGCCACTCCCATGGACTCCAACTTAAAGATTTTGGTTAATGACTCATCAGAATTAGTGGACCTAACCTTATATAGACAGATCATTGGGTCACTAATGTACTTGACAAATACTAGGCCAGATATATGCTAAGTCAGTATCTAGTTGAACCCAGAAAGGTTCATCTAATAGCTGCAAAGCATGTAATGAGGTACTTAAAAGGTACATTAGATTTTGGTCTACTCTATGATGGAAGTCATGAACTCAAGTTGCATGGTTACTCAGACTCTGATTGGGCAGGCAGTGTCTCAGACAGAAAAAGTACTTCAGGTGGATGTTATAGCCTTGGATCTGCCATGATCTCTTGGTTCAGCAAGAAACAATCCAGTGTGGCCCTTAGCTCTGCTGAGGCAGAATACATAGCTGCTTGCTCTGCTAGCTGTGAAGCTGTATGGCTTCGGAAACTATTATCTGGAGTGTTTGACTTAGAAATGGATCCCACTATGATTATGTGTGATAATCAAAGCTGCATCAAGATGACAGAAAATCCTGTGTTCCATGATAAGTCAAAACACATAGAGATCCGATACTTCTATATTCGAGACATGGTGCAGAAAGGAGCTATCAAGCTTGAGTACGTGAGAACTGAAGATCAAATTGCTGATATCCTGACCAAACCACTGTCTCGTGTGAAATTCGAATACTTTCGAGACAAGCTTGGTGTAGTTCAAAAGGACTCTTCTAGAAAGGGGGAGTAGCATGATTCCTGATGGCAAGCAAGTCTCATCAATAATGAGACTTCACCTAGTCACTTAGAAATAGTTAGATTTAGGACTATTTTATTTTCATTCAGTTTTACTTATACATGATTTTTGATGATAGATGTATTAGTGAGAATACATGCTAGATGTATACATGCTTTTGATGTTAGATGTATACATGATTTTGATGATAGATGTATTAGTGAGAATACATGCTAGATGTATACATGCTTTTGATGTTAGATGTATACATGATTTTGATGATAGATGTATTAGTGAGAATACATGCTAGATGTATACATGCTTTTGATGTTAGATGTATACATGATTTTGATGATAGATGTATTAGTGAGAATACATGCTAGATGTATACATGCTTTTGATGTTAGATGTATACATGATTTTGATGATAGATGTATTAGTGAGAATACATGCTAGATGTATACATGCTTTTGATGTTAGATGTATACATGATTTTGATGATAGATGTATTAGTGAGAATACATGCTAGATGTATACATGCTTTTGATGATAGATGTATACATGATTTTGATGATAGATGTATTAGTAAGAATACATGCTTATGATTGTATGATGTATACATGCTGTTGATGCTAGATATTGATTATGTACTTGTATTGATGAGAATACAGTTGAGGGGATTGGATCATCCCTGGACTTTCAGTCCTAAAGAGAGCCGTAGACGTGAGGTCTTCGAGAATGAAGTCCTTAGTGGACAGTTGAGGGGATTGAATCATCCCTGGACTTTCAGTCCTAAAGAGAGCCGTAGACGTAAGGTCTTCGAGAATGAAGTCCTTAGTGGACAGTTGAGGGGATTGGATCATCCCTGGACTTTCAGTCCTAAAGAGAGCCGTAGACGTGAGGTCTTCGAGAATGAAGTCCTTAGTGGATAGTTGAGGGGATTGGATCATCCCTGGACTTTCAGTCCTAAAGAGAGCCGTAGACGTGAGGTCTTCGAGAATGAAGTCCTTAGTGGACAGTTGAGGGGATTGGATCATCCCTGGACTTTCAGTCCTAAAGAGAGCCGTAGACGTGAGGTCTTCGAGAATGAAGTCCTTAGTGGACAGTTGAGGGGATTGGATCATCCCTGGACTTTTAGTCCTAAAGAGAGCCGTAGACGTGAGGTCTCCGAGAATGAAGTCCTTAGTGGACAGTTGAGGGGATTGGATCATCCCTGGACTTTCAGTCCTAAAGAGAACCGTAGACTGGGTCTCCGATAATGAAGTCCTGAATGAACAGGCAGGGGATTGTATCGTCCCCGGACTGAGGTCCCAGAATAGAACCGTAGACTGGGTCTCCGATAATGAAGTCCTGAATGAACAGGTAGGGGATTGTATCGTCCCCGGACTGAGGTCCCAGAATAGAACCGTAGACTGGGTCTCTGATAATGAAGTCCTGAATGAACAGGTAGGGGATTGTATCGTCCCCGGACTGAGGTCCCAGAATAGAACCGTAGACTGGGTCTCCGATAATGAAGTCCTGAATGAACAGGTAGGGGATTGTATCGTCCCCGGACTGAGGTCCCAGAATAGAACCGTAGACTGGGTCTCCGATAATGAAGTCCTGAATGAACAGGTAGGGGATTGTATCGTCCCCGGACTGAGGTCCCAGAATAGAACCGTAGACTGGGTCTTCGAAAATTGAAGTCCTGAATGAACAAGCAGGGGATTGCATCGTCCCCGGACTGAGGTCCCAGAATTGATCCGTAGACTGAAGTCTCCGAGAACTGAAGATTGGATTGTATCATCCATGGACCTATGTCCTAAAAGGAGCAGGATTGATGATCCTAGGAATATGATCGTGTGATGACGATGCTGATGATCGTGTGATGACGATGCTGATGATCTTGCGATGACGATGCTGATGATCGTGTTGATGATCGTGTGATGATGATGCTGATGATCGTGTGATGACGATGCTGATGATCATGTGATGACGATGCTGATGATCGTGCGATGACGATGCTGATGATCGTGTGATGACTATGCTGATGACGATGCTGATGATCGTGTGATGACGATGCTGATGTTCGTGTGATGACGATGCTGATGATGATGCTGATGATCGTATGATGACGATGCTGATGATCGTATGATGACGATGCTGATGACGATGCCGATGATCGGATTGATATCGACACTGTTGACATTGATGTTCCAGTAACTGGTTGAGTTACTGATGAAGATGAATTGAAGAAAGCTTCCAATGATTTATAGATGTATCATATATGATGACTCCTTGCTCTTGCAGATGTTGTTATAATATCCTTCTCGTTAAGGGGGAGTGTTGAATATTGTAACTTCAAAGAATATTATATTTGTACTTTATTATTCCGGAGATGATACATTCCTCCGAGGTAACCCTATCATGTATCTGGAGATGTTTATTCCTCCAAGGGTTTGTATTAACTAGGGTTATTAGACCCACCATGGGTGGGTCGGCCCTGCAGTTATATTTTAGGGGTTATTAGACTTCTCCAGGTGAGGTCGGCCCCATTAGTCTTTTAGTCAGTTGGGAGTCAAGTATAAATAGAGGAGGTGAACTCCTCATTAGATCATTCACTCACTCGTGGAAGAGTGCGCACTAGTTGAGGAGATCTGCTAAGGAGTCAAGGAGAAGGAGCACATCTTGTATTTTGGTTGATCATCTTATTGAGGAAAGCTTTGCTGGGTTTTCTACCCCATGAGGGTTTCCCAGGGTATATTGTGTGTCTATCTTGTGATTGTGTTTCTTTCAGAGATCTTGTTTGTCTATTTGGTTTAAACTTAACACTTCTTGCATTAGCTACAACTTTTCCAAAGTGTCATCCTCCTTTTCCCTTAATATCTTCGACTCTTTCTGCACCTCCCTAGTCTTTGTGAATTTCAAAATCTTCTGCCTTCGCGGAAAAGTCTTCATAGTTGTCTGCACAAAATATAGCTCTTGTTGTCTCTATTGTATCTCTTCTTGTATGTGTTGCAGCTCAGGGTCTTCCTGCAGTGTGACACATAGTATAGTGTCTTAGTTGAGCAGTTCCTGACATCGCGCTACTTCTGCCACAATGTTCTCTGTTGACATCCTCAACTCTTCGCTTCTGGCGTCTTTGACATCCTCAACTCTTCGCTTCTGGCGTCTTTGACATCCTAAGGAGTGTCAGGTTGCTGCTGTGACTCTATAGTATCAATATTCTCTTTATATGCTATCGCCATATCAACCGTCTTTGCCTTAATATTTTCCATTGCGGCACCAATATTAAGTATCATAGCTTCTACCTCGGGTACCTCTTCGCACTTAAGTATCTTCGTGCAGACTGCTGCAACCATTTCCTTTAGTCTGCAATGTTTCTCCTGAGTAGTGGATATCTCTCTGCTCTTCTCTATGGATTCTCCCTTCAAATCCTTATAGCTTTCCTCTAACTGTAGGTGTTGGTTATACGAATTAATGTTTCGATCCCAAATTGCTTTCACAACCTGTAGGTGCAAATTTTCTAACTCTTCAAGTGGCAACATGCCGACATTGATATCTAGGTTCTCCAACCACTTTGCACCCTCAACCATTTCATCATTAAGAAAGATGACATTCATTGGATCCATCCTGACTAAGAGAGGTATCATCGTCAAGGCATGTGTTTTTCTCTTTCTTTGTCTTGACTCACCTGAATTTCCCTCAGAGTCGGATTCGTGCACCAAGTCCTGCTGAACTTGTTCTATCTTCGCGATAATGCTTTTCAGCTCTGATAAGTTCTAGATGAGGTTTTCTTGGACCTCTTCGCTTTTTATTTCCTTCAGAGCAAGCATCTCTTCTAAGTGCTCGTTGATTCATGTTGCAATGCTTTCATAGTCATCTGCATGCAAATTCACTTCTCTCGATCGTTTAGTTTCTTTGTGGTTCTTCTTGTGCCCTTTTTCTGGAACTGAGCTTTCAAGGTCCTTCCTCTTTTCTCCCGATTGCGTTGCTACAATGTCTTGTTCAGTTCCCTGTCCTGCTTCTATATCTTGTGCATTGATCATTTCTTTCTCGTTATTCGAATCTCCAGCTTCTCTTTCATCTGATGTTGTAGTGATTATTACTAGCAAATCGACCTTCCATTCATGCAGCCATTCTTCCATAATCAACTCAATCGTTGGTGAATCAAGATGGTATGATCCTTCAAACCATTATGGGTTATGATTCTCATCCCTTAGTTGAATATATATGAAGTGAAGGTCATCTTTGAATTGGATCCTTCGGATATGCACATTCGTTACCTCCTTTGTGATGCGCCGAGTGCGCTGAATCACATCGCATAGCTGATCGTAATAGGTGAACATCTTCTCATTGTTCACCCACTGTCTTTCTAGCCTCGCATTTTCCCACATATTGGAATATATAATTCCTCTGCAATATCCAAAAATAGCTTGAACATACAGTTCATAAAGTGGCTTTTTCCAGCCCACAAATGCGATGAGCAACAGTAACCAACTATAGTGGAAAGGGCTTCCACTTTCCTACGTCTCCCAAACATCATCCAAGAACTCATTCAACAAGTAACTAGACCAATTGTATGGAGTACCATCCTTAGCCTTCACAACTAAGGAAACTGTAGCGTCCTTGTGCACTCATCTGTCTTTCAGCACATGTATTGGTCATGCTGAAACTGCGGGTACTTCAGCTGATGTGGTTCCTTGACCTCTAGCACATCATGATCTGAAAATTTTCAGTCTGGGATCTTGACAAGCAAATTCTCATGGATGCGCATATGGCTCAATATTGGTGGCAGCAGAATCTCATACTGTGCATTCTTTGCAATCTTACAAGGAGGCACATCACTTCGTCGTGGAGGAATGTATTCGGGTGTGAGGAAGATCGGCCTATCACAGGGTTGTTCCTGTGTAGTCTTCTTCTTCATACCTTCCACCTTCGGATTCTTTGGTTCTATGGTCGATCTCTTATCCTTCTGCTTGGCTTCTACTCTGTGGTGTGGTGAGCTTCTTGATGAAGCATCCCTTTCTGGAACAAGTTTCTTAGAGGGCGTTTTGATTAATCCCTCGATCCAAGACTGATTAAAATCCCTCACAACATCATCTAGCCTTGACTAGTCATAAATTCACTTGCAAATTGCTCTACTTGCTCTTGCTAGTAAAAACTTAGAAGAAATCACGGTAAAGACGATGAGATGTGCTTAGTCCTATTAATAGGAGTAGCTAACCTGAGCCATGCCCACAAACGGTTATCTTGGCATTAAATGCCATATCCGTTGGCCAAATCTCACTGAGATATCGGTAATTTCCTTTAATCAATGTGCTCGAACGACCCAATCTACCTTAAATGCGGCACCAACCATTTATCAAAAACACTGTATAACGGATACTTTTTCGACCGACATTTTAACAGCTAGTTTTCCTTGACTTCGCTAGTGGTCATATCAAGTGCAAGGTTCACTACACATTTCGCTTTCATTGATTTCAACTTCGCAGTGTGAACCCTCCCTTCTAGTGGATGTGTGAGTTGCAAGGTTCACGATGCATTATTCTTTCTTTGATGTTAACTTTGAAGGCACAAACCTTCTCTTACTTCTCAACTCATCTTTCCATGTATGCTTCGCAGCACAACTTCCATTTGCATAAAAACTTTGCATCTTAACAAAATTGTGTGCAGACTCTTTATTCTGTCATTCTTAGTTTCTATTTTCAACTGCACATGACACTTAGAACCTTCTCTTGGTGCTTAATTGATTACTGGAGGGGTAGGACTATCCTTGTATGGATTTAGTCTACTCCCATTAACAAGTCCTTTCAAATTTTCTCCAAATATCATGGCTAACTGAACTGTGCCACCACTAGTAACATGCTTGACAACATATGGTCCTAGCCAGTGCATTTTAAATTTTCCAAGAAATTTCATGAACTTACTATCATAGAGGTGGACAAGCTCTCCTACCTAGAAGAATTTGTACTTGATGTGCCTATCATGCCATTATTTTTCTCTGTCTTTCTGCACTTGTTGGTGAAATCCTTCAATGAAGCGATCTTCATCCAACCCAACTAACTGTATTTTAAAGTACTTTTTAAAATGCTTCGACAATGCCATTAGCTTGTGGATGATATGACATGCTCTTCTGATGGTAGATATGAAATTCTTTGGTCAAATCATCAATGGTCCTATTCATGAAGTGTGTTCCTTGATCGCTCATTAGGATCTTTGGAAATCCAAACCTTTTCAATATGTTCTCAAAGATGAACTGTGAGGCAGCAACTGCGCTACAGTCCTTCACTGGTTTTTCTTCTGCCCATCTTGTGAGATACTGCGTAGCTGTGATAATATATATCCAAACAGTTTGCTTTCCTGGTGGGTTATTAGGTCCCACAAAAGCAATAGCCCATTTATGAAATGCTTGCACGGTTAGTTGTGGCATCTATGGCATCTCATCTTTATGAGATCGCTTTCCTGTCCTCTGGAAAACATTGCAACTTTGGAAATGTTCCTTTGAATCTTTATGTAATGTTGGCCACCATAGTCCTGCTCTTAAATTTTTCTATGCAGTAGCTCTTTCTGATAGTGCCATCGAGATACCCTTGAATGTGCTTAAGCAAGTATCATAGGTTTCTCATGCTCCGATACACATCTTCGCAATAATTCATCTGGTCCCAGTTTGTATAATTGGCCTACAATTATGGTAAATTCGGATTCTCTTACCACTAATTGCTTCTTCTACTGCGTAGTAAATTCTGTAGGTGCTAGACCTATAGTTAGGAAGTCTACAATGTCCTTATAGTAGTCATATGCTATGTGAATAGCCAAAAATTGTGCATCTGGTAAATTGTCTTCCAAGTTACTAGGTTCTTTGCCTGACTCAATTCGGGAAAGATGGTCAGGCCCTGAATTCAATCTTCCTGGCTTAACAATGATTTCAAAATCATATTCTTGAAATAGAAATAACCATCTGCATATTCTCCCCCTAACACTAGTTTTTTTACCAAGTACTTCAAAGCTAAATGGTCACTGAACATACAAAAATGCGAAACTAGCAGATAGTGTCTGAACTTTTGCAATGCATATACCATAGCTAAGTCTTCTCTTTCTATCGTGGTATAGTTCTTTTCTGATAAGGATAAATTTATTCTTGAAAATGCGGTGGGATGATTGATGCCTCCCTCACCTGTTTGAGCTAGCACAATACCAAGTGCTATAGATGAATCATCTACATGTACATGGAATGGTTTACTCTATTCTGGAAATACTAGAATAGGCGCAGTGACCATTCTCTCTTTCAATGTATCCAATCCTTTATGGAAGTCTTCAGTCCAAATGTACTCTGCTTCTTTCTTCAATAATTTCTCCATAGGTGCAGTGATCTGCGCATATCCTTTGATAAAATTTCTATAGTATCTTGTGTGTCCCAATGTAGTACGTAGTTTTTTCACTAAGTTAGGCACTGGTAGGTTCACAATAACTGTGATCTTTGCTAGATAAATTATTGGTCCTTGCTTACATACAATGTGTCCTAGTAGGATTCCATAAGGAACATAGAAAATGCTTTTCTTTATATTCAAGGAAATTTGATCTTGTCTACACTTCACTAACACCATTCTTAAGTTCGCATAATGGTTCTTCAGTGATCCGAATACTATCCAGTCATCAAAATACACTTCTAAGAATTTATGGATAAAATATTTAAATGCAACAACAACTACTCTGGAAAATATAGTAGGTGCATTTTTTAAACCAAAGGGCATAACTATGTACTGATATGATCCCCATTAAGTAGAAAATGTTGTCCTATTCCTGTCTTCTATAGAAATTCTGATTTGATGATATCCAGAGAATCCACTAATGGATGAGTATGCTTTGTTTCCTCCAACATTATCTATCACATCATTTGTAAATGGACTAGGAAATCGGTCATGCAGTGAAGCATCATTTAGCTTTCTGAGATATACGCATATCCTGATTTTTCCTTTAGATTTCTTATCCTCAATAACCATGGGACTTATCCACTCTGATTCTTCTATTGGCTCAATAATTCCTGCGTCAAGCATCTTATCAAGCTCCACTTTTACTCTTTCTTTGTATCTGGGATTCAGTCTGTAGGTTCTTTGCTTGATAGGCTTTGCATTTGTATTGAGAGGTATTTTCATAACTCCCAAGTCACCTAAAATGCCTTTTATTTTAGAAAACGTGGTAGGAAATAGGTCTTGATATTCATGCAATAGGCCTGCAATATGTCCTATTGTTTCTTCATCCCAGTAATATCCAATAGAAGGGAACTTCGGTTCCTTTTCAGTACCAATGTTGATCTTTCTATTCTTCACAAGACTACTGAGTTCTGGAATCTTTAATTCAAGTCCCTCAACTTTGCATTCTCCTTCAGACTCTATCATGTTTACATCACACGAATCTTCATCTGCATCTCCTTCTAATGCGACGTTATAATGTTTTGACTGTTTTTCCCATTCTGGTTGTTCATATATTGGTAATGGGGTATCTTCGAATACCTTATTTTTAATGATCTACAAAGCCTCACAAATACTCGAAAAAGCATCCTCAAAACTAAAAGTGGATTGAAAGTAAGTTATCAGTATGTGCCAATATATTATTCCTCTGCGAATTCAGCTTTTGCATAACAGTTCTTTGGGATTTCTTCTAATGTGTGTGTAAACATGTGCACCCATTCTTGCTTAGGTGTATGTATCCAAGCTTTCGAAAACATTTCTATGTGGTCTCTAGGGGCCGTTTGTCCATTATATTTTACTTGCATAATTTGAGTATGTTTTGTAAATCTGATTTCCATCATGTGCTTACATTCTTCCCATGTATTCAAGTTCTGTTTATGCGCAACCCACCATCTAGCAGGAGCAGCGTGCAGTTCTATCGCTAAAGAAACTAACTTATGTTGTGCTAGAACTAAAACTACATATTCATGAGGGAATGCATGTATAATTTTAAGACCATCATAAGTAGAAATTGGGATTACCTCTGTTCCAATACACCGTAGAGACTTTGTGATCTTCGCACATCATCACGCTGATACTTCATGCATTTTCCTCTGTCAGTTCTCCATTCCTACATCTGAGTCTGATACGCAACAACTATCACATCTCCAGCTCAATGTCCCATCGTCACTAGGAATGATGTATTCTTCCTGATTCACTGTCATATTGTAGATCTAATCGATATCTTTAACTCTGCACTCTTCTATTACTGGTTCAATATATCTAGGTCCTTGTGCAGGGTCCAAGGGTGCGATGACCCTTATATCTGGTCCTTCAAATATCATTTTTTTTCTTGATATTGATGATCGCGAGGTTATCAATTTCCCATTCAGTCCCTAATAGTGAAGGATAAGGATTAATTTCATCTATAATCTCAATAACTTCGAAGTCTGCTTTACTTCGCACTCCATCAATGTCAATAAGGACATTCGATAGTTTCCCAAAAGGTATAACCTTTTGCTAATTGGCTAATCTCAACTGTATTAGTGACCATGATAACTTTGGTTTTCCCATCTATTCCCATGTCTGCTTTGTCAAGACATTCACCTTTGAGCCTAAGTCAAGAATGATTTGTCCCATCTCAAAGTCTCTAATCTGTGCATTTAATCTCATCTCTCTTCTGGTCCTTCTAAGAATCTTGATATGCTGAACTGCGCTATGAGCTTCGCTTATGGAATTACATTTCTCGTAATGGATTAATAGGCTTTGTATCTCTGCTAAGGCATTTCCATGCTTTAACAACTCCATGCAGCTCTGTAGGAAATGCGCAACAACGCTTATGGTTTTTGTTGTAGTACGTGATCCATCATATGAAATTGCCATATGTTGATGTATTTGTAACTTCGGAAGATATTCCTCTATGTATTACATTTGTACTTTATTGTATATCCCACAGAGATGTATTATTCCTATGATTGAAAGTGTTTCCATTTGTATTTGGAAGTGTTGTCATGTGTATTGACAAGTGTCGTCATTTGTATTGATGGGTTATTAGACCACTAGTGTGGGGTCAGCTCTGGTTAGAACATGTGATTGGGTTATTAGACTTGAGTAGCAAGTCGGCCCCAATGGATTATTGGCAATTCAATTCAATGTATAAATAGAGAGGGTATGTCTCTCATTTATCTCATTCACTCACTTCTCAAGCTCGCATAACTAAGAGATAAAGTGGCGCACTTGTGGAGGAGGAGCATCTTCTAGAGACATCTCATTGGGTTTGATCATTGTGATCTTGGTTTGTGGCTTATCTTATCTCTGAGGAAGTCGCGAGGTTTTTCACCTTCTTGGTTTTCTCCAGTTAAACTTTGTGTCTCTTGTGTGATTTCTATTGTGTCTATGATTGATATGTTGTAGATATGTTGTGCATGTTATTCTCTTAGTGATCTTGAATGATAATGGAATGAAATTATCGAAAAATTAACATGGTATCAAAGATGACCTAAGAAGAAGGCACTGTGCAGTTGCAGAAGCTAGGGATTCTTAATATTTGGGATTCTCTTCATAGATCATCAAATGCAGGAGGCTAGGTTGACTCTCCTTGGAAGGGTGCATATTTCTGTTGAGACAAAATTCAATTCTGAGCATTTTGAGTTTTTGACCTGAAAATTAGGGTTTCCACAAAAAGTGGAATTTCTGAAATATGAGACCATAGATGGAAGCTTCTTGGAAAAATCAAAGTTTAGATATTTGGATCGAAATTTTTAGTTGGGTGAAGCTTTGGGAAATCAAACCCTAATTCAGGGTGCTCCCTAGTGAATCCGAGAGATTGAAAAGCATTTCTGAGGGGTGAAACTTTGCAGATTTCAAATTATGAGTATACCAGCTTGACCAGCTCAACAATACGCATCTTTCTATCCTTTCAGAAGTTTGAAATTCAAATTTTGAATTTTTAGGGTTTCTTTGACAAACCCTAATCCAACTACAGATCCAATTTTCAACAAATCAAGTGGTAAGACCTAAATATTTTATTTCCATTTGAGTTTCTCATTAAAATATCTCACCACACCAAGCTTGAGGATAAGATTGATGGAGCTGATAACTTCCGAGCATGGAAGTATAGGATTGGGTTAATCCTAGAAGAAAATGATTTGGACATCTACATAAAAGAAGAGGTTCGAGTTCCAGAGGGAGATGAGGCTAAGGCCTTACACACGAAGGACTTGGTAGAGGCTAAGAGAATCATTGTTGATTCTATAGAGGACCATCTCATACCCCATGTGTCTTTTGTAAAGACACCTGAGGAGATGTCTGACTCCTTGACTAAATTGTTTGAAGGAAAGAACATAAATCGGAAGATGACTCTACAGAACCAACTAAAAGGGGAAAAGCTTCAGAATGGTGAGACCATTCAATCCTACTTTTCTAAGGTCTCCCAAATCAAGGAACAACTTGAAGCTGTGGATGAAGTAGTGGATAATAGTGAAATTTTAATGACCACTTTGAATGGCTTACCTAGGTCATGGGACTCACTACTACATTTTTGGCCTTTAGGGGGGGTTGTCTTCTGTCCCCAAAAGTGACCTATGGGGGGGGGGGTTTGGCTTTGGGGGTGGTTTTGGAAAAATCGCCCCTAAAGGAACCGATGTTAAAAGTTTTTCCCTTTAATGGAAGTTTTTTACGAGATTGGAACCGCCCCCAAAAGTGACTTTTGGGGGCGGTTTGTGACCCCCCTTGTAGAGGTATATGGAGGCGGTTTTAAACCCCCCTCGTAGACCCCTTCATAGAGACATATGGGGGCAGTTTTGAACCCCTTTCATAGAGACCTACGAGGGCGGTTGTGAACCCCCCTCATAAGCCCCCTCATACAAACCTATAGGGGCAGTTTGGAACCCCCCTCGTAGAGGACTATAGGAGCGGTTTCAAACCCCCCTCGTAGAGGCCTATAGGGGAAATTGTGAACCCCCTTTGTATAGTCCTATAGGGGCGGTTTGGAACCCCCCCTTGTAGAGGCCTATAGAGGCAGTTTAAACCCCCCCTCGTAGAGGCGTATAGGGGCGGTTTTGAACCCCCCTTGTAGTGACATGAAAGTGGCTTAGAACCCCCCTCATAGAAACATACAAATACGGTTTGAAACCCCCTCTATAGCCATAATAAATCATAATAAAATATATTTTATTAAAAATACCAATATATGCAATATCAATAGGGTACGGAGGAATCAAACCATCGACTTCCTACTTGTAAGGAAGGCGCTCTACCATTGAGCTAGAACCCTTTAATAATTAGGGAGATGAGCAATATTAACACCCATATTGCATTATTTTAAATGTCTAAGAAATACAATGAGAATGTTCAAGAGATGATTGTAACATGATTTTTCTATAACTGGATACCTTTGTAGAAGATACTAATCTACCTCTAGTAGCATTCAGCATCGATTCCACAAAAAACACAATAGTTGTCACCCATCACATAGTAATCTGCTTGTACAAAAAGAAAACTAATATAAATGCATTTAAGGAGTAGCAAATTAGAAAATTTGGTGTAACAACTAATTTTATAAATTATAAATTTGTAAAGGCAGAGCAATTCACATGATCCCATACTTTTGATCATTTTTGGAAGAAACATAAAAGTTTCTAAGTGATGATGAAAAAAACCTACATTAATTCTTCTTAAACCACATATTGATTTCTCTGACCTACAAAGTATCAATGTATGAACATTTGTAAGCATGTTCAAACTCTATCAAAAATATACTTTTAAAGATTTATGCCACATCTTTAGCCTTCAACAATATATATATTTTAAAGCTTAACTATATCTATATTTAAAGAAAGGGAGTAAAGACATGATAACTTGCCATTTTGAAAAGCCTAGCTGAACGACCAACACTGCAGAGAAAAGTACAACAGCAAACATGTGCGACAAAAGGTTTCCAGAAGTTTGCAAATTCAGTGACTAACAAACCTGCTCATGAACAAAAAACATTTCATGTTCGAACATTAATATCTACCTTTGACTTTCTACACCTATAAATTGTTTTTAAGTTAAAACTTTGTGCTAGATATCATCCATGAAAAGAATTTCATGCTCATAGAAATTGAAGCTATGAAAAAAGTGCAACAAAATGCATACAATATCACACTAAGATAAACATAAAGAAACTAAGAATTCTTTAAAAGATGTCCCTTGAAAGAGTAAGTGACTTGAAGATATAAACCTGGAAAATTCTTCAAAATGCTTTGCAAAGCAAGAAATATATTTAACATTGTAAACCAATTATGAATTATATGATCAAAGGCATCAGAATCCATAATACTCAAAATTCCCTACTTTAACTAATATTGTAGCAGTTTGGGACAGAAGTGAACCTGGCATGGCAACTAATGAACAACCCTGTGTCTCATCATTATGATCAATCACTAGGTGATGTTCTATATGCTGGTACTGGAAACCAATAGTAGGCATTCATAAAACCTATTCCATAGAAAATCTGGGTGTATTCTGTGGGTTGGGTAGCCATGTCATTCCCAGTA
This sequence comes from Larix kaempferi, assembly GCA_027924585.1. Taxonomy (NCBI): domain Eukaryota; kingdom Viridiplantae; phylum Streptophyta; class Pinopsida; order Pinales; family Pinaceae; genus Larix; species Larix kaempferi. The sequence goes on from BSBM01000309.1 coordinate 4,192,410, forward strand.
TTGTAATCTTTGCACAGTCATGATTAGCAGAATTGCATGCAATCATGATGAAGCATGAAAACCAGTTCTGTTACCCAAGGAGAATTTTTTTGTAGTAGGTGACCAGCATTGGCATATTCCATCTTTCAAGACAATACTCAGAGGGTGGATGCAGCCAGGGAATGATTCCAACGAGCCTGTGGAGCCCTTACTCATTGTGTAGGGTCCTGTTGTTGCGTTTTTAGTTTCTGGTTTGAGGATAAAAAAGTGTAATAAGTCTGACCATCCAGTAGTAAGGCCATTTCCTGGAAACTTTGAGGCATGATTTGTAACTTTCCTCTAGCATGGAGCAGACCACTCCCCCTTTTGTGTCTTGTCTAGAAATTAAGAGGGTTTGTTGGCACACATGATGAAGCATAGGTCATTTTTGGGTCTATTGATGAACCATCTCCTCTCCTCTTCATTTATTGTGCACTCAGTGAGGACCGATCGACTTGGAGCTATCCATCATGATGGCATGAACTTTATAGCTTTATCTCCTTTCTTGGTTTCTTTAAACCACTCCTTTTATTCCAAAACTACCCTCCTCTGCACTGGCTGTCCAAAATTCTCTTCAAATACTACTTCTTTAATATTGACTCAAGTCCTTTACTTAACCCTGCTGAGTTGAGGTTTGTCCTGAAGTTTGAGCTTGCGCTTGAGTCTGCCCCTGAGGTGGAAATATTGCTTTAGCATATTTAGCAATGTTATGCCAATGTTTTCCCATGGAATATTTATGTGTTTTCATGGCATTTACTGTTATCTCTGCATTTGTATAATTTTCATACCATATCGGTGGTATTTTTTTAAGGTGAGTCTTAGACCAACCAAGAACTTAAATTCCTCGGTCAACAGTTCCACTATGACTATCCCTTTCAAGTAGCCTTCCATATATTTATTTATTTGGTATCAGTGTTTCTCATATCATTTAGATGTTCCTGGTATGTTCCTTGAGGATACAGATCACCATGCCCATCCCAAATGGAGGGAAGTCCTCTTTACAATGCATCTTTAAACAAGCCTTTGAAATAAAAAAATTATTTTATTGGGTTGTTTATCCTTTCTTAATCCCTGCCTACCAAATTTTTATTTTATATTACTTTATTTGCCTCTTTTATAATATTGGTTCTGTCCATTACTCCCAATACTTGTAACTGAGCCTTTGTTCTGCTATTAAAAAATTTTACTATATTTTAGGACAAATAAGGTTTTCCCTCCAGCTCTATTGTTATTCTTCTAATCTCTGTTGTTGAGGCAGTTGCTCATTCCAATTCATCTTGGATTAGCTCAAAATGATCCCAATGTGCAATGACCTCATTTGATATTTTATCCCACAAGGTGAGTTTGGCTCCTTTGAGGGGGAATTTACCTATGAGTCTTTTTGAGAATATGCATATTTATTGCTGCAACTCATCTTTTTCTTGGTTCAGCTACTCAATGAACTAATCCTTCTCCTTTATGTAACCCCTTAGGCCTGCAATTTATTCCTCTCTATATTTTAGATGCCTTCCTATATTATATACCTCATCTTGCTTTGTGGCCAAATCTAGTGCAAGCTTGCTTGTTCCTTCAGTATACTGTGGGGTGGCTTGAGCTGTAATTGTTGTTTTTTCTAACATCAAACTTTATACCTGAAGTTTAAATTCATTCACCTTATTTTTATATTGCTCCATGGAGGCTTTGTAATCCATCATTTGCTTTTAAATATTTTATTTTTATTCCTGCATCACTATTAATTATAGGGTCTGTGCATGTTCAGTCTCTGGAAGCTTCAGCCTCTTCTTCAAGACCTGAATTTCATTATCTTTCTGCTGTACCAAGGCCTAGACGGGTGCTGGATTGCTTGGATTAGCCCCAAGAGTAATTATTTTCTGTTCAAGCTCCTTGATGGTTAGCTGCTTGGCCCTAGTGGCTACCTTTTCATACTTTAACTTATTTTCAATCTTCCCCACCATTGTTTGCATATTCTTGGCACAGGAAGAGGATTTAAGCACATCCCTGCATAGAATTTAAGCACATCTATGCACACTAATTCAACAAACTGTCTCTGGAAGTCCGCTCTATCCACTGGATTTATTTGACCAAATTTGACTTTAATATGGGAGGCCTTTTAATCTACGAATGTTTTTACTCTTGGGCCTTTTGGCTCCAAAAAATCCAAATTAAGAGTGCCCTCTTTATAGTCCACAACATATAATAGTTTATTTTGAATTTCCTGTCCCCGGATTTGAGGATATAAGTCCCTCTTAATGTAAATATTTTTGTGTTTTATGCCCATATATTTAGTAAATAGGGTAGGCTGAACCTTGGTAGTCTCCCCTACTGCAGAGGACTGTTATGCTTCTGAGGTTGGTAGCACAACTGAAGGCAAGTTTTCAAAGGTGATAATAGACCCTCCTGAAGATGTTCCTGGTTCCCCTGGGGTTGCTTTTTTATCATAAAATTCACTATTTTATCTTTAGAGTATTCTCCTTCATCAGTTCTAGCCTTTTTTATAGCTTGTTCTACTTGGGGGTCATCAATGTCCATATAACTCTATCCCTCTGAATGTTCCCTCTTAGATCCATGATCTTTATTGTGGGGAGTGGGCATCACATTTTATTGTTGTTCCTCCTGTTCCAGGTAAACTTAATCCTGTGCAGCCTTCTTTTTACTTTGCTCTGATCCCTGCATGGATTCTTAAGATTGGTTGCTTTCTTGATGAGTATCTTCTTGTAGCACATCTCTGACCTGCTCCCAAGTATATAGATTGGCATCCCTCTATAATTCCTTATTGGATTAATGATGATACATGGAACATTTATTATTATGCTTCTTCTTGGAAATTATGTGGTGTGGGTCATAGGCCCATTTCTGTCCTTTAAGCAAACTAAGCTGGGATAGCATACCTTCCACAATACCTAGGGCAGCTCTGGATTTGACTAAGAAAGGCCCCACTTCTTTAGGTAACTTAAAAGTGATGTGATGTCTATGCTTAGCAAAATGCAGCTGATCTTTAATGAATCTTTGCCTGATATACTCCACGAAAAATATCCTCGGAGTCAGAAAAACTGGTAGCATGTATGGTTACTCCTAAAAACCATAAACTATGAGGATGGTTTGTGTTTCGAAGAGGTACCAGTCCCCCACTCTGGTATCAAGACTTAACTGCAGTAGTGCTAAAAAAGAAGGGAACACCCTTGGGGGGGATTATAATGCAATATAAAATAGATAACATTAATGAACCTGTCTACATAATGGAAACCCTTATTTTAAGGATTATTTATTACTATTGCAGTCCACTCATACATTGGCCACACTGCACCTGTGCTTTCTGTAGTCTTAATTTCCAGGTCTTCAAAATAGGAAAAGTATGGTACAATATGAGCTATATAAGATGTGATTGATACCTAAAAGACTTGTTGAATTTATAATTTGTGAGTTGGATATTAATTATATAAGCCAATAATTTATAATTGGAAAATTTAGGGCCCATTATGTCAGTAGGATGAATCAAGGAAGCCATGAGTCCCAACAAAGTATAATATATGACCTGGTCATCATCATACCCTAACAATTTACACATTAGAGCAATGGCTCTTTTAGACATTTCAGAGAAAAGAGTGGTATTGTATGGTGATGGACCTGAGGGCAAGGGAGTATTCAGAGCTAGATAGTTGTTAAGTACTTGGTCTTTATGTGTCTTATTTAGAGCTTAGTAATTAGGAGCAAGAGCATACTTGTCCAACCTTATGGAGTACTTTGATTCACCAACAAGAAGCTAGGGTCTGATCTGATATTGAACAGTAAACAATCAAGAGCTACAACCATTGAAATAGTGCTTTAGTGTGAGATCCTTGGATGAGATATAGTCTTACATGGGAGACTAATCTAAGGAAGATGGCCTGCATCCTTTTGGGTCGTTCCATGCCTTTGAGGTCTTGTGCTTTGGAATATATTTGCTTTATGGAGAATGCACCTTTAATCTTGTTATGGGACATTGTGTAATCAATGGCCTAGAAGCGATCTTTAAAGGTGAGAAGTGGATGCTTTTTGGTTGAATGAGGACATCTTGATTGCATAGATTAGCATGAGGACATCTTGATTACAAAATCTTTAGATAGCAGGATAAAGTGACTATATAGAGATAGTTTGTAAGAAAATTATTGAGAATGTTATAGAGATTTGTGCTGCGTTAGGAGGATGCACGAGGTGAATGAAATGAAGACTGAGAAGAACATAAAATAATATTTTTGATGGAATTTGGGGGTCTAGGAAAAGACTAGCAGAATAGAGGGAAACACAAAATAGTGTTCACTTTTAAGATATTTTTTGTTTGTTAATTTGACAGGAAAAATAATTTTATATTGTGTATGAACATTATTAAATACCAGTATGATCTACTGCCAAACTATTGGATTTCTACTGCATAAACACTTAGAAACTGCATTAGCCTCTCCTGTAACCCCTATTAGATGACAATATGTAAAAGTACCCCCGACAGAAAAGTAAGAATTGTCAAAAGTGTTATACTACCAAATCCACAAAATCTTGAGGGCAAAAAGTATAAGCAAATGTTAATGAGCTAAAATAATAACTCAAATGTTCTACAAGTCTTCCTACAAGAATTAAAGCTACACCCTACGAGCCTCATGATTCATGACACAGTGTGGCAAGTTTATTTTGGGGTTTTCATAATACATATATGGTAGCGCTTACTGTACTATATCCATATTGTACCAAATATCCACTGAAATCCATACTACCTGTGAATTTACATATAGCAAGAGCCCATAGAGCCGGAACTTGCTACTACGCTATAAGCCAAGAACTAGCTGGCCCATCTCAGACCCCATCTCACCAAGGGGGCATAGGCATAGCTAGCCTCCTACCCAAGAGAGAAATTATAAGCATTTTCCAACCATAACCTTGGCCATATAAGATTTCCAACCATAACCTTGGCCATATAAGAGAACCACAAGTCCAGAAGGCTAATGATGGATGATGCTCCCCCAATCACTGGATGGGGCCCTACCCCAGATGACCATAATAATCCCACACCTGCTACAGCATTAATGTTTCTGTGTTCCTAATCAGGCGCTGCAGCATTAATGTTTCTCAATGTTCCTGATCAGGCAGTTCACCATGTGCTTTTGGGACATTGCTGCTTTGTCAATTTGGTCAGTTTGTGTTTATACACATACCTTTTTATCCCATTCCTTTTCCATTACAATATGCATCGAACCACGAGGTCCATAAGCCTAAAAAATTGAGATATTCTTACCAATAAACCATATCTTCACACCCTTCCATGTGTGTCATCTCATATATGAGGAGGAAGTTCCCTATATTATCAGGACTATAGGATGGAACATTGGAGGGTTTTCTAGGTTCAGAGATATTGTAAGTATTCTTCATCTCCCCTATATAGTCATCTAGTTTATCCCTCAAAAAATGGTATGGATTCAATTGAGTTAGTAAGTTGAAGGATTTGTATAAGTCATAGATTAATACAAATGTTTGGTCAACTCCATTTTCAACAACAATTTCTTTCAAAAGATGTAATTTTATCTCTGTTCTTGGAGCTCTGATTGATAATTTTCTCTGATTGATAATTTTTGAATGATATGTGATAACATGTAACAAATTAGCACACTACAACAAGTTTAATATCAAATTTTCACCGCCAAAAAAATAAGTCTGAATTACCTTTACTTGCTTGTTTGTTGATCCCACTGTTAGGGTGTAACTCAACTGCAGCTGTAGTGAACTCATGAACATACTTTGTGGAAAAAATTGAGCGAACTTCTTGAAGCTCTGGCAAGTCTGCATACCTTGGTGCAACAAAAATCAAACTTTCTATGCCTTCTTTCAAGTCACTGGGGAATGTCCTAAAAAAGTCAATAACAGAACAAAAAAAATTTCAGTTAGAACATCCTACCACTGAATGAATAACCATTTTTTTTGTTCTTTTGTAATACAAAAAAATATAAGAGGTTAAAATTCCAAAATCCATTGCAAAGAATCATAGATCAATTACTTCTACTTTTCAATAGCCATGATTCTTTCAATCACAATATAGCAAAAACCTTCAATGAGAAAGTATGTATCCAATATGTCATGTTCTTTGAAGACATGCTCCACCTGCAAATAAAACATGTATGAAGGTTCATAATGGAAAGGTGTTGCATGTCATCTGATCATGGTCCAAATACAAAATCCTAGACAATGGATATTTTCACATATATTTTTAATTAGAAGCGACCTAAATTTCCTATAAGTATGTTGTATCTAGAACTTCACAGATGAAATACACCCACAACTCTTTGACAACTCCTTCATAGTGGGCCTAACAGTTAAGAACATGTGTTTCCTCCTATAATGTCGCGTGTTCAAATATGGAAGGGGTAGGGTATGTACACCTCTGTGGACTTGTTGGCAGCCAGCAACAACCTCTTCATTTCTTGACAAAATGAAGAGAGATCAGCTCTTTATGTGATTTATCAATTCAAAAATTATGTTAGAGCACCTTCAGAATCTTTGATTCTGAAGGTACTCTTAATCAAAGGAAAGGAATTTAATGGTTGATAGGAACTTGATCATAAAACTTGGCTTTTAAATGAATGTTAGATAAGTTTCGTAAATTCTCATTAAAGCTATTGAAAACATAAAAATGAATTTATGTGACTTATAGGATTTGTGCCAAGAGAAATTTCGTAAAACATATTGTATATTAAATAGGGTATTATTAGTCCTAAGACTAAGAGAAATTTTGAAAGTTGATATCATAAGGAATACCCTATTATGAACTTTGTAAATATCATAGTTAATGGATAGATAAGGTTTGTATAGGCAATTTTTACATATGATAAATACCCTATATGATGGTATAATATATCAATAGGATGTTTAAAGGTTTTTACACTTAGTGTTGTACATATATATATAGCTTTGTACATATACATAGAATAAACATTAAGCTAGCCATTTGATTAATGCCTCCTTAACATTAAAATGTGATTTATTACTCTTCATACCACTACGTAACATGATAAAACAGGGTTGATTGTTTGATGAACTGGCCATGTAATAAACCAATGGTTAAATCAATAAACGTTTTGGATCGATGAGCTGGCATGAAAACATGGCTTTCACCCCTTGACAGAATCGACAGTTGTATGCATTTGGTAAAATCGTGTTGACAGTGTTAATTGCTAACAGTCATTTCAAATTACGCCATTGTACCTATTAATTATGAACCACTGTCAATAATCAATGATCGTAATGATGATTCTATCAGTCTTAGTATCGCTGGTTCGCCAAGTTAAGTGGTTATCACTAACAGGCATGGTCAAACGTAGATAAATTGGCATAAATCATGGTGTAGTGTGAAAGTTGTAACGTTTATCACTGCTCGAAATCCCGCTAAAATGGTAGGTTCAGAGATTTGATTTCTGATTAGATTTGAAGCATGTGAAGATTATCTATCATGTCGTGTGTATGGATACCTATTCCCTCTGTTTTCACTTTCCCTTTCATTTCGCGACCAAGCCCAGAAAGTGCTGGAGAAACCATGTCTCCTCTGAATCGTTTTGAGATCTCAGGGTTTGAAATTATTGAAGCCAACCAGGAAGTTGCCAAGAGATTTGAGAAAATGGGATGGACACATTTCTTTCGAAGCTTTGATGGTCACCATACGGAGATTACTAAGATGTTTGCAATGAGTTTTGAAGATGACAGGGTGCGAATTGGGGGTTTTGAATTTGTTATCAATGAAGACAAAATTGCTGAAGCCACGAAACTTCCCCAAGTGGGAGAACGCTGGTTTAAGGGCACTATGGTTAACAAGAAGAAGTGTTTGGATTTGTTAATGCCTTTACCAGATAAAACGAAGCTAAGGATAGGCGTACCTGTAAAATTTCTAAAGCCCGAATGGAGAGCTTACTATGAAATCTTAGTAAGGTACGTAACCTGTTGTGGACGCTTTTCCCATCTGCACTTGTATCATTTACGGTTGTTGTTAGCAGTAAAGGGTTATAAACTTAACTTGCCCTTGTATCTTTGGCAAAGCCTTAAGAAAATGTCACAGTCTGTAAGGAATTTCAATAACCTTGACAATAGTTTGTGTCATCATGGATTGATAAAAATTTTACTGCAATTCCAATTATCTGCAAAAGGTCTGTCTTGGGATAAATTTCTAGTTGATTGTCAATTGGAGCCAACACAGTATTGGCCAAATCCATCACCTCGAACTCGTAGAAGACGAAAAGTCATAAATCCTTAGGTTAATAGCTCAGAGGTTAAGGAACCAGAGGTCGTAAAGATGCCCATAGATGATGAGATAAATGAAGATGCTGATAGGGTTTCAGTTCCCTGCAATTCTAGGGAAATATTAGAAGAACCCGAACCTGGTAAGAATCATGCGAACCCTGCAAAATTAAAAGAAGGATCAGCCGAAGAAGAAATTGTTAAACCTGATGAATGTGATAAAAATTCTATGCATAAGTTGAACCATTTGGCTCAGGTTTGTTGTGACAAGGAAGGGTTGAATTTTGAAAACTTATCATTTTCGCGTAGAGTCACTAGGAGCATGCATAATCTCCATTCGATTCCAGGATATAGGTCTGATCCACAGACTTCCAAATCTACAGCTACTGAACCTACAGTTGTAAATATTGAGGATGATATTCCGATGTCTGTCCCTAACACAATATATGTAGGGAATTATGCTACTGCACAGGGAAGTGATGTGTAATCAGGTGATGTCGAGGGAAATCAACCAGAAATAAACGTTAACACTGTAGAACTTGAACCATTACACAATCAACATTGTGACAGTCCTCGTTCTCCTCATGTAGCTAGAGAAGACGAAACTCTACAACAGGTATTAGGAAATATTTATCAAGATAAAATCACAGAGTCCAGAGGAAAGCGTAAACAGTGTCTATTAAGTACAGCCTTATTGGAAGAAGAAAACAAAAATTTCAGGAAAGAATTGTTAGAATGGATTGACAGGTGGAAAAAGGCCAACATGAAGAAGAATCAACTCAAGAAATCCAGGAAATCAATATTAAATACGAATCAGCTGTTATTGGAACGAATTGAAAAACAAAATGTTAAAATTATGAGGTTGAAGGCTAAATTAGCCGAAGCTAGAAGAGTAGTCGCTCTTCATAATGAGGCTTAATAGTTTTCTCTTCTCTTATGTCACAGTATAACAGGTAAGGGTTATTTCGATTTTGCATGCCTGTAAAATTGGATATTTAACAGGCATGCATTTATAATTTTTAAGTATTTCTGTTAACTGTGTTAAATTGATTTTAATATAATGCATTGATTGAATTTAATGCAGGAAGTTTTATCACCTTCTTCTTCCAAGAATACAGGACGTGGTTGATGCGATGGCATGGAGATGTAGCTGATTTGTTACAAGCTGGAGTTTTGTGAATGGGCAAGAAATTTCTGAGATACCTCGACTCAGGCCAGTCGATTTTATTTTTAGTAGTAGGTGTAATTAGATGCCCTTTTGGTTAAATAAGTTCCTATAATGTTGCATGCAACATTTATAGCAAAACTGACTCTCAGTAGTATATAAATGGAGATTTTTTATGAACTCGGGGATGGAGTGTGGAAGAAAACTTGTTGAAATATATTTTGTTACTAGTACTACATCAAACTTGAAGCTGAAGCTTTCATGTGGATGATACTTGATATCTGCGAATGATACTGTGACTGGTATTCATTTTTGGATTTATATATATATACATATATTTCTGTTTGTTATCTTCTGTTTATACGTAAACTCTGTGTGTTGTGACACATTGATGTTTACATATTTTTCTCACTTTATCATCTCAAGTTAGTTGTTGAATAAATATTTCATTATGGTTTTGTTTATTAGTGTGTTCACTATAAACATCAGTTTTAATGATATACTTTTCTGTTTATTTAAAATTCCATTTGTATGTTAACTGTGAATTTTAAATGAGCATTATTTCAAATTCAAATGACTGTCTTGATAGTTAATTATTAATCAGTTTTGGAAGTGGAATTTGACTGTGTATGTAGAGGTTAAATCTCATTTCTATTATTACATAGCAGAATTACTTTCGTTATGATTTAAATATGTTTATTTAGAGCATACTCCAGTTTTCTGTTATTGATTAATAATTAATATAGTTTCAAATTTGCTCTCAGCTGAGATAGAGTTAAATAGGATAGATAGATTAATTAGTTTTAAAGTTTATTTTATTATTAGCACTGTTAAATCATTCTGCATACTATAAGTAAGTTTTCATATTTAGAAAATTTCCCAAAAAAATCGAAGTCTTTCCTTACGAAAGCAATCTTAGGACATTTGTAGATATATAGATAAGATAAACATTAGAATAGGTTAGATTTTGTTAGTTTTAAGGTTTCCTTAAGAGACAAACTAGCTGGTAGCAGGATCATAACCTGCGAGGTCTTGTTAATCCAAACACACCGGACGCTGCTTTAAGCCGATTGTGTGGACAAAACCTCCTTATTGGCTCTGATTCATAAAATCAGGCCAACAAATGGTGCTAGAAGGAGGGCCTGAATTAAGTAATGGCAAGTGAAACTAATGAAACATTTCCAACCAGGCAACAATCTTCGGAAGTTAGTAGACCACCTTTTATCGAAGCTGTTAGGAATATCCTTGAACGTGATCCTATTACTTCTCCTTTTACTCCTGCACAAAGTGCTCAAACTCTAGAAGAATCCAGACATATCCTTACTAGAGCTTACGCTAATCAGTTAGGTATTTCTCCAATAGATTATGGTCTTCCTAGACAACAGTGACACAATCCACAATTGACCATAGTTACGGAAGATTTGGAGATAACTGGTAGTACTCTTCAACATCAAGTTGAAAGTTATCAAAGACAGATTACACAAACCAATACCGTAAGGAGGTTAATCTCAGGAAGTGGTTCTGATCAACCACCTTCTCCTCCTGAGTCACCACTCAATAGTCCAAGACCTTCTCATTCAAAGAGTTCCTCTAGTTCTCAAGGAAGTCCAATGGCAGGAAATGTAGGAGGAGGAGGTAATCCTCCACCCCCTCCACCTAATCAACAGCTCCCTTGGTTAAGGGCAGCTGCTGTAGCAATTCATGGGGTACAACACCCATTACCAAAACATTCAGATAAAACTCTTCCTAAGTTTAACCCAGATGACAAAGAACCTGCAGAGGTGCATATTGATAAATTCATGTTGGCTGTTCAATCTTTAAATGTTCAGCATGAAGATGTTGTTTGTCGATTGTTTCCTCTCACCTTTGAGGGAAGAGATTCTACTTGGTACTTTTCATTAGTACAAGGATCTATTACAAATTGGGGGGAATTTAATAAAGCTTTTCTAGATAAATTCAGGGAAGATAAAACACCTGCTCTTTTAGCCTTAGAATTATCTAGAATTAAAATGGAACCCAAAGAAAGGATTAAAGACTTTAATCAAAGGTTTCTAACATTGAAAAATAAAATTCCAATTGCTTCTCAACCTCCGGAAGATATAATCATTGAAAATTATACATCAGCGTTACCTAGGAATTCCGGAATGTTTGTGAAGAGAGCTGGAAAAACAACGTTAATAGAAACATTTGAGGAAGCAATTAAAGTAGAAAAAGATTTCATGTCTTATGAACCAGAGAGAAGTGGTAAATCTGATTCTTTTCCTCGAAGGAAAGTAGAAAAATCTAGTTCAGATAAAGATAAAGCTTTCGATGTAGAACAGCTACAGAACGCTATTCGAACGTTAACCAATGAAGTTATAGGGTTAAAAAAGACTAGTTCTGAAGCTTCTCCTTCTAGGGGTTACTTCAGAAACAAATTTAGACAAAACCCAAACACGAATAATAAGAATACACCCCCAGATGTAGCTGCTAATGAAGAGATCTTTAATACAATTCGAGTTGTTCTATCTTTGTCTGAAACACCTAGTCAAGAGATGAATGAAAATAAAGAAGATGAAGAATCTGAAAATGAGGATGAATCAGAAGAACCTCAACAAATTAATGGTCATTTCTGGGATAATTTTGTAAAAAAACATGAGAACAGAAGTCCACCTTCAGGACAACACGCATATAATACACGTAGTAAAGCAATTGCAAGTACTCCTGGTGCTTCAAGCTCCACTTCAAACACTGATAATAATAACTAACAACCAAACAAACAAACTCAATCCGGCAAGCAAACTCAGCCAAATAAGGGTACCCAAACCATTCAAAACGCTCCAAAGTTGGATTTACAATATGACATAATTGAGGATTTGAAGAAGACACGTGCAAACATTAGTATGTACGATCTCCTTCAAATCTATCCAATGCCTAATAGTCATATTATTAATCCTGTAGTAAGTTCGATCGTCCCTAATACAAAGCAAAATGTTGCTGCAAACAGTTCAAACAATGATCCAACAGCAACTGATAAAGGGAAAACATCAACCGATAAAGCTTCTTTGATAGGTAAGAATTCTAATTCAACTACACCTCCATTCTTACTTACCTTTGAAATTTTTAATAGGAATGTCCACAACTGCATGGTAGATTTAGGAGCATCCTCTAATGTTATGCCTTTATCTGTGTGTAAGAAATTAAATGGCAAATTTGTTCCATCTGATTCACAAATAACTCAATTAGATAGAACAAACGTTAAAGTTGTCGGAGAGATGAAAGATGTCTTAATTAGGATTTCTTGTAATCCTTCAGTTTATCTAATCATAGACATCGTAATTGCTGATATTCCAGATGCATATGGACTATTCTTAAGTAGGGATTGGTCTCAACAACTAAATGGTTTCTTTGCCACTGATTGGTCAACCTTGTGGCTACCAGAAAATGGAAAATCAAATCAGATAAAGATACACAGAGAAAGGTACATGAAACATGCTGTTACAGAACTACATGATCCTAGTGAACCTGTGTTATTTTCTGATTCCATTATAGGAAACTACATGTATGAATTAGGTTTTGGAAATTTTAAAGCTGAAAACTCTCTTCTTCCTGAAAATAGCAAGCAATCTGAGATTTGTAATGTAACAGCTATTTCTCCTAATTGTTCCCTTAAGGAGACCATTGGTGATGAAAATAATGTAAATATTGTAAATATCATAGAAAGTAAAGTGATTGTACATAATTCTATTTGGACTCTTTATTTCGATGGTGCAAAATCTAAAGAAGGGGCAGGAGCCGGTTGTTTACTAATAGATCCTCAAGGTAATAAGACTTGTAGAGCTTGTAGAATAGAATTTAGTTGTACAAATAATACAGTTGAATATGAAGCTTTGATTCAAGGATTGAAAAAGGCAATCGATTTGGGCATCAAAGAGATAGTGGTTTATGGCGATTCAGAGATCATTGTTAGACAGGTGCGTAATTCCATTCATTGTTTATCTGAACATTTACAAAGTTATCAAAAAGAGGTATGGAATCTTATCACATATTTTGATGCATTTAACATAAATTATGTTCCTAGAAGTAAAAATCAAGAAGCAGACTTATTGGCAAATGTAGCTTCCAAGTTAATTCATTCAGAAAAATTTTCACCAGAATTCTTTTCTGTTGAATTAATTTTTAGGCCCTCCATACTGGATAACATTCTTAATTGGCGTGTGTTTGACAATGATACATAGGTACTGCATTTTCTAACAAATGATGGAATCTTTAAAGATTCAGCAATAGATGAAATCACTCACGACGAAAATTTACGAGATTTTTCGGTAATTAATGATTTCTATTCAATTGAGAAAGCTTTCCAATAGGTAAAACCCGTTCCCAACTCAGTATTAAGATTAGAAAAGTTTTTTGATTTGCAGGATAAGTTTAAGTCAGTTCCTAATTGTAAAACAAATAGCTCTCACATGAAATATGAAACCATCAATTTGGGAACAGAATCTAATCCCCAAACTATAAACCTAGGAATAGATTGTGATCCTGTAGAAAAAAAAAGCTTTCATAAAATTATTCAAGGAGTTTGAAGATATATTTGCATGGACATATGATGACTTAAGAACATTCAATACTCAAGTCATGCAACATATAGTTCCAATTAAACAAGAATCAAAACCTTTTCAGCAGAAGTTAAGAAAATATCACCCATCATTAGAACCAACAATTAAAAAAGAACTGAATAAATTGTTAGCTGCCAAGATCATTTTCCCTGTTAGACACACTCAATGGGTAGCAAACTTAGTTCCAGTTAGAAAGAAAAATGGGGATATTCGATTATGTGTCGATTTTAGAAATTTAAATAAAGCTTCTGAAAAAGATAACTACCCTGTTCCACCCATGGAACAAATTCTTCAGAAACTGTCTGGGTTTGAGATACTGTCTCTCCTTGATGGTTTCTCAAGGTACAACCAAATACTAGTCTCCCCGGATGATCAATTAAAAACAGCTTTTAGAACTCCATGGGGAACGTACGCATACCATAAGATGCCCTTTGGGTTAATCAACGCGGGAGCAACATTTGAACGAGCAATGGATATTTCCTTTAGAGGCTTAATCAGTCATTCAGTCGTTGTCTATTTGGATGACGTTACTGTCTACTCTAAACATCGGCCTGATCATCTTAACCATTTGAGAAAAGTGTTTGAACGATGTAGAAAATTTGGAATATCTTTAAATCCTAAGAAAACAATATTTGTTGTTTCAGAAGGTATCTTGTTAGGATGTGTAGTATCAAAACACGGAATCATGATTGATCCTGAAAGAACACAAGCTATTTCAGATTACTTTCCCTTCCAGCAAGAAAGGAATGCAATCATTCTTAGGGAAAATTAACTTTGTTAGGAGATTCATTCCTAGTTTTTCAGAGATCATTCATCCTTTGCAGAAAATGATTAAAAAAGATGCTGTGTTTAATTGGGGACAAACTGAAAAAGAATCCTTTCAGAAAATTTTAGAAGCTATTTCAGAAGCTCCTAGTCTTCTAAGTCCATATTTTAACAAGGATTTTATATTATATACCTTTGCTTCTGATATTGCATATGCAGCAGTATTAACCCAATTAAATCAACAAAATAATGAGGTTCCAATTTCGTTCATGAGTTCGAATTTCAAAGGTGCTGAACTAAACTATCATGAAGTGGATAAACAAGCTTTTGCCGTTTTTAAAGCGGTAAAACATTTTCGTCCTTACTTGTTAAAATCTAAAACAAAAGTAATTGTAACTTATTCTTCAGTAAGAAATTTGTTGGTACAAAAAGATTTAGGAGAAAAAAGGGCACCTTGGATGACAACTCTTCAAGAATATGACTTAGAAATCAAACCATCAATGATAATTAAAGGACAAGGGTTGTGTAAACTGGCTGCTGAAGCTACTCATTTGCCTGATGATAAAACTGAAATTGTCATTAATGAAGATTTACTTACCAGAGAAATTTATTATTATCCACCACCTCAAGATTCCTGGTAGACAGACATACAAGTACTTCTGGAAACAGGGACTGCCCTTGATTACTTAGACCCGAAAAAGAAAAGAGCCCTCAGATTGAAATCTGCCCCGTACTTATTAATAGATAATGTCCTCTTTCGAAAAAATTCAGATGGGGTATACCTTCGATGTTTAGATAAAGATGAAACAGAAACAATTCTGAAAGAATTGCATTCTGGACTAGCAGGAGGTCATTTCGGTGGAGAAACCACAACTCATAAAATTCTTAGGGCTGGTTATTATTGGCCTACCTTGTTTCGAGATTCTTATACTTTCGTCAGAAGGTGTCAAGAGTGTCAACTTGCCGCAGGAAGAGTTAAAAAATCTGCTTTCCCTTTACAACCTGTTTCAGTTGAAAGACCCTTTCAGCACTGGGGTATTGATATAGTAGGTCCAATAAACCCTCCCTCATCAATGCAACACAAGTATATAATAACTGCAACTGATTATTTCACTCGTTGGGCTGAGGCTGCACCGTTAAAAGTCGTGAATACTAATCAAGTTATATTATTTTTGGAGTTCTTTATCATAACAAGATTTGGTGTTCCTGATTCTTTGGTTTTCGATAATGCATCATATTTTTCATCAATTGAATTGACTCAGTTTGCTTTAGAAAAAGGAATAAGAATAAGATATTCAGCTAATTACCATCCTCATGGGAATGGTCTAGGTGAATCAACAAACAAAAATTTATTGAAAATTCTTAAAAGAATTGTTTCAGTTCACCATTGGAATTGGCATACAGAATTGGTCAATGCTCTTTGGGCAGACAGAGTAACTCCAAAAGCTGCAATAGGTAACTCACCATTTTTCTTAGTGTATGGAACTGAAGCTATTCTTCCGCCAAATTTGTTCTTACCTTCATTACAGTTAGCTCAGTCTGTCCAACAAGAATAATGCCCAGCAATGGAAAAAAGAATTAATGTATTGCTAAAATTAGAAGAAGATAGAGAAAAGTCAAAACAACACTTTAACAAACATCAACAGATTGTTAAGTCATGGTTTGACCAATCATTTAGTTATGATCGCGAATTTCAGGTAGGAGACTTGGTCTTAAAATGGGATAAAGCTCATGAAGATAAGGGTAATCATACTAAGTTTCAAAAACTGTGGTTAGGTCCCTTTGTTATTTCTGAAAAAATAGGTCCAAGTACCTTTCGATTGCAAACATTTGAAGGACAGTCCGAGACATTCCCTGTGAATGGACTGATTCTTAAGAAATATTTCTGTTGATAATTTGTTGTCTAAAAATGTATATACTTATTCGTTGTTGTAAATAATTTGTATCTCTGTATATAAACTAGCAAACTGTATATGAATCAAATTTCTGTCAAAGTCAAATATTTCAGATTGTTAAAATTTATGTATATAACCAGTCGTAGACAGAAATATGTAATTAACAACTGTAATTAGTATAAATAAATAAGATCAGTTTACTCATCAGTCTTTAAAATTTTGATTTAGACTGAAATCTTTTAAAATTTTATTCAGATTGATCAAAATTTCTTGAATTTGTAAAAAAACCTTCGTTATTTCTATTTATAAGTGTTTCTCGGATTTTCTTTCATCTGGTTATTTTCTTAAATAAGGATAGTTTATTATATATCTTTTTCGAAGCTTCTACTTTTGAAAAATCTTTATAGATTTCTATCATCAATTTTAGAAAACTTTTGTCATTTGAGAACTGTCTAGCATCTGTTCCAATCAATAAGAAGCTAAAGTGAGAGACGAAAGGTCTCAGTAATGAGCCGGTCTGATCAGAATCATGAATATCACTGGTATGACATTATTAGGAAACTGGTAATGGCTTTTGGTCTTGAAACCAAAAGATAAGGGGTCTCATCACGAGCCAGCTGATTCATTTTCTGGTGATATTAATGACTGACATTACCATTTGGTTACCATGCTAGGTGATGATCTCTCATTTTAGTTAAAAGAAAAATAATGAAAATCGCAATAAAACACAACTTTTTCCTGAAGAATAGGAGGTCTCAGTAATGAGCCGGCCTAATCATGATCATCAGTGTTGCCTGGAATAACTTCATTTCTGATCACCAGGGTGATGGCTTTTGATTTTAAATTAAAAGACAGGAGATCTCATCACGAGTCGGCCTGCTTATTTCAGACAACTCTCGTGAATGATAGTATCACATTGGGACACCAAACCCAGATAGTAGTCTTCAGACATAATTATTATTTTAAAAAGAACAGCAAAAGCAAGAAACAAGAAAATTACTATGCCATCGAACATGTTCTAGATAGTTTTCAGAGGAACAATATTCGATGCTGATGCTAAGATCATCTTTACTAAGAAGTACTGGTTTCGATGAAGATATTTGTAATCCTATCTCTAATCAAATGTTTGTTTCAAAAGATGAAATATTTCTGAGTTATACTTATGAATCTGAATAAATAAAGGTTTGACATGAATAAAGGATTTTGATTATTTTTAACAGATTTCTAAGATTTCGTTTTGATCATCTTGTTTTGAGCAGAGATAACTGGTTCACCCAGGTCGTCGCCATTTGTTGGCAGCCAGCAACAACCTCTTCATTTCTTGACAAAATGAAGAGAGATCAGCTCTTTATGTGATTTATCAATTCAAAAATTATGTTAGAGCACCTTCAGAATCTTTGATTCTGAAGGTACTCTTAATCAAAGGAAAGGAATTTAATGGTTGATAGGAACTTGATCATAAAACTTGGCTTTTAAATGAATGTTAGATAAGTTTCATAAATTCTCATTAAAGCTATTGAAAACATAAAAATGAATTTATGTGACTTATAGGATTTGTGCCAAGAGAAATTTCATAAAACATGTTGTATATTAAATAGGGTATTATTAGTCCTAAGACGAAGAGAAATTTTGAAAGTTAATATCATAAGGAATACCCTATTATGAACTTTGTAAATATCATAGTTAATGGATAAATAAGGTTTGTATAGGCAATTTTTACATATGATAAATACCCTATATGATGGTATAATATATCAATAGGATGTTTAAAGGTTTTTACACTTAGTGTTGTACATATATATATAGCTTTGTACATATACATAGAATAAACATTAAGCTAGCCATTTGATTAATGCCTCCTTAACATTAAAATGCGATTTATTACTCTTCATACCACTACGTAACATGATAAAACAGGGATGATTGTTTGATGAACTGGCCATGTAATAAACCGATGGTTAAATCAATAAACGTTTTGGATCGATGAGCTGGCATGAAAACGTGGCTTTCACCCCTTGACAGAATCGACAGTTGTAAGCATTTGGTAAAATCGTGTTGACAGTGTTAATTGCTAACAGTCATTTCAAATTATGCCATTGTACCTATTAATTATGAACCACTGTCAATAATCAATGATCGTAATGATGATTCTATCAGTCTTAGTATCGCTGGTTCGCCAAGTTAAGTGGTTATCACTAACAGGCATGGTCAAACGTAGATAAATTGGCATAAATCATGGTGTAGTGTGAAAGTTGTAACGTTTATCACTGCTCGAAATCCCGCTAAAATGGTAGGTTCAGAGATTTGATTTCTGATTAGATTTGAAGCATGTGAAGATTATCTATCATGTCGTGTGTATGGATACCTATTCCCTCTGTTTTCACTTTCCCTTTCATTTCGCGACCAAGCCCAGAAAGTGCTGGAGAAACCATGTCTCCTCTGAATCGTTTTGAGATCTCAGGGTTTGAAATTATTGAAGCCAACCAGGAAGTTGCCAAGAGATTTGAGAAAATGGGATGGACACATTTCTTTCGAAGCTTTGATGGTCACCATACAGAGATTACTAAGATGTTTGCAATGAGTTTTGAAGATGACAGGGTGCGAATTGGGGGTTTCGAATTTGTTATCAATGAAGACAAAATTGCTGAAGCCACGAAACTTCCCCAAGTGGGAGAACGCTGGTTTAAGGGCACTATGGTTAACAAGAAGAAGTGTTTGGCTTTGTTAATGCCTTTACCAGATAAAACGAAGCTGAGGATAGGCGTACCTGTAAAATTTCTAAAGCCCGAATGGAGTGCTTACTATGAAATCTTAGTAAGGTACGTAACCTGTTGTGGACGCTTTTCCCATCTGCACTTGTATCATTTACGGTTGTTGTTAGCAGTAAAGGGTTATAAACTTAATTTGCCCTTCTATCTTTGGAAAATCCTTAAGAAAATGTCACAGTCTGTAAGGAATTTCAATAACCCTGACAATAGTTTGTGTCATCATGGATTGATAAAAATTTTACTGCAATTTCAATTATCTGCAAAAGGTCTGTCTTGGGATAAATTTCTAGTTGATTGTCAATTGGGGCCAACACAATATTGGCCAAATCCATCACCTCGAACTCGTAGAAGACGAAAAGTCATAAATCCTGAGGTTAATAGCTCAAGGGTTAAGGAACCAGAGGTCGTAAAGATGCCCATAGATGATGAGATAAATGAAGATGCTGATAGGGTTTCAGTTCCCTGCGATTCTAGGGAAATATTAGAAGAACCCGAACCTAGTAAGAATGATGGCAACCCTGCAAAATTAAAAGAAGGATCAGCCGAAGACGAAATTGTTAAACCTGATGAATGTGATAAAAATTCTATGCATAAGTTGAACCATTTGGCTCAGGTTTGTTGTGACAAGGAAGGGTTGAATTTTGAAAACTTATCATTTTCGCGTATAGTCACTAGGAGCATGCATAATCTCCATTCGATTCCAGGATATAGGTCTGATCCACAGACTTCCAAATCTACAGCTACTGAACCTACATTTGTAAATATTGAGGATGATATTCCGATGTCTGTCCCTAACACAATGGATGTAGGGAATTCTGCTACTGCGCAGGGAAGTGATGTGCAATCAGGTGATGTCGAGGGCAATCAACCAGAAATAAACGTTAACACTGTAGAACTTGAACCATTACACAATCAGCATTATGACAGTCCTCGTTCTCCTCATGTACCTAGAGAAGACGAAACTCTGCAACAGGTATTAGGAAATATTTATCAAGATAAAATCACAGAGTCCAGAGGAAAGCGTAAACAGTGTCTATTAAGTACAGCCTTATTGGAAGAAGAAAACAAAACTTTCAGGAAAGAATTGTTAGAATGGATTGACAGGTGGAAAAAGGCCAACATGAAGAAGAATCAACTCAAGAAATCCAGGAAATCAATATTAAATACGAATCAGCTGTTATTGGAACGAATTGAAAAACAAAATGTTAAAATTATCAGGTTGAAGGCTAAATTAGCCGAAGCTAGAAGAGTAGTCGCTCTTCATAATGAGGCTTAATAGTTTTCTCTTCTCTTATGTCACAATATAACAGGTAAGGGTTATTTCGATTTTGCATGCCTGTAAAATCGGAGATTTAACAGGCATGCATTTATAATTTTTAAGTATTTCTGTTAACTGTGTTAAATTGATTTTAATATAATGCATTGATTGAATTTAATGCAGGAAGTTTTATCACCTCCTTCTTCCAAGAATACAGGACGTGGTTGATGCGATGGCATGGAGATGTAGCTGATTTGTTACAAGCTAGAGTTTTGTGAATGGGCAAGAACTTTCTGAGATACCTCGACTCAGGCCAGTCGATTTTATTTTTAGTAGTAGGTGTAATTAGATGCCCTTTTGGTTAAATAAGTTCCTATAATGTTGCATGCAACATTTATAGCAAAACTGACTCTCAGTAGTATATAAATGGAGATTTTTGATGAACTCGGGGATGCAGTGTGGAAGAAAACTTGTTGAAATATATTTTGTTACTAGTACTACATCAAACTTGAAGCTGAAGCTTTCATGTGGATGATACTTGATATCTGCGAATGATACTGTGACTGGTATTCATTTTTGGATTTATAGATATATACATATATTTATGTTTGTTATCTTCTGTTTATACGTGAACTCTGTGTGCTGTGACACATTGATGTTTAAATATTTTTCTCACTTTATCATCTCAAGTTAGTTGTTGAACAAATATTTCATTATGGTTTTGTTTATTAGTGTGTTCACTATAAACATCAGTTTTAATGATATACTTTTTTGTTTATTTAAAATTCCATTTGTATGTTAACGGTGAATTTTAAATGAGCATTATTTCAAATTCAAATGACTGTCTTGATAGTTAATTATTAATCAGTTTTGGAAGTGGAATTTGACTGTGTATGTAGAGGTTAAATCTCATTTCTATTATTACATAGCAGAATTACTTTCGTTATGATTTAAATATATTTATTTAGAGCATACTTCAGTTTGCTGTTATTGATTAAGAATTAATATAGTTTCAAATTTGCTCTCAGCTGAGATAGAGTTAAATAGGATAGATAGATTAATTAGTTTTAAAGTTTATTTTATTATTAGCACTGTTAAAGCATTCTGCATACTATAAGTAAGTTTTCATATTTAGAAAATTTCCCAAAAAAATCGAAGTCTTTCCTTACGAAAGCAATCTTAGGACATTTGTAGATATATAGATAAGATAAACGTTAGAATAGGTTAGATTTTGCTAGTTTTAAGGTTTCCTTAAGAGACAAACTAGCTGGTAGCAGGATCATAACCTGCGAGGTCTTGTTAATCCAAACACACCGGACGCTGCTTTAAGCCGATTGTGTGGACAAAACCTCCTTATTGGCTTTGATTCATAAAATCAGGCCAACAGGACTTTAGCAGTTAAATCGCTGCGTAGAGTGGGGTCCCTTGTCCCACAAACAAGTGGGTCTCATACACCAAATTGGTTTCTCACTTCACGTGACCTTAAAAATAGATTTTTACTATTATTATTATTATTAACATTTATTTATTTATTTGCACAAGTTTTGGTTGTAGATCGTCAATATGTTTTTAATGAGTTACAATGGTCAACAGAGGTTTTGATGGCCCTTGTTGTTGTCTGACCCATTGAAAATTTGGCTACTCTATCTCCCAACGATTTCAACAATGGTTTTGATTGGATATCTCTTCAAATGAGTTAATTGATTGTTTTTCCCCTAATATGTCTTCAAATTACAGCAGAGTGATATTTGTTTGGAACCCATTGCAAGCACCACAACAGAACAATGCAGAGACTGTTGGCATAGTAAAATAGCTCTGCAAAAGTTTGTGCAGAAATCCAACAGTCATGACAAATCACCTTCCAATGATTCCATCTCTTCCAATTTCCCCATATCTGTATATTATTGTATTATATGGAATATAGAATAATCTGTTAGCTAAAGATTATTTATACTTTTCACAACAATGTGATCAGGTTGTTGAGTTCAATGAAGTTTCTTAGAGGCTTCATGTTGTTCATAAAAATTGTTTACATTCACCATTGTCTATGTGATATTAGATTGATTTTCTAATTTTATAAGTTGTGCCATAATCAATAGGTTGTTTATGGCGAATTAATCTCTGTGTAATTTCTTTTCTGATTGTACATTTTCATAAGCAACTCCAAATCTAAAAATATTTGATATTAGAGCACCAGTTTGTGCATAATTTATGGTTGAAACTTGACTCACCCTTGGACGAAAAAAGTTGGAAGGAAGGAATTACCAATCTGAGGGGCAAAAATGGGTAATTTGGACAAAAAAATTGAAGTGTGCAAGGAACGAATTATCAATCTCAATGCAAAAAAGGGGCACTTGGATAGAAAATGGTCCATATCACTCAGATGTCACAAAATTTGACAATTTTCATAACAACACTACATATGGAATTCCCCAAAAAAATCCAAAGAACCATTCCATTATGAAATCAAGCAACAATCCTCTTCCCCTACTGAATTTGGGATCCTCTCTGAGTGGATACCAAGGTTGAAATTCTTCCCTATAGGCTATGACAGTGAAATGGATGACATGCAAATTGATGACTCACTAGAGGAGCTCAAATCCTATTACAAGGTGAAACAATATACAGATGGAGACAATTTCCATAAAGAATGCAAGAAATTTTTTTCTTTGTTAGAATAATTTGCATGAGCACAAATAGGCACTCAGTTCTACCCAAGCCATGACATGAGAGGAGTTTGAAATTTTTTTCAAGGACAAGTTATATCCCATCAACTCCTAGGAGAAACAACAACAAAAGCACATTTTTTCAAATAAAAACCTCACGTGGAAACCAAAGGGATGCATCCCCACATTTGTAGATGGAATCCATCCATACTAAACTTATTGGTGCAGGATAAAGTGCCTTACCCAAGGGATTTCGAACCGAGAACCCACCAACATGGAACTAGCCGAATGCTCAGTGACATTGGCAACAACTTATTAAGCGAACCCCTTGAGATTACAACCATAGTAATTGTGTTAGAAGTTGAACCAATCAATAGATTCCTATATTCAAGAAATTAACCATTATACCATTTGGCTGAAAGTGATGGATAAAGAAAACTAGTTAATCAACAAGTTCATTGGTGAATAAATAACCCCAAATAAAAGGGATCTTGAGATGTCTATCATATTCACTCTAGTAATGCTTTTCATAAACTGAAGTTAGCATAGGTGAAAAGTAATTGGAGGAATCCAAATAGCATTGCTAGTGCTAATTCTGCACAAGAAAAAAAAATGTTAATGTGCATATAAGAAGCCATTCAACTGGACTGTTCAGCATAAGACTGAGTACAAATCATCCAAGGAAAGGAAAAGCAGTGCTCTAAAGAGGAAAAATTATTTTGCAACTGTAAGCATAAAAAACACTTGAAACTGAAAGATGATTGTTGGAGAAACCTTCTACAGAAGTACCAAAAGTTTGCACATAAAAAGTAGGGAGAAAAACATTATTATACATGACTCTGCAACACATCTTGATCCCTACTCCTAGGGTATACATATCAACACTAAATATTTATGCATCTAGGGACATTTTAGAAAAATAATAACGAAGTAGAGTTCAGTGATATATGTGTGTGGTGTCGTTTTTGCAATCCATACTTTTGGGACTCTGAAGCAATCTACCACCAACAAATAGAAACAACAAAAATAAGTTAAGGAAATATTTGGCACAACACGAAAGACACATGAGCAAGTTAGTTCAATGATTTCCTACAATGATATCAACAATTGTTTCAAGGACCTAAAGGTATGCTTCCAAGTAGTGTAATTGACAACATAAACCTACAATAAGGTGTTGCATAGAAATTCATTATGAAATAATGAAGAGATAAAGAGGTAGATTCAGGAGTTGTTGGATAAAAGGCACATTCTCCCCAGCTTTTCCCCAGATAAAGAGCAAGCTTGAGGCTACCATTTTGAACAGCTTTTTCATCATGTTCAAGCTTCATCTAGAAATTAATTTCCAAAGACCCCAAAATAAATAAACCACGATCTATTTCTCAGAGCCACATGTCAGATAGTTCAAAGAATTTTTCAGACCTCACAGATAGCACCATTGTTTAAGCCTGCTTAAGTATTTTAAATCAAAAGAAACAATTTTGCTCTGCTGCATGTGGGAAAAAGTTAACTGAGGATGGATTGTAGAAGTCAAAGCAACCTAAAATTGTGTGGTGAATATTTGATGAAAGTGATAGATAATTAGTTATCTTTAATGTTGGGAGAGCATCAATATCTCTAGATCTGTGGCAATAAAATAAATGTGATTTGCAGCAACGATCTTTTCCAGGTATAAATAATGTTCCAGACTGGGTTTTGTGAATGAACATTGCTGGGGTTGTTCCCAAAGCTTTCTAGACTGGCCTGGACTGATGATGCCAGGAACTACTCAGAATAGGCATGTCTCAATGTTGGCAATGGGCATGGACATACTCAGAACAAGCCTCGAGGAATTTTTTCACAATTACACAGACACCAGAGCTAGTGGTCTACTTAATAACAAATATTCAATGTTTAACTAATATGGAAGTTGATGATAATATTCAACCCAATGTGGATGGAATTCTGAAAGGGTTAAATAACCTATTGCGGGGTGATCAAACTTTTATAGCTAATGAACCACTTTCGACTGAACACTGCAGGAAGTAACAATGCATGTATTCAACGACACATGTACTTCCAGTACATTTGAATAAAAATTAAAGTATATGGCATTGAGGTAGCAGAAAGAATAGTATGAAGCTGGAAAGAAATATGCCATATGAGAAACAAAATTGATCAGTGATGGGTGACATTAGCATATGATAGCTGGCCAACCTCAACAGGGATGCAAATAATTTTATAAAAGATGAAAGATAGAAGAATGTGTTTGCTATGGGAACCACAATGCAAAGAAAAATAGTTGAGAGGAGTGTCTTCTTAATCAATATAGAGGGAGAGCTAACATTATTCATGAAATAAATAATTAACAAATTGGGGGAAATTGATTAAAACCTCAAGGATGATGATATATTCAAGATAGCTTCAGAAAGTTTGGAGAAAAGGGAAGTGATCATTTTTGTTCTCAGAAAATGACATTAGACAACAAAATTTTAAACGGTATGGATAAAATTTGGAAACCAGAGGGTGCAAAGTTAAGGTTCAGTTGTTACAGGATTTAGAAGTTGGGTTCATGTGTTTTCTTGGATTTCAAGAGGCAGCCAAAGCAATTCTTCTAAATGGGATATGAAGGATAGATGTAGCCACTACCTGTGTTTAGTCCTTGAGGGATAATTTCTTCCCAGATTATGCTACCCGGCATCATTATCCATTGTGGATTGAGTTTCAGAGTATGATGGAAATTGTAGTGCTAACATTGAAAATATAACAAAGCCTTTTGGATGTCAGTCAATGGGAGAGTAGCAAGATGCACATTGTACTAGCCAAGTGCAACGATTTGCATAGAGATAGAATCTCCTGAAATAAATTCAACTCCACTTGCCCGGTTGCACATGTGCAAAATGTTATATGTGTAAACCTTCCAAATGATTGTTTCGGATGCTTTTCCACTCAGCATCTTATTAAAGTGACTACCCATCCAATTTTAGATATAGGTAGTAGGAAAACAGTATTAGAACTTGTAAACAAGGAAGATAAACCCAAAAAAGTCAAAGATAGGACAATACAAAACTGAAGTGGAGGGGCAGACTACTAAAAACAGGGAAATAGAAAAACATGCAAAGTTAACAAGAAAGTGGCATCAGAATGAGAAGGTTTGTGCAGTACTACAAAACCATCAATAGGAGGGTCTGAACAATAAAAATAATTATGCATAGGAGTCACATAGGAATAACAAAGAGATTTTTAGGAATAACAATATCTGTGAAGACCCTAATGACCCACCTATTGGCAAGATGTAAAGACGGTAGTTTGAAGTCTGGAAAGAGCACTTTAGGACCCCCCTAATACAAGGGTAGATAAAAGTTGTTGTTAAAGTCACTTAAAATGTCTAATGCACTCTCAACCCATGAATAAGGACTTGTTGAACAATACTCATGAAACTTGAATTGATGTCATGGAATGCACCTCATACAATCAATCAACTCTTCAAGACAAAAAACTAAATATCATTATTGAAAGAGTGAAAAGTTAAGTGGCTTTCAAATTCAGCTCTTGTGCATGAGAGTTGCAAGGGAGAATACATATGTATCATCATGAAGAGGGATGCAATCAGGGCTCAATATATGAAGTAGCAGCTTGGCCAACGCCCCCACATAATTCAGTTAAGGGGAGGACACTGCCGCTAGATGTTACTGGATTACCATATTAATAATATTTATTGTGGCATGATCTTATTCACTCTAGTCACCTACATCCAAAAAGGTAGAATGCAACTCCAATACTTGCTACCACAAATTTGATCATTGGGAGGGATTTTTCATTTAAATAATAGTGGAAAGGGAAGGAGAGAGAGAAATGGAAAGGGAAGGAGAAAGAGAAATGACTACAATGTGTGCATCAAACAAGGAGGTTTGGAATCACTGTAAATTGGCAATAGAATATCATATGTCATTTAGAGACAATAACATCTAGCAGCGGATGGATGGTAAACTTGATAAAATTTCCAAAAATGCAATGAGAGGGTCCACGCTAGATTGGATATAGTTTTTATGCCAACTTGTGGTAGGTTACTTTTCCAGCAAATCTGCTAGCTTGGTCTGATTAAAAGTTCAGTGACAAGATGTGCTCGACACCCATTATAATGGCATCATAAATGGGATACCGATGGAGCCAAGTGTCTTATACATAGTACAAACTACCTGTAGACTCTCTACATTCTCTTTCAGAGTCGCAAAAGTCCATTCAAGCAATCAACAGAATACTGAATTTAGTGCCCTCACAAATAGGGGACTTGCATTAGATACAAGTCTATTATTCTAACAACTAAATTTCTAGAAGAATGTGGTAGAATGACCCCTGGAGCTAAGCATAATAGGGAATGCAACCTTGTGGAACAAATTCAATTGACCACCCAAGAGACGGAGCAGAAAACCTTTTCAGCTAGGGAAACAATAGAAGACTAAATAGTTGGAGAGGCAACTCTATTTTTTAAGAAAATCAAGCTACTTTCAATTCTACTTTCAATACTTGAAGAAAAAGAAATGCATTAAGAGGATATCAGATCTCAAAGATAAGCAAGAGGGACTACCCGAAGATGAAGCCAATATAACAAAGATCTGTCAGGGCCATTTTCATAAGATCATTATGTCTACAACATAGTTGAAAAAATCAGCATAAGCAATCGGCAAGGGTCCCAAATACAACTTCTCGGCAACATTGGAGCAAACACGCAGGTTTTCTCCCAAAAAAATCCCAAAATTTAGGGACATCGCCAATTTTTCCCTGATTTTATCAACTATGGTCTGCAACATGCAATAGTGGCAAAAAAGAAGTGAAAATAGGATGTGAAAAAAATCATTCCAGCAAAGGTTGCAGCATTTGCCTAGAATCTTCACTCCAGAATCCAAACCTCTGGATTGATTTATTGAAGATGTGATGAGAAGCCCCAAGGGCATATATATGGGAAAACAAGTGAATATGGGATTGCATAAACTTATTCCAACTAGGAGACAAGCCAACAAAAGATTTCTTTTAGGCATGGCCTTCAAGGAATCCCTTTAAAAAGATCCCGGTGCTTAAGACACCTGAATAGTGATTGGAGAATTAGCCTACAGGTTGATAGTGAATATGAGTTATAACTTATAAGATGGAAATCTAGTCTCAATGAATAAGTGAGGAAAGTAGGGTGGCCATGCAAACTTGTGTGGATGTGGTCCTGCAAAAGATGATTGAATCCCAAACAAGACTTTTCGACCAGATCTTAACTTAGACAAGCTATCCATAGCACTTTCATAAATGGAAAATGACAAGTCCCAGGTTAGATGGTTTGCCGTTAAGATTTGGAAGACTACTTGGGACTCTGTTGGCCCAGATCCTTTGCAGATATACATGGAAGCAATCAGAAATAAACCAGTGGCAATAAACAAAGGGCACTGGATTTGAACCGTAAAACCCTGAGATAAAGCTTTCTCCTGAACCCTGACATCAAACCCTAAACCCTAACCCACATTACCAAAGCCATGATGAACAAAAGAAAACTTCATTGATTGGAACTAATTAAGTAAAATATATCAATCAAATTCAACACCCAATACCCAATGAAATGGGAAGAAAGCAAACAACATACCTTGGAAGGCTCGACTTGTAGGAAATATTTGAAGACTTCAAGAACCCTGCTAGTGACTTCCTGCTTGTCTAGATAAGACATATGGGAATAAGCCAATTGGGTATACTCCCTTCTTCCCAAATTAATAAGTCCACTGAACAATGAGCCTTCACAGGCATGTCTGACAATATCGCTAGTTAATGCTACCGAATCCGAGTAATTGGGTGGATGTGTAATGGTGTATTTCCATGTGTGTGCCCATGGGCGGGATACCAAAGCTCAAATTCTAGGAAAATTCTAGGCTTCACCGCCTGCATTTTCTCGTTCCTTGTCATTTGATTCTATATCTTCTGAAGAACGTTGAAGGCTCTTTGTGTAGAGATCATATTTACATCAAACAAATTACGAAGATCTTCAAGTACTATGCGAATTGCTAATTATATTTAATATAGGATGGTCTTTAACAAAGGTTACAAGCTTCAAGGTAGTCTTCAAGGACTATGTGAAGGAAGGTGTGATAAAAAAAAATAGGATGTAATGCGTCTAAGTTCAAGTCTCTTACTAAAAAAAAATCTTGTCAATCCTTATTGAGTCCCTACAAATTTGTGACAATATGAATGGAAAACCTTGACACCAAGAACAAAAAAGAACATATGGCCTTAAATGGTATTTTATAGATTTTTGGTATGGTAGCAACAACCGATTCCTCACCCATACAATAATAATCCTGGTGAGGATCGACAATTTTATATACCATCTTACCAAGTTGGTAAACTGGGTATATTTTCTTTCATTGAGTTCATTTTTGGCATCAGAGGGAACAATCAATGTCTTTGGTGGGGTCATGTGTCCCTTGGTACAGGGAGGGACACTAAAAATGGTGGTAAGATTACCTTATTGCACCGAGAGGAGCGAGGTGCTTTATAGCCTAGTATAAGGGAGATGTTGTCATGTAAGGTAGAATTATGTTATGAAAAATTAAAGGTAAGAAAATCAAATGAAAAGTAATTAAAAAATCCATGATGTAATTTCTTGTGTCGAGAGAAGTGTTCTTATAATATATATTTCACTTAAATGAAATGTGTAACATATGTTACATGAACAATTCAAGTGTTCAAAATGAAACAAAAAAAAATTAATTAAATAAATAACTACCATGGTTTGACTTTAACCATAGATGTATGTTACATGTTACATAAGTTCAAATGTTAAAAAGAAAACATAAAAAAACAGTAAATTAAATAAATAAACTAACACCTCTAAAAGCAAGATATCATGGTCATGTTGAGGTTTAGTATACCATGGATGGTTATTCAAACATAAGCCATGGTACATGGCCAAAATTATGGGTCTTAGATCATAACATTAGTTTGTGAGGTCAGTCAAGGGCCATGCATAAGGCCCAATTCCACAACTAATACTTGCATACAGAATATTTATCATGTAAGTTAGTTGCCTTGTAGGCAAGTGGAAGTTGTTCGGAGGCTGGTGTGGGCACATTGAGGGTTTCATATCCACCTTTAGGATATTGTTTAATGGACAAGTATCTTGGATCAAACCTTTGGAGGCTAGTAGGTGGACATCTTGGTTTCTTAGAGGACATGGCATGGTGAAGACCCCAAGTAGAGACCAAACAAATCTTATAATAATTTAAAATAGTGGCCACGTCTCACATGTAAGATAAGAATTCATTATGCATACCTTTTGTGTTGCTCTAGTGCATTTTGAATGGCATATTGCATGCCTAGATGAAAACGACAAAGAAACTAATGGATCATTTTAGCATCATGCATACACATGTCATGATTTGGTTAATTTTAGAAATTTTCTCATGGAAATCATTATTTTCTTTAGACATAGTAACACCAAAACTGAGACTAACATTTGCTTTGATTACAGACTAACCCCTATAGCCAAGATAAATATCTAGGGAGCATATAAACATCTTTCTCTAGGATAAAGGGGTTAGTCTGGAATTGAATAAGATGCAAGTAAGTTTTGGTGTTCCTATGTGCAAAGAAAATAATGAATAAACATTTTTCTCATGGAAATCATTATTTTCTTTAGACATAGTAACACCAAAACTGAGACTAACATCTGCTTTGATTATAGACTAACCCCTCTAGCCAAGATAAATATCTAGGGAGCATATAAACATCTTTCTCCTGGATAAAGGGATTAGTCTGGAATTGAATAAGATGCAAGTATGTTTTGGTGTTCCTATGTGCAAAGAAAATAATGAATTCCAAGTAATTTCTGAAAGTGGTCAAACATCCAATAAACACCAATTTTAACTGGAATCTAGTGATGATCCATAGGTTGAGAAAAATTCGAAAAGGAAAAGATGGTGGAAACAAATTTTTACTCTAATAACAATGTGGCAGCAATGATCACTTTTTCTATTTTTGTAAGAGATACTTCTTAGATGTAGAAGCCATATTTGCAATCATGTACAAGGAGGGATTTGAACTCGGTTCTCTATGTTAACACAAACCTAATCACATCTCTGCTTGCCGATAGACCACACTCTAATGGACCACAAAGATAACTTTCTTAAAGATGGAACTATTGAAAAATATGCGACATTGGATGAGGACTCCTGAGGACAATCAATAGCTAATGGTGGTGTCACCCACAACCCTACAGACATTAGTAGTGGCAACACCCCTGAAGACACCTTCAACGCCTCAATAATTGTCTTGTTCAGTGTCTACATTTGGTTGTTTTTGGGGTTGTCTTTTTCATATTAATGAAGAAGATTGTGGGTTTTGGCGGGACCAGGGGTCCAATGCTTTTCACAATAACAGACAAGTTTTGAAAGTACTTAGTACATGTTTCCATAGAGGCACCATCTTAGACTCGGATTCCAAATGGTAGGATCTTTATGCACTGTAAAAGCATAATATGCATATGTAAAATAATTAAAATGATTTTCCTTTCAGTACGACCAAATGGAACCTATCAATCCTTGAACAGTTGCAATAATCTATCTAACCATAGAAACAGTTGCAACTCCTATCTATTCCTAAACAAGAAAAAAAAAATTTCAAACTTCAAGAAATGAAAGGATCCTTACCCAACAGAAGACAATGAAAAAATTTATCCTAGTTGGATCCCAATCACGAGTCTACCTGTGAGGGTTGTTGTGACCTCAATCAGTAGAAGAAAAGTCCTAAAAGGTAATTTAGTGCATGGAAAGTTGGAGTGCGAGAACCATATTTGATGTGAAAAACCTAGCATGACTTCCTCAATCATAGAGCTCTAATGGGATATGGTGTTCAATGATGATGCACACCCTTCTAAACACTACAATAGCTTGTGTACGCTTAGCTCCAATGTTTTGATGAGATGCATTGTTGAACCCATGTGACACACCTAACCCATGTACATAAATGACTTTTAGGGGGTTTTCAAAAAAATTCCTCAAAAATTTCAATTCGCATGACTTTTAGGGGGGGAGTTCAACAAACTACCTCCAAAAGTTCAATTCTCATGACTTTTCAAGGGGGTTTCAACAACCCGCCTCCAAAAGTTCAATTCTCATGACTTTTAAGGGGGGGTTCCAAAAAACCACCTCCAAAAGTTCAATTCTCATTACTTTTAGGGGGGGGCTCCAACAAACCACCTCCACAAGCTCAATTCTCATGACTTTTAAGGGGGGTGCCAAAAAATCACCTCCAAAAGTTCAATTCTCATGACTTTTAAGGGGGGTTCCAAACAAACTGCCTCCAAAAGTTCAATTCTCATGAATTTGAGGGGGGGGTTTGACAAACCGCCCCCAAAAGTTATGAGAATTAGGCTTTTAGGGGGGGTTTTCCAACAACCGCCTCGAAAATTTCAATTCTCATGACTTTTAAGGGGGGTTTTGACAAACCGCCCCCCAAAGTTATGAGAATTGGGCTTTTAGGGGGGGGGTTCCAACAACCGCCTCCAAAAGTTCAATTCTCATGACTTTTAGGGGGGGTTCCAAAATAACCACCTCCAATAGTTCAATTCTCATGACTTTTAGGGGGGTTTTGACAAACCTCCTCCAAAACTTATGAGAATTGGGCTTTTAGGGGGGGGTTTCCAACAACCGCCTCCAAAAGTTCAATTCTCATGACTTGTAAGGGGGGTTCCCAACATACTACCTCCAAAAGTTCAATTCTCATGACTTTTAAGGGGGGTTTTGACAAACTACCCCCAAAAGTTATGAGAATTGGGCTTTTAGGGGCGGTTTTACAAAAACCACCCCCAAAAGTCAAATTTCAGGACTTTTGGGGGCGGTTTTAAAAAAACCGTCCCCAAAAGTTCAATTTCCATGACCTTTAGGGGCGGTTTTAAAAGACCACCTCTAAAGGTCTGAAATTTTTTTTAGGGGGGGTTTTACCAAGACGCCTGCAAGCCAAAACCACCCCTAAAGGGATATTTTGTTGTAGTGACTCCTTCATCCAAGGAATCTGTGCAAGAAGGAAACTAATCTCCTTCAGTAGACTATGTTCACAAGAAGAAGCTAGGCTTGTGGCCCGAGAAGAAAATATGGGGAATGAAGATCAAGCCCTCACAACACACACTAAGGGTAGTAAGTTTAAGAAGGAGAATTCTCATAACAAGAAACACTCTCATTTCCATCAAAAGAAGAAAGATCACTCTCATGTTCGATGCTTCACTTGTGATGAGTTGGGACACTTTGCTTCAGAATGTCCCAAGAACAAAAGAAACAATCACTACAACAAGAAGAAGAAGGGCAGCAAGAAGAGATAGCATGCTCATACTGCTGATGATGATGAACCTCCGAGGAAGAAGACTAAAGAAGAAAATGATGACTCATCAAGTGAAGATGAATATGTTATAATCTCTTCTCTTACAGGTATTATCTCTCATGGATGTAATGATTGGTTGATTTATAGTGGGGCTTCTAAACACATGACTCGGTTTAAAGAATCTTTTGTAGATCTATCTGAAAATGAGTCACCCCATAAGGTGAAACTTGGGGATGACTATCAATATCCTATCAAAGGAAGTGGTGAAGCCTCCTACATGCTAGACTTTGGGAATACTCTAAAAATGAAAGATGTTCTATATGTACGTGGGCTCAAGAAGAATCTCCTATCCATATCATCATTGGATGCAAAGGAGATGAGATTTGCATTTGTAGATGGCCAAGTACTCATGTGGCCTATAGGTAAGACAATAGATGATGCAGTGGTGATTGGAGAGCAAGAGGCAAGATTGTACAAATTGAATGGACAACCTGAACATGCCATGGTACATGAATCCATGGATCCAAGTGAACTTTGGCATAGAAGGCTTGCACATGTACAATATATAGCACTACCAATTGAAAGCAAAGTTGTTGAAGGTCTTCCTAAAATCCAGTCAAAGCATGAATGTGTTTGCAAAGGATGTGCAAAATGAAAGAACCCAAAGAAGGCATTTCTAAGTAGTGAAAGCAAAGAAAAAGGAATCTTGGAGATTATCCACTCCGATGTATGCAGTCCAATGTCATCCATCTCTGTGAGTGGGTATGTATACTATGTTTCTTTCATTGATGACTTCTCTAGAAAGACTTGGGTTTACTTCATGAAGAATAAAGATGAAGTGTTTGATAACTTCAAGGAATTCAAAGCCTTGGTAGAAAATCAAACTGATGAGAAAATCAAGACCTTCAGATCCGACAATGGCGGAGAAATCACTTGAGGTGATTTCAAGAAACTATGCAGTGATTCAGGGATTCAGAGGGAGTTGGCTGCTCCTTACAATCAACAACAAAATGGAGTTGCAGAAAGGAACAATAGAACTATCATGGAAGTAGCACAGGTAATGCTTCATGACCAAGATATGCCTATGCATCTATCGGAAGAAGTAGCTAGGACATCTATATATGTGCAGAACAAAACACCTCACAAGATACTTGACAACAAGACACTAGATGAAGTCTTCTCTAGTAAGAAACCTGAAGTTAGCCATCTCAAGATATATGGCTGTCTAGTATACACACACATTCCAAAAGAAAAGAGGACAAAGCTAGATCCTTCAGGAAAGAAGGTAATCTTTGTGGGTTACAGTGAAAGCTCGAAGGCTTACATAATATACTTTCCAGGGTTCAAGAAGATTGACATTAGCAGAGATGTAACATTTGATGAAGGCTCAACATACATCAAATCAAGGAAGACACTTGTTGAATATCATGAAGAACCAAAGGAAACCAGATTTCAAGATACCACTATGAGTGAAGCAATTCCAGAAGTAGATCGTGAAATTGAAGATCCACAAGAATCTATAGATCCACCCCGTGAGAAGAATTCTCACAAGAGGAAACATGCATGGGCTAGAGAGATCATTCAAGATGCAGAAATTTATGGCATTCCTGAATAAGAACACACAAAAAGAAAGAGGACTAGATCACATACCAGTTATGTTGCCTTACTTTGTGATATTATGAACAAAGAACCTTCCAATTATGAAGAAGTAGTGGAAAAAAAAGAATGGAAGGATGGCATGGTCGAGGTGTACCAGTCGATCATGAAGAATGATGTTTGGGATGTTGTCCCAAGACCTGAAGGGAAGTCTATTGTGACTTCCAATTGGATCTATAAGATCAAGCATGCTACAGATGGTAGCATAGAGAAATACAAGGTGAGGTTTGTAGCTCGTGGCTTCTCTCAGAAAGAGGGAATAGACTATGAAGAGACTTTTGCTCCTGTAGCCAGATACACTTCCATTTGAACAATACTTGCTCTAGCTGCAATGATGAAATGGAAGATACACCAGATGGATGTCAAGATAACTTTCTTGAATGGTGTAGTCAAAGAGGAAGTGTATGTGGAGTAGCCACTTGGTTTTGAGACACATGACAGGGAGTCATATGTGTGCAGGTTGAAGAAAGCCTTGTATGGCTAGAAAGAAACTCCTAGGACTTGGTATGGTAGGATGGACAATTTTCTATCCAATTTAGGCTTTACTAAGAGTAAAGCAGATTCCAACCTTTACTACAAGGTTGAGGAAGGCAATCCAGTGATACTACTTTTGTATGTGGATGACCTGTTTGTTGCAGGTGAAGATAGATTAATTGTCGATACCAGGAGGAAGCTTGCTGCCGAGTTCGAGATGAAGAACTTCAGAATGATGCACTATTTTCTAGGCATGGAGGTGTGGAAGAGTGCAGATGGGATCTTCCTTGGACAAGGGAAGTATGCAGTAGAGATCCTGAATAGGTTCAGGATGATGGACTGCAAGGCCATGGCCACACCTATGCCATCAAACCTGAAGCTTTTGTGTGATGATTCATCTGAGCTTGTTGATGTCATGATGTATTGTTAAATGATTGGGTCCTTAATGTACTTGATGAATATGAGACCAAATATTTTCTTTGCGGTGAACACATTGAGCTAGTTCCTCACGGATCTGAGAGGTGTTAACCTAATTGCTGTAAAGCATATTCTGAGATACCTGACGGGTACGGTTGATTATGGGCCCAAGTATGACGTGAATCAAAAGTTTAACCTGGAGGGTTATGTTGATTTAGATTGGGTAGGCAGTGTTGCAGATAGGAAGAGTACTTCTCGGTGCTACTTTAGTATGGGATCAGGTGTGATCTCTTGGTTTAGAAGGAAGCAATCCTACATAGCACTGAGTACAGCCGAAGCAGAGTATGTTGCAGCTTGTTCGGCTAGTTGTGAGGCAGTATGGCTGAGGAAGCTACTGTCTGAGTTATTTGATCTCCCGTTGGATGCTACTGGTATCTTTTGTGACAACCAGAGTTGTGTGAAGTTGTCCAAGAACCTGTTGTTCCATGACAGGTTGAAGCACATTGAGATCAAATATCACTATATCATGGATATGGTGCAGAGAGGAGTAGTGAAGCTCCTGTATGTTGCAATGGATGAGCAGGTTTCAGATGTGTTGACGAAACCACTAGCCAGAGTGAAGTTTGAGTACTTCAGAGAGAGGCTTGGTGTTCTTCAGATTGAGGATACTTCTAGGAAGAAGTGATGGGACACATTTGCAGGAGGCATTCCAAGCATGGTGAGAGCAGGATCCTTCCCATGGCTGTGGATATAAGCACTGTGTATTGAGCATCAAGATGATGCTCCAGTTACTGCTTTGTATATGCATCAGTTGGATTCTTTGATCAGTTGGCTCATGTATTTGTATATGCATCAGTTGGATGATTTGATCAGTTAGATCATGTATGTGTATATGCATCATGTTGGATGCTTGATATGATCAGGTGGATCATGTATTTATGTATGTATCAGGTGGATACATTGTATGACCAAGTGGATCATGTATTTGTGTATGTACCAGGAGGATACTTTGTATGATGATATGCATCAGGATGATGCTGTGACGATGATCAGGATGATCATGCAATGATGATGTGCATCAGGATGATGTACTATATGATGATGATCGATATGATCATGAGTATCGGTTTGATACTCCATGACCATGGACAGGTTGTGCAGGTAGCATAGAAAATATCCTCAATATCTGGACAGGTAGAGCTGTGTGCTCATAACAGGATGGGATATAGAGATCCAGACAGGTTGAGCAGTAAGCTCGTAAATAAGTCCTGGGATGCTCTTTCAAGGTTTTGCTACTAGAGGCATATGATCAGCCCTAGAGATCCAAGAGGTTGAGCAGTAAGCTCATAATCAGTCCTGGGATTCTCTTTAGAGTAATTGAAGGTTGCAAGACACTCTTTAAAGGTTTTTCCTAACCACATGTAATCAGCCCTAGAGATCTGAGAGGTTGAGCAGTAAGCTCGTAATCAGTCCTCGGATGCTCTTTAGAGAACTTGCAGGCTGAAAGATGCTCTTTAAAGGTTTTGTGGTGTGGAGGTCACATATAATCAGTCCTGGATATCCAATAGGTTGAGCAGTAAGCTCGTAATTAGTCATGGGATGCTCTTTAGAGTTCTTGCAGGATGCAAGACACTCTTTTAAGGTTTTGTGACAGTTAACATGTAAAAGATCCTATATTTTGAGCTAGGTTTTGTTGACACACGTAATAAGTCCTGGGATCCACAGTATGGCCAATTGATGCTGAAGACCTATAGGTGGTAGGCCTACATCCAGCATGAAAAAAGGATGGCTCTATAGAACTTCCTATGATGAGCAGAATTTTGAGATAGCCCAATGATCGAGATGTTGAGTACAACAGCTATGATGATTATGTTCCATGATCTAGTGATGATGATCCGACTCCAGAATTGAATACTTGTGCCAATATGTATTGATGACCTGTGACGAATGAATACCTTCCTAGTTAAGAGGGAGTGTTGATGTATTTGTAACTTCGAAAGATATTCTTCTATGTATTACATTTTTACTTTATTGTATATCCCACATAGATGTATTATTCCTCTGATTGGAAGTGTCGTCATTTGTATTTGGAAGTGTCATTATGTGTATTGACAAGTGTTGTCATTTGTATTGATGGGTTATTAGACCACCAGTGTGGGGACAGCCTTGGTTAGCACATGTGGCTGGGTTATTAGACTTGAGTAGCAAGTCAGCCCCACTGGATTATTAGCAGGTCAAGTCAGTGTATAAATAGAGATGGTATGTCTCTCGTTTATCTCATTCACTCACTTCTCAAGCTCACATAACTAAGAGAGAAAGTGGCACACTTTTGGAGGAGGAGGAGCATGTACTAGAGACATCTCATTGGGTTTGATCATTGTGATCTTGGTTTGTGGCTTATCTTATCTCTAAGGAAGTTGCGGGGTTTTCACCTTCTTGGTTTTCCTTGGTGAAACTTTGTGTCTCTTGTGTGATTGCTATTGTGTCTATGATTGATATGCTGTAGATATGCTATGCATGTTATTCTCTTAGTGATATTGAATGATAATGAAATGAAATTATCAAAAAATTAACACCATATCCACCATAGGCACTGATTCAATCTGCAACTAGACTCTTGGGTTCACAGGTTCTAAGATCTGTAAGACTTTTTTGGCCTTGTAACTAGGGTTTTCACCCTATCTTGTGAAAATGAGTGCCTACTAAGGAGAAGGGACTCCTTAGTAGAAGTTCAATAAACAGTAACTAAAAGACAATACATTGAAATGGAAATTACTTTTAAACATGTGCATGAGACATAAAAGGCAAGAAATAATAAATGACTTTCTTTGTATTAAAATTTTTACCTTCAATGTGAAGATTGGTGAAGTTGTTGCAATGATCCAAGAGGGTTGCTCCAAGCTCCAACTTTTCTCCTTCTCTTTCTCCAATGGTGCAAAAGGGCCAAAAGGGGCTCTCAATGGTGAAAGTATCTCAAGGGTGAGCTAGGGTTTCAAGAGAGATTTTGGCAGAGTAAGGGTATACTTGATTATGGATATGAAATGAGGGGTCTCCATAACCTATTTATAGGTTTTTGGTGGTGGAGTGCTGGCCCATGGTTTTGGGAACCATATGGTTTAGGTCAGCTGTATAGGGTTTTTTCCTCCTTTTTCCTCTTTTTCCTCATTATTTTATATTTTTTATTCCCTTTTTAGAGGGTTTTTGCTATTTTGGAGGAATTTTGGATATTTTTAGAGGGAAAAGGGGTTTTTTTAGCCTTTTTGAGGCTTTTTTGATGGTTCTGTGGCCTTTTGGAGGCATTTTTGGCCTTTTGGGGGCTTTTTAATGGGATTTGAGGGTTTTGAAGGCAAATATGGTAGGAAATATGGACAAATG
Source organism: Larix kaempferi (assembly GCA_027924585.1). Taxonomy (NCBI): domain Eukaryota; kingdom Viridiplantae; phylum Streptophyta; class Pinopsida; order Pinales; family Pinaceae; genus Larix; species Larix kaempferi. Next base: position 4,232,032 of record BSBM01000309.1, read on the forward strand.
AGTCATGTAATGGGGTAGATGAGGTAGTGAGCACTTTTTGGGTGTTAACAGGTCTTCATGAAAACTTATTTTTCTTGGTTAAGGTTGAAGGCAGGAATGTTTCCAGTTTATTTTCTTATCCAAGCCCCTTCATTAGGATTTTCTTGCATGGTTCAGTCCTCATAAGTCTAAGCTTTAGTTTTATTCTCTCCACCTGTCGTAGCTCCGCTTCGCGTCACAACATGGATCTTGCGATCCTTATTTCTTTCTTCAGCTACGATCATCTGTATGTTCTAATTCTGCATTTATCATCTTCTCTCTTGAATTTTTGATTGCAAAGCGAGACATGCCTCAATGACATGGTCAAATGACTTATAGTACTTATAGGTAGTGCAAGGTTTCATACAGTCCCTTAATAGATGTCCTAGTTGTGTGTAGTTATAGCATATAATATGACCTCTTCCTCTTCCTTGTTGGCCATTATTTCATCCTATTCCGCTGAATCCACCACGTCCTTTGTATGTTCCTTCATCATATTGCGCATTTTCATGGTAATTCTATGGTTTTCCTTGAACTCTGTAGACATCATGCTTTCTTTCTATCATGAGATCATATGTTCTATAGTTGCTATCATCATGGACAATTGACTTACAGAATGTACAGTATAGGCTCTTAGGTGTCTGTAAGTATTTCTGAAGTAGGTAACATTATTTTGGGCGATATCCTCTACATCGACAAATTTCACACCATGGGCAGTGTTATTCGGAATGTACTTCTCCCTTACATTATGTACACCAAACCTCTTCTCTAGTTTCTTTTCCTTTCTTGATATCTTGCAATTGCAACGTCAATTTTTCTAGATGGGTCTGTATTTTTACCATCCCTCTGCTAGTTTCTCCTATGGGAGAAGCCTCTAGCTTCATCGAAATTTCTAATTCCTATGTTTGCGATGCTACTTTTTATTGCATCAATGGTAGTCTAATATGGGGCAACAATGCAACTATAAACCATTCTTGATGTTGTTGTGGTGCTATGTTGAAACTTACTTGATCTAACAATGCTTTAAACTTCTGATCAGATTCCCATACAGTGTCATTAGTATTTTTTTTTATTTCTTCTAACTCCATAATGCACTGATATTCTAACTTTGGTTTCTTGAAATCTATTATCAACACAGTTCTGATATCTACTAGTGTTATGTTCTGTTCAACATAATACTTCATGAACAATGTTAGAGCTCTGTCTCTAAATGTGGTAACTAACTAAGCTTGTCTTATGGTTTTGTATTGGACTTGCTTAACATTCCACACGACTTCACAAAGAAACCAATGTTGCTCTAGGTCTTCTAGGCCAGTTCCTTTGAAAATAGATAGCTTAATGTTGTCTTCCCTTCTTCTTCAAGGAGGCGTAGTGTTTTGTGTCGAAGAAGGTATACCACTACATGACTGATTCTGATTATTAACGCGCACAGTGTTAGTACTACTGGTGTTCTGTGAACTAGTAGTATTTCTTCCATCAACTGGAGGTTTCTGCAGAGTGATAGGAAGATAGGTAGTTGTTCAAGGCTTTGTTTCACTATCAGACTCACCCTTATATGACTATTTTTCACCTCTTAACTCAGTTTCTACGGGTCTGTGAGGTTCAGATTCAAGAGACCTCTTTCTAGTTCTAGGATTATATCTTTTCCCACTTCGTAATGTATAAGTATGTTCCTTAGTGTCACTATCTATGTTACTTAACATTACAGACTCAAATCTCTAGGATTTCTATTGCATTCTCAAAACAACTTTTTCTACTAATAGCATTTTAATGTATAAACTGATAATTTTTAGGTACTTACCTCTGAATCCTTTGGAGAAATCCCTTTCTGCTACGTTGTAATACTTCAAAGTGTCCACAAAAAATTATGTAACATAACCTTCTAGTACGGTATCCACCCAAAAGTCTACTGCTCTTGAAATTGGGATATCAACATTTTTATGCCTATGAATCAGTTATGGAGTCCACTCTATAGGTTCTCCATCTTGAGAACAATTTTTTCATTCTGTAAGTCTTGATATCCACTCGTGTAGCTCGTTACCAAAAAATGCAAAGAATATTTCATGTATACTAGAAAATAGGTATTTCGATAACAATTCTTCCGTATATAAGCACAGATTTATGTTTTCTTTCTTCACAAACTCCTCTTCTATATTAGTTACCCAGTTCTGTATCTCTGTCCTCTCAGGATTCCCATTATCAGGACACATCACCAGTTCAAGTGCAGCAACAGAACCATTTTTTGGGCTGCATATACTTGTTCTTGTACTGACCCAGGTTTTGCGTAGTTTAGAGACTCAACAATACGCCCTTTTCATTGGCCCTTTCGGAAACAATCTGCGAATAGACTAAGGTCACACCCAAGGCGAAGTTATGGGGTGGCTACATAAGCAATTTTCTGTAACCTGGTGATGCGCAGCTATAGAACATGCCCACTGGGAGGAGCTACACGTTCGCTGCATCCACTTCCAATACCACAACGCACTTCGGGACTTCGCTCAAGCGATAGTTACCCACACCGCACTACAACAGTGCAACTATGGACTGTGCTTCAAGACCGTCACACTCACTACAGGATGCACTGAATAGAGTGACTTCTCAGTTTACTTCAAGCTATGCAATTTACCATGTTATAAAAGTGAAAATATGTCCCTATGTGCTTCACAGTCCCAACAACAATGACTTCATTGAATTATTGTTATTCCTTCAACTGTGAAACTACTATTCTAATCAAGCAACTGCATATTTAGCATATTCAACACAACTTCATAATGTTCATGTATGTTATTACACTTAACATAATATTTCCATCCTCATTCGTTAACACTTAGCATATTTGAGCATGTGTGTCCAACACTTAACATATTATCCTCATCAACATACACATGAAAATACATATAAAATCATGGACATACACAAACATATAACAATCACACACATGCAATCACAGAACACAGGTATTTACGTGGTTCACCCCCCGGATAGGATCTACGTTCATGGGAACTATTGTTTCTATTAACGAGAAGGGTATAAAGTTCCAGTCTGTGCACACACCTGTAGAATCTTCTCTACAATAAGTCTCTGTGCACATAGCTGCAGAGCCTTTTCTCTCTTAGAGATCTCTTAGCAAAGATCTTACAATAAGGCTCTATCACTCTATCAAAATCTATTGAAATCTAACCCTTCCCTTTACAAAATTGCCCCTTTTATAGACTGTTCCTGAAGGTCACATCTTTACAATAACTATGGGCCGAAACCCCATAGTATCCTTAACCCCCCAAAATGGTGCAGTTACCCCGCTGACCATGCTTTGCCATAACTTCTCAGCTACTTCGCTTGTCCTTGGTCGTTCTCTACGATGTTTCCTAGATTTGACGTCCTCTACACTTCTTACCTCAATAACGATGTTCTTGTAGCTATTTGGCCGATGTTTCTTCCTTAACTACTCCAACTACCCTAGATGTCCTTTGTCCTTCTGCCTTTACTAAGGAAACAAGCCCCTTTCTTCCATCTCCAGCTCCCTCCATACCCTGTTCCAAGGAATCATGGATTTGCTTCTCCCCAAAATAGGCCAGCACTAGGACTTGTTGATTTCGTACTTCTGCCTTGAAACTTCTGCTCTTGAGCTACGCTTCGACAAAACTAAACTAATCCTAAACTTCATTTCACCAAGACTGCCCTTACATGAACATTGCTTCACCAAAAATGCTCCAACTTGGGCCTCTCCCAACATTCTCAATTGATGCCTTCAATTCTTTGGATCTTGCTCTTCCTACCTTTGGCAGAGTGCTAAAATATTGCCGAGACTCTAGGTCAACAATCTTCTCCTTGTATCCAATCTCCATATACTCCATATTTTCTTTGAGATTCTCCATAGCAGCACCAATCTTAATGATGGTTACTTCCAATTCAAGGTCCACTTCACAGTATGGGATCGTCACGCAGACTTCAGAGATGGGTTTCTTCATCTTTTCCTGCTTCCCATGACCATCTTCTAGCTCATTTGTCTTTAGCGTGCATTCATTCTTCAGCTCCTTATAGCTATCTTCCAGCTTCAGATGATGGTTATATGAGATCAAATATCTATCTCTAATTTCTTCCACAACCTGCAAATGCAGATTATGCAATCCTTCGATGGGAAACATCCCAATGTTAATTTCCAGATGTGCGAGCTACTTCACACCTTCAGTAAGTTCATCCAGTGGGAATATTACATTCATCGGCTCTATCCGTACTATTCGGGGTCTCATCATCAAATCAGGTGCTTTTCTCTTACTTCATCTTGACTCATCTATCCTATCTTCGGAATCTGATTCTGTTACTAACTCTTGTTGGACTTGTTCCACTCTTGATACCAAACTGTTTAGTTCTGCGAGGCTCTCTATCATGATCACTTGGACTTCCTCTTTCTTGTTTTCCTTCAATGCAAGTGTCTCTTCAATATTCTCATTAAATCAGACTGCGATGCAGTCATAATAATCATCATACAACTATGCATCGAGCAGAGCCTTATTTTCCTAATGTTTCTTTCTTTGGGATGCTTCTGGAACAACTGTGTCAAGATTCTTCCTCTTCTCTCCTATTGGAAAATCAACAGTTTGTTGTTGTTCTTCTCCTTGATCTTCTTTTGGATATTGAGCACTTGTTGGCTCATCTTCTTGGTCCTGGGTATTTGCAGTTGCGCTTTCCTCTGATGTAGTGATTAGCGTCTCAGGCGCATCGACCTTTCACTCGAGCGGCCAATAATCCATGATAAGATCAATTTTATCCGCCTCCAACTGATATAGCCCTTCAATGTTGATGTATATGTAACTTTGGAATGTATTTCACATATATGTATATTGTATTCCTATAGAGATGTTATTATTCCTTTATACGGAAGTGGTTGTATTCCTATAGAGATGTTATTATTCCTCTATACAGAAGTGTCGTGATTTATATTGTAAGTGTCGTAACTTATACTTGATGGGTTATTAGACCACCTTGTTGGGGTCGGCCCTGTATAAGTCATGTGGGTCAAAGGGTTATTAGACCACCCTATTGGGGGTCGGACATGTGGGTCAAAGGGTTATTAGACCACCCTAGTGGGGGTCGACCCAATCAACATTATGTTAAGTGGTTAAGTTGAGGCCGACCTAGTTGAGTAAAGGTCAAGTCAAGTTAGTGTATAAATAGAGAGTGTGTCTCTCTCATTTTACACATTTTATTCTCTCACTCACACTTTGGAGAGTGGCGCACTTGTGGAGGAGGAGGCTCTGCTGCTAGAAGAAGACTATCTCTTGTATTCTGGTTTGATCATTGCTCTATCTATCTCTGAGGAAGTTATTGGGGATTTTCACCTTTATGGTTTTTCCCAAGTAAACTTTGTGTCTCTTGGGTGCTTGCATTATTGTGTCCATGATTGATATGCTGTAGATTTGCTGTACATGTTGTTCTCTCAGTTAAGATCCTAGATCATATTGAAGTAAATTCTGAAAATTTAACATGGTATCAGAGCTATCCTGAAAGAAGGCATGATATGGCATGTATGACATTTGTTGCACTTACGATGCTAGGGCTTGATATAGAAAAAACCAGTCATCGTAAAAATTTCGCTATAAATCCATTTTGGAAAAGTTTTTGGATCCAAAAAATTTACAGGTCGAATACCAGATCCCCATGTACCTTGTGGCCAAAGGAAAACCTCTAATTCGTTTTACTTTGTGATTTATGATTTGTACAATATAGGGTTTCTGCCTCTTCCAGATCTGAGTCAAAATCAGGTGACCTTGGGAAAAAGGTCATAACTTGGGCTAGGAAGCTCCAAATGAAATTTCGTAAAATGTGACAGGTAGTACAAAGACTGTACTATCTCAAGAAAATTTTTCCGAGGCCGAAGTGGAACCAGTGACATGTGGAACTCCGTACAATTTCGCTCTCCGGTATTATCCCATAAACAGGTCACGTTGCGACACTTGGCATAACTCTCTCTCAAAGAATCCAATTGAGGTCAGACCTATTTGAATGGAAATACAACAGGTCGGGATATCTCAAGAAACATATTCAGAGTCCGAAGTTGAACTAGTGACATGTGGAACGACGTACAAGTTCGCTCTCCTGTATTATCCAATAAATAGGTCACATTGCGACACTTTGCACAACTCTCTATCTAAGAATCCAATTCAAGTCAGACCTGTCGGGATAGAAAAATAATAGGTCGGCCTATCTCAAGAAAAATTTTTAGAACCTATGGATCAAAAATTTCGGAGTTACACCAGAAACAATCAGGTACATATTTCTGTCAAAACATAATTATTTTTGAGTACCTTCATTCATGGCTTCCGGAATTTAGGGCTTCGGAGAAAGTTGGAATTTTTGTAATCAGATACCATGGCTGGATGCTACTCATCAAAATCAAAATTCAGAGACCAATATCAGATTTTTTGGTTGGGCAGAAGGACGAGCTTGATCAAACCCCATTTCGGGAGTTTGATCAGAAAGATGGAAAATTAGGGCTTCTGCAAAAATTGGAATTTCGGAAATCTATGACCACGGCTGGAAACTCCTCAGAAAAAATTGAAGCTTAGAGTTTTCAATGAAATCTTTTGGTTGGGTGAAGCTTCGGGAACCTCAAACCCTAATTGAGGCTCCTCCCAGTGAATCTGGAAATCTAAAAGGCAATTTTGAGGGGTGAAACTTTGAAGTTTTCAAATTTTGAATATACCAACTAGATCAGCTCATCAAGGCACATATTTCTGTCCTTTCTGAAGTTTGAAATTCAGAGTTTGAATTTTTGGGGTTTCTTTGAGAAACCCTAATCAAGCTCCAGGTCCAGTTCTTGCAAATCAAGTGGATTGGGTTAATCCTAGAAGAAGATGGATTGGTCACCTACATAAGTGAAGAAGTTCCTGTCTCAGAGGGAGATGAGGCTAAGGCCTTCCATAAGAAGATTACAAACAATCTTGACAGGTATGGCTTACAGGTATGTTTCATGGTTAAGTTTATCATATGTTTGTCTTCGTTTCATTACAGTACAATCTTGATTAATTACTAGACTTGTCATATCACCTTAATAGAAGATATTCATTGATTAAGGTTTTGACACTTATGAATGCACTAATGCATTGTGATGTTGTATAAGGTTTATGTTGTTCGCTAACATAAAAGGTACACCAAGAAAGACAAATCATGTTCTACATCAAGAACATATGATCATGGTGACATGAAGACAAAGATTCATCCATTGTCATGGATCTCATAGAAGATATACTTTCGAGGTATGTATAACTTGGTCCTACAATGGTTAACCTATGAAACATGAACGTTACTAGCACAAGTCACTGAAGAGAACTAGAAGACATTATGCAGGTATGTTAGACATAACTAGCTAGCATGCTAATCCAAGTATGTTTTTCCTATATCAAGCTAGAATCCCCCCTTGTGTTAGGATATTATACTATTGTGTTGTTGATAATGATTAATCATGAGGTCATAGGTTTGAATAGCCATGGCTGTATGCATATTATGTTTCTTACCATAATTGATGATATGACTAACCAGAAGAATCATGAAGGTATAAGTTTGAGTAATCACGGGTTTATGCATTGATGATTTAACTAATCAAAAGAGTACTGGGATCAAATAAGAATATGCATGAGTAAAAGAAGACTTCCCTGAAACCTTGAATACTAATGTTTATTATCTGTGAATGATCATGAATATACATGTTTAAGATTATTGTGTTTTGAGAGTATTAATATTATACTAATAAATGTGTGATTATGTATGAGACCTCAAGGATAACACAATGATGATACTAATAAGCATGCATAGTGATTAGGGATGGATGTAAGTTCAAGGACAGGTAATCCAGGAAGCAAAGATCAAGAGGGAGCACACTCCAGTTGTTCCTACAAGAAAACAAAGGAGCACACTTCAGTAGTTTCTGCAAGGATGCATATATTCAAAGGGAGTTGACCACTTCTCACAATCCACATCAAAATGGAGTTGCAAAGATTCAGAGGGAGTCCACCTAGAAACCAAACAAAGATAAGTATTTGAATTGTCATTTCTTACATAATGTTATTCAATGATGTATATGCTTATGTTCGTAGAATTAGGTTGTGTATTATGCATATTAGAATAGTTGCATTGATGAACAGTATACTACTAATATACATGGGTAAGTGGCCTATGGCAATGTACAACAATCCATTGCTACTTATCTAGAATGAAACCTCTTTGCTGACATGTTAGGAGTTGTGCACACTCTTAACAATGTTCTGGTAGAGATTGGAAGGCATCTAGAAAGTTACGGAATATGGATAAATGTTGTATTGAAGCATTAGCTAAGATAATTGCATGACTGTATGACATGTTTCTTTATGTGTAAGAATTTGTTCTGAAAACTATGAGATGTTTTCTAATCATGCAATTTAACTTGTTGTGTAGGAAAAATCGTATACCATCACCTACAAAAGAAGGACTACAACATTTGTTCAGCAACAAAGTTATCTATTGAAAATATTGAAGATATTGAAGTTCCCGGGATACAGGAAGAAGCCATGATCCGTCGATCATGAAGAACGATGTTTGGGATGCGGTACCAAGAGGTGAAGGGAAGTTTGTTTTGACTTCCAAATGGAACTATCAGATCAAGCATGCTGCATATGGAAGCATAGAGAAATATAAAAGTGATGAAATAGAAGATACACCAGATGGATTTCAAGACAGCCTTCTTGAATGGTGTAGTCATATCTGTGCGCAGAACTTGGTAGGATAGACAGCTTTCTATACAGTTTGGGCTTTACCAAGAGTAAAGCGGATTCCAGCCTTTACTACAAGGTTGAGGAAGGAAATCCAGTGATACTAATTTTGTATGCGGATAACCTATTTGTTACAGGTTAAGATAGATTGATTGCCAACACGCAGTAGAAGCTTGCTACCGTGTTCGAGATGAAGAATTTGGGGATGATGCACTATTTCTTTTTGGCATGGAGGTGTGGCAGAGTGCAGATGGAATCTTCATTGGACAAGGGAAGTATGCAGTAGAGATCCTGAAGAGGTTCGGGATGATGGACTGGAAGGCTATGGCTACACCTATGGCATCGAATCTGAAGCTTCTATGTGATGCTTCATCTGAGCCGGTTGATGTCCCTATGTATCGTTAGATGATTGGGTCCTTGATGTACCTGACGAACACGAGACCAAATATTTTCTTTGTTGTTAACACAATGAGTCAGTTCTTGACAGATCCGAGGAATGTTCACCTGGTTGCTGTAAAGAATGTTCTGAGGTACCTGAAGGGTACAGTGGATTATGGGCTCAAGTATGATGCGAATCAAAAGTTTAACTTGCAGGGTTATGTTGATTCAGATTGGGCAAGCATTGTTGTAGATAGGAAGAGTACATCTGGGTGCTGCTTCAGTATGGGATCAGGTGTGATCTCTTGGTTTAGCAGGAAGCAGTCCTGCGGAGCACTGAGTACAGCTGAAGCAGAGTATGTTGCGATGCATGAGCAGGTTGTAGATGTATTGACCAAGCCGTTGGCCAGAGTGTAGTTTGAGTACTTTAGAGAGAGGCTTGGTTGATGTGTTCTCCCTTGCTCATGATGTAATTGCTGAGCCATTTTTCACATGGTGGTAGATGTGTTCTCCCATGGTGAAAAAGTAAGGGCTGGAGCCTTCCCCGAATGGTGGTAGATGTGTTCTCCCATGTCGGTGGTGTAAGTGCTGGATGATGTGCATCTGGGCTGTGCTTCGTGGATGATGAGATGATCTGAAGAGGACGATGCTATGATGATTAGGAGGATCGTGGATGATGAGCATCAGGACGATGCTCCAGTTACTACTCTGTGTATGCATCATGTTGGATGTTGGATATGATAAGTTGGATCATTTATATGTATATGTATGTACGCATCATGTTAGATGCTAGATATGATCAGTTGGATCATTTATATGTATGTACACATCATGTTGGATGTTGGATATGATCAGTTGGATCACTTGTATGTATTTTTGTATATGCATCATGTTGGATGCTTGGACCATGTATCTATATATGTATCAGGTGGATACATTGTATGATCAGGTGGATCACGTATGGTGATATGTATCATGTATTTGTATTTGTATCAGGTGGATACACTATATGATCAGGTGGATCATGTATGATGATATCTATCAGGTAGATACTTGGTATGCATCAGGTAGATGCATTATATGATTAGGATGATCATGGATGATGATCTTTAGGATGTTGCGGTGATGATGATCAGGACGATCATGTTTACATCAGGATGATGTATGGTGAGTATCAGGTTGATACTATGTGGCCGTGGAACAGGTTGTGCAGATAAGCATGTAATTTGTGCCCTGGGAGATTTGCAGATAGTCTTTCGAGGTGTTTCCTATGGCATGTAATTTGAACCCTCGGATATCTGGCCAATGCTCTTTCGCGATTTTGCTTGGGAGGACATATAATTTGTTCCCTGGGAGATCTACAGATAGTCTTTCGAGGTTTTACCTATGGCATGTAATTTGTGCCCTGTGATATCTGGCAGATGCTCTTTCAAGGTTTTGTCCTATGGCATTTAATTTGTGCCCTGGGAGATCCGATAGGTTGAGATGTGTGCTCGTAATCAGTCCTGGGATGCTCTTTCAAGGTTTTTCCATGACCACATGTAATTTGTGCTCTGGGAGATCTGATAGGTTGAGCCTTGTGCTCGTAATTAGTCCTAGGATGCTCTTTCGAGGTTTTGTGGTGACCACATGTAATTTGTGCCCTGGGAGATCCGATAGGTTGAGCCTTGTGCTTGTAATCAGTCTTGGGATTCTCTTTTTGGGTTTTGTGGTGGGGTCACATGTAATAAGTCCTAGAGATCTGGACAGGATGAAAAAGGCCATAGATTTTCTTTAGAGTTCTTGCTAGTCAAGAGACTCTTTTAAGGTTTTGTGACGCACGTAATAAGTCCTGAGATTTCCACAGTATGGCCAGTGATGACGAATACCTGCAGGTGGTGCGCCTACATCCAGTATGAAAAAGGAATGGCTTTGTAGAACTTCCTATGATGAGTAGATTCAGAGATTGATTGAGATAGCAGCAACAGTGTCAATGATGATGACTCGATGACGATTATCCAGTGAGGATGATCCAGAGAAGAAGAATTGTGCTAGAAGACTTGTGTCGAGAAATACCTTCCTAGTTATGAGGGAGTGTTGATGTATATGTAACTTCGGAATGTATTTCACATATATGTATATTGTATTCCTATAGAGATGTTATTATTCCTCTATACGGAAGTGGTTTTATTCCTATAGAGATGTTATTATTCCTCTATACAGAAGTGTCGTCATTTATATTGTAAGTGTCGTAACTTATACTTGATGGGTTATTGGACCACCTTGTTGGGGTCGACCCTGTATAAGTCATGTGGGTAAAAGGGTTATTAGACCACCCTATTGGGGGTCAGCCATGTGGGTCAAAGGGTTATTAGACCACCCTAGTGGGGGTCGGCCCAGTCAGCATTATGTTAAGTGGTTAAGTTGAGGCCGACCTAGTTGAGTAAAGGTTAAGTCAAGTTAGTGTATAAATAAAGAGTGTGTATCTCTCATTTTACACATTCTATTCTCTCACTCACACTTTGGAGAGTGGTACACTTGTGGAGGAGGAGGCTCTGCTGCTAGGAGGAGACTATCTCTTGTATTTTGGTTGTATCATTGCTCTATCTATCTCAAAGGAAGTTATTAGGGTTTTTCACCTTAATGGTTTTCCCCAAGTAAACTATGTGTCTCTTGTGTGCTTGCATTATTGTGTCCATGATTGATATGTTGTAGATTTGCTGTACATGTTGTTCTCTCAGTTAAGATCCTAGATCAGATTGAAGTAAATTCTAAAAATTTAACATTCAAACCATTCTATATTATTCAACAGTTCTCTCGACTGAATGTAAATGAAATGGAGGCCGAATTTGAATCTCATCTTGCGAATATACGTAGTTGTTATCTCCTTAGGGATATGCGAAGTGCATTGGATAAATTCACATAGATGCTCATAATATGTAAACAACTGTATATTATTGATTCTTTGTCTGTCCATCTTCGATTTGGCCCACATGTTCACAAATATAGGTCCTTGGAAATCTCCAATGAATACTGATACATTTTGTTGATACTCAGGCTCTTTCTATCCGACGAACACGATCAAGGCTAAGAAGCAACTATAATGGAATTGATGTCCATTATCTTGTGCATTCAACATATCATCTAGGAACTCATTTAGTAGGTAATTCACCCAGTTATACTGGAGTCCATCCTTGACCTTTGCAGCTAAGGAAATTGCAGCGACCGACACCTTGTTCGATCTACGTTTCCTTAGGACTATCCATGCAAGCAGTTCCACTGTGAACTTTGTATCTTGATCCTTGATTTGATTTTTCCAGCATCTGCGGGATCCTTTAACCAAACTAAATTGATTCTTCATCCTCTTGGTAATTTCTTTGTCTTTTTTCTTTCCTACAAACTCCGCTATGGGATCAACACCTCTTTTACTCATGTGTGTGATTCTGTATATCAGTTCTATGTTGATATCAATATTGCGGTCTAACCACAAGTATCCCTAGTGCGTACATGAGAGCAATGTTTGCACAACCGCTATGAGCTCTGGGATCTTTTCAAAATGTGGAGTTCGCATCAAGTTAAGCAATCATGATGGATGCAATGGCATAATCCAGTCTTGCACTTGAATTGTTGTCTACTTGCTGGATTCATCATGTCGTCGACACATATACTAGTCCGGTTGAAACTGTGTGTAATTCGTTTCCTGCAACAAGTCATTATCTAAGAAATTTCATTCTGGAATTTTGCTGAGCAAATTCTCCTTTTCATGCACATGACTTGACATGGGAAGCAGTGGGATCTCATATTGTGGATTCTTTGTGAGTATTAAAGCTGGCGCATTATCTCTTCTTGGAGGGATGTAATCTGGTAAAAGAAGAATCATCCTGTCATGAGGTTATTCTGGTGGAAATGGATTTGGAATATCTGCGGCCTTCAGCTTCTCTAGCTCATTGGCCTTTTGCTTATCTTTATGCTTCTGCTCTGGGATATTTCACTATGAAGCTCGAGATGTTCCACCTCTCTTCAGGATTTCTTTCTTCACTGGTGTCTTCATGACTGCTTCCAAACGAAAATTTTGTAATTCTCTTAATATCTCTTCTAGACTTCCTTGTTGAGACATACACTATTGGATTACTATTTCTCTTGACTAGTAAAAACTTGGAAATTACATGCAGTAAAAATTAATATTCACGGTAAAACCAGTAACTATGTGGTCTTTAATATTTATAGGAACAACAACACTAAGCCATGCCCAAAATGACTAAGTTATCATTTAATGCTATGGTGAATTGTGCAAAGTAACTCCTACTTCGCGTTTACTTCTTATGCTACAATGTGCGCTGGGATTATGCACTTTGCAACGACCACAATACAACAACGGAACTCCATACTGCACTACTTCTAACAATCACACACTTTACAGGCTTCGCTGACTTAGTGTTATTGCTATTACTTATGCATTCAACATATTCTAAAATACTTGCACATTCATTCATATATGTTCCATACTTAACATATTATTCTCTTTGATCATACACGTGAAATACATATAAAAGCACGAACATACATAAGCATAAGTATGAATGAAAACATAAACATAAGTATACACAATCGCACTCATTCAAGCACATAACACACTTATTTACGTGGTTCACCCCTCGGATGGGAGCTACATCCATGGGCACTCTTGTTTATATTAATGGGAAGGATTCAATAGTTCCATTCTGTGCACTCAGCTGCAGACTCTTCTCTCTACAATAGGTCCCTATGCACACAGCTGCAGAGACTCTCTCTCTCTTTAGTGGGTCTCTATGCACACAACTACAGATCCTCTTTACAATACTTAGTCTTTCGAAAGACCCAACAAAATCAACCCTTCCTTTACAAAATTTTCCCCTTTTAAAGATCGTGCCCGCAGGTCATGTCTTTACAATGATTATGGGGAAAAAACCCTATATTACAAAAAATACCAAAAATGTGGTGTGGTTACCATTCTAACCCAACCTGTCGTAGTCGAAAATTGCTCCACTTTCCTATGGACAACTTTCTATGCCACTCCTAGCTCTTTTTCCCTTCTGACAGCCGCAGTTCTCACTAAACAGCTATAACTGCATAGTGGCATGTCCCTTTCCACCACTCTTACTCTCCTATCGCTATTGATCCGCCCTTCTACCTCTAACGACTTCTGCCTCCCTGGCTGTCCCAATTGTCCTGGTCATCCTTAGTACTCTTCTTAACTAAGGAGATAGGTCCCTTTTCCATTGACAGCACGTCGTGCCATACCCTTTTCCTGGGAATCATGGAAACGATTTCCCAAAATTAGGTCAGTACTAGCCTTCGTTGAATCTGTACTTCCTTGAAGTCGTTATACCTTTTCTTTGCTTCATTGTAGCTTCTCTAATCCCAAAAACTGCGCTAAATTGTCCTGAAGCTACGCTTCTTCAAAACTGTGCTTCTCCTGAGTCTCTTTATCACAATTGTGTGATCCTTGGAAAAACAACGCATGCTTTGGGCCTCACCCAATAGGCCCCTAACACTTACTCGTGGATCATCTCCGATCCACTTCCGTTGCCTGATTTCAACAACACGCCTTCAGAGGCACTCAAATTCACAGTGAAGTTTTGCAAAGTCACTGAGCTCCGCAACTAGCCCTTAGCCTCATTCTCAAACTCTTTGATAGTCTCCATCATTTCCAGCGGGACTTCTTCCTGAACATGTTCTTTGATTTTACCTTCTCTTGCATGAATATCTAGGAACTTCTCATCTATATGATCCAACAACCTGAGCACTTCTTCCTGCATTGGATGCAACTTCGTTGAAGTGACAACCTCTTTCTCGATTAATTCCTCTAGTTCCTTCTGCAGCTCCTTTGTCTCCGCAAACTTCTGTATCTTTTTCCTTGTTGGAAAATTATTCATTGTTGCATTCATGGAGTTTATCTCTTGCTGTCTGCGCTATAGGTCCTCTTGTATTTTCTGCAAGTCTTGATCTTCTTGCAGTGTATCCAACACTCTATTGGATTTATCAAGCAAATCTTGACATCTCGCTACTTCCGGGGAGATGCTTTCCATTGCAACCTTTACTTCTTCCCCTCAAGCTATAATATCATCCTGAGGAGCGGTAGGCTACTGAGATTGCAACTCGACAATATTTTCTTTGTATGCAATTTACATCTCCACCATCTCGACCTTAATATTTTCTACTATGGTCCCCATATTGTTGTGAGTAAAATGCACCTATAGGTCAGGGGAGAAACAACCAACTTACGATGATAAAGATAGACTTACAAGCATTTTGCAAGTACAACAAATAAGTGAAGAGATTAGGTTTTAGAGATGTATGCACCTTATTCAGAAGGTTGATCCTAACTTTGCATCCCTCGCTCTTCAATGCTTATCCAGTGTCGGGATGCCCACACCTTCCAAACAACTTGATACCTCTCTCAAATACAATTGACCACATATATAAGACTAATATCCATGACATAATAAGACATCAAACTATAATCAAACTGTAATCAAATATGAGACACACATGAATAAGTCATATTTGGAAAGGGAAGAACGTCTGATCTTTATTAATGAATGAAGTAAGTACCTAAAGTTATACCTTCCTTCAAGCTTGGCACTTCACGAAACCTATATTCAAGGTCTCCTACTTTGGTTCTCCAAGGATCCCAACCTCTAATCAGTTGTGCTAGGGTTTATGAGAAACTGAGGCACAAGAGAGGGGGATGAGGGTCTCCATTCCTCTAGCATAACAATGTTCTGATCTTGGTCCTCTCACATGGCCCTTCTACCTTCCTTATATAGTTAATTAAGGAGAAGAAAGAAGTTATAACTGATCAGGAGGTTCCCTAACCAAGTTAACTTTTCCAAAAATCAAGATTTGGACTAGAACAAGAATGTGCCCTACTCTACAGTAGACAAACTAGAGCACATGTGGAGGTGGTTTGGTATGGAAAAATATTCCTAAGGGTTGTAATCATCAAATGGGTCAAGAATGGGGTAATTTCAACCATTTTTAGTGTCCCAAATGACCCCTCAATCCACAAGTGTCCTGTTGTGTGACTGAACTTGATCTCAAGAAGTGTCATCATACGACCAAGGAATGCAAGTGTCGTCACAGATGGAGAGGTTTCATTTTAAGCTATAACAAATTCCCCCTAATGTATGAGGTCAGAGGTAGTGAGGGAAACGATGGCCGAAATACATTATAAATAACAAAGAGTTGAATCATGGAGGAATCGAAGAAACCAAGAATCATAGGCTCAAATGAAGTACCCGAAAGCAAAGGCAATGTTAGACAAACTTATCCTTGGGGTAAGTGTGCATGTTCAAATAGTGGAACATGACCTCCAAGAGGATACAATAATGATCCAAATACTGATGCATATATAATGGCCACTAAAATACAAGCGTGGATCCATGAGGGACATACGTGTATAAATATAGCCACATAAATACAAGGTGGATCTATGTCAAAATTGGAGAACATATCCATAAAGAACAAGCTTGATCTATGTCTCATGAAGAGCCAAAAAGAGTGTGGCTCAGTCTTACGCAACTTGGGTGATAACATAAATAAGGTGATGCTATCAAGGATCCCAAGGTATTCATGCAAAAATAACCCAAGGTACAAATCTATCCAAGCGAATAAATGAGTTGATGTCAAACATGGGAGGAATCGTTTGATTACCGGTCATTGATGTATACCATTAACAAAAGCGAGGGTGTCCACCAATAATGAAAATGGAACCCAAAGTACCTAGTACATTCAAGCAAGTGCGAATAAATGGTCTTGCCGTCAAACACTTGACGAATCCATCGGTTAGGAGACATTTATGTATTCCCATCTATCCAATAGCGAGGGAAACTGCCACTAATGACTGCAATCCCCATGGTACTAACCGAAACTCTAAACTTCATTCCCAGAGCACAATGAGTTGAAGTCGATGGGAAGAAGTCCATTGGAAGGGAGGCCTTAAGGCATCTTCAATCATCCAAGACGAGGGACACTCAATAGGTATGAGCTGATTTGGAGTATGACTAAACACATGATGAAACATACTGACACCAAGGAATGGCTAACGCATGAGGTCAAGGCAACTGCAGAATGGCCGACACAAGTTATATCCTTGAATAGTGAGCACGACACAAGAGTGACTTAGGCAGCTTTTAACACAAAGAGACCACGATACAAATCTGCAATGTAGGAGACATTAACAGATTCTCCATATGATTGGAAGACTAACCAAATGGAGGAGTAAGAACTCTGAGATCAGTTTTACCCTAAGGCCAACACTAGAACCCAACTTGTTTGATAGACTCAAAACAGGTGCTTTGTTCAAGGAGAGAGTTGACTTGCTACCACCATATTGAAAGATATTTTAACATTCTTCTCTTCCCTTTCCTTTTTCATTTTTTAATGAGCTTGACAAAGAACTAAAGCATGCTCGACGGTATTTTCATATTGAAGGAGTCTGGAAAACCTAGAAGAAAACTCCATACACCTATCCCTGGATTTTATATGGAGCCCAGATTGGTCTATGCTCGGTGGTGTTTTCTTGCTTATAGAGTTGAAAAACTTAAACAGTCCTCTATCAACCATCTCGTGGATTTCACATTGAGCCCGAGTAGGTGAATGCTCGCTTGGTGTTTTCACATTTCGAGAGTCTGAAAACCCTAAAGACGACTCCAAAGGTCCTTTTTCGTAAAGTTAGTCTCCTTCCCCGAAAAAGTGTAAAATAATGGAAGACGAACTCTTCTAGCACATACCAGAGTATACCTAGGGTATACATTTTCCGTAAATTATCCACAAAGGCATGGAAAAGGGATAATTCTATACCTAAGTGGATGTCGGTTCAGCTATTTTAATGAGCCCAAAAAGGAGTCTGAAAAGGGATTAAAAGAACTCCATAGGGATCTTTTCCTATTTAAGGAGTCTAAAAAGGGCTTAAAAGAACTCCATAGGGATCTTTTCCATAGAGGTTTAACGAGCCCGAAAAAGTAAACTCGTGACCTCTTTACTGTTTTTAATGAGCTCAAAGGAGATATAAAAAAATGCTCATAACTTCCTTACTGTTTTTAATGAGCTCGAAATGAAGATGAAAGAAATTCTCATAGCCTCCTTACTATTTTTAACGAGCTCGAAGGGAAGGTGGAAGACTGCTCAAAACCTACTTACTGTTTTTAACGAGCTCGAAGTAAAGGTAGAAGAATGCTCAAAATGGGAGGAGACGAGTGTCAGGGACATGCAAAACTAGCTCCAAACGCATGAAACAAAGCTATACCTAATGCAAGGAACATGAGCAAGATAAGGAGACTCAGGGTCTCTCTCTTCCAGCTAAAAGGTGTCAAATTGCGAAGGAAAAATTATACAGGGCTTAGCGAAAATGAGATCAGAGATGGAGACTTATATAATGAGCGAAAAGCATGGAAGCTAGCATCAGGGTCATTAGCACAAGCGGGATCATAATAGATGCATATGCAACTTAAACACAAATATGGGAGCCTTATCAGGGATGGCCAGAAATATATGAGGAAGAAATATATGAGGCTTCTTCTCAAAGTCATGGTAAATATAAAAGGGCTTCTGAGCCTATGAGAAAAACTCAGCATGGGCACCAAAATGGCATAAGGGTGCTAACTAGGGTGACCCATGTTAAGTAGACTCTATTGTCGGACTGGTGTACAATGCATAAAGAGATGGCTAACACACCAATATCCAATAGGTTCGACCCTATGGCGAATTCAGATGGCAAAAGGTTCAAATGCAACATAACAGCAGTGAAGCCTAAACCTATATGCAAGATTCTGAATATACCTTACATGGCCGCACAAGGTGTTGAAAAGGACCAGTAAGCAAGTATAAATCCACATAAGAATCTTGTCTCCAAGAAACATTAGTACCAAGATCATATCTAAAACATACGTAAAGAAAGATCCGATACAAGTCACTGTGGTAGAAATACTTTCAACTTCACTATCATCAACAACAAGCATAAACAAGGAAGAGTTTTCAAATGAAGACTCTATGGTACCCAAGCCCGAGGAATTACAATCAACAAGATCAACTTCCGGATGAAGATCAAAGTTGAAGGACATGATGGAATCTACAAAAAGAAATTCATCATCACGGGAGTTGAAATTCTGGAAGTAGAATCAAACTCAGTATGAACACTGATTTGCGGATCTATAGGAGAGTCTAAAGACTCAATAGTAGGAAGATCAGACTTTAAGGTCAAACCAGGGCTGGACATAACTACGACTGGATCAACATCCAAATGAATGGAACACTGTACTATAAACTCTAGGAATACTTCATCAGAACGAAGCATATCATCCCAGATAGAATACATATCTAAACATTCAGATGGAGGTGTCACTTGGTCAAAAGCTGGGACTAAGTCCCGAGAAGGTAATCATGAACTCAGAGAATTCTTCTCAGTAGCAGTTGAACTCAAGGAACAATATGCCACATAAGCACCATGTGACATAGTAGTGCCTAATGACGAGGGATTAGACTGGTCTACAGCTGGGTAATAATGAGGATCAACGAATGCAAGCTGGTCGATAGTGACGATGCTTTTGTTATGAGGAAAGTACATCACACGAAAGAGCGTAGACACCATAGCATGAATATCATAAATGTAATCATGCCCGAGGATCATATCAAAATCCATAGGGTCCTTTAAAACCATAAAATAAACTAAGATTGTTTCTCCACCCAAAGTAACAGGTACCTGACAGAGGAATCCGATCGATTCACTAGGTTTTCTATCAAAGGTCAATAGCCAATTAATAGCTGGAATAACATTAGGGAAACCCAAATCTCTCAAAGCATAAGCGGACAAGATACTAACAGAAGTTCCTTCAACAACAATGCATTGGTCAAATGTATGGTTCCCGATATCAACCTTTATCTAGAAAGGTGTCGAAGAAGAAAAATGAGGCTCGGCTAGACTATTCCAATCAAAGAAAATGGTCCTAGGGCTTGGTAGGGGTTCACATGGCACATATGAAGTGCCCCCTTTTTCAAGAACATCCAAAATGGTAATGCAAAAGACTTCAGGGATAGGTACATAAGTATCGAAAGTACTCATGGGATCGGTCGAAGATTGCGTCGATTCAATCACTTCACTCTCCGAAGGGAGAGCGAGGTTGACCAAAGATTACATTGGTTCAACCAATTTATCAACCAACGGTTGATCTTACTATAGGGAATCTATAGACAACTCAGGAATAGAGGTTCCTTTAGACATGGACCACACTCTTCGTGCCTTTGGAATGGCAAGACATCAATGAGTAAGGTGATCTCCCTTACAAACTTTACAAGGGAACTTTGGTTTCTGTCCTATAGGTCAATACTCCTTTAAAATGTCAGTACTCTCAGCATAACTATCATTAGCTGACAGCTTTCCACCAGCATGAATTACAGAGGCTGGTTGCTCATAAGCATAAGAATTTTGAACTAAGGACCACACTTTTTGCACTTCTGGAAGTACAGGGCACAAGTAAGTAAGGTGGTCTCCATAACAAAACTTGCAAGGGAACTTACACTTCTGTTTTTTGGGTTTGTCGATAACGTCAACTCCCTCAGCATGACTTGCAGTGGCTGATCTGGTGTCTCTAGTATTACTCAAAGGAACTGGTGACTTGTCATTAATATGACTAGCAGTGATCAATGACTTGTCCTCAACATGACTGACAATGGTTGGAGCTAAACTTTCAGTGTGATTTTCTGTGACTAAAAGTTTTCTCCCAGCATGACCTCCAGAGGTTGGGTAGGTGCCCCCTGCATGATTTGCAAAGGCAGGGTGTTTGCCCCCAACATGACTTACAGAGGCTAGGTTGCTACCCCCTTGTTTTGGCATCTTCTTCCCATTCTTCCTCCGTCTATTCCTTTTAGACTGCTAGTTACTAGTATTGCTACTTTCGCCACATGGGGTAGAAGGAGGAGGAGAAGATGTTACTCGAAAGGGAGGAACATGGTTCTGAAGCTCTTGATTTGAGGTGCTTACAAAAGAAGCATCATGAGCACGCAAGGCATTCGGAGTGGAAAACAACCAAACTGGCAGCCCTATGGTGAATCCAGGAAGATTCAGAGTAGCCATTAAGGGAGTGCCAATATTTCCAATGAATGGAACAACACAACGATCCCCCAGAACAGGGGTACCTTGATTGGCACTCACCGGAATGCTAGACATAGTTTCCTGCTCAAATGAACAAGAAGTTCTCTAAGGAAAACTAAGACAAGTAGCACAAAGAGCACACCACTAAAAAAGGTCCTAGTTAAAGCAAACCAGGAAAATAGATGCCTTCCGGAGAAGAGTCTGGTATGATGAGGGCCCAGAATAGATCAACGAAGGATGAAGAATAGTTACCCGGGGTCTACAATACAATGACTAAGGGTGCAATCACTGGAATCACCCAACCGCCCTCCCAAATACTTGTAAGGGATTTCCTCCCACGTTTGTCCTAGGTACAACAGATATAACCGTCCGCCGTCATTTGTGTATGAACCTATGGTCAGATACTAAGGATACCACCACACCGAAAACTCTCGGGGGAATAGTCTCTGGTCGAATCAGAAGGCATGGGTAGGGTAACTGAGCCCAAAACTCAAAAGAGTCCCCAAACACAATCCAATCCCGGTATATGCTCCAAACAGAATGTAGGAGGTGTATTCCCAACAATCTGATCTCACAAGACTTACTGCATAGATCCCAGGCAAGTTTTGAATGAAGTGGGTTTACCTAGGATAGTCGAACTACAATTTTTGCATAATGTGTGATCTTGGGTGGTTTAAGGTGTTTTAAACCCAAGATCCTAACCAAGACTAGTTGGTGTATAGTGTAACCTAGAAAAGAAAATGTTACTAATACATTTTATTAGGGTTCATTTTAAAGGTTACTTACTTACTCAAAAAGGTAGTGGGTGTGTGAGAGTGGTTATAATAGAAATAGAATACTGAAATGAAATGCTTACCACTAAACAAATATTTTCTTTTCAATGCAAGTCTTAAAATTATGATCTAGAATGCATATGCAAATGCAATTTTTAATCTTTCAAATGCAAAAAAGGTAAAAATAAAGCCTAAATGTACAAAATTAAACTCAAAACCTAAGAAAGCAGCTACTCAAGCAAATAGGTATGCAAAAGAAAACTTGTTCTTTTTTAATGCAAAGCACTCTTAAATCCTTTAAGCCACTTGCAAGGTACTCTACTCAGAAAATAAATCAATTTTTTTTATGATTTTCAATGGTAAGAAACAAAACTGAAGCTAACCTACTATCAAAGCAAAAGCAAAGAACTTTCAGGTTTCCTTATTCAAACAGTAAAAGCTACCAATACGACTTTTAGATTCTTATTGATGTAAACATGCCAACCATTGGGAAAAGAGTACGAAAACTACTTTTAGACCCAAACACAACAAATAAACTACAAAGAAGTATGGTTTGGTAAAGTCAAGTCTGCACATAAACAATGCAAACAAGGTCTTGAACAACCGCCAAAACACTTGAGCTTTCACTACAAAAGAAAACTAAAAGCATAAGGGAGGATAAGAAACCAATCTAAAGAGAAATTTCATTCAAATAGATACAAACAGGGTCAAGTAGACTTAGTAGGTTTCAATCCAGCGAAAATGGAGCAAGAAGGTTCAGTCATACTCAAATTAGGGTACAAAACACCAAACTGGTCCACAACCCCCCAACTTCGGTCCACAAGCCCCAAAAATTTCCAAACAATCCCAAATTGATCAAAAGAGGTTCAAATCATGAATGTAGGATCAATACAAGGATGGGACACCACTTACAGTGGTTTAACTCAAACCTAGGGTCATCAAGGACCCCAAAAATGCAGCCACAACCCCCAAATTTGGGTCCACAATCCAAAAACTCAAAAATTTCAAACCCATATTGTGTGCGCTACTGTGTATGAAGGAAACAAGCACCCATAACAGGGGAGGGGGATACTATACTGTACAATAGTAGCGCACAGGTGGAAAAAGTTGTAAAAATGGGGTTAAAACCCCCCACACATGGGTCCACAAGGGTTTGCAAGGGCTGGGAAGGGTCTGTAAAATCCCAGGAGGGTCAAACAGAGCCTAATAACTGATTCTAATCAAGAAATTGAACAAATACTTTCAAACAAAACTAAAGAAATGACCTTGGATACCCCTAAGAAGTTAGGCTTTCCCCAGCAGAGTCACCATTCTGTTGTGAGGAAAATGAACCTATAGTTCAGGGGAGAAACTACCAACTTATGGTGATAAACACAGACTTACAAGAATTCTACAAGTACAAGAAATAAGTGAAGAGATTAGGGTTTAGAGATGTATGCACCTTATTCAGAAGGTTGATCCTAGCTTTTGCTCCCTCGCTCTTCAATGCTTATCCAGTGTCGCGATGCCCACAACTGCAAAACAACTTGATACCTTTCTCAAATACATTTGACTACATATATAAGACTGATATCCATGACATAATAAGACATCAAGCTATAATTAAACTGTAATCAAATCTGAGACACACATGAATAGGTCACATTTGGAAAGGGAAGAACGTCTGATCTTTATTAATGAATGAAGTAAGTACATAAAGTTATACCTTCCTTCAAGCTTGGCACTTCACGAAACCTAGATTCAAGGTCTCCTGCTTATGTTCTCCAAGGATCCCACCCTCTAATCAGTTGTGCTAGGGTTTATGAGAAACTGAGGCATAAGAGAGGGGGATGAGGGTCTCCATTCCTCCAGCATAACAATGTTCTGATCTTGGTCCTCTCACACGGCCCTTCTACCTTCCTTATATAGTCAATGAAGGAGAAGAAAATAAGTTATAACCGATCAGGAGGTTCCCTAACCAACTTAACTTACCCAGAAATCGAGATTTGGACTAGAACAAGAATGTGCCCTACTCTACAGTAGAGAAACTAGCGCACATGTGGAGGTGGTTTGGTCTGGAAAAATGTTGCTAAGGGATGAAATCATCAAATGGGTCAAGAATGAGGTAATTTCAAGCATTTTTAGTGTCCCAAATGACCCCTCAATCCACAAGTGTCCTGTTGTGTGACTGAACTTGATCTCAAGAAGTGTCAGCATGCGACCACGGAATGAAAGTGTCATCATAGACGGAGAGGTGTCATTTTAAGCTATAACAATATCGATTATAGTGGCCTGAACCTCACGTTCTTCATTGCACTTGTGTATTTTGGTGTAGACTGCTGATGCTGTCTCTTTAATTATGCGATTTCTTTCCTGTGCATTGGACAAATCTCTTCTACTTTTTGTAGATTCTTGCGTCAGCTCATCATAGCTCTTTTCCAGTTGTATGTTCTTGTTGTAAGCACAGATATCCCTATCGCAGATCGTCTCCACAACCTGTAGTTGTAGATAATGTAAGTATTCAATGGGAAACATCCTGACGTTAACATCGAGATGTTCCAACTTCTTTGCTTCTTCTGCTAGTCCGTCGTTTGGAAAGATAATTTTTTCTTGCTCAATATTTCCCAAGTGAGGACACAAGGTCAAGGCAGGTGATTGTCTCTTCTTTTAGCTAGATTCACCTAACCTTCCCTCAGAATCTAATTCTCGCACCAAGTCCTGCTGGACTTGGTCAATCTTTGCAACCATACATTTTATTTCTGTGAGGTTAAAATGAGACTTTCTTGTACCTCTTCGCTTTTAGTTTCCTTCATGGTGAACGCTTCATCCAAGTGCTCATTGAATTTTCTTGTGATGAGCTCGTAGTCGTTATTGTTAATATTCAATATGCTAAGACATAAAATATCAGCATAACATTTCATTTCACAACAATAGCGTATATAGGATCACTGAAAGAACAACAAGCACAACATAAACACAAGAGACACAGATTTATCTTGGGAAACCCTCATGGGGTAGAAAACCCAACAAATCTTCCTTAATATAGATGATCAACAATACAGATATGTATATCCCAAACATGAGTTCCTTCTCCTCCATAGCAGATCTCTCTCTCTCACCTATGCTCCATTCACAAGTGAGTGAATAATTAGTGAGTGTGATAAATGAGGAACATGCCTCCTCTATTTATACACTACTCCGACTTGTCTTTTACATTAACTAGGTCGGCCCCAACTTAACCACTTAACACAATGTTACAGGGCCGAACCCACTAGGGTAGTCTAATAACACTTTAACCCACATGACTCATACAGGGCCTACCCCCACTAGGCAAGTCTAATAACCCAAGTTAGCACATTCTCCACGGAGGAATAAAACATCTCTGGATATACAATAAGGTCTTCATAGAGGAATGAAACATCTCCTGGAATAATAAAGTACAAATATAATATTCTTAGAAGTTACAATATTTCAACACTCCCCCTTAACAAGAAGGATATTATAATAACGTCTGGAGGAGCAAGGAGTCATCAACTACATGATACATGATACATCTATAAATCATTGGAAGCTTTCTTCATACATCATCAGTAACTCAAACAGTTACCGGAACATATTCAAGATCTTCAATACTAGAACATCAACATATTCAGTACTGAGTCTTCATCTTTTGCAACACTCGAACAGCTACAGTAGCATCAACATCTGGATCCTCACGATCAACAATATCGTCATCTCACGATCAACATCATTGTCATCTAGATAATCATGATAAACAACATTGTCATCTAGATCATCACGATCAACATCATCATCATCTAGATCATCACGATCAACGACATCGTCATCTGGATCCTCACCATCAACATCATCGTCATCTAGATCATCATGATCAACAGCATCGTCATCTAGATCCTCACGATCAACATCATCGTCATCTAGATAATCACGATCAACAAAATTGTCATCTAGACATGATCTAATTATAGAATGGTCAATCCCTCTAAATTTAGGACATAAGTCTAAGGATGATGCAATCCTACCACGTACATTTTGAACCAAGGGTTCTAGGATGATGCAATCCCCTCATGTACATTTTGAACTAGTGGTTCTGGGATGATGTGTAATACCCCCAATTCGACCCTTAGGATGTAATGTGTACTTGTGATGTATGTTTCCCTAGCGTGGAGCTCAAGGCCAAGGCCCCGCTAGTGAAAGCCCGAATTGGATTTAAAGGGCAAGTATTTGATATTTTGATACCATGTGCTCTTAAGCCATGGAAATTGTAATAGGATGTAAATTAGGCATCATGCAATATAAAATACCAAAACTGGCTATGGAGGCAACGAATGAGAAGGGGCCACGTGTATCCACTAGGGAGTGGTGAGGGTGCTATGGGAGTGACCCATAGGTTGCCATTTGTCATTATGTGAACCCATTGACTTCCTTAGGTGGCATTAATGCCAATTGTAAGGAAGTGGTTGAGATTTCAGCCCATGACTTTGATGGAGTATGGGCAGCCCTGAAATTCGTATGGGAAGGTATGGGCTCTTTTGAATTGTCCCACAAGTCACTCTACATCTTGGGGGTTGCTCTATCCTTATCCCCATTCCATTGTGGAAGTATGGGACATCTTTCTCCACCCAAAAACGAGCTCCGAACAGTGAGAAAACCGAAAATCGCGACTGTGAGAGAACCCACGTTTTGGGAAGCCAAAAACGTCCCGATTTGGTATTGGACAGAGAAATCCAATGGGGGATCCATTGGTAGGAACCTTGGGGCGAATTTGGGAGCAATAGCTACCCCAAAAGGCATGGGAAAACCCAGTTTTAATGGCCCAGAAAATTAGTGACGGATTTGGGTTATTTGCTGAACAAAGCTGTGAGAAATCCAAGTGTGGATGTTCGAATGGAGGCTGGGATCGTTGGAGTCTAGCTTGATGTGTACTAGCTCTGGGATTGAGCTTAGTGGACTAGCATCCCTCTCCATTTCCCATTGCATGCTTGAAAAACCCAACTGTGTGTTGGCTTAGAATGGTTGTCTGAGTGAAACCCTGATTGTGAGTGAGCCATCTAGTTCCTCCTTAGTGGATACACAGCCCAGCTCGGGGGTGATCTCTCAGCTGAAAGAATACAGGATGGACAGAGATCTATGGTTGGGTGGAACGTTGCTCTCACGTAGCCAGTTGTTTGGGCCATTATAATTCGAGATAAGTATTCTTGATGTTAATTCTATGCCTTGCAAGCATTTTAAATAATGACTGCTGTTTATATGTTGAATGCATGATAAAAACTGTGTGCATATGTATTGTTAATTCCGCTGTGTTTATATTGAAACGAATCTGCATACATAAGTCTTAGTTATAAAGTTTTTATGAGCAAAAATATTGGGGCTAAGTTTACCAAAAGCCCGGTATGTTGTTAATGTTTTCCTTCCCTGTTGTTCTAAGGAGAAGGGGACGTTACATGATGCAATCCCCATCATGTACATTTTGAACTAGTGGTTCTGGGATGATGCAATCCCCATCATGTACATTTTAAACTACTGATTCCAGGATGATGCAATCCCAATCATGTACATTTTGAACTAGTGGTTCTGGGATGATACAATCCCCATCACGTACATTTTGAACTAGTGGTTTTGGGATGATGCGATCCCCATCACGTACATTTTGAACTAGTGGTTCCAGGATGATACAATCCCCATCATGTACATTTTGAACTAGTTGTTCCGAGATGATGCAATCCCCATCATGTACATTTTGAACCAAACGTTCAATGATGATGCAGTCCCGATCTGCTTACAGGATGATCAATCCTTCTCACTTTAAGACACCTCTCATGTCTAGGGACAATGCAATCCCAACCACAGTGCCAGTCCTTTCTCATACTGGATGTGACCTAGATTAAATATAGGATTTTACCACTTCTGAATGATCACCTGCTACTACACTGAGCAGTCCAAGAGCGAACATTACATCATTACAGGACCTGCGAATGATCACCTACTGCAGTCCAGGAGTGAACATTACATCATTCCAGTCAACCACAGAGCCAGTACTATTTCAACTGGGGTGTGACCTAGATCAGATATAGGATTTACAACCACAGTGCCAGTATTATTTCAACTGGGGTGTGACCTAGATCAAATCTAGGATTTACAGCCTGTGAATGATCACCTACTAATCCAAGAGCAAACATTACATCATTACA
This sequence comes from Larix kaempferi, assembly GCA_027924585.1. Lineage (NCBI taxonomy): Eukaryota > Viridiplantae > Streptophyta > Pinopsida > Pinales > Pinaceae > Larix > Larix kaempferi. The sequence goes on from BSBM01000309.1 coordinate 4,260,245, forward strand.
GGTTTTGTGAATGATCACCTACTGCTATGCTGAGCAGTCCAGGAGTGCACATCACATCATTCACCAACATCTTTCTTGAGGACAAGAGTCTACAGATCAATTCAGGGACCGAAGTCTGGGAATGATACAATCCCTCTCATCCACTAGGGACCACTTCTCAAAGACTTATGTCTACAGATCAATTCAGGGACTGAGGTCCAGGGATGATACAATCCCTCTTGTCAACTTAGAACAAGTCTTAGGACCACTTATCAACCTTATTGTTGATATCATCGACCTCATCGTCGGAACAGGTAACCTCATCATCGAAACAGGTAACCTCATCATCAATACGGTATCCTCATCATCGACCTTACCATCGATATAGGAAATCTCATCATCGATACAGGTATCCACATCAATACCAGTATCCAAATATCATCATCGACCATATCACTCCCCCTTTCGAGGAGGGTCCTTCTGAAATACACCGAGTTTGTCTCGGAAACACTCAAACTTTACTCGAGACAGAGGTTTGGTCAATACATTTGCAACTTGTTTGTCAGTGCTCACATACTATAGCTTGATATCTCCTTTCTGCACCATATCTCGTATATAGAAATATCATATCTCTATGTGCTTTGACTTATCATGGAACACTAGATTCTCTATCATCTTGATACAACTTTGGTTGTCACACAGGATCACAGTGGGGTCCATCTCTAAGTCAAACAATCCTGAAAACAACTTCAAAAGCCATATTGCTTCACAACTAGCAGAGCAAGCAGCTAAATATTCTGCTTCAACTGTGCTGATAGCCACACTAGACGGCTTCCTGCTAAACCACAAGATCATGGAATATCGTAGACAATAACATCCTCCCGATGTGCTCTTCATGTTTGATACACTTCCTTCCTAATCAGCATCTGTGTATGCATACAATCTGAATTCGTGATCTCCAAGATAACATAGATCAAAAGTCTATCATACCCTTCAGGTACCTCATCACATGCTTTGCAGCAATCAGGTGAACATTACTAGATATTGACTCAAGGTGTTCACAGCAAAGCATATATCTGGCCCGGTATTCGTCAGATATGTCAATGAACCAATAATCTGTCTGTACAGAATCACATCCACTAGCTCTGATGAGTCATCAACTAAAAGCTTCAAGTTGGAATCCATGGAATGGCCATGGCTTTGCATTCCAACATATCAAATATTTTCAAGATTTCCTTCTAGACTTGGTAGAGAAGTATTCCTTTTGGACCTTGTTGGGACTCAGAAATGTCCTATTTTCATCCACTTTACCTTTCGCCATTCTTCACATTTCATCATCCCATTAACCTTTCATCATACCATTTCCATACATATGCTTGAGTTGCATCTTATTTTTCACTTTATTCATTTTAGTATTATAAGTGAATTTATGCTTAAATATTGGAAAATAACATGTTTTTCACTAATATCGCAAGTATGGATGAGCTTTGTAATGTGTAGGAATATGGAAGGATCAATTAAAATAAAGACTCCTCATTTATCTCCTCCGCCATTTCAAGGAGATAGTTATTCAAACAATATTCCAAGGAGAAGATCATGGAGATTTGGTTGGCATATCTTATTTAGGATGTATGAGAAACATGTGGAGAATTTGTGAGAGACATGTGGGGGATTTCAATGGATCATACTTTGTAATAATAGGAAATTAGTTGAGAGTGGTTGAGGGAATAGTGGATCTGTCATTATGAGATGGTTATATTCTTCTCAAAGAAATTCATGTATAAAAGAGAGTGCTCTCTTTTCATTTGAGATAGTAGAAGAGTAGTAGATTGATAGGAGATTAGAGAGTAGATTAGGAGGAGATTAGTCTGAAATTGTAGAAGTTAGTTTTGACTTTGTAATATGGAGAAGGGGATTCTTAGCTTTTGTTCATAATCTTAGTTTTGATGCTTTCATGATTTTTCATTCATTGGTGTGATGTAAATTAAGATTTCTTTATTGTTAATGTGAGCTCACATGTGTTGTCTCGTTGCTCTTCATATGTTGTCTTTATGCAATTTACTTTCAGCAGTGTGTTTCAACTTCCAGCATTAGATTAGCAATTGTGTGTTTTATCTTAAGGGGGAATTAGATTAGCAATTAGCCATTAGCAAGGGGAGTTAGATTAGATTAATTTCACTTTAGTCCTGCATATACTTTGCATGTGCTTAGTAAGCCTATGAACCTCGGATTGACAAATTAAATGGTTGGGAGAATACTACAATGGAATTAAACGACAATATTTTCACCCAACATTTTTGCGCCGTTGCCAGGGAAGCACGATGGATTGAAGTTTAGTTGGATTTTTTGCAAGCGTAAACTAGAATTTCAATTTCTGCAATGAGTGTTTCAATTTTGCAAGTGTGAATTTCAATTTCAGCAAGTGTGTTTTTTGCAGCTGTGAAGAGTAATCGTTTTTTGTATTGAGTGTTTTTTTTCCTTGAGTGTTTTTATTTTATTTTTTTTCATTTAGGTTTGGGTGCTGTAAGAATCCCTTTTTCAAATTGATTTAACAATGAGTTTAAGCTTGGAACAACTCACTCAGATCCTTGCAAAAGTAGGGATTTCCTCTTCTCACAAAGAGGAGATCCTGACAGCAGCTGAGAGCTTAATTACTCCTCTAGAAACCAATGAAGAATCAACATATGAAAAATCTTGCACATCTGATGACGAATAATTATGTGAGTAGGAGGTCGAGGAGGACAATGAGGAGTTGCAGCAAGATCTGAGTGAGGACAACTATGCCTACGAAAGCCCTATCTAACGATGGTTTCAGGCAAGTACGAGGTTAGATCAATTTAGTTTTTCTTTTTTAGTTAATTCATAGTCACAGTTATAGCCACTAATCTCACACATTTCTGTTCATTTAGTTCATTCACAGTTACAACAACTAATTTCACAAATTTCTGTCTATTTTCATTTCTTCACAAAATTGATAAGGAATATATTTTTATTACTATTACGTGAATGTCTACATTGGATATTTAACTACATGTAGCTGCTTTCTAAATTTTAAGTAGTGTAGAGTAGGTAGGATTTTTAAGTTTTTGCTTTCACCCAGAATAAGTATGCTCTCCTCCGCGCTTCGTGCGATCTGAGGATTAGAAAGTAGGATGTTTTCTAACGTTTTCAGGAAAGAATAATTTTTTGCAAATATGCCTAATCGATTTCATCCTTAATTTGCAAATCATTTATCTCCATTTACTAAAACTTTGTCAATTTGTAAAATAAAACTGGCCTGCAAATTCATATGGAAAATTCATTCTAAGCCAAAACAGTCGGTGAATTTATAATAGCTACAAGTCCAGCTGAAACAGTGTCACGCATATAAGACTCTCATCCATTGGAGTCACAACCATCTTTTTTCCTTCATCCTTCATCCGGTAACTTGGAACTAAGCATGCAAAACAATAAAATTTGAAGCTCTCGGTTAGTTCCAACACGAGTAAAAGACGACGGTGGTAGAAATATTATTGTTAAAAGTTGGTTCAAAATTAAAAATGAAAAAATGACAAACGAATTAACTAAAACTTAACATCCTAGCGATAATTTAGTTATTGCAAATTTGGTCATTAGGGACCACTTCATGATGGTTTCAACGGTCCACAATTCTTCACGCATCTGCTAAAATAAGGTTGTGAATTGTCCACCTCATTTGACCAAATTCTTTCGGGCTAAATCACAACCAGTTCCTGTTATTTGCCAAAGTTTGAAATGCTGACGCTCATAAGTTTTAAAGAAATGCAGAGACGAGATAGCAACACATTGATTCACGTCGTGATTTGTGAGAATATGGAGAAGAATCGTGAAAATCGGGGACATGGGTTTTGTTCGCAACGACCTCATTTATTTGACCATGTGGAAATCGCCCAAACAAAGCTATGGTTTGAACTATAGATTTCTTTATCTAAACGTGTAATTCTCAGATTTACTATAGCGGTCGGTTTCCAAATTAGCAAATTTGTTGAAACGGATCACAACAAACTTCCTGCCAATTCATCTCTTCCAAACTTCGAACGATGATTGTCATATTGAGGATGGGATTTTGGCAGCGTTACATATTTCCTCTATATTCATATATTAATCAAATGAAGAGTTCCAGTTCTGAGCTAGATGGTTCCAGTGTTTCTCACCTTATGGATCTGATAGGGCAGGGTCTTGAATGATTATGAAATGGTACCAAAAATTCTTACTTACCATAGATCGGTTGAACGGTGCAACGTCTGTTCACAGTCACTTGGGATCTGGATAAAGATTTTCGACGAGAGAAAGATGGGGAGGTAGTCCAGTCCGCAGATGTATATGTTGCTGGATCCTTTCTCATTGCACAAGAAATATGTAAAAAGAAGGATCCAAGGCACCAGATCGACACTGGAGTTTCTTGTTGCCAGTATTTTGAAAACCTTGTGCCAAATAATGCATATTTTGTTTTTACTATTTTATTGTTTAGGTTTGCAAACTTTATTTGTGGATCTTCAGAAGAGTAAAAACATACATATATTGAGATTTGGTTTTTGATAGGTATACATTCTATTTATTTTTGTTTTGGCACTGACTTGATTAAATTGCTTCTATCTTTCATAGGAAGTCATTTGTCATAGCAAAACTAAAAACACTTAAACATGTGCATACCACCAGACCATGTTGTTAGAAGTTTTGAAAATACTACCACGGATGCAAATATTGATGCTAACCATTTGTGAAATTATACTCATCAAGCATGTTTATACTGCATATTTTGTGTCTGTGTGCATATCCTTTCATTTGGCTTAATGATAGCAAAAAGAAAACAAAAACCAAAGATACTTTTTTTCAACACAACAGCAAGGTAGCAGTACACTGTAATTGCGTTCAAGACATGTCTTAGAAGAGATGGTTTGGTTTGCAAAGGATTTTGCATTAGAACGAAACTGGAAATTGGCCACGAGCTTTATGTCGATTCTTGTGCCTATGCTGGATTTTATGCAGAAAGATGATTCTTTTCTCATGCTCACTGAATATCTCTATTATACATAATGCTTCATCACACTAATGTTTTTTATGCCACGATCGTTTGCTTGGTGATTGTTACTTGATGCTTAGGGATGTTAGAATTGAATGCTCTACATATTTAATTATCTCTAACGATGTACAGGTCCGATCATGCAGAAAAGAAATTGAGATTAATGCAGCAAATCGATGAGAATCGTACTCCAACCCAACTTCCAATTGCTTGAATAAACTCGATAGTGGATCTAAGAAGCATATTTAAACTTTCATAAATTTACTAACATGAATCACCAAGCAATTGAAGAGTGGATAAGGCCAAGACAATATTGCTATTAAAATATTTTGCAAAGAATGCCAAGGAATGCAGATCCAACTTTTTTTTCTTCTTTTTTTTTGCATTTTCTTTTGGGTTTGTAAAACAAAAACAATAAAAATTATAAAATCATGAAAAGAAAGAAAAACATTAAAAAAATCAAAATTCAAAATTGCAGAAGGACATTCCAATTTCCTGAATATCGAACATGTTTTTTTCATTTAAATTCTAATTTGTTTCTTGGAGTCACTTTAGCAGTAATCGACAATGAAAGGTGCACAACGACAACATGTATAAAACGTATTTTATTTTTGCAATTTGCTGCATTCATACTTATTTCTGCATGCTATGTTTTTTGAACTCCTCACAAGTTTACATGCAGGATTTGTACTAAGCTTTTTTAAGTGCACATACGATCAATTTTTATGCTGAAGTGATTTTTTAAGAATCACAAATTTTTTTGTTGAGAAACATGCTTTGATAAGACAGCTTGAAGGAGCTGTTACTCATGAGAAACATCATGACGGCTTTTGTTACACAGAAACCATTCATAAACCCATTTGCGTCATGAATGTTTACCACATATCTCCATCAAAGCGCATTAGTCATCCATGTGAAGTCCATTTTTCATTGCCTTATCTGTCATGACTTCACACAGGCCTATTTTTCTGAGTTGCATACATAATTTCCTTCTTTTTCAGTCCCTTTCTTCCTTTTGAATAAGAACATCTAGTTCCCTCTCCATAATTACATTTCCTTGCGATAAACACTACTGCTACTGAGATCTTTCCTATAGTCCTACCAATCCTTTTGTAAAAACTCGCATTGACTGATGTGCGATTCCTTAAGGCCCACCTTTCAACAAGTCTTTCCCCATTGACCTCAACACCTTACCTAGGATATAGACTAGAGTTCCTTTTTGAGTACCTAGAGGCTTCCATGCCTTAATGGCAAGTTCTCTCACTGACAATCATGGGAATACATCAATGTCCCTTAATCGTCATATCTTGCAAGTGGCTCGACACCAGCACATCTATTCACACTATACAAGATGTGCTTAGGTATCTTGGCACGCATTGACATCAATGGTGATTTTTCCTCGCATTGGTTAATGACATTCATCAATGGTCGGTAATCCAATGAATTCTTTTCATGCTCGACAATTGACACATTTATTTGCATGACTAGAATTGTACCATTAGGTTATGTAGCGGGTGAAGACTATACACTTTTTCATGACTCCCTCAGCAGTTACAGCAGCATGAATTCAGCTATATGAGAGTACCACATTTCCACTTTCTGCCTTCGACATTTCCCATGATCCAATGATAGCAGTTACAGCTCCAATAGTAGTCACATTCTCCATAATTCAGCAACAACAATTTTAGTTACATTTTTATTATCCTGCAGCAGTGACATCTTCTCTGATCTAGCAGTTATAGCAGTTGCACCAACAAACATCACCAACCATTGTTCCTATTGCATAGTTCATCATCATTCTTGGGTAAGTATAGGTATGTTGTTTTATGAATTTTAATCATGCAATTCCTTACATGCTAGCAATGAATAATTTGGAAAATTCCCTCACCATGCTCCATTTCATTTTTCACTTTCATAACCCATGCCGAGTTGCACGAGGACATGAAACGAGTTCAGTTGGGGAGGATGAATATAGAGGTTGATGTACACTATACAATCTCAAATGCAACCATATTTTTAGAGGATAGGAAATCTTTGTGACAGTTTATTCATTTTCTCATGCATATTGCTCCTTATAGAAAATGCAGAATTTGAATTGAGTATATCTCACAAACCATACATTGGATCCTCATGATTTTTGGACAGGGAATGGATAATATTATGATGAACAAAATTGGCAAGTTTCAGCTCAATCCAATGCACAGATGTAAAAAAAAAATCCATCATAACCTATAGCCAATTTGCATTTTTCTCGGAATACGTGATATGGGTTTTTTTATTTTCGGTGTGGAGATTCATTGGACTTATAGAAACCTGCTTGAAAACTTTCAGCCAAACCTAGATCGTAGTTTGTGAGATATTACCTCAGGAAGTTTGCTGCAACACCAGTTGTTGCTCCATGAGATTTTCCCACTTCCGCAGCTGTTACTCCACAGCTGTTACTCCACCAATTGTTACTCCACGAGATTTCCCCAGTTTCGCATCTATTACTCCACCAAATTGTCCATTTCACAACTGCAACTCCAAACTATATTCTCTATCATCATTTCCCTACCATCATTCCATTTTTCCACTACCATCACTCCATTTTTCATCTCATTTATCATTCACCAACATTTCTTTTCCGACAAATCCTTTGTTGCACTTTGCTTCATACAAATGGATACACATATTGGAATGATTCATAGAGGTAAAGAAAAGGATTTCTTATACATATTGATGCTTTCTCATGCACATTGATATCTTATCATTTCCAAGGAGTACACGGTTAAATTATTATTGCAGCAAGAAAATAAATAATGAGATAAATGTTGTTAACACAAGAACCAACATTCTTTGTATTCATGGTTGTTACACAAGAACCAACCATAACAAAATGTCAGCTGCTACTCACACCCTGGAAACATTCATTGTTGGAAAGACATCATCAATAAAAGCCAAAGTTCAGATGCCAAAATTTCTTAAGAAAATCCATGCATGATTGCATGAGGACATGCAACAAGTTTAGTTAGGGAGTATGTTGGGACTCAGAAATGTCCTATTTTCATCCACTTTACCTTTCGCCATTCTTCACATTTCATTATCCCATTAACCTTTCATCATACTATTTCCATACATATACTTGAGTTTCATCTTATTTTAAACATTATTCATTTTAGTATTATAAGTGAATTTATGATTAAATATTGGAAAATAACATGTTTTTCACTAATACCTCAAGTATGGATGAGCTTTGTAATGTGTAGGAATATGGAAGGACCAATTCAAAGAAAGACTCCTCATTTATCTCCTCCACCATTTCAAGGAGATATTTATTCAAAGAATATTCCAAGGAGAATATCATGGAGATTTGGTTGGCATATCTTATTTAGGATGTATGAGAAACATGTGGACAATTTGTGAGAGACATGTGGAGGATTTGAATGGATCATACTTTGTAATAATAGGAAATTAGTTGAGAGTGGTTGAGGGAATAATGGATCTGTCATTATGAGATGGTTATCTTCTTCTCAAAGAAATTCATGTATAAAAGAGAGTTCTCTCTCTTCATTTGATGTAGTAGAAGATTAGTAGATTGATAGGAGATTAGAGAGTAGATTAGGAGGAGATTAGTCTCAGATTGTAGAAGTTAGTTTTTACTTTGTAATATGGAGAAGAGGATTCTTAGCTTTTGTTCATAATCTTAGTTTTGATGCTTTCATGATTTGTCATTCATTGGTGTGATGTAAATTAAGATTTCTTTATTGTTAATGTGAGCTCACATGTGTTGTCTCATTGCTCTTCATATGTTGTCTTTATGCAATTTACTTTCAGTAGTGAGTTTCAACTTCTAGCATTAGATTAGCAATTAACCATTAGCAAGGGGGGTTATATTAGATTAATTTCACTTCAGTACTGCATATACTTTGCATGTGCTTCGTAAGCCTATGAACCTCAAATTGGCAAAGAAAATGGTTGGGATAATACTACAACGGAATTAAACGACAATATTTCCACCCAACAGACCTTTCCATACTTCCAGAGCTAGGAAGTAATGCATCAATTTGAGATCTTTCATCTCAAATTTTGTAGCTAGCTTCTTCTTGCTTTCCATGATCTATTTCTCATTCCCTGTTAGAAAGAGATCATCCACATATAGTAATAGTATGACAGGTTCATCATCCATAACGGATCAACTTTACTTTTGGTAAAGCCCAATCTTGTTAAGAAGCTATCAATTCTCCCTCTGTGACTGAACATCATTCACACTCTATATTGAGTGATCTTCTGCATATCTATCTGTGCCATCTCTCGTCGGATGGTTCTACTGATTTGAGCCTCAATATCATTTGAAATCTGTGGTGGTTTCCTTGTTGCATCCATCTAAGCGAAGAATGTCATTTGTATATAGACACCATATTCAACCTTGTAGCAAAGGTTGAAATCCGCATCACCCATGGTGATCATTAAGCTCATCAAATGACTATCGATCCTGCATACCCGTACAGAGCTTTATTCAATTGAATCCTGGGAGTTTTATTGATTCACACTTCTTCTTCATTTACATCATTAAGAGAACGATCTTGTCTAGCCACTTGGAGCAAACATGTCGTCATGATCCTCTTCCTCTTTCTCGGAGATAATTCTAGCCACGAGCCTTCTATAGTATGTTTGATTTGTAAGTCTTCTTGTTGAACATCTATCACTTGTTCAATGTTCATAATTCTTCATGGTCTTTCCTACAAATCAAAGTTAATTACATGATTAGTAATACTTTATAATCATCAAATCATGTTGACATGATAAACTATTATGCATATAGATATGATTCACATAGTTATGCAACTATCTTGACCAATACTTTAGCACAACATTTTTCAATATCCTGTATGTATACAGTGGTTATCTAGATGCCTTCCATCTCTACCAGAACATACTATCGAGAGCGTGCACAGCTCTCAGCATGTCAGCAAAGAGGTTTCATTCTAGACAAGCAACAATGGAATGTTTGTCCAACTTACCCACCATATGCATATTAGTAGTATATTGTTCAATGTTATATGAATGCTTACACTATGCATGATATATTCTAGGAATACAAATATGCATACAACTATTACAAGCAATATCATTTAGTATTTCAATGATTCAAATAACAACTCAAATACTTATCTTTTATGTTTGTGTGGTTTCCCCCCGCTTGATCTCTATATGTATTTTAACTTCTATTCATTATGTACCATTATGCATGCTTAAGTGTGCACTAGTGTCATCCTCATGTTCTCATACATAAACATACATTCATTAGTATAATATCATTACTATCAAAACATTATAATTCTAAATAAACTTAAGTATGTATGGTTATGATTATTTCATGCACAGGTGTACTTACTTAAGATCCTAACAAAGTAGGATTCTAACCTGATATAGGAAAACATACCTGGATTATCAAGCTTGGTTATGTCTTAACATACCCAAAAAACATCTTCTTTGTTCTCTTCAATGATTTAGAGACCTTGTGCTAGAACCTTCATATCTCATAGGTTAAGCATAGTAGAACAAAGTCATACATACCTCATAAGTGGAGCTTTTATGTAGTCAAATACTATGGATGACTCTTTGTCTTCATGTCATCATGATCATAGAACTTGATTTGTCTTTCTTTATGTACCTATATCTTGTTAGCAGACAACATCATCCTCATACAACACCACAAGTGCATTAGTACAATCATAAGTGTCATAAACCTAATCAATGAATGTCTTCTATCATTTCATATGCATTCATTTTCAAACAATCAAAATTGTACTAACCTAAACAGCATGAAGACATTCATATTATGAACTTTATCAAGAATCAGATTTCAAAACATACCTGTGTCTTCTCACGTCATACCTATCGAGATTGCTTGTAGCATTCTTATGTAAGACCTTAGCCTCATCTCCTTCTGAAAATGGATCTGGAGCTTGATCAGGGTTTTTCAGAGAAACCCTAAGAATTCAAATTTTGAATTTCAAACTTCTGAATGGATGGAAAGATGTGACTTGTTGAGCTGATCAAGCTGGTATACTTCAATTTTGAAATCTCCAAAATTTGTCCCCTCAAAATTGCCTTTGAAACTTCCGGATCTTCTGGATAAGATCCCGAACTAGGGTTTGATGAAGCCCAATATTATTCCCATCCAAAATGTTCGATCTTTTGTTCTAAACTATGATTTTCCTGAGGAGCTTCCAGCCATGGTCACAAATTTCAAAAATTCCAACTTTTGCAGAAGCCCTAATTTTCCACCTTTCCGATCAAAATCCCGAACTAGGGTTTGATCAAGCCTGACCTTCTGCCCAACCAAAAAATTCGACCTTGGTCTCTAAATTTTGATTTTGGTGAGGAGCATTCATCTGTGGTCTCCAATTCCAAGAATTTCAACTTTTTCCAAAACCCTAATTTCCCACAGTAGTGACGATCCAAGAATGAAGGTGGTCATAAATCAATTTTGTTTGGACATAAGTATGTACCTGATTGTTTCTGGTGCATTTGTCAAATTATGAATCAAAAGGGTCTGAAACTTTGGCCTGTGGTAGTCTGACCTTTCCTCTTTCCAACCCCATATGTATGACCTCAATTGGACTCTCTGAGAGAGAGTTATGCCAAGTGTCACAACATCACCTATTTATGGGATAAAATAGGAGAGGGAACTTGTATGGAGTGCCATGTGTCACTGGTTCAATTTCATCCTTTGGAAAACTTACCTGTGAAACTACAGTCCGTGAGCTACCTGCCACATTTTACGAAATTTAATTTGGATCTTCCTAGCCCAATTTGTGACCTTTTTTCCTAGGTCAACTGTTTATGATTGAGATCTGGAAGAGGCAGAATCTCTAACTTGTACAAATCATAAATCAGAAAGTACAATGAATATGAGGTTTTCCTTTGGACAAAAGGTATAGGAGGATGTTATCTATGACTTGTAGAAGTTTCAGATCCTTAACCTTTTCCAAAATGGATTTATAGCGAAAGTTCCACGATGACTGGTTTTTTCTATACAAAACCCTAACTTGCAAATTGTTGCAAGTGAGGCAAGTGTCGTAAGTGCCATACATTCCCTTCCTTTAGGCTATATATGATACCATGTTAAGACTCAATATGCTAAGAAAAAAAATATCAACATTACATTTCATTTCACAACAATAGCAAATACAGGATCACTGAAAGAACAACAAGCACAACATAAACACAAGAGACACAGATTTATCCTGGGAAACTCTCATGAGGTAGAAAACCCAGCAAAGATTCCTCAATATAGACTATCAACAATATAGATATGTATATCCCAAACATGAGCTCCTTCTCCTCCATAACAGATCTCTCTCTCTCACCTATGCACCATTCACAAGTGAGTGAATAATGAGTGAGTGTGATAAATGAGGAACACACCTCCTCTATTTATACACTACTCTGACTTGTCTTTACATTAAATAGGTCGGCCCCAACTTAACCACTTAACATAATGTGACAGGGCTAATCCCACTAGGGTGGTTTAATAACCCTTTAACCCACATGACTCATACAGGGCCGACCCCCACTAGGGAAGTCTAATAACCCAAGTTACCACATTCTCCACGGAGGAATAAAACATCTCCAGATATACAATAAAGTCTTCACGGAGGAATGAAACATCTCCTAGAATAATAAAGTACAAATATAATATTCTTATACGCTACAATATTTCAACAGTTATCATGTAACTTTGCTTCAAGTGGTGGCTTGGTGGCTTTATGCTTCTTTCTGTGTGCTTTCACTAGTGATGGACTTTCAGGTTCTTTTCTTTTATCGCTTGCTGTTTCTTTTTCATTCGCACCTGATGTGCCTACACCATTCTTTGGGCTTCCACCTTTGCTTTCCTTGGATGTGGTGTTGATTTCCTCTGTTGCATCCACCTTCCATTTTGGTGGCCATTCCTCCATTATTATATCAATTCGTGCAACATCCAGTTGATAGAACCCTGGGTACCATAGAGTTTGTTTCTTTTCATCCGAGCCTGGCTGAATGTATATAAAATGCATGTCAGCTCTAAATTTGAGCTTATGGATATATGCAATTGTCACTTTCTTGGAGATCCTAAGAGTGTGCTGAATGGCATCACACAATTTCTCATAATATGTGTATAGCTGCTCGTTATTTACCCATTGTCTATCGGGCTTCGCTTTTTCCCACATGTAGGAAAACTATGTTCCTCGGCATTCTCCCAGGAAGACTGGAAGGCCCTGATGGTAAAGCGTCTCTTTCTATCCCACAAATGCAATTAGCACCAACATCCAACTATAATGGAATGCATATCCAGTTTCTTGAGTCTCTCAAACATCATCCAAGAACTCGTTCAGCAAGTATCCTGCCCAGTTATAGGGGGTTCCATCCTTCACTTTTGGTGCGAGGAGAAATGTGGCGGCGAGCACCTCTGCTGGTCTGCATTTTCTGAATATCTTCCCTGCTAATAGTTGAACAGTGAAGCAGGTGGCATCGTCCCGGATTTTAGAAGTGATGTATGCTCTGTTTCCTTTCTGTAATCCAAATTCCTCCTTTATCCTGGTCACCAACTCTTTATCTTGGGACTTCCCCATGAACTCTAATGCAGGGTCATTGCCTCGCTTACTAAGTAGTGTTATCCCGTATATGAGGTCAATGTTCAGATCGATATTATGATCTAACTAGAAGTAAACTGAATGTATACATGACAAAAAAGTGCACACTACTGCTGTAATCTCAGAGCTTTTGTCGAAGTGCGGGATGCCTAGAAGGTTTAGCAACCCAGATGACACTATCGACTTGAGCCAATACTGCACATGCAACTCTTCATTTCTTTTCTTCTCATCAAGCTGACGACACATATACTGGTAGGGATGAAACTATGGGTACCTTGGTATTTTGGGATCCTTCCCTTTTAGGAAATCACAGATGTCAAACTTGCATTCTAGAACCTTTCCCAATAGATTTCCTTTGGTGCGCACATGATTGGAAATTGGACGCAATGGGATTGCATATTGTGCATTCTTCATAAGTTGAATGGCTGGTGCATCAGCTCTTCTTGGAGGAATGTATTCATGTGTGAGATGGATGGGTCGGTCACGGGGTGGTTCTGGTGGTGGCTTCGGCACATTCGTTGTCTTCTGCTTCTCCTATTCTCAAGTCAGCTGCTTGTATTTCTTCTTCATCTCGGCTGTGTGTCTTGGCAAACTTCGGGACGGTGCACCTTTTTCTGGGATAGCCTTTTTGTTAGGCATTTTCATCAATCCCTGCATAACAGAATGTTTGAAACCTCTCAAGAGCTCTTCAATTGTGAATTGCTTAGACATTCACATGGAGAAATCCCTCGACATATTCTTGCTAGTAAAATTTGGGATTTACACACAGTAAAGTTATAAAATCACGGTAAAGTCGATAAATGCTTGGTTTGTTGATGTATATGTAACTTCGAAATGTATTTCACATATATGTATATTGTATTCCTATAGAGATGTTATTATTCCTCTATACGGAAGTGTCGTCATTTATATTGTAAGTGTCGTAACTTATACTTGATGGGTTATTAGACCACCTTGTTGGGGTCGGCCCTGTATAAGTCATGTGGGTCAAAGGGTTATTAGACCACCCTAGTGGGGGTCGGCCCAGTCAGCATTATGTTAAGTGGTTAAGTTGAGGCCGACCTAGTTGAGTAAAGGTCAAGTCAATTTAGTGTATAAATAGAGAGTATGTCTCTCTCATTTTACACATTCTATTCTCTCACTCACACTGTGGAGAGTGGTGCACCTGTGGAGGAGAAGGCTCTGCTGCTAGGAGAAGACTATCTCTTGTATTCTGGTTGTATCATTGCTCTATCTATCTATGAGGAAGTTAACAGGTCACGTTACGACACTTAGCATAACTCTCTCTCAGGGAATCCAATTGAGTTCATACCTGTCAAGATGGAAAGATAACAAGTCGTGCTATCTCAAGAAAATTTTGCAGAGGCCGAAGTTGAAGCAGTGACACGTGGCACTCCGTACAAGTTCGCTCTCCTGTATTATCCCATAAACAGGTCACGGTACGACACTTGGCATAACTCTCTCTCAAAAAATCCAATTGAGGTCAGACCTATCGGGATGGAAATATAACACGTCCGGCTATCGCAGGAATTTTTTTCAGACCCTGTGTATTGAAAAGATCGGAGTTACACTAGAAACAATCAGGTACATATTTCTGTCAAAACAGAATTATTTTTGAGTACCTTCATTCATGGCTTCCAGAATTTAGGGCTTCGGAGAAAGTTGGAATTTTTGTAATCGAAGACCACGGTTGGATGCTACTCATCAAAATCGAAATTTAGAGACCAAGATCATAATTTTTGGTTGGGCAGAAGGCCGGGCTTGATCAGACCCTAGTTCAGGACTTTGATCAGAAAAGTGGAAAATTAGGGCTTCTGCAAAAATGGGAATTTTTTAAATCTGTGACCACGGCTAGAACTCCTCATAAAAATAGAATCTTAGAGCTTTGGATCAGACCTTTTGATTGGGAAGAAGAGTGGGCTTCATCAAACCCTAGTTTGAGGTCACGTTCAGCGAATCTGAAAGTTTCAAAGGAAAAATTGAGGATGGATTGGTCACCTTCATAAGTGAAGAAGTTCATGTTTTAGAGGGAGATGAGGCTAAGGCCTTCCATAAGAAGATTATAAGCAATCTTGACAGGTATGGCTTACAGGTTTATGTTGTTTGCTAACACAAAAGGTACACTAAGAAAGTCAAATCATGTTCTACTTCAAGAACATATGCTCATGGTGACATGAAGACAAAGATTCATCCATTGTCATGGATCACATAGAAGATCTAATTTCGAGGTATGTATAACTTGGTCATACAATGGTTAACTTATGAGACATGCAGGTTACTAGCATAAGTCACTGAAGAGAACCAGAAGACATTATGCGGGTATGTTAGACATAACTAGCTAGCACGCTAATCCAGGTATGTTTTTCCTATATCAAGCTAGAATCCTACCTTGTGTTAGGATCTTATACTGTTGTGTTGTTGATAATGATTATTCATGAATTCATAGGTTTGAATAATCATGGTTGTATGCATATTATGTTTCTTACCATAATTGATGATATGACTAACCAGAAGAATCATGAAGGTATAGGTTTGAATAATCATAGGTTTTATGCATATTATATCTCTTATCTTGATTGATGATTCAACTAACCAGAAGAGTCCTATGATCAAATAAGAAAATGTATGAGTAAAAGAAGACTTCCCTGAAACCTTGAATACTAATGTTTATTATCTGTGAATGATCATGAATATACATGTTTAAGATTATTGTGTTTTGATAGTATTAAGATTATACCAATAAATGTGTGATTATGTATGAGACCTCAAGGATAACACAATGATGATACTAATAAGCATGCATAGTGATTAAGGATGGATGTAAGTTCAAGGACAGGTAATCCAGGAAGCAAAGATCAAGAGGGAGCACACTCTAGTTGTTCCTGCAAGAAAGCAAAGGAGCACACTTCAGTAGTTTCTGCAAGGATGCATATATTCAGAGGGAGTTGACCACTTCTCACAATCCACATAAGAATGGAGTTGTAGAAAAGAAGCAAAGAATGACAAGGAGTCAACCCAACAAACACACAAAGATAAGTATTTGAATTGTCATTACTTGCATATTTTATTGTTTAAATAATATTGTTCAATAATGTATATAATGATGTTCCTAGAATTAGGTTGTGTATTATGCATATTAGAATAGTTGCATTGATGAACAATATACTACTAATATGCATGGGTAAGTGGCCTATGGAACTGTACAACATTCCATTGCTACTTATCTAGAATGAAACCTCTTTGCTGACATGTTGGGAGTTGTGCACACTCTTAACAATGTTCTGGTAGAGATTGGAAGGCATCTAGAAAGTTACGGAATATGGATAAATGTTGTATTGAAGCATTGACTAAGATAATTGCATGACTGTATGACATATTTATTTATGTGTAAGAATTTGTTCTAAAAACTATGAGATGTTTTCTAATCATGCAATTTAACTTGTTGTGTAGGAAAGATCGTATGCCATCACCTACAAAAGAAGAACTACAACATTTGTTCAGCAACAAAATTATCTATTGAAGATATTGAAGTTCCCAAGAAACGAGAAGAATGCCATGATCCTTTGATCATGAAGAACGATGTTTGGGATGTGGTCCCAAGAGCTGAAGGGAAGTCTGTTGTGACTTCCAAATGGAACTATCAGATCAAGCATGTTGCAGATGGCAGCATTGAGATATATAAAAGTGATGAAATAGAAGATGCACCAGATGGATTTCAAGACAGCATGGTGTAGTCATATATGTGTGCAGAACTTGGTATGGTAGGATAGACAACTTTCTATCTAGTTTGGGCTTTACCAAGAATAAAGCGGATTCCAACCTTTTCTACAAGGTTGAGGAAGGCAATCCAGTGATACTACTTTTGTATGCGGATAACCTGTTTGTTACAGGTGAAGATAGATTGATTGCTGACATGCAGCGGAAGCTTGCTGCCGAGTTCGAGATGAAGAACTTGGGGATGTTGCACTATTTGTTTTTGGCATGGAGGTGTGGCAGAGTGTAGATGGAATCTTCCTTGGACAAGGGAAGTATGCAGTAGAGATCCTGAATAGGTTTGGGATGATGGATTGCAAGGCCATGGCCACACCTATGACATCAAATCTGAAGCTTCTTTGTGATGCTTCATCTGAGTCGGTTGATGTCTCTATGCATCGTCAGATGATTGGGTCCTTGATGTACCTGAAGAACAGGAGACTAGATATTTGCTTTGCGGTGAACACATTGAGCCAGTTCCTGACGGATCCGAGGAGTGTTCACCTGGTTGCTGTAAAGCATGTTCTTAGATACCTGAAGGGTACAATGGATTATGGGCTCAAGTATGAAGCGAATCAAAAGTTTAACTTGCAAGGTTATGTTGATTTAGATTGGGCAGGCAGTGCTACAGATAGGAAGAGCACATCTGGGTGATGATTTAGTATGGGATCAGGTGTGATCTCTTGGTTCAGTAGGAAGCAGTCCTGCGTAGCACTGAGTACAGCTGAGGCAGAGTATGTTGCAGCCTGTTCAGCTATTTGTGAGGCAGTATGGCTATGGAAGCTACTGTCTAAGTTATTTGATCTCCCGTTGGATGCTACTGGTATCTTCTGTGATAACCAGAGTTGTGAGAAGCTATCCGAGAACCTAGTGTTTCATGATAGGTCGAAACACATAGAGATCAAATATCACTATATTAGGGATATGATGTAGAGAGGAGCTGTGAAGCTCCTGTACATTGTGGCGGACGAGCAGATTGAAGATGTGTTGATGAAGCCACTAGCCAGGGTGAAGTTTGAGTACTTTAGGGAGAGGCTTGGTGTTCTTCAAATTGATGACACTTCAAGGAAGAAGTGATGGACACATTTGCAGAAGCCATTCCAAGCATGTTGGAAGGAGGATCCTTCACATGGCTTTGGATGTAAGCACTGGATGATGAGCATTAAGATAATGCTCCAGTTACTGCTTTGTATACGCATCATGTTGGATGCTGGATATGATCAGTTGGATCATTTATATATGTACGCATCATGTTGGATGTTGGATATGATCAGTTGGATAATTTATATGTATATGTATGTACGCATCATGTTGGATGTTGGATATGATCAGTTGGATCATTTATATGTATATGTATGTACGCATCATGTTGGATGTTGGATATGATCGGTTGGATCATTTGTATGTATTTTGTATATGCATCATGTTGGATGCTTGGACCATGTATCTGTATATGTATCAGGTGGATACATTGTATGATTGGGTGGATCATGTATGGTGATATGTATCATGTATTTGTATTTGTATCAGGGGGATACACTGTATGATCAGGTGGATCATGTATGATGATATGTATCAGGTATATACTTGGTATGCATCAGGTAGATGCATTGTATGATCAAGTGGATCATGTATGGTGATATGTATCATGTATTTGTATTTGTATCAGGTGGATACACTATATGATCAGGTGGATCATGTATGATGATATGTATCAGGTAGATACTTGGTATGCATCAGGTAGATGCATTGTATCATCAGGATGATCATGGATGACGAGCTTCAGGATGTTGCTCCAGATGACATGCAGGAGGATGTTGCAGTGATGATGATCAGGATGATCATGTGTACATCAGGATGATGTATGGTGAGTATCAAGTTGATACTCTGTGGCTGTAGAACAGGTTGTGCAGATAAGCATGTAATTAGTGCCCTGGGAGATTTGCAGATAGTCTTTCAAGGTTTTGCCTGTGGCATGTAATTTTTACCCTGGGATATCTAGCAAATTCTCTTTCAAAGTTTTGCTTGGGAGGACATATAATTTCTGCCCTGGGAGATCTGCAGATAGTCTTTCGAGTTTTTTCCTATGGCATGTAATTTGTGCCCTGGGATATCTGGCAGATGCTCTTTCGAGTTTTTGTCCTATGGCATGTAATTTATGCCCTGGGAGATCTGATAGGTTGAGCCGTGTGCTTGTAATCAGTCCTGGGATGCTCTTTTGAGGTTTTTCCATGACCACATGTAATTTGTGCCCTGGGAGATCCGATAGGTTGAGCCTTGTGCTTGTAATCAGTCCTGGGATGCTCTTTCGAGGTTTTGTGGTGACCACATGTAATTTGTGCCCTGGGAGATCCGATAGGTTGAGCCTTGTGCTCGTAATCAGTCCTGGGATTCTCTTTCGAGGTTTTGTGGTGGGGTCACATGTAATAAGTCTTGGATATCTGGACAGGATGAAAAAGGCCTCGGATGCTCTTTAGGGTTCTTGCTAGTCAAGCGACTCTTTTAAGGTTTTGTGACGCACGTAATAAGTCCTGAGATTTCCACAATATGGCCAGTGATGACGAATACCTGCAGGTGGTGGGCCTACATCCAGTATGAAAAAGGACTGGCTCTGTAGAACTTCCTATGATGAGTAGATTCAGAGATTGATTGAGATAGCAGCAGCAGTGACGATGATCCAGAGAAGATGACTTATGCTAGAAGACCTGTGTCGAGAAATACCTTCCTAGTTAAGAGGGAGTGTTGATGTATATGTAACTTCGAAATGTATTTCACATATATGTATATTGTATTCCTATATAGATGTTATTATTCCTCTATATGGAAGTGTCTTCATTTATATTGTAAGTGCCGTAACTTATACTTGATGGGTTATTAAACCACCTTGTTGGGGTCCACCCTGTATAAGTCATGTGGGTCAAAGGGTTATTAGACCACCCTAGTAGGGCTCGGCCCAGTCAGCATTATGTTAAGTGGTTATGTTGAGGCCAACCTAGTTGAGTAAAGGTCAAGTCAAGTTAGTGTATAAATAGAGAGTGTGTCTCTCTCATTTTACACATTCTATTCTCTCACTCACACTATCGAGAGTGGCGCACTTGTGGAGGAGGAGGCTCTGCTGCTAGGAGAAGACTATCTCTTCTATTCTGGTTGTATCATTGTTCTATCTATCTCTGAGGAAGTTATTGGGGTTTTTCACCTTTATGGTTTTCCCCAAGTAAACTCTGTGTCTCTTGTGTGCTTGCATTATTGTGTCCATGATTGATATGCTGTAGATTTGCTGTACATGTTGTTCTCTCAGTTAAGATCCTAGATCAAATTGAAGTAATTTCTGAAAATTTAACATGGTTAATCTGATTTATAGGAGCTACTTGGCCTAAGACACTCCCATTAACAGCTAAGTTAGGCATTAAATGTTGTGTTTGCTGGCCCAGATTTTGTTGAGATCACGGTCCTTTCCATCATTGTTTATGCCCAAAGGGAAAGATTTTGTTTAAATGCCAGGATTTTTCGGTGCTGACATACTGGATAACGGCTAATCGGCCGACATTCTGGATAACGGCTAATTTACCGATCGAAATTGGTAATGGTTACATTTTCCTATGAATTTTGCTAGCAGTTATGTGGTATGCGTAGTGCATTGTGCATTGTTATTTTTCCATGCATCTGATCACTTTGTAGTGCAAACCCTTTCTGGTGGCTGACATTTGTGAATTGTGAGGTTCATTGCACATCTCCATTTCTTGTTCTTAACTTCACAGTGTGAGTGTTTGGATACTTTGCATTTTAGTTTCCTTTGAGTACTTCGCAGCATAGCTTTCATTTCTGTAAACACTTTGCAGTTTATTAAAATTGTGTGCAGATTGTTATTCATGCATTCTTAGTGTCCAATTTCAACTCCACTTGACACTTAGAAATTTCTTCATTTGATGAACTGAGGTCTGGCGAAGTAGGGCTATCCCTGTAGGGTTTTAGTCTACTTCCATTAATAGGACCTGGTAGGTTTTCTCTTGCTAATGTGGGTAACTGTACTATGCCACCATTAGTGACATGCTTGACAACATATGGTCCTAGCCAATGCATCTTAAATTTACTAGGAAATGTCATGAATTTTCTATCATAGAGGAAGACAAGATCTCCTACCTGAAAAGATTTGTACTTGATGTGGTGATCATGCCATGTTTTTTCTCTGTCTTTCTGTACTTGTTGGTGAAATACTACAATGAAGAGATATTATTATAAGCCAACCAAGTGTAGTGTCCTTTCTTCCATTGTCTCATTATCTGTCATGCCTGTAAAAGCTACAATTCTCAAACTTGGTACTATGTATTCCATTAGCATCACAGCTTCCTATCCATATGTCAACTTGAAAGGTGTATGGCCTGTCAACTTCTTGCAAGTTGTCCTGTATACCCATAACACAGCTGGTATTCACAAATCCCAATCATCCCTATTTTTATTACATACCTTGGTCAGTGCAGTTTCCAACACTTTGTTAAAAACCTCAACAGTGCCATTATCTTCTAGATGATATGGTGTGCTTTTCTGATGGTAATAATGGAATTCTTTAGTCAAGGCTTCAATAGTTATATTCAAGAAGTGTGTTCCCTGATTTCTCATTAGGATCTTTGGACATCCAAACCTTGTGATGATGTTTTCAAAAATGAGTTGCACGGTAGTAACTACGCTACAGTCCTTTATTGGTTTTTCCTCTTCCTATCTGGTTAGGTAGTCTATAGTTGTAATAATGTATCTCGAACCAGTTTTCTTTCCTGGTGGGTTAATAGGTCCCATGAAATCAATAGCCCATTTATCAAAGGCTTGCAATTTCTACTATGGAATCAATGGCATCTCATATCTGTGAAACGGCTTCCCTGTCCTATGGCAAACACCACAAATGTGGCAATGTTACTTTGAATCCTTATGGAGTGTAGGCCACCATAGTCCTTCTCTTAATATTTTCTGCGCAGTAGCTCTTCCTACACAGTGACCTCCCGACTCCCCTAAATGTGCTTTAGTCAGTATCAATGGTTTCTCATGTTCTAGCACACATCTACGCAGTACTTTGTCTGGTCTGAACTTGTATAATTGTCTTGCAATTATGGTGAAGTCAGTTGCTTTTACTACCAGTTGTTTCTTCTTCTTCTTAGTAAGCTCTGTAGGTTCCAAACATGTGGTTATAAATTATATAATATCTTTATAATATTCATCTTCTATCTGGATAGCAAAAAAATGTGCATATGGTATATTGTCTTCTACGTTGGTAGGTTCTTCGCCTGAGTCAATTCTGGATAGATGGTCAAGTTCTAATTTTAACCTTCCTGGCTTAACAACAATTTCGAAGTCATACTCTTGAAAGAATAACAACCATCTATAGATTCTTCCCCCTAACTGGTTTAGTTATCAGATATTTCAATGTTGAATGGTCAGTAAACATACAAAAGTGTGCACCTAGAGAATAGTGTATGAAATTTTCCACTGCATAGACCATGGCTAAACCTTCTCTTTCTGTTGTAGTGTAATTCATTTTTGTTGAGGAAAGCTTCCTGCTAGAGAATGAAATAGGATGGTCAATGCCTCCCTCACCTGGATGAGCTAGCACAACACCAAGTGCAATGGATGAAGCATATACATGTGTGTGCAAATGTTTGCTCCAATCTCGAAAAACTAAGATAGGCACAGTTACCCTCCTTTATTTTAGTGTGTCCATTCCTTTCTGGCAATCTTCAGTCCATATGAACTTCGCTTCTTTCTTCAACAATTTTTCCATAAGAGCAGTTATCTACGCATATCCTTTGATGAACTTCTTGTAATAGCCTATGTGCCCCAATGTAGTAAGAAGTTGTTTTACTAAATTAGGCACTGACAAGTTCATAATAACTGCAATTTTCGTTGGATCAACCATCAACCCTTGTTTACAAACAATGTGTCCCAAAATAATTTCATAGGGAACACAGAAGATTTTCTTCTTCAATTTGAGGGATATATGATGTTGTCTACACTTCGCTAACAATAGTCTTAAGCTGGCATAATGGTTTTTTAATAGTCCAAATACTTTTTAATCATCAAAATATACTTCTAAACATTTATGGATGAAATCCTTGAATGCAACAACTACTCTAGAGAAGATAGCAGGTGCATTCTTCAAACCAAAGGGCATAAATGTGTATTGAAATGAGCTCCACTCAGTGGAAAATGTGGTCTTGTGCCTGTCTGATGTATCAATTCTGATATGATGGTATCCAGAAAATCCATCAATGAAAGAGGATGCCTCATTCCCTCCAACATTGTCTAATACCCCATCTGTAAATGGAGTAGGAAATGGGTCATGTAGTGATGCATCGTTTAGCTTTCTGAGATCTACAAAGATTCTAATTTCTCCTTTAGTCTTATTTTCCTAGATAACTGTGGGACTTATCCAATCTATTATTTATCCTCTTACCAAATTATTTTTTTGCGCGGGTCTAATGACCCTACAGTAATGTTTATACTTACGCCATCAGATGTCGATTATACTAGGAATTATATAATAAGCATAACATGTTAAGTACGTCCATCCCACATTCTATGGAATGCTTTTCGTGACTCTTTTCGAAGTGTTATAGTCTTTCAGACCATACACACCCCTACGTCTTATATGTGATAATACTAAAATATACTTGAACACGTGTGTGTGACGTGGAGGTCCTTTATGACGACATGATGACAGATCCTAACCTCTACAAATGAGACAGTACACGCATGCTAACTACCTATACTAAGGGTGTATCAACTCAATGACATGCCTAAGCAGAAATTTACTTAATAAGGACACCCTAGTTCCTGGTATCTCTTCCCGCTTACTTAGCCTTTACATGTATCTAGATAGATCAATGCTACGTCTCGATACATAGACACATATATAAGGCCTATGTCCATTATTGAACTTCAGTCATAATACAAACATGTATACTTTAATTGAGCAATAACAATGTTTCTCTTCACTTAAGCATATATATATATATATATATATATATATATATATATATATAACAACTTATATTAATGTTATTTTTTAATATTACAAACATCCAAATTGCAAGGGCTTCATGCTTCAATAACAATTTATAACATTGATTATAGAATATATATTAAAATGATAATGGCCACATATATAAGTATATGCATATATATAAATATATATTAATACACAACCTATATGTATTAATAATATAGATATATAATTTACCATTTAAAACTTGTATTATTAATTCCATAAATACCATGGTTAAACACTTTGCACCAAAAGAAAATTCGACTCACCCATATCAACGAATTACTCTGTGTTAAACTCAAAGCAAGATTCGTTTTGGGTCATAACATAA
This sequence comes from Larix kaempferi, assembly GCA_027924585.1. Lineage (NCBI taxonomy): Eukaryota > Viridiplantae > Streptophyta > Pinopsida > Pinales > Pinaceae > Larix > Larix kaempferi. Next base: position 4,284,997 of record BSBM01000309.1, read on the forward strand.
AACTATTGATAAATGGGTGTAAATATATATATTTAAATACAAACATGTAGCGATCCTTTCTAAGGCTTATAGAGCCATCCCATATGCGTATAATATAAGGGATATACATATAACAATGTAAGCATTAGCCTAAGGCTCAACGCCACATCCTTAAACATATAATAGATAATTAAAAGTAATTGGTCTCTAATGAATGCCGACCCTACCACATGACGTGGCTCCGTCTCCAACCGTTATCACTTAATGTCTAAGATTAAGACCAGTCAATGCAAATTAACAATAGGGTATCCATGTTTCCACATTAACCATGACTTGGATCCTACAAAAGGATGTAGCGTGACCTCACATTCAACATGGGGAAATGAGGTGTGACTCAGCTAGTTCCAAGATGGCTCGTTCCAGTGGGTGGCCTGCATGGTTCGTGGCTTGTACCACACAGGCTTGACCAATCCAATGACACGTTTTAAACCCAGTTTTTGCTGCCTTGGTGGCAGGTGACAATGATTCAGGTTCACGTGGATGAAGGGTTGCACACATGCTGCATTAAAGGTTTGGTGATGTGGTGAACAAGGTGGTTTGTTCCATTAATGGAACTTGGTTAGTAGGATACTACATTGAGGCATACTATACGCCAACTCTGCAGCGCATAAAAACCTTCCTTCGTTCTGATCCGTCGATGATGATCCAGGACAGTGCATGGTTATTTGTGATGAGTTTCATGTCATCGATCCTAGTGATGGATTTTCACGCTCATCCATCTCCATGGCTGCATTAACTTCACTCTTCAATGGGCACAGTGGTATTCATTTGCATGCCCGATGCACCTCGTTGATAGTCGTTCCACTATGCACTTGGCTCATTGATGCTCTACTACGTCGAGAGCTTCAGCTCTATGCGTTGTATGGTGAAGGTTCACTCCCAAGTTATGGCACTTCAATTTCAGAGATGCACACAGAACCTATTAGCACCACTCTCAGTGTGAACAACCATTTGCAAGGTATGTTGTAGTGTTTCGTTCACAAACTTTATGTTTTAGTGAAGTCGTTGGTTATTGTAAGTTCGTTCATGTTTTACTCTTATTAAGCCAAGGTTTGACCTTCGTTGTGACAATGTGGCCGGTGCAATCGGATCCGATCTGCGCTACGTCTTGTTTTCTTCACCAGGTAATGTCACTCTTCAATCCGGTTGCAGCTTTGTCGTTGCGTTCTTGAACTTTCGTTATTAGTTGGTTTCGGTGTATCCCCGAGGTTTGACCTCATGCCACATTGCAATGTGCAGGGAACAGATGACAAGGGTGGAGTGGGAGCACTCCTGCAGCTCGTGACCAACATGAAGACATGGTGGATCACTAAACTCAAGAGGTAACTCGCCAACCCAACTGCCTTGGGTTTTGTTTACCCCATTGGTGGGGGAAGAGTTACTTAAACATTGCCGGTTAGGTGTTATGTTTTTCTCCTGCTTTCGTTTTTGGGGTTTTAAGGAGCAAGGCCCTTGGCCAATTCGATAGGGCGTAACGCCAGTATCTGAGAAAGTTGTTGTGACCTCTATGAGCTCTGTTTTCGTTGCAACGTATATTGTGCACTTGAATGGATCATGGTTCAGTGGAAACCCCATGGTCATGCCTAGTTTGAGCAAAACGTTTCAACGATACTCTACCTATGGCAGAAGCGTCGGGATTCTATGTAAATAGCTTCTCTTGTAATTAATGTGGCAACTCCACAGCGTTACGATTCCATAATTTTTCTGTGTGTTTGATTTATGGTTTCAATCCATATGGATAACTTATTTGCAAGCCCATCTTGACTTGGTAAAATACCCCTATGTTTCGCGTCGGATCTGTATGGTTTAAATCTAAATTATATGCACTTTGGATGCATGGTCTGTAAGCTTAAATTCCCTCGGCATTCGATATTATTATGCATTGTATACATTTTGATTCTTGGCTATGTGTGCATAACAATTAATGGTAGATGCATATGATATTAATATGAGCATAAAGATTCGTTTCTAGCTACATATAATGAATGCGTTGTTTTAAAGCTCATTAAAAAGGGAAATATTTATCATGCTATGCACCTTTAACGATTTTGATGGCATTCCATTCGCATACCATGATATGTCTTTACTTCTTATGTGATGAATATGTTTTGGGATGAAGGCATTAAGCTTGCCCACTTGTATGCACAATGAATGTTTATGTGCATCGAAAAGTTGTCTCTTTCTTCGACAATGTTTAACATATGGAAAGTACATTTATACACAACAATATTTAACATCTGGAATGCGTTTATACTATGCAATGGTTAATTATTTAATATGCGGTTGATGTATATGTAACTTCAGAATGTATTTCACCTATGTATATTGTACTCCTATAGAGATGTTATTAGTCGTCTATACAGAAGTGTCGTCATTTTTATTGACAAGTGTCGCAAGTGTCGCAACTTGTCGATGGGTTATTAGACCACCATGTGTGGGGTCGACCCTGATTATGTTAACCATGGGTTATTAGGCTAATCTCAACAAGTCGACCCCACTGGTTACTGGGAAGGATAGGACAAGTATAAATAGAGATCAAGAGATCTCTATTTGATCACTTCATTACTCACTCTTCCATCACTCAGAAAGTGGCACACATGTGAGGAGGAGGATCATCTGCTAGGAGAATACTATCTCTTGTACTTGGGTTGTACTATTTTCTCTTTCTATCTCTGAGGAAGTTGTGGGGTTTTTCACCTTAGGGTTTTCCCCATGGAAACTCTGTGTGTCTATTGTGTCTTATGTTTGCTTCTTGTTATGATTGACATGATTGACATGCTTGATATGATTGATACGCTGTACTCGTTATTCTCTCAGTAAAGATCCTAGAGTATATTGAATTAAATGCTCAAAATTTAACATGGTATCAGAGCTTCCGTGAGAAGAAGACATTGTGCAGTGGCGGAAACTAGGGTTTCTTGTTTATTGGGTTTCTCTCCACATATTTTGGAAACGTAATATGATAGTTTGACTCTCATCAGCAAGGTGAATCTTTTTGTCCAATCATAATTCAATTCTGAGCACTTTTAGTTTTGGCCCTAAAAATTAGGGTTTTAACAAAAATAGGAATTTCTGAAATCTGAAGACATAGCTAGAAGCTCCTTGGAAAAATCAAGGTTTATAGATTTGAATTGAACTTTTTGGTTGGTGAATCTCTGGGAAACTCAAACCCTAATTCAGGGTACTCCAAGTGAATCCGGGAAGACTAAAAGGCATTTCTGAAGGGTGAAACTTTGAAGATCTCAAATTCTGAATTTACTAGGATGATCAGCTCATCAAGTTTCATCTTTCTATCCTTTCAGAAATTTGAAATTCACATTTTGAATTTTTAGGGTTTCTCTGACAAACCCTAATCTGAGACCAGATCCAGTTTTCAGCAAATCAAGTGGTAAGATCTAAATCTTTTCTATTTCCATTTGAAGTACTCTTTAAAGATGTGTCATCACACCAAGATTGAGGATAAGCTTGAAGGGGATGATAACTTCCGAGCCTGGAAGTATAGGATTGGGTTAATCCTGGAAGAAAATGAATTGGACACTTATATAAGTGAAGAGGTGCCTATCCAAGAGGGAGAAGAGGCTAAGGCCTTACAAAAGAAGAACCTGGTCAAGGCAAAGAGGATCATTGTTGATTCTATTAAAGACCATCTCATACCACATGTGTCATCTCTGAAGACACTTAAGGAGATGTTTGACTCCTTGACCAAATTGTTTGAAGGGAAGTACATAAATCAGAAGATGACTCTGCGGAATCTATTGAAAGGGTATAAGCTATTAAATGGAGAGACCATTCAATATTATTTCTCCAAAGTCTCTCAGATCAAGGAACAACTTGAAGCTATGGATGAAATGGTGGAGAATGGTGAAATTGTCATGACTACTCTAAATGGCCTACCTAGGTCATGGGATTCCTTTATTCAAGAAATTTGTGCAACGAGAAAGTTGATCTCCTTCAGTGGAATGTGGGACGAATGTTCTCAAGAAGAAGCAAGGCTTGTGGCCCGAGAATAAAAGATAGGGAATGAAGATCAAGCTCTCATAGCACACACCAAGAAAGGGAAGTCCAAAAGAGAGCCTTCTCACTTCAAGAAATCTTCACACCATCATCATAATCAAGAAAGGAGAATATGTTTCACCTGTAATGAGAAGGGACATATTGCTGTAAATTGTCACAAGAACAAAAAGGACAACAACAACTTCAACAACAAGAAGAATAACAAGAAAATGAGATATCATGATCATGCTGCTGAGGATGATCAACCTCCCAAGAAGAAGGCTAGAGAAGAAAGTGATGATGATGACTCATCAAGTGAAGAGGAATATGTTTTAATCTCTGCTGTCACAGGTACTATCTCTCATGCTTGTAATGATTGGCTTATTGATAGTGGGGCTTCAAAACACATGACTAGGTTTAAAGAATCTTTTGTAAATTTATCTGAACATGAGTCACCCCATAAGGTGAAACTTGGGGATGACTATCAATACCCTATCAAAGGAATTGGTGAAGCCTCCTACAACCTAGACTCTGGGAAGTCTCTAAAGATGAAAGATGTTTTATATGTACCTGGACTCAAGAAGAACTTGCTCTCCATATCTGCATTGGATGCAAAAGGCATGAGGGTTGCATTTGTAGATGGTCAAGTACTAATGTGGCCAAAAGGTGAAACTATTGATGATGCAGTAGTGATTGGAGAGGAGGAGGGAGGATTGTACAAGTTAAAGGGAAAACCTGAACATCCCGTGGTACATGAATCCATGGATCCAAGTGAACTTTGGCATAGAAGGCTTGCACATGTGCACTATAGGGCACTACCAATTGCAAGTAAAGCAGTAGAGGGTCTTCCTGAAATTAATACCAATCATGAAGGCGTTAGCAAAGGCTATGCAAAAGGAAAGAACATAAAGAAGGCATTTCCAAGCAATGAAAGCAAATCAAAAGGAATTTTGGAAATTATCCACTCCGATGTATGCGGTCCAATGTCATCTAGTTCTCTGAGTGGGTATGTTTACTATGTCTCTTTCATTGATGACTTCTCTAGGAAGACTTTGGTTTACTTCTTGAATAACAAGGATGAAGTGTTTGATAAGTTCAAGGATTTCAAAGCCTTAATGGAAAACTAATTCAGATCCGACAATGGTGGAGAATTCACTTCAGGAGACTTCAAGAAGCTATGCAGTGATTCAGGGATTAAGAGGGAGTTGACTGCTCCCTACAATCCACAATAGAATGGAGTTGCATAAAGGAAGAATAGAACAATCATGGAAGCAGCATGGGCAATGCTGCATGACTAGGATCTCCCTATGCATCTATGGGAAGAAGCAGCTAGGACAGTTGTGTATGTATAGAACAGAACACCTCACAAGATATTGGACAACAAGACACCAAAAGAGGTCTTCTTTGGTAAGAAACCTGAGGTCAACCATCTCAGAATATTCGGTTGTTCAGTATATACTCATGTCCCAAAGGAAAAGAGGAAAAAACTAGATCCTTCAGGAAAGAAGGGCATCTTTGTAGGGTACAGTGAAAGCTCGAAGGCTTACAGAATATACTTTCCAGGGTTCAAGAAGATTGATGTCAGCAGGGATGTAACATTTGATGAAGACTCAGCTTTCATCAAGTCAAGAAAGGGACCTGTTGAAGATCATGAAGAACCAAAGGAAACCAAATTTCAAGACACCACCATGAATGAAGCAATTACAGAAGCAAACCATGAAGTTGAAGATCCACAAATACCTATAGATCCACCTCGTGAGAATATCTCTCACAAGAGGAAACCTGCATGGGCTAGAGAGCTCATTCAAGATGCAGAAAGATATGGCATTCCAAAAGAAGAACACAGGGAAAATAAGAGAACTAGATCACATACCAGCTATGTTTCTTTACTCTGTGATATTATAAACAAAGAGCCTTCCAATTATGAAGAAGCAACAAAAAAGAAAGAATGGAAGGATTCCATGGTCGAGGAATACCAATCGATCATGAAGAATGAAGTTTGGGATGTAGTCCCAAGACCTAAGAGGAAGTCTATTGTAACTTCCAAGTGGATATATAAGATCAAGCATGCTGCAGATGGTAACCTAGAAAAATACAAGGAAAGGTTTGTAGCTCGTGGTTTCTCTCATAAAGAGGGAATAGACTATGAAGAGACTTTTGCTCCTATATCCAGGTACACTTCCATCAGAACAATACTTGCTCTGGCTGCAGTGATGAAATGGAAGATACACTAGATGGATGTCAAGACAAATTTCTTGAATGGTGTACTTGAGGAGGAAGTGTATGTAGAGCAGCCACTTGGCTTTGAGACACATGACAGGGAGTCATACGTGTGTCGGTTGAAGAAATCCTTGTATGGCTTGAAGCAAGCACCCAGGACTTGGTATGGTAGGATGGACAGTTTTCTATCCAGTTTTGGCTTTACCAAGAGTAAAGAAGACTCCAACCTTTACTACAAGGTTGAGGAAGGCAATCCAGTGATACTACTATTGTATGTGAATGACCTGTTTGTTACAGGTGAGGATAGATTGATTGTCGACACAAAGAGGAAGCTTGCTTCCGAGTTTGAGATGAAGGACTTGGGGATGATGCACTATTTTCTAGGCATGGAGGTGTGGCAGAGTGCAGATGGGATCTTCCTTGGACAAGGGAAGTATGCAGTAGAGATCTTGAAGAGGTTCGGGATGATGGACTACAAGGCCATGGCCACACCTATGGCATCGAACCTGAATCTTCTGTGTGATGCTTCATCTGATCCAGTTGAGGTCATTGTGTATCGTCAGATGATTGGGTCCTTGATGTACCTAACGAACACGAGACCAAACATTTTCTTTGAGGTGAACACATTGAGCCAATTCTCGACAAATTCGAGGAGTGTTCACCTGATTGTTGTAAAGCATATTCTGAGGTACCTAAAGGGTACAGTTGATTATGGACTCAAGTATGATGCGAATCAAAAGTTTAACCTATAGGGTTATGTTGATTCAGATTGGGCAGGCAGTGCTGTAGATAGGAAGAGCACATTTGCATGTTGATTCAGTATGGGATAAGGTGTGATCTCTTGGTTTAGTAGGAAGCAGTTCCGTGTAGCACTAAGTACAACTGAAGCAGAATATGTTGCAGCTTGTTCAGCTAGTTGTGAGGAAGTATGACTCCGGAAGCTACTGTATGAGTTATTTGATCTCCCGTTGGAGGCTACTGGTATCTTTTGTGACAACCAGAGTTGTGTGAAGCTGTCTGAGAACCCGGTATTCCACGATAGGTCAAAGCACATAGAGATCAAATATCACTATATTAGGGATATGGTCCAGAGAGGAGCAGTGAAGCTTCTGTATGTTGTGATGGATGAGCAGGTTGCAGATGTGCTTACGAAGCCACTAGCCAGAGTGAAGTTCAAGTACTTCAGAGAGAGGCTTGGTGTTCTTCATATTGATGACACTTCAAGGAAGAAGTGATGGACACATTTGTAGGAGCCATTCCCAGCATGGTGAGAGGAGGATCCTTCCATGGCTTCGGATGTAAGCGCTGGATGATCAGCATCGGGACGATGCTCCAGTTACTGCTATGTATATGTATATGCATCATGTTGGATGCTTGTTATGATCAGTTGGATCATGTATATGTATATGCATCATGTTGGATGCTTATTATGATCAGTTGGATCATGTGTATGTATTTGCATCATGTTAGATGCTTGGACCATGTATCTATATATGTATCAAGTGGATACGATGTATGATCAGGTAGATCATGTATGTTGATTATATCAGTTGGATACATTGTATGATCAGGTGGATCATGCATATGTGTATGTATCAAGTGGATACATTGTATGATCAGGTGGATCATGTATGATGATATGTATCAGGTAGATACTTGGTATGCATCAGGTGGATGCATTATATGATCAGGATGATCATGGATGACGAGCTTTAGGATGTTGATTCAGATGATATGCATCAGGATGGTGCAATGATGATGATCAATATGATCATGTGATGATGTACATTAGGTTGATGTATGGTGAGTATTAGGTTGATACTCAGTGGTCGTGGATAGGTTGTGCAGATGACCATATAAGTAGACCTGGGAGATCCGACAAGTAGAGCTGTGTGCTCGTAATAGCCTGGGATGCTCTTTCAAGGCATTGCTTTGGGAGGACATATAATAGCGCCCTGGGAGATCTGAAAGGTAGAGATGTGTGCTCATAATAGCCTGGGATTCTCTTGCGATGTTTTGTCCTATGGCATATAATATGGCCCTCCGAGATCCGACAGGTAGAGTTGTGTGCTCGTAACAGCCTGGGATGCTCTTGAGAGGTTTTTCCATGACCAAATGTAATGTGTCCTTGGGAGATCTGACAGGTAGAGCTGTGTGCTTGTAACATCTTGGGATACTCTTGCAAGGTTTTATGGTGAGACTACATGTAATATGTCCTTGACAGATCTGACAGGTAGAGTTGTGTGCTCGTAACAGCCTGGGATGCTCTTGCAAGGTTTTTTGGTGGGGTCACATGTAATTTTCTCCTTGGAGATCGGACAGGTAGAGATTTGTGCTCGTAACATCCTGGGATGCTATCTCCAGGTTTTGTGACGCATGTAATAAGTTCTGAGGATTCCACAGTATGGCCAGTGGTGATGAAGACCTGCAGGTGGCGGGCTTACATCCAGTATGCAAAAGGATTGGCTTTGTAGAACTTCATATGATGAGTAGATCGGAGATTGATTAAGATAGCAGCAATGACGATGACGATTATTTGAGGACGATGATTCACTGATGATGATCCAGAGAAGAAGACTTGTACTAGCAGATCTGTGTCGAGAAATACCTTCCAATTTAAGAGGGAGTGTTGATGTATATGTAACTTCGGAATGTATTTCACCTATGTATATTGTACTCCTATAGAGATGTTATTATTCCTCTATACGGAAGTGTCTTCATTTGTATTGACAAGTGTCACAAGTGTTGTAACTTTCCGATGGGTTATTAGACTACCATGTGTGGGGTCGGCCTTGATTATGTTAACCATGGGTTATTAGGCTAAGCTAGACAAGTCAGCCCCACTGGTTTATTGGGCAAGATAGGACAAGTATAAATAGAGATCGGGAGATCTCTATTTGATCACTTCATTACTCACTTTTCCATCACTCGGAAAGTGGTGCACATGTGAGGAGGAGGATCATCTGCTAGACGAAGACTATCTCTTGTACTTGGGTTGTACTATTTGCTATTTCTATCTCTGAGGAAGTTGTGGGGTTTTTCACCTTAAGGTTTTCCCCACAGAAACTCAGTGTGTCTATTGTCTCTTATGTTTGCTTCATGTTATGATTGACATGCTTGATATGATTGATATGCTGTACATGTTATTCTCTTAGTAAAGATCCTAGAGTAGATTGAATTAAATGCTCAAAATTTAACAGTGTGCATAACAATTAATGGTAGATGCATATGATATTAATATGATCATAAAGATTCATTTCTAGCTGCATATAATGAATGCGTTGTTTTAAAGCTCATTAAAAAGGGAAATTGTTCTCATACTATACACCTTTAACGATTTTGATGGCCTTCCATCCGCATATTGTGATATGTCTTTACTTCTTATGTGATGAATATTTTTTGGGATGAAGGGGTTAAGCCTTCCCACTTGTATGCACAATGAATGTTTATGTGCATCGAATCACTATCTCTTTCTTTGGCAATGTTTAACATATGGAAAATACATTTATACACAACAATATTTAACATCTGGAATGTGTTTATACTATGCAATGGTTAATTATTTAATATGTGGATTGTGGTTACACCCAACATCGTTTTCTTAATGTATTCAATACATTGTTAAACAATATGTGAAAACGACAAGCTATAATAAAATGCAAAAGTGAATATATATATATATATATATATATATATATATATATATATATATATATATATATATATATTTCCCTATATTAATTATAATGGAAATCATACTAAGGGTAAGACCCTTATACACTTGAATTATTTTCATTCTGTACTTAATGCATTTAAATGGATTTCTTATGTAAGAACATATTACAACGATCTGGATTATCCCAAATTTGAATATCGCCATAGGCAAATATATTCACATCAAAATTAATAAATGAATATTGCAATGCTATTTGAGTCAGCAATGCTTGTTTAACTCCCAATGATATGTAGGCATAGATTCAACTCATAAATTATATGTAGCAATATATAGTTTATTTCAATGCTAAGAAACGTAGCCCATAAATGCCATGTAAATGCATAAGGTCGATTTTGACCAGATTCAAACAGAATACTAAACTCTGTCAATAATAATAATGACTCATCCTAATAGAGATCTGAGCACTAGCATTATCTAGGTTTCTACTTTTGAAACAAAATATAATATAAAAGAGTTGATAAGATATAAGGGCTAGGCATGTAAACCACTGAGTTTACATGTATTCCATAGTTACAACATTACAGTGCAAGACATAAGATCTCTATTGAATACTGGAATATATTTAAATAAAAATACCTGCAATATGAAACCTACCTCTTCAAACCCTAAGTTAGCACACGGTTCATATCATTATTGTTTTAATTACTTTAAACATTTTAAATAGTATAGGGTCTTAATTTTGTATATCTACTACAACTAGAATATAGGTATTTTCACAGCCATCCCATAACACAAATATTCCATATCTTTAAAGATGATCATAAGATAAAATCATTAGAGATATAGATGTCTAGCTGAGATTCATGCTCATAATATACAAGAAACAATACATATATAGTCAGATCTGATGCATATGCCATTCAACTGTAAATCAAATATATTCAGAAACATATGTAAATACTATTCCAAAACAAATACTCTCCAAGTTCAGAATATAAACACGTATCTGAATCTGCTAACTAGTAGAACCAAGCACAAACCTCCCAGCCTTTGACCAGGAGGTTCTCCTCACTCTCAGGTCACCCCAGAGCTGAGTTCACAGTCCCGCAAGTAGAGTATATATTTTAGTTTACCCTTAACTTGTTATTCCCCAAGTTATTCAATATATTTCAAAGGGAAACAAACAACCTGGGGAATAACTGAGTTGGGTTTTGGGTTGTAGTACTCCTGAGCTCTAGGGTGCTCCAGGGGATTTTAAGATTCATCCATGGAGAGAATCATGAAATACAGTCTATTTAGGTACATGTAGTACTCCTGCAAACCTGGGGTAGTTCTCCTACTTGCACAAAATTAAGTGGCCACGCCCATACCAAACTGTATGATTCCTCTTGATATGAGTCAGTTTAGTCTTCCCAAATATGCCCTCAATCACTTGGCTTTAGGACCAATTTGGTTCTCCCAAATGTGTTCTCCCTCACCAACATTCATTGTCTCAGTTAGAGGTTTTCCCATTCCCATTGCTCTTGTGTTAGCTCATGATATTGTGAATGAATCATGAATAGTGAATAATGAATAATGAGATTTTCAATGAGTTTTCACCTTTTATTCTCTTAGGGGGGATTTCTCATTATGTGAATTATTTTAATTCATTAGTCTCTTAATTCTTTTCTGTAGGTTTTCCAATTGTCTCCAATAATAATTTATTCTTATTATTATTAAGTGGCATTATTCCCTCCAATCCTTAGAAGACTGTGACTCAGTCTTTAATGTGTTGGTCCACATGGTCAATAGAAGCATCTTTAGCATATTTATAAACTTTCCTTAAGTATAATTGAAATAATACATAGCATTAATATAATAGGGGTTCAAATTCCAAACTAGGGGTATTACATTTACCCTTCCCTTAAATTTTCACTGTCCTCGGTGTTAAACAGTTTTGCAAAATAACACAAATTAACATAAACAAAATTCAGTTTTTGTCATGGTCTTCATCGAACATGAAGGGTATGCTGCTTGCATTTCCCTTTCCATTTTCCAGGTAGCTTCATCAGGCTTGTAGTGCTCCCATTGCACTTTTCACTGAACGATGGTTCGATTCCAAAGTACCACCTCTTTTCGATCTAGTATGCATATAGGGTCTGTCTGGAAGTATCCTTCCGATTCCACCTGAATAAAATGCCAATTTACTCTATGATTAGGATCATATACATACTTTTTCAGCAATGAAACATGAAACACATCATGTACTTTAAAAATTGCTTGTAAAGCTAACTGATAAGCAATAGGTCCTACTGTAGCAATTATTTGGAAAGGACCACAAAATCTTGGTGCAAGTTTGGAAACCTTTCCAAAGCTCAAAGAACTCTTTTTGGCCTTCACTCTTAGGAATACGTGATCCCCAAATTCAAATTCCTTTTTTTCCCTGTGCAGATCAACATAGATTTTCTGCCTATCTTGGGTAGTTTTCAGGTTTGTTCTAACTTTCTGCACAATGTTTTCTAATTCAGTTAACATTTCGGGACCCATCACAATCCAATTTATTGGATCATCCCAAGTCATAGGGGTTTTACACTTTCTGCCATACAACACTTCAAATGGACTCATTCCTGCAGAAGTTTGGTAACTGTTATTGTAGGAAAATTCAGCTAAGTGTAGGTAGTTTCTCCACTACTTCGGATTGTCCATGACATATAAGCGAAGCATGTCCTCAAGGACTTGGTTCACCCTTTCAGTCTGCCCATCAGTTTGCATATGGTAGGTTGTACTAAATCTCTGTTTAGTCCCCAAACCTACAAACAAATCCTTCCAAAAGTGTGAGGTGTCCCTATCGGATATAATCACCTTGGGAATCCCATGAAGTCGAAAGAATTCCTTCATGAAAACCTATGCAATATTTATTTCCTTAAAAGTGGATTTGACAAGTATGAAGTGTGCTTCCTTAGTCAGCTTATCCACCACAACCATGATTGCATCATGTTGCTTAGTGTTTTTAGGTAATATGGTGATAAAATCCATGGAAATGGTTTCCCACTTCCATTCTGGCACTGATATGGGACGCAACAAACTAGTCGGATGTTGATGTTCTATTTTCACCCGCTGACAGTCCATACATTTTTCAATGTATTCAACAATTTCAAATTTCAGTCTTGGCCAATAATGTTGTTTTTTAATAGTTGTCAGCATTTTCTGGTAGCCAGGATGACCAGAATATGGTCTCATATGAAATTCATCCATAATAATTGTTTTAAAGCTGGTTGGTCCGGTATGTGTAGCCTGTTTTTGAATAGCAGTAGTTTGTCCATAGACATGCTAAAATCTGTTACTTGTTGATCTAAATTTCCTGCAATACATTTCTATCTTATATTCAGATATTTTTGGTCTTTTTTAGCTGATGTCTGAATCTACAACATTAAATCAGACTGAAAATTGTTGACTGATTCAATAGTTAGTAGATGCATGCGTCCACTAAGTCCATTAGCAATTTTATTTTTATTACCTTTGATGTGCTGAATTTCAATGTCAAACTCACTTATGAAGGCCATCCACCTTGCCGACCTCTCGTTTAGAGTTGGTTGTTCGAAAATATATTTCAGCCCAATGTGGTCAATTTTCAAAACAAACCTTTTTCCAAGGAGGTAGTGATGCACCATTCGTAAAGCATGAATGATAGCATCCAATTCTAAATCATGCATTGCATTGTTCACTTCATGTGTTTTCAGTTTTCTCGATTGATACCCAATTACTGCGCCATCTTGCGTTAACACGCCTCCCAATCCATCCTTGCATGCATCCGTGCATACAACAAAATCGCCAAAAGTATTTTCCATTTTTAGGATAGGGGCGAAAGTGAACAACTGTTTCATCTTTGTGAAACTTGCTTCACACTTGGCTGTCCACATAAATTTTACTTGGTTCCACTGAAGCGAAGTAATGGGATGGGCTACTTTGGAAAATCGTTCAATAAATTTACAATAATACCTGGCCAATCCCATGAAAGAGGGGATGTCGCTTATGTTTTTGGGTATAGGCTAGTATGGCCTCTATCTTGTCGGGATCCACCGCAATACCCTCTACTGATATAATATGACCCAAATATTGTATTTGGTCCTTAAAAAATTGAATTTGGATAATTTGGCATAATGCTGATTTTCTCTCAAGACTTGCAAGACTAGCTTTAAGTGTTCCTCATGCTCCTTTTCGTTCTTCGAATAGATGAGGATATCGTCAATAAAAACCATCACAAATTTATCCAAGTACTTATTGAAAAAATTATTCATTTAGCACATGAACGTGGCTGGTGCATTCGTCAAACCAAATGGCATCACCACAAACTCGTAGTGTCCATAATGAGTTCAGAAAGCTGTTTTGTGCACATCTTCTTCCTTAATCCATATTTAATGATAACCTGACCTTAGATCAATCTTAGAAAAGACAGTGGTACCCCCGACCTAATCGAACAAATCGTCTATCCTTGTTAAGGGATATCCATTTTTGATGGTTACCTTGTTCAACTGTGTATAGTCTAGGCACAGTCGGAATGTGCCATATTTCTTCCACACAAAGATTACCAGTGCTCCCCATGGGGACACACTTGGGAGGATATAACCTTTCTCTAACAACTCCTAAAATTGTGCTTTCAACTCAAATATTTCAAGTGTACTCATCTGATACGGTGCCTTATAATTTAGCATGGTTCCCAGGGATAGGTCAATAGTTCTCGTCTAGGAGGTATGTCTGAAATCTCCTCATGAAACACATCCTTAAACTCAGCCAACATAGGATGCTTTGTGAAATATGCACTGTCAGTTTTATGATTTTCTGTCATGTGGACTGCATATAGTCTTCACCCTTTTCATGCATTCCTTTTCAGTTGAAGAGCAAAAATTTCCCTTAGTTTCACTACTCTTATGATCCGTTGGATCTTTTCATGTTATCCCCCATCATTGGTAAATGTAATAGATTTCTAAGAGAAGTCTTTAACAACCCTATTTTTTTCCATCCAATCCATTCCAATGAGCAAATAGTATGATCCTAGCCGAAAAACATTTAAATCTGCACTATTACATGATTTATTTAACTGCAAGGGACACTGATGTACCACCTCCGAAACTTTCCTTTTCGTCCCTATTTCCATTTGTACCAGCTAAGGCTGCATATATTTGTTCTTCTTAAGTTTGCATGACACACATAATTTTGGTTCTATGCAACTCTTACATGCTCCAGAATCAATTAAGATAGACACGGGTGTCCTAGAAAGCATACCTTCAACCTGGATTACCAAAGCTTGATGTTCAACCTGACGGTTGTTCAATGCAGCATAGATTCTCGGGCTCCTTGCTATGTCTTGGACCGTAGAATCCTCTTTCCTATTATGCACAGATTTAATTATGTCCTTTTTGTGAGGACAGTCATACCATCGATGGTTCTCTCCGCAGCCCCAACATTTGATAGGTGGCTTCGATAGTGTTGGTTCCAGTTTTCTCGTGCCTTTATTGTTGTACTTTTTAGTGGGCGGAACAAATTTGGACTATGGCTTGCTGCCCTCAAATTTGTTGCTGGAAGGTATTCATGAACTTTGGTTTCTGAAATGGTTTGGCATGTGACCCTTCTGCCTTATTTCAAATTTGTGTTTCTTTTTTTCGTTCCACTTCTTGTACACTTCAGCTCTGTTCTACCCTTGTTCATAGCATAGTATAGATTTCCTGAAAGGATCTTCCAAGGTCTTGGGATCGTCAAACTCTATCTGATATTTGTACCCAAACAGCAAACAATTCAAGAAACGCTGAATTCTGACTTTTTCTTCCTAAATGTATGGAACGTACTTCAACAGTTCCAGGAATTTACTGATTAGCTCTTCCATGTTTTGGTGTCCCAGCTTAAGGTCGTAGAAATATTTGACCTTTTTGTCGAAGTACCTTTCAAACAGGTACTTATGTTTGAAGAGTGTTGCAAAAAGTTTCCACCTTACCTTTTTCGCGTTGATAGAGCAGGTCAGCTTGAGATTGTCCCACCAAGTTGATGCCTTACCCTGTAGATTGAAAACAAAAATTCTAGCCTTGATGAGGCTGGAATAATTAAACATGCGTAGGTACTTTTCCATGTCTCTCAGCTATAGCTCTACTTCTTGTCCAGTTTTAATTTCTCCGTTAAAATTAGGAGGCTTGATCTTCTGCAATTTTGAATGTAGGTGATGTACTTTTCCTTTTTTCTTTTTCTTCTTAGGGATGTACCCTTCAGAATCCTCACCCTGTGACTCTTCGTCACTGACGTCCATATTAAAACTAGCAGAATTTCTTGGAGGTGTAGATTTGAATTTGGAATTTCTTTTCATGATTGACTTTTCTTCATGTTGTTCCTCCGGTATTGGGTGGTGACTGTTCTCTTTTTCCGTCAACTTTTGCAACAGGATAGCATTTATTTCATGTTGTTCTTCAAAGTTCTTAATGTTATCTCCTTTGATGCTTATTAACTCATCTTTCAAACTTTTCATTGCTTCCAACATCTCCCTGGATGTTGTTTCCCTTAGTGGAGAACTTGGGTTTCTCCCATGCCTGTTGGCCATCTCTCCATGTTGACTGGATGTTTCTATAGCCATCCCACCTTCTTATTTTGCAGAATTTAATTCTGCCATTAAGTTTCAGCTGCTCTCTTGTCTAAGTGTGGCCAACCAGTTCTTTGTTAGAAATTATAAACAGCAAGGTAATTTAAATAAATAAAAAATCAGGTAGTATGCTACAGGAAAATATTTAAACATTTATTATAACCAAAATAAAATAAAACCACAACATTCATGCAATGAGATTAAGGTCCTAGTGTAGTGACTGTGCTCTGATACCAATTTGTCATGTCTCCTCTTACCATTTTTTTTTGCACGGGTCTAATCACCCTACGGTATTGTTTATACTTACTCTATCAGATGTGGATTACACTAGGAATTATATCATAAGCATAACATGTTAAGTACGCCTGACACACATTCTACGGAATGCTTGTCGTGATTCTTTCCGAAGTGCTATAGTCTTTCAGACCATACGCACCCTTACGTCTTATATGTGATAATACTAAAATATACTTGAACACACGTGTGTGACGTGGAGGTCCTTTATGCCAACATGATGACACATCCTAACCTCTACAAATGCAACACTATAGGCATGCTAACTACCTGTACCAAGGGTGTATCAATGCAATGCCATGCCTAAGCAGAAATGTACTTAACAAGGACACCGTAGGTCCCGGTATCTCTTCTTGCTTACTTAGCCTTTACATATATCTAGACAAATCAATGCTCCATCTCGATACATAGACAGATATACAGGTCCTATGTCCATTATTGAACTTCATTCATAATACAAACATTCAGACTTTAATTCACGAATAACAACGTTTCTCTTCACTTAAGCATATATATATATATTGACTACATATATATATATATAACAACTTATATTAATGTTATTTATTAATATTACAAACATCCAAATTGCCAGGGCATCATGCTTTAATAACCATTTATAACATTGATTATAGAATATATATTAAAATGATAATGGCCACATATATAATTATATCTATTTATATAAATATATATTAATACTCAGCCTATATGTATTAATAATATAGATATATAATTTACCATTTAAAACTTGTATTATTAATTCCATAAATACCATGGTTAAACACTTTGCACCAAAAGGAAATTGGACTCACCCATATCAATGAATTACTATGTGTTAAACTCAAAGCAAGATTAATTTTGGGTCGTAACATAAAACTATGGATAAATGGGTGTAAATATATATATAAGGCTATATATATATTTAAATACAAACATGTAGCACTTCTTTCTAAGGCTTATAGATCCATCCCATATGCATATAATATAAGGGATATATATATAACAATGTAAGTTTTACCCTAAGGCTCAACGCCAACATATAATAGATAATTAAAAGTAAGTGGTCGCTAATGAAAGCCGACCCTACCACATGACGTGGCTCCATCTCCAACTATTAACACTTAATGTATAGGATTAAGACCAGTCAACGCAAATTAACGATAGGGTATCCATGTTGCCACATTAACCATGACCTGGATCCTACGAAAGAATGTAGCACAACCTCACATTAAACATGAGGAAGTGAGGCGTGACTCGGCTGGTTCCAAGCTAGCTTGATCCAACCAATGGCCTACATGGTTTGTGGCTTGCACCACACAAGCTTCACCAATCAATTGACAGGTTTTAAACTCGGTTCTTGCTGCCTTGTTGGTAGGTGACAATGATTCAGGTTCACATGGATGAAGGGTCGCACACATGCTGCGTTAAAGGTTTGGTGATGTTGTGAACAACGTGGTTCATTCCATTAGTGGAACTCAGTTAGTGGGACACTACACCAAGGCATACTATACACCAACACTGCACTACATTAAAGCCTTCCTTCATTCTTATTCATCGATGATGATCTGGGCCAGTGCATGGTTATTTGTGACGCGTTTCACGTTGTCGATCCTGACGATGGATTTTCGCCCCCATCCATCTCCATGTCTGCATTAAATTCACTCTTCACCGAGTGCAGTGGTATTCACGTACATGCCCGGTGCACCTTATTGATAGTCGTTCCACTATGCACTTGGCTCATTGATGCTCTGCTGTGCCGAGAGCTTCAACTCTGTGCGGTGTATGGTGAAGGTTCACTCCCAAGCTACGGCACTTTGTTTTTAGAGATGCACCTGAAACCTGTTAGCACCACTCTAAGCATGACCACCCATTTGCAAGGTATGTTACATTGTTTCGTTCACAAACTTTCTCTTTTAATGGATTCGTTGGTTACTGTAACTTTGTTCACGTTTTACTCTTATTAAGTTAAGGTTTGACCTTTGTTGTGACAATGTGGCAGGTGCAACCGGAGCCGAGTTGCGTTGCATCTCGTTTGCTTCACCCGGTAATGTCACTCTTCAATCATGTTGCAGCTTTATCATGGCATTGTTGAACTTTTGTAATCAGTTAGTTTTGGTGTATCCTTGAGGTTTGACCTCGCGCCACGCTGCAATGTGGAGGGAACCAATGACAAGGGTGTGTTAGGATATTCCTATACTCCATCCTAGTCCCACCAGTATTTTGATCCTTTACATTTTCAGTCATGCATGCATTCTAGGGTTTGCATGCATCTTAGTCATCAGTCCAGCACCTAGCCCTAAGTTAGCCAGCCCCCAGGAGCTTCTCACTATTCAGTTTTAGCCCTCCAGTTGCTTAATGCGCCCTTCTTCCTTGATTTTAGGGAGCAACTCGCCCTTCTTCACCTACCAGTCCAATTGTCACTCAGCTACACTTAGTTACACTCAATTACAGTTAGTTACACTCAGTCACACTTAGTTACATTGAGTTACACTTAGTTACACTTAGTTACACTTAGTTACACTCAGTTACACTCAGTTACAGTCAGTTACACTCAGTTACACTCAGTTACACTTAGTTACATTGAGTTACACTCACTTACACTTACTAGAGTTAGTTTGACTGATGGTTGACAGTTACTTGAGCATTGATGACTCCACTGATGATGATGAAGACTTCCAGTTGCGCTCCAATGATCATGAGGACACCTAGTTGTGCTCCGATGACACTCTATTGATCTTATGATCACTCTGAGAGGCTAATTCGAATTGCCACCTTAGGTATTCGAATCCTCTCTACCATTGTACTATTTATTTGTCCATACTGTGATTAATTAATTAGTGTGTGTGAAATATTATTGCTTCTATCCGAGTTCTACTGTACCATATTATTCCGTTGCTCATTATACTGTATTGACCACTCTTCTTCTATTTTCTTGCTTAATCATAATCATTCTCTTGTGAGGTATACATCATCTCTTAGATCTGCTGTGAGGATTTTCACCTGGTATCAGAGCATGTTGAGAATATTGTTTATCTCCATTCTTGAGAGTTTTTTGTAGGTTATTATCCAGATTTCTAGTGCAGCAGTTGCATCAGTTTCTGCATTTTTGTAGCAGTAGCAGTTGCAGTTATTCTATATTGTTTTTGTAGGTCTTCTACAGCTTCAGTGTATCCTGAATTAGAAGAAATCACTCCTCTTTCTCTATTCAACTATGATGAATGGAAACCAAAAATAATAGCATATTTAAAGAGCCATGATCTCTTTGATTGCTATTTTGAAAGAGAGTTCAAATCCTCTACAAAGAAGATTAAATGATTGAATAAAGGTGACATGCATATTGGAAGAATGGAGCTTACTATGACTGATTACATATTGTACCCGACCATCATTGATATTGAAACTCCAAAAGAGTTATGGGATCATTTGGATGAAAGATTCAGAAAAACGAATGATGGATTTGGTCCAAATCCCTTCAAAAGCAAGCAAGGTGATGCATTCGCTCCACTTGATGGTCTCTCAAATCATGATGCATTTGCTCCTCCTGATGGTCTCTCAGATCATGTTGCATTCACTCCCCTTGATGATCTCTCAGATCATGAACCAGTATCATCTCATATTGAAGTTGTTGACCAAGAACTTCCAGATTTTCCACTCATGCTCAAGCTTTCTTCTCTTTCTGTGCCAGCTCACACTCTAGATATTGCAGAAGGTCCTAAATCCTCTCTTGCACCAAAGTCTGTTGGTTTGCATCATGATCACATGATTATTTCAGAGGTCAAAACAACTTTTGAAGGTAATGCATTCGCTCCTCTCCAGCTATATCATCTTTTATACTACTATATGATCATAATTCCATGCTTTCAGAAGGTCATTGAAGAATATGGCCATTTCCATTCACTTGGGATAATTTCTCATGCATCTACTGGTTTTGATCTCACCTCTCATGGTTCAAAGGAGATCTCAAGAAACCATGATTCAAGTCTTGGATCTAATTTGGATTCTAAGCAATTACTGCTTGGGATAATTTCTCATGCATATGATAGTTTTGATCTCACCCCTGCTGGTTCAAAGGAGATCTCAAGAAACTGTTTTTTAAGTCTTAAATCTGATTTTGATTTCAAGCAAACATGTAATAGTTATTTTTGGCATAATCTCACCCATGGTGGTTCGAAGGAGAAGACAAAAGACTATATGCACTTTCATAGATTTGATCCTACCTCATCTGATTCGAATCATAGGTTCAAGGATCATTCTCATACTGCTGGATTTGTTCTCATCACATTCGATCTGAAGAGCAAGTACAAGCACATGCTTTTTGAGCATGATCCACTTCTTCCCAAGAAGAAGATACCTCCAAGCATATGACCAAGCATCACACATGCTTGAGTTTGGAGCATTTATTTTTTATGTGTGCCTTACAGTCTATTTTTTGAGGAGGGGGTATGTTTCCCATGAAATTTTCCCACTTCCTTGGTTTATTGATTGTTATTATTCATTGTATTGGGTGACCTTTGGTCTTAGTTACCAGGGCCCAGGATGGATTAAGGGGGGGGGTGTTAGGATATTCCTATACTCCATCCTAGTCCCACCAGTATTTTGATCCTTTACATTTTCAGTCATGCATGCATTTTGCATGCATCCCAGTTATCAGTCCAACACCTAGCCCTCAGTTAGCCATCCCCCAGGAGCTTCTCACTATTCAGTTTTAGCCCTCCAGTTGCTTAATGCGCCCTTCTTCCTTGATTTTAGGGAGAAACTCACCCTTCTTCACCTACCAGTCCAGTTGTCACTCAGTTACACTTAGTTACACTCAGTTACAGTCAATTACACTCAGTTACACTTAGTTACATTGAGTTACACTCAGTTACACTCAGTTACACTCAGTTACACTTAGTTACAGTCAGTTACAGTCAGTTACACTCAGTTACACTCAGTTACACTTAGTTACATTGAGTTACACTCAGTTACACCTACCAGAGTTAGTTTGACCGATGGTTGACAGTTACTTGAGCATTGATGACTCCACTGATGATGATGAAGACTTCCAGTTGCGCTCCGATGATCATGAGGACACCTAGTTGTGCTCCAATGACACTCTATTGATATTATGATCACTCTGAGAGGCTAATTCGAATTTCCACCTCAGGCATTCGAATCCTCTCTACCATTGTACTATTTATTTGTCCATACTGTGATTAATTAATTAGTGTGTGTGAAGTATTATTGCTTCTATCCGAGTTCTACTGTACCATATTATTCTGTTTCTCATTATACTGTATTGACCACTCTTCTTCTATTTTCTTGCTTAATCATAATCATTCTCTTGTGAGGTATACATCATCTCTTAGATCTGCTATGAGGATTTTCATAGGGTGGAGTGCGAGCGCTCCTACAACTCGTGACCAATGTTGAGGCATGGTGGCTCGCTAAACGTGATAGGTAACTCACCGACCCAACTTCCTCGGGTTTGGTTTACCCTATTGGTGGGTGTAGAGTTACTTAAGCGTTGTCGATTAGGTGTTAGTGTTTTCTTCTGCTTTCATTTTTGGGTTTTTAAGGAGCAAGTCCCTTTGCCAATTCAATAGGGCATAACGCTAGTCTCTAAGAGATTCGTTGTGGCCTCTATGAGCTCGAACGTTGTCGTAGGGTAGATTGTGCACTTGAATGGGTCATGGTTCAATGGAAACCCCATGGTCATGCGTAGTTTGAGCAAAACATTCCAATGACGCTCTGCCCATGGTAGAGGCATCAGGATTCTATGTAAATAGCTTCTCTTGTAATTAATGTGGCAACGCCACAACGTTACGATTCCATACTTTGTCTGTGTGTTTGATTTATGGTTTGAATTCGTATGGATAACTTATTTGCAAGCCCAGCTTGACTTGGTAAAATACCCCTGCATTTCTTGTCGGGTCTGTATGGTTTAAATAAAAATGATATGCACTTTGGATACATGGTCTATAAGATTAAATTCCCTCGGCATTCGATATTATTATGCATTGTATACATTTTTCTTCACGGCTATGTGTGCATAACAATTAATGGTAGATGCATATGATATTAATATGAGCATAAAGATTCGTTTATAACTGCATATAATGAATGGGTTGTTTTAAAGCTCATTAAAAAGGGAAATCGAAAATCGTTCTCATGCTTTGCACCTTTAACAATTTTGATGGCCTTCCATCTGCAAACTGTCATATGCCTTTACTTCTTGCGTAATGAATATGTTTTGGGGTGAAGGCGTTAACCCTGCCCACTTGTATGCACAATGAATTTTTATGCGCACCGAATCGTTGTCTCTTTCTTTGGCAATGTTTAACATATGGAAAATACATTTATACACAACAATATTTAACATATGGAATGCGTTTATACTATGCAATGGTTAATTATTTAATATGTGGATTGAGTTTACACCCAGCATCATTTTCTTACTTAATGTATTCAATAAATTGTTAAACAGTATGTGAAAACGACAAGCCATAATACAATGCACAAGTGAATATATATATATATATATATATATATATATTTCCCTGTATTAATGATAATGGCAATCATACTAAGGGTAAAACCCTTATACACTTGAATTATTTTCATTATGTACTTAATGCATTTAAATCGCTTTCCTATGTAATTACATATTGCAATGCTGTTTGAATAAGCAACATTCGTTTAACTCAGAATGATATGTAGGCACAGATTCAACTCATAAATTATATGTAGTAATATATAGTTTATTTCAATGCTCAGAAACTTAGCCCAAAAATTCCATGTAAATGCATAAGGTCGATTTTGACCAGATTAAAATAGAATACTAAACTCTGTAAATAATAATAATGACTTGGCCTAACACAGACCTAAGCACTAGCATTATCTAGGTTTCTCCTTTTGAAATAAACTATAATATGAAAGAGTTGATAAGATATAAGGGATAGGCATGTAAACCTCCGGGTTTACATGACTTCCCTAGTTACAACATTACGATGCAAGACATAAGATCTCTATTGAATACTAGAATATATTTAAATAAAAACACCTTCAATATGAAACCTACCTCTTCAAACCCTAGGTTAGCACATGGTTCATATGAGTATTGTTTTAACTACTATAAACATTTCAAATAGTATAGAGTATTAATGTTGTATATCTGCTACAACTAGAATGCAGGAATTTTCATAGCCATCCCATAACACAAATATTCCATATCTTTAAAGATGATCATAATATAAACTCATTGCAGAGATCTAGATGTCTAGCTGAGATACATGCTTAGAATATACAAGAAACAATACATATATAGTCAGATATGATGCATATGCTATTCAACTGTAAATCATATATATTCAGAAACATATGTAAATACTGTTCCAAAAAAAATACTCTCCAAGTTCAAAATATAAACACTTATCTAAATCTGTTGAGCAGTAGAACCAAGCATAGACCTCCCAGCCTTTGACCAACAAGTTCTCCTTGCTCTCAGGTCACCCCCGAGTTGAGTTCATAGTCCCCTAGGTAGAGTATAGATTTTATTTTACCCTTAACTTTTTATTCCCCAAGTTATTTAGGATATTTCAAAAAGCAATAGGAAACCCAACACCCAACTCAGTACTCCTGAGCTTCGGGCTACTCCAGGGGCTTTTAAGCCTCAACCATGGAGAGAATCACTAAAAATAGTCTATTCATGTACATGCAGTACTCCTGCAAACTTGGTGTAGTTCTCCTACCTACACATAATTAATTGGTCAAGCCCATACCAAACTATATGATTCCTCTTGATCTGAGTCAGTTTGGTCCTCCCAAATATGCCCTCAACCACTTGGCTTCAGGACCAGTTTGGTTCTCCCAAATCTGTCCTCCCTCACCAGCATTAATTGTCTCAGTTTGAGGTTTTCCCATTCCCATTGATCTTGTGTGTTCATCTCATGAGATTTTGAATGAATCATGAATAGTTAATGATGAATAATGAGATTTCAATGCGTTTTCACCTTTTATTCTCTTAGGGAAAATTTCCTCATTATGTGAATCTTTTAATTCATTAGTCTCTCAATTCTTTTCTTTAGGGTTTGCCAATTGTCTCTAATAATAATTTGTCATTATTATTTATAATTGGAATTATTCCCTCCAACCCTTAAGGGACTGTGACTCCCTCTTTAATGTGCTGGTCCACATGGTCAATAGAAACCTCTTTAGCAAATTTCTAAACTTTCCTAAGTATAAATGAAATAATACTTAGCAAAACTATAATAGGGTTCAAAGTCCAAAATAGGGGTATTACACATTCTGACTCTTCTATAGGTTTGATGATTCATGCATCGAGCATCTTATCAAGATCTTCTTTTACCCTTTCTTTGTATCTTGGATTGAGTCCATAAGGTCTCTGCTTAATGGGATTCACATCCGACATTGAGGGGTATTTTCATAACCCCCAAGTCACCCAAAATGACTTTAATTTTGGAAAAATTCATAGGAAATAAGTCTTCATACTCGTGAACCAAGTCTGTTATATGTGCATCTATCTCCCCGTCCCAATAATCCCCTATAGAAGCGAACTTTGGTTCTTCAGTGGTTCCAATGTTCACTTTCCGAGTTTTTATAGGATTGCTTAGATCTGGAATTTCCAATGGAGGTACTTCGACTTTGCGCTTTCCTTTTGACTCAAGTATGTTTACATTGCATGGATCATCATCATTGCTTTCCTCTTATTCTTCATCTAAACTAAATTTATAACATTCCAGCGCATGTTCTAGCTATCTCTCCCATCATGGTTGGTGATACAAAGGTTCTAGTGTGTCATTGAATACCTTCTTTTTGATGACCTGTAATGCCCCATTTATACTTGGACATTCATCCTCAAATCTGAATGTTGATTGGAAGTTCTTAATCATGACAAACTAGTCTATTGTCCCTATGCAAAGTTCTGTTTCTATGTACTAGTTCTTCGGAATATTCCCTAGTGTGTGTACAAATAGATGAACCCATTCTGTTTGCGGACTATGTGTCCATGCTTTCATACAGAGTTCTATGTGATCTCTAGGATCATTTTGTCCATTATATTCCACTTGTACAAGCTCAGTTTGCTCTAGAAACCTCATCATCATCATGTGCTTACATTATTCCCATGTGGTTAGATTCTGCTTATGCGCATCCCACCATCTAGCAGGTGTAGTGCACAGTGGTGTATCCAGTGCTGCTATCTTGTGTTCATCTAAAATTGATATAATAAATTATTGAAAAAATGTATGAATATTATGCAAGCCATCATAATTATGGATTGGACTTATCTCTGTTCCAATCCAACACAGTGATCTCGTGATTTGTGCGCATCTTCTTGTAGACACTTCGTGCATTCTGCTCTGCCAGTTCTCTAGTCCTGCATCTGAGTCTGATATGAAAGAACTGTCACATCGCCAACTCAATGTTCCATCATTAGTAGGATTGACGTAATATTCCCGATTCACATTCATCTTGTAGATATGACCCATATCTTATGCTTTGCATTCTTCTCTTATTGGTTCAATATATCTAGGTCCCTGTGAAGGATCCAAGGGTGCAATGACCCTGATATCTATTCCTTCAAATATAATCTATATCTTCTTCAAGTTGATAATTGTGAGGTTATCCATTTCCCAATCTATCCCCAATAGTGCAGGATAGGGTTGACTATCATCTATGATCTCAATTACTTCGAATTCTACTCTACTTCGCACACCTTCAATGTCAAGAAGGACACTTGCTAATCTCCCAAAGGGTAGAACCTTTTGTTGATTGGCTAGCCTCAACTGTATTGGTGACCATGATAACTTCGGCTTTACCATTTGTTCCCATGTATGATTTGTCAAGACATTTACTTCTGAGCCTAAGTCAAGGATAATCTCATCCATTTCAAATTCTTCGATCTACACATTTAGTCTCATTTCCCTTGAGGTTCTTTTATGGTTCTTAATATGATGAACCATTCTATGTTCTTCATTTTCTACATTATGTTGCTCGTAATGACTCAGTAGGTTCTGCAGTTCTATTAAGGCATTCTCCTATTTTAACAGCTTCATGCAACTCTGTAAGAGTTGTGCAACAGGACTCATTGTGTCTGTTGCAATACATGTGTGACCATACGAATATCCTTTACAGGCGAAGTCTCAATTCGCAACTTTATTTTTGGAGTGACAGGTTCTGTCTCTTTGAAGGTTTCCCTCGCTTCCATGAAGACTTCTTTTTCTTTGTTCATCTCTTAAGCAAGTGTTTTTCCAGTTTCTTTCCTTACCCAAGTCCCTTCAATAGGATTTTTCTTAGCCTAGTGACTCTCAGAAGTCGATGTTTCGGTTCTTTGATCTTCTCCCTTCGTGGCTCCACTTCGTGTTACAGCATGGATATTGCAATCTGTGTTCCGTTTTTCAGCTACAATCATCTGTATGTTCTGATTTTGTGCCTCTGGTCTTCTTTCTTGCATTTTTTCTTGCAAAACAGGGCATGCCTCAATGACATGGTCAAAATATTTACAGTATTTTCATGTAGGACAAGCATTCGTGCAATCTTTGGATAGATGTCCAGGTTGAGCGCAGTTATAGCATACTATTTGGCCTCTAACTCTTCCTTGTCCATTGTTTCTTCCTCTGCCTCTGAATCCACCACATCCTCTGTACGTGCCTTGATCATACTGCGCGGTTTCATTGTTATGCGTTGTTTCTTCTTGTACTCGGTAGACATCATGTTTGCTTTCTATCATGAGTTCATAAGCTCTACAGTTGGAATCATCATGGCCAACTAACTTACAAAATGTGCCATATAGGTTCTTAGGTGTTTGGACATATTTCTGAATTAAATAACAATCTTCTGGGCGATGTCCTCTACATCAGAACATCTCACACCATGGTCCTTGTTTCTGATTCAATGGTTTTGGAGCTCTGCTAGTGATGCAATCTTTAAATACCAGAAAATGTTCCTTGGAGTGACCTTCTCCCTTACACTTTGTACACCAAACCTCTTCTCGGGTTTCTTTTCCTTTGTTCATATCTTGCAGTTGTTATGTCAAATTTTCTAGCTAGGTATGTATCTGAACCATACCTATGCTAGTCTCTCCTATAGAATAAGCCTTTGTCTACAAAGTAACATTTTGTTTCATCAATGGTAACCTAAAATGTGGCAACAACGTGGCTATGAACCATTCCTGGTGCTGTTGTGGAGCTATGTCAAAGCTCACTTGATCTAACAGCACTTTGAACTTTTGATCAACTTCCCACACTGACTCACTCGGTTTCTATTTAATTTATTTGAGATCTATGATACACTGCAATTCTGACTTAGGTTTTTCAAATTCTCTTATGAGCGTGGTCCTCATATCAACTAGGGTCCTATTCTGTCCAACAGAGTACTTCATAGACCATGTTAAGGATCTGTCCCTAAATGTGGTGACTAGTTGTGCATGTTTAACAACATCATAATGTACTTGTTTAACATTCCACACGAGTTTACAAAGAAACCAATGTTTCTCAGGGTCTTCTAGACCCGTTCCTTTGAATATAGGAAGCTTGATGTCATCTGCCATTCTTCTTCTAGGAGGCGTAGTGTTTTGTGATGTGTTAGGTATGCTACTTCTTGAAATGTTCTGAGTACTTGCTCCTGCAGTGTTACTATTATTGTTGTTATGTGGGTTAGAAGTATTTATGTCTTCATATGGAGGTTTTTGCGGAGTAATAGGATGATAGGTAGTTACTCTAGCCTCTGCTTCACTATCAGTCTCAACCTGGTATGAGTCTCTATTACTTCCTAGCTCAGTCTCTCAAGAGGTGTGAGCTTCATTTTCATTAAACCTCTTCTTTTTTCTATACTTGTATCTTTTACCACTTCATAATGTATAGATATTTTCCTCAGTATCACTGTCTATATTACTGAACATTACAGATTCAAATTTCGAGGGCTCTTATTGCATTATTAAGATGCCTTTCTCTACTAACAACATTTTAATGTATAGAATGAGATTTTTCAGGTACTTACCTATGAATCCTTTAAAAAATTCAGCATCTGTTGCGCTGTAAGACTTTAGAGTGTCCATAAGAAATTCTGTAACGTATCCTTCTAGTACACTGTTTAGCCAGAAGTCTACTTCTCTTGATATTGGGCTATCCATTGCTTTAAGTCTCTGAATCAGTTCTAGACTCCACACCACAGGTTCTCCCACCTGATAACAGTTCTTCCATTCTGCTAGTATTGACGACCACTCATTAAGATCGTTGCTAAAGAATGCGAAGAAAATATTGTAAATATTGAAAAATAGGTATCTCTACAACCATTCTTCGTCAGAGAAATGCAGATGTTTGTTCTCTTTCCTTCCAAACTCCTTTTCTATATTATCCACCCAGTTCTGTATTTCCATTCTCTCG
Source organism: Larix kaempferi (assembly GCA_027924585.1). Lineage (NCBI taxonomy): Eukaryota > Viridiplantae > Streptophyta > Pinopsida > Pinales > Pinaceae > Larix > Larix kaempferi. Next base: position 4,314,206 of record BSBM01000309.1, read on the forward strand.
GGATTCCAATATTCATAACACATCAACAGTTCAAGTGCGGCAATGAAACCATTTGTTGGCTATGAACCTCGTTCCTTAACTTTCTTGACTAACCCAGGTTCTGCATAGTTGTGGTCCAACAAAACCCTTCTTCACTGGCCCTTTCCACAACAGCCTGTGAACAAGATGAGGTCTCACCTGAGGAAAAGTTATGGAGGATTACAGAAGCAGGTTTTTGTAATTAGATGATGCGCGGCTAGTAAGCTGGTCATCTATGTGAAGTAACTCCTACTTCGTGTTTACTTCTTATGCTACAATGCGTGCTGGGACTGCACACTTTGCAACTACCATAATACAACAACGCAACTCCAGACTGAGCTACTTCTAACAATCACACACTTTACAGGCTTCACTAACTTAGTGTTATTCCTATTACTTATGCATACAACTTATTATGAAATACTTGTGCATTCATTCATACATGTTCCATACTTAACATATCATTCTCATTGATCATACATGTGAAAATACATATAAAAGCATGAACATACATAAGAATAAGTATGAATGAAAACATAAACATAAGTACACACAATCACACTCATTCAAGCACATAACACACTTATTTACATGGTTCACCCCTCGGATGGGTGCTACGTCCACGAGAACTCTTGTTTATATTAATGGGAAGGTTTCAACAATTCCATTCTGTGCACTCAGCTGCAGACTCTTCTCTCTCGAATATGTCTCTGTGCACACATCTATAAAGCCTCTCTCTCTCTTTAGTGGGTCTCTGCGCACACAGGTGCAGAGCCTCTTTACAATACATATTCTTCTGAAAGACCCAACAAATTCAACCCTTACCTTACGAAATTGCCAACTTTTATAGATCGTTCCCGCAGGTCACGTCTTTACAATGATTATGGGACAAAACCCCTATAGTACCAAAAATCCCCCAAAAGTGTTGCAGTTACCCTGCTAACCCATCTTGTCGTAGTCGACAGCTGCTCCACTCACCTCTAGCCGCCTTTCTATGCCACTCTTGGCTCTTACAGCTGTAGTTCTCATGGAACGGCTCTAACTGGATAGTGGCATGTCCCTTTTCGCCACTCTTACTCTCATGTCATTGTTGATTCGCCGTTCCTCCTCTAATGGTTTTTGCTACCCTGGTTGTCCCAACTGTCTTGGTCATCCTTAGTATTCTGCTTAACTAAGGAGACAGGTCCCTTTTCTTTTGACAACACGTCATTTCATACCCTTTTCCCAGGAATCATGGAGATGCTTTCCGAAAATTAGGTCAATACCAGCCTTCGTTGAATCCATACTATCTTGAAGTCGTTATAATCCTAGCTTCGCTATTCCCCAAAAATGCGCTAACTTGTCCTCAAGCTACAATTCATCAAAACTGCGCTTCTCCTGAGTCGCTTTAGTAGAACTGCACGATCCTTGGAAAAATTGCACATGCTTTGGGCCTCACCCAATAGGATTCTTTAATCCATTGTCTTATGATCAACCATATCTGTGAATGCTGCAACTCTCAAGCTTGGTACTATGTATTCTATGGGCATGAATGCTTCCTTTCCATATGCTAATTTGAAAGGTGTGTGACCTGTCAACTTTTTACTAGTTGTTCTATATGCCCATAATACTGCTGGTATTCTGAGATCCCAATCATCCATGTTTGTATTGCATACTTTGGTCAATGCATTCTCCAATACTTTATTAAAGGCTTCTACAGTTCCATTATCTTTTGGATGATATGGTGTGCTCTTTTGATGGTAGATCTGAAATTCTTCTGTTAGGGATTCAATAGTTCTATTCAAGAAATGGGTTCCCTGATCACTCATTAGAATATTTGGACATCCAAACCTTGTCAAAATGTTCTCAAAGATGAACAGCGCAGCGGTAACTGCGGTACACTCCTTCACTAGTTTGGCCTCTTGTTGTGTGGTTAAATAATCTATAGTTGTGATGATATATCTTGAGCTAGTTCGCTTCCCTGGTGGGTTAATAGGTCCCACAAAGTCAATCGCCTATTATCAAAGGCTTTCAATGCCAATTTTGGCATCAATGGCATTTCATATCTATGAGATGGCTTCCCAGTTCTTAGGAATACATCGCAATTCTGGCAATGTTCTTTTGAATCTTTGTGTATCATTGTCCACCATAGTCCTGCTCTTAATATTTTTTGCACAATAGCTCTTCTTGCGCAGTCTCCTCCAGATACACCCGAATGTGCTTCATCAAGTATAATAGGTATTTCATGTTCTAGTATGCATCTACTCAATACGTCATCCAGTCCTAATTTGTATAACTGTCCTGCAATTAGCGTAAAGTCAGTTGATCTTACCACTAATTGTTTATTCTGCTACGTAGTATGTTCTGCAGGTGCTAATCCCGTAGTTAGAACTTCTACAATATCTCTGAAGTAGTCATCTGCTATATGGATAGAAAAAAACTATCCATCTGGTAGATTATCCTCCAATTTATTAGGTTCTTCTCCTGACTCGATTCTTGACAGTTGGTCAGGTCCCGCGTTCAATCTTCTTGGCTTCACAATTATTTCAAAATCATATTCCTAAAACAGTAAGAGCCATAATCATATTCACCTCCCTAAAACTGGTTTATTGACCAAATACTTCAAAGCTGAATGGTCATTGAACATACAAAAATGGAAACCTAGGAAACAATGTATAAACTTCTGCAATGCATACACCATAGCTAACCCTTCCCTTTCTGTTGTGGTATAATTATTTTTTGTTGAAGATAGCCTTCTTCTTGAAAATGTGATGGGATGATCGATGGCTGCCTCAGCTGGTTGTGCTAATAAAATGAAAATTTCTATAGATGAAGCATCTACATGTACACAACATGTCTTATTCTAGTTAGGAAAGACGAGAATAGGTGTTGTAACCATTTTCTCTTTTAGTGTATCCAATCAGTTTTGGCAACCTTCAGTCCAATTGTACTTCGCTTCTTTCTTCAAGAGTTTCTCCATAGGAGCATTGATATGCACATATTGTTTAATGAATTTTCTATAGTATCCTGTGTGTCTTAATGTAGTGCATAGATGCTTAACTGAATTAGGTAGTGGAATATTTACTATTATTTCTATCTTCACTGGATCAACCATCAATCCTTGCTTGCATAATATGTTTCCCAAGAGAATACCATAAGGAACACAGAAGACACACTTCTTCAAGTTCAAGGAAATTTTATATTGTCTACACTTTGCTAACATCATTCTTAAGTTCACATGATGGTTCTTTAAAAGGCCAAATATTGTCCAGTCATCAAAGTAAAATTCTAAGAATTTATGAATATAATCCTTAAATGCAGCTACAGGAACTCTTGAAAAAATAGCAGGTGTGTTTTTCAATCCAAAAGGCATAACAATGTAGTGATATGATCCCCATTCAATAGAAACTATAGTTTTGTGTCTGTCTTTTGTAGCAATTTTGATCTGATGGTATCCAAAAAATATATCAGTGAAAGAGTATGCCTCCTGTCCACCTACGTTATCTAGGACTTTGTTTGTGAATGAAGTAGGAAATGGGTCATGCAGAGATGCATCATTCAATTTCTTTAGGTCCACACAAATTATTATTTAACCTTTGGCTTTCTTGTCTTGAATTACCATGGGACTTATCCATTCTGATTCTTCTATTACTTCAATGATTCTTGCATCAATCATTTTATCAATTTGTGCTTTCACTCTTTCTTTATATATGGGATTCAATATGTAAGGTATTTTCTTAATAGGATTTGCATCAGGATTGAGAGGTATTTTCATAACTCCCAAGTCACCTAAAATTCCTTTCATTTCAGAAAACTTGGTAGGGATCAAATCTTGATATTCGTGTAGTATGTTTGTGATATGTCCTACTGTCTCCTCATCCCAGTAATCCCCAATAGAAGTAAACTTTGGTTCATCATTGGTACTAATATTGATCTTTCTGGTATTTACAGGGTTACTCAGATCTGGAATCTCTAAATTAGGTCCTTGTACATCATGTTTTCCTTTAGACTCAAGTATATTCAGATCACAAGGATCTTTATCTTCATCTAGTGCAAAGTTATAACATTCAAGGGAATGCTCCAATTGTATTTCCCAATACGGTTGCTTATACACAGGACACAAGACATCATTAAATATCTTATGTTTAATGATCTATAAACCCTTATTCACACTTAGACAATCATCCTAAAAAATGAAAGTTGATTGAAATTTATTTATCATCATACGCCAATCTATGGCGCCTTTGTGAAGTTCTGCTTTTGTATACTATTTCTTTGGTATTTGATCCAATGTCTGTACAAACATATGAACCCATTCTATCTTTGGTAAATGCATCTAGGATTTCAAGAAAAACTCTATATGATCTCTAGGATCAGTCTCTCCATTGTATTTTTCTTGCACAACCTCAATTTGTTCTGCAAATATGATTTCCATTATGTGCTTACATTTTTCCCATGTGTCTAGGTTGTCTTTGTGCACAACCCACCACCTAGCAGGTGTAGCTCGCAATGCTATATCCAAAGCTTTTAGCTTATGTTGATCTAAAACTGATGCTAAATATTAATGAATAAATCCATGGATATTACCCAAACCATCATAAGTAGGAATTGGACTTACCTTTGTTCCAATCCAATGCAGTGACTTTGTTATCTTCGCACATTGTCTTGCTGATACTTCATGCATTCGGCTCTTCCAATTCTCCAATCCTCCATCTGATTCTGATACGCAAGAACTGTCGCATCTCCAACTCAACGTTCCATCATATTTAGGATGAATGTAATCTGATTGATAAACTATCATCTTGTAGATATTATCAAAGTTCTCGAGCTCTGCATTCTTCTCGTACTGATTCTGATACCTGATTCCTTGTGAAGGATCCAGGGGTGCGATAACCCCGATAATCAATCCTTCAAATATCATTTGTTTTTTCTTCAAGTTGATAATTACGATTTTATCAATTTCCCATTCAATCCCCAATAATGCAGGATAAGGATTATTTTCATCTATGATCTCAATAACCTCAAAGTCTGCTTTACTTTGCACTCCATCAATGTCAACAAGAACACTTGATAATATCCCAAAAGGTATAATCTTCTATTGATTAGCTAATATCAATTGTATAGGAGACCAAGATAACTTTGGTTTCCCCATCTGTTCCCATGCTTTTTTTGTCAGCACGTTCACCTCTGATCCTAGGTTAAGAATTACCTGGTTCATTTCAAACTCTCCAATTTGTGCATTTAGCCTCATTTCTCTTCCTGTCCTTTTATAATTCTTGATATGATGAACTACTTTGTGTGCATCGTTTACTCTATGTTTTTCGTAATGTCCCAACATGTTCTGTAATTCTCCTAAGGCATTTTCATGCCTCAACATCTTTATGCAACCCTGTAGAAACTATTTGATAGGACTTGTCTTCTCTAGCGAAGTTCAAAACCCATCATACGAGGTCGACATGTCTAATATAGATGTCTGATCACTTCACAAATGGATCCTTGTGATCGAAGGTTCTGAGTCCTGAAAGCCTTTCCTTGCTTCCATGAAAACCTTTTTTTCTAGGTTAGGGTTGAATGCGGTTATTTTTCCAATTGATTTTCTTACCTAAGGCCCATCAATAGGCTTTGGTCTGTGTATGTGATCTTCAAAATTCGAAGCTTCATTTGTCCTGCCATTTCTTGTCACGGCTTCACTTCACGTCACAACATGGATGTTGCGATCTTTGTTTCTTTTCTTAGTTGTGATCATCTAAATATTCTAATTATATCTTTCTAGTCTTTTCTCTTACATTATTCTTTGCAAAATCGGACATGCTTGAATGATATTCTCAAATGACTTACAATACCTACAAGTATTGGAAGGGTTCTGACAGTCTCTTGCTAAATGTCCAGGTTGAACATAGTTATAATAAAGAATCAGACCTCTTCCTCTCCCTTGGCCAGTGTTACGTCCTCTTCCTCTAAATCCACCACATCCTCTATATGTGCCTTGGTCATACTACACATTTTCATTATTGTTCTATGTCTCACCTTGGACTCTATAGACATCATGTTTTATTTATATCATGAGGTCATATGCTCTACAATTGGTATCATCATGGTCAACTGATTTACAAAATGTGTAGTACAAGTTCTTTGGTGTATGTACATACTTCTGAATTAGGTAACAATCCTTTGGGCGATGTCCTCTACATCGACAAATTTCGCACCATAGTCCTTGAGGTTGATTCAATGGATTTGGTAATCCATTAGCGAGGTAATCTCTGAATAAAGTACAGTGTACCTTGGAATGTTTTTCTGCTTTACATTTAGTGCACCAAACCTCTTCTCTTATTTATTTCCTTTATTCATATATTGTAACTGTAATGTCAAGTTTTCTAGCTATGTCTATATCTATACCATTCCTGTGCGAGTCTCTCCTATGGGAGAAGCTTCTAGCTTCATCGCAATTTTCAATGCTTATGTTTGCAAGGTTACCTTCTATTGCATCAGTGGTAATCTAATGTGGAGAAACAAAGCAGCTATGAACCATTCTTGATGTTGTTGCGGTGCTATTTCAAAGCTAACTTGATCTAACAAGGCTTTGAATTTCTGATCAAACTCCCACACAGTCTCATTAGGTTTCTATTTTATTTCTTTTAACTCTGTGATGGACCAAGATTCTGACTTAGGATTCTTAATTTCTCTAATAAGCGCACTTCTGATATCAACTAGTGTTCAGTTATGTCCAATAGAATATTTCATGAACCATGTTAAGGATCTATATATGAATGTGGTGACTAGCTGGGCTTATTTTATTGTATCATCTTGTACTTTCTTAACATTCCAGACAGCTTCGCAGAGAAACCAATGTTGCTTTAGATCTTCTAGACCGGTTCCTTTAAAAACAGGTAGCTTTATGTCATCTTCCATTCTTCTTCTAGGAGGTGTAGTGTTCTGAAACGATGAAGGTATATCACTACTTGGTTGATTTTGAGTACATGCTCATGCAGTATTACTACTACTAGTGTTATGTGAACTAGTATTATTTCTTTCTTCAACTATAGGTTTCTGCGGAGTAATAGGCTAATAGCCAATGTGTCTAGATTCTGTTTCACTATCAGACTCAATTTGATATGAATTTATCTCACTTCCTAAATCAATTTCTAGGAATGTGCGAGGTTCAACTTCACGAGACCTCTTTCTAGTGCTAAATTTATATCTTTTTCCACTACTCAAAATGCCAACATCTTCATCTGTGTCACTATCTATGTTTCTGAACATTACAGACTCAAACCCTAGGAAATTGATTGCATTTTTAAGACACCTTTTTCAGCTAATAGCATTTGAATGCATAAAATCGGGTTTTTCAGGTACTTACCTCTAAATCGTTGAAAAAAATATCATTCTTCTACACTATAAGACTTCAAAGTGTCCATGGAAAACTTTGTAATATATCCTTCTAGTAAGCTATCCAACCAAAAATCCATTGCTCTTGAAATCTAGTTGGAAATCCCTTTAAGCCTTTGAATCAACTTTGGACTCCACGCTGTAGGTTCTACACCCTGAAAATAGTTTTTCCGTTTTACTATCCTTGATATCAACTCATGTAGCTCATTAAAAAAAGATGCGAAGAAAAATTCATGCAAGTCAGTGAATATATACCTTAGGAACCATTGTTTTGTGGTAAAACGTGGATGTTTGTTTTATTTCTTCGCGAAGTCACATTCTGTCTAGCTTACCTAGTTCTATATTTCTTTCTTCTTCAGATTCCACATCAATATGACATATTACCAAAGTGTCAGTTCAAGCATTTCATGGAAATATTTATTGGTATTCTTAATTGAAAATATATAGCGCCGTAACGAGACCATTTGTTGCGCACTTTTCTCTTCTAGGATGACACATCAACATCGCACATCACCAGCATGATAGTCCAAAGTCGGAAACAAAACCATTTGTTGGATACTTATTCTATGGGTTGACTCAGGTTTGGCGAAGTTCGTGTAGACCCAACAAAATACCCTTCACTATCCCTTTTGGTATCAACCTGCGAACAGGTTAAAGTCTCACCCAAAGTGAAGATGGGGGGTTATAGAATCAAGTTTTTGTAACTATGGTGATGCGTAGATGTGTTATGCGATATGGCAATGCATTCCTTGTTTAACATCTACTTAACATATCATTACCAACATGTAGCTGCACACTTCGAAGTTATCAACAACCTACGGAATTCATTGATTTGTTGTTCTCTTTACCCTTATAACTACGCATTTATCATACTTAACATTACTTCGCAACATTCATACGCATGTATTCCACTTACTTACCATATGATTCTCATTCACATTCATATGAAAGAAAATATATAAACATAATCATAATATGCACACAAAACACATCGTAAACTCATACACATAACATAAGGATTTACATGGCTCACCCTCCAGATGGGAGCTACGTCCATGAGATCTGTTCTTATATTACTTGGAAGGAGTAACAATTTCAGTCTGCGCACTCAGCTGCAAAATATTCTCTACAATATATCTATGCACACTTAGTTGCAGAGTGTTTTCTCTGTTAGATCTCTCTCAGACTAGATCTATCTCTCTAATGTCTCTAACAAAATCTAACTAAGTCTAACCCTTCCTTATACAAAATTTCCCTTTATATAAATGTGCTCGAAGGTCACATATTACAATAACTATGGGCCAACCCCCATAGTACCCTTAATCCCAAAACAACATGGTTCTCCTGTTGACCACGATTTTCCTTAACTTCATTGTAGTTCTATTTTCCTTTTGCACCGCTTTTTCTAACTCTGACGTTTCTTCTAACAGTCACAGTTTTGATCGTACAGATCTGACTCTACAGTGGCGCGTCCTTTGCACCATTCCGCTTCTTTACTCTATTTTCCTTTACATGACATTTCATCGCTTCATCCTTAACTTATTCAACTACCTCTAGTCATCCTTAGTACTCGCTACATGGAAGCAATACTGTTGTAGGATCCTCGGTCGGTCATCCGACTAGGTCCTCCATTCGACCACTTTGGAGAACATGTCAAGCCGTTGTGTCGACCACTACATGTCGAGTCAGTTAATCACGTCGGTTAGTGAACCGACAGGTTGTTATGTAACTGTATGTAAACTATATATATAGGTTAGAGAGCCAGATATAGAAGGCATTGAAACATTGTATTGTACTTTGGTTCTGAGTGATAGAAAGAGTTGTTGTCTCTTCCACCATTACTTATCTTGTCTTCATATCTATATAGTTTATTGTTTAATCTATATCATGTATCGTTGGTAACTATACAATCCACTTAACTACAACATTGGTTCCGTTTTCGGTGATACATGCATAGCATGATAATGAGCAGGATTAAATGATAACATAACATGAGATAAATGAATGGTGGGAGAGAAAAATAAAAACTACTTACAAAATTATGCTAGACAAAACAAGTTGACTATTGTTAGGATATGTTTGACACTTAGGAGTTAGTTAAGTTCAACTTGGTCTAATATATCTTCTAGGTATGCATTTGTATATATGTAATCCAACAATTACAATATAAAGTGATCTGATGGTTCAACTTGTATCGATCTTAAAGACACTTGATCCGTGGCTTAACACCCAATTGGTCTATGATCTCTATTTAAGGAGCATGGAGGGTGACTTACCATATGATATATTATTGAGAGAAGCTCATGCAATATTTTTTCTTCTCCGTAATAAATTGCTCCATATAACTATTTGGTTGGGGCTGTGCATTGTTTCCCTCTAGGGGGTTTTAACCACGTCAAAAAAATGGTGTACCGATCTATGGTCTTTGTGTGTGATCAATGTCCTTGGTGTTCAGTATATGTGGATATACCTACTATTAAAACATGGTATTAGAGCATTTTTTAGGGCCATCTCCATTTTATTGGAATCAAGGTCTGAAGTCGGTGCGACTGCATGCGAGAGATAATACCAAAATATTCTATTTATGGTTGTTTTTAGACTATCTTAAGCACTCCATTGTGTTCATAGTGTTGATTCCATTAAGGATCGCCCTTCATTTTGTAAGAAAAGGCTTTTGTTATCCCTATTTGCGGCAATTTTACAGATCCGAGGTATATTGTTTTCTTTTCCGCAATTTTATTTCTCTGTCTGTATTTCATTTCGATTTGTTCCTTTTTCTATTTTTTATGCAAGTGATATCCTCCTCTCTGTGCATGCTAGCGGTCACGGATGGCTACAAATAGCGGGAAAGGCAGGCTGCTTACCAGGAGGGACTAACAAAAAACTAACAAAGAGCGGGAAACCATTGATTTTTTTGTCTTGTTTTTATGTTTTTGGTGTGTAAAGTTGTTTTGCGGGCTAAAACAAGGGTATGTGGGGTAAGCATGCACTACAATGCAAAAAGAGTAAACCCCCCGCTCCTCCTTCACAACATTTTCTATATTTTTAATATAGCTCACTTGGTTAAAAGTTACTTTTTAAGAGGTCTTAAGTTCAAATCCTGTTATTATTTGTTGCTATATTAAAAAAAAGGAGTCACTTAAAAATATCATAAGTTACTTTCTTTCATTTTAAGTTGTTTTTTCCTTTTTCTTTTCTAAAGCAACTTTATAAAAAAAAAAAATTTCCTTTTATTTTAAGTTGTTTTCTTCTTTCTTTTAAGCAACTTTATGTAAAAGTGACCTTCACTTATTTAAAAAAAAAGGTAAGGCACATAAAGGATTTTTTGTAAAAGTGAGCTTAGGAGTTAAGTTAGGACTAAGGGGGGGTTTTTATTGATGTGCACTAACCTCCACACACCATGTGGTTCCTTGGTTGTTCTTTCAAATTGTTTTCAAAAGGGCATAACTTTTTCATCTGAAAGCTGATTGCAGTGCTGCTTTTTTTGAAACCACTTATTTTTTCAATTTCTATTATTTTTTCCAGCTAGTTTTCAACCTTGAAGTCATATTTATTTTAGAATGAAAATTTCAAATGATATGCTTCTTACCAGTACTAATTATTATGTATGGAAGATATTCTTAGAAGCAAAGGGTTATATAGACTTACCCTTGGCATGGAAACTCCTCCCTCTGATCATGATAAACTAGCAAAATGGGAAAATAGAAATGATTCAACTCATGGTTTGATTGGTTTGTCAGTTTATCCTAATCTACAGTTTCATCTTCAAGGCATTCATGCACTAGATGATGCTTGGGAAAATCTAAATACTGTTTTTGGTAATAAAAATGATATTAGAGCTCATAATCTTGAGAATGAGATGCTTACAATAGATCCTAATAAATTTTCTTGCATGGAAGATTTTATAACAAAGTTTATAACTCTTAGATTCTTGTTGGTTGCAAGTAAAGTCATAAAGGAAAATGATAGCCTTATTTATTCCATTCTTGCCAAGTTGGGGCCTGCATATTCTATGTTTGTCTCAACCTTTCATTCCACTAGAGAAGCGGTTCTTTCTTCAGGATATCAATACAAAGTGTTAAATTTTCAGAATTTACTTCAATCTGATCTAGGATCTTAACTGAGAGAATAACATGTACAGCATATCTACAGCATATCAATCATGGAGACAATAATGCAAGCACACAAGAGACACAAAGATTTACTTGGGGAAAACCATAAAGGTGAAAAACCCCAATAACTTCCTCAGAGATAGATAGAGCAATGATACAACCAACCAAGAGAGATAGCCATAACCTAGCAGCAGATCCTCCTCCTCCATAAGTGCACCACTCCTCCTTGAGTGCATGTGTGAGAAGTGAGTGAGTAAATAGAGTGCCTCCCGCACTCTATTTATACTTGACTTGACTTGCCTTTTTACCTAACTCATGTCGGCTCGAACTTAACCACATAACATAATGCTGAGTGGGCCGACCCCCAATAGGGTGGTCTAATAACCCTTTGACCCACATGGACGACCCCCAATAGGGTGGTCTAATAACCCATTGACCCACATGACTTATACAGGGCCGACCCCAAACAAGGTGGTCTAATAACCCATCAAGTATAAGTTACGACACTTACAATATAAATGACGACACTTCCTTATAGAGGAATAATACCATCTCTATAGGAATACAATATACATATATGTGAAATACATTCCGAAGTTACATATACATCAACACTCCCTCTTAACTAGGAAGGTATTTCTCAGCACAGTTCTTCTAGCACAAGTCATCTTCTCTGGATCATCGTCACTGGATAATCGTCATCGAGTCATCATCATCGTCACTGCTGCTGCTATCTCAATCAATCTCTGAATCTACTCGTCATAGGAAGTTCTACAGAGCCAGTCCTTTTTCATACTGGATGTAGGCCCACCACCTGCAGGTCTTCGTCATCACTGGCCATACTGTGGAATCCTCAGGACTTATTACGTGGGTCACAAAACCTCGAAAGAGCATCCCAGGATGTTACGGGTACACAACTCCGACCTGTAGGATCTCCCAGGGCGCTATTACATGTGACCCCACCACAAAACCTCGCAAGAGCATCTCAGGATGTTACGGGTACACAACTCCGACCTGAAATCTCCCAGGGCACAAATTACATGTGGTCCACCACAAAACCTCGCAAGAGCATCTCAGGATGTTACGGGTACACAACTCCGACCTGAAATCTCCCAGGGCAACGAATTACATGTGGTCATGGCAAAACCTCGCAAGAGCATCCCAGGACTGATTACGGGCACACAGCCCAACCTATCAGATCTCCCAGGGAAACGAATTACATGCCATAGGACAAAACCTCGCAAGAGCATCTGCCAGATATCCCAGGGCGCTATTATATGCCATAGGCAAAACCTCAAAAGACTATCTGCAGATCTCCCAGGGCAACGAATTACATGTCCTCCCAGAGCAAAACCTCGAAAGAGCATTTGCCAGATGTCCCAGGGCACCGAATTACATGCCATAGGCAAAACCTCGAAAGACCATCTGCAAATCTCCCAGGGCAACGAATTACATGCTCATCTGCACAACCTGATCCACGGCCATAGAGTATCAACCTGATACTCACCATACATCATCCTGATGTATCCATGATCATCCTGATCATCATCACTGCAACGTCCTGCTGCATGTCATCTGGAGCAACATCCTGAAGCTCGTCATCTATGATCATCCTGATCATCACTGCAACATCCTGCTGCATGATCCACCTGATCATCAATGCATCTACCTGATGCATACCAAGTATCATACATGATCCTCCTGATCATCAATGTATCCACCTGATACAAATACATGATACATATCATCATACATGATCCTCCTGATCATCAATGCATCTACCTAATGCATACCAAGTATCATACATGATCCTCCTGATCATCAATGTATCCACCTGATACAAATACATGATACATATCATCATACATGATCCTCCTGATCATCAATGCATCTACCTGATGCATACCAAGTATCTACCTGATACATATCATCATACATGATCCTCCTGATCATCAATGTATCCACCTGATACAAATACAAATACATGATACATATCACCATACATGATCCACCTGATCATACAATGTATCCACCTGATACATATACAGATACATGGTCCAAGCATCCAACATGATGCATACATACATACATAAAATGATCCAACTGATCATATCCAAGCAGAAACCAGAACATCATCCTGATGCTCATCATCCAGCGCTTACATCCACAGCCATGTGAAGGATCCTCCTTCCAACATGCTTGGAATGGCTTCAGCAAATGTGTCCATCACTTCTTCCTCGAAGTATCCTTGATCTGAAGCACGCCAAGCCTCTCTCTGAAGTACTCGAACTTCACCCTGGCTAGTGGCTTCGTCAGCACATCTGCAATCTGCTCGTCCGTCGCAACATACAGGAGCTTCACAGCTCCTCTCTGCACCATATCCCTGATATAGTGATATTTGATCTCTATGTGTTTCGACCTGTCATGAAACACTGGGTTCTCGGACAGCTTCACACAACTCTGGTTATCACAGAAGATACCAGTAGCCTCCAACGGGAGATCAAATAACTCAGACAGTAGCTTCCGTAGCCATACTGCCTCACAACTAGCTGAACAGGCTGCAACATACTCTGCCTCAGCTGTACTCAGTGCTACGCAGGACTGCTTCCTGCTAAACCAAGAGATCACACCTGATCCCATACTGAAGCAGCACCCAGATGTGCTCTTCCTGTCTGCAGCACTGCCATCCCAATCTGAATCAACATAACCTTCTAGGTTAAACTTTTGATTCACCTCATACCTGAGCCCATAATCCACTGTACCCTTCAGGTACCTCAGAACATGCTTTACAGTAACCAGGTGAACACTTCTCGGATCCGTCAGGAACTGGCTCAATGTGTTCACAGCAAAGCAAATGGCTGGTCTCGTGTTCGTCAGGTACATCAAGGACCCAATCATCTGACGATACATAGAGACATCAACTGACTCAGATGAAGCATCACATAGAAGCTTCAGATTTGATGCCATAGGTGTGGCCATGGCCTTGCAATCCATCATCCCGAACCTCTTTGGGATCTCTACTGCATACTTCCCTTGTCCAAGGAATATTCTATCTGCACTTTGCCACACCTCCATGCCAAAAACAAATAGTGCATCATCCCCAAGTTCTTCATCTCGAACTCGGTAGTAAGCTTCCGATGCGTGTCGGCAATCAATCTATCTTCACCATACCAAGTTCTGGGAGCTTGCTTCAAGCCATACAAGGCTTTCTTCAATCTGCATACATATGACTCCATGTCAGGTCTTGGGACTGCATCCCAAACATCTTCTTCATGATCTACGGATCATGGCATTCCATTTCTTCATCCCAGATCCTGGGAACTTCAATATCTTCAATAGATATCTTTCTTGCTGGAACAAATGTTGTAGTCCTTTTGTAGGAGATGGCATATGATCTTTCCTACACAACAAGTTAAATTGCATGATTAGAAAACATCTTATAGTTTTCAGAGCAAATTCTTACACATAAAGAAATATGCCATACAGTCATGCAATTATCTTAGCCAATGCTTCAATACAACATTTATCCATATCCCGTAACTTTCTAGATGCCTTCCAATCTCTACCAGAACATTTTTAAGAGTGTGCACAACTCCCAACATGTCAGCAAAGAGGTTTCATTCTAGATAAGTAGCAATGGAATGTTGTATAGTGCCATAGGCTACTTACCCATGCATATTAGTAGTATACTGTTCATCAATGCAATTATTCTAATATGCATAATACACAACCTAATTCTAGGAACATCAGTATATACATTATTGAACAGTATTATTTAAGAAATGACAATTCAAATACTTATCTTTGTTTGTTCGTTGGGTGGACTCCCTCTGAGTCTTTGCTTCCTTGCAGGAGCTGCTGGAGTCCTAATCTGAAGTAGCTTCTTCTACACCTTTCTGTTGTGGGATGTAGAGAGATGGTCAACTCCCTCTGAATATCTACATCCTTGCATAAACCACTGGAGTGTACTCCCTCTTGATCTTTGCTTCCTGGATTACCTGTTCTTGAATCTCATATTCATCCTTGGTCCCTATGCATGCTTATTAGTATCATGAATGTGTTATCCTTGTGATCTCAACACAGTAATCTCAAGCATGTATAGTCATGATCATTTCAAACAGAAATAATAAGCATTAGCATTCAAGGTTTATGTAGTATTCTTATGGTTAGTCAAATCATAAGAAACATAACATGTCTAAACCTGTAATTACTCAAACATATGACTCTTCAGGTTAGTTGAATCATCAATCAAGATTAGAGATATAAAATGCATAAAACCTGTGATTATTCAAACCTATACCATCATGATTCTTCTGGTTAGTCATATCATCAATTATGGTAAGAAACATAATATGCATACAATCATGATTATTCAAACCTATGACTTCATGAATAATCATTATCAACAACGCGATAGTATAAGATCCTAACCCAAGGTAGGAATCTAGCTTGATATAGGAAAAACATACCTGGATTATCATGTTAGCTAGTTATGTCTAACATACCCGTATAATGTCTTTTGGTTCTCTTCAATGACTTGTGCTAGTAACCTGTATATCTCATAGGTTAACTATTATAAAACCAAGTTATACATACCTCGTGAATGGATCTTGTGTGAGATCCATGACAATGGATGAATCTTTGTCCTCATGTTATCATGATCATATGTTCTTGGACCAGAACATGATTTGTCTTTCTTGGTGTACCTTTCATGTTAGTAGACAACATAAACCTCATACAACACCATAATGCATTAGTACAATCATAAGTGTCAACACCCTAACCAATGAATATCTTCTATCATGCATTCATAATTTTGTTAAGGTTATACGACAAATCTAAAATCAAAATTGTACTAATCGTAATAACATGAAGACAAACATACCATAAACTTAATCATGGACAAATATCGAAACATACCTCGATGAGTCATACCTGTCGAGATCGCTTGTAATCTTCTTATGTAAGACCTTAGCCTCATCTCCCTCTGAAACAGAAACTTCTTCACTCATTCAGATGATCAATCCATCTTCTTCTAGGATTGACCCAATCCACTTGATTTGCAAGAACTGGACCTGGAGCTGGATATGGGTTTGTCAGAGAAACCCCAAAAATTCAAACTTTGAATTTCAAACTTCCGAAAGGATAGGAATATGCGCTTTGATGAGCTGATCAAACTGGTATATTCAGAATTTGAAAACTGCAAAGTTTCACTCCTCAATTTTGCTTTTGAAACTTCTGGATTCACTGGACGTGACCCTGAACTGGGGTTTGATGAAGCCCACTCTTTTTCCCCATCAAAATGTTTGATCCAAATCTCTAAGCTTCTATTTTTCTGAGGAGCTTCCAGCCGTGTTCACAGATTTCAAAAATTCCCATTTTTACAGAAGCCCTAATTTTCCACTTTTCTGATCAAAGTCCCGAACTAGGGTCTAATCAAGCCCGGCCTTCTGCCCAACCAAAAATTCTGATCTTGGTCTCTAAATTTCTATTTTGATGAGTATCATCCAGCCGTGGTCTCCGATTACAAAAATTCCAACTTTCTCCAAAGCCCTAAATTCCGGAAGCCATGAATGAAGGTACCAAAAAATAATTCTGTTTTGACAGAAATATGTACCTGATTGTTTCTGGTGTAACTCCGAAATTTTTGATCCACAGGGTCTGAAAAAGTTTCCTGAGATAGCCTGACCTGTTATCTTTCCATCCTGACAGGTCTGACCTCAATTGGATTCTCTGAGAGAGAGTTATGCCAAATGTCGCAACATGACCTGTTTTGGGATAAAACAGGAGAGCGAACTTGTACGGCGTGCCACGTGTCACTGTTTTAACTTCGGCCTCTGAAAACGTTTTCTGAGATATCTCGTCCTGTTACCTTTCCATCCTGACAGGTCTGACCTCAATTGGATTCTCTGAGAGATATTTATGCCAAATGTCGTAACGTGACCTGTTTATGGGATAATACAGGAGAGCGCACTTGTACGGCGTTCCACGTGTCACTGGTTCAAATTCGGCCTCTGAAAACGTTTTCTGAGATAGTACAGACTGTGTACTACCTGTCACTTTTTACGAAATTTCATTTGGAGCTTCCTAGCTCAAGATATGACCTTTTTCCCAAGGTCACCTGATTTTGACTCAGATCTGGAAGAGGCAGAAACCCTATATTGTACAGATCATAAATCACAAAGTACAACGAATTAGAGGTTGTCCTTTGGCAACAAGATACCTGGAGATCTTAGCTTCGGCCTGTAACAATTTCAGATCCGAAAACTTCGCCAAAATGGATTTATAGCGAAAGTGCTACGATGACTGGTTTTTGCTATATCAAGCCCTAGCATCGTAAGTGCAACAAGTGTCATACATGCCATATCATGCCTTCTTTCAGGCTAGCTCTGATACCATGTTAAATTTTCAGAATTTACTTCAATCTGATCTAGGATCTTAACTGAGAGAATAACATGTACAGCATATCTACAGCATATCAATCATGGAGACAATAATGCAAGCACACAAGAGACACAAAGATTTACTTGGGAAAAACCATAAAGGTGAAAAACCCCAATAACTTCCTCAGAGATAGATAGAGCAATGATACAACCAACCAAGAGAGATAGCCATAACCTAGCAGCAGATCCTCCTCCTCCATAAGTGCACCACTCCTCCTTGAGTGCATGTGTGAGAAGTGAGTGAGTAAATAGAGTGCCTCCCGCACTCTATTTATACTTGACTTGACTTGCCTTTTTACCTAACTCATGTCGGCTCGAACTTAACCACATAACATAATGTTGAGTGGGCCGACCCCCAATAGGGTGGTCTAATAACCCTTTGACCCACATGGCCGACCCCCAATAGGGTGGTCTAATAACCCATTGACCCACATGACTTATACAGGGCCGACCCCAAACAAGGTGGTCTAATAACCCATCAAGTATAAGTTACGACACTTACAATATAAATGACGACACTTCCTTATAGAGGAATAATACCATCTCTATAGGAATACAATATACATATATGTGAAATACATTCCGAAGTTACATATACATCAACACAAAGCTCCCTCTTTTGATGTTTTTTGTCGATTATTTAATAAGAGAACATGAAAAACTCTTACATCTTGGACTAATTAGTAGTGCCATTACTTCTAAAAAATATTTAATAGCTCAACAGCCGCATGGTTTGAAGAATTCAAAGAATCCAAAGAATCCAAAGAAGCACAATCAAAATAACAAGTGTCCTAAATCTTCTCAGCCTCAAAATTATCCTCAACAAGATAAATCCGCCAAATTTCAAGAAAAGAAGACACAAAAACATTGCAACTTTTGTAATCGCGATGGGCATGAAGAGTCAAGGTGTTTTAATAGGATGGAAGCTATGGAAGCAGTGATGAAGAAGCATCACATTCATCTTGATTATTCTTCCACGTTATCTTTAGGACAAGAACTTTCAACCTCTCGTTCTGCAATTACAACATCTTCTTGTTCTTCTTCAACTGAATGGCTTATAGATTATGGAGCATCTTATCATATGGTTAAGGATAAAACCATATTTCTTATTTAAACAATTGTAACACCAAAAAAATATTTGTTGGTGATGATAGATCACTTAGTGTTGAAGGTTCTAGTACCGTTCATCTAGAAAATGGACAGTTTAATGATGTATTATCTGTTCCTACTCTTTCATGTAATATTTTATCAGTATACCAGATCACTCATTCTGGTGAAGGTAAAACAGTAGATTTTTCACCTCACCAATTTGTAATTAGAAATTTAAAATATCCACGGCATGTATTAGCTACTGGAACAATTGATGATAATACCAGGTTGGACAAGTTTGACAACTTTGGGTCATCTTCACTTCCATCAGTTTTTCTTGCTCATTGTGATGAACTGAGAAAGCTTTAGCATGGGTGATTTGGTCACTTAAATTATCGCTCATTGCAACAACTATGTAAAGAAAATATGGTAACATTTCTTCCTATGGTCTCTTGCAAGGATGGTGTTTGTTCTGGTTATGTACTTGAAAAACATCATCGGGACAGTTTTGACAAACGTGCCTCTTTGAAGGCCTCGACTCCTTTGCAGCTTGTGCGCAGTGACTTGTGTGGTCCTATATACTATACCTTATGCTTCCTTCTCTGGTTTAAAATAATTCTTGACTTTCATTGATGATTACTCCAGATTCACTTGGGTTAATTATTTAAGAGTTAAGAGCGAATTTTTTGGCATGTTCTTGGCCTACAAGGCCCTTTTTGAGAAACAATATAGTCATCAAATTCTTAAGTTAAGATATGATAATGGGGGAGAATTTGTTAACAACAAGTTCACTACTTTCTACACTGAACAAGGAATCCAACAACAACATACTATTCCATATACACCACAACAAAATTGTGTAGTTGAAAGGAAAAACCGCACTCTAAAAGAAATGGCTAATTGTATGCTCCAAGCTAAAGGACTAAGTCTCCCATATTGGGCTGAAACTATAAATTGTGCAAATTACATAATTAATCGTACACCCACTAAATCTTTACAAGGAATTAGACCGGAAGAAACATGGAGTAAAATTAAACCAGATTTTAGTCATTTCTGTGTGTTTGGTAGTGAAGCGTGGGCTCATATTCCAGATGAAAAACATAAAGCATTATAACCTAAAAGTGAAAAGTGCATATTTGTTGGTTATTCTAAAGATGTCAAAGGCTATAGGATTCTTCTTCCACATTCTCATGATATAATCGTAAGAAGAGATGTCAAATTTGATGAATATATATTGTCCGATGAGCCTCAATTCAGCGATTGTGCCATCATCTTCTTCTTCTTCTTCACCTCTTGATATTCCTCCTACTCCAGTTACTTATTTAGATGATGATGATAGCAAGGATGAAAATCCTTCTCCTCCTACTCAACCTCCTACAACACCAGCTTCACATCTTCCTAAATGGGTCTGTTCTACTAGAGAAGCTACAGGTGATCTCGTTGGTGATCCTACAGATCAGCATCGTACTTTCTCTCAGTTTCAACGAGCCTCATTACTTCTGGCTCAAGTTCCAGAAAACGGTGATCCAAAGACATTTGAAGAAGCATCTGGCCATCCATGTTGGGATGCAACAATGGATGAAGAATACAAGTCCTTAATGGAAAATAACACTTGGGATCTTGTTCCTCTTCCCAAAGGAAGAAAACTTGTGAGATGTAAGTGGGTTTAGAGAACCAAATATGGACCAGATGGCATTTTTGACAAACATAAGGCATGACTAGTTGTTAAAGGATTCTCTCAAGTTTATGCCATAGGCTACACCGAAACCTTTGCACCGATAGCCAAAATGAAAATCATCCGCCTTGTTCTTTCCCTTGCTGCATCCTTTCATTGGGTAGTTCATCATAGATGTTAAATCTTCCTTCTTGCATGAGAATTTGCAAGAATAAATCTACATGGAACAACCTTTTGGTTACATTCAGTCTAACTCAAGTCTTGTTTTCCACCTCAAGAAATCTCTCTATGGCCTTAAGCAAGCCCCTCGTTTCTGGTATGCTAAAATGGACATGTTTCTTCTAGATACTGGTTTTTCTAGATGTCATTCTGATTCAAATGTCTATACCAAGAACGTCAATGACCATCTCATAATCCTAGTTCTTTATGTTGATGACCTAATACTTACTGGTAGTGACCCCAAACTTATCCACCATGTGAAGTTAAGTCTTAAGCAACAGTTTGAAATGATAGACCTTGGACACTTGCACTATTTTCTTGGCCTTCGAGTCTTGCAAACTCAGAAATCTATCTCACTTTACCAGTATAAGTATCCCTGTGATCTTCTCTAGCACTTTCACATGGAATATTGTAAACCAACTCCCTCTCCTTTCCAGTCTAGATTCAAAATTTCCCCCACTTCTTCAACACCTGAAGTAGATGCTACTTTGTATCATCAACTTGCTGGTAGCCTATTGTACTTAAATCACACCCGTCTTGGTCTTTCTTTGTATGTTGGCTTTGTTTCCTGATATATGGAATTCCCTCATGAAAGTCATTAGAAAGCATCAAAAAGAATCCTTCGGTATGTTCAAGGTACAATTCAGTTCGAGATACATTACAGTTCGAGGGGGTCTCCTTCTTTAGCTGGTTACACTATTTCCAATTGGGCTAGTGACCCTGATGATCGTAAGTCCACTAAAGGATATGTATTCACTCTGGGTTTAGGACCTATTTCTTGGGATTCTAAGAAACAAAGTGCAATTTCTCTTTATTCAACTAAAGCCGAGTACCATTCAGTTGTTCATGCTAGTGAGGAAGGTATGTGGCTTCGCCATATCCTTTCATATTTTGGGTTCCAGCAGCAACAACTGACCACATTATGCTATGAAAATCATAGTTCCATTCAGTTAGCCAAAGATCCATTCCAACATCAGCGCAAAAAAACACATTGAACTTCACATGCACTTCATTAGAAAGCTCCTCTAGGATCATGTTCTTGAAGTATGCTATTGTCAAACAAATGATCAAGTTGCAGACATTTTCACCAAGTCACTTATAGAAGTGAAGTTTTCCAAACTTCAAACTATGCTAGGAGTATAGGAAGTTGTCATTAAGGGGGATATGATTTAATGCCTCCTTTCTTCTCCTAATTTTGTGTCACCTTTGTAAATCCTTCAATCCTATCCCAAGTTGTTATTAAGGGGCGATGTTAGGATATTTTTTACACTTAGGAGTTAGTTAAGTTCAACTTGCTCTAATATATCCATTTAAAGGTATTCATTTGTATATATGTAATCCAACCATCACAGTATAAAGTAATCTAACGGTTCAACTTCTCTCGATATTAACAACACTTGATCCGTGTCTTAGCACCCGATTGGTCCATGATCTCTATTTGAATAGCATGGAGGGTCACTTGCCATATGATCCATTATTGAGAGAATCTCATGCAATATTTTTTCTTCTTCATAATAAATTGCTCTGTAGAAGCTATTTGGCCAGTTTTGTGGACTGTTTC
Source organism: Larix kaempferi (assembly GCA_027924585.1). Taxonomy (NCBI): domain Eukaryota; kingdom Viridiplantae; phylum Streptophyta; class Pinopsida; order Pinales; family Pinaceae; genus Larix; species Larix kaempferi. The sequence goes on from BSBM01000309.1 coordinate 4,336,688, forward strand.
ACTCTAGGGGGTTTTAACCACGTCAAAACACTAGTGTACCGATATATAATCTTTTTGTGTGAGCAGTTTCCTTGGTGTTTAGTCTCTGTAGATATATATGTTATTCAAATCACTAACGCTCAAGCAAAGGAGAAGTTCTTTTCTAAAAAACATGAGAAGTTCGCCGAGTCCATGTCGTTCGCATTGAAGAAACTTCTGGATGAAAAATATGGCAGATGATAGAGATCGACAATTACTAACAAAATTATCTGAATGGTTCAGAAAAAATTGTTGACGAGTTTTGTGAAGAGTGTGTGATCGAGGAACGAGTTTTTTTTTATAACGTGAAGCATAGGTTCTATAATGACCTGACCGAGCAATTTATTTTCTCTTTACCGATGCTTATGTTTAAATTCTTGATCAATAAGGGAGCAGTGCATATTGTCGAACCTCGACCATTATTGTTACCACCTCTCTAAAACACGAATGAGAAGAACCTGCAATACGTAATTTATGAAAGCACACGAAATAGCAGAAATAACACAACTCAGAATCACTTTTATATTGATCACAGGCCACTTCGAGGGGGAAACCTCCTTTAAGCAAGCTCAATACAAATAACTTCATGGTACCTTCATTGGTCTCAACACAAATTTATATAATAAGTCTAGGCGCCTATACCATGGGTCAATACCATGTGTTAATACAAATGATGGGCCAATACAAAATAGGGATCAACAATTACTACAGGACGACTTATAAAGCATATGCGTCCAACAACAAAAATACAAACTATGGATCAACAAATACTACGGGACGACTTACAAAGCATATGCATCCAACAAAAATATACTAACAAAGTAAATAGAAGGGTTGACATGGATTCCTAACATCCCCTCTCCCTTAGAAAAAGCTTTGTCCTCAAAGATTTAGATGTAGAAATTGATGCAAAATATGAAGGAGTGGTTCCCCTGTAGTATCCTCGGGTTGCATTCCGACAGAATGACACCTTTTCAGTTTCAAGGAGGATTGCTTGGAAAGCTGTAGACGAAGAAGAACCATATCAGCTACGTGAAAAGTTCACTCAGAACTTTGTTGATCGACTTGTTGTTTCAGTCAAATTCTTGCAATGTGAAGATTATTCTGCAGAATGAGAAGAATCTGATCGCGGTTTCGAAGAACCGAGTCAATTGCCTGAACTGGGGAGCTGCTGAGTGTGTATAGAAGAAAAACTAGCGGTGCTTGAACATAAACTGCTTCATATGGTGTCCTTTTAGATGTGGTATTGTACCACTAGAGTACTTCTAGGAAATACATAGAAATAAATGTCACATCTGAGTAGGGATGGGAAAGGGTTCGAGCAGTCCCAAAAGGAGTGTCGTTTCACCCTTGTTGACCTGGAAAGTATCACACTCAACCACCATCTGGTGAATTTTCATTTTCAATCCCTGCCAAAAGAAGTTACATTGTTCCCGGTCATAGGTTTTGAGGAACCCAAAGTTCCCTGCCGATGAAGAATAAGGGAGTTCATAGAAGAGATAGACCTGTTGAATAGATTGCAACCAATTTGGAACAAGAAGCGAATTAGTTGTAAGAGAAACTGGGTCATCAAATTGGCGAGAAGGAGCATCTTCCAACATATTATCCTTACCCTTCTTGTAAGTGATCGCATAGTCATAACCCATGAGTTGGATAACCCATTTCCGGTGTGCTGGTGAGGAGACCCGTTGTTCCAGAAAATGTTCCAGACTCCGGAGATCAGTCTTGATGCATAAATAATTTCCTAGTAGGGATGGCTGCCACTTCTGTACTGCATGAAAAATAGCCATCATGTCCTGCTGATATGTATATGCGGATAAATTCTTACCGAAAAGGTCTCTTGAAGGAGACAAGCCCACTGGTTCAGCAAAGACACCTGCATATCTATCCAAGGAAGTAGGGGAGACCATTGATGGGTGCATCTTGTTAACTTTTGAGCATTAATTCACAATACTCTTGGATATTTACTGAGAGAATAACATATATAGTATATCAATGTATAACAATCACTATAAGAATGACAAGCATCACAAGAATCAAAAGCATGAGAGACAAGAGACACAGAGTTTCTGTGGGGAAATCCCTAAGGTGAAAAACCCCACAACTTCCTCATAGATAGAGAGAGCAATGGCTCAACCAAAGTATAACCAAAATGAACTTGAGATAGTCTCCTAGTAGCAGATGATCCTTCTCCTCACTAGTGTGCCAATTTCTGAGTGAGAGAAGTGTGACTTTTCGAATGATCAAAATAGAGATCTCCCGATCTCTATTTATACTAACCTATTTTCCCAGTTACACTATGGGGCTGACTTGTCTATGTAGATACATCCGCAATATAATATATATTTCAGGGATGACCCCACACATGGTGGTCTAATAACCCATCGGCAAGTACACACACTTGCGACACTTGTCAATCCACATGACAACACTTCCTTATAGAGGAATAACACATCTCTAATAAGGGTACAATAAATATATATAAAATACATAGATGAAATACATTCCGAAGTTACATATACATCAACACTCCCTCTTAACTAGGAAGGTATTTCTGGATATAGTTCTACTAGACAAGTCTTCTTCTCGGGATCATCGTCATCATCATCATCATTGCTGCTGATATCTCAACCAATCTCTGACTCTACTCGTCATAGGAAGTTCTACAGAGCCAGTCCTTTTTCATACTAGATGTAGGCCCACCACTTGCAAGTCTTCATCATCACTGGCCATACTGTGGAATCCTCAGGATTTATTACGTGCATCACAAAACCTGGCTGCAGCATCCCAGGCTATTACGAGCACACAACTATACTTGTCAGATCTCCCAAAAGCACATTACATGTGACCCATCACAAAACCTGTTTGAAGCATCCTAGGTTGTTACGAGCACACAACTCTACCTATCGGATCTCCCAGGAGCACATTACATGTGATCTCACCACAAAACTTGGTTGAAGGATCTGAGGCCTTTTTCATCCTATCCAGATCTCCCAGGAGAAAATTACATGTGGTCCACCACAAAAGCTAGATGAAGCATCTGAGGCCTTTTTCATCCTGTCCAGATCTCCCAGGAGCAAATTACAGGCCATAGGAAAAAACCTCGCAAGAGCATCTCAGGATGTTACGGGTACACAACTCTGACTTGAAGATCTCCGAGGGAACAAATTACATGTCCTCCCAGAGAAATGTCTCAAAAGAGCATCCCAGGCTGTTATGGGTATGCAACTCCGACCTATAGGATCTCCCAGACATGCTCATCTGCACAACCTCATCCACGACCACAAAGTATCATCTGATACTCACCATACATCATCCTAATGTACACATGATCATCCTGATCATCATCATTGCAACATCCTACTGCATGTCATCTGGAGAAGCTCGTCATCCACGATCACCGTGATCATGCAATGCAATGCACACCAAGTATCTACCTGATACATATCATCATACACAGTGTATCCACCTGATACATAGATACATGATCCACACAATGTATCCATCAACATACATGATCTACCTGATCATACCTGATACATATCAATATACATGATCTACCTGATCATACAATGTATCCACCTGATAGATATACAGATACATGGTCCAAGCATCCAACATGATGCATATACAAAATACATACAAATGATCCAACCAATCATATCCAGCATCCAACATGATGCGTACATACATATAAATGATCCAACTGATCATATCCAGCATCCAACATGATGCATACATACATACATATAAATGATCCAACTGATCATACAAAACATAAACTAGAACATCATCCTGATGCTCATTATCTAGCACTTACATCCACAGCCATGTGAAGGATCCTCCTTCGAACATGCTTGGAATGGCTTTAGAAAATTTGTCCATCACTTCTTCCTCGAAGTGTCCTCGATCTGAAGAACACCAAGCCTCTCCCTGAAGTACTCGAACTTCACTTTGTCTAGTGGCTTCGTCAGCACATCTGCAATCTACTCGTCTGTCGCAACATACAAGAGCTTCACAGCTCCTCTCTACACCATATCCCTGATATAGTGATATTTGATCTCTATGTGTTTCGACCTGTCATGAAACACTAGGTTCTCATACAGCTTCACACAACTCTGGTTATCACAGAAGATACCAGTAGCATCCAATGGGAGATCAAATAACTCACACAGTAGCTTCCATAGCCATACTACCTCACCACTAGCTGAACAAGATACAACATACTCTACCTCAGTTGTACTCAGTGCTACCCAGGACTGCTTCCTTCTAAACCAAGAGATCACACCTGATTCCACACTGAAGCAGCACCTAGATGTGCTCTTCCTATCTGTAGCACTGCCATCCCAATATGAATCAACATAACCCTACAGGTTAAACTTTTGATTTGCTTCATACTTGAGCCCATAATCCACTATACCCTTCAAGTACCTCAGAACATGCTTTACATCAACCAGGTGAACACTCATCGGATCCGTCAGGAACTGGCTCAATGTGTTCACCACAAAGCAAATATCTGGTCTCACGTTCGTCAAGTACATCAAGGACCCAATCATCTGACGATACATAGAGATATCAACTGGCTCAGATGAAGCATCACATAGAAGCTTCAGGTTCGATGCCATAGGTGTGGCCATGGCCTCGCAATCCATCATCCTGAACCTTTTCAGGATATCTTTAGTATACTTCCCTTGTCCAAGTAAGATCCCACTTGCACTCTGCCACACCTCCATACCTAGGAAATAATGCATCATTCCTAAGTCTTTCATATTGAACTTGGCAACAAGCTTCCTCTTAGTATCTGCAATCAATCTGTCATCTCCTGTTACCAATAATTCATCCACATATAGGAGTAGAATCACAGGGTTCCCTTCCTCAACCTTGTAGTAAAGGTTGGAATCCGCTTTACTCTTGTTAAAGCCCAAACTAGATAGGAAACTGTCCATCCTACCAAACCAAGTTCTGGGAGCTTGCTTCAAGCCATACAAGGCTTTCTTCAATCTACACATATATGACTCCCTGTCATGTATTTCAAAACCAAGTGGCTACTCCACATGTACTTCCTCTTCAACTCTACCATTCAAGAAAGCAGTCTTGACATCCATCTGGTGTATTTTCCATTTTATTACTTTTATGTTTCTCTATGTTGCCATCTGCAGCATGCTTGATCTGATAGATCCATATGGAAGTCATAACAAACTTCCCTTCAGGTCTTGAGACTACATCCCAAACATCATTCTTCATGATCAACGGATAATGGCATTCTTCCCATATCCTGGGAACTTCAATATGTTCAATAGATAATTTTGTTGCTGAACAAATGTTGTAGTTCTTATTTTGTAGGTGATGACATATGATCTTTCCTACAAGAAAAGTTAAATTGCATGATTAGAAACATCTCATAGTTTTCAGAACAAATTCTTACACACAAAGAAATATGTCCTACAGTCGTGCAATTATCTTTAGCCAATGCTTCAATACAACATTTATCCATATCTCATAGCTTTCTAGATGCCTTCCAATCTCTACCAGAATATTGTTAAGAGTGTGCACAACTCCGAACATGTCAGCGAAGAGGTTTCATTCTAGATAAGTAGCAATGGAACGTTGTACAGTGTCACAGGCCACTTACCCATCATATGCATATTAGTAGTATACTGTTCATTAATGCAATCATTATAATATGCACAATACATATCCGAAGTCTAGGAACATGAGCATATACATCATTGAACAATTTTATCTAAACAAACAAATATGCAAGAAATGATAATTAAAATACTTATCTTTGTTTGTTTGTTGGGTGGACTCTGTCATGTCCCAAATTTGGAATTGAGTCACAATGGCCTAATCACATTAGCCATATTCATTAGAGTTTGTAAAATTGATGTTAAGGGTCAAATAATTGCCAAGGAGGAAAATTACTAGTTTCCTAGGTTTGGGGTGGAAGCTTTGGGATTTGGAATAAGGGGGATAATAAATGATGTTTAGACATTAGAAGGGTTCAATTATTTAATAAATAGAGTGAATAAAGAAATTTAAGAGAAATCCTAGATGACAAATGGTTTTGGAGACATATGGAGGATGTGGGACCCACACTAGCTTGATTTTTCATAATACATGGTATCTCTCTTTTGGAAATTTGAATTAATGGGAATGTGAACACTCTTGGGTGAGTTGGTAAGTCATAACACATTTCATTTATCATCTTAGGTCGAATTGGGAAGGATTGGTAACCTCCATGGAAGATAAAGAGTCAAAGTGGAAGTTTGTGGACACTTGGGCTAGATTCCCTAGCCCCTATGACACCAATGATGGAGCATCTATGACAACTATGACAAATTGCAGACCTGACCTCTTACATCTGACCACTATGACATGTCAGCCCCAAAAATAGGCTCAAGGAAGTCGAATTTGGGAGTTGGAGAAGCCAAAGAGACTCAAAATCAAATTTGGGAGAAGATGGAAGGTTGGAACTAGGAGACAAGTGGCAAATGTGGAATATTTCCTAAATGGAAATCTATTGAATCTATTGAGAGGATTTCGACCCTTAGAAAGCTAATGTTGGTTATAAAATGTAGAAATGAAGTATGAGAATAGCTTTTGATCATTTTTAGAATTTGCAATTGCATTTGTGAAGAGGGAGAGCTAGTGGATGACTAGTTTCTTGCCTTAGCCAATTTCGAGGGTGAAAGATTCCCATCCAAGTTGGCAATTGGAAAGGCCATTCAGACCTTTCATTTGGAGCTTTAATGGAGTCTTTATTTGCAGGTGTAAGCTATAGGTCAGCTCATGGTTTCTTCTATTGCAGCTCGCTCCTTCAACCATTTCCAGTTTTGATGGCATATTCTTGATCCTTGAGGGAGGGCGTTTTTGGTGAGCTATTGTACTCTTTGGGGGAGCTTCTAATGCCCCATTTATTTTTTAATATGAATTAAATACTCTGTTCTTCATCTCCAGAAAGTTTCAGGTCTAAATTCCAAGTATAAATGTATAAATCTCATTTTTAATGGAAGAACAATGCCATTTCCCCACTACCTTGTTGTGAACCAATGTATTGATGATGATTTCGAATAAATGGATGATTATCTGATATATTTGTGATCAATATACTTCCATGGATGTCTTATACAAGTTTCATGTACTTTACTTGAGCATTTGAAGCATTTTTACTCAGTTTAGTTGTATTGGGAGGTGAAATAGTGCCATTTCCCCAAGGGTCGAATTGGGGATTTTTGCAGTTGAATGGGAGAGGGTGAGAACAGTTGTAATAAACCATTAATGGTGCATATGAGACCTTAATAACATAATTAACACATTTCATACCTCTTTTCATAAATTTGAGTGGGTTTGGAGGCATTTGGGAAGCCATTTTCAGTACTTACCTCAGGGGGATTTGAACCCCAAATTACTAGTAAAATTGCATACTTGGTCCAGAATCTTAAGAGAGTTTGCAGAGGTAGTTTGGTGGCCATATGTTATCCCCGAACATCATATTCAATTCCTAATATCATTCATAAACCTTCCTTGAAGATTTGAAGGCATTTGGAGTCAATTTGAGACCTAGAGACCAATACTAGTCAAAGGGAAATCACTAGTAAAGTTACCTACATTGACCAGAATTGAAAGAGTATTTTCAGAAGTGTTTTAAAGGTACAAAGGCATCCCTAAAACATATATTTATGCTCTAATATCATTCATATACATTTTCAGAAGATTTGGGATCATTTGGGGCAAATTTGGGACCTAGAGATTGAAACTAGTCAAAGGTCGAACCAAGGAAAAAAGTGGAAAATTGCAATTTTAATAAAATTCCTAACAAGGGACATACAGTGGTATCAGAGCATGGTCCTTGCACCTGTGTATTAGGTACATACATTCAAGAATAATTGGCAGCCATGTCTTACTATTATGATGAATCCTATGAGTACAATTCTTATGAGGAATATGCAGATGCTTATGAGCAATATGAAGCAGAATGTGAATGGTACGAGGAAGAGGTGCCATCATGCAACACTTCTTACAATTTCAAGAGAAATGAAGATTATTCTTATGACTTTAAATCTGATGAATATGAGTGTGTCACACCAACCAAGGATAATTCTATGAGTGAGTTCCAAAGATGGAGAGCAAAATATAAAACCTTGCCCCAACAATATCAAAAATATCAAGAATATCTTGCTTTTAGCAAAAATACACAAAATGCCATGTCTTTTGAGTACTATGCTGAACATGTTTTTGAAAATAGGCCCAAAAATGAAGATGTGGAGTTAGTGAAGAAAGGTTTATGCCCTTCTTGTAAAAACCCTTGGAGTGAGTATCACATATGTGTGCATGAAATGATGTCCTCCTTGAGGAGAGCTTTTGAGATTTATTCAAGAAGAGATTCCAAATATATTGATCCTAAGGAAAACAAGGGGCAAAATGCATCAGCTTGCCTTAAGGAGCAAAAGGAAGAGACATCACAAGAGCATGAAGAATATTCTATTGAAAATATGGAATATCATTTCGAGACACCTTCTAGCTTAGACATGAACCAAAGAGCATCTACTGATGGATGCTTAAACTATGAAGGAGTACCTACCGATGGGTGCTCACACCTCTATGTTGGTGACATAGAGATCACTTTTGAAAGTGTTTCTACAAGTACAAGTTTCATTAAGCATGATAATGAAGACCTTGTAGCAGTTGAAGAAGAACCAAGATCAACTTCCCCATCACCACTTGAGCTTCATGAAGTTGGTCCAAGCAAAATTGAAGAAGATGAGGAGGTTCATTTGCAAGAGCCTCATTTTCTTGAAGGGTCCTTAAAGATGAATGAAAATAAGATCCAAGAGTCCCTCAGCATTCTCCATGACACTCAAGCATTGGTGTCAAATTCTTGTTGGAGAGCTACTTCATTGGAGGAAACATCCTTCCTTGAAGACATGGAGAAGATTCAAAGAGAAATGTGCCACATCAAAGGTAATTTCATGTCTTTGATTTTTGATAGAAACCATTTGTTTGAGCTTAATGAATTGTTACATGATGCATACTTGAAGAATAATGAGGATATTCATAAGCTCACAATTCAAAATGAGCAACTTCTTGAAAAGTTGCAAGATACTTGTTTTTCCTCCTATGTTTCAGATTGTCAAATGGTAGATTGTTTGGATGATTCTCATGACATGGTGGATCATGAGAAATGTGAAAATTTGAATGTTCTTGATGTGTTTGAAGATGAACTTGAAGAGATCCAAACACTTGATGTGGTGGAAGAGGAATTTGAATTGCCTCTTGATGAAGGTTATGCAATTTTTAAAGAAGAGCATGATTCCTCTACATTGGAACCAAACTATGACAAAGAGTTCACACTTTTGAAGGAGCTGCATGATACTACCCACATGGATCCTTCCCATGATGAAACTCCTGAACTTTTTGATCATTTGGGTGAGTTAGTACATTCTCCTACATCATACAATTCCATGTTTTGCAGTATTAGTCTCAATGAAGTATGGGTGAAAGGGTTCTTTTTGATGGTGCCACATGAGGAGTATGGAACTCCTAGATTTAACTTTTATGATGACATGGTTGGAGCACATTCTTATTCACATTTGCAGCAGCATAATTTGTCACTTTATAATGATTCATATCTACATGGATGCACCTATGATATGGATTTGAGTCACTTGAATACTCATGGTTTTTCTTGCTCAACACTGGGTTCATTTGATGTTAGAGGAACTTCATCCAACACTTGGATGAATAGATTTATGATGGGAGAACATTTTTGTTGGAAGCCACGTACTTTGTTACATCTTTATGATTCTCACATTCATGGATGTATGGGTGAGACTTCTTTGAGTCATTTGAAGTCTCCTTGTTTTTTCTGCTCATTATTTGGTTCAGATTCTAGTGGAGATTCTTCATTCACTTCTTGGATGAAAGAATACATGGATGAATCTTTTGATGCATATCACATCCTTTTGGAGCAGCATTATAGGACATGTGATCGTCACCTATGTCATTGGAGCAGATTTGATGGGTCACTTGAAGCTTGTATGCACTTGGAAAATGGTGGTCTACTTGCTTGGAGGTATAAGCACTTTCATGACTCTTTGATGAAGCATATCCTTGATGTACATTTTCATTATGTTGTTATGTACTTTGATGATATATATTTGGTACTCATGATGTTTAGAAGAATGCATACAAGAAAATGGGATCCAGGAATCCTCTTATCTAATGGTGTAGGTTGGAGAGCACTCTTAATTGTTGGGGTGCAATACAAGCAATGGGACCCTGGAATAATTTTTGTCTCATTGGTTTCATTTTTTTGGGGGAAGCAAGCAGTATGGTAGATGGATTCCCCACTTAATAAAGTGATTTTAATAAGAGTAGTGCAGCAGCAAGCATGGTGGTTCCTCTCTAAAATATTCATGGAAACTCAAAGACTCAAGGTTTGGCAATTTAATGGCAACTTCAAAGAATTATACAGAAAGCAGGTTCTTCAACACCCATGTTTGAAATTGCTTAAGGACAAGCAATATTGGTAAGGGAGGATTTGTCATGTCCCAAATTTGGAATTGAGTCACAATGGCCTAATCACATTAGCCATATTCATTAGAGTTTGTAAAATTGATGTTAAGGGTCAAATAATTGCCAAGGAGGAAAATTACTGGTTTCCTAGGTTTGGGGTGGAAGCTTTGGGATTTGGAATAAGGGGGATAATAAATGATGTTTAGACATTAGAAGGGTTCAATTATTTAATAAATAGAGTGAATAAAGAAATTCAAGAGAAATCCTAGATGACAAATGGTTTTGGAGACATATGGAGGATGTGGGACCCACACTAGCTTGATTTTTCATAATACATGGTATCTCTCTTTTGGAAATTTGAATTAATGGGAATGTGAACACTCTTGGGTGAGTTGGTAAGTCATAACACATTTCATTTATCATCTTAGGTCGAATTGGGAAGGATTGGTAACCTCCATGGAAGATAAAGAGTCAAAGTGGAAGTTTGTGGACACTTGGGCTAGATTCCCTAGCCCCTATGACACCAATGATGGAGCATCTATGACAACTATGACAAATTGCAGACCTGAACTCTGACATCTGACCACTATGACATGTCAGCCCCAAAAATAGGCTCAAGGAAGTCGAATTTGGGAGTTGGAGAAGCCAAAGAGACTCAAAATCAAATTTGGGAGAAGATGGAAGGTTGGAACTAGGAGACAAGTGGCAAATGTGGAATATTTCCTAAATGGAAATCTATTGAATCTATTGAGAGGATTTCGACCCTTAGAAAGCTAATGTTGGTTATAAAATGTAGAAATGAAGTATGAGAATAGCTTCTGATCATTTTTAGAATTTGCAATTGCATTTGTGAAGAGGGAGAGCTAGTGGATGACTAGTTTCTTGCCTTAGCCAATTTCGAGGGTGAAAGATTCCCATCCAAGTTGGCAATTGGAAAGGCCATTCAGACCTTTCATTTGGAGCTTTAATGGATTCTTTATTTTCAGTTGTAAGCTATAGGTCATCTCATGGTTTCTTCTATTGCAGCTCGCTCCTTCAACCATTTCCAGTTTTGATGGCATATTCTTGATCCTTGAGGGAGGGCGTTTTTGGTGAGCTATTGTACTCTTTGGGGGAGCTTCTAATGCCCCATTTATTTTTTAATATGAATTAAATACTCTTTTATTCATCTCCAGAAAGTTTCAGGTCGAAATTCCAAGTATAAATGTATAAATCTCATTTTTAATGGAAGAACAATGCCATTTCCCCACTACCTTGTTGTGAACCAATGTATTGATGATGATTTCGAATAAATGGATGATTATCTGATATATTTGTGATCAATATACTGCCATGGATGTCTTATACAAGTTTCATGTACTTTACTTGAGCATTTGAATCATTTTTACTCAGTTTAGTTGTATTGGGAGGTGAAATAGTGCCATTTCCCCAAGGGTTGAATTGGGGATTTTTGCAGTTGAATGGGAGAGGGTGAGAACAGTTGTAATAAACCATTAATGGTGCATATGAGACCTTAATAACATAATTAACACATTTCATACCTCTGTTCATAAATTTGAGTGGGTTTGGAGGCATTTGGGAAGCCATTTTCAGTACTTACCTCAGGGGGATTTGAACCCCAAATTACTAGTAAAATTGCATACTTGGTCCAGAATCTTAAGAGAGTTTGCAGAGGTCTTTTGGTGGCCATATGTTATCCCTGAACATCATATTCAATTCCTAATATCATTCATAAACCTTCCTTGAATATTTGAAGGCATTTGGAGTCAATTTGAGACCTAGAGACCAATACTAGTCAAAGGGAAATCACTAGTAAAGTTACCTACATTGACCAGAATTGAAAGAGTATTTGCAGAAGTGTTTTAAAGGTACAAAGGCATCCCTAAAACACATATTTATGTTCTAATATCATTCATATACCTTTTCATAAGATTTGGGATCATTTGGGGCAAATTTGGGACCTAGAGATTGAAACTAGTCAAAGGTCGAACCAAGGAAAAAAGTGGAAAATTGCAATTTTAATAAAATTCCTAACAAGGGACATTACAGACTCCCTGTGAGTCTTTGCTTCCTTGCAGGAGCTTCTGGAGTCCTAATTTGAAGTAGCTTCTTCTACACCTTTCTGTTGTGGAATGTAGATAGATGATCAACTCCCTTTGAATATCTGCATCCTTGCAGAAGCCACTGGAGTGTGCTCCCTCTTGATCTTTGCTTCCTGGATTACCTGTTCTTGAACTTATATTCATTCTCGATCCCTATGCATGCTTGTTAGCATCATCATTGTGTTATCCTCGAGGTCTCATACGAAATCATACATTCATTAGTATATTCTCAATACTATCAAAACACAATAATCTCAAGCATGTATAATCATGATTATTTCAAACAGAAATAATAAGCATTAGCATTCATGGTTTATATAGGACTCTTATGGTTAGTCATATAAGAAACATAACATGTCTAAACCTATGATTACTTGAACCTATGACTCTTCTGGTTAGTTATATCATTAAGGTAAGACACATAATATGCATATACCCACGATTATTCAAACCTATGTCTTTATGAACAATCATCATCAATCATGCCATGCATACTTATATAAGAGATCCTATGATATAAGGAAAGCATACCTGCTCACCATATTTGCTAGTTATCTCTAGCAATGATTTCTTGTTCTCCTCAATGACCTGCATAACTCATAAGTTAACCTTTTCAAAACCAAATCATACATACCTCCATGTGATCCATGACTGTGGATGAATCTTTGTCTTCATGTCACCATAGTAAGTTCAGGTTGTCCCTTCAATTTGTACAAGCCTCCCTCTTGCTTTCCAATCACCACTGCATCATCTATGGTCTTTCCCTTTGGCCACATTAGGACTTGGCCACCACAAATGCAACCCTCATACCTTTTGCATCCAATGCATAGATGGAGAGTAAGTTCTTCTTGAGCCCAGGTACATAAATAACTTCTTTCATCTTCAAAGGTCTTCCAGAATCTAGGTTGTAGGACGCTTTACCACTTCCTTTGATGGGATATTGATAATCATCCCCAAGTTTCACTTTATGGGGTGATTCATGTTCAAACAAATTTACAAAAGATTCTATGAGAGCAGAGATTAGAACATAATCTTCTTCACTTGATGAGTTATCATCATCACTTTCTGCTCTAGCCTTCTTCTTGGGAGGTTCATCATCCTCGGCAGCATGAGCATGAAACCTTCTTTTGCTGCCCTTCTTCTTCTTGTTGAAGTTGTTGTTTTCCTTCTTGTTCTTGGGACAATTTATGGCAATATATCCTTTTTCATTACACGTGAAGCATATTCTTCTTTCTTTATAGTGATGTGAAGATTTCTTGGAGTGAGATGGCTCTCTCTTGGACTTCCCTTTCTTGGTGTGAGCTGTGAGAGCTTGATCTTCATTCCCCATCTTTTCTTCTCGTTCCACAAGGCTTGCTTCTTCTTGTGAGCATTTTTCCCGCAGTTTGCTAAAGGATACCAACTTATTTCTTGCATAGATTCCTTGAATGAAGGATTCCCATGACCTAGGTAGGCCATTCATAGTGGTCATGACAACTTCACCATTCTCCACCATTTCATCCACTGCTTCTAGTTGTTCCTTGATTTGGGATACCCTTGAAAAAAAAGATTGAATCGTTTCTCCATTCTGAAACTTTACTCCTTGTAATTGGTTCCATAGGGTCATCTCCCGATTTATGTTCTTCCCTTCAAATAGCTTGGTCAAAGAGTCAAACATCTCCTTGGCTATATTTAGAGAAAACACATGGGGTATGAGATGGTCTTTGATAGAATCAGCAATGATTCTCTTTGCCTTAACCAAGTTCTTCTTGTGCAATACTTTAGCCTCTTCATCATCTGGGATAGGGATGTCTTCTTTTATATATGAGTCCAACTCATTCTCTTCCAGGATTAACCCAATCCTATACTTCCAAGCTCGAAAGTTATCAGCCCCTTCAAGCTTATCCTCAAACTTGGTGTGATGAGACATCTTAAAGAGTACTTCAAAAAGAATTAGAAAAGATTTAGGTCTTACCACTTGAAATGTTGAAAACTGGATCTGGTCCCAGATTAGGGTTTGTCGAAAAAACCCTAAAAATTCATAATGTGAATTTCAACTTTCTGAAAGGATAGAAAGATGTGCCTTGATAAACTGATAATCCTAGTGTATTTAGAATTTGAGATCAACAAAGCTTTTCCCTTCAAATCTTCCTTTTTGTCCTCTCAGGTTCACTAGAGAGAGCCCTGAATTAGGGTTTGAGTTTCCCGAAGATCAACCCAGCCAAAAGTCTCGATCGAAAGCTCTAAACTTCGATTTTTGCAAGGAGCTTCCAGATATGTCTTTAGATTTCAAAAATTCCTATTTTTGTGGAAACCCTAATGTTTAGGGCCAAATCTGAAAAATGCTCAGAATTGAATTCTGATTGGACAAATAGATTCTGCTTGATTAGTAGAGTCAATCTACTATACTACTTTTACAAAAACAGTGGAGAGAAACCCAATAAACAAGAAACTCAAGTTTTCGTCATTGCAAAATGTCTTCTTTTCAGGTTAGCTCTGATACCATGTTAACTTTTGAGCATTAATTCACAATACTCTTGGATCTTTACTAAGAGAATAACATATACAGTATATCAATGTATAACAATCACAATAAGCATCACAAGCATCACAAGAATCAAAAGCATGAGAGACAAGAGACACAGAGTTTCCGTGGGGAAAACCCTAAGGTGAAAAACCCCACAACTTGCTCAGAGATAGAGAGAGAAATGGCTCAACCAAAGTACAACAAAAATACACTTGAGATAGTCTCCTAGTAGCAGATGATCCTCCTCCTCACTAGTGCACCACTTTCTGAGTGAGAGAAGTGTGACTTTTCGAATGATCAAAATAGAGATCTCCCGATCTCTATTTATACTAACCTATTTTCCCAGTTACACTATGGGGCTGACTTGTCTATCTAGATACATCCACAATATAATATATATTTCAGGGCCAACCCTACACATGGTGGTCTAATAACCTATCAGCAAGTACACACACTTGCGACAGTTTTCAATCCACATGACAACACTTCCTTATAGAGGAATAACACATCTCTAATAAGGGTACAATAAATATATATGAAATACATAGATGAAATACATTCCGAAGTTACATATACATCAACACATCTAAATGGAATGGAGTTGAGCAATGACACCATGGGAATTCTTCTTAAGAATCTTTTCTAGATGATGTGAACTAATGAGGCGGAGATACCCTTGTTGTAAGCCCTTAAATTTGTGTTGTTTCCCATTGACTGAAAAATGCATCCAAAGTTCAGCAAAATCCCATAAGATGGGGCCAAGTGTGCGTAACCATTGAATGCCCAAAACCAAATCACATCCACCTAGGGACAAGGAAAACATGTCAGAGCACATGTTATAATATTCCAGAGAGATACGCACATTTTGACACTTCCCCTTGCAAGGTAAGGTGCCCCCATTGGCAACCATGACTTCAAAGTTGGAGCAAGGATGGAAAAAACAATTATCATGTTTAGCGATCTGAGGGTCAATGAAGTTATGAGTGCTACCAGAATCAATGAGTATTGTAAGAGGAAGATTCTTGAAGTAACCCCTGACCCGCATTGTTTGGGGTGTGGTGATGTCGGATAAATCATGGAAAGATACCTCTTGTTGTTCATCCTAAGATGGGGGGCAATAGGCAACTCCGGAATGTCGACCTGATCATCCATTGTATCTGGAGCTTCTTCACCAATTTTAAAGCCAGGAGAAGAATCCATATGCAAGAGATAGAGATTTTGTTGAGCACATCTATGTCCCCGAGTGAATTTCTCATCACAATTATAACAAATCCCTTTTTCTCTGCGTTGTTGCATCTCTGTTTCAGGCAAATGCTTGATAGAAGTTGGTTGACGAGTTGGTGGGATGGGAGGTCATTGAGAACCCATATTTCGGAAGGGAACAAAAGTGGGTTTGGAGTGCTGTTGGGCTGCAATCTTGTCTTCTGCCAACATAGCCAACCCTAGGACTTCCATCATTGTGTTGGGAAAGAAAATTTTAACCTCTGATCGGATTTCATCCTTCAGACCATTGATAAAACAACTCCTATAGAATTCATCAGACAATCCTTCTGTGTGATTGGCTAGTTTCTCAAATTCTGTCTGATACTCTCTCACAGTGCCAATTTGACAAAGTTTAGTGAGTGCACCGGTGAAGTCATCAAAAGCACTAGGACCAAATTGTTGCAAAAGGAGTTGGAAAAAATCGATCCATTTTGGCTCATCATGAGCCTTGATGTACCAATGGTACCATTGAAGGGCTTCATGTTCCAAATGAAAGGATGCAAGTGGAACTTTTTGGACATCAAAAGTATTATGTAGACTGAAATACTGTTATGTACGATAGATCCATCCAGTCAAATCAGTAACATTGAAGTAAGGAAATTCAAGCTTCGGACCACGAAAATTGTTGGAAGAAGAGAACCCATTGGCTGCAGATTATGATTCTTATTGTCAGTTAATGTTCATAGTTGAATGTTGAAGATGGAGCATGAGAAATTTTTCATCCAGATATTGGAGTTTGGTTTGGATGGCTACAAGTGCTTCCTCCATGGTTTTTGCTCCTGCGCAGGTGACGACCATAACCAGGAGTTTTTTTTTTTGGGGGGGGGGGAATGGATAGAAAAACACAAACAAAAGGCTATTTAGTAAAGGGAAATTTGGATTTGGGAAAAACTTGGATGGGTAATTGGGGTTTGAATAGGTTCTGGACACTTTCTGATGGACATGGAAGAAAAAAATGGGGATTTCAGAAGCGGGATGAAAGAATGGGAAAATTTGTCAAAGAGGGACAAAGAAGAAGAAATAGGGAATGAACATGGTGGAAAAATTTGGAGGTGAGTGGGTGAAAATTGAAGAGGTTATGGCAAACCCTAAAAATATACAAATATGAGATTTCTGGCTTTGGGAAGTAGAATTTGGGATAGGGTCCTCAGGAATGAAATATGCAAAATGGGATTGCAGGGGTGTCTAGAAAGTGTCAAGGGAAACGGAGTTAAAACAAGGGAGAATTTTTTTTTTTTTTTTTTTTCAGAAATGGATCTGCAACGGTGCGGAAGGGCTCAGAACAATTGGACCTGAAACAATGCGGAAGGGCTCAGAACAATTGGACCTGAAACAATGCGAAAGGGATTGAAAATGGCTGGATCTGAAACGGCTTTCAGAAGAGATCTGAAACAACTGGATCTGAAACGGATGGATCTGGAATGCCTTGGAATGGATCTGAAACGACGCGGAAGTTATCGCCAACAGTTCAGCTGGAAATAGATATGGACCCCAGGTATGTTTGGTTTCCTAACAATTCAGGGGTTTCACTCGGCCACCAATGCTGTCTGACAACTTGCGTATTGGGGCAGTACCCCTCACTTTATGGCTCAGGTAAAACTGATAACCGCTTTGACACAAACGAATGCTCTTGGTTTACCTCACGGGTGGGAACTAGTCAATCAAGTAGGGGTCGTTTCCCTTTTCGCTGGAAGGTCCTCTCAATGGGCCAGCTACTTCAGGGTTCCTGTGGTACTCCTCACAATGATTTTTAGGGATTATGCCCAAGTACTTCCCACAGTTAAGCGAATAGGGATTATTCCCAGATCCAAACTTGCAATAGATGCGAAAACAAATTTGGCGGAAATTCTACCCAACGAGCCCAAGCAAGTGCTCTGATACTAGATGAGAAGAACCTACAATAAGTAGTTAATGAAAACACACAAAATAGCAGAAATAACAGAACTCATAATCACTTTTATATTGATAGCAGGACACTTCAAGGGGGCAAACTCCTTTGAGCAAGCTCAATACAAATAACTTCACGGTACCTTCATTGGTCTCAACACAAACTTATATACTAAGTCTAGGCGCCAATACCATGGGCCAATACAAAATAGGGATCAACAATTACTACGAGATGACTTCCAAAGCATATGCGTCCAACAATAGTAATACAAAATATGGATCAACAAATACTACGGGATGATTTACAAAGCATATGCATCCAACAACAATATACTAACAAAGTAAATAGAAGGGTTGAGATGGGTTCCTAACAACGAACTAGGAAGAAAAGAAAAAACAGTGGAAAAAATTCATGAGAGACCAAGAGTGGGAACACTTCCTTAGAAAATGAACTGCTGCATCACGCAAGTTCTCTAAAGAAATCTGGGTGGACAATAGGGGGTAGTCGACCACAGTTTGATAGAGTATATTAATAACGGTCGACAGAAGAAAACACAAGATGGCCAGTAGTGAAAAATCCTAAAAATTTGACAAGGATAGATCAATGATCGATAAAAGAACTCCATATATTCAGAATATAGAATGAGAAAAGAGGAGGAATAGGCATGAAGAGTTAAGGGAGCAAGCTTGTACACTCTAGAAAAAATGAAATTCGAGTATAGTGACAGATGAAGATGGAAATCCACCAGAGTCGAGTTGAGTCAAGCTCAAAAAACCAAGGGCGCTGATGAATACCTGTCACTGATGGACGAATATCTATGTATGGAGCATGGAAGTGCTCTCCAGGTGAGTATACTTGAAGCTATCCCTCTACATTCCCCATTACATCTAACACATAGTGCACAAGTACAATAAATTTTTTAATAAGACTTAGGAATTCACGTTGGAGAAACTGGCATTTGGAGTCGACAGAACAATGAAGGTGATGAGGTAAACAAATTATTAATCCATCAACCACAAGAAGGAAATTGAGTTCCTTTTCACCCTGAGTTATCCAACCGAATTTTTCATCTACTCTATTCAGAACGCGAGGGATCACCCCATCAACCACTTCCAGCATTAAGTGATTCGTTGAGTAAGTCGGGATCTCTGAAACGAAGTACAACTCAAATAAAACATAAATTTACCTATGTTTCAATAGAATTTTTTGAATAAATTCGGCCCTAGATCACCGACGATGAGCGGATAGGAGCCATTCATATTGTTGTCGAAAGTGAAGAACGTGCATTAACTCTTGTCGGTGCACATTGAGAGCTAGTACATTTCGAAAACAAGTGTACAAGAAAGTATGTGGTTGGAAACAATCCACCATCACCACTTGTGAGCTTAGAAGTCAAATTCAGAGCAAATATGGCACTCATAACGGAACACCTTCCCTTCTATCAAGGTGATGAAGGTCCAAGAAGGAATTGGTTCGTTTGTGAATCAATATGAGCAGCTAACGCTATTTCTAATCAAGACAGACGAATGGAACAATTTGTGGCTTCCCTTCGGAAACGAGCACTCATGTGGTACATTACATTTAAAGAAAGGATGGCCACTGCATCAAAATCTCATATCAAACAACATTTTTCGTCTTTCTTCAAGACACCAGATTCCAAATATCTTGTTGCCAAGAAATTGAAGACCACAACTCAGAAACTGACAGAGACTCTAAGGGACTATGATAAACGATTCAAATACTTGTTGAGTCAAATCGAACATGACATTTAAGAATATTTATTATTCCAATGGTTTGTGGTCGGACTAATACATAAAATCAGACTACACATATGTTTCACTGATTTTAACATGTATGAATATGCTCAGTGACAAAAGCATTGCAGATAGAAATGGATGACGAATACCCTATATCACCTATCGAACACCTCATTGAAGAACAGTTGGAAAGTATGCAAAAATATATTAATGAAATCAGCTTGCGAGGTGTTGATAATTGGTGCACAAAATGTTCAATAGTCGGTCATACAAAATATTATTGCCGACAAGATGACTGCTGACAAGATGTCAGGTTTGTACAAAGAAAAATTTTCCATGACATATTGTCGTAACACAAATCACATGCAACAAAAGATTTTCCCTACATAATAAAAAACAATCAAGCTCGATGGTGCGCTATATGCGAAGTCAAATCTCATTCCACAATAGAATGTAGCTTAAATCTAAAGAACAAAATGAATTACCATGCAGTCTGTCAAACCAATGTTGTCGACCAGAGGAATGATAGAAACGACAGGAACAACGACCAATGATATGACAGAAGAAATGACAACTTCCATCGACGGGGAGGATTTCAAGGTCGTGGAAAAAACACCAGAAATTGAGACCCTCGACCACATCGACGCCGATAGTGCTTTACATGTCTGAGTGAAGACCATATTTTTTCGACTGTCTCTTCAAGGATTAGACAGATCTTAAACTATATACCAAGTGTGGGGTGGGTGATCACTTCTTGGAGGATTGGCCCACCATACTTGAGAAAATTACTAATAAAAAGAATGTTGACATATTGTCTAGTGTTCTAAAGTCTGATATTGTTAAAACTAAGAATATTCATATTGTAACTCGTTAAGGAAGTAAAATTGGTGTTGATAATCCACAAATTAGTGGAATCAAAAGTAAATATGACTATCCTATTTAATAATGTTAAAAAAATATTTCAAGAGTTATCATCACAAGAAGACAATGATGAATTTCGACAAATACATGCTAATGAACTTATCAATTTAATAACCATGGAAGAATATTTCCCAAAATTTATAAACCTATTAAACATCATTAAAAGTAAATCTGTCGAAGGAGAACAAATTAAAAATGTCTATTGACTAAGTTAGAAAGATAAAAATGATGCAGACCCACTTGTCGACTTAGAGATTGAAGGATATTTTGTTTGACAAGTCGTCCTTGACTTCAGATCACGAGAAAATATCATGACTAGAGACGCTTGGGAACATCTTGGTCAGACACAACTACATGAGTTGGGCATCTATCTTAAACTAGCCAACCAAGGATTGATCGAACCAATTGGGGTATGAAAAAATGTCGACACAACCATCATGGGCATAACTACACAAGTTGACTTTGAAATTATTGACCCAAAAGAAGGCTCCAATTCCTTTCCTGCCTTAGTTGGTCGACCATGGGGAAGGAAGATGAAAGCTTCAATTTCTGTTATAGCTTGAAATGACACCTCTCCGTCCGTGACGACACTTGCTTCCCTTGGTCGCATGACGACACTTCTTGAGAACAAGTTCAGTCACACAACAGGACATTTGTGGATGGAGGAGTCATTTGGGACACTAAAAATGGTTGAAATTACCTCATTCTTGACCCATTCGATGTATATGACCCTTAGGAACATTTTTCCAGACCAAACCATCTCCTGAAAATGAGCAGAAAAGCCTGTTTTTGGCCATAATAGTAGCGTGTGTACGCGACTTTACCTCATTCAAAGTAGCGCCCATTGCCATATGTACGCGACTTTGTCTACTATAGAGTAGCGTACACACTTGTTTTGGTCAAAATCTCGAAATTCGAGTAAGTTAAGTTGGTTGGGAAACCTCTTGAGTGGTTATAACTTCTTTTCCTCTTCCTCATTGATTATATAAAGAGGGTAGAAGGGTCATGTGAAGGAACAAGCCCAATTGCAAAGTTATGCTGGAGGAATGGAGACCCTCATCCCCTTCTCTTGTGTTTCAGTTTTGGTAAACCCTAGTACAATTGCTTAGAGGCTGGGATCCTTGGAGAACGGAAGCAGGAGATCTTGAATCTAGGTTTCGTGAAGTGCCAAGCTTGAAGGAAGGTATAATTGTATGTACTTGCTTTCATTCATTAATAAAGATCAGACGTTCTTCTCTTTCCAAATATGACCCATTAATGTGTCTTAGATTTGATTACAGTTTGTTTATAATCTGATGTCTTCTTCTATTATGAATATCAGTCTTATGTATGTAGTCAAATGTGTTTGAGAAAGGTATCAAGTTGTTTTGCAGGTCTGGGCATTGCGATACTGGATAAGCATTGAAGAGCGAGGGAGGAAAAGCTAGGATCAACCTTCTGAATAAGGTGCCTACATCTCTAAACCCTAATCTCTTCATTTATTAGTTATACTTGCAGAATGCTTGTAAGTCTATCTTTATCACCGTAAGTTGGTAGTTTCTCCCCTGAACTATAGGTGCATTTTCCCCACAACAGAATGGCGACCATACTGGGGAATAAGCCTAACTGCTTAGGGGTATCCAAGGTCATTTCTTCAGTCTTGTTTGATGGTCTTTGTTCATTTTCTTGATTAGGATCAGTTAGTAGGCTCTGTTTGACCCTCCTGAGCTTTTTACAGACCCTTCCCAACCCTTGCAAACCTTTGTGGACCCAGTTTGGGGGTTTTAACCCCGTTTTTTAGAATTTTTTTCTTGTACGCTACTGTTTGTACCACACAGTAGCGCCCATACTACTATGAGCGCTAGTTTCCTTCATACACAGTAGCGCCCATACTGCTATGAGCGCTAGTTTCCTTCATACACAGTAGCGCTCAAAATCTGGGTTTGAATTTTTTTGAGTTTTTGGGTTGTGGACCCAAATCTGGGGGCTGTGGCTGCATTTTTTGGGGTCCCTGATGACCTTAGGTCTGTGTTAAATCCCTGTAAGTGGTCTCCCATCCTTGTATTGATCCTACATTCATGATTTGAACCTCTTTTGATCATTTTGGGCTTGTTTGGAAAGTTTTGGGGTTTGTTGACTTAAGTTGAAGGGTTGTGGACCTGTTTGGTGTTTTGTACCTTAATTTGAGTCTGATTGAACTTGCTTGCCCCATTTCCACTGGATTTGAAACCTCTTGAGTCTTTTTGACCCTGTTTGTATCTATTTGAGTGAAATTTCTCTTTTAGGTTGGTTTCTTGTCCTCCCTTATGCTTTTAGTTTTTCTTTTGTAGTGAAAGCTCAAGTGTTTTGGCTGTTGTTCAAGACCTTGTTTGCATTGTTTACGTGCAGACCTGACTTTACCAAACCATACTTCTTCGTAGGTCATTTGCTTCATTTGGGTCTAAAAGTAGTTTTTGTACTCTTTTCCCAATATTTAGCATGCTTACATCAATAAGAATTTGAAAGTCATATTGGTAGCTTTTACTGTTTCATAAAGA
This sequence comes from Larix kaempferi, assembly GCA_027924585.1. Classification (NCBI taxonomy): domain Eukaryota; kingdom Viridiplantae; phylum Streptophyta; class Pinopsida; order Pinales; family Pinaceae; genus Larix; species Larix kaempferi. The sequence continues at coordinate 4,360,177 of BSBM01000309.1, forward strand.
GAACCTGAAAGTTTCTTTGCTTTGCTTTGATAGTAGGTTAGTTTCAGTTTTTGTTTCTTACCTTTGAAAAGCATAAAGAATTTTGATTCATTTTCTAAATAGAGTACCTTGCAAGTGGCTTAAAAGATTTTAGAGTGCTTTGCATAAAAAAGAACAAGTTTTCTTTTGCATACCTAGTTGCTTGAGTAGCTGCATTCTTAGGTTTTGAGTTTAATTTTTTACATTTAGACTTTATTTTTACCCTTTTTGCATTCAAAAGATAAAAAAATTGCATTTGCACATGCATTCTAGATCAGAATTTTAAGACTTGCATTGAAAAGAAAAAGATTTGTTTGGTGGTAAATATTTCATTTTCAGTACTCTATTTCTATTATAACCACTCTCACACACCCACTACCTTTTTGAGTAATCAAGTAACCTTTAAAATGAACTCTAATAAAATGAACTAGCAACATTTTCTTTTCTAGGTTACACTACACCAACTAGTTTTGGTTAGGATCTTGGGTTTAAAACACCTTAAACCACCCAAGATCACACATTTCGCAAAAATCGTAGTGAGACTATCATTAGGCAAACCCACCTCACTCAAAATTTGCCTGGGAGCATATGCAGTAGGTCAAGGTGAGATCAGTTTGTGGGAATACCCCTCCTACTTTCTGTTCGAGCATACGCCAGGATTGGATTGCGTATTGGGGACTCTTTCGAGTTTCAGGCTTAGCTACCCTGCCCACGCTTTCTGATTCGACCGGTGACTGTTCCCCCAGGAATTTTCGGTGTTGTGGTATCCTTAGTATCAGACTCTAGGTTCATACACAGGTGACAGCGGAGGGTATATCTGCTGTACCTAGGACAGACGTGGGAGGAAATCCCTTGCAGGTCTTTGGGAGGGCGGTTGGGTGATTCCAGCGCTTGCACCCTTAGTCATTGTATTGTGGACCCCGGGTAACTGTCCTTCATCCTTCGTTGATCTGTTCTGGGCCCTCATCATCCCAGACTCTTCTCCGGAAGGCATCTGTTTGCCTGGTTTGATTTACCTAGGACCTTTTTTAGTGGTGTGCTCTTTGTGCTACTTTTTTTTTTTTTAGTTTGCCTTAGAGAACTTCTTGTTCATTTGAGCAGGAAACTATGTCTAGCATTCCGGCGAGTGCCAATCAAGGTACCCCTGTTCCGGGGGATCCTTGTGCTATTCCATTCATTGGAAACATTGGTGCTCCCTTAATGGCTACTCTGAATCTTCCTGGATTCACTATTGGGCTGCCGGTTTGGTTGTTTTCCACTCCGAATGCCTTGCATGCTCCTGACGCTTCTTTTGTGAGCACCTCAAATCAAGAGCATCAGAACCCTGTGCCTCCTTTGCCAGTAACATCTTCTCCTCCTCCTTCTACCTCATGTGGCGAAAGTAGCAATACTAGTAACCAGCAATCTAAAAGGAATAGACGGGGGAAGAATAGGAAGAAGATGCCAAAACAAGGGGGCAAGCACCCTGCCTCTGCAAATCATGCAGGGGGCACCCACCCAGCCTCTGGAAGTCATGCTGGGAGAAAACTTTTAGTCACTGAAAATCATACCGAAAGTTTGTCTTCAACCACTGTCAGTCATGTTGAGGACACGTCATTGATCACTGCTAGTCATATTAATGACAAGTCACCAGTTCCTGTGAGTCATACTGGAGATACCAGATCAGCCACTGCAAGTCATGCTGAGGGAGTTGACATTGTCGACAAACCCAACAAACAGAAGCTTAAGTTCCCTTGTAAGTTTTGCGAGGGAGATCACCTTACTTACTTGTGCCCTGTACTTCCAGAAGTGCAAAAAGTGTGGTCCTTAGTTCAAAAGTCTTCTGCTTCTGAGCAACCAGCCTCTGTGAGTCATGCTGGGGGCAAGCTGTCAGCCAATGCTAGTCATGCTGAGAGTACTGACGTTGTAAAGGAGTCTAAACCTATAGGACGGAAACCAAAGTTCCCTTGTAAAATTTGTAAGGGAGATCACCTTACTCACCGATGCCCTGCCATTCCAGAGGCACGAAGAGTGTGGTCCATGTCTGAAGGAACCTCTGTTCCTGAGTTGTCTATAGATTCCCTGCAGTCAGATCAACCTTTGGTTGATAAAGTGGTTGAACCAATGCAATCTTTGGTCGACCCCACTCTTCCTTCGGAGAGTGAAGTGATTGAATCGATGCAATCTTCGACCGATCCCATCAGTCCTTCAGAGATTGATGCACCTACTACTGAAGTCTTCTGCATTTCCAGTTTGGATGTTCCTGAAAAAGGGGGCACTTCATCTGTGCCATGTGAACCCCTACCAAGCCCTAGGATTGTTTCCTTTGATTGGAATAGTCTAGCCGAGCCTCGTCTTCCTTCTTCGACACCTTTTCAGATAAAGGTTGATATCTGGAACCATACGGTTGATCGATGTATTGTTGATGAAGGTGCTTCTGTTAGTATCTTATCCGCTTATGCTTGGAGAGATTTGGGTTTCCCTAATGTTTTTCCAGCTGCTAATTGGCCGTTGACCTTTGATAGAAGACCTAGTGAACCGATCGGATTCCTCCGTCAGGCACCTGTTACCTTGGGTGGAAAAATAGTCTTAGTTGATTTTATGGTTTTAAAGGACCCTATGGACTTTGATATGATCCTCGGGCGTGATTACGTTTATGCTATGCATGCTGTGGTGTCTACGCTTTTTCGTGTGATGCATTTCCCTCATAACGAAAACATTGTCACCATCGATCAGCTTGCATTCGTTGATCCTCCTTATTACCCAACTGAAGACCAGTCTGATCCCTCGTCATTAGGCACTACTATGTCACATACGCCTCATGTGGCATATTGTTCCTTGAGTTCAACTGCTACTGAGAAGAAGTCTCTGAGTTCATGCTTACCTTCTCGGGACTTGGTCCCAGCTTTTGACCAAGTGACATCTCCATCTGAATGTTTAGATATGTATTCTATCTGGGATGATATACTTCCTTCCGATGAAGTTTTCCTAGAGTCTATGGTACAGTCTGCCATTCACTTGGATGTTGATCCAGTCACAGTTATGTCCAGCCCCGGTTTGACCTTAAAGTCTGATCTTCCTACTGTTAAGTCTTTGGACTCTCCTATAGATCAGCAAATCGGTGTTCCTGCTGAGTTTGATTATGCTTTTAGAATTTTCAACTCCCGTGATGATGAATTTGTTTCTGCAGATTCCATCATGACCTTCAACTTTGATCTTCATCCTGAAGTTGATCTTGTTGATTGTAAGTCCTCGGGCTTGGGTACCATAGAGTCTTCATTTGAAAACTCTTCCTTGTTTATGCCTGTTGTTGATGATAGTGAAGTTGAAAGTATTTCTACCATAGTGACTTGTATCGGGTTTTTCTTTACATATGTTTTAGATATGATCCTGGTACTAATGTTTCTTGGAGACAGGATTCTTAGCTGGATGTATACTTGCTTACTGGTCCTTTTCGACACCTTGTGCGACCATGTCAGGTATATTCGGAACCTTGCATATAGGTTAAGGATTCCCCGCTGTTATGTTGCATTTGAACCTTTTGCTATCCGAATTCGCCATAGGGTCGAACCTGTTGGATATTGGTGTGTTAGCCATCTCTTTATGCATTGTGCACCAGTCCGACAGCAGATCCTACCTAACCTGGGTCACCCTAGTCAGCACCCTTATGCCATTCTGGTACCCATGCTGAGTTTTTCTCATAGGTTCGGGAGCCTTTTTAGATTCACCATGACTTTGAGAAGAAGCCTCATATCTTTATTCCTCATATATTTCTGGCCATCCCTGATAAGGCTCCCATCTTTGTGTTCAAATTGCATATGCATCTATTATGATCCCGCTTGCGCTAATGAGCCTGAAGCCGGCTTCCACGCTTTTAGCTCGTTGTATAAGCCTCCATCTCCAATCTCATTTCCGCTAAGCCATGTATCATTTTGCCTACGCAGTTTGACACCTTTTACCTGGAGGAGACACACCCTGAGTGTCCTTATCTTGCTCATGTTCCTTGCATTAGGCATTGCTTTGTTCCATGAGCTTGGAGCTAGTTTTGCATGTCCCTGACACTCGTTTCCTCCCATTTCGAGCATTCTTCTCTTACTTCGAGCTCGTTAAAAACAGTAAGTAGGTTACGAGCATTCTTCTCTTACTTCGAGCTCATTAAAAACAGTAAGTAGGTTACGAGCATTTCTTCCACCTTTCCTTCGAGCTCGTTAAAAACAGTAAGGAGGCTACGAGCATTTCTTTCACTTTCCCTTCGAGCTCGTTAAAAACAGTAAGGAAGTTATGAGCATTTTCCTATCTCCTTTGAGCTCATTAAAAATAATAAGGAGGTCATGAGTTTACTTTTCCAGACTCGTTAAACCTTTATGGAAAAGATCCCTATGGAGTTCTTTTAAGCACTTTTCAGACTCCTTAAATAGGAAAAGTTTGCCGAGCATAGTTGTCTTTTCGGGCTCGTTAAAATAACTGAACCGACATCCACTCAGGTATAGAATTACCCCTTTTCCGGGCCTCAGTGGATTAACTACGGAAAAGGTATACTCTAGGTATACGTCAGTGTGCGCTAGAAGAGTTCTCCTTTCATTGTTTTATACTTTTTCGGGGAAGGAGACTAACTTTACGAAAAAGGACCTTTGGAGTCTCTCTTTAGGGTTTTCATACTCTCTAAACATGAAAATACCAAGCGAGCACATACCAATCCGGGCTCGATATAAAATCCACGGATAAGTGTATAGAGGACTGTTTAAGTTTTTCAACTCTATAAGCAAGAAAACACCGCCGAGCACAGACCAATCCGGGCTCGATATAAAATCCACGGATAGGTGTATGGAGTTTTCTTCTAGGTTTTTTCAGACTCCTTAAATATGAAAATACCGTCGAGCATGCTTTAGTTCTTTGTCAAGCTCGTTAAAAAATGAAAAAGGAAAGGGAAGGGAAGAATGTCAAAATATCTTTCAATATGATGGCAGCAAGTCAACTATCTCCTTGAACAAAGCACCTGTTTTGAGTCTATCAAACAAGTTGGGTTCTAGTATTGACCTTAGAGTAAACTTGATCTCAGAGTTCCTACTCCCGTTTGGTTAGTCTTCCAATCATTTGGAGAATCTGTTAATGTCTCCTACATTGCAGATATGTATCGTGGTCTCTTTGTGTTCAAAGCTGCCTAAGTCACTCTTGTGTGGTGTTCACTGTTCAAGGATACAACCTGTGTCGGCCATTCTGCAGTTGCCTTGACCTCATGTGTCGGCCATTCCTTGGTGTCAGTATGTTTCATCCTGTGTTCCGTCCTACTCCAAATAAGCTCATACCTTTTGAGTGTCCCTCATGTTGGATGATGGAGGATGCATTAAGGCCTCCCTTCCAACGGACTTCTTCCCATCGACTTCAACTCATTGTGCTCTGGGAATGAAGTTTAGAGTTTCGGTTAGTACCTTGGGGATTGCAGTCATTAGTGGCAGTTTCCCTCGCTATTGGATAGATGGGAATACATCAATGTCTCCTATCCGATGGATTCTTCAAGTGTTCGACGGCAAGACCATCTATTTGCACTTGCTTGAATGTACTAGGTACCTTGGGTTCCATTTTCATTATTGGTGGACACCCTCGCGTTTGTTAACGGTATACATCAATGACTGGTAATCAAACGATACCTCCCATGTTCGACAACAGCTCATTTATTCGCATGGATAGGTTTGTACCTTGGGTTGTTTTTGGATGAAGACCTTGGGATCCTCGATAGCATCACCTCATTTATGTTATCGCCCAAGTTGCGCAAGACTGAGCCCCACTCCTTTTGGCTCTTGATGAGACATAGATCCAGCTTGTTCTCTATGGCTATGTTCTCCAGTTTTGACATAGATCCACCTTGTATTTATGTGGCTATGTTTCGACTTATGTTCCTCATGGATCCACGCTTGTATTTTAGTGGCCATGATATATGCATCAGTATTTTGGATCATTATTGTATCCTCTTGGAGATCATGTTCCACCATTTGAACATGGACAGTTACCCCATGGATAAGTTTGTCTGACATTGCCTTTGCTTTCAGGTACTTCATTTGAGCCTATGATTCTTGGTTTCTCCGTTCCTCCACGATTCAACTCTTTTTTATTTATAATGTATTTCGGCCATCGTTTCCTATACTCCCTCTGACCTCATACATTAGGGGGCATCTGTTATAGCTTGAAATGACACCTCTCCGTCCGTGACGACACTTGCTTCCCTTGGTCGCATGACGACACTTCTTGAGAACAAGTTCAGTCACACAACAGGACATTTGTGGATGGAGGAGTCATTTGGGACACTAAAAATGGTTGAAATTACCTCATTCTTGACCCATTCGATGTATATGACCCTTAGGAACATTTTTCCAGACCAAACCATCTCCTGAAAATGAGCAGAAAAGCCTGTTTTTGGCCATTTTTCACTATGAGCGCGACTCTACTGTTATAATAGTAGCGTGTGTACGCGACTTTACCTCATTCAAAGTAGCGCCCATTGCCATATGTACGTGACTTTGTCTACTATAGAGTAGCGTACACACTTGTTTTGGTCAAAATCTCGAAATTCGAGTAAGTTAAGTTGGTTGGGAAACCTCTTGAGTGGTTATAACTTCTTTTCCTCTTCCTCATTGATTATATAAAGAGGGTAGAAGGGTCATGTGAAGGAGCAAGCCCAATTGCAAAGTTATGCTGGAGGAATGGAGACCCTCATCCCCTTCTCTTGTGTTTCAGTTTTGGTAAACCCTAGTACAATTGCTTAGAGGCTGGGATCCTTGGAGAACGGAAGCAGGAGATCTTGAATCTAGGTTTCGTGAAGTGCCAAGCTTGAAGGAAGGTATAATTGTATGTACTTGCTTTCATTCATTAATAAAGATCAGACGTTCTTCTCTTTCCAAATATGACCCATTAATGTGTCTTAGATTTGATTACAGTTTGTTTATAATCTGATGTCTTCTTCTATTATGAATATCAGTCTTATGTATGTAGTCAAATGTGTTTGAGAAAGGTATCAAGTTGTTTTGCAGGTCTGGGCATTGCGATACTGGATAAGCATTGAAGAGCGAGGGAGGAAAAGCTAGGATCAACCTTCTGAATAAGGTGCCTACATCTCTAAACCCTAATCTCTTCATTTATTAGTTATACTTGCAGAATGCTTGTAAGTCTATCTTTATCACCGTAAGTTGGTAGTTTCTCCCCTGAACTATAGGTGCATTTTCCCCACAACAATTTCTATTGATAAAGATAGAATACAACTTGAAGGAAATGGGAATAAAGTGATTGTGTCGATTCACTCTTCACAAGAACATACTTGGATAGAACCTATCGATGATAGCATGGACATTCGATATTTATATCAAGTTACAAACAATGAATACTATACTGAGCCTAACACATAAGGAGAGACCCACCTTAGAAATTATGTATCAGTCGAATATAATTCAGGTGCTTAAATATAAAACTGGAAAATAGAGAATTATGAATTACAAGCACAAGAATGTCGAATAATAGAAGTTATCCCCAAGAAGAAAATCCAACACTATTTTTCTGTCTCCATCATTCTGAAGAATTTAAAAAAAAAACAGAGAATATCTGATGCTCACACCAGTGAGAAATGAGTTGTCAGATATTTCCCCGTCAAGATATAAAGAACAAGAATCACCCGCATTCCATGTCAAGGAAAAATCAAAGAATATAGGAGAACAAGGTCTATTTAAGAGTTTTTCCGAAACGTTCACAATCAAGCTACAAGATGGCAGGTTACACAAAGGAAGAGAAGAGAAAACTTCGACAAGAATAGTACAAAATTCCACACAAGTAGAATTTCATATGAAACCAGACGACAACACCCAAAGCATGAAAACAAACACAAAAATTATAATCAAATTTGAACAAGTCTACAAGAAACCGTCGAACAAAATACTCAACCTAATCGACATGCATACGACCAATACAACACCAACAAATGAGAAAATTTAATTCATCAAACCCAACATGAAAAAAAAAAGAATCGGTATGTAGCGGACGAAGTACCGACCAACTGTCAATTGAATTTATTTCCACCATTAAAATCACAATTAATACAACCAACAACTACACTCTCACCCGTTTCTCACAATATTTCTATAAATACTGAACTGGAAGAGGCTTGGATGTTATTCTCCCAAGAACTCGATCAAGAAGGCACCGATACTCCCGAAAATATGAAAATAACCACCAAAACAAAAAATACTACAAACAAAATGGCTACCAGGAAATCTCAAGTAGGCACACGATCTATAGTTTCGAAATTTCGACAACTCGAAGAAGCAGATACACCCTTAAAAGTATGAATCCAGAACGTCTGCAATGCAAAAATTGCGGAACATCAATGGAATAGAATCTATAAAAAAATTTTGTACCGAGTAAAGGAATTCAATGGCCCATGGAGAGAGGAAGCTCAAAAAATCCGAGCAAGCACCATATTGATCTATATTCATGCACCCTTGGTCGATAGGTTTGGAGGAATCAAGGAGGTGAGAGTGTAGTTCATTGTGAGCAAATACGACAATGGAAAATTCTAGTTCGAAAAACCAGTCGAGATGAACAGAAACCTGATCTCTCATATTATCAAATTATTAAATAAAGGAGATAGAGTACCTATTCAACCAAACCCTTCCTTAATTCAAGAATTCACAGGTACCCCCACAGGAAAAAATTCCAAAGGGTTAATTGTCAACCAAATCATCTATGGCACCAATAACATAGTGGCGAGAATTGTGTCAGCCAAGGTAACCAGTACTGGTAGAGGATCCGACCTCAAAACATATATGCTTAATGTCATGCAGAATGTGGTAACAAAAGAAAAAATCTACCAATGGGTCGATCACTTGGAGGATATTGTGCGACATATCTGCCATAAATTCCAAGAGGAGAGATCCAACATCCGTTATCGCTTGCTGATCATTTGGATTGCAATGGCTCACATTCGACCCATAGGAGAAAAAGAGTTCATTGCATCTTCAGGGCCAATAATGTGGAACTTCTGTGCATTATCAAAAGGTGGAAGTCGACCAAGTGCAACAACAGACAAAATTTGGCTTGAAAATTGGTTACAGGTATTAAAAATCCAAACACTTTTATGGAGAGTCTCAAAAAATGTTCGTAGAAGCCTACCTCCGACCTCACACATCTAGCTAGCACTTGACCACACATCGGTATGGTATCTAGAGGGAGTAGCCATAACAATAGAGGGACTCGAATTTTATACTACTGTCGAAATAATATTTGAAGAACTACGCCAACAGTCCAATAATATCATTAAAATACCACCACTAGAAAAATTGGTCAACCAACCAATAGTCGAACCTTCGACAGATGACGAGAAATATTAAGACTATGAATTTGAACTCTACCTCAACACATTTACAATGATGCATGAGCATATTGTCGACATCAATACTCTAGGGATTGTGATGAATCCTAGTCAGGATCCATTGAATACATCTGACCCGTTGGATGATAATACTCAGTCAGATGCTCCACTCCTAGAATATGTCTTCACAAAATAAAACATGTGCTGCATAATGGATGAGATATTCAAGGCCCGAAAGAATAGAATGAGCACAGTACAAGGAAAAGCGAATAGAAATCTTATAGTCGAGGAACCAACATTAGAAGATAACGTTGAAATTTTTGACTGCACATCAAAAATATTGGAAGATGTTGCCAGGAATAAAATATATGTAGACGAGAAGCTAGGAAAATTCCTTACAGAAGAAAATCAGCAACATGTAGGGGCACCACCGATCAAGAAAGTTAAATTCACAAACATACCACATGTCGACCTCACTAAAATTCCACTACCGCCATCCCCAACTGCTATTATGGAAGAATATAGACCAATTGCTTTGACTTCTTGTTAAATTTTGAGCATTAATTAACAATACTCTAGGATATTCTCTGAGAGAATAACACATACAGTATATCAATGCATAACAATCACAATAAGCATGACAAGCATCACAAGAATCAAAAGCATGAGAGACAAGAGACACAGAGTTTCCATGGGGAAAACCCTAAGGTGAAAAACCCCACAACTTCCTCAGAGATAGAGAGAGCAATGGCTCAACCAAAGTACAACCAAAATACACTTGAGATAGTCTCCTAGAAGTAGATGATCCTCCTCCTCACTAGTGCGCCACTTTTTAAGTGAGAGAGAGATGACTTTCCGAATGATCTAAATAGAGATCTCCTGATCTCTATTTATACTAACCTGTTTTCCTAGTGACCTTATGGGGCCGACTTGTCTAGCTAGGTACATCCACAATATAATATATATTTCAGGGCCGACAACATACATGGTGGTCTAATAACCCATCGGCAAGTACACACACTTGCGACAGTTGTCAATCCACATGACGACACTTCCTTATAGAGGAATAACACATCTCTAATAAGGGTACAATAAATATATATGAAATATATAGATGAAATACACTCCGAAGTTACATATACATCAACACTCCCTTTTAACTAGGAAGGTATTTCTCGACACAGATTTGCTAGACAAGTCTTCTTCTCGGGATCATCGTCATCATCATCGTCACTGCTATTGCTATCTCAACCAATCTCTGACTCTACTCGTCATAGGAAGTTCTATAGAGCTAGTCCTTTATCATACTGGATGTAGGCCCACCACCTATAGGTCTTCATCATCACTGGCCATACTATGGTCTCAGGACTTATTACATGCATCACAAAACCTTAAAAGAGTCTCTTAACTAGCAAGAACCCTAAAGAGCGTCTGAGGCCTTTTTCATCCTGTCCAGATCTCCAGGACTTATTAAATGTGACCCCACCACAAAACCTCGAAAGAGAATCCCAGGACTGATTATGAGCACAAGGCTCAACCTATTAGATCTCCCAGGGAACAAATTACATGTGGTCACCACAAAACCTCGAAAGAGCATCCTAGGACTGATTACAAGCACAAGGCTCAAACTATCGGATCTCTTAGGGCACAAATTACATGTGGTCATGGCAAAACCTCGAAAGAGCATCCCAGGACTGATTACGAGCACACAGCTCAACCTATTTGATCTCCCAGGGCACAAATTACATGCCATAGGACAAAACCTCGAAAGAGTATATGCCAGATATCTGAAGGCACAAATTACATGCCATAGGCAAAACCTCGAAATACTATCTGCAGATCTCCCAGGGCACAAATTATATGTCCTCCCAAGCAAAACCTCGAGAGAGCATTTTCCAGATATCCCAAGGTACAAATTAAATTCCATAGGAAAAACCTTGAAAGAATATCTACAAATATCCCAGGGCACAAATTACATGCTTATCTGCACAACCTGTTCCACAGCCATAGAGTATCAACCTAATACTCACCATACATCATCCTGATATACACATGATCATCCTGATCATCATCACTACAACATCCTGCTGCATGTCATCTGGAGCAACATCCTGAAGCTCGTCATCCATGATCATCCTGATCATACAATGCATCTACCTGACGCATACCAAGTATCTACCTGATACATATCATCATACATGATCCACTTGATCATACAGTGTATCCACCTGATACAAATACAGATACATCGTCCAAGCATCCAACATGATGCTTATACAAAATACATACACATGATCCAACCAATCATATCCAGCACCCAACATGATGCGTACATACATATAAATGATCCAACTGATCATATCCAGCATCCAACATGATGCGTACATACATATACATATAAATGATCCAACTAATCATATCCAGCATCCAACATGATGCATACATACATACATATAAAAATGATCCAATTGATCATACAAAGCAGAAACCAGAACATCATCTTGATGCTCATCATCCAGCGCTTACATCCACAGCCATGTGAAGGATCCTCCTTCCAACGTGCTTGGAATGGATCCAGCAAATGTGTCCATCACTTCTTCCTCAAAGTGTCATCAATCCAAAGAACACCAAGCCTCTCTCTGAAGTACTCAAACTTCACCCTAGCTAGTGGCTTCATCAACACATCTGCAATCTGCTTGTCCGTCGCAACATACATGAGCTTCACAGCTCCTCTCAGCACCATATCCCTGATATAGTGATATTTGATCTCTATGTGTTTTGACCTGTCATGAAACACTGGGTTCTCGGACAACTTCGCACAACTCTGGTTATCACTGAAGATACCAGCAGCATCCAACAGGAGATCAAATAATTCAGACAGTAGCTTCTGTATCCATACTGCCTCACAACTAGCTGAACAGGATGCAACATACTCTGCCTCAGCTGTTCTCAGTACTACACAGGACTGCTTCCTGCTAATCCAAGAGATCACACCTGATCCCATACTGAAGCAACACCCAGATTTCCTCTTCCTATCTGCAGCACTGCCAGCCCAATCTGTATCAACATAACCCTGCAGGTTAAACTTTTGATTCACCTCATACTTGAGCCCATAATCCACTGTATTCTTCAGGTACCTCAGAACATTGTTTACAGCAACCAGATTAACACTCCTTGGATCTATCAGGAACTGACTCAATGTGTTCACTACAAAGCAAATATCTGGTCTCGTGTTCGTCAGGTACATCAAGGACCCAATCATCTTACGATACATAGAGACATCAACCGGCTCAAATGAAGCATCACATAGAAGCTTCAGATTCGATGCCATAGGTGTGGCCATGGACTTGCAATCCATCATCCTGAATCTCTTCAAGATATCTATTGTGTACTTCCCTTGACCAAGGAAGATCCCACCTGTACTCTGCCACACCTCCATACCTAGGAAATAATGCATCATTCCCAAATATTTCATATTGAACTTGGCAACAAGCTTCCTCTTAGTATCTGCAATCAATCTGTCATCTCCTTTTACAAATAAGTCATCCACATATAGGAGTAGAATCACAGGGTTCCCTTCCTCAACCTTGTAGTAAAGGTTGGAATCCGCTTTACTCTTGGTAAAGCCCAAACTAGATAGGAAATTGTCCATCCTACCATACCAAGTTCTAGGAGCTTGTTTCAAGCCGTACAAGGATTTCTTCAATCTGCACACATATGACTCCCTGTCATGTATTTCAAAACCAAGTGGCTGCTCCACATATACTTCCTCTTCAACTACACCATTCAAGAAAGCAGTCTTGACATCCATCTGGTGTATTTTCCATTTCATCGCTGCAGCCACGGCAAGTACTATTCTGATGGAAGTATACCTGGCTACAGGTGCAAAAGTTTGTTCATAATCTATTCCCTCTTTTTGAGAGAAGCCACGAGCTACGAATCTTGCTTTGTATTTCTCTACACTGCCATCTGCAGCATGCTTGATTTTGTAGATCCATTTAGAAGTCACAACAGACTTCTCTTTAGGTCTTGGTACAACATCCCAAACATCATTCTTCATTATTGATTGGTATTCCTCAACCATGGCATCCTTCCATTCTTTCTTTTCCACTGCTTCTTCATGACTGCAAGGCTCTTTGTTCATAATGTCACAGAGTAAAACAACATAGCTGGTATGTGATCTGGTTCTCTTCTTTGCTCTGTGTTCTTCTTCTGGAATGCCAAATCTTTCTGCATCTTGAATGAGCTCTCTAGCCCATGCAGGTTTCCTCTTGTGAGAGTTATCCTCACGGGGTGGATATACAGGTTCTTGCGGATCTTCAAACTCACGAACAACTTCTGGAACTGCTTCAGTCATGGTAGTGTATTGAAATCTAGTTTCCTTAGGTTCTTCATAAACTTTGATAGGTGCGTTCCTTGATTTGATGAAGGCTGAGTTTTCATCAAATGTTACATCCCTACTAACATCAATCTTCTTGAACCCTGGAAAGTATATTCTGTAAGCCTTCGAGCTTTCACTGTAACCCACAAATATACCCTTCTTTCCTGAAGGATCTAGTTTAGTCCTCTTTTCCTTTGGGACATGAGTGTATACTGGACAACCAAATATTCTGAGATGGCTGACTTCAGGTTTCATACTAGAAAAGACCTCTTCTGGTGTCTTGTTATCCAATATCTTGTGGGGTGTTCTGTTCTGCACATATACAGCTGTTCTAGCTGCTTCTACCCATAGATGCATAGGTAGATCCTGGTCATGTAGCATTGACCTTATTGCTTCCATGATTCTTCTATTCTTCCTTTCTGCAACTCCATTCTTTTGAGGATTATAAGGAGCAGTCAACTCCCTCTTAATCTCTGAATCACTACAAAGCTTCTTGATGTCACCTGAGGTGAATTCTCCACCATTGTCGGATCTGAATGTTTTGATCTTCTTGTCAGTTTGATTCTCCATCAAGGTTTTGAATTCCTTGAATTTATCAAACACCTCATCTCTTCTCTTCAAGAAGTATACCCAAGTCTTCCTGGAGAAGTCGTCAATAAAGGAGACATAGTAAACATACCCACTCAGAGAACTAGATGACATAGGACCACATACATCTGAGTGGATGATTTCCAGGATGTCTTTTGCCTTTCTTTCATTGCTTGGGAAAGCCTTCTTAATGTTCTTACCTTTTGCACATCCTTTGCAAACACCTTCATGTTTGGTCTTGATTTCAGGAAGACCCTCTACAACCTTGCTTGCAATTGGAAGTGCCCTATAGTGCATATGAGCAAGTCTTCTATGCCAAAGCTCACTTGGCTCCATGGATTCATGTACCATGGCATGTTCAGGTTGTCCCTTCAATTTATACAAACCTACCTCTTGCTCTCCAATCACTACTACATCATCTATGTTCTTTCCCTTTGGCCACATTAGGACTTGGCCATCCACAAATGCAACCCTCATACCTTTTTCATCTGATGTAGAGATGGAGAGTAAGTTCTTCTTGAGCCCAGGTACATAAGGACTTCTTTCATCTTGAAAGATTTTCCAGAATCTAGGTTGTAGGAGGCTTCACCACTTCCTTTGATTGGGTATTGATAATCATCCCCAAGTTTCACCTTATGGGGTGATTCATGTTTAGATAGATTCACAAAAGATTCCTTAAATCCAGTCATGTGTTTGGAAGCCTCACTATCAATCAACCAATCATTACAACCATGGGAGATAGTACCTGTGAGAGCATAAATTAGAACATATTCTTCTTCACTTGATGAGTCATCATCACTATCATTTTCTACCCTAGCCTTCTTCTTTGGGGGTTAATCATCTTCAGCAGCATGAGGATGATATCTTCTTTTGTTATTCTTCTTCTTCTTATTGAAGTTGTTTTTGTTGTCTTTCTTCTTCTTGGGACAATCTAAAGCAAAGTGTCCCTTCTCATTGCAATTGAAGCATCTGATATCTTTCTTATCTTTATGATAATGGTGGTGTGAGAATCTTTTGTTATGAGATGATTCCTTCTTGGAATTGCCTTTCCTGGCATGTGTTGTGAGAGCTTGATCTTCATTTCCCATCTTTTCTTCTCGGGCCACAAGCCTAGCTTATTCTTGAGAGCATTCTTCCCGCAATCTGTTGAAGGAGATCAACTTCTTCCTTGCACAAATTCCTTGAATAAAGAAATCCCATGACCTGGGTAGGCCATTTAGAGTGGTCATCACCACTTCACCATTCTCCACCATTTCATCCACTTTTTCTAGTTGTTCCTTGATATGGGAGACCCTTGAACAATAAGATTGAATGGTTTCTCCATTCTGAAACTTTACTCCTTTCAATTGGTTCCAGAGGGTCATCTTCCGATTTATGTTCTTCCCTTCAAATAGCTTGGTCAAAGAGTCAAACATCTCCTTGGGTGTCTTTAGAGAAGACACATGGGGTATGAGATGGTCTTTGATAGAATCAGCAATGATTCTCTTTGCCTTGACCAAGTTTTTCTTATGCAATACCTTAGCCTCTTCATCCTCTAGGATAGGGATGTCTTCTTTTACATATGAGTCCAACTCATTCTCTTCCAGGATTAACCCAATCCTATACTTCCAAGCTCGGAAGTTATCATCTCCTTCAAGCTTATCCTCAAGCTTGGTGTGGTGAGACATCTTAAAGAGTACTTCAAATGGAAATAGAAAAGATTTAGGTCTTACCACTTGAAATGTTGAAAACTGGATCTGGTCTCGGATTAGGGTTTGTCGAAAAAACCCTAAAAATTCAAAATATGAATTTCAATTTTCTGAAAGGATAGAAAGATGCGCCTTGATGAGCTGATCAGCCTGGTGTATTCATAATTTGAGATCAACAAAGCTTTACCGTTTAGATTTGCCTTTTTTTCCTCCCGAGTTCACTAGGGAGACCCCTGAATTAGGGTTTGGGTTTCCCAGAGATCTACCCAGCCAAAAGTCTCGATCCAAATCTCTAAACTTTGACTTTTGCAAGGAGCTTCCAGCTAGGTCTTCAGATTTCAGAAATTCCCATTTTTGTGGATACCCTAATTTTTAGGGCCAAATCTGAAAATGCTCAGAATTGAATTCTGATTGGACAGATAGATTCTCCTTGATGAGTAGAGTCAATGTACTATACTGCGTTTCCAAAATGCGTAGAGAGAAACCCAATAAACAAGAAACTCAAGTTTTCGTCACTGCAAAATGTCTTCTTCTCAGGTTAGCTCCGATACCATGTTAAATTTTGAGCATTGATTCACAATACTCTAGGATCTTCTCTGAGAGAATAACATATATAGTATATCAATGCATAACAATCACAATAAGCATGACAAGCATCACAAGAATCAAAAGCATGAGAGACAAGAGACACAGAGTTTCCGTGGGGAAAACCCTAAGGTAAAAAACCCCACAACTTCCTCAGAGATAGAGAGAGCAATGGCTCAACCAAAGTACAACAAAAATACACTTGAGATAGTCTCCTAGAAGCAAATGATCCTCCTCCTCACTAGTGCGCCACTTTCTGAGTGAGAAAGAGATGACTTTCCGAATGATCTAAAGAGAGATCTCCTGATCTCTATTTATACTAACCTGTTTGCCAAGTGACCTTATGGGGCCGACTTGTCTAGCTAGGTACATCCACAATATAATATATATTTCAGGGCCGACCCCACACATGGTGGTCTAATAACCCATCGGCAAGTACACACACTTGCGACAGCTGTCAATCGACATGACGACACTTCCTTATAGAGGAATAACACATGTCTAATAAGGGTACAATAAATATATATGAAATACATAAATGAAATATATTCCAAAGTTACATATACATCAACACTTCTACCACCCCACCACTCACTACTTCTTTGGTTTTTATCTCCAATTTTTTACAGTAGCTCCCCGCTCCCCTCAGAAGAAAAATACAGACTGACTTCGACCTAGAATAATTCATTGACCATCTACCGACAATTGTCTCGACAATTCTCCTTGAATGTAAATGACTTATCATAAAGAAATCAGTCGTAGTCGAATCCAAATCGCCACCCGAATTATCTCCATTATATGTCCATATAACTAAACACATGCCACCATGATCAACCTCCATTCCAATCATCATTGGATATACAAAAACCACCATAGAGAAAAACCCCGACCCTACAAGTGAGTATGAATCACAACAAACATCCACCTTTACATCCCTACGATTCGACCACTCCACTAGAACTCCATCACCAAACCCCTATGTTCAGGAAGTTTCCAACCAATTGGATACAACCTAGACACCATAGGACAATTTTGAAACTCCCCAGCCACCTGCTAAAACTACCGCAACAAGTAACCAATAATTAAATCTGTCCCAGGAAACCCCGACCTCGACCAATAGTTATGATCTACCTCACTGCCCACAACCATAACTCGGCACAACCAACCTACCAACTTCAATGTCAAGCACTTCCACACTACCACCTACTTCCCCACCACCGAATGAACCAAATGTAGTCGACTACCTAAAGCCAGTCAATGAACCTGAAATACCACCCCCTCCTAATGTTGACTCAACTCCTATAGTACCAGTAGAACAACAAAATAAATAAACACACTCGACACGAGGTAAAGAGGCGACCAACAAAGAAAAAACCATAGAAAAGTAGACAAGACTTCAAAAGAGAGAGGAAAAGAGTCATAAAGGAAAAATCAAAAGCAAAGAAGAGAAAAGAAAAAGAACAACATAAATAGAAACAACATCTGCAACACCTTTAGCAGTAGCCTCTACTCACTGTCCATCTAGATCAGTTGGGTCCTATTGCAACTTTTGACCCTAGATAGGAAAAAGAAGAGTAACTAGATCTACTCATAGACGCTATCGACCGAGAGTGCGGGAAAAGAAGAAATGAATACAAAGAGCGCATTGAAACCTTGCAAGTAGAGCAATATTCATTTTTGGCTAAGTGTGAAAACTCAGTCCAACAAATATTACCCCAAGTAATACCACTGTCTTCGAGCACCTCCACAGAAAACTTGCTAGACAAAGCATATGCCTTATTTCAAAATTTTATGTCGACACTCCAAACGCAGCTGACTAAGGAACAAAAGGATCAAGCAGAAGAAACCTCTATCATAATGACTAACTAGTATACAAACTTCATAGAAGCACATAGTCTATTAGCATAATATGTGACATAAGACTCTATGACCACAGAAGTATTGCGCAACTGGTATACACATTATGGAAATGTGTTTGTTGAAATGCAGGTAACCCATGATCTTATTAACAACCTCCAACATCAATGACATGACATTAATGAAGATCTCACAAAAATCCTTGAGGACCAAATTAGTATGGAGCATAGGAAGCTATCAAAACTGGAGAATAAAGAAGATAAATGGATCATACAAGCTTGAATAAGCTTGAAAAAAGTTGACAAGATCAGATTATAGCTTCAACGCCTGCTCCCCACTATCAACAATGAAACACTCATATTAGGGAAAGACATGATCAATATTCGAGACCGAGGAGAAATTGTCTACCCTTACCGCCCTTACTATCGATATTCATAATGCACTCCATGAGTGGGAATATTTTCAACATCAACTATCTATATCTGCAGAAGCCATTATAGAAACCTGCGTCCAACAACAACTATCTACAAGCACCAGTCAAGCCCAGCAGTAACGAAAAAACTTTTCTCATTACTCAGATCTATTTAAGTTTGTGAATTTAAATCCAGTTTAGTTAGCATATCCCTATTTCTTAAGGATGAAGAAAGGTTTTGTTTATGGGGGAGATGTTGGAGGATCCTAGGTCGGCCTCCCGAATAGGTCCTCCGTTCGACCACTTCGGAGAACATGTCGAACCATCGTGTCGACCACTACATGTCAAGTCAGGTAGTCACGTCGGTTATTAAACCGACAGGCCGTTATGTAATTGTATGTAAACTATATATATAGGCTGGAGAGCCAGATACAGGGGGCATTGAGACATTGTATTGTACTTTGGTTCTAAGTAATATAAATACTTGTTGGCTTTGCGACCATTACTTATCTTGTGTTCATCTATATATAATTTCTTGTTTAATCTATATCATGTATCGCTAGTAACTATGCAATCCACTTAACTACAAAAAATACCCACAAAGAAGGAACCAACAAAGTAATAATTGATTTTATAGAGGAGAATATCATTACGAAATATTGTATTCCAGTCGAGATCACAATAGGTAATGCACAAGCATTTAGGACAAATGTTTAGTTGATATACATGGATAAATTTTCACATAAAACCAAATAACCAACATGCAATTCTGGAAGGGAAGTTTGATATTTTGAATCTAGAGATGCAGAGTTCATCGCCTTCCTTTTGGAGAGCCTCTAATTTCTCTCCATTGCTCTTATATCCATGGTAGATCTGGAAAATAAATACCCAATTCTAAAACCTAAACAATGGTTAACATGCATCACAATTTCCTCAATGGGCATCAATGGTGGCATCATAAATTCCCAAAATTTCCTCTTAGAAACAATTCACAACTATTTTCCTCTCACAGTCCACCAAACCCTCCTCGCTTCCCGCCAATGGAAAATATTAGGCACAATGGTCTATTAGTTGAGTAATTTGAGGAGGAAATCTCCATGAATTCAGGATAATCCTCTATAGCTAGGTAATTCGGAGAGGAAATATCCATGAATTCAATAATTCTCCATGAATGAAGTTGAAGAGGTCTATTGTATGTTTCAGTTCGAGCCAAAGGTAAGTCAATTCAAGAATACATGGGTCATATGTCTGGGTTCGAATTGGAGGTTGGCCATACGTTTAGGTTGTTTTCATCTACCTTGGGTAATATATGCCACATATGGTGTTGAGTTTTCTAAAATCTTGGCCCTATGTGATGCTTTCCTGATGCAAATGATTCATCAATAGCCTAATGCACCAACAACCCTTGACAAGGCTCCATTACTGGTAGTAATTGTACTCCACGAGGTACGAAACTCCTACCGTCACCCCCATGTCCTTATGATCAATACTAACATAATCTTAACCACTAAAATTTGAAAAAATATCTATAACATGAATAGTTCCTAATTAGGGAAAACATATCTATAACATGAATAGTTCCTAATTAGGGATGTTGAATAGATTAACTTGTGAATCTATGCAAAATACACTTTGAAAATTTGGAGACATCATTTATTAAGGCTTCAAGCCACCTCATGTGCCTTCATGGAATAGTAACAAGATGGGATAGAAGGATCGATTTCTCAGTGAGGATAATCGATGATGACTGTATTGACGATTATGACAATGTTGACAATGATAATGATCATCATTGGCATCATCATCACCATCACGATTGTCATCATCATCAATATCATCACCATTAAATAATCACATTAGGATAGTAACATCTTCAAGATATGTATTTTCTCTTTATGATCTCCTTTTAATTCCAAAAGAATGCATTGTAATCCAATCACATTTTTGTTGTATAGTACACTAATGGAACACAATTCATTGTTTGGGAAATGACATAAATATTATTATTATTGAAAATGATTTAATATATGATACAAGATTATGATAAAAAATTGTAAAATATAAAAAATCAATGAGATAAAGGTTCTAAGATAAGTATACCTATAAATCTATTTTCCACCAATATATGTTCTTGATTGTACACATAACATGCAAACACCTAGATCCATATCCTTATAAACCTAGACACACTTTTACTTCCATCCATGATGGTCTTTGATACAATCATCCATCCATAGTACACTTTGTACCTAAATACACATATAAAACTCTAGTACATTGTAATAAATAACCACTATGACCTCAAATTATGATGACGAACAAATTAACACCATAACACCATTTACATACATTTACCTCTTATTATGTACATGACCATGATCTAGTACCTTAGAGCACTTCACATGACACAAATTTAACTATTAGGCATTATGGTGCTAGTAAGACTGTAGACATAGTATGATCCCAAGAAGTACAATTGTCCCATGTCACGCACAATATAAATTCTAACCAATATATATGATACTAAACATATTAACCATGATATTAATCCATTACACATATTTAAACATAACCATTATCAATCATAACCCTGGTGATCGTTACTAACATAATATTAACAAATGTAATTGGAAAACATATATATCACATTAATAGTTCCTAATTGGGGATGTTGAATACATTAACTTGTGAAGACATGTTAAATACACTTTGAAACTTGGGATCCATCATTGATGAAGGTTTCAAGCCTCCTCATAAGCCTCCACATATGTGACTAGTAGTAAACTAGGTTAAAAGGACGGATTTCTTTCAAAGGATAGTTGACAATGATGAAACTGATTGTATTGATGATGATTCCAACATTGAGGATGATGATCATCATCATTTTCACCACCATTGGCATCATCATCATCGTCACCAATATTTTCATCATCATATAATCACACAAATATATTAACATCTGCAAGATATGTCCTTTCATTTTCAAATCATCTTTTAATTCCCGAAGGAATCCAATTTAATCCAATCACCTTTTTGATATATAGTACAAAACATGAAATGAATTTATTATTTGAAATATTCTATAAATGTTATTTTTGTTGGAAATGATATAATATATGATACAAGCTTATGCTAAGAAAAATATTGTAAAATTATAAAAAAACAATGGGATAAATTTTCTAAGAAAAATCTACCTATAAATCGATTTTTCCTCCCACATATGTTCTTGATTGTACCTTTCACATGGAAACACCTATATCCCTAACCTTATGTACCTAAACACACTTTTACCATTATCGACTATATCCTTGATGCAATCATCCCTTCATAGTACAACTTGCACCTAAACATGCTTAGAACACTTTAGTACATTGTAACCCATAACCACGACATAACCATGATGACCTCAAGAACACTATTATACCTAACACATTAATCACCCATTAACATCATAACACATGTCGGTACTAATATTTTCACAGTTGGAAACAAACAACAAAGTTGATCATAGGTGATGCCTATCAATTCACATTGGTTAAACTCAGAGGAATATGATTTTAAATTGATTACGAGAACATCCATATGGTCGCTAATAGAAGAACCAAGCAATCACCAGGAATTGGAATTAATGTGCATATCAACGGTGGATATTTTATTTAGTTTCCCGAAGTGAAATATATTTAAGCTACAATTTCAATCCCTTAATGGAAACCACCTTATCGACGTGGTGGCTTCAAGGACATTCATGGCTCGAAAAGTGGTCTTCCCAAACCGCTTATATCGATCCCTAAACCTTCTCTTGTCGACGTCAGCATAAAAGATAGTTTTCTCTTCATTATAATTATTTGTCAGGCCAAGGGGTTATGTGACACAAAGCCACTTCAAGTCAGGTACAAATATCGAGGTAAACAAGGGAGGCGATCTACGGTTGTTGTGCTTTCAGGCCCTAGTGGCAGCTTGAATTTTAATGAGCCAGGACTGAAACTGGATGGAAAATGCTTGGGCCACATGGAAGTCTCAATTTTATTAAGGACCCAAAAAGCGGTCTTCCCAAACTGCTTATATCAAGCCCTAAAACAACTCCTAAATTCTGCCACCCCCTTTGTGGGCCCACTTAGGTTTTTCCTAATGGATATTACTGCCACCATATAAATAGAAACGGTACTCGAGCATTAAAATCCCTCGCATCCCTCGCTTAAAGGACCATTTTCCTTATGCCACGTGTACAACTCATTTAAGTCATCTATTTTCTAATCTCTGGTATAAATAGGCTTTATTTGTATTCATCAAGAACTTATTCTTCTACTTCCATGAGTTCCTCTACTATACATCATCGCACCAGCCTCTTCACATCCAATACTGAGCAGTCTTGATCCCCTCCTTCACTTCACCATCACTGTCATGGATTCCATCGTTGACCCTGATACTTTTCCTGCCGCAAGCGCTTCACTCAACAAGGAAGAGCACTCAGGAGATGAACACTTTGACATCCACGATCTCATATCATCAATCCCCAATCTACATCAATTATCTAGAGAAACTGAACAACTAGCCAAGAGAGGAAATGGTTTGTTAAATATCTGGGGCTATGGATTAGAAAAAATTATCTTAGCATAGGCCAAAGCATTCCTAGAGCTTGTGGAATGGTGAGCTGAAAGATATGCACCCGAGAAGAAATAAGTTGTTTTTCTGCTGGGATGAGATGTCTTTCCGATTAAAATAGAACTCATCATGGACATGATAGACACCGAAGAAGATGGTTCAAGTTAATAGTTTAATGAAGAGGTCGAGGTAGGAAATATCATAGAATTATCATTAGAAAGAAGGGAAAAATTCATCCAGATGTTAATCCCTCCTAGAGCATACCTTCCTGGTACGTAGTCCATGTTCATTCTGGAAGTTTTCTCTGAGAAATACCGACCATCATTGTCCATGATCTACCAAATACTCGAGCATGAGTATGACTTGGTAAGTGATGATACTGACCTAGGATTCCTTTTTCTTATCAATTTGTCACAACATGAATCATAAATTAAGTTAGAGGTGGCATCTTCCTTACTCAGTCTATACATTTGCAGTTGAAGAATTTTCCTTCTAGAAATCTATTCATATACAATTCCTATTTAATCTACATAATTATCTATCATAATAAGGAATTCTTCATCCGAGAGGACCTCCAGAAGTGAATTACTCCTATTCAAGCTCATGAAGGATTTTCTGTGTTCTTGGATATTTTCATAACTAAATTTTATTCCTTGTTGTTTGATGCTCCTCCTCCTGGAATATTTGCAGATTTAAAGAATTTGCTCCAGTTAAATCCCAATGACTCAGTTGGAGATTGTTTTTTCTTCGAAACTCACACTGAGATTCGATTATATTGAATGCATATAGCTCAGTATAAGCTTCCTATATTCATGACACCTAGGATATTTTCCTTGGAATACATCTACCAAAGGTTCAACTGTTACGACGTACATTTCATGAAGGGAAATAGCCCCAGAACTTTCAAAGTCCCCAGTGAAGCGGGCTCGTTTAAAGAAAGAAGAATGATTGCTCAGACAGTGGTCGAAGAGATGTTGATGGATCTCAACCTCCCTACTAGATTTATGTGGAACTATGATCCTAAAGGGATCATATCTCATAAAAGACAATCTACTAGAGTAGTGGCTTATCTTCATAAGACACACCCAATATTGGACAAAATTTCCAGCTTGGATATTTGGGAATAGGTTAAACTAGATTTGGATCCAAGATAGGTAGTCATGGCACAAGTTATCCCTATGCCACATACAGTTGATACCTTGGGAAAGAGGAACACCCTTGAATCAACCTCTGATGCTGACAAAGATAAATAAGAAAGTGTCAATTCAAAGTCAAAGAAGTCCAAATCGGAAAATATATCTAGCACATCATTACAAATTAAACTGACTAACACATCTCTAGCACCTCTCATTTTGCAAAATTTTCCATATGAAGCATGGCCTCGGAAGCAGGAGACATCTTCTCAAAAAGATGCTTTGGTGACAACATCACCTTTTAAGGATGGATTATTTGGCCTGCATTCCCAAATTAAGGATGACAACATCAATCTCCAAAAGAGCTTGTTCCCAAAGAAATATATCGAGAAAGGACACTATTCCATGATGTTGTTTGCATTATATTTCAGGTAGGGGACCCTGAAGATGGAGATTTTGGAACTGCTAGTGCCTGGAGGAAAGAAGGTGCCTTCAAACTTAAGAAACCACTTAGGTCATGGTTAACTTGGATGCATTTCATTCAAAATATATCACACAGATTCACGGACAAATGGGTGAAGGAGTGTATAGAGATTTAATGAAGTACACTATGACTACTAATAAGCTATGGGCTATAGTAAACAAACTAGAGAAGCAGCTAAAAATGAAAAGTCATAAAATAAAGCCAAGTAGTTGAATATAGCCGATCTAGAGCAGAAAATTACAAAATTCATAACGGACCCAAATGATGCAGCTCTAGTTCAAATCGAGTTAAGAGAAAAGGAAAAGGAGATTTTAGGTTTGAAAAAAAAGCTCAATATACCCATGGTTGAGCATTCTCAAACAGTTGAATTTTTAGCAATACCTTCTGAGTTGGACAAAGGAATTTGTTGAGGGACAGACACTCAAGGAAAATATTGCTTCTTTGGAAAGCGAAGTAAATGATCTCAAGAAGCAGAATCAAGATGCTCTTCTTCAAAAGTTCACAATTTTACAAGCCATGTCTTCAGCAGACCCTCAAAATAAACTCGCATAGGCAATCACATAAATGAGTCTTAAATATACCTAGTTGAATCATGAACATGATCAACTAAAGCTCAAATTTGATTGTAAAATATAAGCATGTCGGATCTATGAAACAGAGACAACAATTAATAGAGATGCATGCGGAAAATAAATTGTCAAAACACTGATGCAAACGTTTTGCAATAGTTCATGCATTATCATAAACTCAGAAGATAACTATAGTGTGTAACAATGGATATAATAAGCCAAGCAATTCGGATTCAAGAGAGGTCATTCGAATTGAATGCATGAGAGTGGATTACTTGGAAGTTAAAACCACTCATCACATCAATTAATAACTTAAGTACTATGAAAATTACTCTAACAGACTCTGAAATTGTCTAACTAAGTCTAACTGAATCCAAAACTCAACTGAATGCCAAAAAATAGGGGAGGGAGCCTTTTTTTCTACATTTAACTTAATATTAGGTGAGAATAACACAAGATGAAGTCAACCAGTGTAGTAGGGTTCCTTATAGTCTCCAATTGGATGAATAAACTAAAAAATGCTTTTAGTTGGACTGAGTAGGGCGCTTTAGTCATGCAAATCACTCCCTAAATGATGGATGAGGCCCAGTTAATTGATATTGATGGCCTAGTTGACTCCTTGAATGTAGGAGGTGGCCCAATTTACTGAAACTGTGATCTGTTGATGATGTAAGCACATGATTGAGTCATAATACTTAGGATAAGTGGAAAATTAAGCTGTGAATCTCAAATAAATGATGTGTAGTTGTAAAATGCTCCAACACCCCCCCTTAATATAATCTCATGTGGAGGAGTAAAAAAATAATAAAAGGGCCCTAGGGACAAAGGCCATAGGTCACCCAGTACATAAATAATCCTATAATTGCTCAAAAACTCTAAGTGAGGAAAGAGGGAAAAACCCAGTAGGAAATAACCCCCCCCCAAACTGAACACTGAAGGATCTAATATGTCCTCACCATAGTAGAACTCACCCCCAACGGTGAACAGAGGAAAGATAACTTATTCTCAGTGAATCTCTTGGTGAAGATGTCTGCAATTTTCTCTTCTGTAGAGCAATATTGTAGTACAATGCTTCTCTCATGCACAAGATCTTGGATCTACTGCATGTGTATCTCGATATGCTTGTTCCTCTATCTATGAACCAGATCTGTCAATATATTGATAGCACTCTGATTGTCAAAAAATATGACAGTAGAAGTGGTTCTACCAATATCAAACTCTGCTAGAATACCCTGCAACCAAACTGCCTGAATGCAAGCATTGACTGCTCCTCGATACTCTGCCTCTGCTGAAGATAAGGAAATGGTAGCCTATTTTTTTCTTGACCAACAAATAGGCCCTGTTCCAATCATGAAAACATATATGGAAGTGGAAATCCAATCAATTCTATCACCTTCCCAATTTGAATTAGTGAATCCAACCAAGTCAAGATCGGAATCCGCAACATAGTGTATGCCAAAATGTCTCATACCTTGCACATAGTGCAAGATCCTTTTGGATGCCTTCTAGTGAAGTTCATGGGGCTATTGAATGTACCTTGAAACAACATTCATGGCATAATAAATATCAGGCCTAGAGTGTGTCAGATACAAAAGACTACTAATCAACTGTCTGTATAGTGTAGAATCACCATCGTCAAGAATGATTCCTGAGAGGAATGGGAATGGTGCTTGTTTACATTATTCCATATTGAACTTATTTAGAAGGTACAAAGCATATTTTGATTGATATATCATAATCCCATCAAAATTCTTAGTGATCTCAAGACCAAGAAACTGCATCAATAGCCCTAAATCACTCATATCAAATGCTTGGTGTAGAGCGGGTTTTATAGTGTCAATCAAAGCAAGAATGATTCCTATAATCAATAGGTCATCAACATAAATGAAAATTATCATTAAATTACCTTCATTTTTCTATAGATACGCATTCTGATCTGATTTGAATCTCACAAAATTTTGCGACAGAAGAAAGGAATCCATCTTTGCATACCAAGTTCTTGGGGCCTATTTTAAACCATACAAGGATTTCCTTAAATTTAGAAAAAGTGTTGGATATGATATGCAAACTTAAGGATGCTTCATTTAAATCTCTTCCTGAATATATCCATGAATAAATTCACTCTTCCAATCCATGTGGTGCACCACCCAGTGCTTGGATGCGAAAATTGCCAAAACTAGGCGGATTGAATCCATTTTTGCAAATGTTTCTGTGTAGTCCACACCATGAACTTGTGAGAAACCCTTTTTCACCAACCTAGATTTGTATTTTCAGGTTGAACCATCAGCAGAAAACTTGGTTTGGTACATCCATTTTCATTGAACTAATTTCCTCCGAGGTGGAAGAGAATCTAGCTCCCATGTTGCATTTCTTTGAAGAGAATTGTACTCTTCATCCATGGCGGTTTTCCATCTCGGATCTCGGTGGGAGTGGTAGTATCATTTAGGATCTGAACCAATCATAAAAAAAAAATTCATACAGTAATGGATCAGAATATGAAATAGCCATACCTTTCTTTGAATGTTTTCTCGGGTTCTTCTTGGATCGACATAATTTCCAATGTTAGAACCAACAGATGTGAGAGTCTTTTCTTCCCACTTTGGAAACTGAAGGGGATCATATGGACTCAAATCCAAACCTGATATTTCATGTTCATTAATTTCTTATAAAATTTCAGAAATATCAGAACAAAAAATTTGATTATCTTCTTCAAAATCTTCTTCTTAGAGAGGAAGAAATTTGGCAGTTTCTTCCTCCACTTGTTGTAGATCATGAAACGGTTCCTCAAATTAAACATTTTACTCGATGAATATATTTTGGATATGATATCCATGAGTTTTATCCTTTGTATTCTTTATCATATCCAATGATTATGCACTCAGTACTTTCTCTTTCTAAGTATTTTCTCTCCTCAATCGGAATTCTAGCCCATGCAGTGGAGCCAAATACCCTGAGATGTGACACATCAGCCTTATGACTAGTGTAGGATTCGAAAGGAGTTGTACCTTTCACGGATGAGTGTGGAAATATGTTCTGAATGTATGGAGAAACATCCATGTTCTCATCTCAAATATTTGAAGCCATATTTTTCGACTCAAGCATACAAGTAACCATCTCTTTCAATGCTCGTTTTTCCTCTCCACTACAACATTTTGCCGAGGTGTGTAGGGGGACTGTGTGCTGGATTTGGATTCCATTTTCTGCAAAATGTAGAAGAATATCTGATTTGATATATTCTCCACCATTATCAGATCTGACAGCTTTTATCTGTTGATGTATATGTAACTTCGGAATGTATTTCATCTGTATATTATATTTATATTTATTGTACCCTTATAAGAGATGTGTTATTCCTCTATAAGGAAGTGTCATCATGTGGATTGACAAGTGTCGCAAGTGTGTGTACTTGCCGATGGGTTATTAGACCACCTTATGGGGTCGGCCCTGATTAATATATAATATAATGTGGGTGTATCAAAGTAGACAAGTCGGCCCCAGTAGGTCACTGGGCAAAAAGGTGAGTATAAATAGAGATAGGAGATCTCTATTTTACTCACTCGGAAAAGTAACTATCTCTCTCTCTGAAAAGTGGCGCACTAGTGAGGAGGAGGAGGATCATCTGCTAGGAGACTATCTCAGTGTTATTTGGTTGTATTTTGGTTGAGCCATTGCTCTCTCTATCTCTGAGGAAGTTGTGGGGTTTTTCACCTTAGGGTTTTCCCCACGGAAACTCTGTGTCTCTTGTCTCTATGCTTTTGATTCTTGTGATGCTTGTGATGCTTGTCATATTATGATTGTCATGCATTGATATACTGTAGATGTTATTCTCTCAGCAAAGATCCTATAGTATTGTGATTTAATACTAAAAAAATTTAACATGGTATCAGAGCCTAACTGAGAAGAAGACATTTTGCAGTGACGGAAGCTTGTATTCCTTGTTTATTGGGTTTCTCTCCACAGATTTTTGAAATTCAGTATAGTAGATTGGATCTACTCATCAAGGCGCATCTATCTGTCCAATCAGAATTCAGTTCCGAGCATTTTCAGATTTGGCCCTAAAAATTAGGGTTTCCACAAAAATAGGAATTTCTGGAAACTGAAGTTACAGCTGGAAGCGCCTTGCAAAAATCGAAGGTTTGAGCTTTGGATCGAGATTTTTTGCTGGGTAGATCTCCGGGAAACTCAAAACCTAATTCAGGGCTCTCCCTAGTGAACCTGGGAGGACAAAAAGGCAATTTTGAAGGGCAAGACTTTGCTGATCTCAAATTCTGAATGTACTAGGCTGATCAGCTCTCCAAGGCGCATCTTTCTATCCTTTCGGAATTTTGAAATTCACATTTTGAATTTTTAGGGTTTCTCTGACAAACCCTAATCCGGGACCAGATCCAGTTTTCAGCACTTCAAGTGGTGAGTCCTAAATCTTTTCTATTTCCATTTGAAGTACTCTTAAAGATGTCTCTCCACACCAAGCTTGAGGATAAGCTTGAAGGGGCTGATAACTTCCGAGCCTGGAAGTATAGGATTGGGCTAATCCTGGAAGAGAATGAGTTGGACTCATATGTGAAAGAAGACATCCCTATCCCAGAGGATGAAGAGGCCAAGGCATTGCACAAGAAGAACTTGGTCAAGGCAAAGAGAATCATTGCTGATTCTATCAAAGACCATCTCATTCCCCATGTGTCTTCTCTCAAGACACCCAAGGAGATGTTTGAATCCTTGACCAAGCTATTTGAAGGAAAGAACATAAATCGGAAGATGACCCTGCGGAACCAATTGAAAGCAGTAAAGTTTCAGAATGGAGAAACCATTCAATCTTACTTTTCAAGGGTCTCTCAAATCAAGGAACAATTAGAAGCAGTAGATGAAATGGTGGAGAATGGTGAGGTGGTGATGACTACTCTAAATGGCCTACCCAGGTCATGGGATTCCTTTATTCAAGGAATTTGTGCAAGGAAGAAGTTGATCTCTTTCAGTAGACTTCGGGAGGAATGTTCTCAAGAAGAAGCTAGACTTATAGCTCGTGAGGAAAAGATGGGAGGAGAAGATCAAGCTCTTGCAGTTCACACCAAAAGAAGCAAAACCAAGAAGGATCTCTCTCGCCTCAATAGATCCCATCAAAAGAAGAACAAGAAAGACCTAAGATGCTTCACATGCAATGAGAAGAGTCACTTTGCTTCAGATTGTCCTAAGAACAAAAGGGATAATAACAACAACCCTAGTAAGAAGAAGAAGGGCAACAAAAGAAGGTTTCATGCTCATGCTGCCGAAGATGATGAACCCCCAAAGAAGAAGGCTAAGGCAGAAAGTAGTAGTGATGATGACTCATCAAGTGAAGAAGAATATGTTATGATCTCTGCACTCACTGGTACCATCTCCCATGGTTGTAATGATTGGTTTATTGATAGTGGGGCCTCCAAACACATGACTGGGTTCAAGGAATCCTTTTTGAACCTTTCTGAACATGAATCACCCCATAAGGTGAAACTTGGGGATGATTATCAATATCCAATCAAAGGAAGTGGTGAAGCCTCCTACAACCTAGATTCTGGAAAATCATTGAAGATGAAAGAAGTACTTTATGTACCTGGGCTCAAGAAGAACTTACTCTCCATCTCTTCATTGGATGCAAAAGGTATGAGGGTTGCATTTGTGGATGGCCAAGTCCTAATGTGGCCAAAGGGAAAGACCATAGATGATGCAGTAGTGATTGGAGAGCAAGAGGGAGGCTTGTATAAATTGAAGGGACAACCTGAACTTGCCATGGTACATGAATCCATGGAGCCAAGTGAACTTTGGCATAGAATACTTGCTCATATGCACTATAGGGCACTTCCAATTGCAAGCAAGGCAGTAGAGGGTCTTCCTGAAATCAAGACCAAGCATGAAGGTGTCTGCAAAGGATGTGCAAAAGGAAAGAACACTAAGAAGGCTTTCCCAAGCAGTGAAAGCAAGGCAAAAGACATTCTGGAAATCATCCACTCAGATGTATGTGGCCCCATGTCATCCAGTTCCCTAAGTGCGTATGTTTACTATGTATCATTCATTGATGACTTCTCCAGAAAGACTTGGGTATACTTCTTGAAAGGAAAAGATGAGGTGCTTGAAAAATTCAAGGAATTTAAAAACTTGATGGAGAATCAAACTGACAAGAAGATCAAAACTTTCAGATCCGACAATGGTGGAGAATTCACCTCAAATGACTTCAAGAAGCTTTGCAGTGATTCAGGGATTAAGAGGGAGTTGACTGTTCCTTATAATCCTCAACAGAATGGAGTTGCAGAAAGGAAGAACAGAACCATCATGGAAGCAGCAAGGGCAATGTTGCATGACCAGGATCTTCCTATGCATCTATGGGCAGAAGCAGCTAGAACAGCTGTATATGTGCAGAATAGAACACCCCACAAGATATTGGAAAACAAGACACCAGAAGAGGTCTTTTCTGGTAAGAAACCTGAAGTCAGCCATCTCAGAATATTTGGTTGTCCAGTATATACTCATGTCCCAAAAGAGAAGAGGACTAAACTAGATCCTTCAGGAAAGAAGGGCATCTTTGTGGGATATAGTGAAAGCTCGAAGGCTTACAAAATATACTTTCCAGGGTTCAAGAAAATTGATGTCAGTAGGGATGTAACATTTGATGAAAACTCAGCATTCATCAAATCAAGGAAGACACCTACCGAAGTTTATGAAGAACCTAAGGAAACAAGATTTCAGGACACTACCATGACTGAAGCAGTTCCAGAAGTGGTTCGTGAGTTTGAAGATCCACAAGAACCTGTAGATCCACCCCGTGAGGATAACTCTCACAAGAGGAAACCTGTATGGGCTAGAGAGCTCATTCATGATGCAGAAAGATTTGGCATTCCAGAAGAAGAACACAGAGCAAAGAAGAGAACCAGATCACACACCAGTTATGTTGCCTTACTCTGTGACATTATGAACAAAGAGCCTTCCAGTTATGAAGAGGCAGTAGAAAAGAAAGAGTGGAAGGATGCTATGGTTGAGGAATACCAATCAATAATGAAGAATGATGTTTGGGATGTTATCCCAAGACCTAAAGAGAAGTCTGTTGTGACTTCCAAGTGGATCTACAAAATCAAGCATGCTGCAGATGGCAGTGTGGAAAAATACAAAGCAAGATTCGTAGCTCGTGGTTTCTCTCAAAAAGAAGGAATAGATTATGAAGAAACCTTTGCACCTGTAGCCAGGTATACTTCCATCAGAACAGTACTTGCCCTGGCTGCAGCAATGAAATGGAAGATACACCAGATGGATGTCAAGACTGCCTTCCTGAACGGTGTAGTAGAAGAGGAAGTATATGTGGAACAACCACTCGGTTTCGAAATACATAACAGGGAATCATATGTATGCAGATTGAAGAAAGCCTTGTATGGCTTGAAGCAAGCTCCCAGAACTTGGTATGGTAGGATGGACAGTTTCCTATCTAGTTTGGGCTTTACCAAGAGTAAAGCGGATTCCAACATTTACTACAAGGTTGAGGAAGGGAATCTTGTGATTCTACTACTGTATGTGGATGACCTATTTATGATAAGAGATGACAGACTGATTGCGGATACCAAGAGGAAGCTTGCAGCTGAATTCGATATGAAAGACTTGGGAATGATGCACTATTTACTAGGTATGGAGGTGTGGCAGAATGCAGGTGGGATCTTCCTTGGTCAAGGGAAGTACATAGTAGATATCCTGAAGAGATTCGGGATGATGGATTGCAAGGCCATGGCCACACCGATGGCATCAAATCTGAAGCTTCTATGTGATGCTTCATCTGAGCCAGTTGATGTCTCTATGTATCATCAGATGATTGGGTCCTTGATGTACCTGACGAACACGAGACCAGACATTTGCTTTGCTGTGAACACATTGAGCCAGTTCCTGACAGATCCAAGAAGTGTTCACCTGGTTGCTGTAAATCATGTTCTAAGGTACCTAAAGGGTATAGTGGATTATGGGCTCAGGTATGAGGCGAATCAAAAGTTTAACCTACAGGGTTATGTTGATTCAGACTGGGCTGGCAGTGCTGCAGACAGGAAGAGCACATCTGGGTGTTGCTTCAGTATGGGATCAGGTGTGATCTCTTGGTTTAGCAGGAAGCAGTCTTGCGTGGCACTGAGTACAGCTGAGGCAGAGTATGTTGCAGCCTGTTTAGCTAGTTGTGAGGCAGTATGGCTACGGAAGCTACTGTCTGAGTTATTTGATCTCCCGTTGGAGGCTACTGGTATCTTCTGTGATAACCAGAGTTGTGTGAAGCTGTCCGAGAACCCATTGTTTCATGACAGGTCGAAACACATAGAGATCAAATATCACTATATCAGGGATATGGTGCAGAGAGGAGCTGTGAAGCTCCTGTATGTTGCGACGGACGAGCAGATTGCAGATGTGCTGACGAAGCCACTAGCAAGGGTGAAGTTCGAGTACTTTAGAGAGAGGCTTGGCGTGCTTCAGATCGAGGATACTTCGAGGAAGAAGTGATGGACACATTTGCTGAAGCCATTCCAAGCATGTTGGAAGGAGGATCCTTCACATGGCTGTGGATGTAAGCGCTGGATGATGAGCATCAGGATGATGTTCTGGTTTCTGCTTGGATATGATCAGTTGGATCATTTTATGTATGTATGTATGCATCATGTGGATGCTGGATATGATCAGTTGGATCATTTTATGTATGTATGTATGCATCATGTTGGATGCTTGGACCATGTATCTGTATATGTATCAGGTGGATACATTGTATGATCAGTTGGATCATTTTATGTATGTATGTATGCATCATGTTGGATGCTTGGACCATGTATCTGTATATGTATCAGGTGGATACATTGTATGATCAGGTGGATCATGTATGGTGATATGTATCATGTATTTGTATTTGTATCAGGTGGATACATTGATGATCAGGAGGATCATGTATGATGATATGTATCAGGTAGATACTTGGTATGCATCAGGTAGATGCATTGATGATCAGGAGGATCATGTATGGTGATATGTATCATGTATTTGTATTTGTATCAGGTGGATACATTGATGATCAGGAGGATCATGTATGATGATATATATCAGGTAGATACTTGGTATGCATCAGGTAGATGCATTGATGATCAGGAGGATCATGTATGATGATATGTATCATGTATTTGTATCAGGTGGATACATTGATGATCAGGAGGATCATGTATGATACTTGGTATGCATCAGGTAGATGCATTGATGATCAGGTGGATCATGCAGCAGGATGTTACAGTGATGATCAGGATGATCATAGATGACGAGCTTCAGGATGTTGCTCCAGATGACATGCAGCAGGATGTTGCAGTGATGATCAGGATGATCATAGATGACGAGCTTCAGGATGTTGCTCCAGATGACATGCAGCAGGACGTTGCAGTGATGATGATCAGGATGATCATGGATACATCAGGATGATGTATGGTGAGTATCAGGTTGATACTCTATGGCCGTGGATCAGGTTGTGCAGATGAGCATGTAATTCGTTGCCCTGGGAGATTTGCAGATGGTCTTTCGAGGTTTTGCCTATGGCATGTAATTCAGTGCCCTGGGACATCTGGCAAATGCTCTTTCGAGGTTTTTCTCTGGGAGGACATGTAATTCGTTGCCCTGGGAGATCTGCAGATAGTCTTTCGAGGTTTTTCCTATGGCATATAATAACGCCCTGGGATATATGGCAGATGCTCTTGCGAGGTTTTGTCCTATGGCATGTAATTCGTTTCCCTGGGAGATCCGATAGGTTGGGATGTGTGCCCGTAATCAGTCCTGGGATGCTCTTGCGAGGTTTTTCCATGACCACATGTAATTTGTTGCCCTGGGAGATCCTATAGGTAGAGCTGTGTGCTCGTAATAGCCTAGGATGCTCTTGCGAGGTTTTGTGGTGAGGTCACATGTAATTCGTTGCCCTGGGAGATCCTATAGGTAGAGTTGTGTGCTCATAACAGCCTGGGATGCTCTTTCGAGGTTTTGTGACGGACGTAAAAGTCCTGAGGATTCCACAGTATGGCCAGTGATGACGAAGACCTGTAGGTGGTGGGCCTACATCCAGTATGAAAAAGGACTGGCTCTGTAGAACTTCCTATGACGAGTAGAGACAGAGATTGGTTGAGATAGTAGCAGCAGTGACAATGATGATGACGATGCATCGATGACGATGATCCAGAGAAGAAGACTTGTCTAGCTGATCTGTGTCGAGAAATACCTTCCTAGTTAAGAGGGAGTGTTGATGTATATGTAACTTCGGAATGTATTTCATCTGTATATTATATTTATATTTATTGTACCCTTATAAGAGATGTGTTATTCCTCTATAAGGAAGTGTCGTCATGTGGATTGACAAGTGTCGCAAGTGTGTGTACTTGCCGATGGGTTATTAGACCACCTTATGGGGTCGGCCCTGATTAATATATAATATAATGTGGGTGTATCAAGTAGACAAGTCGGCCCCAGTAGGTCACTGGGCAAAAAGGTGAGTATAAATAGAGATAGGAGATCTCTACTTTACTCACTCGGAAAAGTAACTATCTCTCTCTCTGAAAAGTGGCGCACTAGTGAGGAGGAGGAGGATCATCTGCTAGGAGACTATCTCAGTGTTATTTGGTTGTATTTTGGTTTATCCATTGCTCTCTCTATCTCTGAGGAAGTTGTGGGGTTTTTCACCTTAGGGTTTTCCCCACGGAAACTCTGTGTCTCTTGTCTCTATGCTTTTGATTCTTGTGATGCTTGTGATGCTTGTCATTTTATGATTGTCATGCATTGATATACTGTAGATGTTATTCTCTCAGCAAAGATCCTATAGTATTGTGATTTAATACTAAAAAAATTTAACATTATCTTTCTCCTAGTAGCAGTCTCAACAGAAGCCTTAAAGTTTTTAAAATTTTCAAGCACTTCCAATTTGTTCTTGAGAAAGTAGACTCATGTGAATCTGAAGAAGTCATCAATTAATGTCAGAACATACCTTGATCCATTCATGGAGGGATTTGGTAAAGGACCACCGATATCACTATGAATTAGCCCCAAAATACAAGAATTTCTGCCATCTTTTCCTCGACCGAACTTGTGCTCATGATGATTTCCAATGATGCAACCCATGCATATCCCTTTTGAGGATTTGATGTTCGGAAGGCCTTCAACCATGGAATTTTTTCGTAGAAGCTGATTTTTTTTATAATTTAGGTGTCCAAACATCTCATTCTGTAGATGGATAACCTCTTTACCATGAGTCAGAAGGGCACTTGGCTTTTCATGTGGAAAAAGGTGGGAAAACTCATATGTTTTTGTAGCATGATTTTCCTTGCCTAGTGCAATGAGCTTTCCGATGGAAATATCATAAATTTCATCATTAGGGTTGACTACAACCCTCTTGGGAAAACCAGTGTGTGTCATCTGATACATAGAAATTAGGTTCAAAGCTTGAAAAGGAACATAGAGAATTGTTGGAGCATAGGCCGCAGCTACGACAAAGCTGCCAGTTTTGGGGAAAAAGCACTAAGTTTTGAAAGAAAAGTGCTAATTTTGGGGAAAAGCACCATTTTTGGGCAGAAATGAACAGTGTGAGCAATGGCACCAGATGGACGAGCTCACTGCAGATTACAGGCTGGAAATCGCGGAGCTCACGCACACAAGTCAAAGGAAAAAGTAAATAAGGTGGCCGAGTAGAAAGCTCAACCACCACAGTAAATGAAGCAGCAGAATAGAGGGCTCAGCTACCCTCATTAAGGAAAAGTACAGAAAGTTATGGTTGCTCGGACCAAGGAAGAGCAACAAGCCGAAGCATTGAAGGTGAAGGAAAAGGAGCAAAGAATGATGAAGCGATGCCCATACTCACGATCTGAGCTGGAAATCATGGAGTCTGCAGGAAGTTGTGACGTGACTGCAAGAGGCGCCTACAGTACACCTAGTTGTGTCTGCGGTTAGGGTTTTTTGGGATCACTGTTGGGAAAGGCCCACAGTTTTGTAAAGGTGCAACCCTCAGGGCCACCTATATATATGTGTAATTGAAAAGGGAAATGGGTTAGAAGGTTAGAGAGTAGATAGTTACTAAGTTATACAGACAGTCTAAGTTGATGTCTAAGTCATTTTGTATTGTTGTATTTTGTAAGTTGTTAATGACCATTTTGTGCATGTAAGAAGGACGCGATCTCGCAGGGAGACCGCTTGGCGTAAGGGCCATTGCATGTATCGACCAGTCGCAAGAGGACTGAGAGGGGAATGTAATTGTATGTCTTTGTTATGGTAGTCTCTGTAGAAGAAGAGAATAGATCTAAGAGAAAGGCTCCCAGCTGTGTGCGTGGAGTTTCCCAAAAAGATCTAAGGCTGCAGCTATGTGCGTAGCGGAACTGTGTTATCCCCATCTCAAGATAATATAAAACACAGTTCCCGTGGACGTAGCTTCCCTCCTGGGAGTGAACCACATAAATCTTGTTGTTGTGGTGATTCTTTATGTGATTGCATTTCTTTGCTTTACTGTCTATGTTTCTATGAATGTTTCGCTATCTTTATGAATGATTATGTAGAATAAATCCTGGAATCTCCCTTAGAAGTTGTACTCGTGCATCGTCGAAGGAGTCTGTAAGAACACTATCGCCACAGTGCTAAAGGAGTGTGTTACTGTGCTGTGGTGCAAGGGCAGAGACGATACATAGTGTATAGGAGGTAGCGGGTAAAAGACTCGTGCGCAGGTGCTGAGCTACCACGTAGCTCGGTCGAGAAGAGTGAGATCCAGCGCTGTAGCGCTGGGAGACCTGTGAAAGAGTAAGATGCTCTGTTTAGGGGTTACTTCCAAGAAGGGGAGAGAGAAGACTGTAGACTCCACACCACCTGGGTTAAGGAAACATGATTCCTTAGCCCCCCCATAGCCACTTCGAGTGAGACTTCGGGCTACTGCGCAGCTCGTCTCCGAAAGGGCCAGTGCGCCAAAGGGGTGTTTGTTGCTGCGCATCCTGAAAACCCGGGTCTGTCCAGAAAGCATCCAACAAGAACATTTTGAAAACTGTCATGTTCTAAATGAATAGTACATTTTCCTTTCGAAAAAATTTGTGAATCATCTCCCATGTGGATGGAGATGCAACTATTCAAGTCTGATGAAGAGAAGGAGTCTTTTCTTGCAAACATGTGATTTGAAGCTCCTGAATATATGAGAAGAGTTGTAGAATTTGAAACGCTTTCCATGAGTGCATGACCACTTTCTGCATGATCATTATTGTCATTCTTCCTTGCGCCATCTGGAAGAGTTATGTTGTTTTTCTCCAAGAGAAGGGCCATATTATCAATAGTTTTCTTCATGCATGATTTTTCTGGATGAAATCCCCTACCATAGTAAGAACACTTTGTCTTCTCCTTTCCCTTTTGCTTGTATTTTATTGAACCGGAGGGCTCATCTGATTGCTTGGTATTCTCCTTTTTCTTGGGATGATCAAACTTGGTCTTCTCTTTCTTTTTCTTTCATTTACCATTCGTAGCTTTGAGTCCTCCAACAAATAGGGATTGATATTTGGAGGTTTTTATGGACCCCATATGAACAAGCTTTTCATGCTCTTTTGTTAAGGAATCAATGAATGCATTCAAGGTAGGCATCTTCCAATTTGGAGTGGTAAGTTTTCCCAAATGGAAAGTAGAGACAAACGCTGAATAATCCTTTCCTAGCTTTGTAAGGATAGAAAGAATCAACTGCTCATCTTTCTTCTCAACATCACATTGCTTCAACTGAAGCACCAAATGCTTGAAGTTGGTGAAGAAATCATTGATGCTCTCGAAATTCTTAGGATTTAGGGAAATCAGTTCATTCTACAACTGATAAGCCTTTGTCTCATCCTGCTTTCCAAAGAGCTTGGCAAGTTGTTCCCATACTTATTTTGGAGTCTTCAATCCGTTGAGATGGACAAGAATATATTTCAAAATATTGAGACATAAGAAACCATAAGCATCATCAAGCTTATTGAAGTATTTGGACTTCTCTATGGTAGCATTAGGCTTTGGTTATGTGCCCATAGTAACTCTGAAGAGTCCCTTCGAGCGCAATACAATCTCTATGACATATTTCCACTAATGGTAGTTGAAAGGAGTAAGGATATCTTTCGAAGAAGAGTCCATTTCTGCTATATAGAATGCAATAGGATACTATGAGAAACCTGCAATCACAAAAAAACAAGAACTTTTTAGGTCAACAACCTGTACTTTTCAAGTTACATCACACCTGGCATAGACTATCAAGCAAGCTTGAAAAGTTATATGCACAATATCGATGAATTATGTGGAAAACTTCCAGCTTCTGGTGCAGAGTTGGAATATTTTTGAGAAATCTTGCTCAAGATTCATATGTGTTCCAGTTGCAGAAAGCACTGGTGCAGAAAGAACTGGTGCAGAAGTGCAGAAACACTAGTGCAGAAGTGCAGAAACACTGTAGAAAAGTTTCCTTGTCCTGCCATGGCTCTGATACCATGTAAAATCTAAGCACAACAGATCTTAGAAACAAAGACAACAATTACTAGAGATGCATGCGGAAAATAATACGTAAAAAAAATATGCAAAAGGTTTGCAGCAGTTCATGCATTATCATAAACTCATAATACAATTAAAATATGTAACAATGGCAGCAATAAGATAAGCAATTTGAATTCCATAGTGTTCATTTGAATTGAATGCATGAGAGTGGATTACATGGAAGTTAGCACCACTCGGGACATCAGTTAACCACTTAACTACTATGAAACTGACTCTAACAAACTCTGAAACTTTTTAACTGAGACTAACTAAATCCAAAACTCAACTGAATTCCCAAAAATATGAGAGGGGTGCCTTTCTGTCTGCAATTAACTGAATATTAGATGAGAACAACACCAGATGAAGTCAACCAATGTAGTAGGGTGCCTTTTAGTCTCCAGTTGGATGAATAAACTAATAAATGTTGTCAATTGGACTAATTAGGTTGCTTTATTCATGCAAATCACTCCCTGGATGATGGACGAGGCCCAGTTAACCGATATTGATGTCCCAATTGACTCCCCAAATGTGAGAGGAGGCCCAATTTACTGAAACTGTGATCTATTGATGATGTAAGCACATGATTGAGTCAGAATACTTAGGATAAGTGGAAAATTAAGCTTTGAAGCTCAAATAAATGATGTGTGGTTGGAAAATGATCCAAAAGTGATGATCTAAGGAATGAAAATTAGGAAATAACTAAAACAGACCTGATCATTTCTGAACTACAACAGTCCAAAATAGACTTACAAAAAGGTATTCAAAATCTATCTAGAAAGATCATGGGAAATCCTTTACTAAAGGAAACAAAGTCTATAATTTAGGAACAAATAGAAACAATTATAACAGCATAATGGATTCATTTCATTATCTCACAAGAAGAGTGGGAAATTGCTGAGACAACTTCCGAGGACTCTCATTCAATTGTTAACATCGTGGACAAAAAGACAAATATGGAAAAGGATGTAATTGATTGCTTCAAATAAAAAAACTTTTATGAGCTTCGTGTTGATGTATATGTAACTTCGGAATGTATTTCACATATATGTATATTGTATTCCTATAGAGATGGTATTATTCCTCTATAAGGAAGTGTCGTCATTTATACTGTAAATGTCGTAACTTATTCTTGATGGGTTATTAGACCACCTTGTTGGGGTCGGCCCTATATAAGTCATGTGGGTCAAAGGGTTATTAGACCACCCTATTGGGGGTCGGCCATGTGGGTCAAAGGGTTATTAGACCACCCTATTGGGGGTCGGCCCACTCAGCATTATGTTATGTGGTTAAGTTCGAGCCTACATGAGTTAGGTAAAAAGGCAAGTCAAGTCAAGTATAAATAGAGTGCAGGAGGCACTCTATTTTCTCACTCACTTCTCACTCATGCACTCAAGGAGGAGTGGCACACTTATGGAGGAGGAGGATCTGCTGCTAGGATATGTCTATCTCTTATGGTTGGTTGTATCATTGCTCTATCTATCTCTGAGGAAGTTATTGGGGTTTTTCACCTTTATGGTTTTCCCCAAGTAAATCTTTGTGTCTCTTGTGTGCTTGCATTATTGTCTCCATGATTCATATGCTGTAGATATGCTGTACATGTTGTTCTCTCAGTTAAGATCCTAGATCTTAATTGAAGTAAATTCTGAAAATCTAACATGGTATCAGAGCTATCCTGAAAGAAGGCATGATATGGCATGTATGACACTTGTTGCACTTACAATGCTAGGGCTTGATATAGAAAAAACCAGTCATCGTAGAACTTTCGCTATAAATCCGTTTTGGCGAAGTTTTCAGATATGAAATTGTTACAGGACGAAGATTAAATCTACAGGTACCTTGTGTCCAAAGTACAACCTCTAACTCGTTTTACTTTGTGATTTATGATCTGTGCAATATAGGGTTTCTGCCTCTTCCAGATCTGAGTCAAAATCAGGTGACCTTGGGAAAAAGGTCATAACTTGGGCTAGGAAGCTCGAAATGAAATTTCGTAAAAAGTGACAGGTAGTGCATAGACGGTACTATCTCAGAAACATTTTTTAGAGGCCGAAGTTGAACCAGTGACACGTGGAACGCCGTACAAGTTTGCTCTCCTGTATTATCCCATAAACAGGTCACGTTGTGACACTTGGCATAAATCTCTCTCAGAGAATCCAATTGAGGTCATACATATCAGGATGGAAAGATAACAGGCCGAGATATCTGAAGAAAAGTTTTCAGAGGCCGAAGTTGAAACAGTGACATGTGGCACGTCGTACAAGTTCGCTCTCCTGTATTATCCCAAAACAGGTCACGTTGCGACATTTGGCATAACTCTCTCTCAGAGAATCCAATTGAGGTCAGACCTATCAGGATGGAAAGATAACAGGTCAGGATATCTCAGGAAATGTTTTTAGACCCTGTGGATTGAAAAGTTCAGAGCTACACCAGAAACAATCAGGTACATATTTCTGTCAAAACAGAATTATTTTTTAGTACCTTCATTCATGGCTTCCGGAATTTAGGGCTCTGGAGAAAGTTGGAATTTTTGTAATCGGAGACCACGGATGGATGCTACTCATCAAAATAGAAATTTAGAGACCAATATCAGAATTTTTGGTTGGTAAAAAGGCTGGGCTTGATCAAACCCTAGTTTGGGACTTTGATCAGAAAAGTGGAAAATTAGGGCTTCTGTAAAAATGGGAATTTTTTAAATCTGTGACCACGGCTGGAAGCTCCTCAGAAAAATAGAAGCTTAGAGCTTTGGATCAAACCTTTTGATTGGGTAGAAGAGTGGGCTTCATCAAACCCCAGTTCAGGGTCACGTCCAGTGAATCCGAAAGTTTCAAAGGCAAAATTGAGGAGTGAAACTTTGCAGTTTTCAAATTCTGAATATACCAGTTTGATCAGCTCATCAAGGCGCATATTTCTATCCTTTCGGAAGTTTGAAATTCAAAGTTTGAATTTTTGGGGTTTCTCTGACAAACCCATATCAAGCTCCAGGTCTAGTTCTTGCAAATCAAGTGGATAGGGTTAATCCTAGAAGAAGATGGATTGGTCACCTGCATAAGTGAAGAAGTTCCTGTTTCAGAGGGAGATGAGGCTAAGGCTTTACATAAGGAGATTACAAGCGATCTCGACAGGTACGACTCATCGAGGTATGTTTTGAGATTTGTTCATGATTAAGTTTATGGTATGTTTGTCTTCATGTTATTACAGTTAGTACAATCTTGATTTTAGATTTGTCGTATCACCTTAACAAAATTATGAATGCACAATAGAAGATATTCATTGATTAGGGTGTTGACACTTATGATTGTACTAATGCATTATGGTGTTGTATGAGGTTTATGTTGTCTACTAACATGAAAGGTACACCAAGAAAGAAAAATCATGTTCTAGTTCAAGAACATATGATCATGATGACATGAGGATAAAGACTCATCCATTGTCATGGATCTCATAGAAGATCCATTTACGAGGTATGTATAACTTGGTTTTGTAATAGTTAACCTATGAGATATACAGGTTACTAGCACAAGTCATTGAAGAAGAACAAGAAGACATAATGTGAGTATGTTAGACATAAATAGCTAGCATGCTAATCCAGGTATGTTTTTCCTATATCAAGCTAGAATCCTACCTTGCGTTAGGATCTTATACTATTGTTGATAATGATTATTCATGAAGTCATAGGTTTGAATAATCATGGTTGTATGCATATTATGTTTCTTACCATAATTGATGATATGACTAACTAGAAGAATCATGAAGGTATAGGTTTGAATAATCACAGGTTGTATGCATATGATATCTCTTATCTTGTTTGATGATTCAACTAACCCGAAGAGTCGTAGGTTTGAGTAATTATAGGTTTAGACATGTTATGCTTCTTATGATTTGACTAACCATAAGAATACTACATAAACCTTGAATGCTAATACTTATTATTTCTATTTGAAATGATCATGACTATACATGCTTGAGATTATTGTGTTTTAATAGTATGCTAATGAATGTATGATTTTATATGAGCTCACAAGGATAACACAATCATGATACTAATAAGCATGCATAGGGACCAAGGATGAATATGAGTTCAAGAACAGGTAATCCAGGAAGCAAAGATCAAGAGGGAGTACACTCTAGTGGTTTATGCAAGGATGCAGATATTCAGAGGGAGTTGACCATCTCTCTCTACATTCCACAACAGAAAGGTGTAGAAGAAGCTACTTCAGATTAGGACTCCAGCAGCTCCTGCAAGGAAGCAAAGACTTAGAAGGAGTCCATCCAACGAACAAACAAAGATAAGTATTTTAAATAAAATTGTTCAATGATGTATATGCCCATGTTCCTAGACTTAGGATATGTATTGTGCATATTAGAATAGTTGCACTGATGAACAGTATACTACTAATATACATGGGTAAGTGGCCTATGGCACTGTACAACATTCCATTTCTACTTATCTAGAATGAAACCTCTTTGCTGACATGTTGGGAGTTGTGCACACTCTTAACAATGTTCTGGTAGAGATTGGAAGGCATCTAGAAAGTTACAGGATATGGATAAATGTTGTATTGAAGCATTGGAAAAGATAATTGCATGACTGTATGACATATTTCTTTATGTGTAAGAATTTGTTCTGAAAACTATGAGATGTTTTCTAATCATGCAATTTAACTTGTTGTGTAGGAAAGATCGTATGCCATCTCCTACAAAAGAAGAACTACAACATTTGTTCCAGCAACAAAGAGATCTATTGAAGATATTGAAGATATTGAAGTTCCCAGGATCTGGGATGAAGAAATGAAATGCCATGATCC
This sequence comes from Larix kaempferi, assembly GCA_027924585.1. Lineage (NCBI taxonomy): Eukaryota > Viridiplantae > Streptophyta > Pinopsida > Pinales > Pinaceae > Larix > Larix kaempferi. The sequence goes on from BSBM01000309.1 coordinate 4,405,138, forward strand.
GTTGATCATGAAGAATGATGTTTGGGATGTAGTCCCAAGACGTGAAGGGAAGTTTGTTATGACTATCAGATCAAGCATGTTGCAGACGATAGCATTGAGAAATATAAAAGTGATGAAATAGAAGATGCACCAGACGGATTTCAAGACAACATGGTGTAGTCATATATGTGTGCGGAACTTGGTATGGTAGGATAGACAGCTTTCTATCCAGTTTGGACTTTACTAGGAGTAAAGCGGATTCCAACCTTTACTACAAGGTTGAGGAAGGCAATCCAGTGATACTACTTTTGTATGGAGATAACATGTTTGTTACAGGTGAAAATAGATTGATTGCCGACACGCAGCGGAAGCTTACTACCGAGCTCAAGATGAAGAACTTGGGGATGATGCACTATTTGTTTTTGGCATGGAGGTGTGGCAGAGTGCAGATGGAATCTTCCTTGGACAAGGGAAGTATGCAGTAGAGATCCTGAAGAGGTTCGGGATGATGGATTGCAAAGCCATGGCCACACCTATGGCATCGAATCTGAAGCTTCTATGTGATGCTTCATCTGAGCCGGTTGATGTCTCTATGTATCGTCAGATGATTGGGTCATTGATGTACCTGACGAACACGAGACCAGACATTTTCTTTGTTGTGAACACATTGAGCCAGTTCCTGATAGATCCGAGGAGTGTTCACCTGGTTGCTGTAAAGAATGTTCTAAGGTACCTGAAGGGTACAGTGGATTATGGGATCAAGTATGAATCAAATCAAAAGTTTAACCTGCAAGGTTATGTTGATTCAGATTGGGCTGGTAGTGCTGCAGACAGGAAGAGCACATCTGGGTGTTGCTTCAGTATGGGATCAGGTGTGATCTCATGATTTAGCAGGAAGCAGTCCTACGTGGCACTGAGTACAGGTGAGGCAGAGTATGTTGCATCCTATTCAGCTAGTTGTGAGGCAGTATGGATACGGATGCTACTGTCTGAGTTATTTGATCTCCCATTGGAGGCTACTGGTATCTTCTGTGATAACAAAAGTTGTGTGAAGCTGTCCGAGAACCCAGTGTTTCATGACAGGTCGAAACACATAGAGATCAAATATCACTATATCAGGGATATGGTGCAGAGAGGAGCTATGAAGCTCCTGTATGTTATGACGGACGAGTAGATTGCAGATGTGCTGACAAAGCCACTAGCCAGGGTGAAGTTCGAGTACTTCAGAGAGAGGCTTGGCGTGCTTCAGATCGAGGATACTTCGAGGAAGAAGTGATGGACACATTTGCTGAAGCCATTCCAAGCATGTTGGAAGGAGGATCCTTCACATGGCTGTGGATGTAAGCGCAGGATGATGAGCATCAGGATGATGTTCTGGTTTCTGCTGGATATGATCAGTTGGATCATTTTTATGTATGTATGTACGCATCATGTTGGATGCTGGATATGATCAGATGGATCATTTTTATGTATGTATGTATGCATCATGTTGGATGCTGGATATGATCAGATGGATCATTTTTATGTATGTATGTACGCATCATGTTGATGCTGGATATGATCAGTTGGATCATGTGTATGTATTTTGTATATGCATCATTTTGGATGCTTGGACCATGTATCTGTATATGTATCAGGTGGATACATTGTATGATCAGGTGGATCATGTATGGTGATATGTATCATGTATTTGTATTTGTATCAGGTGGATACATTGATGATCAGGAGGATCATGTATGATGATATGTATCAGGTAGATACTTGGTATGCATCAGGTAGATGCATTGATGATTAGGTGGATCAGGTATGATGACATGCAGCAGGATGTTGCAGTGATGATCAGGATGATCATAGATGACGAGCTTCAGGATGTTGCTCCAGATGACATGCAGCAGGATGTTGCAGTGATGATGATCAGGATGATCATGGATACATCAGGATGATGTATGGTGAGTATCAGGTTGATACTCTATGGCCGTGGATCAGGTTGTGCTGATGAGCATGTAATCCAGCGCCCTAGGATATTTGCAGATGGTCTTTCAAGGTTTTGCCTATGGCATGTAATTCGTTGCCCTGGGACATCTGGCAAATGCTATTTCGAGGTTTTGCTCTGGGAGGACATGTAATTCGGTGCCTTGGGAGATCTGCAGATAGTCTTTCGAGGTTTTTCCTATGGCATGTAATTCGGTGCCCTGGGATATCTGGCAGATGCTCTTTCGAGGTTTTGTCCTATGGCATGTAATTCGTTTCCCTGGGAGATCCGATAGGTTGGGCTGTGTGCCCGTAATTAGTCCTGGGATGCTCTTGCGAGGTTTTTCCATGACCACATGTAATTTGTGCCCTGGGAGATCCTTCAGGTTGGATTTGTGTACCCGTAACATCCTGGGATGCTCTTTCGAGGTTTTGTGGTGGGGTCACATGTAATAGCGCCCTGGGAGATCCTACAGGTTGGAGTTGTGTACCCGTAACATCCTGGGATTCTCTTTCGAGGTTTTGTGACGCACGTAATAAGTCCTGAGGATTCCACAGTATGGCCAGTGATGATGAAGACCTGCAGGTGGTGGGCCTACATCCAGTATGAAAAAGGACTGGCTCTGTAGAACTTCCTATGACGAGTAGATTCAGAGATTGATTGAGATAGCAGCAGCAGTGACGATGATGATGACTCGATGACGATTATCCAGTGACGATGATCCAGAGAAGATGACTTGTGCTAGAAGAACTGTGCTGAGAAATACCTTCCTAGTTAAGAGGGAGTGTTGATGTATATGTAACTTCGGAATGTATTTCACATATATGTATATTGTATTGCTATAGAGATGGTATTATTCCTCTATAAGGAAGTGTCGTCATTTATATTGTAAATGTCGTAACTTATTCTTGATGGGTTATTAGACCACCTTGTTGGGGTTGGCCCTGTATAAGTCATGTGGGTCAAAGGGTTATTAGACCACCCTATTGGGGTTCGGCCCACTCAGCATTATGTTATGTGGTTAAGTTCGAGCCTACATGAGTTAGGTAAAAAGGCAAGTCAATTCAAGTATAAATAGAGTGCGGGAGGCACTCTATTTTCTCACTCACTTCTCACTCATGCACTCAAGGAGGAGTGGCGCACTTATGGAGGAGGAGGATCTGCTGCTAGGATATGTCTATCTCTTATGGTTGGTTGTATCATTGCTCTATCTATCTCTGAGGAATTTATTGGGGTTTTTCACCTTTATGGTTTTCCCCAAGTAAATCTTTGTGTCTCTTGTGTGCTTGCATTATTGTCTCCATGATTGACATGCTGTAGATATGCTGTACATGTTGTTCTCTCAGTTAAGATCCTAGATCAGATTGAAGTAAATTCTGAAAATCTAACACTTCGAGCTTATTATGTCCAAGACAGAAAAAAAGTAATAATAGAGACCAATAAAGTGATTACAACAGGATTAATGGCTCAAAACATCATTGATATGTCCAACCAACTAAAGCATGGCGTTCGTTATTTCAAAACTTTATTCAACAATGTGTTCCCACTTGGTATTCCATCCTTTTGTGATGGACACATATATTTATATCACAAAGACCATTATAATGTAATGATCTTACAGGCACGAAATTTCGACATCCGTTTGGAAGACATCCATGGAGAACTAGACAGAAGAACAGTTGTGGATAATTTGCACCGAGATTTTGAAATCCTCAATCGTCTTCAGACCATCTTCAAGTATTTTCCTAAGGCCACTTTCTAGCACTATTCATAGTTATATATGGCACTCAGGGAACTGATGTATTTTCAATATCCATTGGGTAAAGAGTGGAATAACATCACTAGGTTCCTCCAATTAAAGTGACTTGAAAGAGCGTCCACTACGCAGTCGGCAGCTGGAACATCATCGTCACAAAAAAATTGTCCTCCACCTCTGCAAGGAAGATCCCAATATCCTCTACTAGCAAGTCAACATCATTTTACCAGATAGGCATCTTTTGTAACAGTTCTTTTGTTGATAACAGTATGAGAAACTAAAAGTGGTTTTATTCCATAACCAATTTTTGTTAAAAAAAAATTAAGAGCCTAAAGGGCTATAAATATGTCAGAACAATCAATACCTAAGGTCGACTCTTTTTGTAAGAAGTATAACTTCTGTTTATTTTTGTCTAATCAATTAATGCAAAAAGGACATTCAAGATTCATTATGGATTTGTGTGGTTTCTAAACTCTAGTCATGTGTAGTTAGTATTTTCTCCTTTGTATTTCAATCTCTTTCAACGTTTTGTAATTTGCAACGTTAATTTATGTCCTTATGGTTTGATCTACCACTACTAAATATTTGATACAGGTATGGTTGTGGGTATATTTTATTGTTTGTTGTGAAGTATTCATAATATATCAATTGAACATTGATCGGATTATTCCCGCAAGGATTCAATTTATTTTTCTATTACTCTATTATAACTACTAAATTCAATGCTTAGTACGTTTTCTACAAACTTGAAATAAATATTTACTTTATGGTACCTTTAATCATGCCATTTTCACTCATTCTTTCATTCCAAATTTGTGTTGACATACCAGAAGTGCTGCCCACATATAATCTTAATTATATACATCCTCTGTATTTGCAATCAAATAAGCTGACATAATTATTGACTAAGTGTTGTCCTGGAAGAAAACTAGAACAAGTAAAATTATTGATTCCAAGGCACGGTTCTAAAATACAGCCTTAGGACATCTCTGGGACTAACATCTTTTTTGGCACCATTTCTGGGGACCGTAGCAAGAAGATTAATCTTCCCTGAGGATAATGAAAATCATACACCCTTGATTTCGTAGTGGACGAAATCAGATTCCAGGCTATGAAATCCACTTGGCAACTCCACCAAGGAAAACTTGGCATCTAGATGCGGACATACTCCCTAGAACCCTAGCCATGAAGAATTTGTGGCTCTACAAGATCCTGTCTCATGGAAACATAGATGTGGAAAATATCAATCCACTTGACTTGGCCATCACCAATGAAGTTTCTCCCCCCTTCTTTTGGCCCACAGTTCACTGAGTCTGAGTTTAGTTTCGAAACCCTTAGACGAGAGTCTCCTCCCAAGAATCCCAAGAATCCATTTGGTTTACCTGATCCCCCGATCATTTCCACCGAAAGAGGAGAATCCTATACTCAGAAACATCCTCCCAAATCCTTTATTACTCCTCAAGCTAAGAATTTAATTGTTAAACACCTTATGTTAGGATGAGGAGGAGGTGGCGGAGGACCACCACCACCACCACCTAGAACACCTCGATGGGTGGCTAGTTGGCATGGACCTCTACAATTACCCACACCCTTAAATGATATGCCCACCCACTATCTAAATTTATTACCTAAATACAATGGAATTAAGGGTACATCTACTGAATATCGTCTGGATTTCTTTCAAGATTTGTGATATTTTCAATAGCTTAGATATAGATTCATAAGACAATTTCACATGGAATATTTCAAACAATGAGAGAAGGCGAATAGAGAATATAAATTGTGGAAATCACTATGTATTTTATTCATTAATACGATAACAATATATAATACATATTCCATGGATAAAATTGAATGCCTTGGAGGAAACTTGGAAAGGACAAAAATAAAAGGTTTAGAAAAGACAAAAAAACCCCTGGGTTGAAAAAGTAGTTTCTAAAACTGTCCTAGAGGCTCACGAATTTGCTAAGTATGGTATGGAAGCTCATGAGTGAGACAAATGGAATGTAATTATGGAATTAGGAGAGAAGATACGATGTGGAGGTCGAATTGGTCAAGTGGCAAAAGTTTCTAAGTCAACTAGCTTTACCTGTTCCACTAGAAAGAGAAAAAAACAGGACAAAGCTAACTAAATTAGGAAAGCACCTTCTAAACCAGAAATGGAAATAAATCAAAAAGAATCCAATGAAATCTTACTCATAATTTCCTCAAGTCCGCTTGTTAGTCCCAAAGATGTTCTAAGGCTATTTTTGGAACTGTATCGGTCATCAATAAAATTTATTGTGTTCTTTTGCTTGATTAAAGTCACATTCACCATAAAATAATACAGATAGCCAATCTTGGAATAATGTTGGTAATATTTCAATATTCCAATGACAAGAATTTGAATGAATTGATGTTAATGGAATGGAACAAAACAAAGGTACTTAAGAGAGAGTAAATCTTTGTTTTATGTTTGAGAATAACGTACTGATCCTAAGGGAGGAATTCAGTAGTTTTAACAAAAACTGATCACATAACTAAACCTAAACAATATGAGGATATTATTTCCAGATAACATAACATGAATACGTCACGCCATAATCATCTCAGGAACAATAATTTAAGCTTACAACACTCGTATTGAAACCACAATGAACTTCATAAATCATGAGAAATATGACAAAGATGAATTAAAAGGAGAAAGAATACTAACTGGACATATCAAAACTTTGAATCCACAAGACACCAAGATCAATAAAAATGAGGTTCTTCTTTATATATTGATCAAACTACAAAATATCATAAGTTATACTTCTTACAAAAAGAGTCGACCATTGGTCATTGCCTATTCTAATATATATAACCTTCACAGCCTTTACAAAATAACTTGTTACAAAGAGTTTGTTATATCCCAATGGCTGATGCAATTCTGTTTGTACTTTCCAACATAGTATGTTACAAAAAACAGTCATAGTGACTAATATTGGCTAATCTACAACTGCGACTAGGGACCATTCTGTTGGTGAAGTAGTACATCCTGCTGGATGAAAAAACCACTATTAATCCGAGGAAACATCATATTAGTAGTGATTCTTTATTTTTAGGGATGTTCTAAGTTTGATCACCGTTGAACATTTTTGGCGCCATGAAGATGATGATGCAGCTAATTCACTGTTATGTGTTACTAATAAAAACCTTAATCATCTATCCATTCTACCCCATCCAATCCCTTTTCTCTCAAACCTTGCTTTCGACAGGGTGAAAGTTCATTGACGTCACTGAGTTGTGAAACAGAACCTGATCTCTCTCTCAACAATTGAAACCATTCAAGTACAACCAATTCACAATTTGGTAATCCTTTACTGGGACTGGCATGCCCCTACCTTCCATTCTTCTACATTCAGAAGCCCTCTTTCAATTTCAACCACTGAAGTTTCCTTAGACATCTTAGTTGAGACTTCAAACGTTTCCCGCCTAACTGTCTACGAATGTGCATCTGTGGACTGCTCGTGAACGTTGGTCGTCCGTGCCCTTAATTCTCCTTCTGTGCTTCCGCTGGAAAGAAAATGAGCCATCGAAACCTCATATCCTTATTGCTTTACTTGACAGATCTGGTAGACTCATGCATTACGCTTAGCGCACCTGACCTTTGAGGCTTAAGAACTCAATCATTTGAACTATACAACTGCTTGAGTACTTATAAACTCACTTGCTCGCTCCTTGAGAATCGCATTGTCCTTAAGTAATGATTACCTAGCCACTCATTGGGATTTTTCATGATGGGAGAAGACTACTCTTGTACGATGGTTGGGGCAGTAATGAGTGTTGAGAGATATTGCTTCTAACCAGTGGTAGCAGCAGACAAGACCGTTTTAAGGGAATCATTTTAAACCATCCGGAGGATGGAATATAGCGAGAAGTTGTATATAATAAACCAGAAGTAGTTTCAAAACCCCTCAAAGGTAGTTTCAAAAGATCGCTTTTAGTCCCCTAAACAATCCTTGAGCTGCCATGTGGAAGTAGCGGTTTTGTTCTAGGGACGTATTGGGAGTGTTAAAATCCGAGCAACTTTATCATCTTGAAGGTCGGGCATCCATCGATGCTACCTCCTTACTGGATTTAGATATGCAATCTACCAGTGCAGCTTTATCGGGTGGACCCACCTGTCTTCTAAACGTCAGATACTTCAGCGTTGTGCAATTATAAACCACCGCGACAGACCTTAGCTATTTTCAGCGGTTTAACCAAACCGATTTCAAGGCCCTACACTGCTTTGAGGCTACCATGTATTCGTGGCGGGTTTCCATCAGGGGTGTTCTAAGCTAGATAATCATCAAGCATTTGGGAGTCTTGACCTTACTATCCATTGTTGATTTGTGAATAACCAATCTTCTAAGCTTCAGCTGCATTTGTCTGTCGCCACCGTGTGACTATATTCTACTTTGTCTATGCCATTATTGCTCCAGAATTTCACGATGAGTTCTTTCTCAACTTGGAGTATACTAGAGTTTCCTTCAGATGATCATGTTGATGATATTAGTACTAACATTGGCTTCACCGGGGACAGTCTCATCCTTCGGAAGGGATTGAAAACAGTAAACTAGTGCCTTTAAGTCCACTGAGTTGTGGAGTTGTACATGTCCTTTATTTTTCAAATGAAGTAATATTGAATAATAAGAGGGAAATGTAATAGAATGATCATAAATTTTGTAAACAGAAAGAAGGAAAAACATATGTTACTGATATGGTACACTAGATCCATTTATAGAGTAGGATGGAAACTAGTAATGAAAAAAACGCTTCAAGAATCTCGCATTTATAGGGTTCCCAAAGCATTCATCATTGAGTTGATCCAATTCATATGTGTTTTCTTCATGGACTGTAACGACCTTGAAAGGGCCCAGCCACAGGTTGTCAAATTTCCCATGTTTAGCTCTTTCTTCTCTTCAAGCATCCCACTTCAGAACAAAATCTCCATGCTGAAAATCTCGAGCAATAGCCCTTCGGTCAAAAGTTGCTTTAATATTTTCCTGGTGGATCTTGGAGGATTCATTTAGCTGCTCCTTGACCTATTGAACCTCTATCAATTGATGAATTATTCTCTCGGTGTCATTCGGTTCTATCTTTTTTGGCTGTAATAGTTTCATCACTGGCAGACCCAACTGAATTGGGAGGACCGCTTCTCTTCCATAGACCAACTAAAATGGCAAAGTGCCTATAGCTCTCTTGACACTGATCCTGTCTTCCCATAATGAAAATTTTAGTTGGGAGTCCCAGGCCCTTTTGTTCGTATTAAGCATTTTCTTGATAATAGTCACTAATATTTTGTTTGAGGACTCATCCAAACCGCTTCCGTGCGGATAGTATGCAGTTGAATGAATCAAATCAATGTTGTAATTCTGACAAAAACTCATCATTTTGTAGGATTTTAAAGCTTGAGCATTTTCTGTAATGATTTTTCTTGGGAAGCCAAATCTTGCCAAAATATTCTCTTCTAGGAAACCTATTATGACTGTGTCATTGGCATTCCTCGTGGGAATTGCTTCCACCGACTTTGTGAAATAGTCGGTGATCGTAAGAATCCATCTAAGTTGGCCACTGGAATGAGGGTTTATTTCTCCAATAAAATCAATTCCCCATTGCTGGAAGGGTGATTCTACCTTGATGGGTTTAAGGGGTAATGGTTTAAGCTTTTTCTTTCTAATGAACAACTGACATTCTTTGCATGATCTGACAATCTTGTTAGCATCAGTGAATAATGTATCCCAAAATTAACCATCTTGTAGGATTTTATAATCCATGCATGATGTCCTCCGCACATTCCTTTGTGAAAATCTATAATTATGCCTTATGTTTCTTCTTCAACAATACAATTAAGCAGAACACCAAGTGGATACTTCAAGAAGAGATATCCATCTATAATACAATACTTAACATCTTTGAGTTTAAGAGACCTCGTTTTAGACTTATCCAGACCAGGAGGGCATGTGAGGTGTTGTAGATAATAAAATATGTCCCTATACCAGTCTTACCCAGTAAACATCTCAACAACATCGTCTGGAAGATTTTGCTGACCATCTTCTTCCTCCTGACCAGGGAGTCGATCAATCAGATTGATCTCAAGAGCTTGGTAATTTGAATAAACTATGAGTTTGGCTAGTCCTTGTCCCTTCCTCAATTTGGTAGGCTTTATTTACATATCATACTCTTGTATTTTGGAGATCCACTTCCCTCTTCTTCCTTCATTGTCGGGTTTACATAATATGTCTTTGATGGTACTTCCTGGGACATATGCAATGATCCTAGAGTGAAAGACATAATTACTGAATGACTTGAGGGCTTTGAAAAGTGTGTAATCCTTTTTTTCCATTGTGTTGTATTTCATCTCTACGTCCCTCAATGCTCGGCTAAAGAAAGCAATGGGCAGCTTGTGCCCTTCATGATTTTTCTGTAAGAGAATTGCTACAATAGTAACCTCAGAGGAAAAGGGGAATATAAGAAATTGTTTTGTGTAATCAGTGCTAGTCAAAAAAGGGGCTTCTCCTAAGGCATCATTTATTTGTTTAAAGGGGTATCTCATAACTGTGGTCCATTTTATCTCATCATCCCTCCTTAGCATGTCAGTAATTTCTTTCATTATTTCAGCAAAGTTAGGAATAAATCTCCGTAAAAAAATAATTTTACCAATAAAGGACTGCACCTCCTTTTTATTTCTTGGGATTTCAATCAGTTTGATAGTGGCCACTCTATCTAGGCCTTTCCTCACACCATCTTTAGAGACAATGTGCCCCAACATCTTTTCCTCCGACATTGTAAAAATTATTTTTAGGGTTCAGAGACAGGCCAAATTTTCTGCATTTCCTGAAAGTCTGTTTCAGAAGTTGAAGGTGATTTTCATCAAACATTGAAAATATTGTCATATCATCCATATATATAACATTAAATTTGTCTTTTTCACCTATGAATGTTATATCCATGGCCCTTTGGAATGTTGCGCCGGCATTCATAAGGCCAAAGGGCATTTTATCATACATGAAAGTTCTCCATGGTGTAATGAAATTTGTCTTTTCCCTATGATCTAGGTGCATGGCGATATGGTTATAGCCTGAGAATCCTTCCATCATTGACACTCTGGTCGACCCAAATACTTTTTCTAGAATATGATCCATTTTGGGTAAGGGGTAATTATCCTTCAACGAGCACTTATTCAGGTTCCTGAAATCAACACATAACCATATTTCTCCATTCGTCTTTCTAACTGGAACCAAGTTAGTCACCCACTCTGAATATCTTAGGCAAATGATGATTTTCACATCAAGAAGTTTCCTTACTTCCTTTTTGATCACCGGAAACAAGATAGGGTTTACCTGTCTCAACTTCTGCTTCACTGTCTTAGCATTTAGCTTCAAGGGAATCCTATGTTGTATAATAGTGGTATCATAGGTTTTGAGGTCTTCATACTTCCATGCAAAAACATCTACATAATGTTTGAACAAGTCCTCATACCTTTGCTTTTGCTTGATTGTAAGGGACTGAGAAATTTTTCCACCCTGCCATGATTCACCTCTTGCACAACCTCAGTAGTTTGTTGTACTGTTGGTTTTACTGGGATTTCGTTATTATCAAACAAGTATTATAGTGGAACCAGTCCTTTAGGAATAAAGTTATTCTTCATTTGTAGAATTTTTTGTCCGGCAATCTATTGTGTCAACCCTGAGACTTTTCCATCTTCTATTTGTGGAATGTTTTCTTCTGTCTCTCCAGAATTACCATCTATATCAGTATTTGAAAATTCATCAGCAAGATGTAAAAAGAGTTGGATTTGTTCGTCATCTTCGAAGACCTGCCAAGTTTTTGTTGATGTATATGTAAGTTCGGAATGTATTTCATATATATTTATTGTACCCTTCTTAGAGATGTGTTATTCCTCTATAAGGAAGTGTCGTCATGTGGATTGACAAGTGTCGCAAGTGTGTGTACTTGCCGATGGGTTATTAGACCACCATGTGTGGGGTCGGCCCTGAAATATATATTATATTGTGGATGTATCTAGATAGACAAGTCGGCCCCATAGTGTAACTGGGAAAATAGGTTAAGTGTAAATAGAGATCGGGAGATCTCTATTTGGATCATTCGAAAATACACTTCTCTCACTCAGAAAGTGATGCACTAGTGAGGAGGAGGATCATCTGCTACTAGGAGACTATCTTAGTGTATTTTGGTTTTACTTTGGTTGAGCCATTGCTCTCTCTATCTCTGAGGAAGTTGTGGGGTTTTTCACCTTAGGGTTTTCCCCATGGAAACTTTGTGTCTCTTGTCTCTCATCCTTTTGATTCTTGTGATGCTTGTGATGCTTATTGTGATTGTTATGCATTGATATACTATATATTTTATTCTCTCAGTGAAGATCTTAGAGTATTTTGAATTAATGCTCAAAATTCAACATGGTATCAGAGCTAACCTGAGAAGAAGACATTTTGCAGTGACGGAAACTTGAGTTTCTTGTTTATTGGGTTTCTCTCCATATGTTTTGGAAAAGCAGTATAGTAGATTGACTATACTCATCACAGAGAATCTATCTATCCAATCAGAATTCAATTTTGAGCATTTTCAGATTTGGCCTTAAACATTAGGGTTTCCACAAAAATACGAATTTCTGAAATCTGAAGAAATAGCTGGAAGCTCCTTGCAAAAATCGAAGTTTAGAGCTTTGGATCGATATTTTTGGCTAGGTAGATCTCCGAGAATCTCAAACCCTAATTCAGGGCTCTCCCTAGTGAACCCGGGAGGACAAAAAGACAAATCTGAAAGGGGAAAGATTTGTTGATCTCAATTTTTTATTACACCAGGCTGATCAGCTCATCAAGGCGCATCTTTCTATCCTTTCAGAAACTTGAAATTTACATTTTGAATTTTTAGGGTTTTTTCGACAAACCCTAATCTGGGACCAGATCTAGTTTTCAGCATTTGAAGTGGTAAGACCTAAATATTTTCTATTTCCATTTGAAGTACTCTCTAAGATGTCTCACCACACCAAGCTTGAGGATAAGCTTGAAGGGGCTGATAACTTCCGAGCTTGGAACTATAGGATTGGGTTAATCCTGGAAGAGAATGAGTAGGACTAATATATAAAAGAAGACATCCCTATCCCAGAGGATGAAGAGGCTAAAGTATTGCATAAGAACTTGGTCAAGGCAAAGATAATCATTGCTGATTCTATCAAAGACCATCTCATACCCCATGTGTCTTCTGTAAAGACACCCAAGGATATGTTTGACTCTTTGACCAAGCTATTTGAAGGGAAGAACATAAATCGGAAGATGACCCTGCGGAACCAATTGAAAGGAGTCAAGTTTCAGAATGGAGAAACAATTCAATCTTATTTTTCTAGGGTCTCCCAGATTAAGGAACAACTGGAAGCAGTAGATGAAATGGTGGAGAATGGTGAAGTTGTCATGACCACTCTAAATGGCATACCCAGGTCATGGGATTCCTTTATTCAAGGAATTTGTGCAAGGAAGAAGTTGATCTCCTTCAACAGATTATGGGAAGAATGCTCTCAAGAAGAAGTTAGACTTGTAGCTCATGAGGAAAAGATGGGAGGTGAAGATCAATCTCTTGCAGCTCACACCAAAAGAGGCAAGCCCAAGAAGGAGCACTCTCGCTACAAGAGATCCTATCAAAAGAATAAGAAGGATCTAAGATGCTTCACATGCAATGAGAAGGGTCACTTTGCTTCAGATTGTCCCAAGAACAAAAGGGATAATAACAACAACTCCAACAAGAAGAAGAAGGGCAGCAAAAGAAAGTTCCATGCTCATGCTGCCGAGGATGATGGACCTCCAAAGAAGAAGGCTAGGGAAGAAAGTGATGATAGTGATGATGACTCGTCAAGTGAAGAAGAGTATGTCCTAATCTCTGCTCTCACAGGTACTATCTCCCATGGTTGTAATGATTGGTTGATTGATAGTGGGGCTTCCAAACACATGACTAGGTTTAAGGAATCTTTTGTGAATCTATCTGAATATGAATCACCCCATAAGGTGAAACTTGGGGATGAATATCAATACCCAATCAAAGGAAGTGGTGAAGCCTCCTACAACCTAGATTTTGGAAAATCTTTGAAGATGAAATAAATCCTTTATGTACTTGGGCTCAAGAAGAACTTACTCTCCATCTCTGCATTGGATGCAAAAGGTATGAGGGTTGCATTTGTGGATGGCCAAGTCCTAATGTTGCCAAAGGGTAAAACAATCGATGATGCAGTAGTGATTGGAGAGCAACAGGGAGGTTTGTATAAATTGAAGGGTCAACCTGAACATGCCATGGTACATGAATCCATGGATCCCAGTGAGCTTTGGCATAGAAGACTTTCTCATATGCACTATAGGGAACTTCCAATTGCAAGCAAGGCTGTAAAGGGTCTTCTTGAAATCAAGACCAAACATGAAGGTGTTTGCAAAGGATGTGCAAAAGGTAAAAACATTAAGAAGGATTTGCCAAGAAGTGAAAGAAAGGCAAAATATATCCTGGAAATCATCCACTCAGATGTATGTGGTCCTATGTCATCCAGTTCTCTAAGTGGGTATGTTTACTATGTCTCATTTATTGATGACTTCTCCAGGAAGACTTGGGTATACTTCTTGAAGAACAAAGATGAGGTGTTTGATAAGTTCAAGGAATTCAAAACCTTGATGGAGAATCAAACTGACAAGAAGATCAAAACATTCAGATCCGGCAATGGTGGTGAATTCACCTCAGGTAACTTCAAGAAGCTTTGCAGTGATTCAAGGATTAAAAGGGAGTTGATTAATCCTTATAATCCTCAACAGAATGGAGTTGCAGAAAGGAAGAACAGAACAATCATGGAAGCAGCAAGGGCAATGTTGCATGACCAGGATCTACCTATGCACCTATGGGCATAAGTTGCTAGAACAGCTGTATATGTGCAGAACAGAACACCCCACAGGATATTGGACATTAAGACACCAGAAGAGGTCTTTTTTGGTAAGAAACCTGAAGTCATCCATCTCAGAATATTTGGTTGTCCAGTACACACTCATGTCCCAAAAGAAAAGAGGACCAAACTAGATCCTTCAGGAAAGAAGGGTATCTTTGTGGGTTACAATGAAAGCTCGAAGGCTTACAGAATATACTTCCAGGGTTCAAGAAGATTGATGTCAGTAGGGATGTAACATTTGATGAAAACTCAGCATTCATCAAATCAAGGAAGGCACCTATCGAAGTTTATGAAGAACCTAAGGAAACTAGATTTTAAGACACTACCATGACTGAAGCAATTCCAGAAGTTGTTCATGAGTTTGAAGATCCACGAGAACCTGTAGATCCACCCCATGAGGATAACTCACACAAGAGGAAACCTACAGGGCTAGAGAGCTCATTCATGATGCAAACAGATTTGGCATTCCAGAAGAAGAACACAGAGCAAAGAAGAGAACCACATCACATACCAGCTATGTTTCTTTACTCTGTGACATTATAAACAAAGAGCCTTCCAGTTATGAAGAAGCAGTGTAAAAGAAAGAATGGAAGGATTCCATGGTTAAGGAATTCCAATCAATAATGAAAAATGATGTTTGGGATGTTGTCCCAAGACCTAAAGAGAAGTCTTTTGTGACTTCCAAATGGATCTACAAAATCAAGCATGCTGCAGATGGCAGTGTAGAGAAATACAAGGCAAGATTCATAGCTCGTGGCTTTTCTCAGAAAGAGGGAGTAGATTATGAAGAAACTTTTGCACCTGTAGCCAGGTATACTTCCATCAGAATAGTACTTGCCCTGGATGTAGCAATGAAATGTAAAATACACCAGATGGATGTCAAGACTGCCTTCTTGAATGGTGTAGTTGAAGAGGAAGTATATGTGGAGCAGCCACTCGATTTTGAAATACATGATCGGGAGTCATATGTGTGCAGATTAAAGAAATCCTTGTATGGCTTGAAGCAAGCTCCCAGAACTTGGTATGGTAGGATGGACAGTTTTCTATCTAGTCTGGGCTTTACCAAGAGTAAAGCGGATTCCGACCTTTACTACAAGGTTGAGGAAGGAAATCATGTGATTCTACTTCTGTACGTGGATGACTTAATTGTAACAGGAGATGACAGATTGATTGCAGATACTAAGAGGAAGCTTGCTACTGAGTTCGATATGAAATATTTGGGAATGATGCATTATTTCCTAGGTATGGAGGTGTGGCAGAGTGCAGGTGGGATTTTCCTTGCTCAAGGGAAGTACACAATAGATATCCTGAAGAGATTCAGGATGATGGATTGCAAGCCCATGGCCACACCTATGGCATCGAATATGAATCTTTTATGTGATTCTTCATCTGAGCTAGTTGATATCTCTATGTATCGTCAGATGATTGGGTCCTTGATGTACCTGACGAACACGAGACCAGATATTTGCTTTGTTGTGAACACATTGAGTCGGTTCCTGAAAGATCCAAGGAGTGTTCACCTGGTTGTTGTAAAGCATGTTCTGAGGTACGTGAAGGGTACAGTGGATTATGGGCTCAAGTATGAAGCGAATCAAAAGTTTAACCTGCAGGGTTATGTTGATTCAGATTGGGCTGGCAATGCTACATATAGGAAGAGCACATCTGGGTGTTGCTTCAGTATGGGATCAGGTGTGATCTCTTAGTTTAGCAGGAAGAAGTCCTGTGTAGCACTGAGTATAGCTGAGGCAGAGTATGTTGGAGCCTGTTCAGCTAGTTGTGAGGCAGTATGGCTATGGAAGCTACTATCTGAGTTATTTGATCTCTCATTGGATGCTCATGGTATCTTCTGCGATAACCAGAGTTGTGTGAAGCTGTCTGAGAACCTAGTGTTTTATGACAAGTCGAAACACATAGAGATCAAATATCACTATATCAGAGATATGGTGTAGAGAGGACCTATGAAGCTCCTATACGTTGCGACGGATGAGCAGATTGCAGATGTGCTGACAAAGCCACTAGCCAGGGTGAAGTTCGAGTACTTCAGAGAGAGGCTTGGTGTTCTTCAGATCGAGGATACTTCGAGGAAGAAATGATGGACACATTTGCTGAAGCCATTCCAAGCATGTTGGAAGGAGGATCCTTCACATGGATGTGGATGTAAGCACTGGATGATGAGCATCAGGATAATGTTCTAGTTTCTGCTGGATATGATCAGTTGGATCATTTATATGTATATGTATGTACGCATCATGTTGGATGTTGGATATGATCAGTTGGATCATTTATGTGTATATGTATGTATGCATCATGTTGGATGTTGGATATGATCAGTTGGATCATTTATATGTATATGTATGTATGCATCATGTTGGATGTTGGATATGATCAGTAGGATCATTTCTATGTATTTTGTATATGCATCATGTTGGATGCTTGGACCATGTATCTGTATATGTATCAGGTGGATCATGTATGGTGATATGTATCATGTATTTGTATTTGCATCAGGTGGATACACTGTATAATCAGGTGGATCATGTATGATGATATGTATCAGGTAGATACTTGGTATGCATCAGGTGGATGCATTGTATGATCAGAATGATCATGGATGAAGAGCTTTAGGATGTTGCTCCAGATGATATGCAACAGGATGTTGCTCCAGATGATATGCAATAGGATGTTGCAGTGATGATGATCAGGATGATCATGTGTACATCAGGATGATGTATTGTGAGTATCAGGTTGATACTCTATGGTCGTGGATCAGGTTGTGCAGATGAGCATATAATTTGTCCCTGGGAGATCCGATAAGTTGAGTTGTGTGCTTGTAATAAGTCCTGGGATGCTCTTGTGAGGTTTTGCCATGACCACATATAATTTGTCCCTGGGAGATCCTATAGGTAGGGTTGTGTTCTCGTAACAACCTAGGATGCTCTTGCGAAGTTTTATGGTGACCACATGAAATCTGTCCCTGGGAGATCCTATAGGTAGAACTGTGTGCTCATAACAGCCTGGGATGCTCTTGCGAGGTTTTGTGGTGAGGTCACATATAATATGGCCCTGGGAGATCCTATAGGTAGAGACGTGTGATCGTAATATCCTGGGATGCTCTTTCAAGTTTTTGTGATGCATGTAATAAGTCCTGAGGATTCCACAGTATGGCCATTGATGATGAAGACCTGCAGGTGGTGAGCCTACATCCAATATGAAAAAGGATTGGCTATGTAGAACTTCCTATGACAAGTAGAGTCAGATATTGGTTGAGATAGCAGTAGCAGTGATGATAATGATGATGATGCATCGATGACGATGATCCCGAGAAGAATACTTGTCTAGCAGATCTGTGTTGAGAAATACCTTCCTAGTTAAGAGGGAGTGTTGATGTATATGTAACTTCGGAATGTATTTCATCTATGTATTTCATATATATTTATTGTACCCTTATTAGAGATGTGTTATTCCTCTATAAGGAAGTGTCGTCATGTGGATTGACAAGTGTCGCAAGTGTGTGTACTTGCTGATGGGTTATTAGACCACCATGTGTGGGGTCAGCCTTGAAATATATATTATATTATGGATGTATCTAGATAGACAAGTCATCCCCATAGTGTAACTGGACAAACAGGTTAAGTATAAATAGAGATCAGGAGATCTCTATTTGGATCATTTGAAAAGACACTTTTATCACTCTGAAAGTGGTGCACTAGTGAGGAGGAGGATCATCTGCTACTAGGAGACTATATCAGTGCATTTTGGTTGTACTTTGGTTGAGCCATTGCTCTCTCTATCTCTGAGGAAGTTGTGGGGTTTTTCACCTTAGGGTTTTCCCCATGAAAACTCTATGTCTCTTGTCTCTCATGATTTTGATTCTTGTGATGCTTTTCATGCTTATTGTGATTGTTATGCATTGATATACTGTATATGTTATTCTCTCAGTGAAGATCCTAGAGTATTGTGAATTAATGCTCAAAATTTAACACTTTTTACATTGTCTGGGATGGAGGGACGATACCACATTCCGACCTCATAATTTAGCTTCGGCTTCTTAGGAGGCTTGAAAGAGCTCTCCATCAAGGCCAATGCATATGCCTGTTGATTTCCTTCTTAGGGGACAAAAGTAATGTTGAAATCATCAAAGAAATTCTCAATAAGGTCCCATGCGATATTTCAATATGCTATGAGTCTTTGATGTTTGGTTTGATAAATGATTTTAATATGGTTTACCACCAGTTCAGAGTCTCCAAAGACTGCAGTTTGGTGTTTTTAAGTCCCTAGCAGCTCAGAGGATGAGGATAAGAGCCTCATATTCAACAACATTATTTGTGGTATCAAAATCTAACTTGTAAGATAAACTGGTCTCGTCTCCTATTGTTGATGATAATATAGCACCATCTCTAGATTCTTCTATGGAAGAGGCTCCATCAAAAAAGAGTTTCCAGACTTGATTCCTGTTATCTTCAGCAATGGGTTCTGCCACTTGCGTTTGTATAATTTCTTCTTCTGTGGGATTTCCCGATGATAAACTGTAACATCCCATGTATTCATCAGCTACATATATGGGATAATTCATATGAATTTCTTGATCACTTATCACATAGGAAAACATTGCTTCTCTATACAACCATCTAGTCTCTCTAGCAAAAATGGGTATTGTAGCATACTTCATATCCATCTGCATGGTGCCTCCCATCTTTTTAGCCCAACTCCTTGATAGAAGCATGCCATATTTTGTTGGAACATCCACTACCACAACATCCATCATTACACTTTTGGTTGGTATTTGAGCAAGAGTGACTACCAAATCCTTTATCATACTTATAATTTCACCTTTATGGAGTCGAAACCATACAGATCATGATATGGCCTACTGATCTCTAGTCCCAATTGTTCCATGATTACTTTGGGAATCAGATTGTGAGATGCTCCAGAGTCCAGCATACCATTGTGAAGTATTTTCTCATGTATGTTCAGGGTAACATAAAATGAAGAAGTGTGATATTCTTTATTATTGATGTGTGTGTCGCTTTGAAAGGTAGGGGATTCATCATTTAGATTTATGGAATGTTGTTGATTGATGTTTTAAACTCCATGTAACATTTTATCAACCTGTTTCTGGTACATAGGGTTCCTTATCAATTTAGTCAAGGGAAGAACTATTCTTAGTTTGTTCAATTCCTGTTCTAGGCTGAAAGAGGTAGACCCTTCTTTGGGATTTGGCTCTATTCTCTTATGGGGGCTTATGCCTAGCATAATTTAGCTATATAGAACTGTGGCCTCATTTGCTTTATCCTTTGCTAGGATTTTGATTTTTGATAGGGAGGGCATTTGCAGAAACTTTGCTTGAGCCGACTTTTGTGTGGATTTCTTGGGGGGAATTCCGTTCTTTCTATTTTCCAATTCTGGACTTGGTCTCAAGTCATACTTCCCTTGCAACTTATCTGGTTGAGCATTGTTAAAAAGTGGATAATCACCAGGGAGTTGATCACTTTATTGGGAGATCAAAAGATATGGGCCAGTTTGTTTATACGAGAGTGAGCTCTCATAATCATCTCTAGTGAGGTGCATAATATAGGAATCTTCTTCCATCCAATTCAACTATTCTTCAAATTATTCATAAACATCTTCCGCTGGAATTTTGACTAGATTGTTTTCATTCTCGCGGACAAGTGGCCTTAATGGTTGTTCATCTTTTCTCTTTTCTCTATCTTCCATTTGTATATTGTAAGGTCTTATGAACTGAGTAGGAGGTTGAGAAGGCGATTGTCTATTAGGACTGCTACTTTCTAATTCCATTCTAGTAACTTTATTTGATAGATTCTTTATAATGCGAGTCATATTGTTAATCTTTGCGTCTTGAGAGTCTTTAACTACCGAGGAGCCACCCTCTTCTTTGGCCTTCCCTTTTTCTTTTTGTTCCACATCATTGGTCAGTTTTATCTTTCCACTTGCTCTTATGTTTCCTTCAACGTCTATGGCATCATCTTGCATTGTGCTAAGTGAGAGCGGCCTTCTTTCTCTCACCGTGATGGAAAAAACTGAGGGGAAGCATGTTGCATATGTGACTCGAACTGTTGCTTCAGTAGGTTGGATATCCTCGGGGATCCTGAAATATACTTTGTTGAATCTTGCAGTAAATTCCACCACATTTTCATAGTTTCTTTTTCTCAGGGCGGAGAATTCTGTTAAATAATAGAGACTATCATGCTTAACTCCCCACTTCTTGACAAAGGTGGTTTCCAGTATTTCCATAGTTCTGATAGAGGCATTGGGTAGTGATCTGAAACTTTTTTTGGATTCTCCTTCCTATGATTGAGTGAAAACTCTCATGAACAGATCATCATGTTCGATCAGGATGTTGTCATTGAAATCTTGGAATCGGTCTACATGATCTTCAGCAGATGTTCCCTTGCTGCCATCGTACTTTGGTAACAACTTAAAATAGTGGGTAGGCATATCATTCAAGGGAGTGGGTAATTGCAAAGTTCCATGTCGGCTAGCCACCCATCTGGGTCTTCTGGGAGGTGGTGGTGTCCCTCTACCCCCTCCTCTTAACATGAGGTGGTTTGCAACTAGCTTCTTTGCTTAAGGAGAAATGAAAGTTTTAAGTGGATTTATACGAGCTGAGGATTCTCCGTTTGTAGTAATAATCTCTTGAAAGATAGGAAAACCACAAGGAGTGTAAGGGTTCTGGGGAGAAGGCTCTCTTTCAAGGGTTAAGAGAATGAATTCAGATTCAGGAAGTTGAGGAACAAATAGAGGTGGGAAGAAACTTCGTCGATGGCCTGGTGAAGTAGACTGATAATTTCCATGTCTATGTCTCCAGGATACTGAGTCTTCTAAAGCCACAAATTCTTCGTGGCTGGGGTTCTAGAAGGTATGTCTTTGCCCAGATTCCAGGTTGCTTCTCTAGATTTTCCAAGTGGATTCCAGCCTACAACCTAGTTTCATCCACTATGAAATTAGGAGCATACAATTTTGTCATTGTCCCCAAGGAAGATTTATCTTCTTGCTTGAGGTCCCCGGCAACGACGCTAGAAAATATGTTAGTCCCAGAGACGTTCTAAGGATGCTTGTAGAACTGTTCCTAGGCATCAATAAAATTTACTGTGTTCTTTTGCTTGATCAAAATCACATTGACCATAAAATAATATAGATATCCAATCTTGGAATAATGTGGGCAGTATTTCAATATTCCAATGACAAGAATTTGAATGAATTGATGTTAATGGAATGGCACAAAACAAAGGTACTTCAGAGAGAGTAAATATATGTTTTATGTTTGAGAATAACGTACTGAGCCTAAGGGAGGAATTCAATAGTTTTAACAAAAAATGATCACAGAACTAAACCTGAACAATATGAGGATATTATTTCCAGATAACCGAACATGAATACTTCACGCCGTAATCATCTTAGTTACAATAATTTAAGCTTACAGCACTTGTATTGAAACCATAATGAACTTCATAAATCATGAACAATATGATATAGGTGAATTAACAAGATAAATAATACTAACTGGACATATCAAAAGTTTGAATCCACAAGACAACAAGATCGGGAAAAATGAGGTTCTTCTTTATATATTGATCAGACTGTAAAATATCAGAAGTTATACTTCTTACAAAAAGAGCCAACCATTGGCCATTGCCTATTCTATTATATATAGCCTTCACAGGATTTACAAAATAAGTTGTTACAAAGATTTTTTTACAGCCCAATGGCTTATGCAATTATGTTTGTACTTTCCAACAGAGTCTGTTATAAAAAAACGTCATACTGACTAATATTGGATAATCTATGACTACGACTGGGGACCATTTTTCTGGTGAAGAAGTACGTATTTTTAGATTAAAAAACACCTGCTAATCTGAGGCAAACTTGTATTAGACGTGCTTCTTTATTTTTAGGGATGTTCTGAGGTTGATAACCATCGAACATTTTTGGCGCCATGAAGATGTTGATGCAACTACTTCACTGTTATTTGTTACTAATAAAAACCTTCATCATCTATCCCTTCTACCCCATCCAATCCCTTTGCTCTCAAACATTTCTTTTGATGAGGTGAAAGTTCATCGACGTCACCAAGTTGTGAAACAGGACCTGATCTCTCTCTCAACAATTGAAATTGTTCAGGTACCACCGCTTCACAATTTGATCATCCTTTGTTGGGACCAGCATGCCTCTGCCTTCTGTGCTTCTGCATTCAGATGGCCTATTTCCCTTTCAACCACTCAATTTTCCTTAGACATATCAGTTGCGACTTCAAACCTTTCTCGCCTAACTGTCTGCGAATGTGCATCTGCGGACTGCTTGTGAACGCTGGTCATTCGTTCCCTTAATGCTCCTTGTGTGCTTCCGCTAGAAATAAAATGATCCATTGAAACTACGTATCCTCACTGCTTCACTTGATAGCTTTGGTAGAATCACTCATTAAAATTAGCGCACCTGACCTTTGAGGCTTAAGAACTCAATGATTCAAACTATACAACACCTTGATTATTTATAACCTCACTTTCTTGCTCCTTGAGAATCGTGTTGTCCTTAAGTAATTATTACCCAGGCACTCATCGGGTTTTTGTGTGCTGGGAGAATACTACTCTTGTATGACGGTGGTGGCAGTAATGAGTGTTGAGAGACGCTACTTCTTACCGGCAGCGGTGGATAACAAGACCGTTTTGAGGGAGTATTTTTTAACCATGCGGAGGATGGAGTACAGCGAGAAGTCGTATATCATAAACCACAAGTGGTTTTAGAACCCTTAAAAATTTGTTTAGAAAGATCGCTTTCAGGCCCTGAACAATCCTGGAGCTGCCACATGGAATTAGCATTTTTGTTCGAGGGATGTATTGGGAGTGTTAAACTCCTAGAAACTTTATCATCCCGAAGCTTGGGCATCCCTCGATGCTACCTCATTACTTCCTCGAGATATGAAATCCGTCGGCGCAAATTTATCACGTGGACCCACCTATCTTGTAAAATTCATATACTTCAGCATTGTGCAATTATAAACCACCGCGACAGACCTTAGTTATTTGCAATGCTCCAAAAAAGCAGTTTAACCAGACTGCTTTCAAGGCCCTGAATTGCTTTGAGGCTGCCACGTTTTCGTGGTGGATTTTCATCAAGGGTGATATGAGCTAGATAATCGTTAGGCATTTGGGGGTCCTGACCGCACTATCCACTATTGATTTTTTAATAACCAATCTTCTGAGCTTCAGTTGCATATGTTTGTCGCCATGGTGTGACTGTCTTCTACTTTGTCTACGCCATTATTGATCAAGAATTTCACTCCGAGGTATTTATCAGCTTGGCATATAGTAGAGTTTCCTTCGGTTGATCATGTTGATTCTATTAGTACTAGCAGCGCCCTAGTGACTTAGGATGGCAAGTGGCCCACTAAAATACAAAACTGGCCTATTTTACCTAGTCAAAACTGGCTTATTTCATCCTAAGTCTAAAATGGTATAGGTGGGATTTTTAATAATCCAATAGATTTCACCGATAACATTTTTATTGACCATGATGATGTACACATGGAGAGACTTAACTATATCACTAGAGGGAGAGGCCCGAAAATGGTTCAAATCAATGCCAAATGATTCAATCGAAACTATGGAAAATTTGGAAAACACATTCACCAATACGTGGGGAGTCAAGCGTGATAACTTGTATTATTTGACATAAATTTTACCCTAGAAAAGAATAATTTTGAAATTGTTGTTGATTTTACTGCAAGGTTTAATAAAGTATATTACAAAATCCCCGAGGATATCTGACCTACTGAAGCAATAGACCAATCTACATATGAAGGTGTCTTCCCCTCTGATTTTTCTATCATGTTAAGAGAAATAAGATGCAAATCCCTCCGTAAAATGAAAGATCGTGCCATAGACGTTGAAGGAAATATGAGAACTAAGGGTAAAATAAAATTGACTAATGATGTCGAGAAAAAATATAAAGGGAAATATAAAGAGGAGAGTAGTTCCTCGGTGGATAAAGAGTCTCAAGAAGCAAAGATAGAAGAAATGTCTCGAAATTATCAAGAACCTGTCAAACACGGTTACTAGAATGGAATTGAAAAGTAGTAGTCTGAATAGACAATCCCTTGCTCGTCCTTCCACTCAGTTTAGATGGCCCTACAATCCTCAAATGACCTATCAAGAGAGAATTAATGATTAACAACCATTTAATACCACAAGTCAGGGAAAACGATAACATTCTAATCGAAATACCTGGAGAAAAAAATTATGAGGAAGTTGAAGAGCAACTAAATTGGATGGAAGAAGAGTCCTATCTCATGCATATCACTAGATATGATTAAGAAAACTCACTTTCATATAACTAAACTGATAAATATCATAATATTTCTCAAGAGAAAAAATTATCTTCATATGAATATCAATTGTTCCCAGATACTCTACAGGCCGAGTTTCAAAAGAAGTATGATCTTAGGCGTAGAATAGAGTCTATCAATCAAAGGGACAATACCCCTGCTAAAGTATCCCCCCCAAATCAGGATCTATATAAATCCCCCCAAACATATCTCGTAATAAACAACGGATACCTGTCAAAGGAAAAAACCACTAAAGTCTTAGTTTCATTCGGTCAAAAAGAGCCAGACGCCACCCCACACAAAAATCTAGAGCAAGATCCTAAAGAGCATGTGAAAAGTAGTATACCTTTCAATTTGGAACATGAATTGAGAAAACTCAAGATAGCAGACCCATTGTCTGAGCTAATAAAGAACCCATTATACCAAAAGCAAATTGATAAGATTCTACACAAGTTGAATTCATTGATCAACAAGATACCATAAATCCGAATGATGAATCCCGAGTTGTTCAATATGTACCTCATATTGATGACAAAGAAGAACCTATTGCTCCTTTTCATGTCACTCTTAATGTACATGATAAATTACTCCACAACTGTATGCTAGAATCTGGCAGTTCCCACAACTTGATTCCAAAAGTTATTATGGAACAGTTGGGACTATAGATCATAAGGTTGTATCATGATCTTTATAGTTTTGACTTTAGAAAGGTGAACTGTGTAGCTATGATAAAATATTTGGTAGTAACTCTTTCCCAATTACCAGCCAAAAGTATAATGATGGATGTGGTAGTAGTTTATGTCCCATCAGAATATGGTATGCTTCTATCAAGAAGCTGGGCTAAAAAATTGGGAGGTACCATGCATATGGATATGAAATATGCTACAATACACGTGTTTGCAGGAGAAACCAAATGTCTATATAGAGAAGCTATGTTTTCATAAGTAATAAGTGATCAAGATAGTACTATTAATTATCCTATATATGCTACGGATGAGGATATGGGCTGCTATATGTTTTCTACCAATGAATCTCTTGGGGAGGAAATTGTAGAACCTCAAGTCACTAAATATGCTAATGAAGATCATAAGAGTCAAGTATCAAAATTTTAATTTGATGGATCCTCGGCCAAAGATGAATCTGAAGCCAGTGTGTTTTTTGTTCTCACTGGCATGGGAAGATACTATGTTTTCCTACAAGCTACATTTTGATCACGGGGGCTTCACTCAATAAACCGCTATCATAGCACATTCGTTTGTGGCATATGAAACAATACCCCTAATTTCACTAAATATTGGAAAATACCTTCCAAAATCATTTTTTTTACCCCCTCCCAGTATGCCTTCCCAATTTAAAAAAAAACCCTATTTTCACTAGATATTGTATGTATCAATTTTTTCATGAACAGTTTTTATACCCCTTTATATTTATACCTAGTATATTGATATGATACCCCACATGCATTCTAGAATGCACCTTGCTTCTTTCGATGTATATTGTGGATGCAGATTAATTCACCCACAATGCAATTACTCAACCACATATCATTATGATTTGCAACATCTAATGGTCTAATGAAAAGATAGGAGATCACTTCTTGTATGTCACTAGAGCCAATGCACATAGTACAACATTTAGATTGCATGATGTAGTTCCCCAATCGTTGAATAAGCATGTTGTGGGCTAGGTATCGAAGTCCCCAGGGCCTCTAACAAGCTCTAGGAGGCTGACTAAACCTCCCAAGGCCTATAATAAGAACAATAGATTGGGTATTCAAGCCCCCAAGGCCTATCGAGGGCCTAAAATAGGCCCTGGAGGCTTAGACCCTCCCAAGACTGTTGGTAACATTTGGCTGAGTGCGTTTGGTAACAATTGGCTGTCAATGACCATTGTCTCTCGACTATGATCAACTGGAAACCCACTTCACTACGAAATCTTGGCCTCAAACATGCCTCAAGATGCGACTTCCCAATGTACTGGTAAGCTCGAGCCTTGCCTCAACCTGATTTCTCATCTAGCCGTGATCTCACCATCTCCATTTGGAAGATATTTGTCAGCCCACCCACATAAAAAAGACCCCAAAGTATTTTTTTATTGTTACATTAAATAAAAAAAACCCTTTGCCCCTTAATATATAAGCAATATAATTTTTAGGTTTTCATGAATATTTAATACCACAATATGAATGAACATGATATTATATTAACTTCTTAGGCCTCCGAGCCGCGAAAGACTTCAAAATTAATAAGTTAAAATTCTTTGGAGACTCTAAGTTGCTATTAAACCAAGTCAAAGGTATTTATCAAACAAAGCATCAAAGGGTTAGAGCATACAAGAATCTTGTTTGGGATCTTATTGAAAACTTCTTTGATGTTTTTAATATAACTTTTGTCCCAAGGAAGTGCAACCAGCAAGCTAATTCGTTGGCCCTAGCAGCTAGCACATTAAAACCTCCTAAGAAACCAAAGTTGAAGTATGAAGTGTAAATGCAATATCGTCCTTCTATCCCTAACAACATCAAACATTGGAAAGTCTTTGAGGATGATCAACATATTCATTTTTTTCTTCAACTTATGGATGAATTTTCAGGTACTAGTATAGATAGTGATGAAGAGTATGAAACGGAAAAAATTATACAGATATAAAAGATGACAAATCCTGAATTAATGCAACAGGTTGTTGGTCACAAGATTCTCCAACTAAAGAACAATTATATCCCAAAAGGTCTAGTCCATCTGGAACAATTGTTTGATAAAAATGAGATCCCTATTAAACTAGCAGCTCAACCAACTACTGAAGTTGTGAAAGAAGTTAATATTGGTTCCCCAAAAGAACAAAAATTCATCAAGCTTTCACAGTCCTTGTCAATCAAGAAGAAGAAAAGGTATGAAGATATATTCAAAGAATATATGGATGTTTTTGCTTGGAAGTATGAATATTTGAAAAATTATGACACTTATATTATATAACGTAGGATCCCTTTAAAACCAGATGTTAAGCCAATAAAGTAGAATTTGAGGGAGGTAAATCCTATTTTAATCCCTATAATTGAAAAAGAGGTGAGAGAATTACTCGAAGCTAAAATTATTATTCCTCTCATATATTCAGAGTGGATAGCTAACCTGGTATGGGTGGAAAAAAAATGGGGAAATTCATTTGTGTCTTGATCTCAAACATCTTAATAAGTGTTCTTTAAAGGACAATTACCCTCTACCCAAAATGGATCATATTCTTCAGAAATTGACTGGGTCAACCAGAGTGTCTATGACAGATGGATTTTTAGGTTATAATCAGATTTCCATGAATCTTGATGATAGGGAAAAATGGCTTTCACCACACCATGGGGAATGTTCATGTATGATAAGATGCACTTTGGCTTCATCAATGTTGGGGTAACATTCCAAAGAGCCATGGATATAGCATTCATCAGTGGAAAGGTCAAATTTATTGTTATATATATGGATTATATGAAAATATTCTCAAAATCAAATGAGGTTCACCTTCAGCATCTAAAGAAAACCTTCATGAAATGCATAAAATTCAGTTTGTCTCTAAATCCAAAAAAATAGTTTTTGCAACGACAGAAGGAAATTTGTTGGGACATGTTGTCTGCAAATATCAAGTTAAAATAGATCCCAATAGAGTGGCCAATATAAAATTATCTCCCAAGAAATAAAAAGGAAGTGCAGTCTTTTATTGGAAAATAATTTTTCTATGAATAGTTATTCCTAATTTTGTTGAGATAATGAAGGAGATTACTGATATGTTGAGAAAAAGCATTGAGATTAAATGGAAAACCAAAGCAAGGAATTATTTTAAATAAATAAAGGATGCCTTAGGAGAATCACCAATTCTAATAAGTCCTTATTACACCAAATACTTTCTTATATTTTATTTTTCCTATGAAGTTACTATTACAGCAGTCCTTTTATAGAAAAATAATGAAGGACATGAGCAACCCATTTCCTTTTTCAGCAGGGCATTGAGAGATGTTGATTTCAAGTACAACAGGATGGAGAAACATGCATATGCAATAGTGAAAGCCCTCAATTCATTCAGGAACTATGTCCTTCACTCTAAAATAATTGCCTATGTTCCAAGGAGTACCATCAAGGATATTCTATGTCAACCAGACAGTGAAGGTAGAAGAAGAAAGTGGATTTCCAAAATCCAAGGATATTACATGGAAATTAATCCTACCAAGATGGTAAAATGAAAAGGACTAGCCAAACTTTTGGCTGAATCAAACTATCGAGATATGGAGATAAATTCGGTAGACCAACTTCCCAATTAGGAGGAAGAAGGTACTCAGAAAAATCTCCCTCTTTATATTTCTGAAAAAATTGCTTGTTCTGAATGGTACAAAGATATTTTTTATTACCTACAACATTTAAATTGTCCCCCTGATCTTGAAAAAGATAAAATGGGGTCTCTTATACTCAAAGTTGTTAAATACTGCATTCTAGATGGATACTTATTTTGGAAAGATCCTCTTGGAGTTTTACTGAAATGTGTAATAGAGGAAGAAAATGAAGGTATAATAGCAGAGTTCCATGAAGGTGTATGTGGAGGACATCATGCATGGAGAGCCACCGCTTACAAAGTCCTTCGAGCCAGTTAATATTGGAAAACTTTGTTTATTGATGCTAACAAAATTGTTATAGCCAAAAACGAATGTCAAATATTTACAGGAAAAGAGAAGCTCAAACCATTGCCTCTCAAACCAATCAAAGTCGAAGCACCTTTACAAGAATGGGGTCTAGATTTTATAGGAGAGATAAATCCAAATTCCAATGGTCAACACAAATGGATTCTTACTACAACTGACTACTTCACGAAATGGGTAGAAGTGATACCAACAAGAAACGTTAATGATACTGTTATAATAAATTTATTGGAAGAAAATATTCTAGAAAGATTTGGATTTCCAAGGAATATCATTACAGATAATTCCCAGTATTTCAAGTTTGCTAAACTGATGAGTTTCTATCAAAACTAAAACATTAAATTAATTCATTCAACAGCCTATTATTCTCAAAGTAATGTCTTATAAGAATCCTCTAATAAAAGTCTGGTAACTATCATTAAGAAGATCCCGAACATAAATAAAAAGGCATGGGACTCTCATCTAAAATTTTCATTTAGGGAAGATAGGATCAGTGTTAAGAGAGTAATTGGCAGTTCTCCTTTCTAACTTGTCTATGGTAAAGAGGTATTCTTCATTTTTTAGATGGGTTTACCAGTAATGAAGTTATTATAACCTGGGCATGATGAACCAAATGACATCGAACGAAGTATCCATCAATTAATTGAGATTCATCAAGTTAGGGAACAATTGGATGACACAACCAAAATACACCAAGAGAAGATGAAAGCAACTTTCAACAGGAGAGCCATAGCTAGGGACTTTCAACCTAGAGACCTTGTTCTAAAATGGGGTTCTAGAAGAGAAGAGAGATCCAAACATGGTAAAATTGATAACCTATGGCTCGACCCGTTCAATATAGTTGCAGTCTAGAACAATAACACTTATGAATTGGCACAACTAAATAATGAAATCATCGGAAATCTTGTCAATGGTAGGTTTCTAAAGTGTTTATTTCGGTATTGATTCCTACCCTCACTCTCTTATGAATTTATGTATAAATATGTAACATAATTCATAGTTTCCTTCATTTTTTTCTTTAATATTGTGTTCACGCATTTTCCGATCTCATGCTCTCTATTGTGAATTTGTAAAAATATAAAGGATTAATATGAATCCATATCCCAATGGACTTAAAGGCACTAATAAACAGTTCTCATCCTCTTCCAAAGAAAAAGGTTGTCCCCATTGAATCCATTGTTGGTACTAATATTTTTACAGCTGGAAACAAACACCAAAGTTAATTGCAGGTGACGCCTATCAATTCACATTGAATATTGGAGGTTGAATTAAGAGGAATATGATTTTAAATTGATCTCATGAACATCCATATGGTCGCTAATCAAAGAACTAATCAATCGCTAGGACTTGGAAGTAATGTGTAGATCAACGGTGGAGATTTTATTCAGGGTCCCAAAGCGAAAGATATTTAAGCTAGGAGTTTGATCACTGAATGGAAACCGCCTTGGCCACATGGTGGCTTCAGGTCCATTCATGGCTAAAAAATAGGTCTTCCCAAACCACTTATATTGAGCGCTGAACCGGCTCTTGTTGACATCAACAAAAATGATAGTTGTCGCTTCATTACATTTTTTGTCAGGCCAAGGGGTTACGTCACTGAAGCCACTTCAAGTTAGGTACAAATATCAATGTAAACTAAAGAGGCAATATATGACTTTCGGGCTTTCATTCCCTAGTAGATGCTTGAATTTTAATGATCCAGGTGCGAGCGTGAATCGAAATTGCCTGGGAGACATGGCGGTCTCAGGTTCATTCAAGATCCAAAAAGAGGTCTTCCCAAGCCGCTTATATCAAGCCTTGAAACTGCTCCTAAAGTATTCCACCCCCTTGGTCGACCCACTTAGCTTTTGTCCAACAGATATTACTACTACAGTCTAAATAGAAATGGTCCCCGTGCATTAAAATTCCCCGCATCCCTCGCTTAAAGGATCAATCTCTTGATTCCACGTGTGCAACTCATTTAAGTTATCCATTTTTTGAATTTCCACTATAAAGAGGCTTTATTTGAATTCATCAAGCACTTATTTTTATGCTCCCGCAAGCTCCTCCGCTATCCATCATTGCACCAAACTCTTCACATCCAATACTGAGCCGTATTCATCCCCTCCTTCACTTCACCAACACCATCATGGATTCCATCACAGAACCTAAGACTTTTTGCGCTGCAAGCTCTGCACTCAACAAGGAAGAGCACTTAGGAGATGAGAATTTTGACATCCACGATCATGTATCATCAATCACCAATATACATCAATTATCTAGAGAAGATGATGATCAAGCCAAGATCATAAATGATTTGTTAAATCTTCGAGGATCTGGATTAGAAAAACTGATCTTACCCCATGCTAGAGAATTCTCGGAGCTTGTGCAAAGGCGTGTTGAAAGATATGTACCTGAGAAGAAAGCAATTATTTCTCGGCTGGGAGGATTTGTATGCCTGATAAAAAGAGAACTTATCATGGAGATGATAGACATCGAAGAAGATGGTTCATGTTTACGTTTTGATGAAGATTTTCTGGCAGGAAATATCGGATAATTATCATTAGAAAGCAGGGAAGCATTCATCCGGATGTTAATCCCTCAAGCAGCATACCTACTTGGTACGTGGTCCATGTTCAGTCTGGAATTATTCTCTGAGCAAGCTCTACCATCATTGTTCATGATATTCCAGATACTCAGGTATGATCATGACTTGGTAATTGATGATACTACCCTAGGATTCCTTTTTCTTATCAATTTTTTACAACATGAATCGTCAATTATGTTAGATGTGGAATTCATGACTCTTAGGCTCTTTTCCTTGGAATACATTTTCCAAAGGTTCAATTGTAATGACATACATTTCATGAAGTTCAATAGCCCCAATAATTTGAAAGTCCCCAGTGAAGTGGGCCTGTTTAAAGCAAGAAGCGGGACTACTTAGATAGTGGCTGAAGAGATGATGGCAGCTCTCATCTTCTCCCTTCATTAGGAATGTATTTGTAGTGTGCTCTATGAGCAACATGTATGCTATACAATTCTTCTCGTCATGTCTGATAGACCGGCCTAAATTACACCGTAAGTTCTAAGGAGTACTTACCATTTTCTACAACAAGTATCATTCTTTTGGTCGGTGTCCCTTAGTTTGAAAAATTCTACACCATACACTCGTACTGGGATTCACCGGACTCGGATTTCCAAAATTAAGATAATCATGGAATGTTGCACATTGATCTTTATAGTGGCCTTCTTCCTTGAATCTAGTGCACCAAACATATTCTCTCTTTTCTTTTCCTTAATTTATTGAATCTGAACAGACAAATTTTCCAACTGCGATTGGAATTGAGCCATATCAGCTCTAGTCTCTCTGACAAGTGATGCTTCCAAATTCATATCCAACTCCAAGGCTTCTGTATGGGCCGGGATCATATGTTGCATGATTGGAACTCTAATGTGAGGCAGTAAAGTGTATATAAACCACTCCTTATGTCGTATATCATTCATCGGAAAGCTTGCATGTACCATCAATATTTTAAACCTCTAGTTGAAGTCCCAAATGGACTCATTCAACACTTACTTAATCTCCTTCAATTCAGTAATACATCATGATTCTAACTTTGGCTTCTTGAATTCAACTTTCAATCTGTCCTTGAATTATGCTAAGTTCTTTGTTGGTTGAGTACTGGTAACTTCATAAAAATTCATAAACTAGTATAAGGCACGACCCATGAAGGTTGTAATTAACTGCGGCAATTTGGCGTTGTTGTCTTGTACTTGTTTTACAGTACATACTGCATTGCATAAAAACTAGTGTTCTTCTAGGTATTCTGACCCATTCACATTGAAAATAGGCACCTTCATGTCATCCCTAGCCATTCTGGGCCTCTGGGGTTTCGAATGATTTACTACTAATAGACAACTGCTTGGATATTTTCCACTTGGCAAAGCACTATTCTAATTATGTCCACTACTTTGACTATATTGGAAATTTTTTCAAGAATTATTGGGCCTTACCTCAGTCTCCAAAGATGTACATGGGGTCATGGGTATGTTACAGCATCAGGTTTAGAATAGTTCTATAGGTTCTTGGTCTTCCTCATAAATGAGCTAGTACTCTTCCTCTTCATCACAAAAATCCTTGTCGAGCTGTGGTACTGGTTCGTAGTCTCTTCTTTTAGTCACACTACAACTTTATATTATTTTCGCACTTCTCCTACTTTTGTTTAACCGAAATAATCTCCCACTTCGTAGAAACCCACACTCTTCATCTGGTTCTCTTTCTTCTCCCCTTATCATTTCAGGTCATTCCACATATTCATCGATATCATCCTCCATATAGTACCCATGCCCACCACGCACAATTTCTCTACTTGTCAAATTCCATTTTCAGTACACCTTTTTCACAAAGTAGATTCTTGATCAATAGATTTAAGGATATCAAGTATTTACTATGTGTTCCTTCAAATAAATCTCGTTCTACAACACTATATGAATTAATAGTCTAAACAATGAATTCGGTAATGTACCCCTTTAATATGTTGTCCAAAACGTAGTCTGCTATGCATGAGATATGTTTGTTCACACCTTTCAGTCGGTGTATCAATGTAGGTGTCCAAATTATTGGGTCACCTCCTTGGAAATTTGTCTTCTTTTTAGTCAATATTTCTAACCATTCATGCAATATCACTATAAAGTCACTAAGGAAAGCCTCATGAGTATCAGTAAAAATATACTTGTGTAACCAACCTTCGTCATCTAATCAAGGATGCCTATTCTTCTCCTTCACAAATTTCTTCAGCTATTGATCTACCAATCCTGTATCTCCATCTTAGTCGGATACCACAACATTCCCCTTCGACATAAATCCTAGTCTCGGAAACAGAACCATTTGTTGGCACACTTTTAATTTAACTAGGGTTCACGTATCCAATAACAACCAACAAACAATATCATAGATAGCATCCCAAAAGGGGTTTTAATCCTTTTTGAAAACGGCTTCGAAGCATATGAATTCTCACTTGAAGTACCTATCAAAACTGTACGAACCCAATTTGTGCAGTGCATTATGGGAATATATTGAAATACAAATCATTCATTAAACAACCCATTGTACTAACAAATCTATAACATCGACAAATTCAAATCCTCGACACATCATTCACTTCAACATACCTCAGGACATCGCCATATTTATATAGATTGTATTAGGTTTCATATTGATCCAGGTGGTTATCGGTGGCCACCCACCTTTCCAACTAGCTCAAAATAGTTTTTTTGGCAATTTTGGTAATATATTATTTCTAGCAATTTTTTAGTTCCTGAACTTAGGCACTAAACGACGTTTTTTCGGCATCGAATTCTCAAGTGAATATGGGCACTGCTCGCCTACCACTTTTTCTTGGTGGACTCGAGATTTGCTGACTCTTTTTGTAGTCATTAAATAGATCTTTCCAACGAGCTATTGTACACCCCAAATGGAGATCATATGCAAGAGTTACGACCCCGGGAAGTTGATGTACTAACTTACCCAAACGGGGCCCACATGACTTTTGGCGCTTCCTCTCCTAGGGTTAGGTTTTTGGATGTCTAGGGTTTTTGACATTCCTATTTATTGTAAAAAGGCCTTCATAGCCTCATTGTAACCGTCTTGTTCCAAATGAGCGCCACCGTCACATCTCTTCCCAAAGATAAGTTGCCACCATTCCAGCAAGCTTGTTTTCCGTTGCATTTTACAATTTTAGCTTATTTCCTTATTGAATAGAAAACAAGTTTTACTCTAATTTTGTTATTTTTTGTTAACCATCTGATAATAATCTGTATTCATTTCATTCTGCTCATAAAATTCGGGTCAGTGGTATCAGAGCGGTCTACTCCTTGTCATCTTCATGCATGTCCCCAACAAGGTCAGGACACAAAGAATTAGGTCTCGAGCTTGTTTCTCTTGAGGACAAAATCCCTTGCATGCCCAAGCGACCTCTCATGGCAGGAGAAAAGAAATTTGATGGGACAGGAGATTCCTTAAGAATGTTGCTTGAGGAATCCCTCACGCAATAGAGGAACGAGATGATGGATAGTTTTGCGCAAATCCTTTGGTGATTACCAACAAGCGATGCATCTTCCTCGAGCGGAGGCGCCGCCCCCTTCAAGGTAAATCAAATTCGATATTCTTATATTTGAAGGTCGGAGAGATGCAAATGTTGTAGATAAGTGGTTGAATCTACTAGAAGGGTATTTTTCTATCCATAACTTCTCGAATAGAGAGAAGATTACTTTTGCACTCCTCAAATTTGTTCCCCATGTCAAAGATTGGTGGGAAACATTCTGCAAACAAAAGGACACAGACAAACCCTCATTATCTTCAGTCACGACCACCTAGGAATCTTTCAAGGATGTTATTAAGGAACAATACTACCCTGCTGGAATTTATGACAATTTGTATACCTAATGGACTACACTGCGACAAGAAAGAGACCAAGTAGTGCCAGAGTTTACAAATATCATCCACACCTTTCACACCAAGCTGCATCTCAAATATTCAGAGGGACATCTAGTGCTCAAGTGTCACGGTGTTCTGCATAGATACATCCAGACCGAAATGGAATTTTTGGACATCTCTTCCTTGGGAATTGCCTACCGATATGCCATCAAAATTGAGCAGAAGCTCAAACAAAAGACGTGGCAACTTGGTCCTGGTAACCCCTCACAACAAAAGATAGGAAAGGGAGGCCCTAACCCACAGAATAAAGGACAAAGCAAAGATGGATAGTATCAGGACAACCAGTCCAAGTCACAAGCAAAGATGGACACCGGAAAGACAAAGAAAGATACCTGGAAGTGGTGTGACTTCCATAAGAGACCTTGGCATAACACTGCTAACTGTTGCTCAAAGCAGTCGCTGGTGGATGAAGTGAAAGCATCTGAATCAGATGTGGATTCTGACTCTGAGTCCGAACTAGAAAGGGGAAGACAAATCATTGACGTGGAACCTAGTGCCACCATTTCTACCACCAAGCTCCAGCCTGATGAACCAGACAAAACAGAAGAAGGAGAACTCGTCTTCCATTCACAAATGTGGGTAAAAGGCACCCCACTGCACTTCATCGTTCATAGCGGTAGCCAGAAGAACCTCATCACAGAAGAGGTCATCAAGCGCCTGGCCCTTCCGACAATGCCACACCCACAACCCTACATGATTGGATGGCTCCACAAAGGGAGTGATCTCCGCGTCAGCCAATAGTGTCGACTATCGTACGACACCAAGCCCTCCAAGGACGAGGTATTGTGTGATGTTGCTCCTCTCAAAGTTTCAAATGTTCTTTTGGGACAACCTTATTTATGGAAACGCCATGCTGTATATGAGTCTAGGCATCGTCGTGTTATTATTTCTTTGAACAGGAAATTATACAGGATACCCGAGGCAATCCCTCCTAGTGCTATTTCCTTGATCTCTGCCAAGCAATGCAGGAAGGTCATCTCTCAGACCAGGAAATTTGTCTTCTTCGTGATTTGCTCTCAGAGTGAGAGAAATATCATAGCCACATCGAGGTCCTCCGCGACCGATCTCTCCATGAAACAGAAGCAAGTGGATAAGGTGGTGGAAGAATACTCAGATCTCTTCTCCTCTCCTACCGAGGTACCTCTGCACTGCCAGGTCAAGCATCCCATCGATATGACCCCAAGTGCACCACTAGCCAATGGGCCCGTCTATTGCCACTCTCTATTGGAAAATGATGAGATCAAGAGGCAGATCCAAGAATTGCTCCACAAGGGGCACATCCATCCTAGCTCATCACCTTGTGGGAGCCCAATCATGCTGGTGCAGAAGAAAGATGAGACCTGGTGACTCTGCATTTATTACCGGGCCCTGAATAAAATCACAATCTGCAACCGATACCCGATTCCCCAAATCGAAGACCTCCTTGATCAACTCACGGGGGCCAAATACTTAAGTAATATTGATCTAAATTATGGCTACCATCAGGTCCCAATAGAACAGACAAATGTATGGAAGACTGCCTTCAAGTCAAAAGAAGGTCTTTTTTAATGGCTAGTCATGCCCTTTGGTTTGACAAATGCTCCTGCAACGTTTATGATGATGATGGACGATATCCTACGACCTTTGACCAATACTTTTGTAGTGTTGTATCTGGATGAAATCCTCCTCTACAAAAAGACTTGGGCGGAACACTTGCAGCATATTCAACGGGTTCTGGATACCCTACGGAAACATAAACTATATTCAAACTTGGAAAAATGCTCCTTCAGCATGGACTGGATCCATTACATAGGCTGCATCATTGATCGACATGGTGTGTATGTGGATCCAACCAAGATCCAGGTCATCCATGACTGGCCATCCCCAACCACACTCACTGAACTTCAAAGCTTCTTGGGCCTCGCCAATTTCTATCACCGGTTTGTGCTAGGATTCTCTCATATTGCATGGTCCCTCATCCAAATAACCAGGGGTGGCAGTAAGGAAAAATTTGTGTGGGGCCTGCCCCAACAAGAAGCCTTCAATGACTTGAAGAAGCATTTGTGCTCATCATCGGTACTCTCATTACCGGACCTGCAACATCCCTTTGAGATCGAGACAGATGCATCTGATTATGCTGTGGGTGTTGTTCTCACTCAACACAACCACCCCATGGCATATCATAGTGAGACACTTTCAGATCTTGTCAGTAAGTACCTTACTTACGACAAATAAATTTACTCCATTGTGCAAGCCTGCCGCCGGTGGAGACATTACATTCTTGGGAAGAAGACAGTCATCCACACTAATCACAAGCCACTACAGTTCATGTAGACCCAAGGAAAGTTGCAAAATGACCACCATCAGAAGTGGTCAACATACTTATAGCAGTTCCACCTCAACATCAAATATAAAATAGGGAGTACTAACCGAGTTGCTGACTGCCTCAGTTGACCTCCAGTCGCGACACTCAACACAATGCTAGACTCTTGCGGCCACGAGACCTCTGGATGGCCCCACCTCTACGAGACAGACCCTGATTTCTCCACCACCTACCAAATGTTGGGAACCAACTTAATGGTCTCTAATTTCCATCTTCAGGAATGGTTGTTGTGTCGTCTAAGCCATATCTACGTTCCATCAAGTGAGCGTGCGAATCTGATTTGGGAAGCTCACTACAGTCAGGTGGCAGGACACTTTGGTGTCGAAAAGATAGTGGCAGTGCTGCAGAAACATTTCTACTGGAGGAAACTTTGACAGGATGTCGTTAAGTATGTTAGGTCTTGCACCGCTTGCGCTATTGCCAAACCAACCACTAAGAAACAGGTCCTATACACCCCTCTTCCTACCTCTTGATAGGCCGTGGGAATCCATCTCAAAGGACTACATGTCAGGCCTCCCTTCCACCAAGAGGGGGAACTACTGTGTTTTTGTGGTTGTTGATCGCTTTTTCAAGATAGTGATTCTAGCCGCCTACAAGAAGAACATCACAACAGAAGCCGCTACCAAGATCTTCTTTGAATGAGTCTGGGTACATTGTGGGATCCCACAGAACATTATCTCAGACTGTGATGGTCGGTTCCTTAACTCATTCTGGTTGAGCCTCTGGTCACTGTTGGATACCAAGCTCACCAAATCCATTGCCTTCCACCCGCAGATAGACGGCCAAACCGAGCTCGTCAACCAGATGGTCGTACATATCCTATGCATGTACAATTCAACACACCCCCACACATGGGATGAGAGTCTTCCCTATAGCATAGCTACAACCGATCCCTGCACAGTTCAACTGGCCACATCTCCTTTCAGGTGGGGTTGGGATTCCAACCATTGGGCCCCATGGCTGTTGCACTTCCCCTGGCGACCACCTCGGCCGAATCGTCCCTAGAAGCTGAAAAAGCCACCTGGTTCATTGAACAGATCCAGCATATCCACCAACAGGTTCAGGATATTCTACAAAATTCTAATGCTAAGTACAAGCAGAGCCATGATCAACATCGGGTGCCATATGAGTTTCAAGTGGGCGACAAAGTTTGGTTCCATTTTCAGAAAGAACGCCTTACAGGGCCCCATCGAAAGCTTCGCCCACTCTGTTATGGGTCGTACACAATCACCAAGGCAGTGGGTTACAATGATTTTGAGCTCAACATTCCCCCCTTCCTTGGTCTACATCCAATCTTCAACCTGGCTCTCATGCGGCCATATTTCCCACCATTATTAGACACCTCAGAGATAGCAGAGCAGTTGACACCAACAGAGCTCAACCCTGAATGCCTACAATAAGAATTCAGTGATCATATTGTAGACACACAGAGCAAGGGCACTCGACATCAAAGGATATAAATTTATCGAGTTGTCAAAGCAGGGCAACTTCTGCACCAGGGAAAGTGGTTCACCCGAGGCCAAATTTAGCAGAAGTTTCCTCATCTGATTGGGGAACTCAACGCAATGGATACCATTACTTCATAAGGAGGGAGGATTGATCCAAGTGGATATAGTTGGCCACCCACCTTTCCAATTGGCTCAAAACAGTTTTTTTGGCAATTTTGCAAATATATTATTTCTAGCAGTTTTTTAGGTCCTGAACTTCTGGAGCCATTTTGAGGCCCTAAACGACATTTTTTCGGCGTCGAATTATCAAGAAAATATGGGTACTGTGCGCCTGCCACTACTGCGTGTCAGACTCGGGATTTGTTGACTCTATTTGTATTCATTGAATATATCTTTCCAATGATCGCAACCGTCACATCTCTTCCTAGAGATAAGCCGCCACCATTCCAGGAAGCTTGTTTTCTGCTGCATTTTACAGTTTTAGCTTATTTCCTTATTGAATAGAAAACCAGTTTTACTATAACTCTATTATTTGTGTTAAGCATCTAATAGTAATCTGCATTTATTTCATTATGCTCATAAAATCCATATCAGTGGTATCAAAGCAGTCTGCTCCTTGTCATCTTAATGCATGTCCCCAACGAGGTCAGGGTACAAAGAATTCAGTCTCGAGCTTGTTTCTCTTGAGGACAAAAGCTTTGGCACGCCCAAGCGACCTCTCATAGAAGGAGAAAATAAATATGATGGGATAGGAGATCCTTTCAGAATGTTGCTTGAGGAATCCCTCACGCAACATAGGAATGAGATGATGGATAGTTTCGTGCAAATCCTTCGGCGACTACCAACAAGTGACGCATCGTCCTCGAGCGGAGGCGCTGCCCCCTTCAAGGTACAAATCAACTTCGATATTACTATATTTGAAGGTCAAATAGATGCATATGTTGTAGATAAGTGGTTGAATCTAGTAGAAGGGTATTTTTCTGTCCATAACTTCTTGAATAGAGAGAAGATTACTTTTGCACTCCTCAAAATCGTTCCCCATGTCAAAGATTGGTGGGAAACTTTCTGCAAACAAAAGGACACAGACGAACACTCATTATTTACAGTCACGACCACCTAGGAATCCTTCAAGGATGTTATTAAGGAACAATACTACGCTGTTGGATGCTATGACGACTTGTATACCAAATAGACCACACTGCGACAAGAAAGAGACCAAGCAGTGCCAGAGTTTACAAATATCTTCCACACCTTGCGCACCAAGCTGGGTATCAAAGATTCAGAGCGACATCTGGTGCTCAAGTATCGCGGTGGTCTAAATAGATACATCTAGACTGAAATGGAATTTTGGACATCTCTTCCTTGGGCATGACCTACCGATATGCAGTCAAAATCAAGAAGAAGCTCAAACAAAAGATGCAGCAATATGGGCCTGGGAACCCCTCACAGTGAAAGACATGAAAGGGCGGCCCTAACCCACAGAATAATGGATAGAGCAAAGATGGACAGTATCAAGACAACCAGTCCAAGCCTCAAGCAAAGAGGGACACTGGAAAGACAAAGAAAGATACCGAGAAGTGGTGCGACTTCCATAAGAGCCCTTAGCATAACACTGTTGAGTGTCGCTCAAAGAAGATGCTCGTGGCCGAAGTGAAAGCATATGAATCAGATGCGGATCCTGACTCTGAGTCCGAACCAGAAAGGGCAAGATGGATCATTGACACGGAACCCAGTTCTACCATTGCTACCACCAAGCTCCATCCTGATGAACCAGATGCGCCAGAAGAAGGAGAACGCCTCTTCCATTCACCAATGTGGGTAAAAGGCACCCTGCTGCACTTCATCATTGATAGCGGTAGCAAGAAGACCCTCATCTCAGTAGAGGTCGTCAAGCGCCTTGCCCTTCCAACAACACCGCACCCACAACCCTACACCATTGGATGGCTCCGCAAAGGGAGTGATATTCGCGTCAGACAACATTGTCGACTGTCGTACGACATCAAGCCCTTCAAGGATGAGGTATTGTGTGATGTTTCTTCTCTCGAAGTTTCAGATGTTCTTTTGGGCCAACCTTCTTTATGGAAACGTCATGCTGTATATGAGTCTAGGCCTTG
Organism: Larix kaempferi; assembly: GCA_027924585.1. Lineage (NCBI taxonomy): Eukaryota > Viridiplantae > Streptophyta > Pinopsida > Pinales > Pinaceae > Larix > Larix kaempferi. The sequence goes on from BSBM01000309.1 coordinate 4,447,191, forward strand.
TAGTTTTACTATTTCTTTGAACAGGAAATTGTATAGGATACCCGAGGCAGTCCCTCCTAGTGTTATTTCCTTGATCTCTGCCAGGAAATGCAGGAAGGTCATCTCTTAGACCAGGAAATTTGTCTTCTTTGTGATTCGCTCTCAGAGTGAGAGAAAGATCACATCCATATCCAGGGCCTCCGCGATTGATCTCTCCATGCAACAGAAGCAAGCGGGTAAGGTGGTGGAAGAATACTCAGATATCTTCTCTTCTCCTACTGGGGTACCTTTGCGCTGCCCGGTCAAGCATCCCATCGATCTGACCCAAGGTGTACCACTACCCAATGGGCCCGTCTATCGCCACTCTCTGTTGGAAAACGCGGAGATCAAGAGGCAAATCCAAAAATTGCTCCACAAGGGGCACATCCATCCAAGCTCATCACCTTGTGGGAGCCCAATCGTGCTGGTGCAGAAGAAAGATGGGACCTGGTGAATCTGCATTGATTATTGGGCCCTGAATAAAATCAGAGCCTGCAATTGGTACTCGATTCCATGAATCGACAACCTTCTTGATTAGATCGTAGGGGCCAAATACTTTAGTAAGATTGATCTTAAGTCTGGCTACCATTAGGTCCCAATAGAACATACATATGTATGGAATACTGCCTTGAAGTCAAAAGAATGTCTTTTTGAATGGTTGGTCAGGCCCTTTGGTTTGACAAATGCTCCAGCAACTTTTATGAGGACGATGGATGATATCCTACGACCTTTCACCAATAATTTTGTAGTGGTGTATCTGGATGACATCCTCATCTACAAAAAGACTTGGGAAGAATACTTGCAACATATTCAATAGGTTCTGCACACCTTGTGGCATCATAAACTATATGCAAACTTGGAAAAATGATCCTTCGGAATGGACAGGGTCTATTACTTAGGCTACATCATTGATCGACATGGTGTGCATGTGGATCCAGCCAAGATCCAGGTCAACCGTGACTGGCCATCCCCAACCACACTAACTGAACTTCATATCTTCTTGGGCCTCGCCAATTTCTATCGCCGGTTCGTGCTGGGATTCTCTCATATCGCATGGGCCCTCAGCCAAATTACCAAGGCTGGCTGTAAGGAAAAATTTCTGTGGGCCTGCCCCAACAACAAGCCTTCGATGAGTTGAAGAAGCATTTGTGCTCATCGCCATTACTCTCTTTACCGGACTTGCAACATCCCTTTGAGATCGAGATAGATGATTCAGATTATGCTATGAGCACCATTCTCACTCAACATGACCACCCCGTGGCATATCATAGTGAGACACTTTCAGATGTTGTCCGTAAGTACCCTACTTACGACAAAGAAATGTACTCCATTTTGCAAGCATGCTGCCAGTGGAGACATTACATTCTTGGGAAGGAGACAATCATAAACACTGATCACAAGCCACTATAGATCATGCAGACCCAAGGAAAGTTGCAGAATGACCACCATCAGAAGTGGTCAACATACTTACAGTAGTTCCACCTCAACATCAAATATAAAATAGGGAGTACCAATCGAATTGCTGACTACCTCAGTCGATCTCTAGTCGCAACTCTCACCACAATGCTAGACTCTTGCGGCCACGAGACCTATGGATGGCCCCACCTCTACGAGACAGACCCTGATTCCTCCACCACCTACCAAATGTTGGGCACCAACTCAGTGGTCGCTAATTTCCATCTTCAGGAAGGGTTGTTGTGTCCTCTGGACCATCTCTCCGTTCCATCAAGTGAGCACACGAAGTTGTTTTGGGAAGCTCACTACAGTCGAGTAGCAGGACACTTTGGCGTCGAAAAGATAGTGGTAGTGCTGCAGAAACATTTCTACTAGCTGAAACTTCGACAGGATTTCAGCAAGTATATCAGGTCCTGCACCGCTTGTGCTATTTCCAAACTGAACACTAAGAAATAGGGCTTGTAAACCCCTCTTCCTACTCCTAGCATGTTGTGGGAAAACATCTCAATGGACTACATATCGGCCCTCCCTTCCACAAAGAGGGGGAGCGACTTTGTTTTTGTGGTTGCTGATCACTTTTCCAAGATGGTTATTCTAGAAACCTACAAGAAGAACATCACAGCAGAAGCCACTACCAAGCTCTTATTTGAACAAGTATAGGTACATTTTGGGATCCCTCAGACCATTATCTCAAACCGTGATAGTCATTTCCTCAACTCATTCTGGTTGAGCCTCTGGTCACTGCAGGATACCGAGCTCACCAAATCCACTACCTTATATCCCCAGACAGACGACCAAATCGAGGTCGTCAAACAGATGGTCGTACATATCCTGCACATGTACAATTCAACACACCCCCACGCATGGGATGAGAGTATTCCCTATGTCCAGCACAGCTACAACCGAGCCCTACACAATTCAACTGGCCACATCCCCTTTCAGGTGGGGTTGGGATTCCAACCATTGGGCCCCATGGATGTTTCACTTCTCCTGGCGACCACCTTAGTCGACTTGTCCCCAGAAGCTAACAAACCCACCTGGTTCATTGAACGGATCCAACATATCCACCAACAGGTTTAGGATAATCTACAGAAGTCTAATCCCAAGTACAAGCAATGCCATGATCAACATCGTGTGCCACATAAGTTTCAGGTGCGCGACAAAGTTTTGTTGCATTTATAGAAAGAACGCCTTATAGGGCCCCATAGGAAGCTTCGCGCACTCCATTATGGGTCATACACCATCACCAAGACGGTGTGTGACAATACTTTTGAGCTCAACATTCCCCCATTTCTTATTCTACATCCAGTCTTCAACATGGCTCTCCTTCGGCCATATTTCCCACCATTATTAGACACCTCAAAGATAGCAAAGCAGTTTACACCAACAGAGCTCAACCCTGATTGCCTTCAATAGGAATCCAGTGATCATATTGTAGACACACAGAGAAATGGCACTCGACATCAAATGATCCAACTTTATTGATTTGTCAAAGCAGGACAATTCCTGCACCAAGGCAAGTGGCTCACACAGGGCCAAATTTAGCAGAAGTTTCATCATCTGATGGGGGAACTCAACGCAATGGAGACCATTGCTTCCTAATGAGGGAGTATTGATCCAGGTGGATATCAGTGGCCACCCACCTTTCCAACTAGCTCAAAGCATTTTTTTTGGCAATTTCAGTAATATACTATTTATAGCAGTTTTTCGAGTCTTGAACTTCCAGAGCCATTTTGAGGCCCTAAACGACGTTTTTGGGGCGTCGAATTCTCGGGAAAATATGGGTACTGCATGCCTACCATTATTTTATGCAAAACTTGATATTTGCTAACTCTTTTTGTAGTCATTGAATAGATCTTTCCAACGAGCTATTGTACACCCCAAATGGATATCGCATGCAAGAGTTATGACCCCGAGAAGTTGATGTACTAACTTACCCAAACGGGGCCCACATGACTTTTGGCGCTTCGTCTCCTAGGATTAGGTTTTTGGATGTCTATCGTTTTTGACATTCTTGTTTATTGTAAAAAGGCCTTCAGAGCCTCATTGTAATCGTCTTGTTCCGAATGAGCGTAGCCGTCACATCTCTTCCAAGAGATAAGCCGCCACCATTCTAGCAAGCTTGTTTTCCGCTGCATTGTATAGTTTTAGCCTATTTCCTGATTGAATAGAAAACCAGTTTTACTGTAACTCTATTATTTTGTGTTAAGCATATGATAATAATCTAATTTCATTTTGTTCTGCTCATAAAATCCGGATCAGTGGTATCAAAGCTGTCTGCTCCTTGTCATCTTAAAGCATGTCCCCAATGAGGTCAGGGTACAAAGAATTGGTTCTCGAGCTTGTTTCTCTTGAGGACAAAAGCTCTCGCACACCCAAGCGACCTCTCATGGAAGGAGGAAATAAATATGACGGGATAGGAGATTCTTCCAAAATGTTGCTTGAGGAATCCCTCACGCAACAGAAGAACGCGATGATGGATAGTTTCGTGCAAAACCTTCGGTGATTACCAACAAGCAACGCATCTTCCTCGAGCAGAGGCGCCGCCCCCTTCAAGGTAAATCAACTTTGATATTCCTCTATTTGAAGGTCAGAGAGATGTAGATGTTGTAGATAAGTGGTTGAATCTACTAGAAGGGTATTTTTCTGTCCATAACTTCTCGAATAGAGAGAAGATTACTTTTCCGCTCCTCAAAGCCATTCCCCATGTCAAAGATTGGTGGGAAACATTCTGCGAACAAAAGGACACAGAAAAACCCTCATTATTTTCAGTCACGACCGCCTAGGAATCCTTCAAGGATGCTATTAAGGAACAATACTACACTGTTGGAATTTATGACGATTTGTATACCAAATGGACCACACTGTGACAAGAAAGAGACCAAGTAGTGCCAGAGTTTACAAATATCTTCCACACTTTGTGCACCAACCTGGATATCAAATATTCAGAGCGACATCTGGTGCACAAGTATCGCAGTGGTCTTCATAGATACATACAGACCGAAATGGAATTTCTGGACATATCTTCCTTAGGTGCGGCCTACCGATATGCCATCAAACTTGAGAAGAAGCTCAAACAAAAGATGCGGAAATCTGGGCCTGGGAACCCCTCACATCAAAAGACAAGAAAGGGCGGCCCTAACCCACAGAATAAAGGAGAGAGCAAAAACGGACAGTATCAGGACAGCCAGTCCAAGCCATAAGCAAAGAGGGACAATGGAAAGACAAAGAAAGATACCCGGAAGTGTTGCAACTTGCATTAGAGCCCTTGGCATAACACTACTGACTGAAGCTCAAAGCAGTCGCTAGTGGCCGAAGTGAAATCATATGAATCAGATGTGGATTCTGACTCTGAGTCTGAACCAGAAAGGGGAAGACGGATCACTGATGCAGAACCCAGTGCCACCATTTATACCACCAAGCTCCAGCCTGATGAACCAGATGAGCCAGAAGAAGGAAAATGCCTCTTCCATTCACAGATGTGGGTAAAAGGCACCCCGCTACACTTCATCGTTTATATCGGTATCCAGAAGAACCTCATCTCAGCAAAGGTCATCAAGCGCCTAGCCCTTCCAATAATGCCGCGCCCATAACCCTACACCCTTGGATGGCTCCGCAAAGGGAGCGATCTTCACCTCATCCAATAGTGCTGAATATTGTACGACATCAAGCCCTTCAAGGATGAGGTTTTGTGTGATTTTTCTCCTCTCGAAGTTTCAGATGTTCTTTTCGAACAACCTTATTTATGGAAACGTCATGTTTTATATGAGTCTATGCCTCACAGGGTTATTATTTCTTTGAACATGAAATTGTACAGGATACCCGAGGCAGTCCCTCCTGGTGCTATTTCCTTGATCTCTGCCAAGCAATGCAGGAAGGTCATCTCTTAGACTGGGAAATTTGACTTCTTTGTGATTCGCTCTCAAAGTGAGAGAAAGATCGCAGCCATATCCAGGGCTTCCATGATCGATCTCTCCACACAACAGAATCAAGTGGATAAGGTGGTGGAAGAATACTCAGAAATCTTCTCCTCTCCTACTGGGGTACCTATTCACTTATAGGTCAAGCATCTCATAGATCTGACCCTAAGAGCGCCGCTACCCAATGGGCCTGTCTATCGCCGCTCTCTGTTGGAAAATGAGGAGATCAAGAGGTAGATCCAAGAATTGCTCCACGAGGGGCACATCCCTCCCATCTCATCACCTTGTGGGATCCAAATCATGCTGGTGCAGAAGAAAGATGGGACCGGGTGACTCTGCATTGATTACCAGGACCTGAATAAAATCACAGTCCGCAACCGGTACCCGATTCCCTGAATTGATCACCACCTTGATCAGCTCGCGGGGGAAAAATACCTCAATAAGATTGATCTGAAGTCTGGATACCATCAGGTCCCAATAGAACAGACAAATGCATGGAAGACTCCCTTCAAGTCTAAAGAAGGTCTTTTTGAATGTCTGGTCATGCCCTTTGGTTTGACAAATACTCCAGCAACTTTTATGATGATGATGGATGATATCCTACGACCTTTCACTAATACTTTTGTAGTGGTGTATCTGGATGACATCCTTACCTACAAAAAGACTTGGGTTGAACACTTGCAACATATTCAACAATATCTGCACACCCTGTGAGAACATAAACTATATGCAAACTTGGAAAAATGCTCCTTCGACATGGACATTGTCCATTACTTAGGCTATATCGTTGATCGACATGGTGTGCATGTGGATCCAGCCAAGATCCAGGTCATCCATGACTGGCCATCCCCAACCACATTCACTGAACTTCAGAGCTTCTTGGGCCTCACCAATTTCTATCGCCGGTTCGTGCTGGAATTCTCTCATATTGCATGGGCCCTCGGCCAGAAAACTAGGGGTGGCGGTAAGGAAAACATTTTTTGGGGCCTACCCCAACAAGAAGCCTTCAATGACTTGAAGAAGCATTTGTGCTCATCGTAGGTACTCTCATTACCAGACCTGCAACATCCCTTTGAGATCGAGACAGATGCTTTAGATTGTGCTGTGGGCACCATTCTCACTCAACACAACCACCCCATGGCATATCATAGTGAGACAATTTCATATGCTGTCTGTAGGTACCCTACTTACGACAAAGAAATGTACTCCATTGTGCAAGCCTGGCTCCAATGGATACATTACATTCTTGGGAAGGATACAGTCATCCACACTAATCACAAGCCATTATAGGTCATGCAGACCCAAGGAAAGTTGTAGAATGACCGAAATCAGAAGTGGTCAACATACTTACAGCAGTTCCACCTCAACATCAAATATAAAACAGGGAGTAACAACCAAGTTGCTGACTGCCTCAGTCGACCTCCCATCACGACACTCACCACAATGCTAGACTCTTGCGGCCACGATACCTCTGGATGGCCCAACCTCTATGAGAAATACCCTAATTTATCCACCACCTACCAAATAATGGGCACCAACTCAGTGGTCATTAATTTCCATCTTCAGGATGGGTTGTTGGGTCGTTTGGGCCATCTCTACGTTCCATCAAGCGAATGTGCGAAGTTGATTTGGGAAGCTAACTACAGTCGGGTGGCAAGACACTTTGGCGTCGAAAAGACAGTGGCAGTGCTGCAGAAACATTTCTACTGGATGAAACTTCAACAAGATGTCAATAAGTATATCAAGTCCTGCACCGCTTGCGCTATTGCCAAACTGACCACTAAGAAATAGGGCTTGTACACCCCTCTGCATACTCCTAACAGGCTGCGGGAATCCATCTCAATGGAATATATGTTGGGCCTCCCTTCTACCAAGAGGGGGAATGACTATGTTTTTGTGGTTGTTGATCGCTTTTCCAAGATGGCGATTCTAGTCGACTACAAGAAGAACATCGCAGTAGAAGCCACTGCCAAGCTCTTCTTTGAATGAGTCAGGGTACATTTTGGGATCCCTTAGACCATTATCTGAGACCATGACAGTCGGCTCCTCAAGTCATTCTTTTTGAGCCTCTGGTCACTACTGGATGCCAAGCTCACTAAATCCACTGCCTTCCACCCCCAGACAGATGACCAAACCGAGGTCGTCAACTGGATGGTCGTACATATCCTACACATGTACAATTCAACACACCCCCACACATGGGATGAGAGTCTTCCCTATGTCCAGCATAGCTACAACCGAACCCCACACAGTTCAACTGGCCACAACCCCTTTCAGGTGGGGTTGGGATTCCAACAGTTGGGCCCCATGGATGTTGCACTTCTCCTAGAGACCACCTTGGACGACTTGTCCCCAGAAGCTGACAAAGCCACCCGGTTCATTGAACGGGTCCAGCATATCCTCCAACAGGTTCAGTATATTCTACAGAATTCTAATGCCAAGTACAAGCAGCGCCATGATCAACATCGGGTGCCACATAAGTTTCAGGTGGGCGACAAAGTTTGGTTGCATTTGTAGAAAGAACGCCTTACAGGGCCCCATAGGAAGCTTTTCCCACTCTGTTATGGGCCGTACAGCATCACCAAGGTAGTGGGTGACAATGTTTTTCAGCTCAACATTCCTCCTTCCTTGGTCTACATCCAATATTCAACGTGGCTCTCCTTCGGCCATATTTCCCACCATTATTAGACACCTCAGAGATAGCAGAGCAGTTTACACAGACAGAGCTTAACCCCGACTGCCTGCAATAGGAATCTAGTGATCAAATTTCAGACACACAGAGCAAGGGCACTCAACATCAAAGGATCCAACTTTATCGAGTTTTCAAAGTAGGGAAACTCTTGCATAAGGGCAAATGGCTCACCCGGGGCCAAATTCAGCAGAGGTTTCCTCATTTTATGGGGGAACTCAACACAATTGAGACCATTGCTTCCTAAGGAGGGAGGATTGATCCAAGTGGATATTGGTGGCCACCCACCTTTCCAACTAGCTCAAAACAATTTTTTTGGCAATTTCGGTAATATACAATTTCTAGCAGTTTTTTGGGTCCTGAAATTCCGGAGCCATTTTGAGTCCCTAAATGACATTTTTTCGGCGTCGAATTCTGGGGAAAATTTGGGTATTGTGCACCTACCATTTTTGCATGCCGAGCTCAAGATTTGCTGACTCGTTTTTTAATCATTGAATAGATCTTTCCAAAAAGCTATTGTACACCCCAAACGGAGATTGTATGCAAGAGTTACGACCCCGGGAAGTTGATGTACTAACTTATCCAAACGGGGCCCACATGAATTTTGTTGCTTCGTCTCCTAGGGATAGGTTTTTGGATGTCTAGGGTTTTTAACATTCCTGTTTATTTTAAAAAGGCCTTCAGAGCCTCATTGTAACCATCTTGTTCCAAAGGAGCATAGCCGTCACATCTCTTCCCAGAGATAAGCCGCCACCATTCCAGCAAGCTTGTTTTTCACTGCATTTTACAGTTTTAGCTTATTTCCTTATTGAATAGAAAACCAATTTTACTGTAAATCTGTTATTTTGTGTTAAGCATTTGATTATAATCTGTATTCATTTTGTTCTACTCATAAAATCCAGATCAGTGGTATCAGACCGGTTTTCTCCTTGTCATCTTAATGCATGTCCCCAATGAGGTCAGGGTACAATGAATTGGGTCTCGAGCTTGTTTCTCTTGAGGACAAAATCTCTCGCATGCCCAAGCAACCTCCCATGGAAGGAGAAGATAAATATGATGGGAGAGGAGATTCTTTCAAAATGTTGCTTGAGGAAGCCCTCACGCAACAGAGGAACGAGATGATGGATAGTTTCGCGCAAATCCTTCGACGACTACCAACAAGCGATGCATCTTCCTCGAGTGGAGGCGCCGCCCCCTTCAAGGTACAAATCAACTTCAATATTCCTACATTTGAAGGTCAGATAGACGTAGATGTTGTAGATAAGTGGTTGAATCTACTAGAAGGGTATTTTTTTGTCCATAACTTCTCGAATAGAGAGAAGATTACTTTTGCACTCCTCAAAGCCGTTCCCCATGTCAAAGATTGGTGGGAAAATTTCTGTGAACAAATGGACACAGAGGAACCCTATTTATTTTCAGTCACGGCCACCTGGGAATCCTTCAAGGATGCTATTAAGGAACAATACTACCTGTTGTAAGTTATGACGAATTGTATACCAAATGGACCACACTTCAATAAGAAAGAGATGAAGCAGTGCTAGAGTTTACAAATATCTTCTACACCTTGCGCACCAAACTAGGTATCAAAGATTCAGAGCAACATCTGGTGCTCAAGTATCATGGTGGTCTGCATAGATACATCTAAACCGAAATGGAATTTATGGACATCTCTTCCTTGGCCGCGGCCTACCGATATGCCGTCAAAATCGAGCAGAAGCTCAAACAAAAGACGTGGCAATCTGTGCTTGGGAACCCCTCACAGCAAACAACAAGAAAGGGTGGCCCTAACCCACAGAATAAAGGATAGAGAGAAGATGGACAGTATCAGGACAACCATTTCAAGCCACAAGCAAACAGGGATAGTTAAAAGAGAAAGAAATATACCGAGACGTGGTGCGACTTTCATAAGATCCCTTGGCATAACACTGGTTACTGTTGCTCAAAGTAGTCATTGGTGGCCGAAGTGCAAGCATTTGAATCAGATAGGGATTCTGAATCTAAGCTCGAACTAGAAAGGGGAAGACAGATCATTCACGTGGAACCCAATCCCACCATTGCTACCACCAAGCTCCATCCTGATGAACTAAATGATCCAGAAGAAGGGGATTGCCTCTTCCATTCACAGATGTAGGTAAAAGGCACCCTGCTGCACTTCATCGTTGTTAGCGGTAGCCAGAAGAACCTCATCTCAGCAGAGGTCATCAAGCACCTGGCCCTTCCAACAATTCCATACCCACAACCCTACACCATTGGATGGCTCCGCAAACGGAGCGATCTGTGCGTCATCCAACAGTGTCGACTGTCATACGACATCAAGCCCTTCAAGGACGAGGTATTGTGTGATGTTTCTCATCTCGAAGTTTCAGATGTTCTTTTGGGCCAGCCTTATTTATGGAAACGTCATGTTGTATATGAGTCTAGACCTCATAGTGTTATTATTTCTTTGAACAGGAAATTGTGCAGGATACCCGAGGCAGTCCCTCCTAGTGCTATTTCCTTGATCTCTACTAAGCAATGCAGGAAGGTCATCTCTCAGACTGGGAAATTTGTCTTCTTCATGATTCGCTCTCAGAGTGAGAGAACGATCCCAGCCACATCCAGGGCCTCCGTGACCGATCTCTCCACACAACAGAAGCATGTGGATAAGGTGGTGGAAGAATACTCATATATCTTCTCCTCTCCTACCGAGGTACCTCCGCACTGCCAGGTCAAGTATCCCGTCGATCTAACCCCAGGCACACCGCTACCCAATGGGCCCATCTATCGCCACTCTCTGTTGGAAAATGAGGAGATCAAGAGGTAGATCCAAGAATTTCTCCACAAGGGGCACATCCATCCTATCTCATCACCTTATGGGAGCCCAATCATACTGGTGCAGAAGAAAGATGGGACCTAGCGACACTGCATTGATTACCAGGCCCTTAATAAAATCACAATCTGCAACCACTACTTCAGTAAGATTGATTTCAAGTTTGTCTACCATCAGGTCCCAATAGAATAGATAGATGTATGGAATACTGTCTTCAAGTCAAAAGAAGGTCTTTTTGAATGGCTGGTCATGCCCTTTGGTTTGGCGAATGCTCCATCAATGTTTATGAGGATGATGGATGATATCATATGACCTTTCACCAATAATTTTGTAGTGGTTTATCTGGATGACATCCTCATCTACAACAAGACTTGGGCGGAACACTTGCAGCATAGTCAACAGGATCTACACACCGTGCAGAAGCATAAACTATTTGCAAACTTGGAAAAATTCTCCTTCGTCATCGATAGGGTCCATTACTTAGGATACATCGTTGATTGACATGCTGTGCATGTGGATCCAACCAAGTTCCAGGTCAACCGTGACGGGCCATCTCTAGCCACACTCACTGAACTTCGTAGCTTCATGTTCCTCGCCAATTTCTATTGCCGGTTTGTGTTGGGATTCTCTCATATTGCATGGGCCCTTAGCCAAATAACCAGGGGTGGCGGTAAGGAAAAATTTGTGTGGGGCCTTCCCAAACAATAATCCTTCGATGGCTTTAAAAAGTGTTTGTTCTCATCGCCGATACTCTCCCTACCGGACCTGCAACATCCCTTTGAGATCGAGACAGATGCTTTAGATTATGTTGTGGGTGCCATTCTCACTCAACATGGCCAACTCGTGGCATATCATAGTGAGACACTTTCAGATGCTCTTCGTAAGTACCCTACTTATGACAAAGAAATAAAATCCATTGTGCAAGCCTGCCACCGGTGGAGACATTACATTCTTGGGAAGGAGACAGTCGTCCACACTGATCACAAGCCACTATAGTTCATGCAGACCCAAGGAAAGTCGCAGAATGACTGCCATCAGAAGTGGTCAACATACTTACAGTAGTTCCACCTCAACATCAAATATAAAACAGGGAGTACCAACCGAGTTGCTGACTACCTCAGTCGACCTCCAGTCACGACACTCACCACAATGCTACACTCTTGCAGCCACAAGACCTCTGGATGGCCCCACCTTTACGAGACAAACCCTGATTTCTCCACCACCTACCAAATGTTGGGCACCAACTCAGTGGTCATTAATTTCCATCTTCAGGATAGGTTGTTGTGTCGTCTGGGCCATCTCTACATTCCATCAAGCCAGCGCGTGAAGCTGATTTGGGAAGCTCACTGCAGTCGGGTGGTAGGACACTTTTTCGCCGAAAAGACAGTGGCAGTGCTGCAGAAACATTTCGACTGGCCGAAACTTCGACAGGATGTTAGCAAGAATATCAGGTCGAGCACCACTTGCGCTATTTCCAAACCAACCACTAAGAAACAGGGCCTGTACACCCCTCTGCCTACTCTTGACAGGCTGTGGGAATCCATCTCAATGGACTACATGTCGGGCCTCCCTTCCACCAATAGGGGGAACGATTGTGTTTTAATGGTTTTCGATCACTTTTCCAAGATGGCGATTCTAGCTTCCTGCAATAAGAACATCATAGTAGAAGCCACTGCCAAGCTCTTCTTTGAACGAGTCTGGGTACATTTTGGGATCCCTCAAACCGTGAAAGTCGGCTCCTCAACTCATTCTAGTCTAGCCTCTGGTCACTGCTGGATACCAAGCTCACCAAATCCACTTCCTTCCACCCGTAGACAGACGGCCAAACCAAGTTCGTCAACCGGATGGTCGTACATATCCTACGCATGTACAATTCAACACACCCCCACACATGGGATGAGAGTCTTCCCTATGTCCAACATAGCTACAACCGAGCCCTGTATAGTTCAACTAGCCACAGCCCCTTTTAGGTGGGGTTGGGATTCCAACCATTGGGCCCCATGGATGTTGCACTTCCTCGGGAAACCACCTCGGCCGACTCGTCCTCAGAAGCTGACAAAGCCACCCAGTTCATTGAACGGATCCAACATATCCGCCAACAGGTTCAAGATATTCTACAGAAGTCTAATGCCAAGTACAAGTAACTCCATGATCAACATCGGGTGCCACATAAGTTTTAGGTGGGCGACAAAGTTTGGTTGCATTTGCAGAAAGATTTCCTTACAAGGCCCCATCAAAAGCTTTTCCCACTCTGTTATTGGCCGTACACCATCACCAAGGTGGTGGGTGACAATGCTTTTGAGCTCAACATTCCCCCCTTCCTTGGGTTGCATCTAGTCTTCAACGTGGCTCTAGTTGATGTATATGTAACTTCAGAATGTATTTCATATATGTATATTGTGCTCCTATAGAGATGGAATTATTCCTTTATACGGAAGTGTTTGTATTCCTATAGAGATGTTATTATTCCTCTATATGGAAGTGTCGTCATTTATATTGTAAGTGTCATAACTTATACTTGATGGGTTATTAGACCACCTTGTTGGGGTCCGCCCTGTATAAGTCATGTGGGTTGAAGGGTTATTAGACCACCCTATTGGGGGTCGGCCATGTGGGTCAAAGGGTTATTAGACCACCCTATTGGGTGTCGGCTCAGTCAGCATTATGTTATGTGGTTAAATTGAGGCCGACCTAGTAAAGGTTATTAGGCAAGTCAAGTCAAGATAAATAGAGTGTGGCAGGCACTCTATTTCATCATTCTATTCTCTCACACACTCTTTGGAGAGTGGCACACTTGTGGAGGAGGAGAAGCTGCTGTTAGGAGATATCTATCTCCTATGCTTGGGTTTTATCATTTCTCTATCTATCTTTGAGGAAGTTATTGGGGTTTTTCACCTTTATGGTTTTCCCCAAGTAAACTCTATGTCTCTTGTGTGCTTGCATTATTGTGTCCATGATTGATATGTTGTAGATATGATGTACATGTTGTTCTCTCAATTAAGATCCTAGATAATATTGAAGTAAATTCTTAAAAACTAACATGGTATCAGAGCTAGCCTGAAATAAGGCATGGTATGGCATGTATGACACTTGTTGCACTCGTGATGCTAAGGCTTGATATAGCAAAAACCAGTCATCATAGAACTTTCGCTATAAATCCATTTTGACGAAGTTTTTGGATCTGAAAATTTTACAAGTAGAATATCAGATCCCCATGTACCTTTTTTTCAAAGGAAAACTTCTAATTCATTTTACTTTGTGTTTTATGATCCATACAATCTAGGGTTTCTGCCTCTTCCAGATCTGATTCATAAAAAAGTGACCTAGGAAAAAAGGTCATAACTTGGGCTAGGAAGATCCAAATGAAATTTCATAACAAGTGATAGGTAGTGCATGGACTATACTTTTGTACGTAACTTTTTCATAGGCCGAAACTGAACCAGTGACACGTGGCACGCCATACAAATTCTCTCTCCTGCTTTATCGCATAAATCGTTCATGTTGCGACACTTGGCATAAATCTCTCTCAGAGAATCTAATTGAGGTCAGACCTATGGGGTTGGAAATATGAGAGGTTGGGATACCATAGGTATAATTTTTAGACCCTGTGGATCAAAAAGTTCGGAGTTACACCAAAAACAATCAGGTGCATATTTCTGTCAAAACAAAATTATTTTTTAGCACCTTCATTCATGGCTTCGGGAATTTAGGGTTTCGAAGAAAGTTGGAATTTTTGTAATCAGAGACCATGGCTAGATGCTACTCATCAAAATCGAAATTTAGAGACCAAGATCATATTTTTTGGTTGGGAAGAAGGTTGGGCTTGATCAAACACCAGTTCGGGACTTTGATCGGAAACATGGAAAATTAGGGCTTCTAAAAAAGTTGGAATTTTTTAAGTCTATGACCACGACTGGAAGCTCCTCAAAAAAATTGAAGTTTATAGATTTGGATTGAACCTTTTGGTTGGGAAGAAGGGTGGGATTTATCAAACCCTAGTTCAGGATCCTGTCCAGAAGATCCGGATGTCTCAAAGGCAATTTTGAGGGGTGAAACTTTGCAGTTTTCAAATTCTGAGTATACCAGGTTGATCAGCTCATCAAGGCACATATTTCTATTCTTTCAGAAGTTTGAAATTCAAAGTTTGAATTTTTGGGGTTCCCCTGAAAAACCCCAATGCAGCTCCAGATCCAGTTTCTGTAAATCAAGTGGATTGGGTTAATCCTAGAAGAAAATGGATTGGTCACCTGCATAAGTGAAGAAGTTCCTATTTCAGAGGGAGATGAGGCTAAGGCCTTACATAAGAAGATTACAAGCAATCTCGACATGTATGACATATCGAGGTATGTTCTAAGATTTGTTCATGATTAATTTTATGGTATGTTTGTCTTCATGTTATTACGGTTAGTACAATCTTGATTAAATTTAGACTTGTCGTATCACCTTAATAAAATTATAAATGCATGATAGAAGATATTCATTGATTAGGGTGTTGACACTTATGATTGTACTAATGCATTATGGTGTTGTATGAGGTTTATTTTGTCCGCTAACATGAAAGGTACACCAAGAAAGACAAGTCATGTTCTACTTTAAGAACATATGATCATGGTGACATGAAGACAAAGATTCATCCATTGTCATGGATCACATAGAAGATCTACTTACGCAGTATGTATAACTTGGTTCTACAATGGTTAACTTGTGAGACATTCAAGTTAGTAGCACAAGTCATTGAAGAGAACCATAAGACATCATGCAGGTATGTTAGACATAACTAGCTAACATAGTAATCCAGGTATGTTTTTCCTATATCAAGTTAGAATCTTACCTTGTGTTAGGATCCCTTATATAAGTATACTTGGTATGATTGGTTATGTTTTTTCATAAAGTTAGAAATGTAAGTAATCAAGGGTTTATGCATATTATGTCTCTTATCTTGATTGATGATTTGACTAACCAGAAGAGTCCTATGATCAAATAAGAATATGCATGAGTAAAAGAAGTCTTCCCTGAAACCTTGAATACTAATGTTTATTATCTTTGTTTGAAATGATCATGACTATACATGTTTAAGATTATTGTGTTTTGATAGTATTAAGATTATGCTAATGAATTTGTGATTATGTATGATACCTCGAGGATAACACAATGATGATACTAATGAGCATGCATAGTGATTAAGGATGGATACAAGTTCAAGGACAGGTAATCCAAGAAGCAAAGATCAAGAGGGAGCACACTTCAGTAGTTTCTGCAAGGATGCAGATATTTAGAGGGAGTTGACCACTTCTCACAATCCACATCAAAATGGAGTTACAGAAAGGAAGCAAAAGACTGAGAAGGAGTCCACCCTACAAACAAACAAAGATAAGAATTTGAATGATCATTTCTTGCATATTTGATTGTTTAAATAATATTGTTCAATAATGTATATACTGATGTTCCTAGAATTAGGTTGTGCATCTTAGAATAGTTGCATTGATGAACAGTATACTACTAATATACATGGGTAAGTGGCCTATGGCACTGTACAACACTCCATTGCTACTTATCTAGAATGAAACCTCTTTGCTGACATGTTGGGAGTAGTGCGAACTCTTAACAATGTTCTGGTAGAGATTGGAAGGCATCTAGAAAGTTACACGATATGGATAAATGTTGTATTGAAACATTGGCTAAAGATAATTGCATGATTGTATGACATATTTATTCAGATGTAAGAATTTGTTCTAAAAACTATGAGATGTTTCTAATCATGCAATTTAACTTGTTTTGTAGGAAATATTGTATACCATCACCTGCAAAAGAAGGACTACAACATTTGTTCAACAACAAAGTTATCTATTGAAAGTATTGAATATATTGAAGTTCCCAGGATCTGGGAAGAATACCATGATCGAGGAGTACCAGTCGATCATGAAGATGTTTGGGATGCAGTCCCAAGACCTGAAGAGAAGTCTATAGTGACTTCCAAGTGGATCTACAAGATCAAGCATGCTGCAGATGGCAACATAAAGAAATACAAAGAAAGATTTGTAGCTCGTGGAAAGAAGGAATAGACTATGAAGAAACTTTTTCTCCTGTAGCCAGGTACACTTCCATCAGATTAGCACTTTCTTTGGCTGCAGTGATGAAATGGAAGATACACCAGATGGATGTCAAGATAGCTTTCTTGAATGGTGTAGTCAAAGAGGAAGTGTATGTGGAGCAACCACTCAGTTTTGAGACATATGACAGGGAGTCATATGTGTGCAGGTTGAAGAAAGGCTTGTATGGCTTGAAGCAAGATCCTAGGACTTGGTATGGGAGGATAGATAGCTTTCTATCCAGTTTGGGATTTACCAAGAGTAAAGAGGATTCCAACCTTTACTACAAGGTTGAGAAAGGAAATCCAATGATACTACTTTGGTATGTGGATGACCTGTTTGTTAAAGGTGATGATAGAATGATTGCTTACACACAGCGGAAGCTTGTTGTCGAGTTCAAGATGAAGGACTTGGGGATGATGCACTATTTTCTAGGCATGGAGGTGTGGCAGAGTGCATATGGTATCTTCCTTGGACAAGAGACATATGAAGTGGAGATCCTGAAGGGTTCGGGATGATGGACTGCAAGGCCATGTTCACACCTATCGCATCAAACTCGATGCTTCTATGTGATGCTTCATCTGATCCAGTTGATGTCACTGTGTATCATTAGATGATTGGTTCCTTGATGTACCTGAAGAAGACGAGGCTAGATATTTGCTTTGCGGTGAACACATTGAGCTAGTTCCTGACGGATCTCGGAGATATTCACTTAGTTGCTGTAAAGCATATTCTGAGGTACCTGAAGGGTATAGTTGATTATGGGCACAAGTATGATGCGAATCAAAAGTTTAACCTGCAAGGCTATGTTGATTTGGACTGGGCAGGCAGTGCTACAGATAGGAAGAGCACTTCTGGGTTCTACTTCAGTATGGGATCAGGTGTGATCTCTTGGTTCAGCCAAAGCAAAGTATGTTGCATCTTGTTCGGCTAGTTGTGAGGTAGTATTTCTCTGGAAGCTACTGTCTGAGTTATTTGATCTCCCATTGGAGGCTACTGGTATCTTTTGTGACAACCAGAGTTGTGTGAAGCTATCTGAACCCGGTGTTTCACGATAGGTCGAAACACATTGAGATCAAATATCAGTATATCAGGGATATGGTGCAGAGAGGAGTAGTGAAGCTCCTGTATGTTGCGACGGATGAGCAAATTGCAGATGTGCTGATGAAGCCACTAGCCAGAGTGAAGTTTGAGTACTTCAGAGAGAGGCTTGGTGTTGTTTAGATAGTTGACACTTCGATGAAGAAGTGATGGAGACATTTGCTGAATCCATTCCAAGCATGTTGGAAGGAGGATCCTTCACATGGCTGTGGATATAAGTGTTGGATGATGAGCATCAGGACGATGCTCCAATTACTGCTATATATATGTATATGCATCATGTTGGATGCTTGATATGATCAGTTGGATCATTTATGTATGTATGCATCATGTTGGATGCTGGATATGATCAGTTGGATCATTTATGTATGTATGCATCATGTTGGATGCTAGATATGATTAGTTGGATCATGTGTATGTATTTGTATATGTATCAGGTGGATACATTGTATGATCAGGTAGATCATGTATGATGATATGTATCAGGAAGATACTATGTATGCATCAGGTGGATGCATTGTATGATCAGGGTGGTCATGGATGATGAGCTTCAGGATGTTGTTGTAGATGACATGCGTCAAGACGATGGAGTGATGATGATCAGGATGATGTATGGTGAGTATCAGGTTGATACTATGTGGCCGTGGATAGGTTGTGTAGATAAGCATATAATAGCGCCCTGGGAGGTTTGTAGATTCTCTTGCTAGGTTTTGTCGCTGGCATATAATACCTCCCTGGGAGATCTAGAAAATTCTCTTCCAAGGTTTTTCTTTGGGAGGACATATAATAGCGCCCTTTGAGGTCTGTAGATTCTCTTAATAGGTTTTTCCGCCGACATATAATAGCTCCCTGGGAGATCTGGAAAACGCTCTTTCGAGGTTTTGTCCTATGGCATGTAAGTAGACCTGGGATATCTGGACAGGATGAAAAAGGCCTCAGATGCTCTTTCAAGGCATTGCCATGACCACATGTAATAATTCCTGGAGATCTGTACAGGATGAAAAATGCCTCAGATGCTCTTTAGGGTTCTTGCTTGACAAGACACTCTTTTAAGGTTTTGTGGTGGGGGTCACATGTAATAAGTCCTGGAGATCTGGACAGGATGAAAAATGGCTCAGATGCTCTTTAGGGTTCTTTCTATTCAAGAGACTCTTTTAAGGTTTTGTGACAATCACATGTAATGTGCTCCTGGGAGATCCGACAGGTAGAGCTGTGTGCTCGTAACAGCCTAGGATGCTTCAGCCAGGTTTTGTGATGCACGTAATAAGTCCTGAGGATAACATAGTATGGCTAGTGATGATGAAGACCTATAGATGGTGGGCCTACATCCAGTATGAGAAAGGACTGGCTCTGTAGAACTTCCTATGACGAGTAGATTCAGAGATTGATTGAGATAGCAACAACAGTGACGATGACGATGATTTGAGGATGATGATTCGTTAATGATGATCTAGAGAAGAAGACTTGTGCTAGCAGATCTGTGTCGATAAATACCTTCCTAGTTAAGAGGGAGTGTTGATATATATGTAACTTCGGAATGTATTTCATATATGTATATTGTACTCCTATAGAGATGGTATTATTGTTCCTCTATACGGAAGTGTCGTCATTTATATTGTAAGTGTCGTAACTTATACTTGATGGGTTATTACACCACCCTATTGGGTGTTGGCCCAGTCAGCATTATGTTATGTGGTTAAGTTGAGGCCGACCTAGTAAAGGTTATTAGGAAAGTCAAGTCAAGTATAAATAGAGTGCGGGAGGTGCTCTATTTCATCATTCTATTCTCTCTCACACTCTTTGGAGAGTGGCGCACTTGTGGAGGAGGAGAAGCTGCTTCTAGGAGATGTTTATCTCTTATGTTTGGGTTGTATCATTGCTCTATATTTCTCTGAGGAAGTTATTGGAGTTTTTCACCTTTATGGTTTTCCCCAAGTAAACTTTGTGTCTCTTGTGTGCTTTCATTATTGTGTCCATGATTTATATGTTGTAGATATGTTGTACATGTTGTTCTCTCAGTTAAGATCCTAGATCAGATTGAAGTAAATTTTGAAAAACTAACAGCTCTCCTTCGTCCATATTTCCCACCATTATTAGACACCTCAGAGATAGCAGAGCAGTTGATACCAACAGAGCTCGACTTTGAATTCCTGCAACAGGCATCCAGTAATCATATTGCAGACACACAGAGAAAGGGCACTCAACATCAAAGGATCCAATTTTATCGAGTTGTCAAAGTAGGGCAACTCCTGCACTAGGGCAAGTGGCTCACCCGAGGCCAAATTCAGTAGAAGTTTCCTCATCTAATGGGGGAACTCAACGCAATGGAGACCATTGCTTCCTAAGGAGGGAGGATTGATCCAGGTGGATATCGATGGCCACCCACCTTTCCAATTGACTCAAAACAGTTTTTTTGGCAATTTTGGTAATATACTATTTCTAGCAGTGTTTCGGGTCCTGAACTTCTGGAGCCATTTTGAGGCCCTAAACGACGTTTTTTCGACGTCAAATTATCACGCAAATATGGGTACTGCACACCTGCCATTTACGCATTCTAGAATTGATATTTGCTGACTCTTTTTGTATTCATTGAATATATCTTTCCAACGAGCTATTGTACAACCCAAAAAGAGATTGTATGCAAGAGTTACGACCCCGGGAAGTTGATGTACTAACTTACCCAAACGGGGCCCACATGACTTTTGGTGCTTCGTTTCCTAGGGTTAGGTTTTTGGATGTCTAGGGTTTTTGACATTCCTGTTTATTGTAAAAAGTCCTTCAAAGCCTCATTGTAACCCTCCTGTTCCGAATGAGTGCAGTCGTCACATCTCTTCCCAAAGATAAGCCGCCCCCATTCCAGCAAGCTTGTTTTTCGTTGCATTTATAGTTTTAGCTTATTTCCTTGTTGAATAGAGAACCATTTTTACTGTAACTCTATTATTTTGTGTTAAGTATCTAATAATAATCTGTATTCATTCTTTTATGCTCATAAAATCCGGATCACATATTCATACATTCGCAATCAACACACACACATTCATTCATCCAAATCATGAAAAGAGGAAAGAAACAGATATCACATCACATGAGAACACAATATTTTAACATGGAAACCCATCCTGGGAAAAAACACGAAAGCGCTTTGTCTTTATTATGAGTCGTAGCCAAATAATAATCACTTCATGTTTATATGTGCACAAAACCTACAGATCAGCCACTCGAATTTTCAATAATAGCTTCGACATATATACATAGCTTTATGCTTCATTACAAACCCAAAAAGAACTCCAACAACATACTCTCTAATCGGCTAGTCAGAATAACAACAACAACAAAAAGCCCAAAATTTCCCTCTTATTACATATTTATAGGGTGCACTTATCTTGCCTCGCTCCCACTAACCCACTAACTGACTCATTAATTTAAGTGGAAAAAATATAACTAATTGACTTGACTCCACCCATTTGACTTGATCAACATAACTTTTTTTCCTAGTTTCTGAGCTGCTTCATCGGAGTTGACCACTTCGTCGACCCATTTCTGCTTTTCCTTTGTCCACACCAAAACTGTCTCCGCCAAAAATGGTACCCAAAATAAACTTGGCCCAACATTTTCCAATGAGTTGGTGTTAGGAACCTATGTCAACCCTTCTCTTTACTATGTTAGTATATTGTTGTTGGACGCATATGCTTTGTAAGTCGTCCCATAGTATTTGTTGATCCGTAGTTTATATTAGCCCATAGTATTGACCCATAGTCTTGGACGCATATGCTTTGTAAGTCGTCCCGTAGTATTATATGTCCCATGGTTTTGACT
This sequence comes from Larix kaempferi, assembly GCA_027924585.1. Lineage (NCBI taxonomy): Eukaryota > Viridiplantae > Streptophyta > Pinopsida > Pinales > Pinaceae > Larix > Larix kaempferi. The sequence continues at coordinate 4,469,088 of BSBM01000309.1, forward strand.
GATAGTATTGGGCATAGACTTAGTATATAAGTGTGTTTGGAGGTCATTGAATGCACCGTGAAGTTATTTGTATTGATCTTTCTCAAAGGACGTTGCCCCCTCGAAGTGGCCTGTGATCAATACAAAAGTGATTCTGAGTTCTGTCATTTCTGCTATTTCGCGTATTCTTGTTAATTAATTGTTACAGGTGCCTCACAGTTGGTAATCCATCTCAACAAGATGAGCTTTAACTCCAACCAATCTGAGCATTGCAACCATTTAAAACATGGGCAGTTGATTTTGTGGGACCTATTAACCCACCGATGAAACATTCTAAAGCTTGTTATATCATTACTGAAACATATTATCCAACCAAATGGGTCAAATCAACACTTGTTTATGAATTCTCCATAGAAACAGTAGCCCAATTTATCTACAAGAACATCATCACTTGGTTTGTGTTTCCAATAAGCCTCACAAGTGACTAGAGAAAGCACTTCTTGAACACAACCATGGAGACACTAAAACAAGAATTCCTGATACAACACCACAAAAATAGTCCATATCACCTACAAGAAAATAAGGCTGTAGAATATTTCATAAAAATCCTGGAGATCAAGCTAACAAAACTATGTTGCACAAATCAGGTGGATTGGTACAATCGAATGCTGAGTGTGTTATGGGCCTGCAAGACCACTACAAAGAAATTGCATAAACAAACTCCATTCCAGTTGGTATATGGGAATGAAGTAGTTGTTCTATCATAATTTATGGTTCTGATTCTATATATCATGCACATAACACACATGATGGAGGAAGAATCAATTGTGAAACATATTGCATAACTTATGCAACACGAGGAATCCCACTTCTATCAATGCCACATTGCAGTAGTAGATTTGTGTTGTTATCACTTAAGAGATATTAATGCAGAAATACACTAAATTAGAGCCTTACTGTGTGAAATTTTAGTTGTTTCATGTCATTGAGCATGTCATAATTTCACGCCTCAACCACCCTAGCTTCACAACACTATTTTCCACCTAACAGTCCCATCCATGCGATTGCACCTCTCATTCATTCATCATTTCCCATACCTCACACGCTTTCTTCAAGCGTTCCATATCCCAAACCATTAACATAAGACAATGGTATATCTATCACAACTTGTATAGCTACAATCATCATGATCCCCCCTATCACCAGATATTCAACACATCATTTCTCCATCCAGTGCACACATGAGAAAATGTAAAATTAGTCACAACAGATCTAATGAGCAAGTAAATCAATCACAACAGATGAACATAGAAAATATGGTGTAAAACTGTGTAAAACATGCACAGTGCTCAATATCCCAGTAAGGGTGAATGATTACAATAGAATATAGTAGCAATAACTTAGCAATTCAAATTGCCTAAGAAGGTCATTCAAATCACTGAATGGAGTAGCTTGACTCCAACTAGGAGTCCTCATCATCAATCGGTGGTGATCATCAATGCACAAGAACCATTCATCCAGGTGTTAATCTGAGTCTAACTGAGTGTAACATGTGTAACTGAAGTGTGTAGCACTAATATAGGGAAGTGGGATCAGTGGAGGGCACATGGGAGGCTAACTGAAGTTAGAACAAGTCATCTAGTCAATCTGTAGGTCCAACGGAAGTGAAACAGTCAATCGGGAGTGAAACTAGCCTCAAATCAGGGTGAATTGGAGCTAACTGAGTGTAAATGTTGTTATACCTCAATATTACACATTTCGTATTAGTGTCGCATCCTTGAATTACCGACCTAAACGACAGTTTCCCTTAAAGATCATCTTAACATCCAGAATGAAAACCATTGACTGAACACTGAAAGCAAAACCTTTTTCTGCCATCTGTCAGCCCAATTTAGCCCTGTTTGTGAGCACTACCGCTCTCTGCACATCTACAGGGGCGCGGTAGTCACCACTACCGCGTTTTGCTCCTTCTCTGAGGTGCGGTACTACCACGTTATGATCAGTTATAGGGGCGCGGTAGTCTGAAATTAGCCTTTTTGCCTTGGATTTTGGGATTTCGACCTTCGAGGATATTTTGTTGGGATTACCATCTTTGGTTCGATCCTAACTCCTTCTTTGTTTAGCTGGCCTGATCCACTAAACCCTCCATAGATCCACACTTCTCTCTTGTTAGTTAGCCTTCCCATGTGCTATAAGAGAGAAGCCTTCCATGAGCCAAAGGGATGACTTTTGGGGCATCAAACCTATGATCTTCATACTTCTGCAGAGATAGCTAGAGGAAGCACTTGGAGCTGGAAGTTGGCTTGGACATCAAGCAACTATTGTACATGACTTCAAGTTGGTAATGGAATAACTTGTCTTGTTTTCCCAAATCATTTGTGTTAATTCTGTTTTAATGATATGATTTGTATCTTTCATAGATTTAGATTCTAACTTATGTTTTAAGTTGCTAGAGAATAGTGCATTCTTGTGTCTTGGTTCCATTTTGACAGGTTCATTCGTGAGGGCTTGGAGATTGGAGCAATTACAAAGACAAGCATTTGGATAGAAGGTCAGTTAAACTTCTTCTACTCTTTCTAGCATTTTAATCTTGAGACGTTTGTTAGATCTAGGAATTCAAGGTAGCATTTGTTTCTTTTTTGTCTTAGTATAGAGTCAGTACATCCTGCTTTATCCTAAGAGAGTTTCTACCTATCCGTAGGGAGAAATTTCTACAAAAAATGTAGTGGTAGGTGAAGAAGTGCGCCCTTCTCTAGCAGTAGGTAAGAAGTGGGCGCCTTCCTGACTAGGAGGGCTAAAAATCTGAAGTAAGTGGCTCCCAGGTGCTAGACTAAGGTGGCTAAGGTGTTGGAGGCATCAACCTGGTGACAGGGATGCATGCAAACCCTAGAATTTGCATGCAAACCCTAATTGCATGCAAGATCCTGAAAAAGATGATGTGGATATCCAAACACCCCCCCTCAAGCTAGACTATGATGTGCAAAAGAAAATAATGTGGGGCTATGGTAACTAAGACCAAAGGTCACCCCAATACAATAATCCAAAAAATGCTGAAAATAAACTAAGTGAGGAAAGAGGGAAAACCCAGTGGGAAGAAATCCCCCCGTCAAGATAAAGCATAATAATGGATCAATCTGTCTCCACCATGATGGAAATCACTCACAACAGTGAACGGAGGTAAGAGAACTTCTTCTCAGTGAAGCTCTTGGTGAATATGTCTACAATTTGCTCATCAGTAGGGCAATATTGCAGAATGATGGTGCGATCATGCACCAACTGTCGAATGTAATGCATATGAATCTCAATGTGTTTGGTCCTCTACCGCTGAACTGGATCTATGGATATCTTGATAGCACTTTGATTGTCACAAAATAGGACAATCGAAGTAGTGCCACCAAAACCAAACTCGGAAAAAATACCCTGCAACCAAACTGCCTGAATGCAGGCATTGACTGCCCCTCGATACTCTGCCTCTGCTGAATAAAGTGCAATGGCTTCCTACTTTTTGCTGGACCAGAAAATAGCACCATGACCAATCATGAAAACATAACCGGAAGTGGACTTCTGATCAATGCTATTACCTGCCCAATCTGAATCAGTAAAACCACTGAAATCAAGCTCAGAATCTGCAGCATAATGTATGCCAAACTGCCTCGTACCTTGCACATACTGCAAGATCCGCTTGGCTGCTCGCCAATGAAGCTCATGTGGCTGCTGCATATACCTTGACATGGCACTCACGGCATATGAAATATCAGGCCTTGAGTGTGTCAAATAAAGTAGTGAACCAATCAACTGTCGATACATACTGCAATCTGCAAGCAATGTAGAATCTCCCTCCTCAAGACTGATTCCTGAGAGGAATGGGAAAGGGGCTGCCTTACATTCAGCCATATTAAAATTCAATAATAGGTCGGAAGCATATTTTTTCTGAGATATAGTGATCCCATCAAAATTTTGAGCTATCTCCAAGCCCAAAAAGTGACTCAGCAAGCCCAAATCGCTTATGTCAAACGTTAGATTTAAGGCAGTTTTTAGCTTGTTTATTGAAGTAAGAGTGCTACCAGTAATGAGAAGATCATCAACATAAAGTACAATAACCAACAAATTACCTTTAAATCATTGAAGATACACATTCGGATTAGATTTGCATCTTTGGAAATTCTGAGAAAGAAGGAAGGAGTCCATCTTTGCGTACCAAGCTCTTTGGGCCTGTTTTAATCCATACAAAGATTTCTTCAATCTGCAAACTAATGATGGATCTGATGTGTAGCCCTCTAGCTGCTGCATATATACCTCTTCAGCAAGGTCTCCATGTAGAAATGCACTCTTCACATCCATGTGGTGCACTTCCCAGTGCTTGGATGCGGAAATAGCCAAAACAAGGCGGATGGAATCCATCTTTGCAACCAGTACAAAGGTCTCAGTGTAGTCCACTCCTTGGACTTGGGAGAAAAATTTTTCCACCAACCTTGCTTTGTATTTGCTGATAGAGCCATCAGTATCAAATTTCGGGCGGTAGACCCATTTACACTTTACTAATTTTCTTCCAGGTGGAAGAGAAACTAGCTCCCATGTGTTGTTCTTTTCAAGAGAATTGTACTCTTCATCCATGGCACTTTGCCATCTCGGATCTCAATGAGAAGAATAGTATGATGTGGGATCTGAACCAGCCATCAAATAAAAAATCTCAGAAAGTAATGGATCAGCAATAGAAAGAGCCATACCTACTCTTTGAAAGTCTGCTCTTGTTCGTCTCGGATCAGCAAAATTTCCAAGGTTCAAACCAGCAGATTGAAGAGTGTTTTGGGCCCACTTTGGTAACTGAGGAGGATCATAATGGTCGGATTCTGAACCTGATATGTCATGATCATCATGTTCTACTAAAATATCAGAAATATCATAACTCATACCTTCATTATCGTTGCACAGATCTTCTTCTGGTGAAGGCGGTGAATCGGCAGTCTCTTCCTCGATTAGTTGCAATTATTGAAGCGGTTCTTCAAATTGCACACTGCGCTCTATGAATATCTTTTTAGATCTGATATCCATGAGTTTATATGATTTTGATTCTTCCCCATATCCTATCAGTATGCATTCAATACTTTGTGGTTCCAAAGCTCGTCTCTTCTTGGAAGGAATTCTAGCCCATGCAGTAGAGCCAAAAACTCTCAAATTTGACACATCCGGTTTGTGACCAAATAATGCTTCGAAAGGAGTCATACCTTTCACGGATGAATGTGGAACATGGTTCTGTATGTATGCAGCAACATTGATTGCTTCAGCCCAAATATTTTCAGCCAAACCTTTTGATTCAATCATGCATGTAGCCATCTCTTTCAGTGACCGATTTTTCCTTTCCGCTACACCGTTTTGCTGGGGTGTGTAGGGAACTGTATGTTGGATCTGAATTCCGCTTTGGGCACAAAGTTGCAGCAACTTGGCCTTGATATATTATCCACCATTATCAGATATAAGAGCTTTGATCTTGCTCTCAGTGGCGGTCTCAACAGAAGCCTTAAAATCCTTGAATTTTCCAAGCACTTCTGACTTGTTTTTGAGAAAGAATACCCATGTAAAGCGGGAAAAATCATCAATAAATGTCAAAAAATACCTTGAACCATTTAATGACGTATGGGGCAGTGGACCACTGATACCAGAATGTATCAACCCCAAAATTGTAGAAGCTCTTCTAGCTTTGCCACGATCGAATCTGTGCTCGAGGTGCTTCCCAATAATGCAACCAGTGCATATTCCCTTCGAGGAACGGAGTTGTGGAATACCATCTACCATGGATTTGTTTGATAGCAGCAGAAAATACTTATAATTAAGATGTCCAAATCTTTCATGCCATAGCCTACTAACCTCATTACCATGTGTGCGAAGAGCAGTGGGCTTTGCAAGCGGAATAAAGTGTGAAAACTCATAGCATTTTGCAGTGTGGTTTGCCTTTCCGACTGCAACAAGTCTTCCACTTTTGATATCATAAATTTCAACTGTATTAGGGCTGAATGTAACTTGCTTCAGTTCACCAGTGGGTGTCATTTGATACACAAAAAGAATATTTGAAGCCATGAATCGTACCTTTTCCCTTTGAAGAAATTTTTGAGTCATCTCCCAAATGGATTGGGATGGAGCTGTTTGGATCGAATGAAGAAAAATAATCAATATTTGCAGCCATATGATTTGATGCACCCGAATCTATCAAGAGTGTAGTGGGCTTCGAAACAGTTTCCATGAGTGCTTGTCCTCTTTCATGATCATCATTCCTATCCTTCTTCCTTGCACCGTCAGGAAGAGTTATGTTGTTCTTTTCCAAAAGGAGGGCCATTTGATCTATAGTCTTCTTCATACATGAACTTTCGGGATGAAAGCCAAGGTTGCAATAAGTACATTTAGATTTTTGGTTACCTTCTTTGCCCTTTTGCTTGAACTTTGAACTGGATGGTGCATCCGTCTGTTTGCCTTTCTCTCTTTGCTTGTGAGGTTCGAATTTGGGCTTCTCCTTCTTTTGCTTTCCTTTACCATTCGAGATCTTGGGTCCTTGAACATATAGGGCTGAATATTTGGAGCTTATGGACCCCATTTGAATCAACTTTCCATGCTCTTTTGTGATGGACTCAATAAAGGCATTCAAGGTAGGCATCTTCCAATTCGGGGTAGTTAGCCGACCGGAATTGAAAGTAAACGTTTTGAATGGCTGTGCGCCGATCTTTATCGGCCTGCTCTAGGAGCAGTAAACGTTGCTCGATCGGGGAAGTATCTGGTAGGAGCTCAACGGCGATGTGTAAAGCTGGGATCTGGCACTCAATAGGGAGGACAGATTCGACACCGTGAACTAAATGGAAAGGGGTAAAACCGGTGGCGGTTTTGGTTGATGTGCGGTAAGCCCAGAGTGCTGGGAAAAGCATGTGATGCCAATTGGACTTGTGCTTGTCTACAGTGCGTTGGAGAATGGTCTTCAAGATTTTATTGATCGCTTCGACTTGGCCGTTTCCTTGGGGGTAGTAAGCGGAAGAGAAATGGTGTTCGAATTTCAACATGGTTGATAATTCTTTCCAGACGGCATCTTCGAAGTGAGAGCCGTGGTCAGAGACTAGCTGTTGTGGTACTCCGAAATGAGCGATGACGTGGTTGAAGAAAAACCGCGCCGCGGTGTCGGCTTTGCAGTTATAGGTTGGCATGGCTTCTGCCCACTTGGTGAAATAATCTACGGCCACAATGATGTGTTTGTGACCGCCGGCTGACGGGGGGTTCCAGTCGAGGAAGTCTATGGCCCATTTGCAGAATGGTCCAACAGTGATGACTGGATGAAGGGGGGCAGGGGGGGTTCTTGCTTTGGGGGCAAAGAGCTGGCAGTTCTGGCAATGCTTGACTGCGGTGATGCAATCAGTAAACAACGATGGCCAAAAATAACCTGCCCGAATGATTTTCTGGGCGGTAGCCATGCCGGAGAAATGGCCTCCACAGGCACCGCTATGACAATCATTGAGGACTTGTTCTGCCTCACTATGGGATAGGCAGCGGCGTAAGATAGTATCAACGCCGCGTCGGTAAAGTACATCTCCAATAAGTAGGTATCGGGGTGCGTGGTGTCGTATGCGACGGCGTCCATCACGATCGATGTGTGGTCGGAATTTTTGCGTACGGAGGTAAGTCAAAATGTCTCCGTACCAAGGGTCGTCCGACGAAATGACGAAGATCTGCTCGTCAATCAGGTCCGTATGGATAACGGGTGATGTCGAAGAGGACGGGAGATCTGTAATTAAGTGAGCAAGCGCGAGGGCTTTGGTGCTTTTGGGAGTCTTGAAAGTAAGGTCATATTCCTGGAGGGTAATGACCCATTTAGCGACACGACCCTGAAGGAGTCTCCTGGTGAGGAGGTAGACCATGGGGTTGGAGTCGGCCACGACCGTGGTATGACTAAGCAAAATGTAGTGTCGTAGTTTCTGTACGGAAAAGACTACAGCTAGGGCTAATCTTTCCTCATATGGGTAACGTAGAGGTGGGCCAGACAAGGTCTGGCTGACGTAGTAAATTACATGCTCTTTGTGGGAAGCATCTTCTTGGACCAAAACTCCGGATACGGCATGTTCGGATGCCGAGACGTAAAGGGTGAAGTCTTGGGAAAAATCCGGTGGGGATATCAAGGGGGCTTGTGTGAGAGCCTTCTTGAGGGCTTCGAATGCCGTGTCTGCTTGTTCGTCCCAGACAAAGGGTATGTGGGTACGAAGTAAGCGTAAGAATCCATGGACTTTGGTGGCGTAATCAGGAACAAAGCGCCTAAGAAAATTGGACCGACCTTGCAAGCTCTGAAGCTGGCGAAGCGTGCAAGGAGGGGGAAGTTCTAAGATGGCTTTGACTTTCAGGGGATCAACGGTGATCCCGTCCTGGGAAACAATGAAACCCAACAACCGGCCTGCCGGGACGCAAAAGACACACTTGTGTGGGTTCAAGCGGATTTTATATTTACGACAACGCAGGAAAACTTGCCGGAGGTCGCTAAGGTGGTCTGATCGTTTTCGGGAACGCGCTGTGAGGTCGTCAAGATAGACCCGCAGGATATGGACCAAGTCGTGAAAGCAGTAGGTCATGGCTCGCTGGAAAGTGGCACCAGCATTTTTAAGGCCAAAGGGCATGACTCGATAGGCAAAGGTGCCCCATGGGGTGGTAAAGGCAGTCTTGTACTGATCCTCCTTGCGGATGTGAATCTGGTTGTATCCGGAAAACCCGTCCATGAAGGATAGGACCTCATGGCCCGCACATTCATCAATGAGTTGGTCAATGAATGGCGTGGGGAAATTGTCTTTTGGACAAGCGTGGTTTAGGTCGCGGAAATCAGTGCATACTCTAAGGGTGCCTTGCTTTTTGTTGACAGGGACGGGGTTCGACACCCATGTGGTGTACGGAATAGGGTAGATGAAACCTGCTGTTCGAAGTTTCTCGACTTCAGCCTTGACAGCGGGGAGCTTGGCAGGGTGAATAGGTCGCTGTTTCTGACGAACAGGGGGTACTTCCGGCCATGTATCGATGTGGTGTTCAATAATGGCGGGGTCGAGACCAGGCATCTCGGTATAGGACCAGGCGAAGACGTCTCGGAACTCTTGAAAGAGTTTTTTGTATGCCTGAGTTTCTGCTTGAGTGCAAGATGCGCCCAGCGAGATGAGCTCAGGTTTCCCTGGTGTTATGGAAATGTCTATCTGTATGGTGGGGGAAATGTTGGACATGTTCCCTTCCTCAAAGGCATCCGGTGCTGGGATGGGGTCCTTTAACCAATCGACCTTAGCAGGTATGAAGTCTTTCGACTCGACTGATAGCTGGTTGGATGCGGTGGAGGTAGATGCTTCCGGGAGGAAGTACGAGCGATGATGCATATCATCCCAAGGGTAGTCGGGTGCAGTGAGTGTTTCCAAAATCTGCTCGTCAGTATTGAAGTAGTCAGACCATAAATCAAGGGGTTCTGGTTTGAGGGTTGTCGAAATCATATATATCGTATTGACTTCTTCTGACGAGGATGATGGTGGAGGGTGAATCTCCTCGATGAGGGGAGGAGATATCTCTAAATCGGCATTGTTTAATTCGTACAGCGCTGCTCTATAGTCTGGTAGATCAGGGCAATGGTGTGAGTAGTGGCCGTAGACACTGCATATAGCACAAGGATGGTTAGTGCGCAGTGATTTGTCGCGAGGCTGTAGAGGTGGCTCTAATTTGACTACTGGGATGCCGATGTCATCGTCCAACATATTCATATGTTCTTGGAGTGCCGGTAAATGTGGGCATTGATGAGTTGGATGGCCAATTTCATCGCATAATGAACATTTGGGGGGAGCTCGAAACACCGGTGGGGGTTTCGCTGTCTTAGGAGGTGGTATGGCAGTGTAGGGTTGTGGACCTCTGCCCCCAGTGGGCTTAGCAAGGAGAGGGGGATCCTTTGACGTCGACGCAATCGTGAGACCCGGAGGAGGTTTCATTGACGACGAAGGAATATGGGGGTTAGGAGGAGGTGTCGTTGCCGACGAAGGGATCGCGACGCCAGGGGGAGGTTGATTTGTGGTAACAATAGGTTGTACCGGTTGGAGGATGACGTTTGGTGTCAGTGGAGGAACGGGAGGCGTAATATACCACACGGGTAATCCCAATGTTAACCCGGGGAGACTAAGGGTAGCCATAACCGGGGCGCTTACTACACCCGAAGGAGGAAATAGAAAGGGGATGGTGTGGATGGGTGTAACACCAATGTGACTGGGGATCAATGGTGGTTGACTACCGGATGTTTGTGTATTCTGTGAAAGAGTACAGAGGTTTGCGACTTGGGTCTCCGGTGACGGTGGTGGAATGGCCTGGAATGTAGAGGTCATTGGTGTATCTGAGTAAAGTCTGGGTCCCACAGAAGAAACAAAGGAGGTAGTTGCACTAGAAGCGGGTTGTTCAACCATGGGAAGAACATTCTCGGGTGCTGCAGGGGCGTTGGGATCATAGTAGGTGAGTTGGTCAATTTTGACCACGCGTCCCTCGTGGGGGAACATCATGGTGCGGAAGACGGAGGAGGCGACCGCTTTCATGGCGTACATGTAACTGCGGCCAAGTAAAAGGTTATAGTCGAGCTGGGCGTTAATGACCTCTATGTCGATGAGCACAGTTTTCCCACCTAATTGGACGGGCACCTTGGGTAATAAACCTTGAGGTTGAGCTGACCGGCCGTCGTAGGCCCGCAATGCAGTGGTGGATTGCTGGAGAGCAGGGGATCCCAACTTTTGCCAAACAAAAGTGGACATGACACATGTAGATGCACCTTCGTCGATGATACATCGATGGATGACAAGATTCCGAATAGAAACGGAAACTTGGACTGCTATGGTAGAAGGCAGTCGTGGTTCAGATTGGTCTAAATCAAAGGTCATCAAGTTCGAATCATTTGGGTCAATCGCCCCAATGGCGGAAAGTAAAGTCTTGCACTGAGTAGGACAGGTTTTTAAGACTTCTAACGCAGACATGGATGCGGGAGATTGAGCTAAGTCATCTACAATGTTGTAATTCGACGCAGCGCGAGAATTAGGATTACTGTTGATGCGACGAAGTGGGAAGCGAGGTGCTTTGGAAGCGCCATCAAGTGGAGCCGGAGGTATACGTAACGTTTGATCTGTGGGATTAACGTTAGTGTTTTTGTCGGTGGGAGGGGCTTCAGAGGTGGAGCCATATTGGTTCCGACGGGTTTGGAGGTTGGCAGCGGCAGTCGACATCATCAACAAATGGTGAGTACCTGAATCAAACATGGGTTGATCAGGGGCTGCATATGTGATCTGCTGTGGTGGCACGTTTCCCTGAGGGGGGGCTAACGGCTGAGTGTTCACTACACCCTGGTTTGGAAAGGGGTTTTGCAGCACCAAGGGTTGATGTTGAGGTGGTGGAGGGTTGGGTGGTGACTGAGGAACCGCTTGCCCTTGACGATGGGCGTCATTTGTCCATAGTTGTCGAGCTCGCTCGAGATGTGGGCAAGCGTGGGTATAGTGGCCATAGACACCGCAAATGGAACAAGGATGGTTTGTCCGTAAATTAGCATTTTTAGGTTGCTTAGGTGGCCGATCAGGATTCTGATGAGCGGGCGCCGCGTTATTGTTTTGCGGGGGCTGGGTAGGCTGTGGAGCTTGGTTGCGGTTTTGATTGTTTCCACGGTTGCGTCCTCTTCCGCGGTTGGGTTGTCCACCCTGGTTGCGTTGGTTATTTTGATATTGGGGCTGCTGTTGTTGTGCGTACACATGCCCTTGAGCATTGGGGGGATTCTGAGGAGCCGCAGGTGCGGGAGCAGGTTGCGGTGGATAGTATGCAGGTGGAGCTGGAGGTGGTCCAGTTGCCTGTTGGGGTTGTTGGTACCCCTGAGCTTGTGGAGGTGTGAGGTTAGCCGGTGCAACCGGTTGTGGGTAATGCATGGGCTGTTGTGGAAACTGCATGGGGTTTTGTACCGTAGGTTGAGCATAGTATGTAGGAGGTACATATGCTGATGGCGCTTGGCCATAACAATGTTGTGGACAAGAGGGTCCATGAACATGATGGGTCTGGTTTATTGGAGCATAAGAAGTTGTCGCTCCGGAACTGGATGTAGCCCTAGAAAGGTCTGGGGCGGGCATGGTTCTCACTATACTGAAAGGTTTTGCTTGCGGTGTAATTTGGCCAATAATGCCATCAGCGGCATGTGATGCCCCCGGTGTGTCACCGCGTGCAGAGTCACCTCGTGGGGCGTCAGGTATGATGGTGTATAGGTATCCTGACTGGGCATAGATAAGGTCAAACTGTTGGGCTTTAAGGATGGCCTCCTCTTCAGACTGGGGTCTTTCAGAAGCTACATCCTTCGCAATGAGGGGAAGGAGGGATTTAAGGAACCAGTCTAAAAAGATTCGGTCGTCTAATTTGATCTTGCATAGGCTTCGGCGCCGACGCCAATCATGGATATGGTCAGTGATGTGCGTGGCCGTGTTCTGTCTGCAAGACAGTAGGATCTCGACGCCCGCATCATAGCGGACCGGTAGCTGAAAGAACTGCAGGAAGGTCGAGGCAAGGGAGGTAAATGAGGAATGCGTCCCGTGGGGTTGCTCGATATACCATTTGGCTGCAGAGCCAGTGAAGGTGCGCTGTAATAAACGGAGGCGGATAGAGTCGTCCACTATGGAGTTGGAGGAACACCATAAGTGGAAAGACATGATGTGGTTCTGGGGGTCTTCTCCGGCCTTTCCCTCAAACTTAGGGATGTCAGAGGGAAGCTTAGTGGGCATGTGGGGCCAAGCAGGGTCATGCCTGATGGGGTCGTTTGTGAGCCTAGCTAAATCTGGCAGGTTGAGACTTGCCATGTATGGTAGACTAGCGGATGTAGTGACCGGAACCGGGACCTGCCTAGCCATTGTGGTATGGTGTAGGGGTCCAGTAGCGCCTATAGGTATGCTAGGTATGGAGGGTATGTTCCCTCCAAAAGGTGTGGCCTGATATGGGTTAGCACTCCCAAGTGCAACCTGGGTTACACTTGGGTTAGGAATCGCACTAGGGATTCCTGGTATAGCACTACCGAGTGCAACATGGGTTACACTTGGGTTAGGAATCGCACTAGGGATTCCTGGGATAGCATTCCCAAGTGCAACAGGAGTGACACTTGGGTTAGGAATCGTACTAGGGATTCCTGCGATAGGGTTTGTGGAAACCGAAGGGGGTATGACCCCCATGTTGGGCATGCCCATGACAGGTGGTGGTCCTGTGTTAGGCATTCCTGAATGTGGAGTGGTACCCATATTGGGCATACCCAAGGGGGTGGATGTTGCCATGGATGGTACTCCCGCAGAAGGGTTTGCGGATGTCTGACCTATGGTTAATGTAAATTGTGGATCATCTGGTGTTCCAGACATAATTGTGGTCGGTGGTAACTCTGTGGGGTTTTCGGATTCTACCTCCAAATCAAAGGTGAAGTGGGGTATGTCAGAATCGGATGACCGTCTAGATGATCGACGATGTGTCGAATCAAGGGATAATGCTCTGCGTCCGTGACGTGGAGAGCCAAGTGGACTAAACTCTGGGAGTTCGCCCTGTAGACGACGAGAACGTCTAGAATTCTCAATGGTGAGAATATGTTTTTTATATAAAATATTGTTTTAAGTATCAGGTGGTGATATATGTATGTAAAAGACTCAAAACCCTAATGCAACCAAGGGTGCAAAAAGGGGAGTGAAAAAAAAAAAAAAAAAAAAAAAAAGAAGGCTCACAGGCCAAAAAATCGATCCTCAAAAAATGCACTTATTCTAGCAGCTGTGCTACAATAAGTGGAGGAATGCAACAACCGGTCAGAATACCAATATGCAAGCGGCTCCTAGAAAAAATAGGTGTAACTAGACTCAAAAGGTGGTAAAGATCATGCAAACACCTAATCTAAAAGTATTGTGACTCAAACAGACGATATCCCCTGCAAGGTGATGAAATCCAAGTCAGACAATATGAATGTAGAGACAACGGCTAGATATCCCCCTACCGGGAGGGACACCGGGTAATCAATCCTAAAAAGACAGGCTACTAGGATACTCCGTTCATGACGCGTCGAGAAAAGGTAAATCTGCCGTTTGGTCCTTTGATCGCAATATCCCAATACAGGGATATCCCGAGAACTGCGAATGGTAGCCCTTCGGTTACTGAATGGGTTTCGGTATCCCACTTAGGCTTCCGGAACCATCCTCGCGACTTCAACCCTCCTAGGGGAGAGGCCTTCCCACAAACCGGTTGTGACCGCGCCAAAAAGTACTAAGAGATTTTAGCTCCCTAATTGGACAACTTCTATGTCTCAGATGTATGAACTGAGGGGTGTTATTGGAACACCTATCCCCCCAATACTACCTAGCTACAAGAATTCTTTTCGTGTTCCCCAAGTGGGGTTAAGAGTGTGTTCAAATTAGGGTAAGTTTTAAGTCTTAGTTCAATTTAAGTGATCGTGTGAGTGCACGTGAGGTGTTGTAAACTGAACTTGAAAAAATTAAATGCTTTAAGGGAAATTTTTCAAAAAATAAAGGACTTTTCGAAAAATAATAAGCAAATATTTAAGACTTTTTTCACTAAAAGAAATTAATTTGCTTTTTCAAAAATAACTCAAAAAATAATGGATTTTTTGGATTTATGAAAGCAAATAATAAACTTCTAAAAGAAATAAATGGATTTCTTCGTTTCAATAAAATTTGCTAAGGGCAAGATTCTAAAGAAGTAAACAAGAAAAAATTTGAATCTAGATAAAGAATGCAAAATGAATCTTTCTTTCACTTTCTTGAAAATTTTTAAAAAGATTTCTATGTATGCACTTTTAAATAGTAAAAAAAAATTTTCTAAATCTGGAAAATATGCAGAATTTGATACTGTAAAAAATGTGCTATGGGCAGAAAGTACAGTAAAAAATATTTTTCAAAATCGGGATAGCCGAATGAAAAAATTCAGCCGCGCGGGTTTTGGACGAACAGCCGCGATGGGCCGCGCGGGTTTTGGCCGAACAGTCGCGATGGACCGCGCGGGTTTTGGACGCACAGTCGCGATGGACCGCGCAGGTTTTGGGCGCACAGTCGCGATGGACCGCGCAGGTTTTGGGCGCACAGTCGTGATGGACCGCGCAGGTTTTGGGCGCACAGTCGCGATGGACAGCGCGGAAAAAGGCCGCGAAGCCGCGGTGTGCAGCGCGGAAAAACACAGAAAAGTCGCGATGGACCGCGCGACTGTCTGGAAAAAGGGCGCGATGGACCGCGCGGAAAAATGCAGAAAAGTCGCGATGGACCGCGCGACTGTCTGGAAAAAAGCCGCGAGGCGGAAGCCGTGCACGGAAAACGAGAAACGAACTCAAAAATTTAAAATTTAGGGCTGTTTTTTGGGGCCAAATCTCAGAACAGCAATGGATCTGCTGTCTAAGATGGCAGATCTATGGATCTAATGGTTAAAAACTCATAAAAACTAAGATTTAATGGCAAAGCTAGAGATCTAAAGTTCAAACCAAAGCGGAGTCGCCAAAAACTGTTGGCTCGGTTTTGCAACCAAGCTTAGTGCTATGGGCACCTACTAACTAGTAGTAGCAGTTTCAATAGAAATAAAAACAATAAACTAAATAAACAATACTTTTCATGGATCTAAGCAAGAATCTAAGCAAATAATTTAAATATTTCAAAAATCAAGAACAAGAAACATAAGAAATAATTTTTGTATTGAAAAGTGGGGGGGCAAGCAAGTGCTTGCGATATTACCTCCAATGGTGAAGGTTGATGTTGAGCAACTCCCAAGATGAGTAGCTCCAAACTCCAATAGGTCTCTTTCTCCAAGGTTGCTTCAATGGCTAAAAGTGCTCATGGGAGATTTCAGCAGCATAAGGATGAGATAATGGAAGGATATGAAATGAGGAGCCCCTACCACCTTTTTATAGGTTTTGGTGGTGAGGAATACCATTTGTGGTTTTGTGGAAACCAATGGTATTGACCAACATGGTTTAGGTAATTTTCCCTCCTTTTTCCTTTTTTGAATAAAAATAATATTTTAATTCCCTTTTTGATATTTTTGGGAATTTGGACCCTTTTTGAGGGTTTTTTATGATTTTCTTGGAAAAATAATCTTTTTTAATGGAAAAAAGGGGTGTACCAAGGTCTTTTGGTGACCTTTTGTTGGTTTCAGAGGCTCAGATGGTGAAAAAGTGGGCAAATGGGTCATGTGAATAGGGGAATGAGCTAGTGAGCACTTTTTAGGTGTTAACAGAGACAAATACCGAATAATCTTTACCAAGCTTGCTGAGAATGGAGAGGATCAATTGTTTATCCTCTTTGATAACTCCACTATTCTTCAAATGCAAGTTAAAGTTCTTGAATTTTGTGAAGAATTCATTAATGGTCTCGAAATTCTCAAGACTAAGGGCAATCAATTCATTCTCTAATTGAAAATCCCTAAGCTCGTCCTGCTTTCCAAATAGTGTTTCAAGTTGCTCCCATATATCTTTTGGAGTCTTCAATCCACTGAGATGGAAGTGAATATCTTTGGAGATGGAGAGACAAAGAAGACCATAAGCTTCATCAAGCTTGTTGTAGTGTTTGGTTCTATCTGACAAGTTGTTTGGCTCCAATTCAAGACCAAGAGTGACTCGGTAGTAACCTTATGAAAGTAATATGATCTCCATATCATCTTTCCAATCAAAATAATTGAATGGGGTGAGGATAGGCTTTGAAGAAGAGTATTCCATTGCTAGGAGCGAGTGCACACTGATGTAGAGAAGCTTGCAAGGGCAGAGTAGAAAATACAAATGATGGAGACAATAACATGCAAATCACAATAAACCAAGAACAATGAGGTCAAACAATCCACCCTTTTAGAGTTGCATCACACCTCGGATTGGAGATCAAACAATGTTGAATGGTTCCAATGTATCAGATCTAGGAATTATGTGGAAACTCAAGCTTCTAGAGTGGTATTGGATGTATTTTCAAGCTTTGCATGCACTGGAGCGAATTCCCTTGAGATCTTTCATGCCAAAACTTTTTGCAATTTTTGAGCAATTCACTCAAATCTTCTTGTAGAAACACCTGTAGAAACGAGATCTTGTCCCTGCAATGGCTCTGATACCATGTAAAATTAGTCACAGCAGATCTAATGAACAAGTAAATCAATCACATCAAATGAACATAGAAAATATGGTGTAAAACATGCACAGTGCTCAATATCCCAATAAGGGTGAACGATTACAATAGAATACAGTAACAATAACTGAGCAATTTGAATTGCCTAAGGAGGTCATTCGAATCACTGAATGGAGTAGCTTGACTCCAACTAGGAGTCCTCATCATCAATCGGTGGTGGTCATCAATGCACAAGAACCAGACATCCAGGTGTCAATCTGAGTCTAACTGAGTGTAACATGTGTAAATTAAGTGTGTAGCACTGATATAGGGAAGAGGGCTCAGTGGAGGGCGCATGGGAGGATAACTGAAGTCAGAACAAGTCATCTAGTCAATCTGGAGGTCCAACGGAAGTGAAATAGTCAGTCGGGAGTGAAACTAGCCTCAAATAAGGGATAATCGGAGCTAACTGAAGTGGAACTGCAGTGCTAGGTGAAGAAGTGCGCCCTTCTCTAGCAGTAGGTGAGAAGTGGGCGCCTTCCTGACTGGGAGGGATAAAACTCTAAAGTAAGTGGCTCCCGGGTGCTAGAATAAGGTGGCTAAGGTGCTGGAGGCATCAACTTGGTGACTGGGATGCATGCAAACCCTAGAATTTGCATGCAAACCCTAATTGCATGCAAGATCCTGAAAAAGATGATGTGGATATCCAAACAGAAAATGACACCCTGCAATCATTTCATGTCTTTATATAGAAGCACATATCCATGATGGCCCATCATCCTTCTCTAAAAAGTTCCAACCTCGTCTACAACCTCGTCTACAACCTTGTTGTAGCCATGTAGATAGTCCCACCAGCCCATTTCCTTCTCCACCTCCTTCTATATGAACTTTGTTATCCCACCAAGTAATTCCCTGTCATTGTAATGAACAAAACCTTCTCGATTGCTCCCACTATAGTTTCACGCTAGAAAAATATTTTGATGAATAATGTTGTGCAATAGCTCTTAGAATTACCTTGAAAACACCTAGGCATATTTGAGGTTGTTCATTCTTTCTACCATCCACATTGGAGTTCATGACACATATCACTCTCTCAAGTCCCTTGCTACTATTGTGAACCAGTATCGGAGTCTAATAGTGGAAAAATTGATTACTGGTTTTTTGACAATGATGCCACTAAGAAGGGTGTTCTAAGAGATAAAAATGTGGAATACCAATATTCCCATATTGTCTCTATGGGTACTAATATAGATTCTCTATCCTCATTTCTTAGTCTTCTTGTTGACATGGCTGACTAGAAGACCTTCTCAAGGAGTCTAGACTCTTGTTGAAAGAGTAACTATCGATTTTTCGAGCATGGTGACACGTATATAGATTCCATCTGTTGTAGATATTTCTCCCTACGGATGGGTAGAAACTCTCTTAGGTTAAAGTAGACTTAACTGACTCTAAACTAAGACAAAAAGATAACAAATGCTACCTTGAATTCCTAGACCCAGACAACTATTTCAATACCATAATGCTAGAAGAAATTGAAGAGATCTGACTGATTTTTTATTTAATCGCTTGTCTTAGTTGTTGCTCCAATATCCAAGTCCTCGTGAATGAACCTATTAGAATGAACCAAGATACAAGCACATACAATCTTCTAGCAATCTGAAATATATGTTAGAATCTAAATCTATAGCAGAAACAAATCATATGATTGAAACAAGATCAACATACATGATTTGGGAAACAAGACAAGTTATGTTTTATTACAAACTTGAAGTCGCTTACAATGGTTTCTTGATGTCCAAGCCAACTCCTAGCTACAAGTGCTTTCTCCTCTAGCTATCTCCACAAAGATCTAAGACCATAGGCTTGATATCTCAAAGAGTCCTCCCCTTTGTTCATGGAAGGTCTCTCTCTTATAGTGTGTAGGAGGATTAACCAACAAGAGAGAAGAATGGATCTTGGGAGTGTTTAGTGGATCAGACCCACTAATCTGAGAAGGTGAGTTAGGATCGAATCAGAGATGCCATTACTAAAAAATATCTCGAAGATCAAGATCACACAAGCCATGGCAAAAGGGATAAGAAAAAACTACCATGCCCCTGAAGGTGAGAATAACACGGTAGTTCCGCGCAGAAGGGAAAGAGCATGGTGCGGTAGTGGGGACTACCACGCCCCTAATATTGAGCAGGGAGTGGTAGTGTAGGTATATGAAGTCTCATTTGGGTTGATTCTTGATAGGACATGTTTTTCTTCATGGGTCATCATCATTGTTTCCCTTCTAGGTATTTTAGGTAGTTTGGGGAAGTGTTGTCAAAGGTGAAGGTGCAACACTGTGAAATATAGAGGTATACTAGATGCCCCCTAAAGTGTGAGGTTAGAAGAGACTGATGGCTGAAAAAATTTACAAATACTGTGTGGAGATAGCATCGAGGGAGCAACAAGGAGCTAAAACAGAAACAAAATGTCAGATATATACCACCGAGGCGGGCATCCCCATGCTTGGAAACAATTGACTGAAAGCATGACTGCCAACCAATACATTGCAGATCCATGAGTACTGAGATGATATAGACTATAGACAAATAATGGCTACTATGAACAAGCATAGATCCATGAGACGAAAATGACACAGGAATGACCAATACAAAAGTGGATCTGTGTGACAATACAAAGGACATCTCCATCACAACTTGGACAAGATCAAAGTAAAAGGTGCATCTAGGGTCTTCTACTCAATCGCAAATGATACAAATCTCGCCATGTGATTACAAGGTGTTGAATTCGAACATGGTAGAAACCATTTGATTATCGGTCAATGATGTGAACCGTTAACAAATGCGAGGGAAATCACCAATGATGACAATGATCCCCAAGGTATCCATAGTACATCTCAATGGAATGTGAATGAATGAGTTGATGTCGAGCATTCGAGAGATCCTTCAATCAGAGTTCAATGATGTAAACCTACTTTCGAACACGAGGAAACCTGCCATTGAGGCATGCAGGTACCAAGGTACTAGTGGTTGATCCCTAAGTCCAATTCCCATATAGTGATTTGGTGTCGACGGGAATAGACTCGTCGAAGGTGGGCCATAATGATTCCCACATCATCGACATGAAATCAGAATGAAAGATAGCATAGAACGATGAAACAATAGAACATGTACTGACACAGCAGAAGTCTGACACAATGAATGACTCTGAACAATGCAACCCTTTGAACATATAATGGCATGAAGCAGGACCTGTCAGCAAGGATTATTGATGGCAGAGGATAGACACTGAATGAGTAGACTCGTGGCCAGAGAGACGACTCGGGATGATGACCACAACTCAGCAAGAATAGATACCCAAAAATAGACAAGGGACAGATGCATGCCATGCTCAAAGGTGACGACTCACAAACTTCCAACAAGGTAAACTTGACTCATTTTCCCATTTTCCCCCAACATGATGGACGAGTACCTCTTTGTTGTTTTACGAGCTTGAAGAAGATAACATATGCTCGATATAGCTCATCTCATAGATGAGTCCGATCTCACATGTTTTATGAACCTGAGAAAGGAGGGGTTCGTCCCAAAGTGGGTCCTTCGATGTCAAATTTTAACAAGTCCAAGGAAAAATCGGTAGTTTTTCACATTTAGAGAGCCTGAAAAACTTAAAGAAGGATCCAAAGCATACTTTTTCATAAATTTAGTCCCTCGATCCCAAAAAAGTGTATAACGATTCCCGAGAGAACTCTCCCAGTCAAAAATTGACTGAGGTTTACCTTTCTCGTAAATAGTCTAGACGGGCCAAAAAAGGGGTAACCTATCACCGAATAAATGACCTTTCAAATACTTTTACAAGTGTGAAATAGACAAGATCACTTGGCAATCTTTTCGAAATGAGGGAGTCTTGAAAAGGGCTTAAAAAGAACTCCAATGGTCTTTTTCATAAATTTTAATTATTCTGGTCCAAAAGAAGAATAAAATACAACCAAAATAATACTTTCCTCATCGTTTAATGAGCATGAGTAAAGTTGACTAAGCTCGACACCATTTTCTTGAGTTTGACAAGCACGATTCGGGTGTAAAAGCACTTGGAATCTTTTTCATATTTTAACCAGAGCACAAAAAAGTAAAAACTAAGCTCAAACCACTTTTCATGTTTTAACCACAGCACGAAAAAAAGTGAAAAGTAAGCTCAAACACCATCTTACTGTTTTTAATGACCTCGAAGATAGGTTGGAAGAATGCTCATGGTATCTGCTTCATTTTTTAATGAGCTTGTAACAGAAAATGAACTATGCTTAGGATAATTTTCATGGTTTAATGAGCTCGAAACCTAAAAAGGAAAGTATGCTCTAAAATGTTCCCAATGGTGAACTTCTTCCCGTCATGAAATCCAAAGGTTGGTACATGCCCCCAGCATGATTTCGAGAAGTAAGTGACTTAGCTCCAACGTGGTGTGGAGAGGCGATCGAGTTGACTTCAACGTAACTTCCGGAGGTTGAAGACATGCCCCCAAGCTTCATTTCATTTGCCTAAGGTATAGGCGGGTGAAAAGAAGGTTCAGGTACTAAGTCTACGAGGAGACTTGACTCAAAGGGAGAGGATATGTTTCATTTTTTAACGAGCTTGACACAAGAATAGAAATTTGCTCAAAGTTAAGGCCCATTGACGGGTTCCTTCCCAACATGATGACCAGAGGTTGGTAAATGCCCTCAACATAATTGCTAACAGCTAAACATGCCCCCCAAGCTTCGTTTCGTCTGACTACTCTTCTTCCTTACCCAAAAATCCAAGATACTAATATGAATGTGTTCACTAGCAGGGTAGGGAGAACCAAGACCAAGTGACCCAGGCAGATGAAATGAAGGTTCAAATCCTAACTCTAGCGAGAGACTTGAACAAATGGAAGGGAGATCTATTTCATTTTTACACAAGCTTAAAATAGACAATAACAATGCTTGAAAGGGTCCTTTTTAGTTTTTTAATGAGCTTAAAACAGAAATAAATTATGCTCGAAGGTAGTTTCATTTTTACGCAAGCTTGAAACTGAAAGTAAACTATGCTTGTAAGGGCCTGTTTTATTTTTTAATGAGCTTGAAACAAAATGAACAATGTTTGAAATGATGGTTGGTTTCATTTTTACACAAGATTAAAACCAAAATTAAACTATGCTTGAGAAAATGGTTTCATTTTTTAACGAGCTTGACATCGGAATAGAACTTTGCTCCAGGACTCTCAACATGACATCTGCATGTAGGAGGAAAATCCCCCTAGCATGATCGCTAGTGGGGTGAATCCAGCACGAATTCCAAAGACTGGAGTCCTGCCCCCATCTCTAAGAGGAAGACACCACCAAAACATGTGGGACATTCAGGGAAGTCTGATTACTGGGAGTCATATGATGAGTGGGTGTCACAAAGGAAAGCTTATCAATGGTCACCATATTCCTATGATGGGGAAAATGCATCACTCGAAAGAGTGTGGACACTACAGCTTTCATAGCATAGACATAATCACCTCCAAGGAGCAAATTAAAATCTAAGGGACCTTGGACTACCATAACATCAATATAGACAGTTTTCCCTCCCAAAGTGATAGGTAACTTAGGAAGGATCCCCAAAGGTCGAGCAGGCCTTCGGTTAAAAGCCAATATCTGGTCAGTTACAGGCACAAGCTGAGGAGAACCTAAGGCTTGCCAAGAAGTTGAGGATAAAATGCTAATAGAAGCTCCCTCATCAACTATCATACAAAAAATTTCTTTATCAAAAAAACATATATTTGAAACGGAACACTCGAAGGAAGACAAGATTCTGTTAACTCATTCCAATCAAATGAAATGACCTCAGTACTCGGAGAGGGTCTCGTGGAAATGGGGTCTTGCCCCCCATGATCAGAAATGACTAGAAAAACATCAGTGGTTATCAATCCACTCTCATATGGGAGAGTAGGATTAGATGAAGACTGTGTCAAGGTGACATTTGCAGTTGGAATGCTCTTTGATAGAAGAGCAAGAGTGAGCGGAGATGACAACGACTCGATCACTTCACTCTCAGAAGGGAGAGTGGGATCAATTGTAGATGAAACTGAATTGATCACTTGGTCAACCAGTGGGGGGTCAAGGGACAACTTACTATCTTTTGTTGGAAGCACCGGTGGAGAACTAGTAATATCTTCCAACCACCGCGAAGCTTCATCCATGCTTGGACAAAGGAAAGTACGGTGCATACCCTTGCATATCAAACAGGGATATAGGACCATAGGTTTGATATCTCAAAGAGTCCTCCCCTTTGCTCATGGAAGGTCTCTCTCTTATAGTGTGTAGGAGGATTAACCAACAAGAGAGAAGAATGGATCTTGGGAGTGTTTAGTGGAACAGACCCACTAATCTAAGAAGGTGAGTTAGGATCGAATCAGATATGCCAATCCTAAAAAATCTCTTGAACATCAAGATCCCACAAGCCACGGAAAAAGCGCTAAAAAAGGACTACCACGCCCCTGAAGGTGAGCATAATATGGTAGTACCACGCAAAAGGGAAAGAGCATGGCGTGGTAGTGGGGACTACCGTGCCCCTAAGCTTGAGAAAGGAGCAGTAGTGTAGGTATATGAAGTCTCAGTTGGGTTGATTCCTGACAGGACAGGTTTGTCTTCATGGGTCATCATCATTTTTTCCCTTCTAGGTATTTTAGGTAGTTTGGGGAAGTGTCGTCAAAGGTGAAGGTGCGACACTGTGAAATATAGAGGTATAACACCATATGATGATGATAATTTTGAAGATGAAGTAGAAATAGTCTTTTTCACGCTTTATAACGCCACAACCAAGAGAAAGACAATCCTTCTTATAGGCATGGCACATATTTCTAGCGTATGATCATTTTCTTTGGTATCCCACACAAAGAATCTAAATATTGATTTTTTTTACTACCAGATGTGTTACGTCAATCATTTTAAATACCATACTTGGCCCCTTCATTGACAAGTCAACACTTGTTGTCGGGGCTTGTTGGATCCTTCATTTTTTGAAAGGACCATAAAAGGAAGATGTTGAAAGGACCGTAGAAGGAAACGAAGTGTAAAGGAGCATGAGTAGCAGAAATCCCCTAATGATGGCGACAGTTTTGGACATGCCCCCTCAATTATACAAGGAAATAAATATGCAAGAGGAAGAAAGAGGGAGGAGTATATTGAAAGACAGAGAAGAAGCATAACAAAAGAGAACAGATAGAAGACAGAGCCATAGTAGAAGATAATGTATTTGGGTTTTGGGTAATTTTGTTATGAGTCTCTATATTTTATGGTGATGCTGCAGGTGATTCCACAATTATTATAAGGTTGTAGAGCCATGATCTGAATGTAATAGAACCTATTTAAAATAAGTGTAAGGTGTTATGTTACACCAAAACCTGCAGAGTTTGGTAAAATTTCCAAACAAAGCACATAGTCCAATGATTCTAGTGTAGTGATTATTCCCCATTATATTCTTAGAGGTGTCTCGACTATACCATAATCCAACACCCCCCCTCTATTTTAACTCAAGGAAATCAACCTGGGACCTAAGATCTGATACCATGTAGGGTTTATTGTTACACCAAAACATGCATATGTTGGTAAAATTTCCAAACCAAACACATAGTCCCATGATCCTAATGTGGAAATTAGTCCACATTATATTCTTAGATGTGTGGTGGTTATACCATACTCCAATAAGAAGAATGATGGATTTTGGGCCCCCTCAAACTTATGTGTATGGTTAAGATATAGTTTGGTTATTTTCTAAATGGATTGAATGTGTATTTTCTCTTTAGTTGTGCATCATGATTAATAGATTGATGAATCATTGATGAATGTTGTTGTGATATGAATGTTAATAATATCACAGCCATATCCCTACTATTACCACTCATCCTCACAAACAACTCTTACTTTTGCTTCAGGTGAGACCTTCTTCTTCGGTGGATTGAAAATGCCAAAACACTAGACTACAACGGTATCCTTTGTTGGCCCATGCACAAGAACCTGGTCTCAATATTGCATTAACATGTTTCCCTCCATTACACCCTATAGCTCCATTTGAAAAATGTTTCCATCATCCACTTACCTATTTTACATCGATCAAGATAATTCATGATCCCAGCTCTTGTCAACTAGTCATATGTCTAGTTTTTCAATGTTCCAATTGGTTACAAAATGATCTTGGTTCTTGGCATAAGAAGCTTGTCTTATCAATTACTTCATCTCTCATCAACATTAGATTACTACATTCTAAGAGTTGTATTATTTACAAGTTATACCTTTGGGTTCCTCCTCGTTAATTTAAATGATCGCCTCGAACTAAGTAGGGAGAGTACTAAGTTCTCCCTAACTTAGTGGTATCCCCTATGGTCGATGCCAACAATTCTATCACATTAGGCGGATTTGTACATTGTGAAGGTATTAGTTTTCACATTTATGATTCATGGAAATAGAACATATTTTAGAGTGAATTTTTCCATCCACCAACTTCACCATTATTTAGGCTCCCCACACTAGTGGGATGTTCATTGTCATCATCATTCCTGCTTCTTTGGCACCAGAAACATCATTTATAGGATTCATTTACTCACACAAGAATCGAAGCCACCTTCATCCTTGTAGTAGAAGTATCAATATTCTCCCCCTTAGCATCCTCTTATTGTAATCTATTATGGCATATTTTCATGAGCATAGGTATCTCTATCTCATTTGTATAAAACATTATTTATTCTTTATAGCTTCAATGGTCATCACCAACAACTTTCCCCCATCAGAAGGTATTTTTACCCACAAATTCTTGATAAGTTATCAAAAAATGGAGAGAAAGAAATGATTATTCATTCTGGCCGTATAGTACCCTTTGAGCCTCTTACATTAGGGGGGCATACTCTGAACCTCTTCCAACAGGGGGGAATATATTAAATATTGAATTATGCAAACATGTGAGATTTTGGATAATCTTGCAAAATGAGTCATCAACATACAACATGCACCTCATTGAACACATTCACATTAGATCCAAAAGACAAATTAATCCCTAAAATGACAAAGGTAGTCAATAAGAAAAAACACATAACTACTTGCACTAAACTCCCACACTACTAGTGTGACTATCTATTCAGTGACCCTCATGTACTCATGTGTCTTTTTCTTCAAAATCCATGTGATTTTCAAAATAACAGGACCACTTTTTTTTTGGTGAATCCAAGACTCATAACTTCCCACTTTTCTCCAAAATTCAAACTCAACTTCTCACATGCTTGGGAGAATAATAGCCCCCTCCATGTGCTTGATGAACTAGTTCAATAGAAAAGGTGTTCACATTTGGATCTAGATTTTTATTCGCCTCCACTTGGCCTATAAAAGGAATCCAAGGGCATGCATTCTATAGGACAAACTCAAATCAAATTTATTTTGCAAAAATTTCATTGAGAGCTCACCGCTCAATCCATTTCTTACCTCAACTTGGCATGCAAAAGCGCCCTTGCTTTCTTCCTCTAAGAATCAATTTTTTCTGTATTTTTTCATGCTAGTTGTCTTACAATTTTATCTACAGAAAGGACCTCCCTGAGCGAGATAATTTATATTCCATTTGAATCCCTCACCTCTTAGGTGACACCATTGTATTTAGCCAGACTATTGGGAAATCAACATTTGGTTTGGCACACTCTTTCCATTTGGAGTTTTAGAGCTTGTGTTTCCATTTGGAGTTTGGGATACTAACTTACAATTCACAATGTTGGGTCCTTGCTGCAAACTTAAGGATTTCTCCAAGCAAGGAAGACTACTCACCATTGTGTCTAGTGATGATGAAAATGAAAAAAACAAATATTTTCCTTCCAAATTTTTCCAATCTTAAACAATTGAATACTCACTACATGAAAAATGATAATTTTTCAATAAAACCTAAGAAATAAACAAAATTTTCTTTGAAATTAGTAAGGTCCACAAAGTTATTATTAGTTTACATAAATTATCACAATAAAACAAAAAAATAAGAAAACATAGTTTTCTTTGATTCATTTGATATTCCTCCAAAGTATTTGAGCATTCATCACTCAAAAAATCAATCTATTTGGGATTTCTAGTTTTCATTTGTTTCCATACATCATAAATAGAATTCCAATCTACCTCATTTATAGCATGAGGTGCACTAAGAGATAGAAACATAAACATATCCAATATCTCCATTGAAAGTATTGATATATCATCATTTTTCATCATGTTCAATTTTGAGAAGCCTTGTTCACACATTGTTGTACTTGCTAGAATAAAAAATATAGCTTTCCATAATCACATCAAATAAGGAAAGCCTTCAAACCATTCATGTTCATATCCACATACATACCATGCTCCCAACATATCCTTTTTAGGGTATGATTTATAGATATTACAAATAAATTCATCCATTTCACCCAATAATTTAGCAGTATCCAAAATAGGTGAGTCCCCAACAATAAAATTGTCACATAAACATTTTAACCATCTTTTGGTTTAGGAGTCTCTATCATCCATTTCTTCATAATTATGTCAAGGACTGGAAAACTTAGAAACATTAAATATATGTAGATATGTGAACCTCCTATCTAGATATTTAATCACCTTCATTCTAAAACATTTTCCTAAAAGAATGCAATCATCTAGTGTCCCTGATATTTATATCTTTGGAAAATTTTCAAACCTCAATGGATATAAATGTGCCATACATACGTTATCTACAAATTCAAGTATTCCTCCTTGTGCTCTAATTAAAAATGAGGATATGTGCATTTCACCTGCCCCAAATATGCCCCCCAAAACCCATTTATGGAGGATGATAATAGTAACATTTAAAGTAGTTCCAATAAAATTAATATCAACATCTTCTAATTTGGCTTATTTAACTCAATGGGCACATATACAAGCAAATGGATGCAAAATTGCACTTGACATATTGTTTCCATCTCATACATTGTTTTCTTCCCTAACACCCAATCTCTTAACAAAACGAGCATGAGTTTGACGAGTCTTTCCATTGTGTTTTCTCTAGAACTCAACCTAATTTGATGAATTCATAAAAGATATAAATTATTGATTTGAAATTATTTGATTATCTCTTTTAGTTCTCTTTGTCTTTGAGTATATTTCCCAAGCCATGAATAAACTTTGTTTGCAAAAATATCAATATACTGCAACTCTGAAAAATGAGATGAAGCATCATTTGCTGTTAATATTTCTCTATGAGTTATGAAATGGATATATAATAAATAAGGAGCATCTCAATTTGTATTATAATATAAACCTTCATGACTACCCCTCATGGTAGATGCTCCATCAGATCCAAATCAAACTAACTTGAAACTAAAGATGCACTAAAGATAGATCCAACTATGTTAGAAGAGTTCTCACTACATCATACATAGAGTGAGTTTTTTATCTTTTATTTGAAGCAAGAGTATGAATTTTGTTACACATTGACCATATAAATAATCAAATGGTGCTCCGTTGTTCGATCAATGCTTTCATCAACTAAAATAGAGTAAAATGAGCTATGGAAAATCTAATATTTTATCTTTTTCCAATATACCTCCTTAATGGCTTAGAGAAACTCATTTCTAGATGTTGTATTTTTGTATGCAAAGTATTCATCTATTAAAGGAATGTGTGGAGTGCACTTACACATATTCAAGTCACAAATTGACTTGTACAATTCTAAAGGTAAATCAAGTATAACAACAAAATACATGTTTTCAATCATTCATATAATTCTTCATTTTCAACATCTACCATTAGTTCTACATGTTTAGTAATTGGAAGATTTTTTGTTTGGTTTTTTCTTCCCAAAGTTTCAAAGGAAATTTATGAACTTATAATTATGCATAGCAATTTTGGCCACTAAGTTCAAGGGTGATACTTCCCTCTTTAGCAAATGGAGTGTATCTCTTAAATTTAACACACCAAGAACATTTAATTATTTCATTACCATTGCAATCTTTTACAAAATAAATCCTTGTCTTCCATTTAGATTTGAATATTCTTTTGCCTTCTTTGATGGTTGGTTCCCTTCAACAATCTCTACACTATCACGTGGATAAGCATCAAACTCATTTTGAAAATGACATGCTTGATTAGAATGTTGTGGAATACCCAATGCATCAACAATTGATCATTGTTAATTATCCTTTTTAGGGTACATTTTTTAGGATTTACACCTTTTTCATTGAAATTCAACAATAAAATAAGTAAAAATATAAATAAGAAACAATAATATATTACAATTATAAAGTGCTTTCTGGGTGAAAACATGAAGTTGGGAAACAATTTTGGCTTGTTTTTGACAAAAAAAAACTACTAATTATTATGTTTTTCAACTTCGACCTCTTCAAACCCATATCTCCCTTAGGAATTTTAACTTGAAGTAAACACAAAGGTTTTACAGAATTGAATTAGCTTTCTACTCGTATTTTCTTAATTTTTTTTATGGACATATCATGGGACAAATTTGTTGTCAACCAACGACATAGACTTGAAAATTTTAGGTATGGATAATGAGTGACCTGTGTTGACGACTATTTTTTGATAGATGGTTATTCATTTTAGGGAAAACAATTGTAGGCCCATAATCTACACACACTAAAATTGATCCTAGACTATATTTTGAGTTTTTTAAGACTTGGGAACTATTTGTTATTATTTATCGAAACAACGTATGTTCAGAAAATGGTGCATTTTCGACACATATTTTTGTCTTCATATTTTCTTTCAAATGTTACTCTTATCAAACAAACTAAAACCAACCCATTGAATATGACACTTCAAGAAACATCCCTGTATTTTTTTAAATTCTTTTGGCTTTGGCATTGTGATGATATTGAATTTTCATTGTGACTGAGTTTTCAGTCACTTAATTTTTTAATGATAAAGTTTAGTAAAAAAATAGAAAAAAATAGTAATCCTAAATGAAATTCAAAAAATTTTATATTATGAGAAAGTAGATTGATTGACGAATCTACTGGTATAAACTCCAACATGTAATTCTCATGTTTTGCAGTGTTCTGATCTTGTTAAAGTGACACATTTCTGAATTTTGCAGAAATGGTGCTGGAATTGTTGACCAAAAACGCTCAGCCCAGATTTAAAATGTCTCGGGCGAGAGTTGTTCCCGCTCTAAAATTAACCCAGATTTAACAAAAACTCTCGGTTGAAAGTTGCTTTAAACTCTCGTCACAAAGTTTATAACATGTCTCGCTTGAGAGTTGTGTTACATAATTCCCTGAGAATCTTTTAGGGCTCGACACATTAAGTATTAAATTTCCTTTATTTTTGGGTGAGAGTCCACATTATTCGGACTGGATTCCCGTAATTCTTGGTTGAGAGTTGTATATATAGTCTCTCGGCCGAGATAGTCTTCCAAATTATTTCATCCAAGGGTTTATTTTTAGCCGATGGTTTTTTCAACCGAGGGTTTGTTTTCAGCTGAGGTTTTTCTCAGCCGAGGGTTTGTTTTCAATGGATTTTTTCAGGCGAGCATTTCTTTTCAGCCGAGAGTCTATTTACAAGCTATAGTTTCTTTTCTACCATGAGTTCGCATGTGTTATTCATTCAATTTCAATTAGGCCTAATGCTACACTTGCTCTCTTCTTTGTTGTTGAACCTTGAACTCATCTTATATATTTACAAAATGGTAAATTTCACTTGAAAAGGGTTACAAATCACCACTTCTATCAAGCAAATTTTGGAGATTAAACTCATTGGTATTTAAAGTAAATTTTTATTGCTATTAATGAAGACTATTTTTAGTTTGATAAGCAAAATCTTTTAGTACATTTCCATCGAGAACATTTTCATCACATTATTCTTTATTTCTTAGAATTAGTACTTTTATTTTTTAGAATTAGTACTTGTGGGAATTGTATTGGTTGTTGGATGGTGAAATATTCCTTAAAAGAGGCCTCATTTGTTTGTATTCACTAAGTTTTCACTACTTTTTTTCTTGATCACCCATAATGAGGATTTTGATTACATTCGGAATTATTTTAATATTGGTAGTATCACATGTCTTTGATGAATATTTGAGATCTAAAGAATTGATATTGAAGCACATAACAAGTCTTGCACTATTCTGAAATTGTTGTTTTATATGTGTTAAATTTTCAAAATTTACTTCAATCTGATCTAGGATCTTAACTGAGAGAACAACATGTACAGCATATCTACAACATATCAATCATGGAGACAATAATGCAAGCACACAAGAGACACAAAGATTTACTTGGGGAAAACCATAAAGGTGAAAAACCCCAATAACTTCCTCAGAGATAGATAGAGCAATGATACAACCAACCATGAGAGATAGACATAACCTAGCAGCAGATCCTCCTCCTCCATAAGTGCGCCACTCCTCCTTGAGTGCATGAGTGAGAAGTGAGTGAACAAATAGAGTGCCTCTCGCACTCTATTTATACTTGACTTGACTTGCCTTTTTACCTAACTCATGTAGGCTCGAACTTAACCACATAACATAATGCTGAGTGGGCCGACCCCCAATAGGGTGGTCTAATAACCCTTTGACCCACATGGCCGACCCCCAATAGGGTGGTCTAATAACCCTTTGACCCACATGACTTATACAGGGCCGACCCCAAACAAGGTGGTCTAATAACTAATCAAGTATAAGTTAGGACACTTACAATATAAATGACGACACTTCCTTATAGAGGAATAATACCATCTCTATAGGAATACAATATACATATATGTGAAATACATTCCGAAGTTACATATACATCAACACTCCCTCTTAACTAGGGAAGTATTTCTCAGCATAGTTCTTCTAGCACAAGTCATCTTCTCTGGATCATCGTCACTGGATAATCGTCATCGAGTCATCATCATCGTCACTGTTGCTGCTATCTCAATCAATCTCTAAATCTAGTCGTCATAGGAAGTTCTACAGGGCCAGTCCTTTTTCATACTGGATGTAGGCCCACCACTTGCAGGTCTTCATCATCACTGGCCATACTGTGGAATCCTCGGGACTTATTACGTGCATCGCAAAACCTCGAAAGAGCATCCCAGGATGTTACGGGTACACAACTCCAACCTGTAGGATCTCCCAGGGCGCTATTACATGTGACCCCACCACAAAACCTCGAAAGAGCATCCCAGGATGTTACGGGTACACAAATCCAACCTGAAGGATCTACCAGGGCACAAATTACATGTGGTCACCACAAAACCTAGTAAGAGCATCTCAGGATGTTACGGGTACACCACTCCGACCTGAAATCTCCCAGGGCACAAATTACATGTGGTCATGGCAAAACCTCGAAAGAGCATCTCAGGATGTTACGGGTACACAACTCCGACTTGAAATCTCCCAGGGGCCAAATTACATGCCATAGGACAAAACCTCGCAAGAGCATCCCAGGATGTTACGGGTACACAACTCTGACCTGAAAGATCTCCCAGGGCACAAATTACATGTCCTCCCAGAGCAATGTCTCAAAAGAGCATCCCAGGCTGTTACGGGTACACAACTCCGACCTATAGGATCTCCCAGACATGCTCCTCTGCACAACCTGATCCACAGACACAAAGTATCATCCTGATACTCACCATACATCAACCTGATGTACACATGATCATCCTAATCATCATCACTGCAACGTCTTGCTGCATGTCATCTGGAGCAACATCCTGAAGCTCATCATCCATGATCATCCTGATCATCACTGCAACATCCTGCTGCATGATCCACCTGATCATCAATGCATCTACCTGATGCATACCAAGTATCTACCTGATACATATCATCATACATGATCCTCCTGATCATACAATGTATCCACCTGATACAAATACAAATACATGATACATATCACCATACATGATCCACCTGATCATACAATGTATCCACCTGATACATATACAGATACATGGTCCAAGCATCCAACATGATGCATATACAAAATACATACACATGATCCAACTGATCATATCCAGCATCCAACATGATGCGTACATATAAGTGATCCAACTGATCATATCCAGCATCAACATGATGCGTACATATAAGTGATCCAACGGATCATATCCAGCATCAACATGATGCATACATACATACATAAAAATGATCCAACAGATCATATCCAGCAGAAGCCAAAACATCAACCTGATGCTCATCATCCAGTGCTTACATCCACAGCCATGTGAAGGATCCTCCTTCCAACATGCTTGGAATGTCTTCAGCAAATGTGTCCATCACTTCTTCCTTGAAGTGTCCTCGATCTGAAGAATGCCAAGCCTCTCTCTGAAGTACTCGAACTTCACCCTAGCTAGTGGCTTCGTCAGCACATCTGCAATCTGCTCGTTCGTCGCAACATACAGGAGCTTCACAGCTCCTCTCTACACCATATCCCTGATATAGTGATATTTGATCTCTATGTGTTTCGACCTATCATGAAACACTGGGTTCTCGGATAGCTTCACACAATTCTAGTTACCACACACGATACCAGTAGCATCCAACAGGAGATCAAATAACTCAGACAGTAGCTTCCATAGCCATACTGCCTCACAACTAGATGAAAAGGCTGCAACATACTCTGCCTCAGCTGTACTCAGTGCTACGCAGGACTGCTTCGTGCTAAACCAAGAGATCACACCTGATCCCATACTGAAGCAACACCCAGATGTGCTCTTCCTATCTGCAGCACTGCCAGCCCAATCTGAATCAACATAACCCTGTAGGTTAAACTTTTGATCCGCCTCATACCTGAGTCCATAATTCACTGTACCTTTCAGGTACCTCAGAACATGCTTTACAGTAACCAGGTGAACACTCCTCGGATCTGTCAGGAACAGGCTCAATGTGTTCACATCAAAGCAAATGTCTGGTCTCGTGTTCGTCAGGTACATCAGGGACCCAATCATCTGACGATACATAGAGACATTAACTGGCTCAGATGAAGCATCACATAGAAGCTTCAGATTCGATGCCATAGGTGTGGCCATATCCTTACAGTCCATCATCCCGAACCTCTTCAGGATCTCTACTACATACTTCCCTTGTCCAAGGAAGATTCCATCTGCACTCTACCACACCTCCATGCCAAAACAAATAGTGCATCATCCCCAAGTTCTTCAACTCGAACTCAGCAGCAAGCTTCCGCTGCGTGTCGGCAATAAATCTATCATCTCTTGTTACAAACAGGTCATCCACATACAACTATTCAAGAAAGTTGTCTTGAAATCCATCTAGTGTATCTTCTATTTCATCTCTTTCATATTTATCTATGCTGCCATCTGCAGCATGCTTGATCTTGATAGATCCATAACAAACTTCCCTTCAGGTCTTGGGACTACATCCCAAACATCATTCTTCATGATCGACGGATCATGGCATTCCATTTCTTCATCCCAGATCCTGGGAACTTCAATATCTTCAATATTTTCAATAGATATCTTTGTTGATGGAACAAATGTTGTAGTCCTTTTTTAGGTGAAGATATACGGTCTTTCCTACAAAACAAGTTAAATTGCATGATTAGAAACATCTCATAGTTTTCAGAACAAATTCTTACACATAAAGAATAATGTCATACAGTCATGCAATTATTTTAGCCAATGCTTCAATACAACATTTATCCATATCCCATAACTTTCTAGATGCCTTCCAATATCTACCAGAACATTGTTAAGAGTGTGCACAACTCCCAACATGTCATCAAAGAGGTTTCATTCTAGATAAGTAGCAATGGAATGTTGTATAGTGCTATAGGCCACTTACCCATGTGTATTAGTAGTATATTGTTCATTAATGCAACTATTCTACTATGCACAATACATATCCTAAGTCTAGGAACATGAGCATATACATCATTGAACAATTTTATTTAAACAAACAAATATATAAGAAATGATGATTAGAATACTTATCTTTCTTTGTTCGTTGGGTGGACTCCCTCTGAGTCTTCGCTTCCTTGCAAGAGCTGCTGGAGTCCTAATCTGAAGTAGCTTCTTCTACACCTTTCTGTTGTGGAGAGTAGAGAGATGGTCAACTCCCTCTGAATATCTGCATCCTTGCATAAACCACTGGAGTGTACTCCCTCTTGATCTTTGCTTCCTGAATTACCTGTTCTTGAACTCATATTCATCCTTGCATGCTTATTAGTATCATCATTGTGTTATCCTCTAGGTCTCATACAAAATCATGCATTCATTAGTATACTATTAAAACACAATAATCTCAAGCATGTGTAGTCATGATCATTTCAAACAAAAATAATAAGCATTATCATTCAAGGTTTATGTAGGATTTTTATGGTTAGTCAAATCATAAGAGACATAACATGTAATTACTCAAACCCATGACTCTTCGGGTTAGTTGAATCATCAATCAAGATAAGAGATATAATATGCATAAAACCTGTGACTATTCAAGCCTATAACTCTTCGGGTTAGTTGAATCATCAATCAAGATAAGAGATATAATATGCATAAAAACCTGTGATTATTCAAACCTATAACTCTTCGGGTTAGTTGAATCATCAATCAAGATAAGAGATATAATATGCATAAAAACCTGTGATTATTCAAACCTATAACTCTTCGGGTTAGTTGAATCATCAATCAAGATAAGAGATATAATATGCATAAAACTTGTGATTATTCAAACCTATACCTTCATGATTCTTCTGGTTAGTCATATCATCAATTATGGTAAGAAACATAATATGCATACAACCATGATTATTCAAACCTATGACTTCATGAATAATCATTATCAACAACAGTATAAGATCCTAACCCAAGGTAGGATTCTATCTTGATATAGGAAAAATATACCTGGATTAGCATGCTAGTTAGTTATGTCTAACATACACACATGGTGTCTTCTTGTTCTTCTTCAATGACTTGTGCTAGTAACCTGTATATCTCATAGGTTATCCATTATAAAACCAAGTTATACATACCTCATAAATGGATCTTCTATGAGATCCATGACAATGGATGAGTCTTTATCCTCATGTCATCATGATCATATGTTCTTGAACTGGAACATGATTTGTCTTTCTTGGTGTACCTTTCATGTTAGTAGACAACATAAACCTCATACAACACCATAATGCATTAGTATTATCATGAGTGTCAACACCCTAACCAATGAATATCTTCTATCATGCATTCATAATTTTGTTAACGTGATACGACAAATCTAAAATCAAGATTGTACTAACCGTAATAACATGAAGACAAACATACCATAAAATTAATCATGAACAAATCTCAAAACATACCTCGATGAGTCATACCTGTCGACATCGCTTGTAATCTCCTTATGTAAATCCTTAGCCTCATCTCCCTCTGAAACAGGAACTCCTTCACTTATGCAGGTGACCAATCCATCTTATTCTCGGATTAACCCTATCCACTTGATTTGCAAGAACTGGACCTGGAGCTGGATATGGGTTTGTCAGAGAAACCCCAAAAATTCAAACTTTGAATTTCAAACTTCTGAAAGGATAGAAATATGCGCCTTGATGAGCTGATCAAACTGGTATATTCAGAATTTGAAAACTGCAAAGTTTCACTCCTTAATTTTGTCTTTGAGACTTCTGGATTCACTAGACGTGACCCTGAACTGGGGTTTGATGAAGCCCACTCTTCTGCCCAATCAAAAGGTTTTATCCAAAGCTCTAAGCTTCTATTTTTCTGAGGAGCTTCCAGCCGTGGTCACAGATTTTAAAAATTCCCATTTTTATAGAAGCCCTAATTTTCCACTTTTCTGATCAAAGTCCCAAACTAATGTTTGATCAAGCCTGGCCTTCTACCCAACCAAAAATTTTGATCTTGGTCTCTAAATTTCTATTTTGATGAGTAGCATTCAGCCGTGGTCTCCGATTACAAAAATTCCAACTTTCTCCAAAGCCCTAAATTCCGAAAGCCATGAATGAAGGTACTCAAAAATAATTCTGTTTTGACAGAAATATGTACCTGATTGTTTGTGGTGTACCTCCAAAATTTTCGATCCATAGGGTCTGAAAAATTTATTGAGATAGCCTGAACTGTTATCTTTCCATCCTGACAAGTTTGACCTCAATTGGATTCTCTGAGAGAGAGTTATGTCAAATGTAGCAACGTGACCTATTTTGGGATAAAACAGGAGAGCGAACTTGTACGGCTTCCCACGTGTCACTATTTGAACTTAGGCCTCTGAAAACATTTCTTGAGATAGCTCGGCCTGTTATATTTCCATCGTGATAGGTCTGACCTCAATTGGACTCTCTGAGAGAGAGTTATTCCAAGTGTCGCGACATGACCTGTTTATCGGATAATACAGGAGAGCGAACTTGTATGGCGTTCCACGTGTCTCTAGTTCAACTTCGGCCTCTGAAAAATATTCTTGAGATAGTACAGTCTGTGTACTACCTGTCACTTTTTACGAAATTTCATTTGGAGCTTCCTATCCCAGGTTATGACCTTTTTCCCAAGGTCACCTGATTTTGACTCAGATCTGCAAGAGGCAGAAACCCTATATTGCACAGATCATAAATCACAAAGTACAATGAATTAGAGGTTGTCCTTTGGACACAAGGTACCTGGAGATTTAATATTCATCCTGTAACAATTTTATATCCGAAAAATTCGCCAAAATGGATTTATAGCGAAATTGCTACGATGACTGGTTTTTGCTATATCAAGCCCTAGCATTGTAAGTGCAACAAGTGTCATAAATGCCATATCATGCCTTCTTTCAGGCTAGCTCTGATACCATGTTAAATTTTCAGAATTTACTTCAATCTGATCTAGGATCTTAACTGAGAGAACAACATGTACAGCATATCTACAGCATATGAATCATGGAGACAATAATGCAATCACACAAGAGACACAAAGATTTACTTGGGGAAAACCATAAAGGTGAAAAACCCCAATAACTTCCTCAGAGATAGATAGAGCAATGATACAACCAACCATGAGAGATATACATAACCTAGCAGGAGATCCTCCTCCTCCATAAGTGCGCCACTCCTCCTTGAGTGCATGAGTGAGAAGTGAGTGAACAAATAGAGTGCCTCTCGCACTCTATTTATACTTGACTTGACTTGCCTTTTTACCTAACTCATGTAGGCTCGAACTTAACCACATAACATAATGCTGAGTGGGATGACCCCCAATAGGGTGGTCTAATAACCCTTTGACCCACATGGCCGACCCCCAATAGGGTGGTCTAATAACCCTTTGACCCACATGACTTATACAGGGCCGACCCCAAACAAGGTGGTCTAATAACCCATCAAGTATAAGTTACGACACTTACAATATAAATGACGACACTTCCTTATAGAGGAATAATACCATCTCTATAGGAATACAATATACATATATGTGAAATACATTCCCAAGTTACATATACATCAACAATATGATCATGGTATTCTTGATATAAAGGTAAGGTTAGATCAATCAATGCTATGTATTCATTTTACATGCATAAGAACTATTCCATGTTGAAGAGGTTTTTGGATACTATTTGGCCATAATAAGAACTATTTCATTTTGAATCAAAAACACTTATTGGGTCAATGTACTGTTCTTTTTTTTCAGCATATAACTCTTAATTCTCATATATTTTCATGCATTGGATTTTAGTTTTTTATTTCTTTCAACATGGAAAACCGAAAGAAACATGAAAAAAATATGATCGCACCAGAGTTGATGAAGAGGAAAGGAAAGAGAGATCTCATATTTATATGAGAAATTTAAGAGCAAAAAGAGAAATGAAAAGAAACGTGGAGGCACATGGCAGTGACGAAGAAGTGCTAAATGTGAATTCACACGGTAGTGACGAAGAAATGCAAAATGTGAATGCCCATGGCGATGACGAAGAAATGAAAAACGTGAATGCACATGGCGGTGATGAAGAAATCCAAATAGTCGAGGAGCACATTGATGAAAGAAATGAGGAACATGGAGGTGACGAAATGACAAATGTGGAGCAAACTATGGGTAGCATTGATATTGAGACCATGATTAGTATGTAAATAATATTTTATATATGTTTATAATTTTCTTTATAATACTTGAGTATATATATATATTTGATTTTAAAGTTCACAATCTTATAAATTTATGTTTATTTTTATGTAGGGTCAACATCCAACATACAACATCCTACCACAGTTACCAATTTACAGAGATTAAATGGAAGCTACAACAATATCATCATTGATGATAATTTTTTGGAGAATTTGGATTCAAGTAAAATTGAAGAAATGGGACATCTGATGCATGATTATACAGCTCGTTATAGAGCAAATAAGATAGTCAAAAAATATTTTGAATGTATTTATGTCATAGAACAAGCTCAATTGTTACATAGTTTGTTAAAGCGACAATGTATAAGAGATGTAATTACATTATTGGGCATTCAAAGTGCCAAAAAGGCTAAATCAAATCAGATTGTATCACAAAATATGACCTCATTCCTTGCATCACTTGCAAGAAAATGATCTCATAATATCATGGTTGCTCGTAAAGCAATTCTAAAAGGGGTTGTGGCAAAAAAACACTGCATCCAATCGTTTGTTTTCTATGACTGCAAGAATGTTAAGAACATCAAGAAAAAGTTTATGGAAGCATAAAAAACTTAGGTTTCAGTTAGATGAGGATGTTGAAGTTGCAGGTTGGGGTGTTATCTGTAGACAACCTTATCAAGATAGACTTCTAGATAATGTGAGGGATAGGGTGAAAGAGTTTTGGCATGTAAACTCGTGTGTCTTACCAAATGTAAAGGATGATGTACGATGTCATATATCGAAAGGAAACTATGAAACTCATGCCAAACACATAACAACGATCACTCAAGTGGAAATGTTCAAAACTTTTATTGAGTGTAATGTCGATGTGAAGATTTCCCTTAGCACATTTTTGAAACTTAAACCATGGTATGTCAGGCCCATCGTTGTTCATGACACATGATGTTGTCGATACCATGTAGAATTTGAATTATATTATGAGACATTTATAACTTTTGGCATGCAATGTTGGCCAAATAACCCCCCTCCTTCGAGTGTTCATGAATTTGTATCTAAAATATTATGTGCGCGAGGGATTGATCAAGTATTCTATAAGAAACAATGCATCAGGGGTAAAAAATGTGATGAATGT
The DNA here is from genome assembly GCA_027924585.1 of Larix kaempferi. NCBI lineage: Eukaryota > Viridiplantae > Streptophyta > Pinopsida > Pinales > Pinaceae > Larix > Larix kaempferi. Next base: position 4,509,317 of record BSBM01000309.1, read on the forward strand.
TCTGATTTGGCCCTTTTTAATGCTAACTACCCCATTGATGCATACGATCCTCAATTGTCAAATCACATTGTGAAATGGAAGATATATGTTTATGTTGATTATACTACAGTTATAGATTCAACGACAACATCAAGAGAGCTTAATTTAGTTGAAAATGATATCTCTTTGACAGATTTTATGAATTTGTTCAGGGATCAAATATATAAATATATCAAACACTCTCACTCTGCTCAATGGCAGGACTTACAGTTCAAGCAATCACGAGATGAATTTCCAAAAGGAACAATATTATCCATTGTCGATTTTGCTGAAAATTACACTTTCACTCTGCAAAAGGAGATACAGAGAGAGTATTATCATTCAAATTAGGTATCTATTGTTAAATTTTCAGAATTTACTTCAATCTGATCTAGGATCTTAACTGAGAGAACAACATGTACATCATATCTACAGCATATCAATCATGGAGACAATAATGCAAGCACACAAGAGACACAAAGATTTACTTGGGGAAAACCATAAAGGTGAAAAACCCCAATAACTTCCTCAGAGATAGATAGAGCAATGATACAACCAACCATGAGAGATAGACACAACCTAGCAGCAGATCCTCCTCCTCCATAAGTGCGCCACTCCTCCTTGAGTACATGTGTCAGAAGTGAGTGAATAAATAGAGTGCCTCCCGCACTCTATTTATACTTGACTTGACTTGCCTTTTTACCTAACTCATGTAGGCTCGAACTTAACCACATAACATAATGCTGAGTGGGCCGACCCCCAATAGGGTGGTCTAATAACCCTTTGACCCACATGGCCGACCCCCAATAGGGTGGTCTAATAACCCTTTGACCCACATGACTTATACAGGGCTGACCCCGAACAAGGTGGTCTAATAACCCATCAAGTATAAGTTACGACACTTCCGTATAGAGGAATAATAACATCTCTATAGGAATACAATATACATATATGTGAAATACATTCCGAAGTTACATATACATCAACACTCCCTCTTAACTAGGAAGGTATTTCTCAGCACAGTTCTTCTAGCACAAGTCATCTTCTCTGGATCATCGTCACTGGATAATCGTCATCGAGTCATCATCATTGTCACTGCTGCTGCTATCTCAATCAATCTCTGAATCTACTCGTCATAGGAAGTTCTATAGAGCCAGTCCTTTTTCATACTGGATGTCGGCCCACCACCTGTAGGTCTTCATCATCACTGGCCATACTGTGGAATCCTCAAGACTTATTACGTGCGTCACAAAACCTCGAAAGAGCATCCCAGGATGTTACGGGTACACAACTCCGACCTGTAGGATCTCCCAGGGTGCTATTACATGTGACCCCACCACAAAACCTCGAAAGAGCATCCCAGGATGTTACGGGTACACAACTCCAACCTGAAGGATCTCCCAGGGCACAAATTACATGTGGTCACCACAAAACCTAGCAAGAGCATCTCAGGATGTTACAGGTACACAACTCCGACCTGAAATATCCCAAGGCACAAATTACATGTGGTCATGGCAAAACCTAGCTGAAGCATCTGAGGCCTTTTTCATCCTGTCCAGATCTCCTAGGAGAAAATTACATGCCATAGGACAAAACCTCGCAAGAGCATCTGCTAGATATCCCAGGGCACCGAATTACATGCCATAGGAAATACCTCGAAAGACTATCTGCAGATCTCCCAGGGCACCGAATTACATGTCCTACCAGAGCAAAACCTCGAAAGAGCATTTGCCATATGTCCCAGGGCACCGAATTACATGCCATAGGCAAAACCTCGAAAGACCATCTGCAAATCTCCCAGGGCACCGGATTACATGCTCATCTGCACAACCCGATCCACGGCCATAGAGTATCAACCTGATACTCACCATACATCATCCTGATGTATCCATGATCATCCTGATCATCATCACTACAACGTCCTGCTGCATGTCATCTGGAGCAACATCCTGAAGCTCGTCATCTATGATCATCATGATCATACAATGCATCCATCTGATGCACACCAAGTATCCACCTGATACATACATAGATACATGATCCACACAATGTATCCATCAGCATACATGATCTACCTGATCATACAAAGATACATGATCCACACAATGTATCCATCAACATACATGATCTACCTGATCATACAAAGATACATGATCCACACAATGTATCCATCAACATACATCATCTACCAGATCATACAAAGATACATGATCCACACAATGTATCCATCAACATACATGATCTACCTGATCATACAAAGATACATGATCCACACAATGTATCCATCAACATACATGATCTACCTGATCATACAAAGATACATGATCCACACAATGTATCCATCAGCATCCAACATGATGCGTATACAAAATACATACACATGATCCAACCGATCATATCCAAGCAGAAACCAGAACATCATCCTGATGCTCATCATCCAACGCTTACATCCATAGCCATGTGAAGGATCCCCCTTCCAACATGCCTGGAATGGCTTCAGCAAATGTGTCCATCACTTCTTCCTCGAAGTATCCTCGATTTGAAGCACGCCAAGCCTCTCTCTGAAGTACTCGAACTTCACCCTGGCTAGTGGCTTCGTCAGCACATCTGCAATCTGCTAATCCGTCGCAACATACAGGAGCTTCACAGCTCCTCTCTACACCATATCCCTGATATAGTGATATTTGATCTCTATGTGTTTCGACCTGTCATGAAACACTGGGTTCTCGGACAGCTTCACACAACTCTGGTTATCATAGGAGATACCAGTAGCATCCAACGGGAGATCAAATAACTCAGACAGTAGCTTCCGTAGCCATACTGCCTCACAACTAGCTGAACAGGCTACAACATACTCTGCCTCAGTTGTACTCAGTGTTACGCAGGATTGCTTCCTGCTAAACCAAGAGATCACACCTGATCCCATACTGAAGCAGCACCCAGATGTGCTCTTCCTATCTGCAGCACTGCCAGCCCAATCTGAATCAACATAACCCTGCAGGTTAAACTTTTGATTCACTTCATACTTGAACCCATAATCCACTGTACCCTTCAGGTACCTCAGAACATGCTTTACAGCAACCAGGTGAACACTCCTCGGATCCGTCTGGAACTGGCTCAATGTGTTCACATCAAAGCAAATGTCCAGTCTCGTGTTCGTTAGGTACATCAAGGACCCAATCATCTGACGATACATAGAGACATCAACTGGCTCAGATGAAGCATCACATAGAAGATTTAGATTTGATGCCATAGGTGTGGCCATGGCCTTCTAGTCCATCATCCCGAACCTCTTCAGGATCTCTACTGCATACTTCCCTTGTCCAAGGAAGATTCCATCACTCTGCCACACCTCCATGCCAAAAACAAATAGTGCATCAACCCCAATTTCTTCATCTCGAACTCGGCAGTAAGCTTCCGCTGCATGTCGGTAATCAATCTATCTTCACCTGTAACAAACAGGTTATCCGCATACAACTATTCAAGAAAGCTGTCTTGAAATCCATCTAGTGTATCTTCTATTTCATCACTTTCATATTTCTCTATGCTGCCATCTGCAGCATGCTTGATCTTGATAGATCCATATGGAAGTCATAACAAACTTCCCTTTAGATCTTGGGACTACATCCCAAACATCATTCTTCATGATCGACGGATCATGGCATTCCATTTCTTCATCCCAGATCCTGGGAACTTCAATATCTTCAATATTTTCAATATATATCTTTGTTGCTGGAACAAATGTTGTAGTCCTTTTGTAGGTGAAGATATACGGTCTTTCCTACACAACAAGTTAAATTGCATGATTAGAAAACATCTCATAGTTTTCAGAACAAATTCTTACACATAAAGAAATATGCCATACAGTCATGCAATTATCTTAGCCAATGCTTCAATACAACATTTATCCATATCCCATAACTTTCTAGATGCCTTCCAATCTCTACCAGAACATTGTTAAGAGTGTGCACAACTCCCAACACGTCAGCAAAGAGGTTTCATTCTAGATAAGTAGCAATGGAATGTTGTACAGTGCCATAGGCCACTTACCCATGCATATTAGGAGTATACTGTTCATCAATGCAATTATTCTAATATGCATAATACACAACCTAATTCTAGGAACATCAATATATACATTATTGAATAGTATTATTTAAGAAATGACAATTCAAATACTTATCTTTGTTTGTTCGTTGGGTGGACTCCCTCTGAGTCTTCGCTTCCTTGCAGGAGCTGCTGGAGTCCTAATCTGAAGTAGCTTCTTCTACACCTTTCTGTTGTGGGATGTAAAGAGATGGTCAACTCCCTCTGAATATCTACATCCTTGCATAAACCACTGGAGTGTACTCCCTCCTGATCTTTGCTTCCTGGATTACCTGTTCTTGAATCTCATATTCATCCTTGGTCCCTATGCATGCTTATTAGTATCATGAATGTGTTATCCTTGTGATCTCATATAAAATCATACATTCATTAGTATACTATTAAAACACAATAATCTCAAGCATGTATAGTCATGATCATTTCAAACAGAAATAATAAGCATTAGCATTCAAGGATTCTTATGGTTAGTCAAATCATAAGAAACATAACATGTCTAAACCTGTAATTACTCAAACCTATGACTCTTCAGGTTAGTTGAATCATCAATCAAGATAAGAGATATAAAATGCATAAAACTTGTGATTATTCAAACCTATACCATCATGATTCTTCTGGTTAGTCATATCATCAATTATGGTAAGAAACATAAAATGCATACAATCATGATTATTCAAACCTATGACTTCATGAATAATCATTATCAACAACAGTATAAGATCCTAACACAAGGTAGGATTCTATCTTGATATAGGAAAAGCATACCTGGATTAGCATGCTAGCTATTGATGTCTAACATACTCATATGATGTCTTCGTGTTCTTCTTCAATGACTTGTGCTAGTAACCTGTATATCTCATAAGTTAACTATTACAAAACCAAGTTATACATACCTCATAAATGGATCTTCTATGAGATCCATGACAATGGATGAATCTTTGTCCTCATGTTATCATGATCATATGTTCTTGGACCAGAACATGATTTGTCTTTCTTGGTGTACCTTTCATGTTAGTAGACAACATAAATCTCATACAACACCATAATGCATTAGTACAATCATAAGTGTCAACACCCTAACCAATGAATATCTTCTATCATGCATTCATAATTTTGTTAAGGGGATACGACAAATCTAAAATCAAAATTGTACTAACCGTAATAACATGAAGAGAAACATACCATAAACTTAATCATGAATAAATATCAAAACATACCTCGATGATTCATACCTGTCGAGATCGCTTGTAATATTCTTATGTAAGGCCTTAGCCTCATCTCCCTCTAAAACAGGAACTCCTTCACTTATGCAGGTGACCAATCCATCTTCTTCTAGGATTAACCCTATCCACTTGATTTGCAAGAACTGGACCTGGAGCTGGATATGGGTTTGTCAGAGAAAACCCAAAAGTTCAAACTTTGAATTTCAAACTTCCGAAAGGATAGAGATATGCGCCTTGATGAGCTGATCAAACTGGTATATTCAGAATTTGAAAACTGCAAAGTTTCACTCCTCAATTTTGCCTTTGAAACTTCCAGATTCACTAGACGTGACCCTGAACTAGGGTTTAATGAATCCTACTCTTTTGCCCAATCAAAATGTTTGATCCAAAGCTCTAAGCTTCTATTTTTCTGAGGAGCTTCCAGCCGTGGTCACAGATTTCAAAAATTCCCATTTTTACAGAAGCCCTAAATTTCCACTTTTCTGATCAAAGTCCCGAACTAGGGTCTAATCAAGCCTAGCCTTCTGCCCAACCAAAAATTCTGATCTTGGTCTCTAAATTTCTATTTTGATGAGTATCATCCAGCCGTGGTCTCCGATTACAAAAATTCCAACTTTCTCCGAAGCACTAAATTCCGGAAGCCATGAATGAAGGTACTCAAAAAATAATTATGTTTTGACAGAAATATGTACCTGATTGTTTCTGGTGTAACTCCAAACTTTTCAATCCACAGGGTCTGAAAAAGTTTCCTGAGATATCCTGACCTTTTATATTTCCATCCTGATAGGTCTGACCTCAATTGGATTCTCTGAGAGAGAGTTATGTCAAATGTCGCAACGTGACCTGTTTTGGGATAATACAGGAGAGCAAACTTGTATGGAGTGCCACGTGTCACTGGTTCAACTTAGGCCTCTGAAAAGGTTTCCTGAGATAGTACAGTATGTGTACTACCTATCAATTTTTACGAAATTTCATTTGGAGCTTTCTAGCCCAGGTTATGACCTTTTTCCCAAGGTCACCTGATTTTGACTCAGATCTGGAAGAGGCAGAAACCCTGTATTGTACAGATCATAAATCACAAAGTACAACGAATTAGAGGTTTTCCTTTGGACAAAAGGTACCTGGAGATTTTAGCTTCGTCTTGTAACAATTTCAGATCCGAAAAGGTTTCCAAAACGGATTTATAGTGAAAGTTCTATGATGACGGGTTTTTGCTATATCAAGCCCTAGCATCGTAAGTGCAACAAGTGTCATACATGCCATATCATGCCTTCTTTCAGGCTAGCTCTGATACCATGTTAAATTTTCAGAATTTACTTCAATCTGATCTAGGATCTTAACTGAGAGAACAACATGTACATCATATCTACAGCATATCAATCATGGAGACAATAATGCAAGCACACAAGAGACACAAATATTTACTTGGGGAAAACCATAAAGGTGAAAAACCCCAATAACTTCCTCAGAGATAGATAGAGCAATGATACAACCAACCATGAGAGATAGACACAACCTAGCAGAATATCCTCCTCCTCCATAAGTGCGCCACTCCTCCTTGAGTGCATGTGTGAGAAGTGAGTGAGTAAATAGAGTGCCTCCCGCACTCTATTTATACTTGACTTGACTTGCCTTTTTACCTAACTCATGTAGGCTCGAACTTAACCACATAACATAATGCTGACTGGGCTGACCCCCAATAGGGTGGTCTAATAACCCTTTGACCCACATGGCCGACCCCCAATAGGGTGGTCTAATAACCCTTTGACCCACATGACTTATACAGGGCCGACCCCAAACAAGGTGGTCTAATAACCCATCAAGTATAAGTTACGACACTTCCGTATAGAGGAATAATAACATCTCTATAGGAATACAATATACATATATGTGAAATACATTCCGAAGTTACATATACATCAACATCTATACTTGTGCATATTACGTATAGACATGCAGAGCTTGATGTCGATGGTTTTGATAGCAATGAGAATAATCATGAAGTGATTAAGGAGTAACATTTCTACATCAGTGATGATCAGACACATTATACATTTTTTGTCCAGCATTGTTTTGGTTTTCTTTTTGAAGAATTATCAAGAAGAAGGGTCACTTTTAAAGAACATTGGGTGTGGTCAGATGGTTGTGCTGGTCAATTTAAATATACACAATCATTCTTATGGTTGTCTCGCCTTCATAGAAACACAGATGTTCACCACACATGGAGCTTTTTTGAAATGGGACATGGAAAAGGAGAACATGATGGTGTTGGGGCCTGCATGAAATGTGCACTTAGGAGATATCAAATGAATCACTCTGCTTCTTGCCTTGCAAATTCAAACGATGTTTTTAATTGGTGCAAACAAATTTGAGCCATTAATTCAATGGAAGGATGGGTAATGTGAGAAGGTTTTTCTAGAATATTGCAATGGGCAATGTTGACAGATCAATGCCACATAATTGTACTACAATCCCGAAAACAAGGGGCTTACACTCCATTAGGAGTAAGAAAATGGAAAATATACACACAATCGAGAAACGAAGTACTCTTGCTTTTGTCATGCATGTATTGATGATGACAAGTCTTTGGATGAGTGTCAAAACCAAACTAACAAATTTGTGAAACCATGGAGACACCAAGAATTGACACCATTGCCCCCATTTGGAAATATCAGCGACGTAGAGCGCGACAATGAAGCGGTTGTGATTGACAAAGATTATGATCGTGTTTTTGATTTGGTTAGAGAAGGTGATGTGTTTGCAGTAATTGCATGAGCAAATAATCCAAAAAATCTGCATTATTATTTATTGAGATGCACTAGGTCGAAAAGCACGTTGATGCAAGAATTTAAAGACCCGTCAAATTATACCTATGCAGTGGTTTCAATGGTTTTAATGGGACATTTCTTTGTAGAAGTAAGGAATTGTAAAGACCATATCCTTTTTCAAGACTACGAGTCAAATGTTATATGTGCTCAATACAGTCATTTGGTCATAGCAGCCCGATTGCAATTGAAGGCAGTGAAGAGTAGGAAAAATTCCAAGCATCGACAATGGAAATTGTCGATAGAATATCATAATGCCATTCTTGAAAATATGCCACTGGCACATTTCATATGATTCAAGAACACATCAAGGTTGATGAATTTTTTCTTTGATTCGTGGGTGGGTGCGTGGGTGGGGCCAAATGAGCTTCCACCTTCACGTGGTTTGCCTCATCAGTAGAGAATATATATAATTCTTGAAACTAAGAGAAGCTCTTTTTAAGGTTGGATGTATTAGTGGGATAAATTGATTACAAAAAAAATTAAGATAGACAACAGTAGACTCCTTCAACATTTTTCCTTAAACTACACCATTTGGAGATTGCTCTTTCCATCATCATTGTCAAATTTTTGGACTTTGTTCTTTAACAACATTGTGGTATTGTGCTCCCAATATTTGATTACTTGTGCAAGAGTTTATTTGTTGAAACCTTCGTTTGCTTTGAAAGTTTGTAGAGGTTTATGTGAATATTTTTGGGTTTTTTGTAGTCTGTTATTCTAAAAAGTAATCTTAGACATGAGAGCTTGTTATTCTTAGTATGTTATGCATGATCAACTTCAACAAAGAAAAAGATGATTATGGAAATGAATTGATTGCTTGTAAAACCCTAGTATCCAAAGGAGTGACTCAAATGCTAAACGACGGTTGCACTTAAGAGAATCTCTTTCATGGTATCTGAAATGATAGCACACTAGTTAGATAGTCTTCATGGCTCTTTGCACTCCAAATAGTAGAGTATGCATGTGTTCTTGCATAGCTGTCTAGGAGTGTAGTGATTACACATTTGGAATAAAACACATAGGGCCTTGAAATCTAAGCAGAGTAGGGTGTTGAGATTACACACAAAGTACGCCATTTAATTGACATTGCAAGCATTGTTTGGTTATAAAAGTTAGAGTGCAAGGATAAAGATTGTGCACTTTGAGACCGAAATGAATTTTTTTGATTCAACATTTCATCACAACAAAGTGCACTTATCTCTTTGCTTGAGCATTGGTCTTGGTAATTCCAACATGTAGTCATTTCTTGAAAACCAATTAGAATAGAAAATATTATGTGTGTTGATGACTAGAATTTAAAAAGGATTTCACTTAGAATTGCATTGAAAATATAGAACACAATTTTTATTTCCATAAAGGCCCATGTTGATGAAATATATGGTCCATAAAACTCTCATTTATGATTAATCTATTGTTGTATATTCTAGTACCATATATTACATCATTTTTCCTTCTCTACATTACATCATTTTTTATACTCTTGTTATAAAAAATAAATTGAGTAATGTGGGTATGGAGACTCTACAAGATTTTTATTTTATGTGGTAATGCTAGTTGAATGACAACCCCACTCTAAGAAAATTGCACTCTAACCTCCACAACCACTACATTCACTGGAAAAGTAGAATGACACGTAATCCACTCTAAAATTCTTGACACAATATAAAAGTCAAGTATTTGGCTTCGAGAACCTTCATAATATTTTCACTAGCCAAGAGAGCATTAGGTCCAGATGAACAACCCAATTCTACAATGCAAAATGTTTTGCATTCCATCATCTTCATGGATAAAATGCTTTCCCCCAACATAGGCTCTACCACTTCTAATGCCCTCTTCTGCAATATTGCGTTGCTATCGATTGTGAGACAATATGCAAAGATCTCAAATTGTATGATTGAATGATTATAAAAAATAACATTGAATTAAACTCCCAAACCTGCAAAATAGTGGAATTTTGAGCATAGCTGGAGTCTCTGAGCCCAGTGTTCATATGTATTAGTTTTATATAGAAAAAGCTTAAAAGTTAATGCAATTAGGAAACATTTAAAACTTCTAAAACTATATTATTAGCTACTCTATGAATTTAGAATCATAGAAGTAGTATATTTGTAGATAACTGAGTGGGTTAAAGTTTAAACGATTTGCATCATTTATCTGGCTAAAGTTCTAGTCAAAATCTAGCAAGAATTGTTGAAATTGCAGTTCCAAGAGTAATGGAGGGAGTTGAATCCATTTCTATAAACTTTAGCCCCTCTCAGAGGACTAAATGCTAATAACTATCGATAAAATATTAAAAACTTTATATTGATATCTTAAACAATTTTAAAATAAATAGTGTATTAATGTAATCTTTATTTCTTAAACTGAAATTAAAAAAGTAAATAATGTAGCCCTTGTGCCTTTAAAAGAAATTGAAATGTTGTAGTCTATGATACTGAATTGATAGTCTGTGTTTTTGTTTTCCTTATTGTAACTTTGAAACCTTCATAATATGTTGCAAAATTTGGAACACAATAAAGAGTGTGCTAAGATAGAGTTAGGAATTCAAACGATATCATTTAAGGAGCTCATCTCACGAGATGAAAACACCTCATGGACATTTTATGTGGTTTTCAAAGTTAAAATTGTTTAATTACTATTCAAAAATATAATTAAGTATTATGAAAATAATATATATTTAAAGTCATACTAGGAACTTACAATACCTATTCAAAAATATAATTAAGTATTATGAAAATAAAATATATTTAAAGTAAAGCCTATTGTCCACCCAAAAGCATATTTTTAGTCATACTAGGAACTTACAATACCTCATGGAGCTACTAAATATCTCTTGCTAGCTTGCAGAATGAGATAGAACCCAACCCAATCATTGGGTAATTTCCATCATCACCAAACTCCACCTGCATGTAAGTCTCTTGTTCCTCTCATTTGAACGATTTTTATGTTGTCATATGTCTTGAAGCTCCATCGTCAACATACTCCCCAACACTTGAAACTATGTTGGTGGAAAGGCATGACACCATGCCAAAGGTTGTGTCAAGCCTGGTAGTGAACTTGTCCACACTTGAAGCTTTGCACTTCCTACAAACTATGCTTGTTGTTGTTGATGCTTACCCTTCCCCTTCTTCTTGGAATATTGACCCTTCCTTGATCTCTCTTTGTTGTAGATATTTCTCCCTACGGATAGGTAGAAACTCTCTTAGGATAAAGCAGGATGCACTGACTCTATGCTAAGACAAAAAGGAAACAAATGCTACCTTGAGTTCCTGAACTAACCCTCACAACAAGATTAAATGAATTCAGAGGAGATGAAAGACATAACTCACCTTCCAATTCAATGTTTGTCCCACTTCTGGCTCTTGATCCTGAAACTCGAATGTAGAACCTGTTGAGATCAAACAAAGGACAAGCATGCAAGATTCCAAATACTTTGAAGCAAAGATTAAATTCAAATCTAGACTAGATACATTTCATATCAAAGATTTATACAATATACATGAAATGGGAAAAACAAGACAAGTCATCTTATATTACAAACTCAAAGAGTACTTACAAAGGTTGCTTTATATCCAAGCCAATCCTCTAGCTCCAAGTGCTTCCTCTAGCTATCTCTGCAGAAGTCTGAAGATCATAGGTTTGATGCCCCCCAAAATTCCTCCCCTTAGCTCATGGAAGACCCCTCTCTTATAGCATGTGGGAAGGTTAACAAACAAGAGAGAAGTGTGGATCTATGGAGGGTTTAGTGGATCAGGTCAACTAAACAAAGAAGGATTTAGGATCAAACCAAAGGTGATAATCCCAATAAAATCTCCTTGAAGATTGAGATTCCAAAGTCCAAGGAAAAAAGGCTAATTTCATACTATCGCACCCCTATAACTGAGCATAACGCGGTAGTACTGCGCCCCAGAGAAGGAGAAACACGCGGTAGTGCTAACTACCGCACCCTTGTAGATGTGCAAGGAGAGGTAGTGCTCACAAACAGGGCTAAGTTCGGTTGGAAGATGGAAAAAAAAGGTTTTGCTTTTAGTGTTCAGTCAATGGTTTTCATTTTGGATGTTCAGATAACCTTTAAGGGAAATTGTCGTTTAGGTCGCTAGTGCAAGGACGCGACACTAATACATAATGTGTAATATTGAGGTATAACAAATGCCCCCTAAAGTGCGAGTTCAGAAGATACTGATGGCCGAAAGAATTTATAAATATTGTTCGGAGATAGTATTGAGGGGAGAAACAAGGAGCTGAAACAAGAAACAAAATGTCAGATATACCACTGAGGTGGGAATTCCCATGCTCGGAAACAAATGACTCAAAGCATGGCTGCCGACTAATACATTGCAGATCCATGAGTACTGAGATGATATAGACTGTAGACAAATCATGGCTACTATGAACAAGCGTAGATCCATGAGACAGTGATGACATAGCCACGACCAATACAAAAGTGGATTTGTGTGACAATACAGAGGAAATCTCCATCGCAACCTGGACGTAATCAAAATACAAAAGGGTGTCCAGGGACTTCTACCCGATCGCAAACGATACGAATCTAGCCATGTGATTACAAGGTGTTGAAGTCGAACATGGTATAAACCATTTGATTACCGGTCAATGATGTGAACTGTTAACAAATGCGAGGGAAATCACCAACAATGACAATGATCCCCAAGGTATCTATAGTACATCTCAACGAAATGCGATTAAAGGATTTCATGTCGAGCATCTGAGAGATCATTCAATCAGAGGTCAATGATGAAAACCTACTGTCGAACACAAGGAAACTTGCCATTGAGGAATGCATTTACCAAGGTACTAGTGGTTGACTCCTAAGTCTAATTCGTGGATAGTGGTTTGGTGTCGATAGGAATAGACTCGTCGAAGGTGGGCAATAATGATTCCAACATCACCGACACAAAATTAGAACGAGAGATAGTATGGACCAATGAAACAATAGAATATGTACTGACACAAAGGGAAGGTTTGACATGAAGTGGAGGTGGACTGAAGGTAATAACCCTTTGAACATATAACAGCATGAAACAGAGCTTGGCAGCAGAGACTACTTGAACAGAAAGAACCACAGGAAGTGTGAACTCATAGAAATAATGAGGACACATGATCATAATGATGACACTATCAGCAAGACTGACTACCCAAAACAGACAAGGTGAGGATGCATGCCATGTTCAAAGGTGATGACTCATAAGCTGCCAACAAGGTAAACTTGACTCATTTTCCCATTTCCCCCGACCTGATGGACAAGTACCTCTTTGTTGTTTTATGAGCTTGAGGAGGATAACAGATGCTCGGTATAGCTCATCTCATAGATGAGTCCGATCTCACATGTTTTATGAACCTGAGAAAGGAGGGGTTCGACCCAAAGTGGGCCCTTCGATGTTGAATTTTAACAATTCCAAGGAAGGAAAAGTCGGTCGTCATTTCATGTTTAGAGAGTCTGAAAAAAACTAAAGAAGACTCCAACGGTCCTGTTTTGTAAAGTTAGCCTCATCACCCAAAAAAGGGTAAAACGACGTGGGAGAGGACTCTTCCAGTCATGATTGGCTGGAGTATTGCTTTTTCGTAAGTAGTGCCCCCTAGTCTGAAAAAGGGGTAAACTATCACTAGGGAGATGATCATTCAAATCCTTTTACAAGCGTGAACAAATCAATTTCGCTTGGACATCTTTTCCTATTTTAGGAGTCTGGAAAGAGCTTAAAGAGGACTCCATGTACAACTTTGTTATGGTTGATGACCGAGTATGACAAAGGAAAAGTAAACTCTACACAGTTCTTTTTCCATAAATAGTCTAGCAAGGTCGGATAAAGTGATAAACCTATACTCGTTAAACAAACCTTTTTACTCCAATTTTTTAACAAGCACGAGTAATCATGTCCAAGGAGTAGATTAAAATCTAAGGGACCTTGGACGACCATGACATCAATACAGACAGTTTTCCCTCCCAAAGTGATAGGTAACTAAGGAAAGGACCCTAAAGGTCCAGTAGGCCTTCTATTAAAAGCCAGTATCTAGTCAGTGACGGGAACAAGCCGAGGAGAACCTAAGGCTTGCCAAGCAGTTGAGGATAGATTACTAACAAAAGCTCGTTCATCAACTATCGTATGAAAAATTTCTTTATCGGAAAATCCTACAGATATTTGAAAAGGAACACTCGAAGGAAGACGAGATTCTGTTAGACCATTCCAATCAAAGGAAATGACCTCAGTACTTGGAGGGGCTCTCGTGGAAACAGACAGGGTTTCCCCTTGCCGAGGACATTCTGAACCGATAAGGAAAACATCAGCGGTTTCCAATTCACTCTCGCTTGGAAGATAAGAATGAGACGAAGATTGTGTCAAGATGACTACTTCAGTCTGGACTTTCTCCCATGCAAGAGTAGGATCGAGTGGAGATGATAGCGACTCGATCACTTCACTCTCGGAAGGGAGAGTAGGATCAATTGCAGATGAAACTAAATTGATCACTTGGTCAACCAGCGGGGGGTCAAGGGACAGTTTACTATGGTATGTTGGAGGCACCAGTTGAGAACTAGTAATATCTTCCAACCACTGCGAGGCTTCATCCATGCTTGGACAAAGGAAAGTATAGTGCATACCATTGCATATCAAACAAGGATATAGGACTTTACCCTTCTAACCCTTCACCAAGGGATCACTGGTTGAGGGAGTGTCATTAACATGATGATCAGCGGTCGACGATACAAGTGGTTTGGGGTTTTTAGACCACACTTTTGATACACGGGAAAGACCGGGGAAATCCTTGAGAAGGTGATCAGCTTTGCAGAGTTTGCAAGGGAACTTGGGCTTACGAGGTGTTTCCGTAGAATGAGTTCCATTAGAAGCAACTGGTTTACACTTGGTCTCTTCCTTATTCTTCTTCTTCTTAATTTTCCTTTTCTTCTTCTTCTTACCCTTCCGATTACTAACACTATTGCTTTGATCAAGCGAGGAAGAAGGAACGGAAGAAGATTCATCTGACGAAGAAGGGGAAGGATTAGTTTGGGATTAACTCTCTCGTGGTGGAGAGTTAACATTCCAAACATTCAGTGCAATCGAAATTACTGAATTGAATAACCATATCGGTAATCCTATGGTTAATCCAGGAAGATTTAACGTGGTAATAAAGGGAGGACCAATATCTCCAACTAGAGGAAAAGTAAAAGGTACCCCTTGACAAGGGGTATCCGGATTAGTAGTCCAAGAAGGAGCATAGGTGCATGGAGGTAGATTCTCCATGAAACAAAACTAAGTCATGTGGACGAAGTCTTGTTAAAAAGAACTCAAAAACCCTCAGGCAACCGAGCGTGCGAAAGGGGAGCTAGGAAAAGACAAGGATCATAGGACAAAAGAGCAAGCTCGAAAAACTATACTGAGGCTGCTGCCACAGTAAGTGAGCTGTACAACAAAATGGCCAGAATGCCAACAAGCAGCCCTACAAAGAAAAAGACCCTTTACAAGATAGCAAGCAAAACCTCCTAACTAAGAGCTGGAGACCTCAAAAAATTGTATCCTTAGCAAGGTGATGAAATCCAAGTCGAACAATACAAAATGAGAGACCAATAATGGAAGGATATCCCTCTACCGAAAGGGATCCTGGGTAAAGAGCCTTAGAAGAAAAGTCACTAAGCTACCGCGTTCATGACATGTTGGAAAAGATTTTCGATGCTTCTGCCTTATAACCCTTGCATTACTATGAATACAAGGAATACAATGATCGATGTTGCCTTAGGGATAAGTGGAGTGCGGCATTCCATAGAGTCCGTCCGGTTCTCAATCTCGTGGCGGTTTAACCCTTGAAAGTTTAAAATAGTCAGGTGGCCCCTCCACAAACTGGTGTATGACCATGTCAACAAATACTAGAGGATTTTAGTTCCCTGAAGACAACGACTATGTCTCAGATGAAAAATGACAAGGGGAAATTATTTTGATGCCTATCCCCAGTGTCCTACCTAACTACCAAATTCTTTTGATTTCCTCAAGTGAGGTTAATGTTGGTTTAGTTAGGGAGATTAATTTTAGAGGTTGTCTTACACAATCGAGTTATGTAATTGCAACTTGATGATGTTGTGACAACTCCAACCATGCAAATGAAGATGAATCTAAATGACCCTTTCTCTTCGATGAACATTAGCTGAAGTAAGGAAGAATTCTTTCCATTCTCAATATGCAGAACCCAATGCACATGCAATTTTATTTCTTTTCAAAATGATAGAAAAAAGTAAAATATGTACCCAAAACTAACCCAAAGCAATGAAAAAGTTTTTCATATGAACACCAAACTTAACGATTCTAATCCATTTCCTATCTTTTCACACTTGAAAAGAACACATCCAAGCTACGGAAAGAAAGATTCTACAAACGTTTCCAATTACATGGAAGACAAAGAAAAGCACTCAACAATTCTATCTTTAACTCGAATGTACACGAATCTGAAACAAGCCTTTCTTCTTCTTATGAATTTGAGACCAAGAATTGCAAATGATCAAATTAAAGCAAGAAGAACATATATTTTTTCCAGTTTTGTTAATATAGCAAAAGAGTTACAAAACCAAGCTTCTCTTTGGACAAAAGGAGAGATAAGGAATTAATCTTTCCCAACACTCATTAGATAGGATGTAAAGGAAATAAGATGCCAAGCAATCCAAACACACCTAACCAAAAAATGATCTAAAAACCTTAATATGGGTCAAAACGACTGTAGGGTGCACGATTTCACTTAAAAATGCAAGCAAAACACTAGTGTTTACTCAAAGGGTGAACATGGATCCAAATCTCAAAAAGACCCAAAAATAACCAAACAAACCAAATAAAAAAAACACTTTCCAGGAACTACTGCGGGCCTGCAAACAACATGGGAGCGGTACTGATAAACTACCATGCTCTAGACAATGGTTAAGGCGTGGTACTACCATTCTGTAGGAAATTACGGGGGCACAGTAGTGTGTGCATAGGGGGGAAGAGGCAGAATTTTGAGAAAAGATTTTAACTTTTCAAGGTTTTTCCAACCCAGAGGACTTACTGATCTGTAACAGAAGTCTAACGCAGAGAATAGGGAAGTGAATGAGGGTGAAAGAACCCAATACTTACAATCAATGAGTGACAGCAAACTTCACAAGCAAAGAAAATGGATTCAATCCCTAGCGGAGTCGCCATTTTTTGTTGTAGATATTTCTCCCTACGGATAGGTAGAAACTCTCTTAGGATAAAGCAGGATGCACTGACTCTATGCTAAGACAAAAAGGAAACAAATGCTACCTTGAGTTCCTGAACTAACCTTCACAACAAGATTAAATGCATTCAGAGGAGATGAAATACATAACTCACCTTCCAATTCGGCGTTTGTCCCGCTTCTAGCTCTTGATCCCGAAACTCCAATGTAGAACCTGTTGAGATCAAACAAAGGACAAGCATGCAAGCTTCCAAATACTTTGAAGCAAAGATTAAATTCAAATCTAGACTATATACATTTCATATCAAAGATTTAGACAATACACATGAAATGGGAAAAACAAGACAAGTCATCTTATATTACAAACTCGAAGATTACTTACAAAGGTTGCTTGATATCCAAGCCAATCCTCCAGCTCCAAGTGCTTCCTCTAGCTATCTCTGAAGAAGTCTGAAGATCATAGGTTTGATGCCCCCCAAAAGTCCTCCCCTTAGCTCATGGAAGACCTCTCTCTTATAGCATGTGGGAAGGTTAACCAACAAGAGAGAAGTGTGGATCTATGGAGGGTTTAGTGGATCAAGCCAACTAAACAAAGAAGGCATTAGGATCGAACCAAAGGTGGTAATCCCAATAAAATCTCCTCGAAGGTTGAGATCCCAAATTCCAAGGAAAAAAGGCTAATTTCAGACTACCACACCCCTATAACTAAGCATAACACGGTAGTACCACGTCCCAGAGAAGGAGCAATGCGCGGTAGTGCTGACTACCACACCCCTGTAGATGTGCAGGGAGAGGTAGTGCTCACAAACAGGGCTAAGTTGGGTTGGGAGATGGCAGAAAAAGGTTTTTTTTTAGTGTTCAGTCAATGGTTTTCATTCTGGATGTTCAGATAATCTTTAAGGGAAACTGTTGTTTAGGTCGCTAGTGGAAGGACGCGACACTAATACATTCTGTGTAATATTGAGGTATAACACTCTTTCTTTCATCCTTTTCTCACCCTCCTTAGGAGGGATAGGTCTAGTATTTCCTCAAAGTTGGCTAAAACTATCTCTAATCTTGTTCCTCCCCAACAATGAATCCCACAAGCCTACAAATGAATGTAGCTTCTGACGAGCACATATACACTGTACAAAATGATTCCAAAATGGACCAAATCCATTCAGACATATCTAAATTAGCTCATTCTCTTCTATCTTTCCACCTATTGTAGTTAATTGATCTCCATCATTTATCAGTCTTGCCCATGTGGGTATTGGTCAATATTTTCTTCAAGAGCATTCTCTTCGAAATGTTCTCACTTTGGTTACTGCTACAAGGTTATGAGGGCATCATACATATCCTTGGTCATCTTCTTCTTTGCAATTCAAGGGATTAGATGGTCCTTCACCAAATACAAAATGATTCATTTTTCTTTGACTGATTTCCTAGTGTGCTCAGCCAAATCCTTGGGATCTGTGAGAATTATGAAATCCTTCTCCACAAAGTATGACGATTCAACCTCTTCCAAGAGAATTCACAACCTGCAATTCCATGGAACAAAGTTGGAAACACCCTCCAAAATGTGATAGTCTCAGAGACCATGACTAGTTATGATTGCAACTCTTCAAACAAACACAAAAACTAATCAGCAACTAAGATCAAACACAACCTTCCAATTACTGGAATATCTCGGGCATCTCACCTCTAAATGTTAATTTTTTAGCATTTAATCCAATATACTCTAGGATCTTTACTGAGAAAATAGCATGAACAACATATCAATCATAGCAATGCATAACAATCACATCAAGCAATCACATGAGACAATAGACACTCAAAGTTTATTTGGGGAAAACCATAAAGGTGAAAAACCCCAATAACTTCCTCAGAGATAGAAAGAGAAAATAGTACAAGAGATAGTCTTCTACTAGCAGATGATCCTCCTCCTCACATGTGTGCCACTTTCCAAGAGATGGAAGAGTGAGTAATGAAGTGATCAAATAGAGATCTCTCGACCTTTATTTATACTTGTCCTGTCCTGCCCAAGAAACTAGTGGGGCCAACTTGTCTAGCTTAGCCTAATAACCCATGGTTAACTTAATCAGGGCTGACCCCACACATGGTGGTCTAATAACCCATCGGCAAGTTACGACACTTGCAACACTTGTCAATACAAATGACGACACTTCCGTATAGAGGAATAATACATCTCTATAGGACTATAATATACATAGGTGAAATACATTCCAAAGTTACATATACATCAACACTCCCTCTTATTTAGGAAGGTATTTCTCAACACAGATATGCTAGCACAAGTATTCTTCTCTGGATCATCATCAGTGAATCATCGTCCTCAAATCATCGTCATCGTCACTGTTGCTGCTATCTCAATCAATCTCTCATCTACTCGTCATAGTAAGTTCTATAGAGCCAGTCCTTTTTCATACTAGATGTAGGCCCACCACCTGCAGGTTTTCATCATCACTAGCCATACTGTGGAATCCTCGGGACTGATTACATGCGTCAACAAAACCTCGAAAGAGCATCCCAGGCATTTTACGAGCACACAGCTCAACCTACTGGATCTCCTAGGATCTTTTACATGTGATTGTCACAAAACCTTAAAATATTTTCTTGCCAAGCAAGATCTATAAAGAGCATCTAAGGCCTTTTTCATCCTGTCCAGATCTCCATGACTTATTATATGTGAACCTCACCACAAAACCTTAAAAGAGTGTCTTGCCAAGCAAGATCTCTAAAGAGCATCTGATTCCTTTTTCATCCTGTCCAGATCTCCAGGACTTATTACATGTGGTCCACAAAACCTTAAAAGAGTGTCTTTCCAAGCAATATCTCTAAAGAGCATCTGAGGCCTTTTTCATCCTATCTAGATCTCTAAAGAGAATCGCATGATCATCCTGATCATCATCACTGCACCATCCTGGTGCATATCATTTGGAGCAACATCCTGAAGCTCATCATACATGATCATCTTGATCATATAATGCATCCACCTGATGCATACCAAGTATCTACCTGATACATATCATCATACATGATCCACCTAATCATACAATGTATCCACCTGATACATTTACAAATACATGGTCCAAGCATCCAACATGATGCATATACAAGCATCCAACATGATGCATATACATATACATGATTCAATTGATCATAACAAGCATCCAACATGATGCATATACATATACATGATTCAACTGATCATAACAAGCATCCAACATGATGCATATACATATACATGAACCAACTGATCATAACAAGCATCCAACATGATGCATATACAGAGCAGTAATAGGAGCATCGTTCCGATGCTCATCATCCAGCACTTACATCTGCAGCCATGGAAGGATCCTCCTCTCACCATGCTCAGAATGGCTTCCAGCAAATGTATCCATCACTTTTTCCTCGAAGTGTCGTCAATCTGAAGAACACCAAGCCTCTCTCTGAAGTACTCAAACTTCACTTTGGATAGTGGTTTTGTCAGCACATCTGCAACCTGCTCATCCATCGCAACATACAAGAGCTTCACTGCTCCTCTTTGCACCATATCCCTGATATAGTGATATTTTATCTCTATGTGCTTCGACCTGTCGTGGAACACCGGGTTCTCAGACAGCTTCACACAACTCTAGTTGTCACAAAAGATACCATTAGCCTCCAGCGGGAGGTCAAATAACGTAGACAGTAGCTTCCGGAGCCATACTACCTCACAACTAGCCGAACATCCTGCAACATACTCTGCCTCGGTTGTACTCAGTGCTACGCAGGACTGCTTCCTGCTAAACCAAGAGATCACACTTGATCCCATACTGAAGCAACACCTAGATGTGCTCTTCCTATCTGTAGCACTGCCAACCCAATCTAAATCAACATAACCCTGCAAGTTAGTCTTTTGATTCGCATCATACTTGATCCCATAATCAACTGTACCCTTCAAGTACCTCAGAATATGCTTTATAGCAACCAAGTGAACACCTTTGGTATCCGTCAGGAACTTGCTCAATGTGTTCACTGCAAAGCAAATATTTGGTCTCGTGTTCGTCAGGTACATCAAGGACCTAATCATCTGACGATACACAGTGACATCAACCGGATCAAATGAAGCATCACACAAAATTTTCAGGTTCGATGCCATAGGTGTGGCCATGGCCTTGCATTCCATCATCCCGAACCTCTTCAAGATCTCTACTGCATACTTCCCTTGTCGAAGGAAGATTCCATCTGCACTTTGCCACACCTTTATTCCTAGAAAATAGCGCATCATCCCCAAGTCCTTCATCTCGAACTCGGCAGCAAGCTTCCTCTTGGTATCGGTAATCAATCCATCCTCACTTGCAACAAATAGGTCATCCACATAGAACAGTAGTATCACAAGATTTCCTTCCTCAACCTTGAAGTAAAGGTTGGAATCCGCTTTACTCTTGGTAAATCCCAAACTGGATAAAAAGTTGTCTATCCTACCATACCAAGTCCTAGGAGCTTGGTTCAAGCCATACAATGATTTCTTCAACCGACACACGTATGACTCCCTGTCATGTGTCTTAAAACCAAGTGGCTGCTCCACATACACTTCCTCCTCGACTACACCATTCAAGAAATTTGTCTTGACATCCATCTGGTGTATCTTCCATTTCATCACTGCAGCCAGAGAAAGTATTGTTCTAATGGAAGTGTATCTGGATACAAGTGCAAAAGTTTCTTCATAATCGATTCCCTCTTTCTGAGAGAAGCCGCAAGCTACAAATATTGCTTTACATTTATGTATGCTGCCATCTGCAGCATGTTTGATCTTATAGATACACTTTGAAGTTACAACAGACAACCCTTCAGGTCTTGGGACTACATCCCAAACATCATTCTTCATGATCGACTGGTATTCTTCGACCATGGAATCCTTCCATTCTTTCTTTCCCGCTGCCTCTTCATAACTGGAAGGTTCTTTGTTCATAATATCACAGAGTAAGGCAACATAGCTGGTATGAGATCTAGTTCTCTTCCTTGCTCTGTGTTCTTCTTCTGGAATGCCATATCTTTCTACATCTTGAATGAGATCTATATCCCATGCAGGTTTTCTCTTGTGAGATTTATTCTCACAGGGTGGATCTACGGGTATTTGTGGATCTTCAACTTCACGATTTGCTTCTGGAATTGATTCAGTCATGGTGATGTCTTGAAATCTGATTTCCTTTGGTTCTTCATGATCTTCAATAGGTGTCTTCCTTGATTTGATGAAGGCTGAGTTTCATCAAATGTTACATCCCTGCTGACATCAATCTTCTTGAACCCTGCAATGTGTATTCTGTAAGCCTTCAAGCTTTCACTGTACCCTACAAAGATTCCCTTCTTTCCTAAAGGATCTAGTTTTGTCCTCTTTTCCTTTGGAACATGAGTGTATACTGGGAAACCAAAAATTCTGAGATGGTTGATTTCAGGTTTCTTACCAGAGAATACTTCTTCTGGTATCTTGTTGTCCAATATCTTGTGAGGTGTTATGTTCTATGCATAAACAATTGTTCTGGCTGCTTCTTCCCACAGATGCATAGGCAGATCCCGGTCATGCAGCATTGCCTGTGTTGCTTCCATGATTGTTCTGTTTTTCCTTTCTGCGACTCCATTATGTTGTGGATTGTAGGGAGCAGTCAACTCCCTCTTAATTCTTGAATCACTACATAACTTCTTAAACTCACTTGAAGTGAATTCTCCACCTTTTTCTTCAAGAAGTAAACCCAAGTCTTCCTAGAGAAATCATCAATGGAAGAGACATAGTATACATACCCACTCAGAGAACTGGATGACATTGGACCACATACATCGTAGTGGATAATTTCCAAGATTCCTTTAGCTTTGCTTTCACTACTTGGAAATGCCTTCTTTATGTTCTTTCCTTTTGCACATCCTTTTCAAACACCTCCATGCTTTGTCTTGATTTCAGGAAGACCCTCTACAGCTTTGCTTGCAATTGGTAGTGCTCTATAGTGCACATGTGCAAGCCTTCTTTTCCAAAGTTCAGTTGGCTCCATGGATTCATGTGCCATGGCATGTTCACGTTGTCCCTTTAATTTATACAAACCTCCCTCTTGCTCTCCAATCACTGTTGCATCATCAATAGTTTTACCTTTTGGCCACATTAGGACTTGGCCATCTACAAATGCATCCATCATGCATTTTGCATCCAATGAAGATATGGAGAGTAAGTTCTTCTTGAGCCCAGGTACATTTAACAAATCTTTCATTTTCAAATACTTCCCAGAGTCTAGGTTGTAGGAGGCTTCACCACTTCCTTTGATAGGATATTTGTAGTCATCCCCAAGCTTCACCTTATAGGGTGACTCATGTTCATATAGGTTTACAAAAGATTCTTTAAACCCAGTCATGTGTTTGGAAGCCCCACTGTCAATAATCCAATCATTAAAACCATGAGAAATGGTACCTGTGAGAGCAGAGATTAGAACATATTCATCTTCATTAGATGAGTCATCACTTTCTGCCCTAACCTTCTTCTTTGGTGGTCATCATCCTCAGCAGCATGAGCATGATATCTTCTTTTGTTATTTTTCTTCTTCTTGTTGAAGTTGTTTTTGTTGTCCCTTTTGTTCTTGGGACATTCTACAACAAAGTGTCCCTTCTCATTACAAGTGTAGCATCCCAGATCCTTCTTACCCTTTTGAAAAGGTTTCCTGTGATGAGAGTGCTCCTTCTTGGGCTTGCTTCTTTTGCTGTGAGCTGTGAGAGCTTGATATTCACTTCCCATCTTTTCTTCTCGGGTAATAAGCCTAGCCTCTTCTTGCGAACATTCCTCCCACAGTCTACTAAATGAGATTAGTTTTCTTCTTGCACAAATTTCTTGGATAAAGGAATCCCATGACCTAGGTAGGCCATTCAAAGTGGTCATAACAATTTCAGCATTCTCCACCACTTCATCCACGGCTTCAAGTTGTTCCTTGATCTAACAGTCCTTAGAAAAATTGGATTGAATGGTCTCTCAATTCTGAAGCTTTACCCCTTTCAATTGGTTCCGCAAAGTCATCTTCCGATTTATGTTCTTTCCTTCAAACAGCTTGGTCAAAGAGTCAAGCATCTCCTTGGGTGTCTTTAGAGATGACACATGTGGTATGAGATGGTCTTTGATAGAATCAACAATGATTCTCTTTGCCTTGACCAAGTTCTTCTTATGTAAGGCCTTATCCTCATCTCCCTCTGGGACAGGGACCTCTTCACTTATATAAGTATCTAACTCATTTTCTTCCAGGATTAACCCAATCCTATACTTCCATGCCCGGAAGTTATCAGCCCCTTCAAGCTTATCTTCAAGCTTGGTGTGGTGAGACATCTTGAAGAGTACTTCAAATGGAAATAGAAAAGATTTAGATCTTACCACTTGATTTGCTGAAAAATGGATCTGGTCCCAGATTAGGGTTTGTGAGAGAAACCCTAAAAATTCAAAATGTGAATTTCAAATTTTTGAAAGGATGAAAATATGCGCCTTGATGATCTGATCAGCCTGGTATATTCATAATTTGAGATCTGCAAAGTTTCACCCTTCAGAAATGCCTTTTAGTCTTCCCAGATTCACTAGGGAGGAACCTGAATTAGGGTTTGAGTTTCCCGAAGCTTCACCCAACCAAAAAGTTTGATCCAAAGCTCTAAACCTTGATTTTTCCAAGGAGCTTCCAGCTATGTCTTCAGATTTCAGAAATTCCTATTTTTGTGGAAACCCTAATTTTTAGGGCCAAAACTGAACGTGCCCATAATTTAATTCTAATTAGACAGAACGATTCACCTTGCTGAGGAGAGTCAATCTATCATATTTCTTTTCCAA
Organism: Larix kaempferi; assembly: GCA_027924585.1. Classification (NCBI taxonomy): domain Eukaryota; kingdom Viridiplantae; phylum Streptophyta; class Pinopsida; order Pinales; family Pinaceae; genus Larix; species Larix kaempferi. Next base: position 4,534,501 of record BSBM01000309.1, read on the forward strand.
AATTTGTGGAGAGAAACCCAATAAACAAGAAACCCTAGTTTCTTCCATTGTACAGTGTCTTCTTCTCAGGGAAGCTCTGATACCATTTTAATTTTTGAGAATTTAATCCAATATACTCTAGGATCTTTACTGAGAGAATAACATGAAAAACATATCAATCATAGCAATGCATAACAATCACATCAAGGAATCACATGAGACAATAGACATTAAGAGTTTACTTGGGGAAAACCATAATGGTGAAAAACCCCAATAACTTCCTCAGAGATAGAAAGAGCAAAGAGTACAACCCAAGTACAAGAGATAGTCTTATACTAGCAGATGATCCTCCTCCTCACATGTGCGCCACTTTCCAAGAGATGGAAGAGTGAGTAATGAAGTGATCAAATAGAGATCTCCTGATCTCTATTTATACTTGTCCTGTCTTTCCCAATAAACCAGTGGGGTCGACTTGTCTAGCTTAGCCTAATAACCCATGGTTAACTTAATCAGGGCCGACCCCACACATGGTGGTCTAATAACCCATCGACAAGTTACAACACTTGCGACACTTTTCAATACAAATGAGGACACTTCCGTATAGAAGAATAATACATCTCTATAGGAGTACAATATACATAGGTGAAATACATTCTGAAGTTGTACTAAATCCTTCTTAGGTCCACCTCTGCTTCACTTACTGAAGCTTGGGTATCCCACCCCTTAAATTCTCCAACAAATTCTCTCATTTGTTGTTCCAGTTCTATCCCTACACGGATTCCTGGAAAGTTTCAGAAAATGTGTTCTGCTACCATGTTGAAATTTCTCAAACCATTGTAAGTTGATTATGCATTCAAATAATAACTAAACCCTAGCTAGATTAAGAACTGAAACCTATCAAAACTGCAATCTCAGATTACTAGAATCTACAAACACGTGCTACTAGAAACACTAACCAAAATTACATGGAAAACAAAGCTCTCAATTTTGTATCATTGTTTCATTAAATCTGGATAGGCCTAAATGTAGGTCGATATCCAGCTACATTGAAAATCACAATATACTACATCAAAAAATATATTTTATGGCGAAGGGGATGGTACCTATAGAACAATTATTTGACCAAAATGATATCCCTATCAAGCCTATTGTCCACCCAAAGGTTGAATATGTAGAGGATTTGAACATAGGTACTCAACAAGATCCAGAATATGTCACACCCTGTAAATGGTCGAATACTACAAAATATTTATTACCTATAAGGAATTTTCAGCATCTCATTAGGTGAGAGCCACTCAAACCCTTCACTTTTCGTAATTGGAGTCAAGATTAAAGCAGGCTATGAAACAATGTGAACTTGACTTGCAACATGGCAAGCTGTCAAAGCCTGATCACCTGTAATCGTCACCTACATAAAATGGAAATCCATGTCAATACATGTCTGTAATGGTTCAAACAAAAGTCCATAGATGGCTTATTACAATGAGATCAAAGTATCATGTACCAAATCATGTGATGACTCTTTAAGTTCCCTAAGGACATCGGTAGAGTTAGCTCAAATAGGACAATTAAATACCTAAAAGTAAACAATAAGTAATCACAATACAAACATAAACACATTATAGCACCTATGGAAAATGAACCAACATATCAAACTTGAAGAACACAAATATCACAATATGAATGACTGACCGCAAATCCTGCAAAAGTAAGTCCACTTTCAACGGTTTCTCTATCTAATCTCCTAGAATCACCAACATGCAATGCATACATATAAAATATTAGAATCCAAAAATTAAAAATTAAATGTTACATTTTGTAGAACTAAAAGTATAGCCTTGAGAACTTGAAACCAGAATTGATAACATTGGTAGAGACACCAAGTTAACATTAGTGATTATGAGTTGAGCCTCACAGAGGTCAGTCAAGCGTAGGAACCAGTTGACCCTATTAGAGGGTAAGTACAAACCAAAGAGAGAGAGATGACAGGTGTAGTATAGTCAAAGGACGTTTAATGACAGTCAAAACACAGTACAAGACACAGCACCAATGGTCTGAACCCCAAACAAAAAAACAAGGCTTCAGACAAATAAAACAGATAAATAGATCACAGTTAATCTTTATCTTCTCGTCACAGATTAGATAAAGATCTAGTATCAGCAAATTTCAACATGTCTCAGTAGGTATCAGCATTATATAAAAAAAATATAAAAAAAATAAAAATCTTAGCAAGTCTCAGCATTAATAAGAAGTCAAAGGAACAAAAGATTAGATCTGCATAAGGTCTTTACATCAGATCTTATGGACTTCATACATCTACACTCAGTAGGGTAGATCAGCCTTCACAAAAGGTTCACATCCTCCACAAAAAATGTATGCAGCAGGCTGTCCTTACCTCAATCAGATCTTAAAAAATAGATCTGTGTCCAACAAGATCAGACCGAGTTCCAATCAAGTCTCAGTAAACAGATCGATACCTTAACAGACCCTAAACAAGCAGTTCACACATCTCATTAGGCAGATAGAGCTCCAGGAAAGTCTCAACAAGTAGATCGAATATCTCAATAGGCAGAACGGATCATGTTTTATCAAGTCAAACACTCAACAGATCACAGTTGGGTCATTGAGGTAGCAGCAAATAGCCATGGATCTTATCTGAGATAAAAGTGTGAGATGGCAATCACCAGCAGAAGCATAAAAGACCTTCAAAGTCTACCCTTTCAGTTAATAAAAAAAATCAGCTATGATTTGTGTAGTAGTCTCTAGCAGAAGGGTGGCCCTAACCAAGTACCAGAACAATCCTTAAAAAAAGAAGGAACTTGACATCAAACAAAAAAAAGCAGAGCTGAGATATGTGTGGATCAAATGTGTGTTAAATGAGTGAGAAAGGACTCCTAGTTTGTGGACATCTTGCCACACTAATAGTATCTAGTTTAAATTAAAATGGGGTACCAAATTATATGTAGCAGCCCTACTGAGTTTCAAATGGTGACAAGTATTTATACACAAATGTTTATCGTAGGGAAGAAGCTTCTCACATACCTCTGAGAAGGTTGGCACACTATCCATACAAGTCTTCCTCTGACTTTGCAGATTGTTTTTACCATAGGGGCAAGATTTGACCTTCCCAGGTGATAGTTCACATTCTCCACATTCTCCAGGATGACATCTCTTGCAGCACTTATGATTTTGATAGGAAAACATCTTCATGCACAGGTTCTCACATGCAAATACACCATTTTTCCAGTCTAATTCCCCCTAGATCTCCATATCGCCACAAAGTTTCATCTCCTCTTTTTCCCCACAAAAGCATGAATCTTTTATCAAGACCTTTCAAGGATCACATAGGCCTTCATGGCAGACTTTGTCGCAATAATGGCATCCACATCTTAGAGGCTTCTCACAGCACAGTGTAGGTGAAAAATAGCATAACAGCTGCCACAAGACCATAACACAACCGCAAAACTTGAAATGGGATAGATGACCAGGATTCACTTGATATGCTGCAAGAGGAAGGAATAAGATGATCAGATATTCGAGTAACCATACAGTTTCAAACCATACATGACAAAAACAAAAGTGGTATTCCAATACCTGTCATAACCAAATGATTTGATCGACAGAAGCTCAGTCACAAGGAAACTATGTTCAAGTAACCAAAAATGATCGCCATGCCATTGGTTGTTTCTTACTATCGCAAAAAATGGTGACAATTGATTTACAACTAGAGCAGATAGATCTCAACCTTCGGACCGGGACACCAATGGCTCCTAGTTTTCTATGTGCTGCAAAGTCAAAATGAAAAGTTAGTATATATATATATATATGTTTGGGGACAAACTATAATCTCGTAGGATAATCCTGTACACACCCTGTAAGGAGGGTTCCATGGACAAACTAAGCTCCTTCATTTTTGATAAACTGAATAGACAAATTGTGCAGAGAACTTATAAGAAATTGAAGTTGTCCACACAAACAAAAATGGATTTAACTCTCAAAACACCAATAATCAAACTTCCTTGCACATCCAAGAAAAAAATATTTTTTCCATTATACTCGGGCATAAATTCCTCTTTAATTGACGATTAAGGAGGTACTAGTGAATGCTCTATATCAGGGTATGAAGATGATACCTGTAAATAGTGTATCATTATTTTAATTGGGGAGGTCCTATCACTGGGTCAATATTCGTCGGAAAAGTACAAGAATCAAAGGATTGTTGTAATATCTACAATGGTATTTGATATTTAGTGGTGAATCTTCGAAGAATCAGATTGGAGGAAGAGCTACCTGCCAACACAAATGGACCAGATCTATTGTTGATCAAGTGGGAATTGATAATGACCATTTGGAGAGTTGGATTTCTGAATTTACTATGTGGCTCATACCATCACAAATGACTCAAATTTGTTGCATCCATGGGACCCGATCAATCTCTTATGTTTGCACATGGGGTTAGAGTAGGAAACCCTAACCATAAGTAAATGGACTGAGCTTGCATCTCATTCCATTATATCACATGATCTCGATATGGAGTGAATTCACAATCCCTTAACTATGATTGTAGAATCCCTTATGAGGATTATTTGTATGACCCCTACTTTTTTTGAGATATAGGAATGACCTTGAACTAAGGAATCCATTTCAACTTCTGATAATCTTAGATTTTAGCATACCCTACATCCTTGACTAAAACGTAGATACAATGGGCCTTAGAGCAAAGGAAAGCACCCCATACCTTGTCGGTAGAACCACCATACATATATTTTGATTCATTACGCTACCAAACCTTTATTGCTAGGTTTGACCTAGATACATACGAGAATCATATTGAAAGGATCTTCTTCTTACTCTTACTCATTAATAAATATTTTACACACTATAACTAGTCTTACCACTACTGAGTCCTTTCACTCCTAGAAGGACATTGATTCATTATAATCGAACAAGCTTCAATGTGTACGAAGGAACAATTATAGTCTCCAAATATGAAATTCCATATCAACAAATAAAAGGACCCTCAACTTGTATTGATACTAACTAATGAAAACTTTAACAAAGGTCAGATTTGAGAAATTACTTAGAACATGTCCACTTAGTTATAAAACATTAGTTGGTCGGCTTGAGATAAATGTTTAACTCCTGACGCATCATTATATTGGTAGAAATTCTATAGAACAAGTTGTCTATATTTTTCTATTGTATAACCTAGGAGAGACTAAGTGATCTTTATGTTCATGTACTATCCTCACCAAGCTAACAATATTTATGTTGTTTTACTTTCCAGGATCCACATAATCAACATCCATGCCCAGGTTTGGCCATTTCTGATTTTATGGCTGCATATCCCTCATCCTTATCAAAATATGCAGTAGAGTCCCTTTCTCTTATATTTATAGATTCATCATCATTAACAAGATCTGTAGATGGATCCCTTAACTTCAAAACACTTTTAGGATTGAACACCATAAGATTCAGTACGCTACTTTGGTAATTTTGTGTGTCTATGAGGTCAATATTCATAGGATGGGTGCAACTTTTGATCATACTCTCTTCTTTTGATACACCATTATTTCCTTATAGATACAACTAACTTATTGATTACTTTGCAAGTTTCTGTGAGATATGACAATGCATGTATCTATGTCTGATGTTTATGTGTTCTTTGAAAAATAAGTATGGAACCATAGTCATAAAATATACCCCGTGGATGAGGATGCACTGATGGAATATGACACTAGGATTCATAAGAACCCTTAATTAATATAGCAAATAAACCCTTATATGAAGGCACAGAAAAAAAATATGCTCTTTGTAATTTTGTTGAGGTTGAACTTAAAGGTTTTGAATGGTCTTTCAAGCACATTTTCCACACGAATCCTAAGTTACATGAAATTATTTATAAACATACAAGTTTTTGATCATTTCATTTACTATTATAAGGATGAAACCACTAATAAGGATGTACCTAAAAATCCAATCCAGTGTTTAAGGGGTTCTTATTCATGAATACACAAATTGCTAGCTAACTCAGTGATCCAACTTAGAATTTGAGGAATGCTACCCACTTCAAGGTACATCCTTCTAGGGAAATATATGCATTATTTAATTATTTGATGTGTGAATTAGTTAATAGGGAATCTCTTTCAATTCTTGATATGGGCATATGCATATTATACTCTTTTAAAGCCTTGAGTGTCATGCATATCTAGAATAGGGTTTTTTCTATGAGACTATTCAAGCCTACAAAAGGGCATTGAATCATTAATAAGACTCATTAATTTGTTTTGGTATAATTCAATTTTTGGGTTACTCATGTTATTTTTTTCTCTTTGGATCAACTACTATGTTTGTTTTTGTTTGTTTTGTCTAGGGTTTATTTTCTTGGTAGCTCATTTTTTATCATTTTCTGTAAAAAAAGTAATATCTTGGCCTACTCCTCTTTACACATTAGAGTTGTTTGGAGGACATCCTCACATTCTAATATTCTCCTTGATGCATGCATCTCAAGGTTATGGGTTTTTTAAGCTAAAGCTAAGACCCATGATTAGAAGACATGATACAGGAATATCCATACCTGTGTCCCCTGAGGAAATTGTGAAACTAGAATTTCCTCAACATGCGTATTCGTGCCACTAGCCTCTATTTCTTCCCAGTCAATAAAATCTGTATCATCAAAGTTGTCATCATTCATGAATCTGGTATACTGCATAAATTCCATATAATTTATAGACATTAGATTTGGAGAATAAAAAAATTAGATTTCATATAACAAATTGAAAAATATTATTGCATACTTATGTAACATGCCTCTATTTTGATTTTGTCCAGCGATGACTTGCTTGTAATTATCTCTACAGTACGTTGCATACTGTTGAAGCTCTAATCGAGTCATGCTTTTCAAGTGATCATTAGAATAATCATCAAATGGGCCTTCATCCATACTGGTTGAAGATGACAAAGTATTTATGCCGATTTTTACCCCTGCCAATGCAGCCCCAACATGCTCTTTTATCTCTTCCCTCACCCCTCTTGTTATTTGGGATGTCATTTCCAAATCCTCTGGCAAAGAAATGTCTCTGGGATGTGGCTGTCCTAACCGAGGCATTGGACGCCTATACTGAACATCTCGTTGTGCATCAGGTCGTTCATATGTACGACCTTTGCCAGCACCATAGAAACTGGATCCTCTATCTGTATATTGAGGAACCTCGTCATTATTAGGGAACTTCCCATATGCACATAGGAACCTGGAATAAATATGGGGTGTAATCAATGGATCATTGAATCTTGCGATCTTTAGACTTTTTTGTCTTCAGGTCGCAAGTCAAAACATGAAAAGACCATTTCTTTTGTGACAACTTTTTTTATTTCTTCAAACTTGTGGCGACCCATCACTGACAACCACCTCCTACGCATCATGTCATGAAAATAATGGGTTGATGGTCCAACCCCAAGATATGTCTCGATCAAACTATTCATATTGTGCAAAACAATCTAGAGACACTGTTGAGAACCAAAAGAGATATTTGAAGTGTCAAGTTCTGCCTACAATCTCGATGAATGCTCCTTCATCTCTTCCACAGTCAACATAGCGATGTTATCTTCCCAAGGAGTCTCCTCGAGAGCATCTATAGGATGACTGTAAAGCGGATCATATCTTTCATTGCAAGCATACTGATGCAATCAACGACCTCTCCTTGTCTGAGGAGGTGGACTAGGATTAGGAGCAGCAAACCCTGTAGGAAGTAAAATGCATGTGCAAGTATTAAAAACTATATATATAATTTGTCAATCAAATTATAAACATTTAAATAAAATGTATTCATTATAAATACCTAATGGAACCTCTGCATTATCATGAACATAGTGCGAAATAGAAATAAAGTCTTTTGAACCATCATTATTGTTAGAATGTCCAGAAGCCCCTGTAGGAAACCAAATATTGGTAATCAAATGTAAGTTTACACGAAAAATCATGTAATTTTTCACAAATAAAACAATCATGTTAAACAAAAATTCTAGTCAAAATGTATGTAAACAATCTCTACCTGGAAATGGCATATCTGAAGAATAAGACACTAAGGGTGTCATCTGTGGTTGTCCAACGGCCCCTGTAGACCCACCCTCAAACAGACGTCTGTCATTTTGAGAGCCACCACCTATGCACAACAAAATCTTAGAAAGATGTGTAAAATAAGTTTTATGTTTATATAGACTTGAGCATGAATTGAATAACAATTGAATTTACCTGACGATGGCCTCAGGGATTGAAGCTGCATACTAGCCAAGATTGCTTCACCCTAAAGCTGTGAACCTATTCATGATAAGAATTTTCCACATATTAAAAAACATGTCAAACAAGAATTCTACTCAGAATGTATGTAAACAATCTCTACCTGGCGATGGCGTATAAGACACTAAGCGTGTCCTTTGAGTTTGTCCACCAGCACCTGTAGACCCCTCAGATAGACGTCTGTCATTGTGAGAGACACCACCTGTGCACAACAAGATCTTAGAAATATGTGTAAAAGAATATTAATGTTTATATAGAGTTGAGCATAAATTGAATAACAATTGAATTTACTTGACGATGACCTCACGGAGTTTTGTTGCATAGAAGTCAAGTTTGCTTCACCCTGAATCTGTGAACCTGTTCCTGATAAGAATTTTCCACATATTAAAAAAATATCAAACAAGAACTCTAGTCAGAATGCATGTAAACATTCTCTACCTGGAGATGGCGTATAAGACACTAAGCGTGTCCTATGAGTTTGTCTACCAGCACCTATAGACCCCTCAGACAAACGTCTGTCATTGTGAGAGACACCACCTGTGCACAAAAAGATCTTAGAAATATGTGTAAAAGAGTATTTATGTTTATATAGACTTGAGGATGAATTGAATAACAATTGAATTTACTTGACGATGACCTCACGGAGTGTCGTTGCATAGAAGTCAAGTTTGCTTCACTCTGAAGCTGTGAAGGTGTGCATGATAAGAATTTTCCACAGATTAATAAACATGTCAAATTTAAATTTACCAAATTTAACATTGTGCAACTGTGCATGATGAAAAATCCTCACATTAAAATCATGTCAAAACATGTCAAACAAGATAAATATATTTCAGATTAACAATCGAATATACCTGACTGCATCACATGTCTTCGTCTAGCACTGATGGTAGATGTCTCTTGAAGATCCACGTGTCCTTGTTAAGACAAAATGAGAAATCAAACATTTTATAAATATCTCCAAGAATTAGAAAATGCAATAAATATCTCTCACCATTTTAAAGGAAAATAAGATAAAAAAAATTATCAATAAGGCCAATTACTCCTACCAAGTTTTTAGCAAATATAACATCCCATAAAATACCAATTCATATTTTATAATATAATATAATTAGTAAGCCTTTAATTGTTTGAAATATCTAACAATAACTCAAGCAATGGCTTTTCCAATCCAATTTATGCTACTTGTCATTATGTTTATATGCCAATGCAAAATTTCTATAGTCCCTTACATGTCTAGTGGAGGTTTCATACCATGCTCCATTTATTAATACGAGTCATAAGACTTTAGGACTCCAAATTTCTTAATTAGCCTGTAGGTCGAGTTGTTTATGAGATAAAAGCATGGCTGAAGTGAACAACTAACTAGTAGTTACTTGCATATATAATATGACCAAATCCAAAGTACACTTAGGCTCTTTATTTTCCAAGAGTTTTCCCAATCACTGAAGCAAAGGAAAAGTGATTACTTAGATTATAAACTTTAGTTTTTTATTTTATTTAACTTTCAGTTTTTTTCAAATTCAATATATGACCAATGTTTATAACAATTTTTATTATTTTTTAAAATCAATATTTATAAACATATAGATTCCTAACAACCAAGTTTCTTATTGGTCGGAATAGGTCAGCTTGTCCATCAGTTAAGAGCATGGCTAATATGAATCACTGACCAGTTGTTGATGGGATATATGACCAAATTCAATGAAAACTAAGGCCCTCTATTTTCCAACAATTTGCCCAATAACTAAAAGCAAAGCAAAGGTATTTACTTCTACACTTTACTTTTGTTTTATCTGAAGTGTCAGTATCTTCAAACTAATTATTTTTCAATGTCTACAATTTTTTTTTTTTTTATTTAAAATGCAAGTCTATAAATAAAGATGGGAAAGGAGTTAATACAACGTTACCTTACTAAACTAAAATCTGAACTTGCCTTCCTTACCAAACAAATTAAAGGATCTATTACTCGGGTAAACTTGGAAAGCTAGGTAGCTAGTGCGTTTGATATAGTTAACGAACTTCAAGGATAAATTAATTTAATGGAACAATTCCTAGAAGAATCTAAAAGAAAAAAACTTGAAGAAGCTAAAAGGACCACTTTTAATCTAAGAATCCAAGTTGAATAAGCAACAAGAACCAATGAGGAACTAACTAGACAACTGAAGGAGAAGGATGAAATGTGTTAAGCAAGAGATTATGAAATCAACTCCTTGAGAAAGGAAAATCAACTCATAAAAGAACACCTACTACAATATGAGAAAGAAGCTAGAGAGACTACTAGTCTGAAAGCACAATCAGAGGAGGCAAAGAGAAATCAAGAAGCCTAACCAACTTAGGGTGAAATCAGGTAGAAGAAAAGATAAAGGAAGTTGAAGAGCTTCTAAAAGAAAAATAAGACTACCAAAAGAAAAATCTTGAGATTCTCTCACTAAAAGGAGAATTGGAAAGGATGGCTGCTACAAACTTGAAGTTTGAAAAGAGTTCATCAACTTAGAAGAGATCCTAAACTGCAAGAGATCACCTCTTCACAAGATTGGTTTGGGATTTCATGAGCAAAAGGAGATTGAGGAGAAGCATAGAATTTATGCAGATATATTGAAAAGCCTCGGGTTTGTTGAATAAAACAACAAAGAAAACCGATGATAAGTGAGCATTTCAAAGACCTACACTCCAAGGAAGTTCATCCACTCCCAAGAATCAAGGAATATCTAATCATTGTGAAGGAAACAACAAAGATCAAGATCAACCAAGAACGACCATGCCACCAAGAACACCATTTGTTCCCAGGTATGAAAAGGCATTTTATGGCTACTTTTATTCTTGCAATAAATTTGGACATAAGGATGTAGATAGAAAAACTTGGGGTAGAACCACTCATCAAAAAGAGGTATGAGTGCTTCTCGCATTCAATGCTACAATTGTCTTTATTATGGTCATATGGAAAGGTATTGTAGAAGTGGGATGAATAGAAATACTGAATGCTACAGTTGTCATAAATATGGGCACATTGCAAGAGATTGCAGGCAAAAAGTCATTAAAGTTTGGAATAAAAAATAGCATACTCAAGCCAGTGAAGACAAGTTGTCTAGAAAGGAAGAAGGAAAAGAGACGTGTTAGCTAAACCTAGTTGAGAATGATACTAAGAAGCAAGAAGAAAGGATCCAAAACTTAGTATTCAAGAATGATGGTGTACTACCCCTAAAGTCAAATCAGAGGTAGTCTTGCATGCTGAACAAAAAGTATGAAAATTGTGCATCCAAGAATGCAAAATGAGCCATCATGGAGATCATATGCAGAAGGTAACAACAAAAAGGAATTAATTGCATTAGTTGTAAAGAATGGAAATCCAAAGTTGCAAAAGGTCATTTTTTATTGTGTGTATATATAACCTTTCTATCAATATTCTTGGGCATTGTGAAGCATGTTGGAAGATTGCACTATTTTGGAGTCTGTAGGTGGATAGTCATGAAGACCATATAGACCTAGTTGAAGGAATAAAAATGGCAATAATTAACAATGCATAAGATAATGTTAAAGGGTTGATTATTGAAGATTAATAAGGGTTGTTGCAAGGACACAATTGTTGAGCAAATTTCAGGTAAGGTGTTGAAGTATGGTAGGTGAAGAATTTCTGAGATGTGAAGCATTATCTCAAGGAAACTAGGAGTTCTTTCAAGAGTGTCTTTGAGCAACAGTTGCAGTAGGAGCATAAGACATTATGACTAAGGTTCGCTCTCAAAATTTTCCTTGTGTTAAGTCGCTCATGGCAAAGTACAACAGGGAGGAAATGCAAGGTTCATTAGAGAGGTATTTGTTGTTGATGTATATGTAACTTCGGAATGTATTTCATATATATGTATATTGTATTCCTATAGAGATGTTATTATTCCTCTATACAGAAGTGTCGTCATTTATATTGTAAGTGTCGTAACTTATTCTTGATGGGATATTAGACCACCTTGTTGGGGTCGGCCCTGTATAAGTCATGTGGGTCAAAGGGTTATTAGACCACACTATTGGGGGTCAGCCATGTGGGTCAAAGGGTTATTAGACCACCCTATTGGGGGTCGGCCCAGTCAGAATTATGTTATGTGGTTAAGTTCGAGCCTCATGAGTTAGGTAAAAAGGCAAGTCAAGTCAAGTATAAATAGAGTGCGGGAGGCACTCTATTTACTCACTCACTTCTCAATTATGCACTCAAGGAGGAGTGGCACACTTTTGGAGGAGGAGTATATGCTTCTAGGTTGTGTCTATCTCTTATGGTTGGTTGTATCATTGCTCTATCTATCTCTGAGGAAGTTATTGGGGTTTTTCACCTCTATGGTTTTCCCCAAGTAAATCTTTGTGTCTTTTGTGTGCTTGCATTATTGTCTCCATGATTGATATGCTGTAGATATGTCGTACATGTTGTTCTCTCAGTTAAGATCCTAGATCAGAATGAAGTAAATTCTGAAAATTTAACATGGTATCAGAGCTAGCCTGAAAGAAGGCATGATATGGCATGTATGACACTTGTTGCACTTATGATGCTAGGGCTTGATATAGCAAAAACCAGTCATCGTAGCACTTTCACTATAAATACGGTTTGGCGAAATTTTCAGATCTAAAATTGTTACATGACGAATATTAAATCTCTAGGTACCTTGTCTCCAAAGGAAAACCTCTAATTCGTTGTACTTTGTGATTTATGATCTGTGCAATATAGGGTTTCTGCCTCTTCCAGATTTGAGTCAAAATCAGGTGACCTTGAGAAAAAGGTCATAAATTGGGCTAGGAAGCTCCAAATGAAATTTCGTAAAAGGTGACAGGTAGTACACAGACTTTAATATCTCAGAAAAGTTTTGTAGAGGCCGAAGTTGAACCAGTGACACGTGGCACACCATACAAGATTTCTCTCCTGTATTATCCCATAAACAGGTCATGTTGCGACACTTGGCATAACTCTTTCTCAGAGAATCCAATTGAGGTCAGACCTTTCAGGATGGAAAGATAACAGGCCGAGATATCTTAGGAAATGTTTTCAGAGGCCGAAATTGAAATAGTGACACGTGGTACGCCGTACAAGTTCGCTCTCCTATATTATCCCAAAACAGGTCACGTTGCGACATTTGGCATAACTCTCTTTCAGAGAATCCAATTGAGGTCAGACCTGTCAGGATGGAAAGACAACAGGTCAGGCTATCTCAAGAAATGTTTTCAAACCCTGTGGATCAAAAACATCATAGGTACACTAGAAACAATCAGGTACATATTTCTGTCAAAACAGAATTATTTTTTGAGTACCTTCATTCATGGCTTCCAGAATTTAGGGCTTTCGAGAAAGTTGGAATTTTTGTAATCGGAGACCACGGCTGGATGCTACTCATCAAAATAGAAATTTAGAGACCAATATCATAATTTTTGGTTGGGAAGAAGGCCTGGCTTGATCAAACCCTAGTTTGGGACTTTGATCAGAAAAGTGGAAAATTAGGGCTTCTGTAAAAATGAGAATTTTTGAAATCTATGACTACGGCTGGAAGCTCCTCAGAAAAATAGAAGCTTAGAGATTTGGTTCAAACCTTTTGATTGGGCAGAAGAGTGGACTTCATCAAACCCCAGTTTAGGGTCACGTCCAGTGAATCCGAAAGTTTCAAAAGAAAAATTGAGGAGTGAAACTTTGCAGTTTTCAAATTCTAAATATACTAGCTTGATTAGCTCATCAAGGCGCATATTTCTATCCTTTCGAAAGTTTGAAATTCAAAGTTTGAATTTTTGGGGTTTCTCTGACAAACCCATATCCAGGTCCAGGTCCAGTTCTTACAAATCAAGTGGATTGGGTTAATCCTAGAAGAAGATGGATTGATCATCTGCATGAGTGAAGAAGTTCCTGTTTCAGAGGGAGATGAGGCTAAGGCATTACATAAGAAGATTACAAGTGATCTCGACAGGTATGACTCATCGAGGTATGTTTCGATATTTATTCATGATTAAGTTTATGGTATGTTTGTCTTCATGTTATTACGGTTAGTACAATCTTGATTTTAGACTTGTCATATCACCTCAATAAAATTTTGAATGCACGATAGAAAATATTCATTGATTAGGGTGTTGACACTTATGATTGTACTAATGCATTATGGTATTGTATGAGGTTTATGTTGTCTACTAACATGAAAGGTACACCAAGAAAGACAAATCATGTTCTGGTCCAAGAAGATATGATCATGATAACATTAGGACAAAGATTCATCCATTGTCATGGATCTCATAGAAGATCCATTTACGAGGTATGTATAACTTGGTTTTGTAATAGTTAACCTATGAGATATACAGGTTACTAGCACAAGTCATTGAAGAAGAACAAGAAGACATCATGTGAGTATGTTAGACATAAATAGCTAGCATGCTAATCCAGGTATGTTTTTCCTATATCAAGCTAGAATCCTACCGTGTGTTAGGATCCTATACTGTTGTGTTGTTTGATAATGATTATTCATGAAGTCATAGGTTTGAATAATCATGGTTGTATGCATATTATGTTTCTTACCATAATTGATGATATGACTAACAAGAAGAATCATGAAGGTATAGGTTTTATGCATAATATATCTCTTATCTTGATTGATGATTCAACTAACCCGAAGAGTCATAGGTTTGAGTAATTACAGGTTTATACATGTTATGTTTCTTATGATTTGACTAACCATAAGAATCCTACATAAACCTTGAATGCTAATGCTTATTATTTTTGTTTGAAATGATCATGACTATACATGCTTGAGATTATTGTGTTTTAATAGTATACTAATGAATGTATGATTTTATATGAGATCACAAGGATAACACAATCATGATACTAATAAGCATGCATAGGGACCAAGGATGAATATGAGTTCAAGAACAGGTAATCCAGGAAGCAAAGATCAAGAGGGAGCACACTCCAGTTGTTCCTGCAAGAAAGCAAAGGAACACACTTCAGTAGTTTTTGCAAGGATGCAGATATTCAGAGGGAGTTGACCATCTTTCCACAACAGAAAGGTGTAGAAGAAGCTACTTCAGATTAGGACTCCAGCAGCTCCTGTAAGGAAGCAAAGACTCAGAGGGAGTCAACCCAACGAACAAACAAAGATAAGTATTTTAATTTCTTGCATATTTGTTTGTTTAAATAAAATTGTTCAATGATGTATATGCTCATGTTCCTAGACTTAGGATATGTATTGTGCATATTAGAATAGTTGCATTGATGAATAGTATACTACTAATATAAATGGGTAAGTGGCCTATGGCACTGTACAACATTCCATTGCTACTTATCTAGAATGAAACCTCTTTGCTGACATGTTGGGAGTTGTGCACACTCTGAACAATGTTCTGGTAGAGATTGGAAGGCATCTAGAAAGTTACGGAATATGGATAAATGTTGTATTGAAGCATTGGCTAAGATAATTGCATGACTGTATGACATATTTCTTTATGTGTAAGAATTTGTTCTGAAAATTATGAGATGTTTCTAATCATGCAATTTAACTTGTTGTGTAGGAAAGATCGTATGCCATCTCCTACAAAAGAAGAACTACAACATTTGTTCCAGCAACAAAGATATCTATTGAAGATATTGAAGATATTGAAGTTCCCAGGATCTGGGATGAAGAAATGAAATGCCATGATCCGTCGATCATGAAGAATGATGTTTGGGATGTAGTCCCAAGACGTGAAGGGAAGTTTGTTATGACTTCCAAATGGAACTATCAGATCAAGCATGTTGCAGATGGCAGCATTGAGAAATACAAAAGTGATGAAATAGAAGATGCACCAGATGGATTTCAAGACAGCATGGTATAGTCATATATGTGTGCAAAACTTGGTATGGTAGGATAGACAGCTTTCTATCCAGTTTGGGATTTACCAAGAGTAAAGCAGATTCCAACCTTTACTACCAGGTTGAGGAAGGCAATCCAGTGATACTACTTTTGTATGCGGATAACCTGTTTGTTACAGGTGAAGATAGATTGATTGCCGACATGCAGCGGAAGCTTACTGCCAAGTTCGAGATGAAGAACTTGGGGATGATGAACTATTTGTTTTTGGAGGTGTGGCAGAGTGCAGATGGAATATTCCTTGGACAAGGGAAGTATGCAGTAGAGTTTCTGAAGAGGTTCAGGATGATGGATTGCAAGGCCATGGCCACACCTATGGCATCGAATCTGAAGTTTCTATGTGATGCTTCATCTGATCCGGTTGATGTCTCTATGCATTGTCAGATGATTGGGTCCTTGATGTACCTGACGAACATGAGACCAGACATTTGCTTTGCTGTGAACACATTGAGTCAGTTTCTGACGGATCCGAGGAGTGTTCACCTGGTTGTTGTAAAGCATGTTCTGAGGTACCTGAAGGGTACAGTGGATTATGGGCTCAAATATGAAGCGAATCAAAAGTTTAACCTACAGGGTTATGTTGATTCAGATTGGGCTGGAAGTGCTGCAGATAGGAAGAGCACATCTGGGTGCTGCTTCAGTATGGGATCAGGTGTGATCTCTTGGTTTAGCAGGAAGCAGTCCTGCGTAGCACTGAGTATAGCTGAGGCAGAGTATGTTGCAGCCTGTTCAGCTAGTTGTGAGGCAGTATGGATACGTTATTTGATCTCCCGTTGGAGGCTACTGGTATCTTCTATGATAACCAGAGTTGTGTGAAGCTTTCCGAGAACCTAGTGTTTCATGATAGGTCAAAACACATAGAGATCAAATATCACTATATCAGGGATATGGTGCAGAGAGGAGCTGTGAAGTTTCTGTATGTTGCGACAGACGAGCAGATTGCAGATGTGCTGACGAAACCACTAGCCAGGGTGAAGTTCGAATACTTCAGAGAGAGGCTTGGTGTTCTTCAGATCGAGGACACTTCGAGGAAGAAGTGATGGACACATTTGCTGAAGCCATTCCAAGCATGTTGGAAGGAGGATCCTTCACATGGCTGTGGATGTAAGTGCTGGATGATGAGCATCAGGATGATGTTCTGGTTTCTGCTTGGATATGATCAGTTGGATCATTTTATGTATGTATGTACGCATCATGTTGGATACTGGATATGATCAGGTGGATCATTTTTATGTATGTATGTACGCATCATGTTGATGCTGGATATGATCAATTGGATCATGTGTATGTATTTTGTATATGCATCATGTTGGATGCTTGGACCATGTATCTGTATATGTATCAGGTGGATACATTGTATGATCAGGTGGATCATGTATGGTGATATGTATCATGTATTTGTATTTGTATCAGGTGGATACATTGATGATCAGGAGGATCATGTATGATGATATGTATCAGGTAGATACTTGGTATGCATCAGGTAGATGCATTGATGATCAGGTGGATCAGGTATGATGACATGCAGCAGGATGTTGCAGTGATGATCAAGATGATCATAGATGACGAGCTTCAGGATGTTGCTCCAGATGACATGCAGCAGGATGTTGCAGTGATGATCAGGATGATCATAGATGACGAGCTTTAGGACGTTACTCTAGATGACATGCAGTAGGACGTTGCAGTGATGATGATCAGGATGATCATGGATACATCAGGATGATGTATGGTGAGTATCAGGTTGATACTCTGTGGCCGTGGATCAGGTTGTGCAGATGAGCATGTAATCCGGTGCCCTGGGAGATTTGCAGATGGTCTTTCGAGGTTTTTCCTATGGCATGTAATTCGGTGCCCTGGGACATCTGGCAAATGCTCTTTCGAGGTTTTGCTCTGGGAGGACATGTAATTCGGTGCCTTGGGAGATCTGCAGATAGTCTTTCGAGGTTTTTTCTATGGCATGTAATTCGGTTCCCTGGGATATATGGCAGATGCTCTTTCGAGGTTTTGTCCTATGGCATGTAATTCATTTCCCTGGGAGATCCGATAGGTTGGGCTGTGTGCCCGTAATCAGTCCTGGGATGCTCTTGCGAGGTTTTGCCATGACCACATGTAATTCGTTGCCCTGGGAGATCCTATAGGTAGATCTGTGTGCTCGTAACAACCTGGGATGCTCTTGCGAGGTTTTGTGGTGAGGTCACATGTAATTCGGTGCCCTGGGAGATCCTATAGGTAGAGCTGTGTGCTCATAACAGCCTGGGATGCTCTTTCGAGGTTTTGTGATGCACGTAATAAGTCCTAAGGATTCCACAGTATGGCCAGTGATGATGAAGACCTGCAGGTTGTGGGCCTACATCCAGTATGAAAAAGGACTGGCTCTGTAGAACTTCCTATGACGAGTAGATTCAGAGATTGATTGAGATAGCAGCAGCAGTGACGATGATGATGACTCGATGATGATTATCCAGTGACGATGATCCAGAGAAGATGACTTGTGCTAGAAGAACTGTGCTGAGAAATACCTTCCTAGTTAAGAGGGAGTGTTGATGTATATGTAACTTCGGAATGTATTTCACATATATGTATATTGTATTCCTATAGAGATGTTATTATTCCTCTATACAGAAGTGTCGTCATTTATATTGTAAGTGTCGTAACTTATTCTTGATGGGTTATTAGACCACCTTGTTGGGGTCGGCCCTGTATAAGTCATGTGGGTCAAAGGGTTATTAGACCACCCTATTGGGGGTCGGCCATGTGGGTCAAAGGGTTATTAGACCACCCTATTGGGGGTCGGCCCAGTCAGCATTATGTTATGTGGTTAAGTTCGAGCCTACATGAGTTAGGTAAAAAGGCAAGTCAAGTCAAGTATAAATAGAGTGCGGGAGGCACTCTATTTACTCACTCACTTCTCACTTATGCACTCAAGGAGGAGTGGCACACTTATGGAGGAGGAGGATCTGCTGCTAGGTTGTGTCTATCTCTTATGGTTGGTTGTATCATTGCTCTATCTATCTCTGAGGAAGTTATTGGGGTTTTTCACCTTTATGGTTTTCCCCAAGTAAATCTTTGTGTCTTTTGTGTGCTTGCATTATTGTCTCCATGATTGATATGCTGTAGATATGTCGTACATGTTGTTCTCTCAGTTAAGATCCTAGATCAGAATGAAGTAAATTCTGAAAATTTAACATTTGTATCCCCAAGGATGGAGAACCTTCTGGAGCAACACTAGTTCATGAACAAATGACGGAGCAGCCCTAGTTGAAGAAGAATGAAAGAAGCATTGAACATTTGATGAGATTGAGAACCATGGTTGGTAGTGAACTTGCAATGAGCATACCTTTTTTTTGGTGCAACATTGGCCTTTATAAAAACATGGAACCTAAGGAGGAATTCCTTGATATGACTAAAGGACTAAAAAAAGGATGCTTTGTTTTGGGATGACTTTGGATAGTCATGATTAGAAGACCATTAAGTTCACTTGAAGAATTAGTCATAGAATCTTGAAG
This sequence comes from Larix kaempferi, assembly GCA_027924585.1. Classification (NCBI taxonomy): domain Eukaryota; kingdom Viridiplantae; phylum Streptophyta; class Pinopsida; order Pinales; family Pinaceae; genus Larix; species Larix kaempferi. The sequence continues at coordinate 4,554,141 of BSBM01000309.1, forward strand.
AACAAGATCTATATGATAGCGATCAAAAGGTCAATGTTGAAAGTGTTCGGATATCCACATCATCATTTTCAGGACCTTGCATGCAATTAGGGTTTGCATGCATCCCAGTCACTAGGTTGATGCCTCCAACACCTTACCCACCTTATTCTAGAACTCGGGAGCTTCTTACATCAGTTCTTTATCCCTCCTAGTCATGAAGGCGCCCACTTCTTACCGCCTGCCAGAGAAGGGCGCACTTGTTCACCTACCACTGTAGTTCCACTTCAGTTACACTCAGTTGGCTCCAATTCTCCTTGATTTGAGGCTATTTTCACTCTCGACTCACTGTTTCACTCCATTGGACCTCCAGATTGACTAGATGACTTGTTCTGACTTTAGTTAAGCCTACCATGTGCCCTCCACTGAGTCTCCTTCCCTATATCAGTGCTACACACTTCAGTTACACTAGTTACACTTAGTTAGACTCAAATTGACACCTGGATGACTGGTTCTTGTGCATTGATGACCACCACTGATTGATGATGAGGAGTCCTAGTTGGAGCCAAGCCACACCATTCTGTAATTCGAATGACCTTCTTAGTCAATTGGAATTCCTCAGTCATTGTTACTTTATTGTATTGTAATTATTCACCCTCATTGGGATATTGAGCACTGATGCATGGGTAAAAATGTGATGGTGGGTAACACTTTCGTGAGAAACTAGTGCAAAATCGTCTTAGCGGAGGTTATTCGGCCGAATAATATTTATTATTCGACCAAATAATAAATATTATTCGGCCGAATAATTTTCATTATTCGGCCGAATAATGTAGAGGTTATTCGGCCGAATAACCACTAACATTTCTCCGTTCCGTTTAATGGCTATCCTTGATATGTGTGCAAACCGTTGCCGGACGGAAAAAAATTTCGGGTGGTGGTTTATTGGGCCGAATAATTGTTCGGCCGAATAATTATTCGGCGGAATAATCATTCGGTCGAACAATTATTCGGCCGAACCATTATTCGGCCGAATAATTGATCGGCCGAATACTGTTTCTGCATAAAATCCGGGCCTCGACTGCCATTTGGCATTCCGCGTTGGAAATTCCTGGACCCCACAAGCGGGCCCGTAGTTGTGTTTTGCCACCCTCCGTCGTCGACGCTTGTGACGATGACGTTGTTGCTTCACCCCTATCGCTTCTTGTTTGTTTGCTGTTGATGCACCCCTTCCGTTGCTTGCTCGTCTTCTGTTGCTGCCTGATCAGGTGCCTGCTCTGTTTCTTGTCGCGGTTGTGGAAGGCGTTTTTGGTGGCGAGGGTACCGAGCAGATCCGTAAGCGACTAGGGTGCTCGGTGGATGCTTTGTTCGTCGACGGGGGTGCTGCGGGGATCTGTGCTCGGCTTAACGACGTGGAGCCAATGGCTACCAGTGTAAGTAGTTGTTTTATGGTGATTTTGGTTTTAGAATTTTAATTTTGATGTCTATACAGCATCTCTATCTGTAACGATTTGATTTAATGTGCTTTGTTGGCAGGATTGTTCGTTTGTTTTCTCGGTGCTGTTATCGGTGTGTCGTTGGTGTTGCGGTTTTCACATAGGATTGACAGCTAGTGAAGGTACGTTTTATTGTTGAGTTGTTTTGTTTTGATTTTGTTATTCTATTTTTATATTTTTTAGGTGCTCACATAATGTGGTGTTGTGTGAAGGAAAAATTTGCTGTTTGGAGTGTTCCTGGGCTGAACCGACGAGGCTTAGTGGATTGACAGTCTTTTTGCTAGCTGTTTGGGTTACAGGTATGTATCGTTTCGCCAAATTAGATTGTTTAGTTTTTTTATTTTTAATTATATGTTCATCATTTCAGTCTTTATTCCCTTAACATGAACTCTGTTCATGAACAGAGTTCATGAACATGAACTCTGTTGATGAACAGATTTCATGTTCATGAACTCTTTTAATGAACAGTGTTCGTGAACAGTGTTCATGAACTCTGTTCGTGAACAGTGTTCATGAACTCTGTTTGTCAACAGTGTTCATGAACTCTGTTCACTGTTCATGAACTCTGTTCATGAACAGTGTTCACGTATGTTTCATCTTATTAGCATCGTTTTGTGCCATATAATTGCAGTAGGGTATCATTTTTGCGCAGTACTACCATCAAAATATGAAACTTTGTAAATACGTTCCATTATACTTGCATCGTGTTTGCATCAAAAGTGTAAGTTTCTTTCCATTAGCATGATAGTGTATCATATTAGCATTATAGTGTGCATCATATTATTATCAAAATATATAACTTTTAAATTAAATCATAAAATAGTCATGTAAATTTTATTGGTTGTGTTCATGAACAGAGTTAAATAACTATGTTCATGAACAGAGTTTAAGAACTCTGTTCATGTTCATGAACAGAGTTTAAGAACTCTGCTCATGAATAGAGTTTAAGAACTCTGTTCATGAACAGAGTTTAAGAACTCTGTTCATGAACAGAGTTCTTGCACTCTGTTCTTGAACAGAGTTCTTGCACTCTGTTCTTGAACAGAGTTCCCTAATTATTTTTTTTATGAATATTATGTAATGTTTATTTATTGAGATATAGATTAAAATCATAAGTGATCGATGAAAAATTTGTAAGGTTACTATACTATTACAATTAACTGCATTATGCTTTTTATCTGATTATGAAATGATAATTAATGTTTTCTTTATGGTGCAATAGTAGTACTCTTAGAGTATTAGGGGAGGAATTCACAAAAAAATTTAACTTATACAACTTTAGGCACCTCTACATTTGGTATGCAGTTCTTAATGAGATATGCCTTCAAGTCTGTAGAATTAACATGTACAACTTTAGTGTGTAAATTTTTCTATCATAAATATGAAGTAGAAATCTTCTAATAAGTGTATATATATATATATTTTGTGAGATGTTTTTTAATTGAGATATATAATTCAACCATATTTGATGGATGAAAAGTTTTTAAGGTTACTATAGTACTACAATTAACTGTGTTATAATTTATATTTGATAATGAAATGACTATTAAGTATGTCTTTACGTTGCAATAGTAGTAATGGTAAGGAATTTTAGTTAATTAATTAGAGTTAGGAGAGGGACTTACAAAAAATCTTAGCTTATACTACTTTAGACACCCTTACATTTTGTTGTAGTTTTTTATAAGATATGGATTTATGCTTGTAGGATAAACATGTACAATTTCAATTTGTTAATGTTTGTGTAAATTTAGAAATCATATCAAATGGAAAGAGTGAAGTCTTTGAGGGGAAAGCGTAGGAGGTCATCACATTCATCAGGAATTGGTGTTCCAATTGGTAGTCCAAGGTTGTCGAATTCACCGCGGGGTTCGAGTTTATTGTATGGTTCACAGTCATCTGATCACCAATGAGTTGATAGGGGTACAAATGATTCTCCTGTGTCATCTGTTGGAGAGCATCGATCTCAACCTTCTGTTGGTATGAACATTAATGTTTAATTGAATGTATAATTTGTATTTTTGTGTGTTTTGAACTTTTGGACAAGGTTAACTCTTCACTATGGCTATATTTGAAGCAGAGTGAGGTTCAGAAGATGTCTGTAATTCTACAGAGCGAGACGAAGATCAAGATAGGATTGTAGATGATGGAATAGGTGTGGGTGCATAGCAGGGTCCTGAAGATCCTCCTAGAGCGAGGATGACATATGTTCCACTGGCTGAGGGTTGTACACCCATATCAACTTATCCGTCTAATTTTCCTGATGAGCTTCCATGGCAAGGTGTTGAGCAACAAACTATCCTTGAAAGTTGTATATCCCACTATGACAGGCTGAACAATGATCTTTCTTCTTTAGATCTCCCTCCAGAGAGCCGACAAAGTCTAGAGGTTGTTTTGGGGTCTTTGCACAAATTCATTGATGGATATGAGGAACTTGGACCAACTATGAATGGTTTTGTTCATTTGATGCATAGGCGAAGGGAACAAGTTATGGGTCCAGACAAGTGGGAGGTTGTGAAGGAGAGAGTTACCAGAGAACAAGCCAATTCAATGTTTAATTTCAAAGAAGGCCTTAAGCGAAAAATGTTGAAAGTGCAATATTTTAAGCATCCTCAAACTGCACATTTAATATATGATCGATTTCTTGCAGCTTATGGTCGATTGCCATGGAATGATGAGGTTCCTAATTATTTTGCTAGATTTTTCTATGCGGAGTTTTTTTTAGGTATGAAGCAAAACTATACTCATGTTCCTTCCGACTTTTATGGAGTTGGAAAGGGTAGAATATATAATCGAAAAGGTGCTCTCAGAGACCCTACGACTCTTCAACCTCCACCTGAGATACCTCGTCCACCTAGGCTTGTGGCTTTAAGATCAGAGATGGAGCCCACATCCCAACTAGGGACAGTTGCAAGGGAATCAGTAGGTGATGGTTTAGCAACAGCTCTTGTTGGAGTGGAAGTGGGTTTGGGTCGAGAGAGGGCTCGTGCTACTGTTCATCAAAATTTTGTTTACAAGACGAATGACGAGGTAGATGCATTGAGCATCGATGATCTCAGGGCTTATGCTAAGTCTTGTCGAGATATAGCATCGGATGTGTTATCCAATGACACATCGAGTATGGGAGAGGTTTGTTGATTATGCTATGACAATCTATTTGATTTTTTATTATTCATTTTGAATTGAATTTTTTGCTACATAGTAATAAATATATTAAGCAAATGTATTTTGTTTGCAGTTTTCTAGAATGTTAAATGCACATAATTTTCGAGTCTCCAGTAGTCAAAATGAAGAGCAACCTATTCAAAATGAAGAGCGTTTTGGAGAGGTATTTTAATTATAATATTTATGATTTAACTTGATTTTTTTTGTTTGTTTGAATTTTAATAAATATCAATGTATCTTATTGTTAATTTGACTTATCTATGCAGGTTTCTTTAGATTCCAACTTTTTAGATGATTTACCATCTCTTGTGAGCTAATGATTTTAATTTTTTTGTTTTGGTTTTAAGTTAATTGCTTAATTTATTATATGTATTTAAGTTATGTTTTATTCATTAACAAAATTTAAATTTTAGGAGAGAGACCATTTGGAAATTGGGGGTGAAGATGTGGGTTCTTTAATGAATGCGGATATTGGCACCGAGGTAATTTTGTTGTTCTCTAGAAATAATCTTTGATATAAGATTAATGTTTTAAATTTTTTGGATTTATTTGAAGATTGTTTGGATGCTTTAGGATTCATAAATTACTTTTGTACATGTTGCAGCTTGGCTCTTTGAGATCCTTTGGAGCCAAAAGGAAGGCTCTAGTGGAAAAAGTGGTGGACATGCATTCAAAGAATTTGATGTACGACTTTTTTAATAATTGAATTGTATTTTTAGTATAAGTTTAATATTTTAATATCTTGAATTTAGTTTAAAATTGTTTAAATAATTTATGATCTAGATTTATAATTTGTTTTTCTGTGTATTGTAGGTTGAGTTGAGTCCCAGGGAAGGTCCTAGTGGAAAATAGTGGAAAGATATTGGTCCAGATGGACAGTGGTTCAGACTTTATTGTTTTTGTTGATATATATATATTGTAGTTCAGACATGAAGGGTATTTATTTTTTGATTATACATACATGTACATTGAACTCACATGTGCATTAACTTTTTTTGGATTATATATGAGTACATGTTAATTATTTCTCGTTTGGTAAAATGTTTAAAATATGTTTTGAATGAATATTTAAAATGTTTTGATAATGTTTATAATGTGTTTTGCATGAATGTTTAAAATGTCTTGATAGGTGCAATCTAAAGTTAGGAAATGTTGAATGATGAGAATGAATTTTATAAAGTTAGGAAATGTTGAATGATGAGAATGAATGTTATGGAAGAATGAATGTTGGAAAAGAATGAATCGGAGGTGTTAGGAATCTTTAAAATGTTAAATTAAGTTAGAAAATGTTCAATGTTGAGAATGAATGTTATGGTAAGAATCAATGTTGGGAAAGAATGAATGGGAGGTGTTAGGAATGTTTAAAATGTTATTCTAAGTTAGGAAATGTTCAATGTTGAGAATGAATGTAATGGTAAGAATCAATGTTGGGAAAAAATGAATGGGAGGTGTTATGGAAAAAGAAATGTTGGGAAAGAATGAATGGGTGGTGTTATGGAAGAAGGAATGTTTTCAATTTGTTATGTTGAGAATAAAGGTTATTAAAATGTTGTTATGATGAAACATTGAAACATTTGATAGGTGCAATTTAAAGTTTGGAAATGTTGAATTTGTAAAAAAATTTCATTATGTTATATTAAGAAATGTTATGAAAAGAATGAATGTTGAGAAAGTGTTGAACCATAAGAATGAAGGTTTAAAATGAACTATAAGAAATGGGATGCTAAAATGTAAATAAATGAAATGATAGGAATTTTTGATAGAAAATGTACGAATTGTTTGATAAAAGTTTCATTTTTTTGGTAGTTTGATTCATATGTAAATTTTAAATTTTAATTAATATTGTTCATATGTTTATTGTTTGATATGCATATGTAAATTTCAAAATTTAACTAATGTTTTTCATATGTTCATTGATCAGGTACTTTGTAGTTCGTGAATTTCTAAATGTTGAAATCATGGCAAATGTGGATAATGATTTTTTGTTTTTTAATCACAAGTGAGGATTTCTGAATTTTAGACAACAATTCGATGAATTTTTATCGATTTGTTGTAAATAATCATTGCCCTAACTTAGCATAAGCTTCACAATCCAGGAATTCTTGTTTGTGATTAAAAATCAAATGATTGTTATATTCATTTGCCATGATTTCAGTTATGTGAACTTACATGTGAGAGATATATTATTTTTGTGCAACAATCATATATTTAAAAATTATATAGATGAACAACTTGTTTTAAAAAATTCATTCAGATCATATTTATGGTGAAGTATATTAAAGAAACATGTTCGATGGATTAAAAGAATACAAAATTTAATAGGTTTTTTTGTGATTTTTCGTTGGCATCAATCAATCAAAAGTAAAAATTCAGGGTGGAGTGGGGATAGCCACATCTGTTATCTCATCCTTTAGTGGTCTAATAGACATATGGGGACCCGAATAAAGTACTTTTGAATTTCCAAATTATATTTGAATTCATTTTTAAGCATGTTAAAGTACAACCATTTAAGCTCTTATGTTAGTTGCCATTCAAGAAAATATTCATAAAAACTCAATGGAAAAATATACTGTGTACAACAATTTTGATACATGGACAAAAAATATTTGCACACAACAATTGACATGGACAAAAATATAGATCAATTTATTTTTGATATGTAGTTAAAAACATCGCAATGGAATGCCATCATCAACTATCCGTTCATGATCACATATGGATAGTTTCCATTTTTTGGTTTTTAACTGTTTTTTTGATGGAACTTGTACCAACTTTATTCGAGATGCACATACTAAATGACTATACTGACAACATATAACATCGGGCTCATAATCTTGAAAGTAGACATAATTTTTAGTCATATGCGTCTGCTGAAAAAAGTAGCCTTTTAAAATGATAGATCCTCTTCCGTATGTAAATCGATTGTCGTTGTAGTCCTCCAATAACTTCATTTTTCCTTCAGTGCATCGCATCAAATAATATTTGACATTTTCGTTGTTGTCTACAGGTGCAATCACAGCGAAAACATCTCCTGCACAAGTTATAATTGGTGTTAGCGTATTTAAATGAATTAAATTGACTATACTTATGGCGATGGACTAGAATGAACAATTAACTTAAAAGTCAAGAACAAGTTTATTACCTTCTCTGACGAGATCTGAAATTCTATCGCCATCAGACGATATTGCTATTTCTTCTGATTCTAATTCTTCTACACTTGCAAGTGGCATTTTTTCTTTTGGATTAATCTCTGTGTGTCTCCAAGCTTTTACGTAGTTGTTTGTTATGTTTTCACAAACTTCTGTAGACTCAACATTTTCAATGCAAATATGACAAAAGAATGATTGCTTTCTACTGTCAAATGCAAACACGTTGTGAAATGATTTTGTTTGAATAGAGTGAAGATCTCTAGTCCCATGTATGGTGCTAGCGTCATATGGTATTGATCTATTTATATCTTGGACCCCAACAGGCCAAAAAAACCTACACAATAAATGATGAATCACTTTCAAAGAACAACTTTTAATGTTAGTGTACATGTACTTAAATGTTAGTACATACATTTTTTTAAATTTCAAGAAATAATATAAATTAAAAAAATAGTGGACATACCTGCGCACATCTTTTGATTGTTGATTATAATCATGGCTTAGATTTAATTGACACCATTGGACAACCTCTGCAGCTGAATGAAACCGTGCAGAAGAATAGTTCATTTACCATCTTCGAAGTGCTCTTTTCACGCATGCTCCTGCACCATCATGCTCACCTTTTCCATGCCCAGTTTCAAAGAAATTCCAGCGATGTTTAATCTTCAGCACTTTATGAAGTCGACATAACCAAAAAAATGATCGTGAAGATTTAAATTGACCCGCACATCCATCAGACCATATCCAATGCTCATTGAATTTGACTTCGTGTTTTTTCAGTGACTCATAGAAAACATTTTCTATACAATGTTGAACAAAATGTGTATCGTGTGTACGATCATCGCTGATATAGAAGTGATATTCTTTAATCACATCTCGATTGTCACATGTGCTTTCAATGCCATCAACATCCTGTTGAGAATGTCTATATACAACATGGACAAATATCGAAACTTGGTCAGAGTGATAGTATTCACTCTGTATCTCTTTTTGTGCAACAAATGTATAGTTTTCAGCAAAATCAACCACCGACAAAATTGTTCCGGGTGGAAAAATTTCACGAGACTGTTTGAATTGAAGATCTTGCCATCGTGCTCTATGTGAATGCTGGGTGTATTTATAAATTTCACTTTCAAATTTTTTGAGAAAATCTGTGACGCATATCTTGTCTTCTAGCAAATCAATTCTTTTGGAATGTGAATCACTAGAACTTGTACTATAGTTGATGTATTCGTATCTCCTCCAATCAACATTTACATTTGACAACGATTGATCATTATCGATAGGATATTTATTGTGGAATAGCACCAAATTTTCACAATGATGACAATGTTTTCCATTGACACATTTCTTTGAATAAAATACTTCATCGTGATTTCTCTCACATAAAATTTGAGATATGAATTCACGTATCGTCGGCGGAGGTGGTGAATTTGTCCAAAACATTTTACCAAATTCAAGAAACGTGTCATAATATAACTGAAATTGCACATGATAACGGCAACAACATGTATCACGTATAGTTATAGGTCGAACATACCATGGTTTTTGTTGCACAAATGTAGTGATTGATATATTAATTCCACGATGATCTTCCTTGAATTTATTGAACAATTGTATTTGTGTCATGTCCATTATATGTTTTGGTTGGCTTTCATATACATTTCGTGATATTCTTTTGTGTATCACATCTCTTGAATTTGGTGAAACTCGAGCATGTTCCAACCAATATTCTCGTACAATATCTTTAACACCTGCTCCTAATCTATCTTTGTAAGGTTGTCTACAAATAATTGCCCAACAAGCAAGTTCATTATTTTCATCTATTTGCATTATGAATTTGCTATGTTTGTATAATGTCTTTCTTAATGTTCCAACTGCTTTTGCTAGTTCTGTTGTCAAAGGCTTTTGTTTAGTACTAGCTGAAAGAATTGCTGTATGAATTGCTTTACGTGCAGCACTGATATCTTTCTTCATGGATTTTCCAAATTTTTTTATTGCATCACCTATATTTTCCATCACATTTTGTTTCAATTTCGACTCTTTTGTCGCTTTGTGAATACCCAATAATGATGTAGCACCTTCTAACTTCTTGGACACTAATAAACATCTCAAAATTTGTGCTTGTCCTGCTATTGAGTAATCTTTGAGAACTTCATCATAAATTTTTGTAGCACGATATCGTGCAACATGTATTGGTAGTTTTTCTCCATATTTGTCGCAATCAATGTTTTCTAACATTTCATCATCAATAGTAAAAGTACCTATACATCAAGTTAAATTTAATTTAATATATATCAAAAAATAAAATTCATTATAAAAAAATGAATTTGGAAAATATATGATATATATACATACCAAGTCCAATTTCTGGATCTTGAACTTGATCTTCAATATTGACTTCATCGACATTAGCATATAAATCACTATTTACATCTTCTACAATGTTCTTTTCAACTTCAATTTGTTCTTATTGTACTCTATTTTCAATTTCCATCTCTTCAACATTATCATGTAAATCTGTATTTATATCTTCAATAGTTCTCTCTTCCATTTCGGCAACCCTTTGTTTTTTGGCAATATATCTGAGTTTTTGTTTCTCTTTATTATCATCATCATCACATTTACGATCAGCTTTTCTTTGACGTTTTCTCTTATTGCCCATGGTAGTTTAATCTATAGATGATAAATTAAAGAATCATGTTACTTTATAGTAAAAATAAATAAATTAAGGTTTAAAAATATTTACGGAATTTATAAAAACATGAAGTGAAATTTACTTTACCTTATAAAATTTTTGTAAGAGTCTTTTGAAGAAGATTTCGTTGGAATTAACTTTCCTTTGAAAAAACTCTCTGAACAAAAATATTCTTTGAAAAAAACCTTCTTGGAAAGAAATAAGAAACTCCTCGATAATAAATTACCTACCCATTGGAAAATAATAAAAACACCTTGTAAATAAATCTTTGTTGTAAAAATCATTGCAAAAAAATCTCTTTGAAAAAATATCTACGAAAAAAACCACTAAAAAAAAGTACTTTGAATAAAAATTTATTTGTAAACATATCTGGGAAAAAACCATTGTAAAGAAATAACTCTTTGAAAAAACCCATTTCAAAGAAATAAGAAGTACAAAACTACCTTGCAAAAAATCCTTTGCAAAATACCTTAGCAACATAACTATTTGAAAAAACTCCTTTCAAATAAATAAGAAGTGCAAAACTACTTTGGAAAAAAATCCTTTGCAAAATACCTTAGCAAAACAACTATTTGAAAAAACCTCTTTCAATTAAATAAGAAGTGCAAAACTACTTTGGAAAAAAACCATTTGTAAATTATTTTACCAAAACAACTCTTTGAAAAAATCTCTTTCAAAGAAATAAGAAGGAAAAATACATTTTTTTTGCAAAAATACTTTCGAATACACATTTTTTAAATACAATCATTGCAAAGAACCTCCTTGCAAACATGTCTAAGAAAAGAAATATTTTGAAAAAACTCCTTGCAAATATGCCTTAAAAAAAAACACTTTCAATATGTCTTTTGAAAAAAAAAAAAAAAAAACATACTTTGTAAAAACCTCTTTTTGCAAAAAATGTATTCTTTGCAAATATGCAATAAGAAAAGAAATATTTTGAAAAAGCTCCTTGCAAATATGCCTTAGAAAAAAATCACCTTCAATGTGTCTTTTGGAAAAAAGAAGAAGAAACATACTTTGTAAAAACCTCATTTTGCAAAAAATGTCTTCTTTGCAAATATGCAATAAGAAAATAAATATTTTGGAAAAACTCCTTCCAAATATGCCTTAGAAAAAAATACTCCTTCAATGTGCCTTTTGTAAAAAAGAAGAAGAAACATACCTTGTAAAAACATCCTTTTGCAAAAAATGTCTCCTCCTTTCAAAATTAGTTTGACAAAAAAATGCGAAGTTAAAACATGCGAAAATAATGAATTAACTTTAGGTTTATTTATATGAGTATAAAAAACATTTTTATTTTTTTTTCCGGCCGACGTGAATTTTTTTCGTTTAATTATTCGGCCGAATAACCTTCGCCATAATTCACGGCGCCGTTACGGAAAAACGTTATTCGGCCTAATAATTATTCGGCCGAATAAATATTTCGGCTGAATAATTATTTTAGCCGAATAATCTCTGAAACATGAAAGATTCAGATATCTGCATATTTTTCAGGTTTCTCCATTTTCGGAAGGGGAAAACCACCTCTTACACAACAAAACGATAGGCGGACTTCATACTAGTAGATTCATCATTGAATCTACTTTACGAGGGTATAAATTTTGTTGTATATAGATAAGAACTGATATTTTTTAAGTTTTATTTTCGTAACATGTGTCGAGTTATGATTCAACTCTTTAAAAAAACGACGAAAAGAAAAATCCATAACTTTAAAAATACAACACCAAAAAAATCAAAAAAAATGTGGGACTCTTCATTGGCGTGTCTACTTCAAAAGGGTTTTCGTAGATTTTTTGCTTTTATAACGGATTGAGAGAAAAGTGGTGCAACAAAAACGTTGTTGAAAATCGACTGAGTTTCCCCATTGATCAACTTTAAAAAAATATAATAATTAGTATATAGATCCGTTGGATGCAAACTTATAGTCAGGAACTAGTACATTGTGTGTAGATTGTCGTAGCATTTTCTGTTTTTGCAAAACACAAGTCTAACAACGATTTTAGTGGTGCAACAAATCATAGCTCTTTTGTAGTCTTTTCATTTTATAAGAACACACTGTCAAATATTCGCGAAATAGACATATCAAATATTAATAAAAAAAATTGAAAAAATTATGAGTAGAAAGCTAACATAATTCTACAAAAGTTTTCTTTTTACGGCAAAGTGAAATTTTAAACAAAAATATCACTTTTGTTCGCCCGAAGTTGAAAAACATGAAAAAACCAGAATTATTTTCTCACGAGACCCCCCAAAATAGACACCCATCTTCATTTTTTCACTATGACATTTTGCATAGTTTTACACCATTTTTCTGAGTTTCATCTATTGTGATTGATTTACTTGTTCATTAGATCTGCTGTGACTAATTTTACATGGTATCAGAGCCATGGCAGGGACAAGACTTCTTTTCCACAGGTGTTCTACATGAAGATTGAGTGAATTGCTCACCAATATATTTGAGAAACGACATGCAAAATCTCATGTGCATTCACTCATGTGCATGCAAGGCTGAAAACATAGTGTTTTTTTGTGTGTGATTTGCAGGTTTCTTACTTCCTCCATGTGCATTCGCTAATGCAAACATGGAGACTTCTTCTTCACAAAATATTCTTACTCCATTCAACTATGATGAATGGAAACCAAAGATGATTGCATTCTTGAAGAGACAATGTCTTTTTGATATGTGCATTAGTAATACAAGAGATTTTGATTTCGATGAAGAGGAGAATGATTGTCTCAATGATTGTGATAGAGATTTTGGAGCAATGTGTCTTGCTATGTCTCCTTGTATGCGCTACCTCAGTAATACTGCTGAAAATCCAAGTGATCTATGGGTCCAACTTGACAGAGAATATGGAAAGCAGGAAGAAGAGGATCATGCTAGCATTTTGGAGAACAAGCCTAGTGAGATCTCCTTATGTGTTCTTTCTGATCATGTGTTGGCCTCAACAATTGTTCAAGATGAAGAAGAAACTGTAGATTCAAAACTCACTCTCTCAAAGTCTTCTATTTCGAATTCTGAGCAAGATAAACCAGCTCATGCTCTAGATTCCAAAGAGGTTCTTGAATCCTCTCTTTCACATGAGTTTGCTGGCATGCAGAATAATGATCTACTTGAAGTTTTGGAGGTAAAATATGATTTTGGAGGTGAAGCATTCGCCCTCCTTGATTGCATGCCTCCTGTAGACTTATGTTCTATCATTTGCAAAGTTTCTCAGATTCTTAATGAAGATGAAGAGCACTACCATTTTCTTGAGTTCAATTCTCATGCACTTTTTGCTGATTTTGGTTTTGATCTCACCTTTGTTGGTTCAAAGGAGATCTCAAGAAACCATTAATCTATTTTTGGAGCTGATTTAACTTCTATTGATAAGAATTTCAAGTTTCAAGATCTATTTGATCCGATTGGAGCTATTCCTACCTCACTTGGTTCGAATCACAGGTTCTAGGATCATCCTCATATTTTCATATTTGTTCTCACCTTTTTCAGTATGAAGAGCAAGTTCTTAAATTCTCCACATTCGCTTACATCCACTGATGGAGAATTCAAGCACATTTTTTTGGAGCATGATCCATTTACTCCCAAGAGTAAGATACCTCCAGACATATCTACTTGATTTTGGAGCAGTTAAATCTTTTGGTGTACTACAGTCTATTTTTGAGGGGGGGTATTTTTCCCATGAGGTTTTCCCCATTTCCTTGGTTTATTGACTGTTATTAGTTTTGGATTATTATATTGGAGTGACCTTTGGTCTTAGTAACCAGGGCCCCACATTATTTTTTGCACATCATAGTCTAGCTTGAGGGGGGGTGTTCGGATATCCACATCATCATTTTCAGGACCTTGCATGCAATTAGGGTTTGCATGCATCCCAGTCACCAGGTTGATGCCTCTAGCACCTTACCCACCTTATTCTAGCACCCGGGAGCTTCTTACATCAGTTCTTTAGCCCTCCTAGTCATGAAGGTTCCCACTTCTTACCTACTGCCAGAGAAGGGTGCACTTATTCACCTACCATTGCAGTTCCACTTCAGTTACACTCAGTTAGCTCCGATTCTCCTTGATTTGAGCCTAGTTTCACTCCCAACTGACTGTTTCACTTCGTTGGACCTCCAGATTGACTAGATGACTTGTTCTCACTTTAGTTAATCCTACCATGCACCCTCCATTGAGTATCCTTCCCTATATCAGTGCTACACACTTCAGTTACACTTAGTTAGACTCAGATTGACACCTAGATGACTAGTTCTTGTGCATTGATGACCACCACTGATTGATGATGAGGACTCCTAGTTGGAGCCAAGCCACATGATTCAGTAATTCGAATGACCTTCTTAGTCAATTTGAATTGCTCAGTCATTGTTACTTTATTGTATTGTAATTATTCACCCTCATTGGGATATTGAGCACTGATGCATGTTTTGCACAGTTTTACACCATTTTTCTGAGTTTCATCTATTGTGATTGATTTACTTGTTCATTAGATCTGCTATGACTAATTTTACAGAAAGGTGTCTAAGATTGAACCTGGCATGAACATATCCATACTTGAAGTTTTTGGTATAGTCCAAAAGGGCCTGAATTTACTTCCATTACAAGAAAACTCAAAGAAATAATTGAAAATTGTTTTTGAGGTGGTAGCAGTAACTTACTGTCAAGCCCTTAGTCTTCATAAGACTAAGAGCCTTGAGACAAAAGTTGAAGAATGATTTCAACTAGTATGAAACTTATTTTGAAATCTGCTTGTGCTTACACTAATTGTCGACTATTGAGATTGCTCAGAATCATCTCTAAGTTGATAATAAAAAAGTGAAAGGGGTACAAGAAGACATTACCCATGTTGCCCATACAAAGTGACAAAGAGAACAAGCCTTGCACAGACCTAGATGTAAATGATTTGAAGTATGTGATGTAGCAAGGAAATTTTGAGTCTTTGAAGTGAGCCTAAGCCCAGGAGGAGCAGATCCTATTCATCCCATAACGACAAACAATGATTATGGTATCTCATTGTGATGAAAGTTGAATGAATTTTGGAAAAACGTTTGCTTCTAAACTGTGTAATTGTTAGGGGGAGCTGATCAGACATTCAATCGATGGGAAGAATGTTGGTGAACTCATAATACAATAGGCCTTGAGAAGTAATGATGTATGGAAACAACACTTCATCCCAATGACAATAATAAGTAGTCAAGTGCTTGATTAAGGAAACCCAAATGCTTGAAGTCATCGATCCTTTGAGGATTGAGAAAATATGATTCTCCAACTACCTCAGTTGGTTCATTTGGACAAGACCAAACAACGATCATGGAAGAAGACATAGTCGAGAAACAGATAGAGCAAGCTAGGAATACAAGCCCCTCTCTATTATCTTCAACTAAGGAAAGGAGAAAGAATACCCAACTAGGGCATGGACACAAAAATGTTTAAACTCTTATGATGCGTGGTACTTGTGAATGTAAACATGAACCTACACAATTTCTACAAAAATATTCAGTCACAGGCTTACACAAACAACAACACCATAAGCATATCATTTTGGGAAATATTTCAGTGGTATCAAAGCATGGAATCTAATTGTTTGACAAAAGTCTCAACCAGTTATACAAGCATTTAACCAAAAGGAATCAGTTCAGATTTTTGCTAAGGGTCATTCTAGTGGAATCAAAGTTTGTAGTTCTAGTGTGCACTTAGGGAACTGAAATCCCTAGTTAGGGTTAAAAGATGAAACTCATGTCCTTTAATTGCAGAGAGTTGACAAACCCTGCAAAAAAAATCGTCGCTGAAGCATGACCGAAATTCCATTTTCTGTTTTCTAGGTTACATATCCAATAACAGACCTAGTTCCAAGTTAAGTTGACCCACCAGCATCCTTCGTTGGAGAGATAGTTGCTTAGCAAGTTGAACTGTAACCACCAATAGAAAAGGGAGAAGGTATAAAATGTTCATTGTCGGTTGTTGTAGGATGTTTAAAGTATAGAAAAAAAAGTGATGTTACTAGCTTTATTAAAGAGTATAACTACTAAAAGGTTATCAGGAAGGCTGCTAATTGGGGGTTATTTTAATTTCACTTATAGCAAAAGAGAAGTGTGGGGTTTTTGAGCTTATGAGTCAAATACTTGTGCAAAGAAAGGGTTCCCTTCATCTTCACATGTGCCAAGCCGTTCCTTCGACCCTTCATTGTCGTGGCTGTTCCCCTAAGTTTCTGTGGTCGTTCCCCTCCCTAAAGTTTTTCAATGTCCTCTGCGAGCTCTACGTTTGAACGATGGAGAGAAAAAATCGTTCAACAATGAAACACAGTGAGGGGCACGGGAAGGGTCTGTTTGCGTTTATATACTTAAACGTTTCTCGATCGAGAGTTTAAAAGGAATCTAAACTCTCGGCCGAGACACTTGTCCGAGAGTTTAATATCAAAAAAATGTTATACACTCGGACGAGAAAACTAAATTTTCTAGGGAGAGCAATTGTCTAACTATGGAAAAAATCTCGGATGAGAGAAGTTTAACCGTGGTTAATTTCTCGTTCGAGAAATTTAACAACTCTCACCCGAGAAAATATGTTGACTTTTTTCTCAGGCGAGATACTAGAAATCAGGACAAAAAAACACAAATTGTCACGGAATTGTTTCCCACCTTCGCGTTTTCACCCTTCTTCATTAGTTTGGAAATATGAACTTGATTGTCTCCATGGTTTCAATCTCTACTTAGAAGGTTACAAAATATTTATAATTAAAATCAACCAAAACCTAAGTGGAAATGCAATTTTTGAAATTTGTGTTTATTTTGCACTAATAAAGTCAAGTGGTACAAAATTATTCTTTCTTTTCATGATTTGGTCTTTAAATACCGTTAGTATATTAGTTCACATATATAAGAAAAATGAAATTTTAGATTTTAATACATTATTTTCTTTCTATTTCTTTTTATATATTAAAAGTATATATAAAATTAAATTATTCGGAATCAACCTGGTGTTAAGTGATTGAGTGTTGTAATGCAGGTCTGGTTTACCTTGAGTACCATCCGCGAAATGAGGGAAAATACTTGAGAGTTTCCTATGATGTTATGATGTATTCCATTGAAAAAATAAATAAATTATTCGAAATATAGATAAGAACACTTATATAGTAAAACTCAGAACTTGAAGTAATGAAATATATAATGTCTTTTTTATTTATAAAAAATATATATAAAATAAACTAGTATATAAATAATAATAACACATTACGACATAAACTAAGAAGGATTGAAACTTTAAAATAAGATTTTATATTGCAATAAAAATAGTGTAAAAGGAAAACCATTTTGAAGTTCATACACCATATAAAATGGATTATGGAAAGGAGCCACTTTAATAGTTTTTGGATATCATTTATTCATATGGTAAAATGACTACAAGGTAAACACCAATGAAAATGAGTATATGTAATCTCTTGAACATAAGAAATGGGTTGAAAAATGGATCAAGTTATAATTAATTGGTTTTTTTAGTATTCATATACTAACATAATTTCTTGGTTAGTTTTAGTTAACATATTTTCCTTGTTAGTTTTAGTTAAAACTTAGAGAAAGCATTATCTTATTATTAAAATTTAAGTTAGTTATGAAAATTTAAACCCTTTACCTTATTTATTAAATTTTGAAATTGTAACAAAACAAAATATGTATCTATGAAAATTTAGTATTTTCAAACGAAACTTTAATTTTTTTTCTACCACATAGCTTTTATTTTACTAAAAATAAAATTTACATTCCAAATGAGTGGGGGATAAACCAAAGTGAATCGACAGTTTAGTCTAATAATGCAGTGCCATGAATCTTTAAAAGTTTGCATATTATTATTAGTTTCTTAACCACATCCATATAAGAACTCATTACCAATATTTCAATTGTAAACTATTTATGATAATAAAAAATTAAACAAGTAAATAATAAATAATGTTATTGAAAATATTCAAAATAAATTTAGTTTTAAGTTCATATCTTTATCTAATTAATTCTATATCCATATTTTTTGTTAATATTTTATTAATTCAAAATAACAATAATTTATAAATAATAAAAATTAGAACGCATTACCTCTTGGATTGTAGTAAATAAATTACTTTTTATTACAGTTACTTACCATGTCTTGGCACAAAGTTGATAGAAAAGGAAGAATTATCTAGAAATATAACAAAGACTTCTCACTGTCCATTATGTTGTAAAGCAACATAAATTCCATACCCAGATTTGGAAGTAAAACAAAAATAGTAAGCTCAAAGTAATTTAAGCGTGATTCACCTAATAACCACCATTTGAGGCTAGAAAAAGACAACACTCGAAACTCAAATGGCATGAATGATGAATGATGAAAGGATGGATGTATGCAACCTGTGAGCCTTGCAACTAGTCGGTAAGTATCAAATAGTGTGGCAAGCAATTAAGAGCACTGAGGTCCAAAAATAAAAATATAGGTAAATTTAGTCAGCCATTGATGTTTGAGCTAGTGGGCATCAAAATCAATTAAATTTTAAGTCAAATTAAGATATGTATTCAATTATATTATGTTGGTCTTAATTTTAGTTAAAAAGTATATATTTATGCAACTTTTATAATAAATTTATTACACATTTCATAAAACAATGTGCTAAATACAATATTACATTTGCAATCAAATTTATGTCCAGAAAAAAATTAGTGACACCATATGATTCAAAAAACCCAAAAGAAAAACAAAGAACGGGGTTGAAATGAAGTAGTAGATACAAACCATCCAAACACTCCAAAGTTATAATAGGAAAACATTCCAAACAATCCAAAGTTAATTGGGATTTGGTCAAGCAATAGTTTTCACAACCCAAACAGATATATATATATCCAAATTGAGACCACTTGAGTAGACATTATGGAATTAACTTGCCCATTACTAACTACTCGAATTAATATTTCATAAACAATTTGTAGCATAACTTTTTTATGATGACCATTTTTTAACCATACTGCTAGGAATGTGCTGGAAACCATTAACGTGTTGTGACATGCTCAATTTTGATCCCTCTAGTTGGAAACCTTTAATGTGCTATGACATGCTCAATTTTGATCCCTGGTTGGGATCAAGGTTCAAAATTGAACATGTCACAGCACGTCAAAGGGCTCCCAGCACATCCCAGAAGTGTTATAAAAAAATTGCATGTAAAAAAAAATTATAATTTTAAATTTTGACATTTTATGAAAAAAGTGCAATAATTATATTAAAATTGCATAAGAAGTGTTAAGTTTCAAACTGCTCATCAAATATTTTTAATTCAATGTTCAATTCCTTATGTACTGCTAGCATTAAATGTGTCATGAAATATCTCTCTCGGAAGAAGAAGGAAAATTAGTTTGGGAAGAGTGGATTGATGGTGCTCTACTCTTTAAGGGATGTGCTCCTTTCCTTAAAGACTAAGCTAATCTGGTTTCCTTGTTGAAACAATTTTTATGTTTCCTTATCTTGAAGGTTTTTCATGTACAGTAGATATGTAGGATGATCTTTCTTTGACTCTGATCCTTTTTTTTGGATCCTTTGTTTATCTGGAGAGTGAGGTTTTTTTCTTGCGTCAGTCTTTTTCAATGAAATTTTTATTTATGGCCATGGCGAGAGTGTCTATGTAATCTAGAAAAGTACTTTTTGATTTTACATAATAGAAAAAGTACAATTTTTTCTCCGCCGTCTCTATTTTCAAGTCTGCCCCTTGAAAAAATAAAAATAAAAGCTATTAAATACATTGTTACAAACTTATCTCCCACTATTCTCATATCAAATCTCAACAAGTTTTGAGATTTATTTGTTTCTTGATTTCTATAATAACAAAAGGAAAAACTTCATAGGTTAGTGACCGAGCGAGCTTAATTTATTTTACTCAGCGTCACATCTGAATTTATGAGTCTCCATTATTAAACATATCATAGTGATACATGATACAACTGGGTTTCCTTTTGTTCACATCAAATTGCTTAATTCATGATCTTCATGACAATTTTGAGCATGGAAAAATTTTAGTTGTAGTCTTGAATCCAGTCAGTTCAACAGTTGTACCTACATCCACTACAATTATTTGTATAAATGGCATGCCCATGAAGAGGATCAAGCGGGCTTTGGTTTTGAAAATGATTCATTTGGTTGCTTGTTATTTTGTTAGTCTGAATAAAAATCTTCTTCAATTGTATTTATATTTACCTGAGTTACTTTCTATTGATCATACCATAGAAAGAGTTATTTTCTCTCTATTAATTTTTGAACATTTAATGTATTGATGAAGGGTGTTGTATCACTTCAAGGAAATTCCTCGAGGCAGCTTGTCTTGTCAAGACTCAATGCTCTCGTCAACCGTTAATATTAGTCTCTATCCCATCCACCATTACAAGAAAAGAATGGCTCTGTCACATCGTAATTTCCTTTATCAACCACAAAATTACTCACGAGGATAGATTTTCATGACTTACTATACACACATTCATTTAACAAACCAATTGTTCTTCAATTACTCATTGCATTGTCGTAGTAGTTGTTTCTTAGAGGGAATAGCCCATGCTTCTCACTAATGCTAATAAGAGTCTTTCCCCACTTCTATAAATACATTTCAGCAACACTAAATTATCCCACCAAAAAACAATAAATCCAAATGTCACAAATTAAAAAATTGAAAATGGGTAAATTTTATATAAGGATGAATATCTTTTCCTTAGAAGAAATGTGTGGGCATATTCGAGAGTGCAGCGAGGGAGCTTAAAGGGAGCCATGTGTAATAAAAAATGAGATTTTGAATAAAATATTAGGTTGCAGAGTTTGGGACAAGGTACGATCAATACTGGATAAATGGATGCATGGGTTCTCACAGAGGGTTTAAGCATACTTGGGTTTTTCACCATTAGCTCCACCACATAAAGGGTTACAAAGAATGAGTTTTTGAACTAGTATTGGTTAATTAAAAAGAAAATAAAGGAAAACATGATTGGGCATAAACTATTTACAAGAAAAAATTCAAAAGTTGGATACCAATGATTTCTAAGCAAGGATTCAAGGTAGATGTGTATATTCCCTCCAAAAAAAATTTAGTGTGTTTGTTATTGAAACAATAATTTTTTGTAGATGTTAGATAAATTTGATTGAAAACATAATATTTTATCTAGTAATTTTTGTATGAAGTGTATAATTAATTTATTATTATCAAATGAAATGTGATATTTTTTAAGCTTTTCATCCCATAAATGCGACACAAACATATATCTCAAACTGAAATTACGACCCACCCTTCAAATTTGAACCCTGGTTGGGATGGGTTCAAATTTAAACGTTAGAGCCAGGGCGTCTATGAACAACAGCTGTTTTTAACAACGTAAACTGAATTGGCCTTGTAAACTGTAATGTAATACGTTGAAATTTGGCAATTAATTGCACGAATTCAGATTTTGTAAGGCCTGTAGTTGTGCAGAAGCTGATAAAAAAATGTGGTAAAGATTTCCAGAGATGTGATGAGTATGGGCGTACGGTGTACCTGAGTGGAAAGCGCGCTGATCATTCCCGTCCCTTGAAAGGCAGCGTTTTCAAGAGAAGATGAGTGGTACAACCGTACAAGAATTCAAGAAAGTCATTAATTGTATAGTACTTGGACTTTCAGCGATCGGAATGGCCTATGTATTTACGTTCAAAAGCTCGCCGAGTCGCCACTCCAATATGGAGCCATTCCATATACGACGGCCATTAATGCGAGTTGCCTAAAGCTCCCGGATGTGCTAGACGAGATTCTAGACTGTTATCCTTTCTTTCACTGTCCAGTGTCTGCAGAACAGGCACAGGTTTTTCGTATACGGATTCAACTTCAGATGATCTATATCCATAACCCTTCACTTTCGGGACCAGATCACTGCAATTGCGGCCAAAAACGCTAGCAGCAACATTTCACTTTCAGAACAGGTCACTGCAAATACGGGACAAAAATACCAGAGGCAATATTAAGAGACTTCTTTAATTTAAGAGAAGTGGCCGTTTGTTGAACGGACAAAGCTCATATTCGGGTTAAGAGATGAGTGTACATGAACGTCAACCCTGATGGAACAACGAAGTTATGTTGTGTCATCGATAGTTTTTTATTTTATTTTTTTGTAATTAGGGGAATCGGCAACATAGCGCAAGCATGGGTATGGGTAAGCGAATGGCCGATTGAGCTACGTCTTTGTGAGGTTCAATAGCTTTTGATCTGGTTATTATATCAATATAGATATATTTTAAAACGATATCTATTACAGTTGAGAGAGGAGGGATTAAATCTTTCTAAGTGTAAATTCTTCTTCAACATTTATACTTTTTATATCAAATATATAATACAATATTTATAATTTTAATCTATCTAATGTAATTTTATATAAGCCATTTTAATATTTTTTTATAAAAAACACGTGTAAAAAAATTTACACTATCTTTTACTAAATTGTAAAATGCACCTCTTGTAAACAATAATACGTTTTTCAAAAAATCTTAATTGAATTATAGCTTAGCTTATCCTCTGATCAAGCTGCACCACCTAAATTGCAGCTGGCTGTTTAAACATGAAATCTAAAAAGATAAAACAAACTCAAAACCCCACACAAATGAATGAATAACGGAAAAGCTAACACCTTGGAAATGTTGATCTCGATAATCAGCATACAATTTTAAACCTTAAAAAGGATAGGAATACAATAAAACATCGAATTAAAGTAAAAATGAAATATGTTTTTTTAAATACCAAACTAGATGATGTGTATAAACATGAGACAAGCGAATACTTCGACGAAACGAGAGTGAATACGTAAAGGGAGAGGGAATGGAAGACCAAAGAATGCATAGAAGAAGTAGAGTAAAAGCATAATTTTTAAATGTTAAGGTTTAATTAAAAAGTATGTCTATAAAAAGCTATTCGTAAGGGTCAAAACCTCATATCTAAGTGAAAGGGAAGTATAAAGTATGAGGATGGAGGAAATGAAGGTTAGAGTAAGAGGGGAAGGAAAAGGAATAAATAGAAGAATGTAGATTTAGGAGATGGGAAGGAGGGAGACAAAGGGGTAAAACATGAGAGGTAAATGAAGGAAAAGGTTAAGAATAGAGGTGGAAAGTGTTGTTCATTAAACAAGTTAATTAGTGATTATCTAAGTTGTTGATTTTCCCTTACTTTCGAGTTAGCTTAAGTATGAGCTCTAATATGAATGAAGGAGATTGTCTCACATCGGATTGATAAATATCGGTCATTCACACACAAAGATAGGAGTGATAAATAATGGGGAGGGGTCTCACATGGATTGTGCAGATCCATTGTGTTGTTTCTCAACTTCAAAGCATTGTTGTTCACTCATTGGCACATCCCTAAGTTGTAACAGATAGAACCCCTTTGTGATTGGTGTAATATGCAACATGCAACTCCTAGCTTTTAATCGTCATCATTCATGCATTGTCACTTAGTCAGAAAGTAATGAGAGGGGGTGCCCTGTGAATGGTGTAGATTGATTGTGCAAATCTCCACCATTTAATCTCAATGATTCAATCATTATTACATGATCGAGTGGTAATAGGAAGGGGTCACTCATGAATGGTATGTATTTATTAAAGCACTTTTCAACTTTTAATCTTGGTCATTCACTCAACAAGGATTGATCGAGACTTGGCACAAGTGGTTCCCCCACAAATGACTAGGATTTAACCTCGGCGATGGATGTGAACAAGGAAATTTTGCCACCTATTAC
The DNA here is from genome assembly GCA_027924585.1 of Larix kaempferi. Taxonomy (NCBI): domain Eukaryota; kingdom Viridiplantae; phylum Streptophyta; class Pinopsida; order Pinales; family Pinaceae; genus Larix; species Larix kaempferi. The sequence continues at coordinate 4,578,359 of BSBM01000309.1, forward strand.
ATGTGTGGGGAATAAAGAAGATTCCCAAGGAGGAGCTACCTCTACTACCTCAAACTAAATCTCAATAAGGAATTACCCACTAATGGGATGATGAATGAGGTAGGCCCAGCCAAGTCAACTCCCAGTTACCGATAATAAAAGGACATGTGTCCCTCCAACCCAAAGTACAAAATCCCAGCGCCACCCTAAAACAACTGTGAATAACACTTAAATGTCGGGATCTCAAAACATTAATGAATACCTTCCTGGTTTATAATTGTCTTTTGTGCATTCCATCATGTATTTTATCCCCCATCTATAACATAGCGACCAATCGGCCAAGCTTATTCACATATCCACCCAAGCAAATGTCAACTAAACACATAACACCATCATCCTTGTACCAGTTACAATAGTGAGGCATTTTTCTCTAGAAATTATAGATTAAGTTTTCTGGAAGACACAATTTGATCAATTCCATTTAAAAAGAGTTGTAATCCCACTTCACTACTAAACCTGTTACTGTTAACTTCACCTTCTCTCGTCTACTCAAAATATTTGTAATCGTGCCTCAAGCCAGCAAAGCCACCTCTGGGAGTTCCTCATCCCATTCTACTGGAGCCCATTTTGATACTAGCAACATCTCTTCCTGTCAAATCCCTTCATCAGTTTTTGAACTTGCTCATGTTGCCACTCCTCATATGACAAATTTATCTTCTAAACAACCCATTAATGCTACATATGGGAAATATACCCCATTCCAATCACAAAGAACTCTTTAGGATTTTGGGTTATCTTACCACACTCTCCCCAACACTTTTTCCCTTTTCTTAGTTAATAGAGCTATGTAGCATGTACTATCAACCCACATCCTCCTCTATCACCATTGTGGATGACCGAACCACCCTATTACAAATCAATTCTCTTGCCATTACTCAAATGATGGGCACGTATTAGGTGTTGATGTATTTGTAACTTCGAAAGATATTCACTTATATTTTGTATGTATTACATTTGTACTTTATTGTATCCCCAATGGAGATGTATTATTCCTCCGGTTGGAAGTATCGTCATTTGTATTTGCAAGTGTCGCAAGTATTATTGTAAGTGTCGCAACTTATATATGATGGGTTATTAGACCACCTTAGAGGGGTTGGCCCAATGTGGTTTAAAGGGTTATTAGACCACCCTAGTGGGGTTGGCCCAGTGACAAGTGGTGATGGGTTATTAGACTCTCCTAAGGGAGGTCGGCCCAGCTAGATAAAATGAAAGTCGGGTCATTGTATAAATAGAGAGTGTGACTCTCTCATTTATTCATTCACTCACTCACTCACTTCGCATTAGTGAGAGAGAGGAGGATGCGCACAAGTGGAGGAGGATTAGCTGTTGCAGACATTTATCTTTTGGGGATTCATCTTGGTGATCTTTGTATTGGTGCTTATTCTATCTCTGAGGAAGTTGTGGGGTTTTTCACCTTCTTGGTTTTCCCCGATGAAATGCTTTGTGTCTCTTGTCTTTTGTCTCGTATGGTTGATATGATGTACATGTTGTTCTTTCAATTGGAGATCCTAGATCATATTGACTTAAATGATGAAAAACTAACATGGTATCAAAGCTAGCCTGAAAGAAGGAATTATATGGCATTTACGACACTTGTTGCACTTGCGACAAATTGGAAGCTAGGGATTGGTATAGTAAAAACTAGTCATCGTGGCACTTTCTCTATAACTCCGTTTTAGAGAAGGTTTAGGATCTAAAACCCATACAGGTCAAAGATGAGATCTTCATGTACCTTTTATCCGAATATCAGCCTCAGATTCATTGTTCTTTGTAAGATTTGACTCATACAAGTTAGGGTTTCTATCTCTTCTAGAATGTAGTCCTAAACAGGTGACCTAGGAAAAAAGGTCATATATCGCGCTAGGAATCTCCAAATGGAATTCTGTAAAAAGAGACAGTTAGGGAACAGACTTTAGTTTCACAAGTCCGGGTTTTAGAGGCCGAAGTTGAAATAGTGATACATGTCACTTCGTACAAGTTCGCTATATTTTTTTATCCCATAAACAGGTCATGCTATGACACTTGGCATATCTCTTGCTCAGAGAATCCATTAAAGCTCAGATCTATGGGGTTGGAAAGATGATAGGTCGGTCTACCACAAGACGAAGTTTCAGACCCTAAGGATCCTAAATTTCATAGATACATCAAAAACAATATGGCATATATTTCTGTCCAAACAGAATTGGATTCTGAGCACTTTCATTTTTTGTTTGTCACTGCTGCAGGAAATTAGGGTTTCTGTAAAAGTTGGAATCTTTGGAATCTGAGACCACGGCTGGATGCTCCTCATCAAAATCGAAATTTAGAGACCAATATCAAAGTTTTTGGTTGGGAAGAACCCCAGGCTCTATCAAACCCTAGTTCGGGATTTTAACCAGAAAACCAAAATTTGATAGAAGCTGCAGATCCGAAACTTTCAAAGTAAATTTTGTGGGGTCAAATTTTGGATATTTAAAAATTAAAGTATACCAACTTGATTAGCTCAGCAAGGTGCATCTTTTCATCCAATCAGAAGTTTGAAATTCAAAGTTTGGATTTTTAGGGTTTCTTTGTCAAACCCTAGCCAGCTCCAGATCCAATTTCAGCAAATCAAAGTTGATTAGGTTTAATCCTAGAATAGAATGAATCGGATACCTGTATAAGTGATGAAGTTCTAGTTCCAGAGGGAGATGAGGCTAAGGCCTTACAAGGAATCCTAACAGGTATGACTTGAGGAGATACAGGTATGTTTTGAAATCTGTTCACAATTAAGTTTATGATATGTTTGTCTTCATATTATTAAGGTTAGTACAATCTTGATTAATTTTAGACTTGTCTTATCACCTTAGTAAAAGTATGAATGCATGTGAATGATAGAAGACATTCATTGATTAGGGTTATGACACTTATGATTGTACGAATGCACTGTGGTGTTGTATGAGGATGATGTTGTCCACTAACGTGAAAGGTACATCAAGAAAGACAAATCAAGTTCTAGAGCATGGTGGCATGAAGACAAAGACTCATCCATATCCATTTATCACATAGAATCTCTACCTACGAGGTATGTATAATTTGGTTCTACATTGCTTAACTTATGAGATATGCAGGTTACTAGCACAAGGTCTCTAAATCATTGAAGAGAACAAAGAAGACATTGTTGGGTATGTTAGACATAACTCGCAAACCTGATAACCAGGTATGTTTTTTTTTTATATCAAGTTAGAATCCCACCTTGTGTTAGGATCTAATATAAGTATACCTTTTGTATGATTGATAATGATTATTCATGAAGTTATAAGTTTGATTAATCAAGGGTTTATGCATATTATGCTTCGTACTTTGATTAATGATATGACAAACCAGAAGAGTCCTATGGTCAAATAAAAATATGCATCAGTAAAAAAAGTCCTCCTTGAAACCTTGAATACTAATGCTTGTGATAAATTACCTATGTATGAAATGACCATGACCAGACATGTTTAAGATTATTTAGAATCATAATGTTTTGATAGTATTGAGGTTATACTAATGAATGTATGATTATGTATGAGATCTTGAGGATGACACAATGATGACATTAGTGCACACTTAAGAATGCATAGTGGTCCAGGATGAATAGAAGTTCAAAGACATATAATCAAGATGATATCATAAAGGAAGCAAAGATCAAGAGGGAGCACACTCCAGTAGTTCCTGCAAGGAAGCAAAGATTGAGAGGGAGTCCACCCACCAACCAAACAAAGATAAGTATTTGAATTGTAATTTCTTGTATAATGTTGTTCAATCATGTACATACTTATGTTCCTAGATTTATGATGTATATTATGCATTTTAGAAAATTTGCATTAATGAACAAGATAGTACTAATATGCAAGTAATGGGTAAGTGGCCTATGGTACTATACAACATTCCATTTCTACTTATCTATAATGAAACCTCTTTGCTGACATGTTGGGAGTTGTGCACACTCTTAACAATGTTCTGGTAGAGATGGAAAGCATCTATAAAGTTACGGGATATGGATAAATGTTGTATTGAAGCATTGGCTAAGATAATTGCATGACTATATGACATATATCTTTATGTGTAAGAATTTGTTATGACATCTATAAGATGTTTCTAATCTTGCAATTGAACTTATCTTGTAGGAAAGACCATGTACCACCACCTACAAGAGAGACTTGTTTCAAAGATAAAGCAACGAAGACTCAACAATGACATTTGTTCCAGCAACAAAGTTCAAGAAAACTACCTATTGAAGATATTGAAGAATCTGAAGTTCCCAGGATCTGGGATGCAGTAATGGAAGGATGCCATGATCGAGGAGTACCAGTCGATCATGAAGAATGATGTTTGGGATGTGGTCCCAAGACCAGAAGAGAAGTCTGTTGTGATTTCCAAGTGGATCTATAAGATCAAGCATGTTGCAGATGGTAGCATAGAGAAATACAAGGCAAGGTTTGTGGCTCGTGGCTTCTCCCAGAAAGAGGGGATAGATTATGAAGACACTTTTGAAACTATAGAAAGATACACTTCCATCATAAAAGTACATGCTCTGGCTGCAGTAATGAAGTGGAAGATACACCAGATGGATGTCAAGATAGCTTTCTTGAATGGTGTAGTCGAAGAGGAAGTGTATGTGGAGCATCCAATTGAATTTGAGACACATGACAGGGAGTCATATGTGTGCAAATTGAAGAAGGCCTTGTACGGTTTGAAACAAGCACCTAGGACATGGTACAACAGGATTGACAGCTTCCTGACTAGTTTGGGCTTTACCAAGAGTAAAGCAGATTCCAACCTTTACTACAAGGTTGAGGAAGGCAATCCATTGATACTCCTACTATATGTGGATGACCTGTTTGTGATAGGTGAGGATAGGTTGATTGCCGACACGAAGAGGAATCTTTCTTCCAAGTTCGAGATGAAGGACTTGGGTATGATGCATTACTTTTTAGGTATGGAGGTGTGGCAGAGTGCAGATGGAATCTTCCTTGGACAAGGGAAGTATGCAGTAGATATCCTAAAGCGGTTTGGGTTGATGGACTACAAGGTCATGGCCACACCTATGGCATTGAACCTGAAGCTATTGAGTGATTATTCATAAGGATCGGTTGATGCCATGATGTATCATCAGATGATTGGGTCCTTGATGTACCTGATGAAAACGAGACCAGATATTTGCTTTGCAGTGAACACTTTGAGCCAGTTCCTGACAAATCTTAGACATGTTCACCTGATTGCTGTAAATCATATTCTGAGGTACTTGAAGGGTACGATTTATTATGGGCTCAAGGATGATGTGAATCAAAAGTTTAACCTGGAGGGTTATGTTGATTTAGATTGGGCAGGAAGTACTGCAGATAGGAAGAGCACTTCGGGGTGCTGGTTCAGTATGGGATCTGGTGTGATCTCTTGGTTTAGCAGGAAGCAATCCTGCGTAGCACTGAGTATAGCCTGTTAATTTTGAGCATTAATTCAATATACTCTAGGATCTTTACTGAGAGAATAACATGTACAACATATCAAGTATAAAAATGCATATCAATCACACCAAGCAATCACATGAGACAGTAGACACACAGAGTTTCACTGGGGAAAACCATAAAGGTGCAAAACCCCACAACTTCCTTAGAGATAGAGAGAGCAATGATACAACCAAAGTACAAGAGATAGTCCTGTACAAGAGATAGAGTGAGTAAGTGAATGATCAAATAGAGATCTCCCGATCTCTATTTATACTTGTCCTATCCTACCCAATAAACCAGTGGGGCCGCCTTGTCTAGCTTAGCCTAATAACCCATGGTTAACTTAACTAGGTCCGACCCCACACATGGTGGTCTAATAACCCATTGGTAAGTTACGACACTTGCGACACTTGTCAATACAAATGACGACACTTCCGTATAGAGGAATAATAACATCTCTATAGGAGTACAATATACATAGATGAATTACATGGGTGAAATACATTCTGAAGTTACATATACATCAACACTCCCTCTTAACTAGGAAGGTATTTCTCGACACAGATCTGCTAGCACAAGTCTTCTTCTCTGGATCATCGTCCTCGAATCATTGTCATTGTCATCGCTACTGCTATCTCAATCAATCTCTGAATCTACTCATCATAGGAAGTTCTACAGAGCCAGTCCTTTTTCATACTGGATGTAGGCCCACCAACTACAGGTCTTCATCATCACTGGCCATACTGTGGAATTCTCAGTACTTATTACGTGCGTCACAAAACCTCGCAAGAGCATCTAGGCTATTATGAGCACATGGATCTACTTGTCGGATCTCCCAGGACTGTATTATATGTGTCTGTCACAAAACCTTAAAAGAGTGTCTTGACAAGCAAGATCTCTAAAGAGCATCTGAGGCGTTTTTCATCCTGTCCAGATATCCAGGACTTATTACATGTGACCCCTACCACAAAACCTTTAAAGAGTGTCTTGACTGGAAAGAACTCTAAAGAGAATCTAAGGCCTTTTACGTGACTAACACAACCTATCTAGATCTCTAGGGCATATTACATGTGTTCATGGAAAAACCTCGAAAGAGCATCCCAAGACTGATTACAAGCACATAACTCAACCTATCAGATCTCCCAGGGCTGGATTATATGCCATAGGACAAAACCTTGAAAGAGCATCTGCCAGATATCCTAGGACTAGATTACATGCCATAGGCAATACCTCGAAATACTATCTACAAATCTCCCAGTGCCAGATTATATGTCCTCCCAAAGCAAAACCTCAAAAAAGCATTTGCCAGATATCCCAGAGCCACATTACATGCCATAGGAAAAACCTCGAATGACTATCTGCAAACCTCCCAGGGCTAGATTATATGCTTATCTGCACAACCTATTCCACGGCCATAGAGTATCAACCTGATACTCACCATACATCATCCTAATGTACACATGATCATCCTGATCATCATCACTACATCGTCCTGATGCATGTCATTTGGAGCAACATCTTGAAGCTCGTCATCCATGATCATCTTGATCATACAATGCATCCACCTGATGCATACCAAGTATCTACCTGATACATATCATCATACATGATCCACCTGATACATACACAGATACATGATCCACCTGATCATACAATTTATCCATCTGATATATATCAACATACATGATCTACCTGATCATACAACGTATCCACCTGATACATATACAGATACATGGTCCAAGCATCCAACATGATGCATATACATATACATGATCCAACTGATCATAACAAGCATCCAACATGATGCATATACATATACATGATCCAACTGATCATAACAAGCATCCAACATGATGCATATACAAATATATCAACCATCCAACATGATGCATATACAGAGTAGTAACTGAAGCATCATCCTGATGCTCATCATCCAGTGCTTACATCCACAGCCATGTGAAGGATCCTCCTCTCACCCTGCTTGGAATGGATCCACCAAATGTGTCCATCCCTTCTTTCTTGAAGTGTCATCAATATGAAGAACACCAAGCCTCTCCCTGAAGTATTCAAACTTCACTCTGGTTAGTGGTTTCGTCAGCACATCTACAACCTGCTCATCCATTACAATATACAGGAGCTTCACTGCTCCTCTCTGCACCATATCCCTGATATAGTGATATTTGATCTCAATGTGTTTCAACCTATCCTGGAACACCGGGTTCTCAGACAGCTTCACACAACTCTGGTTATCACAGAAGTTACTAGTAGCATCCAGTGGGAGATCAAATAACTCAGACAGTAGCTTCCTCAACCATACTGCCTCACAACTAGCCGAACAAGCTACAACATACTCTGCCTCGACTGTACCCAATGATATGCAGGACTACTTCCTGCTAAACCAAGAGATCACACCTGATCCCATACTGAAGCAACACCCAGATGTGCTCTTCCTATCTGCAGCACTGCCTGCCCAATCTGAATCAACATAACCCTGTAGGTTAAACTTTTGATTCACATCATACTTGAGCCCATAATCAATTGTACCCTTCAGGTACCTCAGAATATGCTTTACAGCAACCAGGTGAACACCTCTAGGATCCGTTAGGAACTGGCTCAATGTGTTCACCGCAAAGCAAATATCTGGTCTAGTGTTCGTCAGGTACATCAAGGACCTAATCATCTGACGATACAAGGTGACATCAACCGGATCAGATGAAGCATCACACAAAAGCGTCAGGTTCGATGCCATAGGTGTGGCCATGGCCTTGTAGTCCATCATCCCGAACCTCTTCAGGATCTCTACTGCATACTTCCCTTTTCCAAGGAAGATTCCATCTGCACTCTGCCACATCTCCATGCCTAGAAAGTAGTGCATCATACCCAAGTCTTTCATCTTGAACTCGGCAGCAAGATTCCTCTTGGTATCGGCAATCAATCCATCCTCTCTTGTTACAAATAGGTCATCCCCATACAAGAGTAGTATCACAGGATTTCCTTCCTCAACCTTGTAGTAAAGGTTGGAATTTGCTTTACTCTTAGTAAAGCCCAAACTGCATAGAAAGCTATTTATCCTACCATACCATGTCTTAGGAGCTTGCTTCAATCCATACAAGGATTTCTTCACTCTGAACACATATGAATCCCTGTCATGTGTCTCAAAACCTAGTGCTTGCTCCACATACACTTCCTCCTCGACTACACCATTCAAGAAGGCTGTCTTGACATCCATATGGTGTATCTTCCATTTCATCACTGTAGCCAGAGCAAGTATTGATCTAATGGAAGTGTATATGGTGACAGGAGCAAAGGTCTCTTCATAGTCAATCCCTTCTTTCTGGGAGAAGCCACGAGCTACAAATATTGCTTTATATTTCTCTATGCTACCATCTGCAGCATGCTTGATCTTGTAGATCCATTTGGAAGTCACAACATACTTCCCTTCAGGTCTTGGGACTACATCCCAAACATCATTCTTCATGATCGACTAGTATTCCTCGACCATGGCATCCTTCCATTCTTTATTTTTCGCTACCTCTTCATAACTAGAAGGTTCTTTGTTCATAATATCACAGGGTAAAGCAACATAGCTGGTATGTGATCTAGTTCTCTTTTTTTTTGCTCTATGTTCTTCTGGAATGCCATATCTTTCTGCATCTTGGATGAGCTCTCTATCCCATGCAGGTTTTCTCTTGTGAGAGTTATTCTCACGGGGTGGATCTACAGGTATTTGTGGATCTTCAACTTCACGATCTACTTCTAGAATTGATTCAGTCATGGTGATGTCTTGAAATCTATTTTCCTTTGGTTCTTCATGATCTTCAACAGGTGTCTTTCTTGATTTGATGAAGGTTGAGTTTTCATCAAACATTACATCCCTACTGAGTTTTCACTATACCCCACAAAGATGCCCTTCTTTCATGAAGGATCTAGCTTTGTCCTCTCTTCCTTTGGAACATGAGTCTATACTAGACAACCAAATATTCTGAGATGGCTAACTTCAGGCTTCTTACCAGAGAAGACCTCTTTTGGTGTCTTGTTGTCCAATATCTTGTGAGGTGTTTTGTTCTGCACATATACAGTTGTCCTAGCTGCTTCTGCCCATAGATGCATAGGAAGATCCTAGTCATGTAGCATAGCTCATGCTGCTTCCATGATTGTTCTATTCTTCCTTTCCACAACTCCATTCTGTTGTGGATTGTAGGGAGCATTCAACTCCCTATTAATCCCTGAATCACTGCATAACTTCTTGAAATCACCTGAAGTGAATTCTCCGCCAGTGTCAGATCTGAATGTCTTTATTTTCTTATCAGTTTGATTTTCCATCAAGGCTTTGAGATCCTTGAACTTATCAAACACTTCATCTTTGTTCTTCAAGAAATAAACCCAAGTCTTCCTGGAGAAGTCATCAATGAAAGAGACATAGGAAACATACCCACTCAAAGAACTTGATGACATTGGACCGCATACATCGGAGTGGATAATTTCCAAGATTCCTTTTGATTTGCTTTCACTGCTTGGAAATGCCTTCTTTATGTTCTTTCCTTTTGCACAGCCTTTGCAAACACCTTCATGCTTGGTCTTGATTTTAGGAAGACCCTCTACTTCTTTACTTGCAATTGGTAGTGCCCTATAGTGCACATGTGCAAGCCTTCTAAGCCAAAGTTCACTTGGCTCCATGGATTCATGTACCATGGCATGTTCAGGTTGTCCCTTTAATTTATACAATTCCCCCTCTTTCTCTCCAATCACTATTGCATCATCAATAGTTTTACCTTTTGGCCACATTAGTACTTGGCCATCTACAAATGTAACCCTCATGCCTTCTGCATCTAATGCAGATATGGAGAGTAAGTTCTTCTTGAGCCCAAGTACATATAGCACATCTTTCATCTTCAAAGACTTCCCGGAGTCTAGGTTGTAGGAGGCTTCACCACTTCCTTTGATAGGATATTGGTAGTCATCCCTAAGTTTCACCTTATGGGGTGACTCATGTTCAGATAGATTAGCAAAGGATTATTTAAATCCAATCATGTGTTTGGAAGCCCCACTATCAATAAGCCAATCATTACAACCATGAGAGATAGTACCTGTGAGAGCAGAGATTAGAACATATTCATCTTCACTTGATGAAGTATCACTTTCTGCCCTAGCCTTCTTCTTGGGAGGTTCATCATCCTCATCAGCATGAGCATGAAACCTCTTATTGTTGCCTTTCTTCTTCTTGTTGAAGTTGTTGTCCCTTTTGTTCTTGGGACAATCTGCAGCAAAGTGTCCCTTCTCATTACATGGGAATCATCTCATATCTTTCCTATTTTTTTGGTGGGTGTGAGAGGATTTCTTGCAATGAGAGTGCTCCTTCTTAGGTTTGCTTCTTTTCCTATGAGCTGTGATAGCTTGATCTTCAATTCCCATCTTTCCTTCTCGAGCTACAAGCCTAGCCTCTTCTTGTGAACATTCTTCCCATAGTCTATTGAAGGAGATCAACTTCCTTCTTGCAAAAATTCCTTGAATAAAGGAATCCCAAGACCTAGGTAGGCCATTCATAGTGGTCATGACAATTTCACCATTATCCACCATTTCATCCACAGCTTCAAGTTATTCGTTGATCTGAGAGACCTTGGAGAAATAGGATTGAATGGTCTCTCCATTCTAAAGCTTTACCCCTTTCAATTGGTTCCGCAGAGTCATCTTCCGATTTATGTTCTTCCCTTCAAACAGCTTGGTCAAAGAGTCAAACATTGCCTTGGGTGTCTTTAGAGATGACACATGTGGGATGAGATGGTCCTTGATAGACTCAGCAATGATCCTCTTTGCCTTGACCAAGTTCTTCTTATGTAAGTCCTTAGCCTCTTCTTCCTCTGGGACAGGGACCTCTTCCCTTATGTAAGTATCCAATTCATTTTCTTCCAGGATTAAACCAATCCTATACTTCGATGCTTGGAAGTTATCAGCCCCTTCAAGCTTATCCTCAAGCTTGGCATGGTGAGACATCTTTAAAGAGTAATTCAAATGGAAATAGAAAAGTTTTAGGTCTTACCACTTGGTTTGCTGAAAACTCGATCTGGTCTCGGATTAGGGTTTGTTAGAGAAACCCTAAAATTCAAAATGTGAATTTCAACTTTCTGAAAGGATAGAAAGAAGCGCCTTGATGAGTTGATTAGCCTGGTATATTCATAATTTGAGATCTGCAAAGTTTCACCCTTCACAAATGCCTTTTAGTATTCTCGGATTCACTAGGGAGGACTCTGAATTAGGGTTTGAGTTTGTCGTAGCTTTACCCAACCCAAAATCTCGATCCAAAGCTCTAAACTTTGATTTTTCCAAGTAGCTTCCAGCTATGTCCTCAGAATTCATAAATTCCTATTTTGGTGGAAACCCTAAATTTTAGGGCCAAACCTGAAAGTGCTCAGAATTGAGTTCTGATTAAACAGAAAGATTCTCCTTGATGAGTAGAGTCAATCTACCTTACTGCTTTTTCAAAATCTGTGGAGAGAAACCCAATAAACAAGAAACCCTAGTTTCTACCACTGCACGATGTCTTCTTCTCAGGGAAGCTCTGACACCATGTAAATTTTTTAGCATTAATTCAATATACGCTAGGATATTTACTGAGAGAATAACATGTACAACATATCAAGTATAACAATGCATATCAATCACACCAAGCAATCACATGAGACAATAGACACATAGAGTTTCACTGGCGAAAACCATAAAGGTGAAAAACCCCACAACTTCCTCAGAGATAGAGAGAGCAATGATACAACCAAAGTACAAGAGATAGTCTTCTCCTCGAAGCTGATCCTTCTCCTCACATGTGCACCACTTTTCGAGTGATAGAAGAGTGAGTAAGTGAATGATCAAATAGAGATCTCCTGATCTCTATGTATACTTGTCCTGTCCTGCCCAATAGGCCAGTGGGGCCAACTTGTCTAGCTTAGCCTAATAACCCATGGTTAACTTAATCAGGGCTGACCCCAAACATGGTGGTCTAATAACCCATTGGCAAGTTACGACACTTGTAACACTTGTCAATACAAATGACGACACTTCCGTATAGAGGAATAATAACATCTCTATAGGAGTACAATATACATAGATGAAATACATGGGTGAAATACATTCTGAAGTTACATATACATCAACACAGCTGAAGCAGACTATGTCGCAGCTTGTTCAGCAAGTTGTGAGGCAGTATGGCTAAGGGACTGTCTGATTTATTTGATCCCCAGTTGGATGCTACTTGTATATATTGTGACAACCAGAGTTGTGTGAAGTTGTCAGAGAGCCCGGTGTGCCATGACAAGTCGAAGAATATCGAGATCAAATATCACTATATCAGGAATGTGGTGCAAAGAGGGGCAGTGAAGCTCCAGTATGTTGCGACAGATGAGAAGATTGTAGATGTGTTGACCAAACCACTAGCCAGAGTGAAGTTTGAGTACTTCAAAGAGAGGCTTGGTGTTCTTCAGATAAAAGATACTTCAAGGAGGAAGTGATGGGACACATTTGGAGGAGACATTCCAAGCATGGTGGTAGGAGGATCCTTCCCATGGTTGTGGATGTAAGAGCTATGTGATGAGCATCAGGACGATGCTCTGGATATTGCTATGATGATCAGATTGATATGTGTGATGAGCATCAGGGCGATGCTCCAGATGATATGCATCAGGATGATGCTATGATGATGATCAAGTTGATCGTGTGTGATCAGCATTAGGACGATGCTCCAGATGATATGCATCAGGACAATGCTACGATGATGAGCAAGTTGATCATGTGTGATGAGCATCAGGATGATGCTCCAGATGATATGCATTAAGATGATGTTGTGATGAGCATCAGGTCGATGCTCCAGATGTTGTACATCAGGATGATTTATTGTATGATGATGATCAGGATGATCACATGTGATGAGCATCAAGTCAATGCTCCAGATGTTGTGCATTAGGAGGATGTATTGTATCATGATGATCAGTATGATCATGAGAATCAGGATGATTCTCCATGCGAAGAAGATGATTAGTGGGATCATGATTATCAGGATGATACTTCGTGGCCGTGGATAGGTTGTGCAGTTGCATAAAAAAGATCCTGGAGATATGAACAGGTTTTGATAGGCACGGAAAATATCCTTGTATGCTCTGTATAGATATTGCAGGATGCAATATACTCTTTTAAGGTTTTGCAAGGGTCGCATAGAAAAGATCTAGGAGATATGAATAGGTTGTGCTAAGCATGGAAAAGATCATGGGATTCTCTTTAGAGATCTTGCAAGATGCAAGATACTCTTTTAAGGTTTTGCGAGTTCACATGTAAAATATATTGGAGATCCGGAAAGGTTGTGGTAGGCATGGAAAAGATCCTGGGATGCTCTTTAGAGATCTTATAGGTTGCAAGATGCTTTTTTAAGGTTTTGCAAAGGTCACATGTAAAAGATCCCGATAGATTTGATAGGTTGAGCAATAAGCTCATAAAGTTCCTAGGATGCTCTTTCGAGGTTTTGTTGATGCACGTAATCAGCCCTGAGAATTCCACAAGATGGCACACTCGCAGAGATGATGAAGACCTACAGGAGGCTAGGCCTACATCCAACATGAAAAAGGGTTGGCTCTATAGTACTTAATATAACGAGCATAATTGAGAGATAGCACAAGTGATCGAGATGACGAGATGCTCCGTGATCCAGTGACGATGATCCAGCCCCAGTATTGAAGACTTGTGCCTATATGTATTAATGACTTGTGTCAAGAGAATACCTTCCTAGTTAAGAGGGAGTGTTGATGTATTTGTAACTTCAGAATATATTCACTTATATATTGTATTTATTACATTTGTACTTTATTGTATCCCCAACAGAGATGTATTATTCCTCCGGTTGGAAGTATCGTAATTTGTATTTGCAGGTGTCACAAGTATTATTGTAAGTGTCGCTACATATATATGATGGGTTATTAGACCACTTTAGATGGGTCGGCCTAGTGTGGGTTAAAGGGTTATTAGACCACCCTAGTGGGGTCATCCTAGTGACAAGTGGTAATGGGTTATTAGACTCTCCTAAGGGAGGTCGGCCCAGTTAGAGTAAAAGGCAAGTCAAGTCATTGTATAAATAGAGAGTGTGACTCTCTCATTTATTCATTCACTGACTCACTCACTTCGCATTAGTGAGAGAGAGGAGGAGTGCACACAAGTGGAGGAGGAGTAGCTACTGTAGAAATTTATCTTTTGGGGGATCATCTCGGTGATCTTTTTATTGGTGCTTATTCTATCTCTGAGGAAGTTGCGGGGTTTTTCACCTTCTTGGTTTTCCCTGGTGAAATTCTTTGTGTCTCTTGTATTTTGTCTCTTATGCTTGATATGATGTACATGTTGTTCTTTCAATTAAATATCCTAGATCATATTGAATTAAATGATGAAAAACTAACATTAGGGCATCATAATATTGTCACATGAGGTGCAAAACAAAAGGTATATGAAGATGAACCAATCCTAGAGGGATAGAATCTTTTCAAGACTTAAGTAAAATTACTTAGGCCAAATTGATGTTCCCCTACCTCATGGAAGATCAATGGGTTTGGCCCCTATGCCTAAGAATGCTTCTCTCTGTTCACCCTAATTTTAACAAGAGACATGGATGAAGACATAGATGAGGGAATGGTAGCCATGGTGGATGCCTACAGTGCAAGCGACATTCCCAACTTCATATATGTGGAAGACATCACCATGAAAATAAGGTCACAATTGGACAACTTCTCAACTACTGGAGTATCTCGGTATCCTTCTTACTTAGTGTACATCTTCATTATCAACAAGCAAATCAATATGAATTTCTCAACTTGCAAAGGACAACATGGGAATCACCTAATAGGGTATATGATTGGTTTCCTTGGGTGAAAAAAGGGGGACTTGGAGCATCCTTCCTCAAATATGTGTCAGAATTCATGTATATGGTTTACACTATAATTTTGGGAAATGAACCAAATGGGATGTCTGATGATATCATGCCAAATTTGTAGCTTGGAGAGGTCACTAGATGGGGGGACTGATCCTTGGGATTTGATTCCATAGTTATTAGATTATATGGGATCGAATAAGCCCCTCATAGATTACCTAATCTATTAACCTATAGGATATTTGTGTTGGAATAGGTGAAGCAGATGGGTGAGGTAGATGAGCTCCATTTCTTAAAGGAAAAGAAGAAGGGAAAACTTCCTTCCCAGTAGTTATGGGGGATACACAATAAATGATGAAAGGGGTATAAAGGAGGCCTTGGATACTCTGAAAGGGATTGATATACCCTTTGATATACCATGAAGGTATGACACCCATTTGATGATTAGAGAGGAAAATGGGAGGAAGTTGTTGAACACTCACAACCATGAGGTTAGGATTAAAATTGAACAATTGGAAAACAAGGAATCCTATGAGGGAGTTCAAGCTATTATGAGGTGTTAAACCGAGCCCCAAAAGCTTGAAAATGAAGCATTCCCAACTCCTCTTCTTGAAGTACTAAAGGCCCCATCCTGTTATACCTTTCATAATCCAAAGGGACCCACCATCACTTAGAGAGATATGAATTTTGAAGCCTCTCCAAAAGGAATGTATGATTAAGTAAATCATGGTGGGTTCAATAGACACAAAAGATAATCCTGGTGGAAGATGAGGAAATTAACAAAATATATGATGACCTATGTGATGATGAAGATGAAGATCCAAGAATCATGAAAATGAAAGTAGCTGGTGAAACAATATTGATAGAAGAAGTGATAAGAAAATTAGAACACAAGACTAGTGAGCCTTCAAAATAATCCCAACTAAAGGACCCCCTACCTTATCCTAGGACACTACCATAATGAAGACCATGGGATACTTGTAAGATAAATGATTGGAAAAATAGAACCAAGGAATTACAGATCCCATTACCTTCAAGAAGATGCTAGTAAGACTATGATTAGGGAAACACTGTTGGGCTTGGCCCAAGTAAGCCAATTTTGGATAAGTCAATTTTGGGAGCTACAAGGATACAACGGAGTGCAAGATCGGTAGAGTAAGAGAATCAGTGTCGCAAAGTTACTGTGCCACGAAGAGCCAGTTCCGCGAAGATCCGGCATGACAATGTTTTGGACGGAAGATGGTATAAATTTCGGTGAGATCAATCAGCGATCTATTTTGGTTAACATACTCTGTGATTCCCAGAAAGAGGGTAAGGAGTGGAAAAGAAGAAAGCGACCAGTCACACGAGCAAAGGCATCACTACGTGAACCGGTCGCATGAAGAAGTTAGAGAAAGAACGGTGGGGTGAAAGCAACCCATCGGCATGCATCCAACAGGGAAGATGAAAGTGACATGACCACAGGCAGAAGGATGGCCATGATGATGAGCCACTATCAGATCCTAACAGTCTTGGGTAGCGGGTAGCTACACCAGTTTGGGTAACTACCTTAGGGTTTTTGATCCCATCATGAGTGTAAAGGTGTGGCCTAAGGGAACAGTCTATAAAAGGGCATATTTTGTAAGGGAAAGGGTTAATCTTTGTTGAATCTTCATTAGACTTCATTTTGAGTATTGTTGAGAGAATATTGTAAAAGGCTCTACAAGCTACGTGTGCAGAGACCTATTGAAGAGAGAAGAGAGCCCGCAGCTAAGTGCACAGATTGGAACTATTGTACCCTTCCCATTGATAATATAACAACAGTTCCTATGGACGTATCTCCCATCCTTGTGGTGAACCACGTTAATTCTAGTGTTATGTGATTGATTATGTGCTTGCATCTGTGTATTTTCTTATCTTGAATGGTTAGGATCATGTTTATAAGTTCATGTATTCTTGCTTTTATATGTATTCTCCATAAGGATAAATGATGGGAATAATATGTTAGGTATAGACATGTGTGAATGAAGGTTGAATGCACAAGTATTTCTAAGTTGGATGAATGCATAAGTTGATTAGGTAACACTTAAACTAGTGAAGTCTGTATAGTGCGATTCCCTGAGCACAGCACCGGAAGTGCGTAGTTACATAATAGTTCATTGTGTCATATAAGTTTTCAAGGTTTATAGTTGGATGCATGTGAATGTATAAGTGTACACTAAGTAAATTCCATTAAAGTTACTCAAGTACCGAGGAGGAAGCACAGTCTTCAGTTGCGTTGTCCTATCGTCAAGTAGCCTGTCCAATATCATGCAGTCCTTGGATGCGCTAATGTATAAGTGTTAACCGCAAAGAAGGTAAACTTCATGCAGTCCCCAGTTCATAGCATGAGTCCTGTAGTGCGATGCTCAACAATCTGTTGTAGTGCACAACACCTTGTTGTGGAAACCTGATTTCGCAACCTCCCAATAACTTCACCTCAGGTGAGACCTTAGTCTATTCGCAGGCTGTTACTAAAAGGGCCGGTGAAAAGGGGTTTTGTTGGTTCCCTGAACCGCGCAGAACCTAGGTCTATCTTGAAGAACTAAAGAACAGTTATATAGCCAACAAATGGTTCTATTGTCGTGCTTGAACTGGTGATGAGTACCGAAAATTGGAATCCTGAGAAAACAGAAATATGGAACTAGGTGGACAAGACAGAGAGGGATTTTTCAAGAAAAGAGAATAGACATCCGCGTCTTTCTGATGAATATTGGTTAGAAAAATACTTGTGAGCGGACATTTACGAGATTTTCTTTGCATATTTTGGAAACGAGTTGCACGAGTGGTTATCAAGACTTGCAGAGTGAAAGAACTGTTTCCAAGAAGGAGTACCTACCGAGTGGACCCCATAGCTCATTCAGAGACTTAAAGAAGTAGACAGTCCACTCGCACAAGTAGTCGAATTTTGGCTCGACAACATACTACAAGGCTTTGTGACAGAATTTGTTGTGGACACCCTGAAGTCCTACAACACATCCAAAGCAGAGTTCTTCAAAGGTTTTAGAGGTAAGTATCTAAACATTCTGATTTTATATATTAAAATGCTTTTAGCTGAGAAAGGCATTTTAAGAATGCAGTAATATTCCTAGAAGTTTTTGAATGTATAATGGTCGATAACACATACAATGACTCTGACAAAGATACACACAATTTAAGAAGTGGAAAAAGATATAAGTATACCACTTAGAAGAACCCTAGTGAACATGAACTCCGTGTAGATACTGAGTTCCAAGCTAAGCCTAATATCCAGACAAGCTTCCCTCAACTACCTATTAGCCTAATACTCCACAGAACCCACCAGTTGACAATACTACACCTCCTATTCCACAGAACGTCAATAGTAGTAACACTGCAAGAGTTAGTACTCATACCATTCCGACTCAGACCATTCTGACTCAGACCATTTTGACTTAGACCATTCCGATTCAGAATATTTCACGTAGTAACATCCCTAACACTGCACAGAACACTGTGTAGAATAATACACCTACAAGAAGGAGGATGAATGACGATATTAAACTGTCAATATTTAAAGGAACGGGTCTAGAAGACCCTGAGCAACATTGGTTTCTATGTGAAGCCGTATGCAACATAAAGCAAGTTCAGGATAATGCTATTAAGCAAGCACAACTCATCACTACATTCAGGGATAGAGCCTTAAATTGGTTTATGAAGTATTATGTTGGACAGAATAGAACTCTAATGGAGATCAAGGCTGCCTTCTTAAGAGAGTTCAAGAAGCCTAAGTCAGAATCACAATGCATTACAGAACTAAAAGAAATTAAGTAGAAAACGACTAAGTCAATATGGGAATTTGACCAGAATTTCAAAACACTGTTATATCAAGTCTGTTTTGACATCGCACCGGAACAACACCAAGAGTGGTTCATAGTTGCGCTATTGCCCCACATTAGACTACTGCTGATGCAATAGAAGGTTTCTTCGCAGGAAGAAGCCCTAGAGATCGCTATGAAATTAGAAGCTTCACCAATAGGAGAGACTAGCACAGGAATGGTCCAAATCCAGAATCAACTAGAAAACCTAACACTACAATTATAAGACATAAAGAAGGGAAAAGAGACTAGAGAAGAAGTCTGGTGTACAAGATGCAAGGGAGAAGGACACCCAAAGGAACGTTGTCCTTTGTTTCAGGAGTACCTCAACAGTGGAGCATCAAATCCACTAAATCAACAACAAGGGCCATGGTGTGAGATCTGTAGAACTAGAGGACACCATCTTGAGGATTGTTATTTAATTCAGAAATATGTGAGAACACCCAAGAATTTTTATTGAAATTTCTGTAAATCAGTTGGCCATGATGATTCCAACTATAGAGCATATGAACTAATGATAGAAAGGAAGAATTATGTTTACACAGTTCAAGAGGAAACACCGCAGAACAAGGATAACATGCAGTATGATCAAGGTGCATATGGAGGCCATGGTGGATTCTGAGGAAGAGGGAGAAAAACTGGCCCATGACAAGGAAGAGCAAGAGGTCAGGTAATATGTTATAACGGTGGCCATCCAGATCACCTATCTAGAGACTGTACCAATGCTTGTACTAGCTATAGTTACTGTAAATATTTTGATCATGTTATTGAGGCATGACTAGTTCTACAAGAAAAAATGCAAGAAAGAAAAAAAGAAGGACCGAACCCGAATATTGAAATGATTGCAGCAGAGAAAAGAGACCTAAACATCAATGCTGTGATGTGAAGTGGCACTACAACAGGAAGAGATAAAGAACTAGAAGCTTCGACTTCTGGGAATTTCCAAACTAAGTAGACTCCTGCTGAAGGGGTCTGGATCAGAAAAGCAACCGGGAAAGCACCTACTTTCAATCTAGAAAGAAACAAGGAAGTCTTCGCAGAAGAACTGGAAACTTTCAAAGAATCAGCACCTGTGACACTAAGAATCCCATTGCGAAGTGAAACAACACACATGAAGGATATGCCAACAACGTATGACAAGACATGTAACGCAGCAAAAACAGGCACTTCTGTTGCGCAGTTCCTACGGAGCTGGATGAAGCTACTAAAAAGAGAAGATGCTTTAGTGGAATTGCAGAACTTACTAGACCAATATGAACCACGCACTAGCACAATTACTGCCTAGAGCGCAGTTCATAACATCAAGTCTACTTTGAGTAAATAATTCTCCATGACAGATCTAGGAATGTTGAAACATTTTATTGGCCTTGAAGTAATTCAAAATGCTCAAGGAATCATGATTTCATAGTCTAGGTATGCATCTGACTTGCTCAAAAGTTCCACATGATTGATAGCAAAGCAGAACTTTTCCTTTCCTATTTGGAATTAGATTGGAAGAAGGAGGCTCTACTCCTTTGGTTGATAGCACTTTGTATAGACAGCTGATTGGTATCTTATTGTACTTGATGCGTTCAAGAACATAACTATCATATTTTGTTGGTGCTGTGGCTAGGTACATGTAGGAGCCACATGAGATGCATTGGAAGGAAACAAAAAGGATCTTGCACTATGTGTAGGGTACGAGAGATTTTGGTATTCATTATTCTGCTGGTGCCCAGTTAGATCTAGTTGGTTTTACTAACTCAAACTGGTATGGAGAGAACACTAACAAGAAATATACTTCAAGATATGTGTTCATGTTGGGTTCAGGACCAATCTGTTGGTCAAGCAAGAAGCAAGAAGCAAGAAGCACTCTCTTCAGCAAAATCAGAGTACAGAGGGGCTATGAAAGCATCTATATAGGAATCTTAGTTACATAGGATCTTGACGGAGTTTGGAATTCACACTTCTCCTTCAGTATACCTTTTTTGCGATAATCAGGGTCCCATAAGGATCTCCAGTGATTTAGTCTAGAAGCAAAGCACCAAACATATTGAGGCTCACATGCAATACACCAGGGAACTAATGCAAAATAGGACCATCTCACTGCATTATTGTCCTACAGAGGAGATGATTGCAGATATTTTCAAAAAGTTTTTCACTCATAAGATATTTTCCTATCTCATACTCTGCTTGGTGTAAAAGCTGTCTGAGTTCCCTACTGTTCATTTTTTAGAGGGGGGAGTTGTTCCCATTAGGTTTTCTTCATTTCCTTAGTTTCATGGACATATATTATTTTTATTGTATGGGTCACCTTTGTTCTCAGTAACCAGGGCCCATGATTGTCTAAGTTTTGATTAAGGGGGGGGTGTTAGGATAATTAATACTCCAACCCTGTCCATGTTAGTGTTACTAGTCTTTTCCTAATACTGGACGATTTCATTGTCCCCCTAGTGGTGTGCAGATGTCATCTAGAACCTATTTTCCACTTGATGAGACCTATTTCCCACTTGATGCACCCTACATGCATGATTTTAGGACATCCAGAGTCAGTTCCCTACATTTTAGGAGCTAGCTCAGTGATTTAGTTCAATCCACACGAGCCCCTGACTTTAGTGAGGGGTTTGTGCTCTAATTTCCACGGATTGTGATGTAAGGTGTCCTCTATAGCCTGATTGCATGATATTTTGCATGCAAAACTCATTGATGCACCTTGCTTGGTTAGTTAACTGACAATAGCTTCAGTTCACTGAGTCTTAGTTGATTTTGGTAGCCTTGGAGCACTCCAGTGGTGATATTTCCTAGGCTAGACTAACTAGGATTCAATTCTCTCTAGGTATTCAAATTTCCTCTATTGTAATATATCTTTTGACTATATTGATTAATGGATAATAACACAATTTTCTATACACATCTGAGTTTCAATGCATGATTACTTTTACTGCTCATTCCATTGCAATTTTCACTGTAATTCATAATTTTTACTAATTCTTTCATTGCGAGGTATTCTCGGTCTCTAAGCTCTTCCATGAATTTCACAACAACCACTCAAAAATGATCTCTTGGATCCAAAATTTGAATAGAGGCTCCTCACATGCTTGGAGCATTGAAGAGCCCCTCTCATGTACTTGGGCAACTAGTTCAAAGAGCAAGAGTGTTCACATTTCTATGTAGATGTTTTTTGGCCTCCATTTGTCCTATAAAAGGAAGCCATGGGCATGCATTCCATAGGATAAAATTAGAGGACAGTTATGTTGTTGGAATTACATTGAGAGCTCCTCTTTCAATCTATTTACTCTCTCAAATCGGCATACACAAAGATCCCTTTCTTTCTTCTTCTAAGAAGCAATTGTTTCTCCATTGTTCTATCCAAGTTATCTTGCAATTGTGTGAACAAAAAGGACCTCCCTAAGGGATATTGCTAGCTTCCCTTGAAGCTTTCACCCCCTAGGTGACACTATTGTATTTAGTTGGATCATTGGGAAATAAAAACTTTGTTTGACACACTCTTGTTCCATATTGTTTTGTTTACCACTTTACCCCTTTTATTTCATTGTATTTCTTGTTATTTTGTTTTATTTCTAATCAAGAGTTTGCTTGGCCATTTGGGGTTTTAGTTACTAATTCTCAAACACAATACAGGGTCCTCACTACAACCTCAAGGATTGTTTCTCAACACTGTGGGAGGAATACTCACTCTTGTGGCTATTTTCCCTGCAATAGGGTAAACCTCCAAGAGAAAAGCTCCAAATACAATGACAATTATTGATTCACATTACATAACTTACTACTCTATAGATATATAGTCCTTTAGTATCTGAAGCATGAATAATTTTAAGGATCCATAGTTATTTAAAAGTGTATAAACCTTGGCAAATTTTACCACTTCTTAAAATGTCAACTATAAAATATTTGGCAATATATTTCTAAAAATATTTCAATTTATAAGGATTTTATATACTTTATATAATAATTTGGCGATTTTTAGAGTGAAAAATTTTTACCCCAACAAAATTGGGTGAAACATGGCTTCAAAAAATGCAAATTGGCGAATCTTTATTTGGAAAAAAACATGGAAAAATAGCCCATGGGATAAATTTTGCCCCTAAAATTTTCCTTGATCCAAAGGCCCAACTACTTGTGGCCTCGCTATTAATGAGGGTCAACCACCTAAGTGGCCTTTATTCAATAAGGAAGTCTCTTTTAAATTAAGATTCTACCTCCTAACTAACTAATGGGCCACATGGCCTTGTACATTAGTAAGTAGGGGGGGTTAAAGTAGGACCCTAACACATTCCAAGAAGAGAACATGGAAAGTTATTTTAATTTTAATATGAATATAATATATTTGAATTATTTGTATGCTTAACTAATCTGTATTGGATAATGAGTCTCATGTAGAGGTAAAACTTGAAGAAACATCAAAAGATTGTTTGGAATATGTGTGGAAAGAATGTAAAAGATTTATGGAAATGTTGCAAATAGAGGAATTAAGTGGACCAAAAGTTGCTTAATATGATGTTTTTCTTTGAATTTTTACTACAAATGTACTTCTTAACAATAATCTCTAAATTGTTACAAATATTTAATTTTGAGTTTGTTGAAGGTTGTCCACGGATTGACAAAGAAGGAATAGAAGGTTTTCCTAATAAGATGAAAATTACAAAGGATGCAAATGATGATGAATTTATCCTTAGATCATCTGAAGTGGTGTTGGAAATTAATGATAGGGAGAAAATATTTTATAAAACTATGAGGGATATAGTGGAAATAACATAGTGATGTTCTTTCCATTTATATTACAAAATCAATCTAGTGACTCCAAGAATAATGTTACACATAAACTATAGCTAACATATTTTGAGCAATAGTCAATGATAGCCATGATATTTGTAATAAAAAACATACAGTAACAAAAATCATTTAGAAGGTATTATTGGTAAGTATTTTTTTTTGTAATATGCATGCACTAGTCCAAATAAATACCAAATTATCTATCTATCTATCTATCTATATATCTATATAGATAGATAGATAGATAGATAGATATCACTTTTTAGGAAGAGTGATAATTTTTCAAGGATGATTGATGTGATATACAAAAAATGTCAATATGGATGTTGAAAAGGGTGTACAAGTGTATGGTAAAAAAAATTGATCATAATCACACAATGGGAGGAACCATCCCAACAATAACACACATCACACATACGTGTTCATTGACTTTTCCCAATGTAGAAAGAGTTTGATTATTACATAGAATATAAGTTTTCAATTATGTTTTTGTTATGGAAAAGAAAAGAAAAAATAACACATTAAAGAGATAAGATGGGACAATAAGGTAGAAAAGGGTCAATCGCTAAGTTTGTGAATAATTGATGTGTTTTATTTCTTAATATTTCATATTTTTTTATGTATATATTTTAATTGATGTACAATCATTCAAGAATGTTATTTAATAGTTTCTAGCATACAAAGGAGAGCTATCTAAACATTTGATTGGAACGGGATTTAGTATGGTTGTGAGTATATGTTGGAGTATCAAGGGCTAATTAAACAATTTGTAAGTAGTTATGTTGTTTTAATTCTTTATAACTAATAGAGAAAAATGAAACATTTAGTTATATATATGTTTGATCATGCTATATAAAATTAGTAAGGAAATAAAGTACAAAGTGATGCCAACATAAAATATTTTGAGAGATGGAATGATCCATGGCATTGAAAAAATGTGCATTGTTTATAAATCAATCAATTCTATGATACACTTTTTTATTTACACAATCATGGATATTATACTATAAATGTATATATACTCCTTACACTATTTATATTTTTGTAGATGGAACATGAAGGGGTTCAATGTAAAACTCAAACCAACCAACAAAACATTTCAAATAACCCAAGTACAATATGTGTGCACATGATGAAGAAATGAGGCATGCAAGCATATCAAGCATTGATAGTAGTTCCAATGATAAATAATAATCATTGAAATTGAATGTTACAAGTTGTATATTATGGAATGTTTTTTATGAAAATCAGAAATGTTGTTTAATGTAGATGTATTATTGCAATTAGAAACACCATGTTACCAATCACTGTAACAATTGTTTATTGACATTTTGAATACTGTAGGATAGATCTTTATAATGTCCCATTTTGTAACAAAGTGTCTCTTAGTCATATAATAAGAAGACCTTATTCTATTATGTTGTCCAATTTCATAAAATTTTGCATTGTAGATATAATTAATTGGTATATTTGTTAAAAAAATATAAATCATTATTGTTATAAAATATAGTTAATTTTCCAATAATTAATTGATATTTTGTAAACCAATAATTAAATGATATTTTGTAAAAATAAATAAAAATTACAGCATACTTGCAATGTGAAAAAAATCAATACTTAAACATATCATTTAATTTTATTCATTTGAACTAAATGGTTTGGTTTATACATATTTACACATTAAAGTATTAAGCATAAATGTGAGGAACTATAATAAAACCATTAATGTTCCTAATAACAACAAAACCATTGATACCTTTAATAATATTTGTATCAATGGCATTACTATTATCGTAATCATTATACAAACTTATAGTGCACACAATGATATATGCATGATTTCTTTCGCATATGTAATATGCATCAATGCTTTCATTATATAAAATATGCACCGAGGCTTGGTAATATATAATATACATCAATTATATATAATATATATTTTTAAAGCTCCAGTTCATATCAAGATGTTGAACACCGATGCATATTATTTATAAAAGTGCCTAGGTGCTTTCAATACCTAAAATACATACAAGAGATTAAAAAATGGTAATATATAATATACATCAATTATATATAATATAAATTTTTAAAGCTCCAGTTCATATCAAGATGTTGAACACCGATGCATATTATTTATAAAAGTGCCTAGGTGCTTTCAATACCTAAAATACATACAAGAGATTAAAAAATAAAAAATATGTTGTATGCATTGATTTTTAGTAAGGTATTTTTGAAGTACTAGTGTGTATAGCTTATTCATATGTAGTATATATAATTTTTGCACTAGTGTGTCATATTGATATATGGGGCTTCACTCAATAAAAAACTATCATAGCATGTTCATTCGTGGCATATGAAACAATATCCATAATTTCACTAAATATTGGAAAATACCTTCCAAAATCGTTTTTTTTAACCCCCTCCTATATGCCTTCCCAATTTAAAAAAACCCTTATTTTCACTATGTATCAATTTTTTCATTAACATTTTTTATACCCCTTTATATTTATACTTAGTATATTGATATGATACCTCTCTTATGACCCCACATGCATTCTACAATGCACCAGTATATTGATATGATACCCCTCTTATGACCCCACATGCATTCTACAATGCACCTTGCTTCTTTCGATGTATATTGTGGATGCACATTACTTCACCCACAATGCAATTACTCAACCACATATCATTATAATTTGCAACATCTAATGGTCTAATGAAGAGATAGGAGATCACTTCTTGTATGTCACTAGAGCCAATGCATAGAATACAACATTTAGATTGCATGTTGCAGTTCCTCAATCGCTGAATAAGCCTGTTGTGGGCTAGGTATCCAAGCCCCCAGGGCCTGTAACAAGATTTATGAGGATAAATTTAAACCTCCCAAGGCTTGTAATAGGCACGAGTGGTAGGGTATTCAAGCCCCCGAGGCCTATCGAGGGCCTATAACAAGCCCTGGAGGCTTAGAGCCTCCCAAGGCTATTGGTAACAACTGGCTGAATGCTATTGGTAACAATTGGATGTCAATGAAAGAAATAACTAGCTGAATGCTGAATGACGTATATGAATTGAGCAGTAATACAATTTTCTGGGAGAAAAGGTAAGGCAACATGAGAGAAGATGGTAATAGACCAAGATATTAATGAATAAGAGAAGAGTTTACATGCCTTAAACTATAGGTAATATACTCTACTCTAAGAGGATACCATATGCCTTCACCCAAAGTCCATGTATCCTTCTCTTGAACAATTATTTTCCAAGGTTTTAGGTTTTATTAAAAAATATTTGACATAGATAAAGGTGGAGAACTTGAGAAAGGGTGACTAGCAATAAAATATTGTTATTTTTTCCTTAGTCCTTTCAACCTTTATCTTCCACTCTCATTGACTCATAACACTATTTATATTTACTTGCTTCGTTTCAAAGATTTTTATAATATAAATGTATTGTTGATGCATAATGTAAAATATTATAATATAAATGTATTGTTGATGCATAATGTAAAATGTCATACTTCAAAATAAAAGATAAATCTGCATTTACAGTCTATTAGCACAATCATGATCAATAACAAACATTCTTCCATGTGTTGGAAAAATAAGGTAGGCATCAAGAAGAAAATTATATTGATTATTGATAGAATTTAAGATTTTGAACATTCAAAAGTTTTTAGATTGCCATTCCTTTCTCTAGTGGAATTGTGTTTATCTTCCAAATAAAAAAATTGTTATATTTTGAATTTTCTCTAGTTATACAATATCTAATGAAAAATGTTATAATTTAACTATAGATACAAATTTTTCTATGTTTGACAAAGTTTTCCATATTATTTTGAAGATTAAATGTTGACTGTGTAAAAAATTTATAGATTTATTGTTTTTTAATGTTTTTTTTTTTAACCTACAGTTTACCAAACTACCAAATAATTCCTTGGAATAATGGACTTGGCCTCATATTCCCAATCTCACAACAATTATTTTGAATTTGTTTGCATCAATTTTTTAAGTTTTATTCTATGTACATATAGCCTTTATTGATAAGTTTTTTCATGAAAGGGGTCATTTGCTGAAATTATGGGCTCATCCCATGAAAATTGCATTTATTTGATTTTATATATTTTACATGTCAACTACAAACTTGAGCCTATGGACATTGGACATGATTATAGATATCATCTTTACAAATTTGCACCTATATTTTCATCTTAGACAAAGTTTATATGACAAAGTTATGCCTGAAATATTTTTCCCCTTTAGCTTTCAATATTTCTTTAACAATAGATTTCATATTATTTGATTTGCAACAATAGATTTCATATTATTTTATTTGCAACGCCTTAGTCTTTTTCTTCTTCTATAACATGGGTGTACATGGGATAATTTCTCTCACCTCCTTTCCATATTTTTGGAAAAGATGGATAGTAGTAGACCCAAAATTGAAGCTATAATGGGATGGCCTACTCCAATAAATGTTTTGAATGTGAGATCATCCATGGATCTTGTTAATTATTATAGAAAAATGATTTAGGGATCAACTTGTATGGAATATATGATTGCATCTCCCCAAAATAAAATGAAGGCATTTGGATGGACATAGTGTTTTCAAGATAATAGGCATTTACAACATACAAAGCAATGAACATAATACACATTAACATTAAAGAAGTTTCTAGATTGCATGGGATATCAAACGCACTTGTGTTTGATAAAATCTATAATTCACATTGATTTTTGGAAGATATTATTCTAGGGATTTGGTACATAAACTGAATTTCAGTACAACACACTATTCACAATTTTAGGGATAGATAAGGTGAACCAAGTCATTGATAGACAAAATGTCCAAGTAGAAAGAATATTTATATTTTATGGAGTTTGCATATCACATAGACATCATGTCTTGTTGGGGACTAGCCCAATTGAATATTTTGATGGAAAGAAATACAATAAGCCAATAAGTTAGGGTAACTCAATTAAGAGAGCAATTCTTTGGCTTGAATTAAGAAATGAAGAAATAAGTCCTTAAAAATAAAGACAAATTTATTTTTTCTAAAGAATATTAATTTTTCAAATATTTTAATTACTAACAAACATGTAAATGAACATGGACCAATTAAAAAAAAAGGAATGCTTTGACTATACAACCTTATACTATCTATTGTTTGTTCTATTTACATTAATTTTTGGAAGATATTATTCTAGGGATTTAGTAGATAACTGACTTTCAATACAATATACTACTCATAAATTGATAGATAGAGAATGTGAACCAAGTTATTAATAGAAAAAATGTCCAAGTGGAAAGAATATGTATATGGGAAGGAGTTTGCATATAACATAGACATCATGTCTTCTTGGGGATTAGCCTAATTGAAGATTTTGATGGAAAGAAATACAATAAACTAATAAGTTGGGATAACTCAATTAAGAGGACCATTTTTTGGCTTGAATTACGAAATAGATAAATAAGTCCTTAAAAATAAAGAAAAACATGAAAGCACTTTAAGATATGGAAATAATATTAATATGCAAAACAGATTCAATGTTGTGGATCATGTATTTCTTAAAGTGATAAAAAAAAAACTCATTGAAGGTTGGAAGTTGGGCCAAGCTTACACCTAAACAATTTACATTTTAAAAGTCATAATTAAAATATGACTAGTTGAATGTAAACTTGTATTGTTTGTTAATATAAAAAATAACAATATGGTTATGTATTTTTGTTAAATAAATATGTATACTATCCTAGCCAAGCCATGTAATTGATTTGGATTTCATCCCTAATGAAACGAAGATGAAAATTCTAAACCATAAGAAAGTAAAGTGTTTTTTTGGTAAAAGTACAATATTGACCCTACAAAGGCTATAATGAACATTCTAGATCATAAGAAATTAAAGTTTTTATGGGTAAAAGTCGAGTATTGGCCCTACATTGTTGATGAGGCTATATGGGCACTAGAAGATACATGAAGGAGGCATGCCCAATTTGTTTAACATTGATATTGCTATGACGTCAATGCTAATCTAATGAGAGGAGAATGTGATACTCTAGTTTGGTATAAAATATGTGTTTATAGTTGCTTTGATGGAGCAGCAATTGGTCAGAGATGTGGGAGAGCTTTTCATATAATTTTTATATCTCAAGTGGATATGGTTCGAATTCAAAGATGGAATTATTGGGGTTGTGGGGCATACTCAAGGTGGCTATGATGTGTGGGTTGGGTTCATTTAAGATCTATGGTGATTCTATGTTCATCATAAAGTGGGATAAGGGACTATTAAAGATGAAGGCTTTACATCTAAAGCATTGGAGCGATAGGGTGAGGTCCTCGATGGATTGGTTTTATGTTCTCATTAGGGAACATAATGATGTGGCAGATTCATTTTCAAAACTAGCACTGGATGGGGATGTCGGAACACTCTTTTGGGAAGAATGGGTTGAAGGCATAAACACACAAAATGGCTCGGTTTTCTTTATGGATGAGGCTGTATAGATCTTTCCAGCTGAATGGAACAGTCAATTGGTTTTCATTTTGCCATTTTGTTAATATCTGGTTAATGATTGTTTATCATGTTTTAGTGATGAAGTATTCTTGGCTATGAGCCATTAATTTGAGCAATCTGATACAAATATGCTTTCTGGACTGAATGTACTTTTTTATTTATTATATAAATAACAATAGTGCTGTATTTTTTACCTCTGAAAAAAAAATAATGATAATGAATTAGCGTGATGCCTAGACTTAATTGAAGTGTTGAATTTCATAGCATGGTCGTTTTGATACATTGAGTACTTATATAGTCATGCTCATAAATCTACCATCAAAATATAAACTATCACAAGGAGACTATTTTTTTTTAAACCATGAGAACAACAACCTTCCAATAGTATATCCAATAGCCACCAAGTCAGATATACCAATAACTTATGATTCAACATGAATGAAAACTTCCAGTATCACAAGAAGGCTATTAACCCTCAAATAAAAAAGGAAAGAGACTATTGTTCCACCCACGGCCATGGCATGGGATGCTCCTGAGACTATTGTCCACCCACGGCCATGGCATGGGATGCTCCTGCTTAAAAGCTGTTGAAAGAAGTCGTTATCAATTCACTTTACCTCGAGTTTTATCGCATAGCGTACCCTTGGATAGAAGATATTATGACGAGAAGAAGTCAAAGATGTCGGCACAGCCATTATAAACAGCAGCGTTTGATTGTGAGATGTCTAGTGGAAATTTTCCATTGGACGGTTCCATTAAGAGCTGCAGGGAGATTGATGGTGAGATGTTTACAACGGCCCTTACTTATTTGGTGAAGAATTCAATGGACTGTAATAATGAAAGCAATATTTTCAAGAATTCAATGGACTGTAAATATGAAAAGCAACAATTTGGAGTGAAAAAATGCGTGCATTCTCGAAGCCCTAACACTTCCGTTGTTTCACGGACACCACTGCGATAGGTCCAAGTGACAATTCGGATCGCTTAACCTTGAACCAAATATAAAGTGTCACAGCCAAAACCTTCATATTTCCATAGAATATTGAGCTACAATTTACGGCGTTTTGCAAACTTTCTCCGGGTGTCATAATGTAACACTAATTCTAAACTTTCTCACGGATTCTAAACTTTCTCCGGGTGCCTTTTCTTACAGTCATTATAGCTTTAATAATTATTTGTAAGTAAGAAAAAAAAACATATTCAAATTCTTGAATAAGAAAGTACATTGCCAAAATTGTTTATCATATTCCAAAATGAGTTTACTATCATCAAAAAGAATAACATTGCTGGAAACAAGAATCTACACTATTTTCCTTTAAAAACATATCAAAATAACTCCACATGTAAGAGAGATATCAATCATCCATATAACCATCCACAAAACTCAAAAATACTATGAAAAAACTACAACATAAAAGTATTGAAGGAGTTTCTGTTTGTCACAAATGACTCCCTGTGTTCTTCCCATATGATGATACCTTCCTCCTTTGAAACGGCTTCGTTTGAGAGAGATATTGAGTGATTTGCATACTAAAAACCATAACTGTTTAGTATAATGACAAAAGACTAATTTATGCTCAAAAGATTCCCCATTTTCCATACATAGAGCACAAACATTTGGACATATCAAACCTCTGTGAATGAGGTTATCCACAATCTTCAAACAATTCTAGAAAGAAAGCCAAATAAAACATTTGATTTTTAATTACACATGCCACTTCCATAATTTCTGAAACCACCATTTTGGCACATTGACATTATGTTCTTGAACAACTACCCAATATGCGGACTTTGCCAAAATATGACCCAAGGAAGCATTTGGAAACCAAATAAGAGAGTCATTTTAATAACTAAGTCTGAGACCTATAGAATTTAGAAGTGATATATAGTTATTCTATTCCTTTGCCCAATGACTCCTCAGTCAACCAATAAGAACCAGTGTAGTGGTGCCAAACTTTATTTTTAATAATATTGCTCTCTTTTGCTTTGGTGATTTTAATTAACTGAAAATGCAATATGCAATTTACTAGTATTAGGGTTTGTGGAGACTATAATATTCCATTTAATCATTACTTGAATTATATTTGATTGACAACAACCTCCATGATTAATTTTGATAAAATATAAAGAAAACAAGCTACAAAGAAAAACATTGATAAAATCGTTAGTGCATACTTAGTAATTAATATCGCCATAAACGTTTATAACTACAAGTATGCGCTAAGAATTGTCACAACTTATCTAAAACGTGAAAAGACATCCCTTCAATATTTATTACTACTTTCTTACTAGGAATATGAGTGATGGAGGGTTTGTTTCTCTTTAGTAACCCTAGCTAGGGGTTGCTTCTTTATTGCAGATCACTTGGAGTCAGCCTTCCACTAGGAAGGCTTAGTGCTAACCAAGTGAAAAAGTGGGAATTTCTTACTCTTGGTTTATTTGTTTTCATTGTGGTTTCTTTTCTTGATTGTTATTATTCTTTGTTTATTTTTTGCTTTATGGTGGGTAGCCCCTTTTTTATTCCTGCTAGGCCACAAAGTTGTTCGCCAAGTGGAACATTTGGGTGGTAGGTGGTCTAGGTCACATCGTAATGACACTAAAGTGAAATGTGGATATGATGTATTAGTCTCTTCGGCAAGCCATGTTTGGGTTGATGGTGCATGTACTGATTCACCCAAGTTGCGTAGGTTTTGGGTAAACCCTAATTTTCAGGTTGATTACTCAAGCCCTGGAGGTGCAGGGGATTTTGACCCTAAATCAGAATCTATAAGGTTTCTGGTGGACTTCAAGGCTTCTAAGCGGGCGAGTGAAAAGGTTGTTGTTCACGATGCACATTCTTTTGATTTTCAAGTGGATTCTCTGTCTTTGATACTACAGGATTTAGGTCCTTCACATTTGGGGCCTCCTTAGGATTATCCCTCTAGGGATCGGGGTGTGGTTGAAGATTTCTCTCAGATGAAGAGAGTATTGAAGGGGGACCTGGTTGAGAATTGTAGGAACCTAAAGAGTCAAGAGGTTAAAAAAGGGTGGCTGCATTATGCTTTCGGTAAGGATATCACCCTCAATATGGTCATCAAGTTATCCACATGGACTCTATTGGTAAAATTCAAGTTCATTAAGATTGCCTGGCTTGAAATTATGGACTGGGTGTCGAAAAAATGGAAGCCAATAATAAACTATTCCCCTCGGGTTACTATGCTTGTTAATGGATGGGTTTTTTTCAATTTCCTCTCTAAAGAAAGCTTGCTAAAAATATTTGAGAGGTATTTGGTTATTGGTACAGGTTCTTTGGTACTTTGTAAGTGGCATTCTGGGTTCAATCCTTGGAAACAAAAACATAAAAGGCACCACATATGGGTTCTATTGATGGGTTTTCCTTTGCATTGTTGGTTCTTTGAAGATTTCAAGGAAATGGAAAACTCCATTAGATGGTTTATCCTTGTTGAAGAAGATACTCATATGGCTTTTGACCAAAGGTTGTCGAGGGTTGTGGTTGACTTGGATGTTTCAGGGGGGTTTTTGGAGGAGGTTGAGGTTATTTGTGTGGAAGGATGTTTTATTCAAAGGCTCAATTATTGGAGGGTGTCATTTCATTGTTTGCGTAATCATGATACTAGTCACCTCAGGCACAATTTGACCTAAGGATTCTGTGATGGAAATTCTAGTGCATTTTGATTCTACTTCCTCATCAAGAGAGTCTAATGATTTGGGATCCATTGTCAAATTTCCTCTTCAATTGGATTTGGACTCGGCTTCTTTTTTTATGGATAAGTTCAAAAGAATCCTTCTTATGCTATTAAAATTGATTTCCTAAGATTATATTTTTAGTAATGTGCCTGTTAGTACTGATATTTTGTGATATAAAAGATACCTCTTCCGAGTTCAATAAGGTGATCTTCCTAGTTTATTAATCCCTCAGGAGATAAAGAAACCAAAAAAAGAGTTGAGTGCAAGCTTCAACATGATCGGAGGCTAGCATTTAGGGGCCCTACAAAGAGCGCTTAGGTGTTAGAAATGTTGAGCCATTAGATTGGGATGGATCTAATGGTCCGGAGACCAAGAGCACCCATAAAATGAAAGTCAATTAGCTCTAAAAATTGTACATGCAAATTAGAATGAGTGTGGGATAGGTCAATAGTGGAGATATAAAATGCGCCTATAAGATGCGCCTTTCCAAAAAGTGACATGAGGGCATGTTGTCCTCAAAACCACTGAGGACACATGCTTATTTATGATTGACCGTGCCTCCTTGAGAGCAATTTTCTCATACTACCCTTCATATGCGCGTTACCATTTTGGGAAACCATAATTGGTATCTGCTAGTGATGAGACATAAAGCACGGTATAGCTATTCCTATCCCTCGTCTTCCATCTAGCAAGTGGCTCACAAAGCCATTTCAACCTCATATGGTTAGTTGTGGAATCTGAAGTGGAAAATTGTACTCCCAAGAGAATAAAAATATATTCTCCCACCTTTTAAGAAGTCATTTCTATTTCAACTCGAACATGCTCTCAAAAACCCTAGTGTACCAGCTTATTGTATGCAGGAAGCCAGCCAGTCCATGTTAGCGGCCAAACCATTCCAACTCAGTCGTCATCCAACATCTAGTTATTTCTTATGGTTAGTGATACCCAACCTTTCGCTTATGCCATTGCTTGTTAGATAATTCTAAAAATCCCTAAATTTTGTAAATTTTCCCTAATAACTAGTGAAGCTACTGAACCAATTTTTCACCCAAAATGGCTTCTAAACCTAAATTTTAGCTCCCAAAGCCTCATTTCTTAGGTTAGGAACACGTTTATGACCATGAAGATGATGTTTTTGATACCATAATCACCAACTTAGACCTGAATGAAACTATCAGAGAGTCTAAAGCCCTAGCTATGGATGACGAAGATAAACTCAGCCTGTTGAAATCAAATTTGGCTCTAACTATATGCCCTAGGTTAGTGGTCTTTCCCAAAGTTGTAACCTAGTGCTCAAAGCATCATTCCCCCACTAAACGAGCAATTATTTCCTTGGATATGTGAAAACCCCTATGTTACATCATTGCGGATTCACTCAAACCGAACATCTGCATTCCTAAATCTTTAGCCCCTTATCATTTCAATGTAAAGCCCTATCAAGTGCCTTCCATAATATCAGGCCATTAGAGGGTCACCATTTTTTTTCTCAACACTTAGAACCTGGCATGGCCCTACCTACAATTCCACCTCCTTACTATACTATAGTTTTATTTGAGAATTCCAGAAAGGTTATTTCTATCCTTTGCACTATCGTAGGCTTGGAAAATGACAATTATGTGTCAGATATAAGGATCTAACCAAACTAGCTTACCTATCTATGCAACAATAACATATCATAGTAAATAAGAACATAAAGAGAATAGGAGAAAAGAATACACTAGATATACGTGGTTCACCCAATTGAGCTACGTCCACGGGAAGGTAGACTTCTATTATCTACAAAATATCTCCCTCAAGCTTACTGAGAGCAGCGCGAATAACCCCAATACAATATATGATCCACAATGGATGATCCACAAATGATGAATGGATGATTCACAAATGAATGAATGTGATAGACTCCCTTGACTCTATTATATACCAAGAGATGAGGAGGAATTAATCTCACATATTACATGTGGGATAATATAATTCTCCATAATAACATGTCTTTATATAATAATGAATATCAAGAGTGTATTTTACCATAATGAATATGGGATAAATGTATTACGCTTTTACATAAGATTGTGGATTTCTTCTGACATAATGCAAAGACATTATAACCTTCCAAGGAATTTAAAATATTCCAACACTCCCCCTTAATAATGGATGGGATAAAATCCCAGTAACAAGGAAGGAAGGAGTCATTACTGCTCCCCCTTGATGACAACTTCCAGAAGAACCAATGCTGCAAATAAGAAGAATACTTCGGATGATAGAATTTGATGAAGAACAACCGCTTCTCACTGAATCATGAAAATGCACTCAAACCAAGTTGTATGATGAAATGCCAACAAGATGCCCTGATCTAAAGAGAAGCCTTTATCACTACTAGATCCAATAGATGTCGAGAACATGTGATGCAATCCAACAACAAGGTGCCCATATCTAAAGAGAAGTCGTCATGGCTACTAGATCCACAAGATGCCTAGATCACCACAAGAATCATCAGAACCATAACTGATAGCTGAAGAACTATGATATAACTTCCACACCAGTGTACAGATACCTTCTGGCAACTGATACAATAGAACATGCGGCTAAGAACACCACAACATTGTACAAAAATACCCAGATGTCCAATACACATGCGGATATCAGACATTCTTCCAATCAAGGTGCAATATAAATATCTGTAGAAGACCTCACACATCGAAGGGACAAGACCCCAATGGTCTACACATCAAAAATTATATCATATAGATGAGCATCATGACTTTAACAGTAGAAGATGGTGCTTCATTATTTCTGGAATAAGGTGAAATCCTAAACAGAAAACTTATCTGCATAAGAACTTCCAAGATTAAAGGATATAAAGATCAGAAAATAAAGTTGCTCCTAAATGAAAATGCTTATACACGAAAGGTTAGAAAACATCATATAAAAAATAGAAACATAATATGATCAAATAAAAGATTAACTTGCTCATTTAAGGAAAATAAAGTTACTTTTACAAATTAAGTGTCAACCACAACATTAAAATAGTGAGAGCCTAATATTTCACTAAAATATATGAAAAATTTATACATCAAGAAAATAATCTTAAGCATAGGTTCATTTCTTATTAGTATGATGTTAATATGCAAGAAATGAATGCCCTGAAAATGTCAATGCTTCCATATATGAACATTAGAGACAAGAAAGACATGTCAATGCTTCCATATAGGAACGTTAGAGACAAGTAAGAGCAATCTATAACCTCTGCAATCATAAGAATATAAATCCCATTGCAACAAGAACAAGGTGCTCATGACAAATATTTCAAGACTATAAGATTGCTCAAATCCATATAAATATTGAGTAAAAGATGATCGAAATAAACATGACATGAGATATATGAAAATAAATAAATAAAAAGTTTAATATGATAAACAAATAGAAAATTATGATCAACTCATGATATCACTTATAAAAATTTATGAATGACAAGTCACTAATGGCCTTAATCATGGGTTCATTTCTTGTTAATACTATGTAAATATGGAAGAGATGAAATGCCATGGAAATGTCAATGCTTCCATATAGGAATGTTAGAGACAAATAACACAGGAACTAGATACAATCTCTGCAATACATGAGAAAGAAACTATATCCCAATTAAAGAACTTATGACAAGTCAAAAAATATGATATCACATAGAGTCAAGAACATGAATTTACTCAAGAAATTAATTAGCAAGAGCATATAATGATCATAAAGATATTCTTATAAAACAATGAAATTGCTTTTACACAAAGGTAAGCAATAACATATAAATAAAGCAAATAATGATCAAAAGATAACACATATGAGCTTGTTCTTATAAAAATTGCTTTTATAAACATGACATGAGTAGAAATAAATATGATTAAACAAAAAATAACAAATTAGTTATTAAATATCCTGTTAAAAATATTAAGCATTAGATGGTTGATAGCTATCATCATGACAAAATACTAGAGATTTGTGCCCCTAAAATATGCCAATGTTTCTATATAGAAATATATCTCAAGAACAAGAAATAATCTCTTAATAAACATGATTATAAGCAAAACCTAAATGGAAAAAATGAATAACATGAAACTTAAATACTTTACCGTACTAATCTGAATCTGCAAAAAACACAGTTAGAAAAAAATAGTAAAGAAAAGAGAAACTTTTACTTACAACCCTTTTGATTGAGTGACCAAGCTTTTCCAGACTTCTATTTTATTCGCGTAGGTGGATCTAGAACAACTTTTCTAGTTCAAAAAATAGGTTATATAAATGCTCCAATAAAAAATGACCGAGTTATGGTCATGCGCGAGTCTACCAATAGGAAACCTGTGCACATACACTGATATGTGCGGGTTCTTCTCAGCAAAAGTCGTGAGTACGCACGGGTTGATAGTAGAGTCAGCTGTGGGTGCACTTGTTGCGGTGTAGAGGAGTCACGGCTATGCACGGGTATCTATACTGTGAGGTTGCGGGTCTGTCAAAGCATGTGCTATTTCAACACAAGAATAGTCGTGGGGTCCAGTATAAGGCCGAAAACAGTGTCGAATCTACCGAAGACGGAAACCTGCACAAAGTATACCAAACATGGACGAAAAATTCCATTTTGACAACCAGAAGATAGATCTCCTTGAGGAGAATCATAAAATCATATAGATCTACACAAAAAACATCAAGAAAACCTTGAAAAATTTCTGCAAAAGTCTACACAATAAGGTTAGGGTTAGAAATAAAAAACTACATAAATATGCCCAGATCTGAAGAGAATCCTAATGGCTACCAGATAGAAAGAAAATCTACAAGAAATAATCAATTCCAAAATGATAAAATATTGTTTGAAAGAAATAGAAGGTGTTAGATCATATCAACAAGCTCTGATACCATAATATCTCCCTCAAACTTACAAGAGAGCAATTTGATGAAGAACAACCGCTTCTCAGTGAATCATGAAATTGCTCTCGAACCAGGTTGTATGATGAAATACCAACAAGATTCCCATATCTAAAGAGAATCCTAATGGCTACCAGATAGAAAGAAAATCTACAAGAAATAATCAATTCCCAAATGATAAAATATTGTTTGAAAGCAATAGAAGGTGCTAGATCATAGCAACAAGCTCTAATACCATGTCAAAGATATGGATCTAACTAAACTAGCTTACCTATCTATGCAACAATAACATATAGCAGTAAATAAGAATAGAAAGAGAACAAGAGAAAAGAGTACACCAGATATACGTGGTTCACCCAATTGGGCTACGTCCATGGGATGGTAGTCTTCTATTTTCTCCAGAATATCTCCCTCGAGCTTACTGAGAGCAATGCCAATAACCCCAATACAATATATGATCCACAATGGATGATCCAAAAAGGATGAATGGATGATTCACAATTGAATGAATGTGAGAGTCTCCCTTGACTCTATTATATACGAAGAGATGAGGAGGAATTACTCTCACATATTACATGTGGGATAATATAATTCTCCATAATAACATCTCTTTATATAATAATGAATATTAAGAGTATATTTTACCATAATGAATATGAGATAAATGTATTATGCTTTTACATAAGTTTGTGGATATCTTCCAACATAATACAAAGATATTATAACCTTCCAAGGAATATAAAATATTCCAACACTCCCCCTTAATAATGGCTGGGAGAAAATCCCACTAACAAGGAAGGAAGGAGTCATTACTGCTCCCCCTTGACAACAACTTCCAGAAGAACCAAAGCTGCAAATAAGAAGAATACTTTGGATGATGCAATTTGATGAAGAACAACCGCTTCTCAATGAATCATGAAATTGCACTCGAACCAGGTTGTATGATGAAATACCAACAAGAAGCCCAGATGTAAAGAGAAGCCTTTATGGCTAGTAGATCCAACAGATGTCGAGAACATGTGACGCAATCCAACAGCAAGGTGCCCAGATCTAAAGAGAAGTAATCATGGCTACTAGATCCACAAGATGCCTAGATCACCACAAGAATCATCAAAACCATAACTGATAGTTGAAGAACTATGATATAACATCCACACCAGTGTACAAAAATACCTAGATGGCCAATACACATGCAGATAGTAGACAGTCTTCCAATCAAGGTGCAATATAAATATCTGTAGAAGACCTCAAACATCGAAGGAACAAGACGCCAATGGTCTACACATTGAAAATGATATCATACAGATGAACATAATTACTTTAACAGTGGAAGATGGTGCTTCATTATTTCTGGAATAAGGTGAAAGCCTAAACAAAAAACTTATCTGCTCAAGAACTTCCAAGATTAAAGCATATAAAGATCAGAAAATAAAGTTGCTTATATATGAAAATGCTTATACACGAAAGGCTAGCAAACATCATATAAAAAATGGCAACACAATATGATCAAATATAAGATTAACTTGCTCATTTAAGGAAAATGAAATTACTTTTACACATTAAGTGTCAGCCATAACATATAAATAGTGAGAGCCCAAGATTTCACTTAAATATATGAAAACTTTATTCATCAAGCAACTAATCTTAAGCATAGGTTCATTTCTTATTAGTATGATGTTATAATGCAAGAAATGAATTCCCTGGAAATGTCAATGCTTTCATATATGAACGTTAGAGACAAGAAACACATGTCAATGCTTGCATATAGGAACGTTAGAGACAAGTAAGAGCAATATAACCTCTGCAATCATAAGAATAGAAATCCCATTGCAACAAGAACAAGGTGCTCATGACAAGTATTTCAAGATTATAAGATTGCTAAAAGCCATATAAATATTGAGTAAAAGATGATCGAAATAAACATGACATGAGATATATGAAAAAAAAAAACATTTGTCAAGGTGCTCAGGACAAATATTTCAAGATTATAAGATTGCTCAAAGCCATATAAATATTGAGTAAAAGATGATCGAAATAAACAAGACATGAGATATATGAAAACAAATATAAAAAAATGTTTAATATGATCAACAAATAGAAAATTATGATCAACTCATGATATCACTTATAAAAATTTATGAATGAAAAGTCACTAATGTCCTTAATCATGGGTTCATTTCTTGTTAATACTATGTAAATATGGAAGAGATGAAATGCTCTGGAAATGTCAATGCTTCCATATAGGAATGTTAGAGACAAATAACATAGGAACTAGATACAATCTCTGCAATACATGAGAACGAAACTATATCCCAATTAAATAACTTATGACACGTAAAAAAATATGATATCACATAGATTCAAGAACATGAATTTACTCAAGAAAATAATTAGCAAGAGCATATAATTATCATAAAGATATTCTTATAAAACAATGAAATTGCTTTTACACAAAGGTAAGCAATAACATATAAATAAAGCAAATAATGATCAAAAGATAACACATATGAGCTTGTTCTTATAAAAATTGCTTTTATAAACATGACATGATTAGAAATCGATATGATTAAACAAAAAATAACAAATTAGTTATTAAATATCTTGTTAAAAATATTAAGCATTAGATGGTTTATAGCTATCATCATGACAAAATACTAAAGATTTGTGCCCCAAAAATATGCCAATGTTTCCATATAGAAATATATCTCAAGAACAAGAAATAATCTCTTAATAAACATGATTATAAGCAAAACCTAAATGGAAAAAATGAATAACATGAAACTTAAATACTTTACCGTACTAATCTAAATTTGCAAAAAACACAGTTAGAAAAAAACAGTAAAGAAAAGAGAAACTTTTACTTACAACCCTTTTGATTGAGTGCCCAAACTTTGCCAGACTTCTGTTTTGTTCGCGTAGGTGGATCCATAACAGCTTTTCTAGTTCCAAAAATAGGTTATATAAAAGCTCCAGTAAAAAATGACCGAGTTATGGTCATGCACGAGTCTGCCAATAGGAAACCTGCACACATACACTAATATGTGCGGGTTCTTCTCAGCAAAAGTCGCGAGTATGCACGGGTTGACAGTAGAGTCAGCTGTGGGTGCATGTGTTGCAGTGTAGAGGAGTCACGGCTATGCGTGGGACTTTATACTGTGAGGTCGGGGGTCTATCGAAGCATGCACTAGTTCAACACAGGAATAGTCATGGGGTCCAGCATAAGCCCGAAAACAGTGTCGAATCTGCCGAAGATGGAAACCTGCACAAAGTATACCAAACATGGACGAAAAATTCCGTTTTGACAACTAGAAGATAGATCTCCTTGAGGAGAATCATAAAATCATATAGATCTACAAAAACAACTTCAAGAAACCCTTGAAAAATTTCTGCAAAAGTCTACACTATAAGGTTACGGTTAGAAATAAAAAACTGCATAAATATGCCTAGATCTGAAGAGAAGCCTAATGGCTACCAGATAGAAAGAAAATCTACAAGAAATAATCAATTCCAAAATGATAAAATATTGTTTGAAAGAAATAGAAGGTGTTAGATCATAGCAACAAGCTTTGATACCATAATATCTCCCTCAAACTTACAAGAGAGCAATTTGATGAAGAACATCCGCTTCTCAGTGAACATGAAACTGCACTCGAACCAAGTTGTATGATGAAATACCAACAAGATTCCCATATCTAAAGAGAATTCTAATGGATACCAGATAGAAAGAAAATCTACAAGAAACAATCAATTTCCAAATGATAAAATATTGTTTGAAAGCAATAGAAGGTGCTAGATCATAGCAACAAGCTCTGATACCATGTCAAAGATATGGATCTAACTAAACTAGCTTAGCTATTTATGCAA
Organism: Larix kaempferi; assembly: GCA_027924585.1. Classification (NCBI taxonomy): domain Eukaryota; kingdom Viridiplantae; phylum Streptophyta; class Pinopsida; order Pinales; family Pinaceae; genus Larix; species Larix kaempferi. Next base: position 4,621,329 of record BSBM01000309.1, read on the forward strand.
CAATAACATATCGCAGTAAATAAGAACAGAAAGAGAACAAGAGAAACGAGTACACCAGATATATGTGGTTCACCCAATTGGGCTACGTCCACGGGATGTTAGTCTTCTATTTTCTCTAGAATATCTCCCTCGAGCTTACTGAGAGCAATGCCAATAACCCCAATACAATATATGATCCACAATGGATGATCCACAAAGGATGAATGGATGATTTACAATTGAAAGAATGTGAGAGTCTCCCTTGACTCTATTATATACGAATATATGAGGAGGAATTACTCTCACATATTACATGTGGGATAATATAATTCTCCATAATAACATCTCTTTATATAATAATGATTATTAAGAGTATATTTTACCATAATGAATATGAGATAAATGTATTACGCTTTTACATAAGATTGTGGATATCTTTTGACATAATACAAAGACATTATAACCTTCCAGGGAATATAAAATATTCCAGCACTCCCCCCTTAATAATGGCTGGGAGAAAATCCCACTAACAAGGAAGGAAGGAGTCATTATTGCTCCCCCTTGATGACATCTTCCAGAAGAACCAAAGCTGCAAATAAGAAGAATACTTTGGATGATGGAATTTGATGAAGAACAACCGCTTCTCAATGAATCATGAAATTGCACTCGAACCAGGTTGTATGATGAAATGCCAACAAGATGCCCAGATCTAAAGAGAAGCCTTTATGGCTACTAGATCCAACAGATGTCGAGAACATGTGACGCAATCCAACAGCAACGTGCCCAGATCTAAATAGAAGTCCTCATGGTTACTAGATCCACAAGATGCCTATATCACCACAAGAATCATCAGAACCATAATTGATAGCTAAAGAAATCTGATATAACATCCACACCAGTGTACAGATACCTTCTGAAGAATGATACAACAGAACATGTGGCTAAGAACACCACATCAGTGTACAAAAATACCCAGATGACCAATACACATGCAGATAGTAGACATTCTTCCAATCAAGGTGCAATATAAATATCTGTAGAAGACCTCAAACATCGAAGGAATAAGATCCCAATGGTCTACACATCGAAAATGATATCATACTGATGAACATATTGACTTTAATAGTAGAAGATGGTGCTTCATTATTTCTGGGATAAGGTGAAAGCCTAAACAAGAAACTTATCTGCACAAGAACTTCCAAGATTAAAGCATATAAAGATCAGAAAATAAAGTTGCTCATATATGAAAATTCTTATACACGAAAGGTTAGCAAACATCATATAAAAAATGGCAACATAATATGATCAAATATAATATTAACTTGCTCATTTAAGGAAAATGAAGTTACTTTTACACATTAAGTGTCAGCCATAACATATAAATAGTGAGAGCCCAAGATTTCACTTAAATATATGAAAACTTTATTCATCAAGCAACTAATCTTAAGCATAGGTTCATTTCTTATTAGTATGATGTTATAATGCAAGAAATGAATTCCCTGTAAATGTCAATGCTTCCATATATGAATGTTAGAGACAAGAAACACATGTCAATGCTTCCATATAGGAACGTTAGAGACAAGTAAGAGCAATATAACCTCTGCAATCATAAGAATATAAATCCCATTGCAACAAGAACAAGGTGCTCATGACAAATATTTCAAGATTATAAGATTGCTCAAAGCCATATAAATATTGAGTAAAAGATGATCGAAATAAACATGACATGAGATATATGAAAAAAAATAAAAAAATGTTTGATATGATCAACAAATAGAAAATTATGATCAACTCACGATATCACTTATAAAAATTTATGAAATGACAAGTCACTAATGGTCTTAATCATGGGTTCATTTCTTGTTAACACTATGTAAATATGCAAGAGATGAAATGCACTGGAAATGTCAATGCTTCCGTATAGGAATGTTAAAGACAACCAACACATGTCAATGCTTCCATATAGGAATGTTAGAGACAAATAGCACATGAACTAGATACAATCTCTGCAATACATGAGAAAGAAACTATATCCGAATTAAAGAACTTATGACAAGTCAAAAAAATGATATCACATAGATTCAAGAACATGACTTTACTTACGAAATTAATTAGCAAGAGCATATAACAATCATAAAGATATTCTTATAAAGCAATGAAATTGCTTTTACACAAAGGTAAGCAATAACATATAAACAGAGCAAATAATGATTAGAAATCAACATGATTACACAAAAAAGAACAAATTAGCTATTAAATATCTCATTAAAAATATTAAGCATTAAATGGTTTATAGCTATCATCACGACAAAATACTAGAGATCTATGCCCCTAAAAGATGCCAATGTTTCCATATAGAAATATATCTCAAGAACAAGAAATAATCTTTTAATAAACATGATTAGAAGAAAAACCTAATTGAAAAAAATGAATAACATAAAACTTAAGTACTTTACCGTACTGGTCTGAATCTGCAAAAAACACAGTTAGAAAAAAAACAGTAAAGGAAAGAGAATCTTTTACTTACAACCCTTTTGATTGAGTGCCCGGACTTGCCCAGAATTCTATTCTGTTTGCGTAGGTGGATCCAAAATAGCTTTTCCAGTTCCAAAAATAGGTTATATTAAAAAATCCAGTAAAAAATGACTGAGTTATGGTCATGTGCGGGTCTGCCAACAAGAAACCTATGCACATACACTGATATGTGCGGGTTCTTCTCAGTAAAAGTCGTGGGTACATGCGGCTTGACAGTAGAGTCAGCAGCGGGTGCACATGTTGCGGTGTAGAGGAGTCGCGGCTATGTGTGGGTGTCTGTACTGTGAAGTTGCGGGTCTATCGAAGCATGCACAAGTTCAACATAGGAAGAGTCGCGGGTGTCCAGTATAAGGATGAAAACAATGTCGAATCTACCGAAGACGGAAACTTGCACAAAGTCTACTAAACATGGACGAAAAATGCCATTTTGACAACCAAAAGATAGATCTCCTTGAGGAGAATCATAAAATCCTATAGATCAACAAAAGAAACATCAAGAAACACTTGAATTTTTTTTGCAAAAATCTACACAATAAGGTTAGGGTTAGAAATAAAAAACTGCATAAATATGCCCAGATCTAAACAGAAGCCTAATGGCTACTACATAGAAAGCAAATCTACAAGAAATAATCAATGCCCAAATGATAAAATATTGTTTGAAAGCAATAGAAGGTGTTAGATCATAACAACAAGCTCTGATACCAGAATATCTCCCTCAATATTACAAGAGAGCAATTTAATGAAAAACAATCGCTTCTCACTGAATCATGAAATTGCACTCGAACCAAGTTTTATGATGAAATACCAACAAGATGCCCATATATAAAGAGAATCCTAATGGCTACCAGATATAGATAAAATCTACAAGAAATAATCAATGCCCAAATGATAAAATATTGTTTGAAAGCAATAGAAGGTGCTAGCTCATAGCAACAAGCTCTGATACCATGTCAGAGATATGGATATAACTAAACTAGCTTACCTATCTATGCAACAATAACATATAGCAGTAAATAAGAACAGAAAGAGAGCAAGAGAAAAGAGTACACCAGATATACGTGGTTCACCCAATTGGGCTACGTCCACAGGAAGGTAGTCTTCTATTATCTCCAGAATATCTCCCTCAAGCTTACTGAGAGCAATGCCAATAAACCCAATGCAATATATGATCCACAATGGATGATCCACAAAGGATGAATGGATGGTTCATAATTGAATGAATTTGAGAGACTCCCTTGACTCTATTATATACCAAGAGATGTGGCGGAATTACTCTCACATATTACTAGTGGGATAATATAATTCTCCATAATAAAATCTCTTTATATAATAATGAATATCAAGAGTGTATTTTACCATAATGAATATGGGATAAATGTATTACTCTTTTACATAAGATTATGGATATCTTCTGACATAATAAAAATACATTATTACCTTCCAAGGAATATAAAATATTCCAACATTCTGTAGATAAAGTCATCTTAAGAATACTACGCAATATGACTACAAAACCTAGTAAAAACGCTCCTCTTTTTTACCTCTGTATTCATCTAGAAGAGATAATACATAAGCAGTTGGAATAGTTTATTGTCATTGAATATTTCAAATATCCCTCGTACTTGTTCTTTATGTTATTCTACCAAAACTATGAGAGTTTCAAGCATCTAGATTTGAGGAGAACTGATGATCAAGGAATCCAAGTCCCATTATATGAACGGTCTGATCTAGTCCTATGGAGGGATGATAATTCTAATTTTTTAGATTTAACAGACTAGGTGATGAGTATAGCCGAGAGTTTTATTTTTGGTAGTTTATCTCCAAGGATGCTACCAGAAAACAAGAAACACTTACAATTTACACTTGATATTTGGATAGGATATTTGTTCCTCTATGAGGATCATACAATCATAAGAGTTCATGGTTTTAAAGAAGAACCATACAAGCTTCCCACTTTCTTGACCTCAAGTATTTTTTCCATGGAGTATGTAAGACAAATATTTTCTTCAAATGAGTTTCATTTTCAACATTTCAGGTGGAATAGATCATTTTTATTACCAAAAGAATTAGGACCTCTAAGCATAAGAGGATCGAATGATTCTCAATAACATAACCAAAAAGAAATTGGATGAAAAAGGAATTGACAATAGGACACAAATTATCATGATATCTCCATGATAATGAAGCAAACCTATGTGGTTAGAATGAAAAATAACATTAAGTAGTTGACACATGAAATAAGAAACTTTAAATCTTTATGCAGGGATGTGATAAGTATGGGAATTCCTTCCCCATGGGATGGTAATGGAGACTCTTACCATAAGGATACTTATAGAGAACATATGAATCAGAATAGGGAAGATATACCCACAAAACCTTTGGAAGGGGAAATTGATGGAGAGCATGTTGTGGATAGACTCAAAAGTTTTTTTCAGATTTGGATTGGGCTTATAAATATTTCCAAAATATTGGGACCAGTCACTTATGAGAAGACGACAAATGCAAAAATACCTTTGGAGTCTCTAAAAGCACACAAAAACCCATTAGGAAAGGAGTGGCATATGGTAATACAATATCACAAATACATATTTCCACCTAAGACATTAACAGGGTAACCTTCAGGACAATCGTCCAGTCAACAATCTATTCAAGCAATAAGTCAATCATCAACGCAGGTGCAAGGATAGTTTGTAAATCAACCAACCCCAATTTATTTTATGCCACGTTCAGAACCTGCCAATGTCCAAATGATGTATCAAATGAATCAAGAATGTATACCTCAAGTAATACCAATGGGGTAGTCTCCTAATTAGCCAAAAATTTACATGAGAGGGAAAAAGAAGAACCCCAGTAAAAGAAATTGAATCTTCTATGTTCAACAAAGAAATTCTAAAGGAATGTAAAAAAGTCAAAATGTAGAAAGAAAAGCAAATCTTTTTACAATTCAATTAGAAAGTGAAATAGAATTCAGTTACATAAATAACCTTTATAATGTAGCTCATAGTCATTGAGGCTGAAAATTTTAGAATAGAGGGTCTCTATATAGTTTTGTAGAGTTGATGGTCACTTTTTTCCCTGTAATATTCTTTGTATGAGATTAAAGTTACAGAACTCTTTTAGAGAAGTTGTTCCTAGGTTATGAAACTCCATTGTTACATCATCTGAGTGTGTATGTGAGGATTCATGAGATAAATATAAGCTTGTTGCAACAGCTTTAGTTCCATTATGGTGTTGATGATGCTTGTTGTGATTGAAAGTTAAAGGTTATATCAGAGATTCTTAAATTGTGTTTGCCTTTTCTATTACTTTTAAATATTTTATGTTGATTCAATAGTGCAAGGAATTTCATGTTTGTATTGTACACATAAATGTCTTGTTGCACTCTCTTTATGCTCATTTTTCCCTTCCAGTTCTGTAAGAATTATTGAATTCCTTATTCCGAGGTTCAGTACGTTCATGTCATCTTTGATTTAAGAAATTTGTCTATGCAGGAACGTCTTAAATAACCATAAGAATTTCATTTGTCAAATTCATTATCATCTTTCCATATATTCTGTAACAATCTGTATATTTTCTCTGCAATTTTATCTTTACATATGCAAAAGTTGTCCATAACCTTGATCATTAAAAGAATTTTCAAGAATGAGAACAAACCACATCTTATATAAGATATAGTTATAATATCTATAAAATTTGAGCTTCTATCATGCCTAGGTGTATGATATTTCAACCTAGTCTACCTATGGGACTAACATGAAAAATGGCGACTATATTGGGAGACACATGTGAAAGAAATATTTCCCCAAGCAAAAATTTGAAGACGGTCTGACCTCTGCATGGTGAAGTAGATCATATATTTTTTATTGAATTTTCACCTAGCGACTTCATTGGATCAAATTGGATCCTAGGAAAAGACATACAAGATCAAATTTTCAGTCAAAGAAGTTATGGATCCTGCTTCAATCTGGGACTCACTGGAGGAACATCCTTGCATATCAATGGAGAGGTATTCCTCTTTTTAATTCACATCTGATATCTCTTGCAGTATATAATCAAGAAAGACTTGAGGATTTAAATAATTATGAAAATATGCATAACATTCTTGAAACTCATTTAAATCTAGATTTGGAACCTTAATTCACTTCTCCATCATTATCTGTTAGTACATCCATACCCGGTCAATCCTCTGTTTATCCTCAATGAACTTCACTCACACCTCAGGCTCATAATACAATCTTATAACACTTAAATATGGATGGAAGAGGACAAGGAGGTCCACCTACTGTTGTAAATCCATGGATAGATACTAGATTTGTCCGTTTGAATCTACCAAAAAATCTTCATGACATGCCTGATAAATACCTTAAGATATTACCTAACTTTGATGGAGAAAAAAATATCATAGGTGAAGATCATATTGCTAAGTTTCAAGATTTTATAGATAATATCCTCATTGAGGAAGATGATGTATATATGAGACCATTTGTACAATCTTTATAAGGTGAAGTAAGAAAATGTTTTAGAGCCCTGCCAACTAATTATTTAAATTCTTTGCATTTTGTAGATCAGGCATTCATGAGACATTGGGGGGAAAACAAAGACCACTTGTATTATCTAACTGAGTTTGCATCTTTAAAAAAGAAGAATGGATAAAATGTGAGTGAATTTAATAAAAGGTTTAATAAGGTTTATAATAAAATTCCTCAAGATATTAAGCCTTCACAAGTTGCTTCCAAATTTACCTATGTTGGGGCTCATGAATATGAATTTACCTTGATTCTTAGAGAAAAGAGGTCTACTACTTTTTTGAATATGAAAGATGATTCTCTTGATGTAGAAGGAAACAAGAGAGCCTTGGTAAAGTTAAAACACATTCAATATGCTGATAAAAAGAAGCCTAAAGATGATGCTGGCACCTCAGATAAAAATAGGGAGAATCAAGATGAGAAAATTGAGGAGATGTCAAAAATCTTGAGAGGATTATCAAATAAACTCACCATACTTGAGGTAGATGGAAACAATCAGTATATAAACCCTCAAGGTATGGGGAAAAGGAATACTTATCAGTGTAGGAGGCCTTTTAATCCTCAAATCCTAAATGAGGACAGGAGAAATGAAAATACTCCAATACAACCACTAGTGAGAACAAATGATGCAGATCATGTGGTGGACATGCCTCCAAATGAAGAATATGTTGAGCCTCCTTAATAAATCCTTTGGATAAGTTATTATAATTATATGATACACCTAAATCAAGGTGAGTATGAAATATTATTGTAGGAATATCTGTACCAAAATGAGCCCGAAACACAAAAAAGGTACTTTCTAAGGCCTAGAAACTTCTTTGTTTTGTTCCTGAGAAAGTGGATAAAGGACCAAGGAATACCAAGTCTATTGATGACCACTCCCCTATTAAAAATCCTCCTTCTAATAAAATAAATCCCAATACCTCATCTTCCCATAAGTAAAGTTTACATCTCCTGTTGTCCAAAAGAAAGTTGTTATCCTTCACCCTGGAATGAAAGAACCAGACAAGTCCTCTCATCCTTTTTATTTTAATCATGAAATTTCAAAGATTAAAATTCCTATCTCACAATCCAAAATTTCTCAAAATCCTATGTATTCTAAACAAAATGAAAATTTCATCAAGTTAAATAATTCTAGGCCTCAATCAGATAGTCTAAATATTGCCGATGAGATCCCTGCCATTGATGTTGTCCCACCTGCAGAAGAGGAAAATAATGAATACACACCTTTGTTTTATATAACCTTGATTCTATATGGAAAGATGTTGCATAATTGCATGTTAGATTCAGGTGCTTCTCACAATTTAATGCCAATGGTAATTATGGAAGAGATGGGATTGGGAATCACTAAGCCTTACCATGATTTATACAGTTTCAATTCAAAACCAGTGAAATCTGTGGGTATGATAAAGGATATGGTAGTGACTTTAGCTCAGTTACCTTCCAAAAATATCTTATTTGATGTGGTAGTGGAAGATGTACTTCCAAGATATGGCAGGATGCGGTAAAAAACATGTGCCAAAAGAATGGGGGGTACAACGTAGATGGACATGAAGTATGCAACTATGCCTTTGTTTGCAAGATAAACAAGGAGACTCCATAGAGAATCCAGATATGCTTATATACTCAATGAAATAATCAACCCTATAAATTATCCTATATACACCATGGAGGAAGATATGGGTTGTTGCATGCTGACTGCAAGAGATAGACATGAAAAAGAACCTCCCTCACTAATAGCATTAAAAAATGTAAGTCAAGTAAAAGATCAGATTTGCGAAATGCATTTTGATGGATATTCCACTAAAGATGAAGATGGAGCTAGAGTAATACTTACTTCCCCAACTATAGTAGAGTTACAATTGTATTTCAAATTAAAATTTGAGACTACTAAGAATGTGGCTAAATATGAGGCACTCATCTTAGATTTAGAGGTAGCCAGAAGGATGGGAATTACACAAATTTCTATGTATGGAGACTCGGAACTCAAAGTGAAACAAATTAAATGGGTATATCATACTAATCATCCTAGGATGAGGGCCTACAGAAATGAGGTATGGGATTTGATAGATATTTTTTTTCAGGCTTTCAATATCACTGCCATTCCTAGAGAGATGAACAAAAGAGTTGATTCGTTGGCAGTAGTATAAAGAACATTTAAGCCTCCCACTGAAGTCAAATTATGACATGAAGTTGAAATGGTTTATAGACCTTTGATCCATGATAATACAAAGCATTGGCAGGTGTTTGAAGATGACAATAAAATCAAGAGGTTTTTAGAATTAATTGATGAATTTTCTAACACCTGTATTGATCAAGATCAAGAGATAGATGAAAGTGCAGGCAGTCAATAAGAAGAAGGTGCAGGCATAAAGTTAAAACACAAAATAGAAGATCACAAAATTGTTCAGCTAAAGACTAACTTCATACCAAAAGGATTAGTTCCTTTGGAAAGGATATTTGATAGGAATGATGTCCTCACAATCCCACCATTCATACAAAGGAAGAATATGTGGAAGAAGTTAATATTGGTACTCATGAGGAGCCTAAGAAAGTGAAACTAACAAAATTGATACTTATTGAAATAAAATAGAGATACATAAAGTTGTTCAAGGAACAGACAGATTTTTTTGCATGGAGATATGATGATTTAAGAACCTATGATACTTCAATAATTGATCACAATATTCCTCTTAAACCTAGAACAAAACCATTTAGTCAGAAGCTCAGACAAAAAAATCCTATGTTACTACCCATTAAAGAAAAGGAAGTGAGAAAATTATTAGATGCTAGAATAATAATTCCTTTGAGATACTCTGAATGGGTTTGTAATTTGGTCCCCATTAGAAAAATGAATGGAGAAATTAGATTGTGTGTTGACTTTAGGAATCTCAACAAATGTTCCCTCAAATAAAATTACCCCTTTCGGAAAGTGGACCAAATTCTGTAGAAATTGGTTGGGATAGATAGGATATCTATGATGGATGGATTTTCGGGATAATCAAGTAGCCATGAGTAAATAAGGAAGAGAGAAAACAAAATTCACCACCCCATGGGGAACTTTTATGTATGATAAAATGCCATTTGGATTGATGAATGTAGGTGCAACCTTTCAATGTGCCATGGATATAGAATTCATTGGAGAAAGCAATAAATTCATAGTTATATATCTTGAAGATATGACTACGTTTTCTAAAACTGATGAGGAACATCTATCTCAGTTGAAGCAAACTTTCAAGAAATGTAGAAAATATGGCCTCTCTCTAAATCCAAAGAAGTCTAGTTTTTTTTTGAGAGAAGGTAAGATGCTAGGAAAACATAGTAGTGAAGGGTGGGGTAAAGATAGATCTTGAAAGAGTGGCATCTATACATGCACTTGAAGCTCGTGAAAATAAAAAAGAAGTGCAATAATTCATAGGAAGAATAAATTTCTTAAGGATATTCATCCCTAATTTGGCTAAATTAATTAAAACCATTACCAACATGCTCAAAATAGGTAATTATGTAAAATTGAATAAGGAAGCAAAATAAGCATTTGAAATAGTGAAGAAGGCCATTGGAGAAACGCCAGTGTTAATCAGTATTGATTATACAAAGCCATTTCTAATATTTTATTTTACATCTTCCCACATAATTGTAGTTGTGCTTTTACAAAAGAATCATGATGGTCATAATTAGCCCATAGAATTTTTTATCAAATATCTTAGGGATGCTAAATTGAAGTATAATCTCATGGGAAAACAAGCATATGCCATGGTCAAATCCTTTAAATATTTTAGGTGTTATGTTTTACATTCTCAAATAATTGCATATGTTCCCCATTGTAAATTAAAGGATATTTTGTCTCAAATTGGCAGTGAAGGTAAGAGGGGCAAGTGGATTACAAAAATTCAGGAATATGATTTAGAGATCAAACCTACAAAGTTGTTCAAGGGCCAAGGATTGGCCAAGCTACTAGCTGAATCAAATTGTGAAGCATTGGATTTAAACCTAATTTCAAAACTGACCGTGGAAGAAAAATTAAAATATATCCAATATTCTCAAAGTAATACAATGAAGGTAAATCCAAAATTTGAATAGTTTGATTGTTATGGAGACATTGTATACTATTTGGTAAATCTATAATTCCCAAATTACCTATCTAAATCACAAGCTAGATCTCTAAAATTACAAGCAGTTAAGTACTGCATATTGGATGAATATCTGTATTGGAAAGATTCTCAAGGGATATTGTTAAACTTTGTGATTGAAGATGAAATAGAAGGAATTATCACAGAGTTTCATAAAGGTGTTTTTGGATGCCACCATGCTTGGAGAGCTACAACTTACAAAGTTTTGAGAGATGGATATTATTGGCCAATATTGTTTGTTGATGAAAATCATATTGGAAGGGACTGCATTGAATGTCATATGTTTCTAGGAAAACAAAAGCTCAAGCCTTTACCTTTGAGACCTATCATCACTTAAAAACCTTTTCAGCAATGGGGTTTAAATTTCATTGGAGAAATAAATCCTAACTCTAGTAACTAGCACAGATGGATTTTAACTGCTACTGATTATTTCCCAAAGTGGGTAGAAGCCATCCCCACTAGGTTGGAAAATGAAAATGTAATTATAAAGTTACTAGAAGAAAATATTTTATCAAGGTTTGGATTCCCTAGAAATATTATAACTGATAATGCTTCTGCTTTCATATCTTTCAAAATGATAGAATTTTTCCAAAAATATAACATTGAGTTAGGTCATGATACTGCCTATTATCCTCAAGGGAATAGTTTGACTGAATCATCCAACAAAATCTTGCTGAGGATCATCAAGAAAATGTTGACAGAGAACAAAAAGACATGGGATGTAAATCTTAGGTATTCTTTATGGGCCGATAGGATAAGTGTCAAGAGGTCAATTGGTACATCCCCTTTTCAGATAGTATATGGAAAAGAAGTGTTTTTACCTATCTAGTTGGGTTTTCCAGTATTAAAACTAATTCAACATGAGCCAAAAGAGACAAATAATATGGTAAGGAGGGTGTATGAGCTAATTGAATTAAATCGGGAGAGAGAGTAGGTGAGGAGGTTGAGGTTATTTGGGTGGAAGGATGTTTTGTTTAAAGGCTCAATTATTGGAGGCTGTCGTTTTGTTGTTTGCACAGTCATGATATTGGTCACCTTAGGCACAATTTCCCTAAGGTTCCTTGATGGAAATTCTAGCACATTCTAATTCTAATTCCTCATTGGGGGAGTTTGATGATTTGGAATCTACTGTCATATTTCCTCTTCCAATAGATTTGGACATGGCTTCACTTTCTAAGGATAAGTTCAAAAGCATCCTTCCTATGCTATTAAAATTTATTTCCTCAAATAATATTTTTAGTAATCTACCCTTGGAGTCTCCATTGGATGATACTCGCCATAGGGTTTCTCCCTTAGGAAGTCTTGGGAATTCATCTAATCCTTGAAACTAAACCTTCTAGCACTACATTTCCTCTTATGATTGGGGGGATTTCTATTGCAAATGTGCATGATGATATATTTTGTAGAAGTCCAATGAATAGGGCTAATCACATTAATGTTCTAGATAGGGGTTTCTTGTCAACAAGTCTAGATCTGGTTTCTCCTTTAACTGTATCTTCTAGGGTTGATGATTTTGTGGGATGGGTCCCATATCCAATTTAGGATTCTTCCCCTCTATTCTCTCTAGATTCGACCCAAACTTTTCTGATTATTTTTTATTTTTCACCCTTGCTATACAATCTAGGACCTGACTCCTTTTGTTCACCTTAGCTAATTTCTGAGATGCCTTCATCCTTGAGGGATTTGCAGTTGAGAGACCTAATTCTAATTTTTTCTAGTATCTCTTTGGAAAATTGGGGTGTTATTGCTATCTATTCTAATAAACATATTAATGTCACTACCCATAAGAAAAAGGGAAGAAAAGGTAAGGTGGATGGGATCATTGAGGATGTTCCCTTGGTAGAGCATAATAAAATTTTCAACCCTAAATTCTCTTCTATGTTTTTAAACAGCTTAGATTCGACATGTGTTTCTCCTTCTCCTTCTATTTTGGGGGGCTCTTAGAGTAGGTATGCCCTATAAGTTAGTTACTTAATGAATCTTTCATATTTCAATATTATAGCGATCGATGGCTCCACTAAAATATTTTCCTTTAATCATTTGATGGAGGTGGTTAATGTGGGGGTTGTTGTTAGGATAATTAATACTCCATCCTTCTCCTACTTAGCATTATTCTTTTTCCCTAGTAGTTTATGATGTCATTTCCCCCCTAGTTGTGTGCAGATGGCATATAGGAACCATTAGCCACCTAATGTGCCTTGCATGCATCATTTTAGGACCACCAGAGTCAGTTCCCTACATTTTAGGAGCCAACTCAGTGATCTGGTTCAGTCCACTTGAGTTAGCTGACTCTTGTGGGGGGTTTGTGCTCCGATTCCCACTGTTTGTGATCTAATGCACCCTTTTATGATTTATTTTCATGAATAACTCACTAATTCATCCTTCTTAGCCAGTTAACTAACAGTAGCTTCAGTTAACTGGGATTTGGTTGAGTTGAGTTGAGTTTGGGTCTTCCAGAGCATCTAGTGGTGAAAATTCTTATGCTAGACAGACTGAGAATTGAATTCTCCTAGGAGATTCTAATTCCCTCCATTGTAAAATATTGGTTGAATATAGTGATTAATGTATTAGTACACACAATTTTGTTCCTATCTGAGTTCTCATGCATGATTGATTGTACTACTCAGTTTTACTACAATTTTCATTGTAATTCATTTTTTTTCTCATTCTTTCTCTGTGAGGTATTCTCAGCTCCATGATCTGCTGTGATTTATAATTTCACATGGTATCATATCTCAAAGAGCATAGGTTGAACAATTTTTTTTAGTAGTGTACCAAAAACCTCTAGATTTCTACAACAAAGCCTGGTGCCATTGCATTGAATTCAGTGGAGAAATCCTTTGAGGTATAGCTAGGTGTGAACGATATGGATAAAAGCTTATATTGTCCTAAAGAAGTGATCAATAGTATTTTGTCTCCAAAATTGAGATTTTTTTGTAGGATTTTGAAGGTTTTTCAGTGTAGCAGTAGCAACAGTTTTTTCAGTTGTATTCGCTCCAACAGTTTCAATGGAGAATTCGAATGTTCCTCCGTCTATGAGGATCCTGACACCCTTCAATTATCTTGATCGGAGGGATGATATGCAGATGGTATTGCGAAACAAGAGTCTGTATAGGGTCACAATGGGCAAGGAGGTCGAAACTCAGGTAGTTGTTGAGAAGGCCAAGTATCTAAACAGATTAGATGAAGTGTTTGGTTTCATGTGTATTCATATTTCTAAAGATTTTCTCTTCCACCGTAATGGATTGAAGACTCCAAGATAGGTTTTGTTGAAGCTTGAGACCCTCTTCAGCAAGCAATATGAGCTAAGTGGCATATTCTAGAGAATGAGTTAATTGCTCTTCAACCCAACAGTTTCAAAACCATACAACAATTCTTCTCTAAATTCAAATCCTTGGTCATGCAATGCAAACATTGTGGCATTGACTCAGAAGAAGGATGAGCAACTGGTTCTATCCATTCTAAGCAAGCTTGGTCTGGAGTTTTCAAGTTTTGTTTCTACCTTCCATTCAAGGGGATTGTCAATCCTCAACAGAAAAATGCCCTCCTTAGATGCATTCACTAAATGTGTCATCCAAGAACAAGACAAATTGATTCAGATCGGTGCCTTGAAGGCCTCCAAAAATCAAGCTCTTATAGATGGAGAGTCAAAAAGTGTGAATGCTAAAGGGAAGAACAAAGGTAAAGAGAAGAAGCAATTTGAAACCAAGCAGAATGCAAAGTCTAATCCATCGAAAGGAGCCTCTAGATCCAAGAAGGATAAGAAAAAAAGGTTTGAGAAGACCAAGTGTACCTATTGCAAGAAAGGAAACCATCTAGAGAGTTCATGCATGGAGAAGAAGATAGATCAACTGACCAAAATTCTTGAGCAGCACAACATTGCCCTCCCAGAAGGTGAAAGAGAGCCTGATTCTGGACGCGAGAGTGAGGATCATGAGAGATTCCATGCACTAAAGGCTGGATTCTCACAATCACAATCCTTCCTCATAGATTCCAGAGCCTCCAACTACATGGATGCCTCCAGAGAGTCTTTATCTTCTTTAGATCTCACTAATGGTCCTAGTATTCACATGGGAGATGATTCTCATATCTCTGTTGTAGGGAAGGGCACAATACAATTGAAGAATGGAAAGTTCAAAAATGTTTTGTATGCTCCTTCCTTAACAATAAATTTGTGATTTGTTTATCATATGACTCACACAAGTTCACCGAAGAACGTTATTTTTGGACTTAACACAATTGAGATTGCAGAGATCTCTTCTGGTAAGATAATAATGAAAGGGGTTGCAAACCATGCCTCAAAGGCATATGAATTCTCTCACTTTTTTCCACAGTCTCATCCTACTCCATTGGCATTTGATGAAGATTAGAATGATGTCTCTTCTAATAATCCAATTTCAGATTTTGAAGATGAGGACCAAGATCTTGATGTTGAGTATGAAGTTCAAGGAGATCCAGATCCATATCCAACACCTACTCCCAATCCATGGCCAAGGGCAATATTGGATCACAAATTCCTTGAAACTGATGGGAACATAGTTGGGGATCCATCTAACTATAAAACAACCAAATCTCAGTATCATGCAAACCTTGCACTATGTCATACATATCCACTTCTCTCATAGAGGTGCTACATGATGGTAGGGTTTGATCCACAATCCTTTGAAGATACTTGCCATGACGGATCTACAACCAAGTAGAAATATCGGTTGGTTGACAAAGGATACTCAACGGTTCATGATTTGGACTACAATGATCCATTCACTCTAGTAGCAAGAAGGGTTCCTAAAAGACTTGTTTTGGAAAATACAGCTTCGACAAAGTGGGAGGTACATCAGAGGAGAAGATATAGATCTAGATCTAGATCCAACACTTGTATTACTATCCTACATAGGAGCAAATTGCCTACATTTTTACAAAGTATTTCACTTAGAAAAAATTTTCCTTCGCTTCTTAGTGTGGAGGCTATTTGAGTTTCTTGTTGTTCATTTTTTAGGAGGGGTTTTGTTCCCACGAGGTTTTCCCCATTTCCTTAGTTTCATGAACAATTATTTTTAACCATTTATTTGATTGTATGGGTGAGCTTTGGTCTTAGTAAACAAGGCTCGTGATGTCCACGGGGGCTTCACTAGCAAGGCAATATCATATCATTCCATTCATATTGGGGGTTTGAATACTCATGAAAAACTTAAAAATATATTGCCTCATATTAAGGGGTCAAGGGGTTTTTTTAATTTGACATAGTAATATAGATATTGGGGGTTATTTTATTTGGCTAAGCCGAGGAAGAACCTCCAAATCGTGGGATAGATTCATACCTCCAAATCATGGGCTCAATTCATACCCACCTAAAACATAAGGACCCTCCATTTTATTTTATATTTCTTATGATCCTAAGTTTTTCATAAATATGATAAGAGTGTAACAATGCTAATCTCGATGGAAGTCTCTTTAGATTACTGGCCTTGAGAAATCCTCATTTAATGCCTAATTTAGGCTTGGTTTGAATGATGTTATATTTTTTTCATATTTAAGTTTGAGTTTCTTATTAGGAATTTTCGTCTTGGTTTGTTAGATCTTACTAATTTCTATACCATCAACTTTTTTAAAATAAATTTAATTGGATCTCTAGGATTTCACTTGCAGTCTTGTTAGCATCCTTTTGAAATTGTTCTTTAGAATTGAGTCAAAAATCTATCATTGTGTTTTCAAAAATATTCTCTCGTCTTATGAACGTTGTCAATGGCCCATTGATGACGTTTAAGAGATATCTTGTTATATTTTTTAAATTACATCGATGGTGATTTCAAGTTGGGTCTCAACATTCAAACCCTCTTTTTTTCATAATTATCTAAATACTATTTCAAATGTTTTATCATATTTTTAAAATCTCACCAATACATATAGACATGTTTTCAAAATGTTGTTTGCATGTTTTAAGAATATTTCGATGAATTCATGAGTGAAGTTTGACAATTTCTCTTGCCATGTCTTTACAATTTCAATGATAGAACTATTAATGGATTCTAAAACATGGTCCATGTACC
Organism: Larix kaempferi; assembly: GCA_027924585.1. Lineage (NCBI taxonomy): Eukaryota > Viridiplantae > Streptophyta > Pinopsida > Pinales > Pinaceae > Larix > Larix kaempferi. The sequence goes on from BSBM01000309.1 coordinate 4,638,546, forward strand.
TATGGATCTCCCTGATATTCTATTAGTCAAAATTTCGATTATTTTCCATGGTCATATCAAGGAGGACAAATAATATGCACCCACAACGAAGTAATGAAAGTTATATGAACAGGGATATATACAGGCGGATCTAAACTATATATATCCAAACACATATCTAAGGGTATATCTCAACCCATAAAACATTTATTACTCTGCTACGGGGTGTATATCGTTTTCCCATGAGAGAGACACATCTCACTTTCCAATATGTTTTGTGAATCTATCAAACCATAATCTTTCAAAACTCATTGATACGCTATCAACATATTTCGATAATTGATCAATTTTAATCTTCGAAACTTATGGATAATCCATCAATGAGTTTCCAAAATTATATGTCCCTGCCATAGGCAGAAACTATTGTTTTCACCTTTCTCAAATAATTTATATTTAAAAAAAAACATTGAACTTGTTAAGATTTTTTTTTAAGAATAATTTTCTTCATGGATGGGGTTTATCTAAGATTTCATTGGCCCCAAGCCTATGAAAATGGGTAATAAAAAATCAGAAGAAAATAATAAAATTCATAAATGTGATCTTCCCCTTTATGAGATGTGCTCTTAAATTCCTAGTCAATTGTGTCTCCATTCATAAATGTGTTATGTCCTTTTAAATTCCTAGTATTTTTGAATAATTTAATGTGATATGTGCCTCCATTGGGTTGTTGAGGTTCACATTTTTATGGTGCAAGAAATTTTCCCATCCATATTTTGTCACCCATTGAATTGCTTCTAGGGCCTACATAGTTTGCTATTTATTTTATACCACTTGCAGTCCAACTCCGAAGGAAATGTTTGTGGTGATACTCCATGCATCTACCAGGTAGATGTGTAAATCAACTTGCACAATTTTTATGGAGGTTTAATTTTTCTAATCAACAATTGAACTGCAGGTATATAACAATCTATTTTCGGACTTGGTTGACTTTTAATTAATCTAAAATACATGAATCTCATTTATCTATTCTTTGTAAAGTTTTTGTAAAATATATAAAGTAAATTCAATATTTTAAAAACTAAAAAATCATTTTTTATTATTTTGAAATTTGAATTTCAAATTATTATTGGATGGTTAACTTGGTGTGATCATTTTTGCCTAGTTATAAAGGTAATTGTAAGAAATTAAAAAAACTTAAAAAACTTAATAACAATTAAATAAACATAAATGTGCCATGTGTCTGAATTCATTTATTGATGATTGAAAAGAACTAAAATTAAAAATCCCATATCTCTATTACGTTAGCGGTCATTTTTCAACATTTAAAGCATGAAGTACATAGTAATGTAGTGATGTAATGCTTTGTGCTTAAAAAAATAAAATTTGAAATCCGCTATCTGTGTAGAACGTTTATAGAAATTATTCAACATCCATAAAAATCGGCGTTTTGTTATTGTAGAACTTTGATAGATTTTTTGGTTGGGTAAGCCACTTATGCTGAGTATTTATAATAGGAAATCATATTTATGTTAAAAAATGAAAAATCAGCAAACGCTGTCAGGTGTAATAAATAAACATTGGAGGTAGTGTTTTTCCATTTAGTAGAATTTATATCACCTGTTATACCATCAATTCACTTAGATTCGATCAATCCACCTAGGAGTATGATTATCATTTTTATTTGATTTTGTTTATGTTCTCCAGTTTCATTCGAAGCTTTCTCAATGTTACAGACTTTGTTGTTCTGTGTCACATCCAATGTTGTTCTGAGCATTCTATATTGTTATGTGTTGCGTCCACTGTTGTTGTTCTGAGCGTTCTATATTGCTATGTGTTGCGTCCATTGTTGTTATATTGCATCCATTGTCGTATTCACTACTACTTCCTTAGTCTTCTGAAATGGAGTTTACTATTCTACATTAGAAAACTGTTTCATTATCTGCAGGACGAATAAAAAGTTAAGGTAATATGTAAAAAAAATTCATATATTTAAAAATATTTTCCTCATTTACTCTGTGCACAATAACAATGGTTGAAGATTTTTAATAGCAATGAAGTCATTGCAAATTCATTTCTTGTTCAGAGGGTAAATATTTCAACTTGGTAGAGGGGCAAAGCAGAGACATTTCTACTAACTAGAGAGGAAAGATGTTGATCCTATTCGGAAGTTCAAAGGAAAGCAGTGTTTGGAGACCCCGGAGAGTACTTCAAATTTATCAAGTAATTCTAATATTCATTCCTACTATCTTATAAGGAGAAAAACTGTTATGATGCCTATTTGGTAATTCTTGATGTCTTCTATAGGTGCAACGGCCAATTTTTTGTTCTCGGAAAGGGTCCTCTCGTGATATCCAAAAACCCACTACTGTCCCTTTCCAAATGATTGTCTTTTCTTCTATTTGGTTATATTTTTTCTAGATTTTTCCAAATTTAATTGTTTTGTTATCATAGTTCAAAGAAGTGTGCTATCCATCTGGTGATGATGATCCTCTCCGGTATCCCCTTTTTTATGGAGTTGTATATTACGAGTTGCAATCATTATTCATTTATATATTTAAATCATGATATAAATACCATTGTTAAGTAATAAGAATTTACATGTTTCACATGCCACTTTACCCATCAAAAAAGGGCTCGAATTTTATTTCTGTTAAAATGTAATACAACAAGTATAGTTGGTTCAAACTTCTTCTTCGGTGTAGCCTTACAGGCTGTGTAGCAAGATTTTAAATATTTATCTCCACTCGTGTTTCTTCCTAACCGACTATCTTCTAGGGAATTTTATTTACTTCCACGGAGATAATTCTTCAACTAGATGCAAGGAAACCATAGTGCTTTGATTGCACACTAGTATTTGCGACCTCTGTTCCTCAATCTTATATACTCAACATCAAATTCAATGGTGAAATTATTAATTGTCTTTGTGGACTGGTCTCTTCTCTTATCTCTAACACTGATGTGTGGGCTCAGAGCACCTAAATTATGTCAAATTCTTATGGCATTGCTATTTATCACCACGATGGGACTTCTCTCACCGAGTCTCCATCGTCTCTACCATTGATTTTGTGGTCTACGAATTAGGGCCTTTGTATCTATCGATGGGGCCTTTGGATGTGTCAACATATTTCTTGTCGTGTCTAAATGAGGACATTTGTATGTGTTGATGTTAGGGCTTGCCATAGATTGTGATCTGGTTTGCTTATATATGTCTCTTCCATTTAAATAATCACCGTGACATTCAAATATTAACTGTGAAATACTTTGCCAATAAATTAGACAATTCATTCCTAAACATTTTCCTTAGGAACATGTTTGCCCCCATTTTCTCTCTTTCCAATTTTGATGTACTATTGATGTTGCTCTCTATGCAGTGTGCGCCAAACAAAATTTATGATACAACCCAATGCCACACTCATTAACATGGATGTGATACCATGTTAATGAAATATCGATATAAGATACAGAATATACGAAGAGACCAAAATGAGAAATTGAAAGATTGAATTACTTTAATGTTTTAAAAATTACATACAAAAGTGCTCTACATATATGTAGCAAGTTTCATTATTCTACTTAGGAACCACTCAACTAATCTCTTTATTACATGTCATGTCTTAATACTACATTATTTACAGCATATAACTGCACTTTATATTCTAATATTATATCTTAACTTCATAACATTATAATATGACTTTATATTGCTACCCTTAGCAAATAAACAATGTCTAATAGTCCCTTTGTCTGACATTATTATACTTTGTATTTATTATTTTAATACAATAAGCTTCTTTGAATAAAAGAAAAACTATGGGAAAATAATAATTAATAGTTGGTTCTCCTTAAAAGAACTGAACAAGGAATTTTGTAAAGACATCTAATTTCCATTTGGCTTTGAGTTTATGAAATTTGTTTCTAGAAGGATTTATTTAGAAGAAGGATGGTAATTCTTAGAAGTTATGAGCTACAATTCAGTTCCTAGTTCTTAGAGAAACCACTATTTCTTTGAGGTTGGAAGGTGGCTTGCCTTTGTGATGGATGGGATGTAAGAAAATGGCATCTCTTTTCATTTTTTCTTTGCGTTTTTTCATTCCATTCAAGCCTTCAGATCCCTAGAATCCCTTTTCTTCTCACTTTAGTCATCTAACTGTCCTGGTCTTCCCCACCTAGCACTATCGATGTTGAGTTGTTGTAGAAGGTTTTCCCAAGAGTCAACTGTGTTGGTAGATTGGTAGGTTGTGGTTTGAAACATCTGTAATTCTCATATTTTCTAAGCATTGCACTGACTATTGGACTATCTGTCTTTTACATTCTTTGTTGCATTGATCTCTTGACGGGTTTCCTTTTACTCATTTTACCTTCCCCATTACTATTTCATTGGGTCTTCCACTATCCAATGCTACAAATTCATCAGTCGCCCCTACAATCACAATGGGATCATTGTGAGCATTATACTAGGATGCATTAAGGATCTTGTTTGTTACACCTTGATAATATGATATAAAGGGGATATTAAAAATGGGTTGATAAAAATGGATACCTACAATATCTGGTGAAAATAGGGGTTTTCTTAATTGGAAAGGTACATTGGGAGGGGGGTTCAACAATACAATTTTAGGAGGTAGTTTCCAATATTGAGTGAAATTAGGGATATTCTTTAATATCCTGTGAACGATCGTGATATGTAACAAGTTCACTGAGTGAACCCCGCGTGGTGATGTCTAAGTTTGGATTAAGGGGGGGTGTTAGGATAATTAATACTCCATCCTTGTCCTACTTAGCATTATTTCTTTTTCCTAGTAGTTGATGATGTCATTTTACCCCTATTTGTGTGCATATGTCATCTAGGACCCATTAGCCACCTAATGCACCCTGCATGCATCATTTTAGTACCACCATAGTCATTTCCCTACATTTTAGGAGCCAACTCATTAATCTAGTTCAGTCCACCTGAGTGAGCTGAATCTTGTGGGGGGTTTGTGCTTCGATTGCCACTGTTTGTGATATAATGCGCCCTTTTTTGAGTGATTTGCATGAAACAATCACTAATGTTCCCTTATTAGTCAGTTAACTGGAAGTAGCTTTATTTAACTGGGATTTGATTGAGTTGAGTTTAGTTTGGGTCTTCTAGAGCAGTCTAGTGGTGACAATTCCTATGCTAGAGAGTCTGAGACTCGAATTCTCCTAGGAGATTCGAATTCTCTCCATTGTAACATATTGGTTGACTATACTACTTTATGGATTATTACACACAATTATGTTCCTATCATAGTTCTCATGCATGAATAATTGTACTGCTCATTTTTACTGCAATTTTCACTGTAATTCATCTTTTTTGCTCATTCTTTCTCTGTGAGGTATTCTCATCTCCATGATCTACTGTGATTTATAATTTCACATTTTTTTGTTACAAGAGACAATTTCCTCATCCGTTAATTCTTGTGATTTTTTCTTGAAGATTTACCTGATGTGGAAATGTTGTGGCATTGATACTAGTGGGCACTCTTGTGGTCTTTTGGTTTCTTGGAATCCAACTATTGTTGATTTTAGGCCTTTTCTACTACTACACGATTAATGATTGAAGGTGAATTTCATGGGTTGGATAAAATTATAAGGATTATAAATGTGTATGGACCCTATATCATAGATTTTGTTTTTGGGACAAGGTTGATCAAGCAGGGTTGTTAAATGATTCATCCTTGATTTTAGCTGGTAATCTAAATTTTACTTTGTCTTCTATTGAATTTTGGGGTTCTGGGAATGTGATTGATCCTTTGGCAGATTATCTCATGGAATGATTTGGAAATGCTAAGCTATTTGATGTTTCCCCAAGTTTTCCATTTCCTACCTGGTCAAATGGGTGTTTTGGAAAGGATGGTATTGCAAAAGGGATTGATATGTTTATGATGGTTCAATGACTATATGATAACATGGGAATAGTTTGGTCCTAGTTTGAATCCATTGGTGCATCAGATCATAAATATATTGTGTTATAGTTGTATTTTGGGCAAAGTAAAATAAACTATCACTTCAAGTTTAACCATACGTGGTTAGAAGATGTTTATTTCTGTGAGTTGGTTAACAACAGATGGGTGTATTATTCTCAAAATATTCATGTCTCTAATGCTAAGGCTGATGAAGATTCTCAAGCTTCTAAAAAATGATGTCACATGGTGGGAAAAAGAAAGGAAGATGAAAAATAAAAGGGTATTGCTAAGGATTGAAAAGGAAATTGATGAATTGACTGACATGGTGGATGACTTATTCCCCCCCATAGAAAAGATCAATTGATTAGTATGGGAATTCACAAGGAAAAGATACTGAAGCAAGATGAAGAAAATTAGAGACTCAAAAGTTGAGAAATTTGGTTATATCAAGGGGATAATAACTTGAAATTTTTCTAAAACTATGCAAATCAAAGAAGAATTAACAATGCAATATGGGACTTGAAATTCATAAATGGTGAACAATTGAATGGTCAGCATGATTTAGAGAATGTAGCTATCAACTACTCCAAGGAAGTTTATAAGCAGGATAATTCTACTAATTTATCTGATTAGTTCACGTTCTGAAGCATTTTCCCATTTTTTTTAACCATGAGAAAGGTACAAAGATTGGGGATGTTGTTACATATGAGGAGGTTAAAAATGTTTTAAAAATGGTTGCAAAGGATAAGAGCCCTAGTCCACATGGATGTACAGTTGATTTTTTCTTGCATTTTTATGATCTGGTGGGAAATGATTTAGTAGAAGCAGTGGAAGAATCTAGGAGGATGGGGTATGTTCATGGGGACATGAACACTACTTTCATTGTGTTAATCCCTAAAAGGGATAATCATAATTCGCTAAATGATTGCAAGCCAACTTCATTTTGTAATTTGACTTATGAAGTTATCACTAAGATCATATCAAATAGAATCAAGCCAGCTTTTGCTAAGCATAATTCCATGGAGTAGTTCGGTTTTTTGTTTAATAGTAAAATACTTGATGTGGTTGGTGTCTCAAGAATGCCTTCATTCTGTGAAAACTAAAGATATTCAAGTTTTCATTCTCAAAATGGACCTAATCAAAGCTTATGATTGTGTCAAGTAGTATTTTCTAATATTTATCCTTATTCATGTTGGTCCCCCAGTCGAAGTCATAAATTGGATAATTCCGTGTAACAATTTTGCAAATTTTTACATTATGATTAATGGATCTACTATATAATTATTTAAAAGTAGTCGTGGATTAAGGCTGGGATACCCTTTATCCTCACTTTTGTTCCTATTAGTCATTGATGGGTTAAGCAGGTTAATAGATGATGCTAAGAAACACAAGAAAATTAAAGGTATTAGAGACTATCGTTCTCTCTACATATCCCACTTGGTGTTTGCTTATGATGTATTGATATTTGGGAGGGGTGCTATTCCTGAATGGGAATGTTATCTCTCTATAATCAATGTTTTTTTTACAGCTTCCGGGATAGCTGTAAGTACTCAAAAGTCCATGTTTTTGTATAGTTTCTCTAACTTAGAGTTGTGTGATCACATATCTCAATTATTTCCATATCATATGACAAAGCTAAAATATGGGTTTAAATACCTGGGCTATTTCTTGAATCCAAACTACTTTAAGAATGAGGACTGGAATTGGTTGCTACAAAAATTGGAGAAGAGAATTAGTAATTGGACCTTCAAATCGTTATCTATTGGGGTAGGCTTATTTTGGTAAAGTCTATTTTAGAGAGCATACCAGTACATTGGCTTTCTCTAGTATGATCCCGACTTCAGTTATCAACAATATCAAGAAGATAATTTATCATTTTCTCTGGGAAGGTAATCTAGATCCTTCAAAATTTCACCTTACTTCATGGGAGGGTATTTCCCTCCAAAGAAAATGGGAGGATAGAATTTGAAACATCTAGATTGGTTTAGCTTTGCATCAAGTATTAAAATTCCATGGAGTGTTCTGTTTAGTGAAGGTATAAGGAGAAAATTTCTTAAACCAAAATACATAAAGCATTTATCGATAACTTAGTGGATTCATAATCCTTTTAAGACCTTCTTTAATGCATCTATTATTTGGAGGGGTTTATCCATATCTTAACTGAATATTGGCGAATGGTCCAATTAGAATATTGGGAGAGGAACTCAAATTTTTGTTGGCACCGATCCCTTTGTTCGTGGTGATGAGAAATATAGATTATCTAATGGTTTTCTATCAAAACTTTATGAATTAAACATTTAGTTCTTGACACAGGTTAAAAGGTCAAATACTTCATATCCTCTCTCTTCCTATTAGTATTTGTCAAGTTTCTTTGAGCTAAATGGAGATAATTATGTTGGAGAAAACTCCCTATGGCTTGGGGTAGACCACGACAGACAGCTGACTACCAGAAATTAACTCAATTCCCAAAGCTATGCTATATGAATGACAATGCTAAGACAATGAAGAATCTAACCAACATCAATCCAAACGTTTGATGTAGATCCTCGTTGGAGCTTTCAATCCATGCACTTGAATTTGCAAATTAGTCTTGACACCCAATATACAACAAGCGCATATAATATATCAATGGCATTAACATCATCAATAGCAATGGTACATGATATTGTAAATAAATGCAACCCAATGTAATATAAACAACATTCACAACATTAATGGACGAGAATATGAGTATTTCTATTAATAAACAACAAGAAGTACAATGAGATACGACCTCTTTCCAGAAACCAATCTGAACCATGATCTGGGTCAATCCGCTTTTCCTCCACCACTTCAATCCTCCATGGAATGGAAAACTAAAAATATGATAGGAGTTTGGAAGGTGAACATAAAGGGTTCACAACTACGAGGATCAATGAGTGTAGACTCAAGATGAGGCAAAAATCCACTAGAGTTCTCTTGCTCTCCTTTCTCCTCCCGTCCATAAGCCATATGTGCTCAATATATAGGCCTCTCAAAGGTAAGTGCATGGAAACATCGAGGAGTTTCGAGGCAAATGGAGGGCCAAAGGTCACCCTATGACTGCTTTTTGGGAGTAAAAAGTAATTAACTAGTGATTTTTACCATTTTACATGCTACCCGCGGGCTATAGTGATGCAACTCGCTGGTATGCCCACTGCAATGGAACAACTAGCGGGTAAGAATAAAAATAGGAAAAAATAGTGTCTGAAGGATATAAAGTGGATCTGAGTCAATAAAATGGATCCTGCAGGCTAAGGAGTGTTGATGCTCACAAGGTGGAAAATTACGTTGTAATATATGCCCCCTAATGTGTGAGGTCAAAGAATGATTCTACGATGGCTGAAATACATTATAAATCTTAGAAGTGGAGTGATGGAAACACAAGTGGAAAGAACAACTCACTCATCACAATACAATAGTATCCTGAATACATGTCGGTATTAGTACAACAATCTGTTACAATGGCCATGACTAGGAATTATATAATGAATATATGTCATAGGTGATCATAGCCATGATCCCTCTACAGTAAGATATGGTCTCCTGCTGAAGAGGAAACAACTAGTGCAAACTGGAGGTACAAACTACTGATATCTGAGAGGTGATATCTCAGATGTAAAGTCATAATCATAAGTAGCATACTGAATGCAACTATCGCCTGGGATCTTCTACACAAGTCTTTGACAGTGCAAGTCCCATCAAGTGAATAAAGGAGTTGGGGTCGAACCTGATGTGACATCATCTGATTGCCGGTCGATGATGTATACCATTAACAAACGCGAGATAACCCGCTAATAAGGAAAATGGGCATCAATGCACAAAACACAATCATCAAAGTGCGAATAGATGTGTTGAAGTCGAACACTAGGATGAATCCATCGATTAGGGGACATTGATGTATCCCCAAAACTGTCGATGGTGAGAGAACCTGCCACTAATGATTGCAAGCCTCAAGGTACTCAACTGAATTCTAAGCCTCAAGTCCCAGAATAAATGGGTTGAAGTCGACGGAACGAGACTCGCTAGAAGGAGGGCATTAAGGCATCCCCCATCAACCATCATGAGGTACCAGCGGTGCTGAAATATTTGGAAGATCTCAGGTGAAATGGACTGACTCAATAAGGATGACCGACATGCAATAGTCAAGAAATCTGAGGAGTGGCCGACACCGGTTTCAGGACTTCCTTTGAACAAGAGCATGAGCAGATGGATAGACTCAGGCAGAATAGACTCGATATAAACTGTGTAATGCAGGAGGCATTACAAGGGGCTCCATAATGATTGGAAGCTTAACCAATCAGTGGACTAAACTAAGAACAAGTACAGCTCCTAAGGTCCAACTATAGTCTCGACTCATAATGGATGGAGTGGAATGAATGCTCTGTTCACAGGAAACACAAAAGCTTCCAACAAGACGTAGTAACCATAATCCCATCTGGCTTTTTGGAATATTTGATTTTTTGGTCTTTTTCATATTTGGGAAAGATTGAAAAAGAATAAAATTGCTTATAGTACAACAAATGAGGGAACGAGTGTCAAATAGTGGGAAAACTAGTTCCAAGCAGTGGAACATACCTATGATCAATGCAAGGAAGCATGTGCAGGATGTGGACCCTCGGGGGAATGTTCCCTCAGGGTAAAGGGTCATCAAACTGGAAAGATAAATTAAGGCTCGGCTTGGCTCGGAAGGGAAAGTGCTCAGGCACCAGGCTAATAAGTGAGTAAGCGGGAGCCAACACAAGGCTCAAGTGGTAAGCAGGATAATGCAATGCAATCACAACTCAACATAAAAGGGGATTCCTTTTTTGTAAAGTTAGTCTCCTCACCCAAAAAAGTGTAAAACAATGAGAGAAGAACTCTTCTACTCACATATGACTAGAGTATACCTTTTTTGTAATTAATCCACAAAGGTCCGGAAAAGGGGTAAACTTATACCTAAGTGGATGTCGCTTCAAATCCTTTAACGAGTCTAAAATGACAAGTATACTTGGCAATCTTGTTTGATTTGAAAAAGTCTAACAAGGGCTTAAAAAAGAATTTATAAAAAAAAATTTCGTAAAGGTTTAACGAGCCCAAAAAAGTAAACTCGTGACCTCACTGTTTTTAACGAGCTCAAAGGAGAGATGGAAGAATGCTCATAATGGGAGCACACGAGTGTCAGGGACATGTGAGACTAGTTCCAATCGCATGGGACAAACCTATGCATAATGAAAGGAACATGAGCAAGATAAGGACACTCAGGGGGTGTCTGCGAATTCGGATTGCAAAAGGGTCAAATGCATCAGAACAATGGGGAGGCCTAAACCTATATGCAAGGTTCCGAATATGCTTTCCATGATCGAAGAAAATGTCGAAAAGGACCAATAAACAAGTATAAGTCCAACTAAGAATCGAGTCTCCAAGAAACATAAGTACCAAGATCATCTCTAAAACATACGCAAAGAAAAATCTAATACAAGTCACTGTGGTAGAAACATTTTCAACTTCACTATTGTCAACCTCAGACAACATACAGGTAGAGCTAACCATTGAAGATGCCATAGTACCAATACCTGAGGGATCAAAATGATCATCTTAAAAATGAAGAGCAAAGCTAAAGGATGTGAAAGAATCTGCAAGAGCAAATTCATCATCATGGGAGTTGGAAATTCTAGAAATAGAATCAAACTCTTTAGGAGCGCTGCTTTGCAGATCTATAGGAGAGCTCAAAGACTCATCAGACTCAAACGTCAAACTAGGGCTGGATGAGACTGTGACTGGATCCAAATCCAAATGGGTGGCAGATTGTATTATAGGCTCATCTCATTCAATAAGACTGAGGGTGGGAAAGGAATGATATCTATGATAGGAATCCCCCCAAGGCTCATCATTACAATGCATGGACGTGATAAAATCTTCATCTGAAGGTAAAGTATCATCAAGGCATCCGTGTGAACAAGATCGATCGACTGCCCAAACTGGAAGCATAACGGGATCTTCTTCCCCTGTCCGTGAAGAAGAGAGATCCAGCTCTGAAGTGGCTTGTTGAATATACTGGTAAGCAAGCTCAGCTATAGATAGTGACATAGACATCCTGATGTGCACAATGTCTCCATACGTAGAACTCGTGGACAGTAAAGTCCATGGATCATCAAAATATGAAGTCCGGAATGGTGCATTATGCAACAGAGGAGACACATTGTCAGGAATGGTTCTAATAAAATTCATGGGTGTGGGGAAATCATAAGATCCCATCAATGAAGGGTACATACCAACACCCATGTTCCTAGTTGACGGCTGAGAATTAGTAACTTGTTGGACTACTGATCCCGTAGATGCGTCGGGAGGAGGATTGAAGAAATCCAGCTGATCAATGGTCACAATATTGCCTTCATGCGGAAAGAAAATAACCCTGAATACAGTAGATGTGATAGCTTTCATAGTGTGCATCCAATTCTGACCTAGTAAAAGGTTGTAGTCAATGGGCGCATCAACCACTTCGACTTCAATAGGCACAGGATTACCCCCCAAGCGGACAACAAGGGAAGGGATAATCCCATGTGGCTTAAATGAACAACCGTCAAATGCAGTGAGCATGGTTCTAGACGTGAGTAGAGGAGGAGAGCCCAGAGCTTTCCAACAAGCCAACGACATCACTGACGCTGAAGTGCCTTCGTCAACCACCGTTCTTCTGACTAAATACTTAAGGCACTCCACACGGACTTGAAAATCCATGTGGTAAGGTAAGCGAGGTTGAATGTCAGTAGTGTTGAACTTGATAACATTGGGATTTCCCCCATCCTGAACTCCTAACGCACTCAAAAGAGAGTTCCTTTGAGAAGGACACGCCTGCAAAACTTCAAGAGCCAACATGGCACACGGAGTCTGGACCAAATCTTCTATGATGGAGTAGTTTTGGGTGGCTCAAGCATTGGGATTATGCATAGAGCGCTTAAGAACACCTTTCGGTATCTGGGGCATAATAGAGGGCTTCTGAATATGCAAGGAATTATCAGGAGGAGGGGGAGGCTCACTCCCCATATTAGGTTGTGGTGCACCATAATCGCATTGACGAGTAGCAACACTAACCTCCGATTGAACCATATTCACGCATCCATAACCACTAGTATTGGAAGAAGACGCAGCAGTGTCAATAGGTCCATAACTAGTGGTGGGAGCATGCGATGCCATGTTTTGATGATCAGGAAGGGGATCCTTCAAAACAGCTGGGCTCTGTGCCAAATGCTTTGATGCTTCTTCGATTCAAGGAAAAAAGTGAGTAAGATGATCTTCCCCACAAAGCTTACAAGGAAATTTCACCTTACGCCTAGGTTTACAGTCCTCACCAACATTTTCTCCTTTTCGAGGAGGGTTGGAATTCTCTTTACGAGGGGTATTGTGATTGCTATTATTGTTCCCATTATTATCACCCTTATGGTTATTCTTCCCCTTTTTCTTACCACCAGGTTGCTAGTTACCCGACGGGTTTTTTGTTTGCACAGTGTGTACATCGGACAGTGGGGTGGAAGTGGAGAAGGTTTGAATTTGTCTGGGAGTAGACTGGTTTAGAGAAAAACTTTTCAGTTGATTAGCCACCAAATCTACAGGGCGAGAGATTTCCGATCCCACAATGCCATTGGCATGTGGTCCAGGAATTGTCTTGGGCTCATGAAGTGTTTGCGGTGCATCAGGAATAATGTCATAAAGGATGCCAGACTGAGAATATAGTAATTCTAACTACTGTATTTTCAAGATGGCTTGTTCCTCAGTCACAATGCCGGACATCGAAACATCCTTATAAATGTATGGGAGTAGAGACTTGAGGAACCATTCCAACAAGAACTATGGAGGAATGTTGGCTTTCACTAATCGATTCCATCGATGCCACTCTTGAACGTGGTCAGAAATATGTGTGGCCTTATTCTGATGGAAGGTCGATAACAGTTCAATACTAGTATCGTAGCGAACTGGAAATTGGAAATGGTCTAAGAAAACCAAAGCGATCTCATTGAATCCCCTATAAGTGTTTCCACGCAACTCAACATACCACTTCGCGGCTGCCCTCGTGAGGGTGCATTGAAACAATCGTAGTCTAACAGAATCGTGGTTTAACGAGTTGAAAGAACACCAAAGGTGAAACGTTGTGACATGATCACCCAGATCCTCACCACCTTTCCCCTCAAACTTAGGAATGTCCGAAGGGAGCTTGGTAGGGACCGAAGGCCAATTAGGGTCGTGACACACCAGATCATTCGTGAGCTTCGAAAGATCTAGAAGATTCAAGCGTGCAAGGAACGGGAGCTGTGGCTGAAAAGATTGATTATAAGATCCCATAAAAGGTTGGTTGAATGGAACCAGATTATAAGGTGGACCAAAAGATGGACCATGACCATTAAAATGTTGATTATACAGACTCGACGGACCATAAGCTTGACCATGGACATAAGGTTGATAACCTCCTCTGACCTAGCCCGTGTGAGGGTAAGCAGGCATATAATCATTTTGGGTACCATATTGAGGTGGGTTGTACTAGTGTCCAACACCGACTGTGTTGTAGTAAGGGTTGCCACCATGAGTATGGGGCATATACGTACTATTCGTAGTGGGAATCGTGTTGTATTGACCGTAATGGTGAGGTATGTTCCCACCCCTAGCATAAGTGTTAGGATTAGCGTACGCATTCATGTGGTGACCATAAGTATTCCCAACCCCAACGTTGGCATTATTAGTAGCAGGAATGGTGGCGTTATGACCATGAGTATGAGAGGTATTCCCATTTCCTATATTAGCTTGACTAGTGGCGGCGGTAGATGTAAAAGTATATGGTATGTGTCCACCCCCGTGGTTGGGAGGATTGTTAACATCCACGAAAGTGGTCCTAGGTTGATGAGTAGCGACATGTGTGTTAGGTGGTGGATGGTGAGTCAGATTGTGAATAGTGTTCCTATTAGGTTGGGTAGTCCTAGGAGGCGGTCATCTTCCAACATTAGCATTGTTAGGAGGAATGTGATTGGTTCCTATACTATGTGTGTGAGTGGATAACATGGTGCCCCTAATGAGGGTATTGCCCCTCGTGGTTGTAGTGTTTCTAACACCATGACTAGTGTCAACATGGCTACCAAATGCAACGGAAGGATCAACTGTGTTGTAATTAGGCATACAATATGAGAATGCGGTAGGGTTGATCGTAGGACCTGTGTCATCATGTAACTTTGGAATCCCGTACAAATAATTATGTGGATATGAAGGATCGAATGGGTTGACCTCGGGTGGATAGGGACCAAACAAACTAGGTTGAGTCTCGGGTGGGTCCGGACCAAACAAACTAGGTCGAGTCTCGGGTGGGTCTGGACCAAACAAACTAGGTTGAGTCTCGGGTGGATCACCCCCCCACGCCTCACGAGGAGTAGGGGTGTCTGAAGTGTGCTTGGCTCTACTTGATGGGTTTGTAGGGATTTCTCCCATGCCAGAGTGTCCAGTAGTCATGACATCTAGGATGTATGTCTCGTAAGAATCCGAAGACTCAGAGGGAGCCCGCCGGCGTCCCTTAGCAACACGGTGTGAAAGCTCGACTGGTTTCAAACCAGCCAACCGACGGGATCAACGAAGAGCAAGACTTCACGCCACGATATCTCCAGAGAGAGAATAAAATCACAATGTCTCCTAGCGGCCAACTACCGATCAAAAATTGTAAAACAAAAGCACACACCTAGAGAAACTACAGCCAAGAGTAGACAAATAGAGTGGCTAAATGAGCTCCCGACACTAGAGCCGGTATGTATCACCTAGGAGAGGCTTGAGACTCCCAAAATATAGTCGGAGGTAATAGAATCAGTTATAAGGAGTCCCAGACTTCACTGCATGCACAGGGTCAAGTCCTGATACAATAGGCAACTGTGATGTCCAACCCCTATCTGACTAAGGACACCCGCAGTATAACCACTATGAATACCCTGTGTGATACCTAGGTATGGAAACTAAGGACACCACGATATATCCGATGCTCAGGGGGACAGTCGTAGTTGGGATTCGTCATATGTCCAGGGTAGCTAAGCCCGAAGCATAAGAGGATGAACCTTCGGTACCCCCATGCACGAACAAATCCTGGATATATCTCCCACATTCAACCAGTATCAGAGGGATATCTCCTCAACCAACCTCTTGTGACCTCGTGTTTATCTCTGGTCTGAGTAGAGTTTCCTGAGAACACTGATGTATACAATGGATTTCACCACTCCATGGTCGAACATATAATGTTTCATTCAGTAGTCTTGGAGAGTTAACTCACAATGATCTATTCCAAGACTCTAAACCTATGCTAGTTGGTGTACTTTATCAAATAAAATCAGTCTAATCAGTTTTAAGATTAATCGTTACTTTTAATGGCTATGGTTACTCAGAGGATATGGTCATGAAACTAGTGATTTAAACGATTCAATAATATGCATCATCAATAAATCCTAGACTCATCTATCTAATAAAAACAATGTCACTAGTATGCAAAATCAATCCAATGGTTTTGAAATAAAAGTGCAACTCTTTTATATTTTTAATGCACAAGAAAAACCTAAATGAAAGCGGCAAGCTCTCAATGCAAAATGCAGTACATAAATTTTATATTTTTTTAATATTTTTTACTTATAAGCAAAAGGAAAATGCAATTTTTTTTGTTGTATTTTTCACTATAATGAAATGAAAAATGCAAGCAAAATCCTATTATTCAGTCACTAAAATGCCAAGGAGATCACTAAGACAACCCAGTAGATCCTAAACAGTAAGACCCAACCAACGGTATGAGCTAAATAGGAGAAAACCAACAAGGCTAAATCCAAAGATGGGTAAAAAACCAACAAGGCTCAACCAAGAGAATAGAAGAGTTCTGGTCACCAATAAGGCATGGAACAATCAAGAATGAGGCCAATAAAGACTCAGGATCATCCACAATCAACCCAGCAACAACCAAAGGTCATGAAACAACCAAAGCCGGAGTTGTACACTATTATCGAAGGAATACCTATAGGTACCCACAAGCAGTAGTGTCAACAGAATCGGGTAGACGCGGGCAGAGCTAAGCTAGCCCGTGGGTAGGGAAAAGCAAATGGTCAAACAGAGAGTCCAATGGCTCAAAAAAACTAGTTTTCTATAGTGTATCTCAACGGCCAACTAGTCACATAGAGTTTCGACAAACAACAACTCTAAATAAGGACTAATGCCTAAAAATACCCAAAAATGGATGTTTTCCCCAGTGAAGTCGCCATTTTTGTGTTGGAGAAAACTCCCTATGGCTTGGGGTAGACCACGACAGACAATTGACTACCAGAAATTAACTCAATTCCCAAAGCTATGCTATATGAATGACAATGCTAAGACAATGGAGAATCTAACCAAACTCGATCCAAACGTTCGATGTAGATTCCCGTTGGAACTTTCAATCCATGCACTTGAATCTACAAGTTAGTCTTGATAGCCAATATACAACAAGCGCATATCATATATAAATGGAATTAACATCATCAATAGCAATGGTCCATGATATTATAAGTAAATGCAACCCAATGTAATATAAACAACATTCACAACATTAATGGACGAGAATATGAGTATTTCTATTAATAAACAACAAGAAGTACAATGAGATATGACCTCTTGCAAACAACCAATCTGAACCACGATTTAGGTCAATCCACTTGTGCCTCCACCACTTCAATCCTCCATGTAATGGCAAACTCAAACTATGATAGGAGTTTGGAAGGTCAACATAAAGGGTTCACAACTACGAGGATCAATGAGTGTAGACTCAAGATGAGGCAAAAATCCACTAGAGTTCTCTTGCTCTCCTTTCTCCTCCCGTCCAAAGCCATATGTGCTCAATATATAGTCCTCTCAAAGGTAAGTGAAAAGACACATCGAGGCATTTCGGGGAAAATGGAAGGCCAAAGGTCACCCTATGACCGCTTTTTGGGAGTAAAAAGTAATTAACTAGTGATTTTTACCATTTTACATGCTACCCGCGAGCTATAGTGATGCAACTTGTGGGTATGCCCACTATAATGGAACAACTAGCAGATAAGAATAAAAATAGGGAAAAATAGTGTCTGAAGGATATAAAGTGGATCTGAGTCAATAAAATGGATCCTGCAGGCCAAGGAGTGTTGATGCTCACAACGTGGAAAATTACGTTGTAACAATAATGCTAAAGAATGGAACAATTATACTATGGTCTTGAATAGAGTCGGTATAATATTAAGTGATAGAGAGGATATATTAGTTTGGTATTGAAAAATGCAATGTACCTTTTTGGATGTAAGGCACACTAGGAAGAAGATTGAAGGAAATACAATGACTAGTTTTAAAGAAAACTTGTACAAACACCGAAACCAGTCCCAAAAACCATTTTAAGACTTGGTAAAGGTTAACTTGCAGGTTGACGATAGTATCAGAAGGATATGAAATTTCCATACTTCGATATCAACACTTTCTTTGATGCTCAACACACTTGGGAATATTTCCTTGGCAAAACCAAGGCTATCAATGCAATGTCCCCAAGGAATTTTGTGGAGATTCAATGGATTTTGGTGCTTGATGGAAGTGTATGGATTTTTTATAAGTCCTAATACCTCTATCAGAATTCAAAAATATAGTTCATACTTGGTCTTGTGAATTTTGGGATCATGAAGAAGATTTGGTAACTCTAGGACTACACAACTAGTTAATATTCAAGACATTCCAAATAGCTCACAAAGGGCCAATGAATTTGAAAAAAAATACATGTAGTGTGTTCATTAGGATATTATTTTTCATTAGGAACTGATATAATCAAAATTAGTTGAGCATAAGATGGTAAACTTAAGCAATACTGAAAACTAGTTAAAATCTATGCAAATCTAGGAGGGTTGAAGAAAACTCATAATAATTCAGTCTTCTGCATTATGAAATTTTATGAATGATATCAAAGTTTCAACATAAAATTAAATACATCAAATGGGATCCAAGAGGATTCTCATAATATTCTTAATACTTGACACCTTTCAGTACAATCACTTATCAATGGAAAAAAACACTCGAATACTTGAGAATTCAAATCACAGAATTCATGACACCTCAACTAGAGGAAATTTAGGGTTTAAAATGGGCCTCCTAATAAAAATAATAAAAAACCATGTCACACTACAAATATGCCATGCCACGCTAAGTTAAAGGTGTTATCTAGTGGAGGTCAACATATAATATCTCATTAATGGTAGTTGACAAATATGTTGGGTTTGTGTAGAGTTAAGAGATGATGGTTGAAAATAATAATGGAAGGTTTAGATTCTTGTGAATACACAATAAATGATATAGTGGTAAATTTTTTAAATTTATATTATAATTTATTTAATTTTTTAATAAATGTACCGCTACTTTTTTTTCTATATTTAATAAATTTAAAACTAAAAAAAGAAGCTAAAATTATAATGAAAAAATATAATTACAATAATACTAAAAATAAACAATCACTATTTTTATTTTATATGATCACTACTTCAAAGTCTTTTAAAATACAAATCTCACATTAATTACAATGCTAGTGGAGTAATCTTGAAATAATAAAAGTATTTATATAAATAATCTCTTAAAAATAAAAATAAACAAATTTAAAAAAGTGTCATAAATAAAATAAAAATAGGAGAGAGATAAAATAATATTTCTCTATTTCTGCAATAAGTTTCTCCTCCGAACTCAGAATTTCACATTTTTGGTACCATTGGAAAGGACTCGTCGATACCTTTCCAATGGTACCAAAAACAACAAATTCTGAGTTTGGAGGAGAAAGTTATCACAGAAATAGAGAAATATTATTTTATCTCTCTCCTATTTTTATTTTATTTATGACACTTTTTTAAATTTATTTATTTTTATTTTTAAGAGATTAGTTATATAAATGCTTTTATTATTTCAAGATTACTCCACTATCATCTTAATTAATATGAGATTTATATTTTAAATAATTTAAAAGTAGTGATAATAGAATATACTCTATATTTATTATTTCAAAATTAATCCACTATCATTTTAACTAATGTGAGATTTATATTTTAAAGAAATTAGAAGTAGTGATAATATAAATACTCTATATTTATTATTTCAAGTATATTTATCATATTTCGAGATGAAATTTTCGAAATATTAACCAAGGTGAGTGTTATATGAAGTTAGTTATTGTCAAATAAAATTATGGCACATAAGCATCTTTGACTTCTATATGGCCAAATCAACCATAATGGTCGACCAAAGTTATTGAAATTCTATTGGTTTGAGGAATCCAACTCATCCCTGGCACAGTTTTTTATAAGGTCCATTTTAGACTCCAAATTTCCTCTAATTCTATGAATTTCAAACCAAACTTGAATAAGCTTCGGGACCTGAAATAAAATCAATTACAATGGCTTAATTCCATCATCCAAACATCTAATTGAAGAATCGACTAGTAGAAGCAGCATGGGAACACCTCCCAGATATGACTAGGGGCACATCTCCCAAGTCGAATTGAGAGCTCAAGATCTATCAACATCAAAACATAATTAGCCAAAAGACATGAATGGTGCACTCTTCCTTGACTTTAGAAGATAAATTACTTCTTGTGCAAGATACCTAACCCAATGCCCCTTCATGAGCAAGTTTAGGAGTTTTTACTTTCTGAAGCTTTTCTTTTTTTTTCTTTTTGCTTTACATGCTTTATCCTGCTTTACTGCTTTACCACTTTATCCTACTTTTCTTTACCACTTTATCCTACTTTTCTTTACGCCTTATCTGCTTTTCTTGATTTAACTGATTTATTATGATTTTCCATTACTTTTTTGCTTTCAACATGTTTTTCTTGTTGTTACTGCTTTATTCTTCTTTTCCACTGCTTTTTTGCTTTGCACCCTTTTTTCTGCTTTTCTTCCTTCTGCCAGTTTTTCCTTGATTTATCTAGTTTACTTATTTTTCATTGCTTTCTAGACTTGACTAATTTCTTCTAACTTCCTTCTTTGGAAAAATTCTTATGGTCAAAATATTAACTCCTATGCACCCTCCTGGCCACATAATCACTAACACTTATCCAAACATTAGTTTATTCATGAAAATAAAAATAACTATGGATCATCACAAACATTATAAATATTAAATTTCCAAGCTACTAATGCCTTGCTCAAAATTAATCCCAACAAATAATATTTTCTTCTTCTAAACCCATATGGACTGGATGGGCTAGGGACTTGGTCAAATGATCACCTAGGAAGGGAGATGACAATCTTCTTCCCATCCTAACAAAATTTCAAGCACTTCTATGGAATTGGTCCAACATTTGGTGAGCATCATGAGCAATTAATTACTAGGTAATTATTACTTGCC
The DNA here is from genome assembly GCA_027924585.1 of Larix kaempferi. NCBI lineage: Eukaryota > Viridiplantae > Streptophyta > Pinopsida > Pinales > Pinaceae > Larix > Larix kaempferi. The sequence continues at coordinate 4,659,827 of BSBM01000309.1, forward strand.
CAAAACATTCTACTAATCTTCTTGATGTTAAATGAACCTTTCCACAACTTGGATAAGATTCGTATGATTCCATTTCTTCCTCCCCAACCTTTATTACAATTCCTTATTTTACTTAGATTAATTTTCCTTTAATAATTTATTTCCATGTGGTGCTAGACAAACTTAGGAAAAGCCTTAATTCCCAAATTATTGTTGATTTTCAATAGGTCCCATGGGAATATAATTATCTAGTGACTTGAACAAGGTGCTAATGGGATGGGGACAGGATAGTCCTCCCCTCCCAAGATTGCTTGTCCTCAAGCAACTTTAGTCCATAATGCTGCAAAAATTGCCATTGCAAAACTTGTACTCCCTCCAAAGTAGCCTCTCTACTAAGAAAATCTCCTCCTTGGGCCAAAAGTAAACCAATAATGAAGCATAGTGGAATGCCTCCCCATATTTTCATTTGGTCTAATGGAAATGCATGATGCTCTCCTCCATGTATCAGTTCAACCTCCTTGATATCTCCCCATAGAAACCCCTCTTGTCTTCTCCTATAAGTCTTCAAGGAGTCATGATGACCCTCTAAGGGTGAGACAAGGGTAGCCTCCCTAAATATCCTCTTCAAGGATAATATATGCATCAAGAGGAGTCTCCATATGTGTGTGAATACCTCTTTGAGATCCATGGGATGATATCCATGTACCAATCCCTCTAACAACACATGCGTAACTTCCTCCACCTTTCTCACAATCCTATGTGGATCATGGGATGGAAAAATCTTCCTTCTCAACCTTGTGATAGGTAACAAATGGATTTGGCCTATGTGAACAAGAACGTCCTTGGAAAAATTGAACTAATATTCATGCTTCCACCCTCTTTCATGGTACTTCCCATAAAAAACATGGGCCTAGACATTTCCCCCTTCTTCTTGTTTTGAGTTATGGAAATCTCCTTTTACCAAGAAGTGCATCCAACCTTTTTGATCATATTTGACCACCCATATGTTCTCCTTTAAAACTTATTTGAACCATTCCATGGCATGCATGACACCCCATTGTAATTCAAATGGGTGAGTGTAACTTGGTAGTGCAGGTATGAGGAAACCATCTATCACTCCCATTGTCTCTTGAATCATCATTTCGGCCTCTCCTAACCAAAAATAAACCTATTCCTTAATGCTTACTTGTGAGAATCTAAAGAATCCTCTTATGTTGCTTCTTGAACTTGGTCCACCATGAGTATCCCAAATCATCCCATCGTGCAAGTTGGTACTAACTTACACATCCATATGATTAAGTTTCATGATATCAATCTCTCCCCTCTCATACTTGGATCCATTTGAATGGAAATATATCTCTGCTATAAGGGTTAGCACAATATCTAATCATTCTTTCCAAACCTTGCAACAAACAAACATATCATTAGAAAATTTGGAAACATACTTACAAATTTGTTCCTCTACCATGGAGTACATACAAGGATGAAATGTAGTAGGTGTATGATTCAAGCCAAGAAACTCAATGTGCCGACAATGGTACTTGAAGACTAGCCTCCACATGTATTCTTCCTTCCTCCTAATTTGATGATGAAAGTCTTCCTTGGGGGAAAAATTTACTACATGAAACTCCTCCATCATTGAAGCAATCCTTGGAGTGGGGTATTCAACCTCCTTTCTCTTCTTGTTAAGGACTTTGTTCCTTATGCGCATGCACTCTATTCTAATCTTCATATTCACTAGGCCCATAAGAAATGCAAGAGGACTTGGTTTGATGTGTACCATGTCAAAGGAACTCTTAATGTACCTTTCTCTTTCCTCCTTGAACCTTTTCAAATGATTTTAATGAAAGATATTGATGGATTGTACATCCATCCTCAATTTAGCCTTATGCTTCTTCACCTTGTCAGGTGGTCTACCTGGTGGGAGACATTCCAATCCCTCCTCATGCATTCGTATAAAACCTCCAATGTCTCCAAAACGATAAGACATGTTCATGGATGTTCCTTGAATGGTCATGAGGCACTCTTATTGGACAATCCACTCGAGCAGATGCGAGCAGGATCTCCCTAGCTCAAAGTGAGTCTAGAACAAATAGAACAGACTACTAATGCATTTCCTAGATCTATTTAAGGATCGAGTATTAGATGTCTTACCTTTTACTTCGCAATCCTTTCTCCTAAATACTACTCCATGTCCCACGGTCGTTAGATCCAAGCTGCAAGACCTGTCAAGAGAAGAAACAAGAGAAACGAGTAAAAGTAAACTATACAATAAGAGATCTAAGTAAACAGTTAAGCAGGTAAACTAATCAATATCATTGCACACATGAATAATATTGGTGGAAAGTATTTGTATTACTGTAAAAAGAGGGAAGTACATAATAGAGATATAGAACTACAACCAAGGCTTAACACTGTAGCCCTTCTCCAACAAAGCCAATTGCCATATCCTTCCAGGGAAGTATGAGTTCTCCAATAGGTGAGTGAAGATGTTCCAAGGGTGATTTCACCAGCATGTAGATACCATAGACTTCCTCCCTTTGGGATGGGAGTGAGCTTCATTCATATAGGACTAAGTGGATAGGGTATGGATAGGATATGTTGAGAGATGGTAGGAGAGGCTTAAGGGATCTCTCCAAAGTATTAGGAACCAAGTTACAGCTCCTCCAAGAGGTCAGGGATAGGGTACCAAGTCAGCAAACTTCGAGAAGGACCTCAAAGAAGCTATGTTTTCCATCTAACTGACCTCGTCGCACCCTATAATGAGGCAAGGTGAAACGTCGCATGTTGCTCATGTGCATCCTGCAATGACCCTTCAAAACCTAGCATAATTGGGTACAAATCCTCTCTGGTTGATCACTTAGTAAAGATATCTTCAGGGGTGTATACACTGAATCTTATGATGATTAGATTTTGGGTGTAACAGAATGCCCCCCAAAGCATGAAGCTATTGAAGATAGACAGGTGAAGTGATTAGATGGAAATAATGGCAATAGACTTGTCAGACAAAGGACATTGTGACAGTACAACTGACTCTAAAATGACAATCTCATATGAAGTACAACATGGCTGCCGAACAATACAGTGCAGATCCATGGTAGTAATGATCGAATGAACACAATCATGGCTACTGGACACAAGCGCAGATCCATGATGAGATAATAACACAGCCACGATCAATACAAATGTGGATCCATGTGATATAACTCAATACAAACTCCATCGCAACCTGGGTAAAACATGACTCCCTAGGGTCTTCAAGCTGAACCAGCAATGATATGAATCTATCCATGTGATTACAAATGTATTGACGTCAAACATGGTAGAAACCACTTGATTACCGGCCATTGATGTAAACCGTTAACAAGTGCGAGGGAGATCACCATTGATGTCAATGATTCCCAAGGTATCATAGTACATATCATCAAGCGTGAATAAATGAGTTGAAGTCGAACGCAAGATGAAATATTTCGATCAAGAGTCAATGATGTAAACTCATGATGAAAGCGAAGTAACCTGCCATTGAGGCATGCAGGGCCAAGGTACTTGATTGGTTTCTAGATTCAATCCTCGGATGATGTGTTGAAGTCGACAAGGATTAATCCGTTGAAAGAGGGCCATGATGAATCCCCCATCAATCGACACGAAACATGACAAAAATGTATAGGGTAGATCGAATGGTACAGTGACATGAAAGACTGACTCAGATTAGACTGACGTAATGGCAGGTGTACTAACTACAGATGATAAATGATAGACATATTCTTGAACATGGGCATGGCATGACCTGGTAGTATTGACACGAAGAGTGTGACACAAATTCTCAACGCGACGGATGATGGAAGCTTTTCTTTGAATGACTCAAAGGAATAACAAGACTCAGAAAATAAGTGGAACTCGAGGACAAACATATGATCCAAGTGCTGTATGCAAATGCAGATGAGTGGCATGTTCAAGAACGACTACATACTGCCACTAACAAGGTTTGTAACACAAACGCTTTCCTTTTTCCCCATTGTTAGCACTTAGATTTTATCCCGGTTGTAAAAGAATAACACCTAAGGTAACCTATTTCAAACCAAGCTTTAGGCAGAAAACTCAGCCATTTTTCCACCAGAGAGGGCTCTCTCACGATATATATACAAGGACTGAAAAATATAAAAGTTCTCTCAAAATTTCTCAAAAGGATTTTCTGGTTGAAAAGGAAAACAAGAAACGTTTGGGCATGGAGTCAAAGTTCCAAATATATAATATACCAGTAAGAGATTTATACCAAATAGATTTTCATAGAGGCAAGATAGTAATCATATCACAGTCAATTTGATTTTTTCAGGTGGTAAGAAAGAAGTAATGACATTCCATCAACAACAGGCATCTAACTAGGATGAATCCATTGTCAACTTTGGAGAAAGTAGTGAATATTTAAATGCGCTAAAATCGAGGCATAACCAGTATGAATCTCAAATTTATTTCAATTCTTCATTTAAATATAGAAGAAAGACATAATGGAAGATATAACAAGGAAGGTGAACATGCACATATAAAGATAAAGGAATAAACAGACTGTAAAACTGATCACACATGAATCTTTGGTCTCAAAAGATTGGTATTTTCACTGTACTGCCTTTATTTATCAAAAATAGACTTCAAAACATATACCGTCTCTCAAAAAATTTCCAACCCTTACAACAATGACTCTCATTGTTTTTATACAAAATTTGGAAGAAGCTTGACATAACTGCTTCTTTTAACTAATAACTGAAAATACTTTAACTTAAAAGATAACTGTCTTTGAGCAATAGATAACTGTCTCCAAATAATATTACAAATTTAAAATAAAAGTATCCTTTTTGCCAATTGGCAAAATTTTTGAATATCATCTTTTCGCCACTTGGCGAGAGTTTTGAAAGCCTCTATGAATGGAAAGAATATCTTGTCCTTCCATATTTTTCCACATAATTCCACTGGTCGGCCATGGGTAAGTCATAGTTGGTCATTTCCTTCACCAAGACTCGCATTTCAACATGACGTGCATAAGAAACAGGAAGAAGATTTCCACAGGTTGAGATTAGCATATTTAAAATTTCAAACTCCTCTGACATTTTCTCCATTAAAATTTTTCCTGTAAGCATATGATCCAACTGCTGGAACTTTCTGTGATCCATCCTTATGTCAAACAACAATCTCTTTTATTCATTAGGAGAAATTAATTCATTCTTTTCATTCCAAAAAGCAGGGAATCCTTTGTTTACTAATTTTTCAAATTGCTTTTTGAACTTTACTACTTCTTCCCATATTTCTCCAGCTTTAGCCTCAATATTCTCAACATGTGAGTATTTCCCTAAGATCCTTCTGGCCCATGTGATGACTGAAATTTTGTTTGTTATATTCATAGCTGTCAGGTCTGCTTCAGTTAGACTATTTAAAAATGTTATTGCTTTCTGAGCTACCTCTTTTGGCTTTTTATTTAAATTCTCCCTGCCTGCTCTGCAACTTTCGAAGGCATCTTTGACCACCTTTTCTTTGACTCTTATGTAATCCAGGTATGGTCTTAGTTTTTCAACTTCTTTTATAATTTGGTCCCATACCATGTGTTTGCAACCTTGCATAGCAGCTTGCCCTGTCACATGAGCTGCTAATCCTTTATTATTATTACTTAATTCTTGATTTTTTGTCTGCAAAGTTGTTATCTCTTTATTTTTGATTTCATTCTCTTCTCTTAGCTTCTGTATTTCTACCTTAAATTCTTTGATTTCACTTTCTTTCAAACTGACTTGGGACATTGCTTGTAAAATGCCATCTACCCCAGTTTTGTCTTCCTCTGTGTCTGTTTGCACCTATTGCTGACCACTTCCTGCTAATCTCTTCCTTGCTTCCTCCAACTGCTCTTCTAAAATGATTTTATTCTTTTCCTAGTGTTCTTTTTCATCAGAAAGCTTTAACATTTTTGTAGTAACATCATTTATTTCATTGGAAAATTCTTCTTTTTCCTTTTCCAGTATCGTTAGTTCTGCTCCCTGGATAAGCACAGTGTCTGGAATCTTAAGCTTTCGTCTTAACATTAGGATCGTATCATCTTTTTCTCTGAGCAATTTTGTTGTAGCATCTCCTTCTTTATTTATCAAATCTGCTTGCAACTTTTTAATTTGTTGCTGTCGAGACTTATTTTCTGCCTTCTCTTGTCTCAACTGGTTATTCAATTTATCCAGTGAATTTTTAAATTTGTTGGCCCTCAAAACTGCCCCCAAATAATCCGAATATATAACTTCCCCCGTTTGTCTATGCAGTAAGATTTTGTCTGGGGCATTTATTTTAGACAAATCTATGTTCATTTCTGAAATCTTGTTTTTTGTGACAACTGAAAATTTCAAGGAATTCTCTCTGATATTTCTGCTAGTAAACAAACTTACTTCAGTATTGGATATCTTTATAACTTTTGGAAACAGCTGACTGGTTTGTTTAGAGGATTCCTGTTTATTCTTACTATGTTCATCAAATACATTCATTATATTCCGGGGTCTATTTACATCACCCTCCATTGGGGTTTCTTCAATGTTGTATTCTTTAACTGTAACCTCTGGTATCTTTTCTTTAGTTCTTATTGCCTCTTCTGAAACTGTTGTTAACTCCTGTGGTTCATTCACTTTCAACTTTTTTCCTCTTTCTGTCTCTTCATCATCAATGTTTATTAAGTCCTGTATGGGTCTCTTAAATCCCACGAATGCAGTACTCATTGTATCTTCTATTTCTGTTGTTGTATCTTCCCACGCCATTTCATTGTTGTGTGCATCTGGAACGATTTCTTCTTTAAACTCTAGCCAATTGGCTCTGTCAGACATTCCTTCAATTGTCTAATGGCTGAGTGCTTTGATGCAACGATCCGTTCTTCGTCTTGATATTATATTCAGCGGATCATACTCAATAGCCACATTTGACTCAAAACTCATATCTTTCAATAACTTCTCTATATACACAGCAACATTTTTGTTCTTTATTGTGAAGGGACCAAGTGTGAATGGATATTTAATGTCTGTTGCTTGTTTGTAAGCCAAAAAATTGTTATCTTCAATAATCAACTTTTGTCTCAAGAATTCTAAAGCAAAAACCCTTAAGGTAAGATAAGCTGGTAAGACATAAGGTTTATGTGTGAATCCATATAATCTGATTACAGTACTATCTTTCGACAAAAACCAATCTCCTATCGCATACTCTGCACTCCACCAGTCTTCAGAGCTCTCCACGATAACGACACATATGCACAATGTCGTTATGTGAGGCCCCTTTTGTTTTATATAAGACTTTTTCATTAATTCCTTGGCAACTTTTCTGAACGCGGATCATATCCCACCGTTGATTTTGACCTTTTGATCTAAGCCGTCAGATCTTGCCTCCTTTTATCCCCTATGGTGGTATCCGCGATCTTGAAAGTGGTCTTTTTCTCCGGTTTGTTCCTGGCGTGGATCAATCATTTGACGACACCTGTCTGCGTGGTTTTTCTTTCCACGACCGCTCTTCCTCTTATCAAGTGTGCACCTTCCCAGATGCAGACGAACAATGGCCGTTGATTTGATTTAAGACTTATATGGGCCCTCCGATTGTTATCAACATATGGCATATCTTCTTATGTTTTCTCCATCTGCCACGTATCAGGTCCCACCCTGCCACGTGCTACATCCTTGCCTCGCCTTTCTATTTTGTGGTTCCACACGGCGCCGTGGTGGTTTATGATACCACCATTCACATATGCAGACTAACAAGGTTTGGACACGTGCCCGGCGGTATTGAGTCTGCAACTGCTCTTCACTCCATGCGACCGATCACTTTGGCGGTGCGGGAAACGATATCAGCCGTCGATCTAGATCTTTATCATCTCTGACATCGGAACCTGGTCTGGGTTTAGTCCTTCGGACTTTGCAAATGTGGGTTTTCTTTCTTGTTTTTTGAATTTTAAACCTTTTCTTCAACTCTTTTGTGGTAATTTCTTCCCGCTCTTGGACATTTTAGCAAAGCTTTTTTGGATTTTAGGCTTTCTCAGACATGGTGTCAACAACTGGCTCCAACTGGGGATGCTATCCTCCCTGTGAGGTAGCAAAGAATATCGTAGACCAAGTGCCTCATCCATTGGGTTGCATTCAAACCATTTTTTTTTATTTTTTTTTGAAGGGATATTTACACTGTACAAAAAATTTCTTTCACTTCTGTCTTTCAGGAAAGATAATGTTTGAGGTGTCTCCCATTGACTGGTCCTCCAGGATAAAATTCTCCATTGCAATTTTTCAAGATAAATGCATTTTATCCTCGACATCCTGCAACAATATATGGACCTTTCCATAAATGCTCAAACTTTCCATGGTGATCTTCATTTCTGGAGTCCCACTTGAAAACCAAATCATTTATTTGAAAATCCCTTTCCTTAACTTTTCTGTCAAAAGTTTTCTTCATTTTTTCCTGATGCATTTGAGTCTTGTTATATGCTTTTTCTCTGACTTCATGCAATTCTGTCATTTGATTTATTCTCCTTTGCATATGATTTGGTTCTTCATTGACTTCTTGTAATAATTTCATAACTGGCAATCCCAAAGAAACAAGGAAAATTACCTCTGTGCCGTACACCAACTGGAAAGGGGAAGTGCCAATTGCTCTCTTTGTACTAATTCTGTCTTCCCACAAAGCATATTTCAGTTTAGTGTGCCAAGCCCTCTTGTTATCTTCCAGCAACCTCTTTATGATTCTCACTAAACTTTTATTTGAAGATTCGGCCAACCCATTTCCTTGTGGATAGTAAGCAGTTGAATGATTCAGATGTATGTGATATTTGTGACAAAAATTTATCATCTTTTTCGACTTGAACGATGGAGCATTATCTGTCACTATCCTTTTAGGACAACCAAAACTGGACAAAATGTTTTCTTCTAAAAAGTTCATAATTACTGTTTCTATAGCATTTCTGGTTGGGATGGCTTCAATCCATTTTGTGAAGTAATCTGTAGCCGTCAGAATCCACTTATGTTGCCCTGAAGAATTTGGGTTAATCTCACCAATAAAATCTAACCCCCACTGTTGTAAAGGTGCTTCAACTGAAATAGGTTTCAACGGAAATGGCAATAGTTCTCTTTTTCCATCAAAAATTTGACATTCATGGCATTTCGTTACTTCTTTATATATATCTGAATACATGCTGGGCCAATAAAAACCATATCTAAGAATTTTGTTCACTATAGCTTTCCATGAATGATGCCCTCCACACATACCTTTATGAAATTCCACCATGATATGCTGCACTTCATTCTCTAATAGATAATTCAATAGTATTCCTCCTGGATCTTTCCAGAACAAATTTCCATCTAATATGCAAAACTTTGCTGCTTTCAATTTTACTGATCTTGCCCTAGTTTTTTCCATATTGGCAGGTGCTTGGAGATTCTGCAAGACATATACAATATCTGCGTACCAGGGGGATAAAGAGAAATCTTCAATTATCTATGAATTTGGAACATTTTCAGTCGAAGTTTCAGAAATAAAATTCATACCGTGAGAATCCCAATTGGTTTCTGTCATCATTTTAGCCAAACCTTGGCCCTTTATCAGTTTTGTGGGTTTAATGTCCAGATCATATTCCAATAGCACGGCTATCCATTTTGCTCTTTTCCCCTCAGGATCTGGCTGGGTAAGAATATCTTTCATTGCTGCTGATGGAACATGTGCTATTGTATGAGAATGCAAAATATATATCCTGAAATCTTTCAATGCTTTCACTAAAGCATAAGCTTGTTTCTCCATGATGTTGTATTTTAATTCTGCATCTCTCAGAATCTTACTAAAAAATGCAATTGGCTGTTCCACGCCTCCTTGATTCTTTTGCAACAATACCCCAGCTACTGTGTGTTCTGATGCATAAGTAAACATAATGAAATCCTTTGTATAATCTGGACTAATTAACACCGGTGCTTCAGTCAACGCTCTTTTAATGTTATCAAAGGATTGTCTTGCTTCTTCAGTCCATTTGATTTCGTTGTCTTTTGTTAGCATTTCAGTTATGTTTCTCAGAATTTCAACAAAACTAGGAATGAACCTTCTTAACCAATTTACCATTCCAATAAACGACTGAATCTCTTTTTTGCTCCTAGGGATTCCCACTTTTTGTATTGCGGATACTCTCTCAGGGTCAATTTTAATGCCTTCTTTTGATATGATGTGTCCCAATAATCTTCCTTCTTCCATGCAAAAATGAGATTTCTTTGGATTCAAGGAAATCCCAAATCTTCTACATTTTATAAAAACTCTTTCCAGATGTTTCCAGTGATCAGCAGCATTCTTTGAATAAACATTGATATCATCCATGTATACTACCACAATTTTGTCCCTTTCATCTGCAAATGCAATATCCATGGCTCTCTGAAAAGTTGCGCCTGCATTCATCAAACCAAATGGAATTTTGGTGTACATAAATGTTCCCCATGGAGTAGTAAAAGTAGTTTTTTCTTGATGTTCTGGATGAACTTTAATTTGATTATAACCTGAGAAACTGTCTAACATGGAAATTCTTTCAACTCCCACAACTTGCTGTAAAACCTGATCCATTTTAGGGAGTGGATAATTATCTTTCAAAGAAGCTCTGTTCAAATTTCTAAAATCTATGCATAGCCTTATTTCACCATTCTTTTTTCTTACTGGTACCAGATTAGCTAACCACTTGGAAAACCTCAAGGACACAATTATCTTAGCATCAAACAACTTTCTCACCTCTTTTTCTATCACTGGAAGTAACTTGGGATTTATTCTTCTTAATTTCTGTTTAAAAGGCTTCTCATCTGGTTTGATTGGAATTGTATGCTGTATAACAGAAACATCATATTCTTTCAGGTCTTCATAGCTCCAAGCAAAAACATCCAAAAATCTTTTCATCACTTCCACGATTTTATCTTCTTCCTTTCTTGGTAATTTATTTGAAAGCTTTACCAATTTGGGATCCTTTTCAGAACCTAAATTGTAATCTTTTACATCTTCAGGTTTAGGTTCTATCTTTGTATTTTTCACCACATCATTTTTATCAAATAATTTTTCTAAAGGAATTAAGCCTCTAGGGATAACATTATTCTTCAGCTGAATTATATCCTTACCTCCGATCCTTTGCTTGAATTTTTCTGTTTCTTCCGGAGAATCCACTTCATCTGGACCAATTTCATCACCTTCTACATCAATAGACCTGTAATTGAATTCATCTGTCATTTCCAAAAAGCGTTTAATCTGCTGATTCAAAGACCTGCCAATGTTTGATATTGTCTGGGATAGATGGTCTGTGTATGAATTCAATATCATATTTCTTTTTAGAAAAGATGGGAGTTTTGAATGCAGCTCCCGCAGTGGCCAAAGAATCTACTACAGTGTTGCTAACTCGGGGAATTGAAACAACATCATGTTCATCGAAAAATTTTTCCAGTAAATCCCACACTTCATTTCTATAGGACCTCATTTTAGGATGTTTGGTTTGATAAATAGCTTTTACTTGATTTATAACCAATTCTGAATCTCCAAACACTTCAATCCTTTTTGCTTTCAAATCTCTCAACACGTTCAATCCCAGAATCAAAGCTTCATATTCTGCAACATTGTTGGTACATTCAAAATTCAATTGGTAAGAAAACATTAGGAATTCTCGATCAGGTGTAATAATCCATACTCCTGCACCAGCTCCTTCTCTACTTCTAGCCCCATCAAAGTGCATTATCCAGGTTCCTTCTTTTCTGATCTTTTCTCTCAACAATCTTTCCTTCTCGTTTTCTTTTGGTTCAACCAAATCAATATTTTCTTTAGATTCAACATCATTGTACAAAATGCAAGAACCCAAATCTGTATCTACTGCATATATAGCATGCTTCTCAGGTTCTTTTAAATCACTTACCAAATAAGCAGCCATCTTTTCAGCATATAATCTTCTGTGTACCCCCAACACGGGAATAGTAGCAAAAGACATATACATCTGCAAAGTTCGCTTTAACTTTGAGGCCCATGACCTAGACAGTAACATACCAAACTTCGCTAGAATGTCAGCAACCACCACATCCATAAGAATACCTTTGGCTGGTATTTTACTGAGATTGACCATCAAATCTTTTATCAACCCTAAACATTAAACTTTTCTTGAATCAAAAGAGAACAAGTCATCATATGGTCTTGTGATTTCCAATCCCAAAGATTCTACCACAAGTTTTGGCATCAGATTATGAGAAGCTCCTGAATCTAACATACAGTTATGCACAACTTTATCATGAATATTCAGATTCACATAGAAAGGAGAAACTTCGTCAACACTATTATCTTCCATTCTTGAACCCAAGCAGATATTAGGAGTATCATCATCTAATTCCAAAGTATCAATTTCCACTCAATTTTCTACCTGCATCATCTTAAAGATTTGTTCTTTGTATTCTTTATTCTTTAATATCTCATTGAATGGGACTGAAATCTTAACTTTCGACACTTCATTCTGTATATTGAAAGGAACCAAATTTTTATCAACCTCCTTCACTGAATCTTTCTTGTTATCTGAAATTACCTTTGGTATATCTTCAATTTCTTTTCTTTTTGGTTGCTGTTCATGCTGACTAGCAAAAGGTTTATCCACAGCTCCTTTTGATTTACCCATTGGTTCTTTTCCTTTATCCTTTCCTTTGTCTATTATAACGTGCCGATTTCTAAGATTTATCTTTCTTTGGAGATCGTTTATAGCATTTTGGTAACCAATCTGGTATTGATCAATTTCTGTTTCCAAATTATAACATTCCCCTTCCACAAGGAACATATCATGTTCTTGTTTAGTCAAATACACTTCTGCATCGGAACTGCTACAATGGTGAATGTCACTCTCAGGTATCTCATCTTCTACTTCTCCGGCAACATAATTTTCAGGGAAAGGAGGTCTGATTTGATCTTCTTCTGCATTCCTTGGGTTTCGCTGTTCTCTAGGCCTTGCAGCTGGAACAAAGGGTCTCCTAAAATTTGGGTTTCTGATTTGAGGTTCTGCTTGTTCTTTATTTGGAGCTTTGTTATCCACCACTAACCTTTCTAATAACCTTTCCATAGTTTTCATCATTGCTTCAAACTTTACTTCTGTGGAAGAAGAAGAAGATGTTGCATTTTGATTATCTTCTCTAATTTTCTTTCTGTCCGTATCTCTATGTCTCATTTTTCCAGAATCCATCATATTAGCTTCAACTTCTACTGCATCCTTCATCATTATTTCCAAAATAGTAGATCTTCTTTCTCTTAATGTGCATGAAAAATCACCTTCAAAAGCATCTGCATAATGTAACTTCGCTGCTCCCACTGGAGGTTTTATATCTGTAGGAATAGAATTATAGACTTTCATAAATCTAGCAGAGAATTATTGAACTGACTCAAAACCTCCTTTTTTCAGATTGTTGTATTGGGTCAACACCTGTGAAGGATTTTTCTAGTCTTCCCATCTTTCGATAAAAAGGGTAGTAAAAGCATCATAACTAGCAATTGACCCTGCAGCTAAGGCTCTAAACCACTTTTTGACTTCACCTCTCAAACTTTGAGCAAACAACCTCATTTTTGCATCATCATAATCCACTTATTCTAAATCAATGAAATCACTAAAGTTATCAACGTGTTGCTGTGCTGTATAATTACCCTCATTATCAAAAGTAAAAATTCTCTGTCCATAATTTTGAGGTAAATCGTGTAAAGTTGTGGGTAAAACCAATGGGGCAAATCTGGCAGCCATGGGTGGTGGGTTATAGGGTGGAACAACCCCTGCCTGTTGTCTACAACTCTGCACAGGTATTCTCCGGGATTTGGATATTTTAGACTCTACCCTTTCAGATTTTTGTAAATTCTCCCAAACAGATTTTAGAGAATAATCCCACAAACCTTTTGGATCAACTTTTGTTTCTTTCAAATCAGAATCTGACATAGTCCTAAGCAAAAAAATTTCACTTGAACCAATCTTCTCTTCCCCAAATAGATTTTATTGAAAAGAAGGAAATATATTTGAAAACTGAGAGATACCTTCTTTCGTCGTGCTTTTTCCTTTGCATTTATCTGTCTTGAGGAGCTTTTTTGGATTATCCACGCTTGAGAAGAACTGCAAACCGGGATTTCTTCTTGTAGCCACAATGTCTTTCTTAGAATATCTTCAAAAAAACCTTAAGTAATTGTCACGAGTGAAGTCGCTAGGGCAATATCTACAACCAACTTATTTCAAACTTCCTTGCCCAAGAAATTTGACCTTTCTTTGTCGTTTCTCCCAGGGAAAATTTCACTTTCATTCCCCAGCAAAGGCACCAAAATGTTAGCACTTAGATTTTATCCTGGTTGTAAAAGAATAACACCTAAGGTAACCTATTTCAAACCAAGCTTTAGGCAGAAAACTCAGCCATTTTTCCACCAGAGAGGGCTCTCTCACGATATATATACAAGGACTGAAAAATATAAAAGTTCTCTCAAAATTTCTCAAAAGGATTTTCTGGTTGAAAAAGAAAACAAGAAACGTTTGGGCATGGAGTCAAAGTTCCAAATATATAATATACCAGTAAAAGATTTATACCAAATAGATTTTCATAGAGGCAAGATAGTAATCATATCACAGTCAATTTGATTTTTTCAGGTGGTAAGAAAGAAGTAATGACATTCCATCAACAACAGGCATCTAACTGGGATGAATCCATTGTCAACTTTGGAGAAAGTAGTGAATATTTAAATGCGCTAAAAATGAGGCATAACCAGTATGAATCTTGAATTTATTTCAATTGTTCATTTAAATATAGAAGAAATACATAATGGAAGATATAACAAGGAAGGTGAACATGCACATATAAAGATAAAGGAATAAACAGACTGTAAAACTGATCACACATGAATCTCTGGTCCCAAAAGATGGGTATTTTCACTGTACTGCCTTTATTTATCAAAAATAGACTTCAAAACATATACTGTCTCTAAAAAAATTTCCAACCGTTACAACAATGACTCTCATTGTTTTTATACAAAATTTGGAAGAAGCTTGACATAACTGCTTCTTTTAACTAATAACTGAAGATACTTTAACTTAAAAGATAACTGTTTTTGAGCAATAGATAACTATCTCCAAATAATATTACAAATTTAAAATAAAAGTATCCTTTTTGCCACTTGGCAAAAATTTTGAATATCATCTTTTCGCCACTTGGCGAGAGTTTTGAAAGCCTCTATGAATGGAAAGAATATCTTGTCCTTCCATATTTTTCCACATAATTCCACTGGTCGGCCATGGGTAAGTCATAGTTGGTCATTTCCTTCACCAAGACTCACATTTCAACATGACCTGCATAAGAAATAGGAAGAAGATTTCCACAGGTTGAGATTAGCATATTTAAAATTTCAAACTCCTCTGACATTTTCTCCATTAAAATTTTTCCTGTAAGCATATGATCCAACTGCTGAAACTTTCTGTGATCCATCCTTATGTCAAACAACAATCTCTTATATTCATTAGGAGAAATTAATTCATTCTTTTCATTCCAAAAAGAAGGGAAATCTTTGTTTACTAATTTTTCAAATTGCTTTTTGAACTTTACTACTTCTTCCCGTATTTCTCCAGCTTTAGCCTCAATATACTCAACATGTGAGTATTTCCCTAAGATCCTTCTGGCCCATGTGATGACTGAAATTCTGTTCGTTATATTCATAGTTGTCAGGTCTGCTTTAGTTAGACTATTTAAAAATGTTATTGCTTTATGAGCTACCTCTTTTGGCTTTTTATTTAAATTCTCCCTGACTGCTCTGCAACTTTCGAAGGCATCTTTGACCACCTTTTCTTTGACTCTTATGTAATCCAGGTATGGTCTTAGTTTTTCAACTTCTTTTATAATTTGGTCCCATACCATGTGTTTGCAACCTTGCATAGCAGCTTTCCCTGTCACATGAGCTGCTAATCCTTTATTATTATTACTTAATTCTTGATTTTTTGTCTGCAAAGTTGTTATCTCTTTATTTTTGATTTCATTCTCTTCTCTTAGCTTCTGTATTTCTACCTTCAATTCTTTGATTTCACTTTCTTTCAAACTGACTTGGGACATGGCTTGTAAAATGCCATCTACCCCAGTTTTGTCTTCCTCTGTGTCTGTTTGCACCTGTTGCTGACCACTTCCTACTAATCTCTTCCTCGCTTCCTCCAACTGCTCTTCTAAAACGATTTTATTCTTTTCCCAATGTTCTTTTTCATCAGAAAGCTTTAACATTTTTGCAGTAACATCATTTATTTCATTGGACAATTCTTCTTTTTCCTTTTCCAGTATCGTTAGTTCTGCTCCCTGGATAAGCACACTGTCTGGAATCTTAAGCTTTCGTCTTAACATTAGGATCGTATCATCTTTTTCTCTGAGCAATTTTGTTGCAGCATCTCCTTCTTTATTTATCAAATCTGCTTGCAACTTTTTAATTTGTTGCTGTCGAGACTTATTTTCGGCCTTCTCCTGTCTCAACTGATTATTCAATTTATCCAGTGAATTTTTAAATTTGTCGGCCCTCAAAACTGCCCCCAAATAATCCGAATATATAACTTCCCCCATTTGTCTATGCAGTAAGATTTTGTCTGGGGCATTTATTTTAGACAAATCTATGTTCATTTCTGAAATCTTGTTTTTTGTGACAACTGAAAATTTCAAGGAATTCTCTTTGATATTTCTGCTAGTAAACAAACATACTTCAGTATTGGATATATTTCTATTTTTTGGAAACAACTGACTGGTTTGTTTCGAGGATTCCTGTTTATTCTTACTATGTTCATCAAATGCATCCATTATATTCTGGGGTCTATTTAGATCACCCTCCATTGGGGTTTCTTCAATGCTATATTCTTTAACTGTAACCTCTGGTATCTTTTCTTCAGTTCTTATTGCCTCTTCTGAAACTGTTGTTAACTCCTGTGGTTCATTCACTTTCAACTTTTTTCCTCTTTATATCTCTTCATCATCAATGTTTATTAAGTCCTATATGGGTCTCTTAAATCCCACCAATGCAGTACTCGTTGTATCTTCTGTTTCTGTTGTTGTATCTACCCACACCATTTCATTGTTGTGTGCATCCGGAACGATTTCTTCTTTAAACTCAATCCAATTGACTCTGTCAGACATTCCTTCAATTGTCTGATGGCTGAGTGCTTTGATGCGACGATCTGTTCTTCATTTTGATATTATATTCAGCGGATCATACTCAATAGCCACATCTTACTCAAAACTCATATCTTTCAATAGCTTCTCTATATACACAACAACATTTTTGTTCTTTATTGTGAAGGGACCAAGTGTGAATGGATATTTAATGTCTGTTGCTTGTTTGTAAACCAAAAAATTGTTATCTTCAACAATCAACTTTTGTCTCAAGAATTCTAAAGCAAAAACCCTTAAGGTAAGAAAAGCTGGTAAGACATAAGGTTTATGTTTGAATCCATATAATCTGATTACAGTACTATCTTTCGACAAAAACCAATCTCCTGTCGCATACTCTACACTCAATTGCATGCATGCTTGCATCTCTGGTAATACTCTAGGCAGATTTTTACCAAAGATCATTCTGTAGATCTCTGAGAGCATGAAGTTGATGTAATTGAACATGTTATTTTCTAATAAAGTCGTGAAAATGATTTCTGGGAACTACAACTCTTATTGACTGGCTATCATAATCATTTTCATAAAAAAAAACTGAAACCTGAAATGCCTCATAGTGGGAAAATTGACCATCTGGTCATGAATCTTCTCTGTCAAAAAATCTTCAAAATTAAGTCGAGGGATTTGATTTTCATCGATCCCTGACTGAACCGTACTCATTTTGTACAACAGACTCAATTGAAACTTGGTTACATACAAATCCGTATCAAACCCTAAAACTAAAGCCAATCATGTCAAAACTAATTGGGTATTTTCATCAAACAGATTGATATCTACAGGGTACGGGACCTCCGAAATACTGGTTTCTGGTTTGAGACACGATGACAAAAACATTTCCCTATCATTTTGAGAAGTATGATGATAATTTTCAATAATGGAGGTTTCGGAAAAATTCTCAGGCTCGAGGGTTTGGGAAAAATATATTCCTAGGGATTTAATTAACTCAGTCGGCTTCATTTCACATACGGCTTTGGTTTTCTGACTGTTTAAGACAATTCTTTCCTCTCGGGAGTAATTTTCGGCACACCACGATACAAATTCCGGGAAAGAAGGGATTTGGTCCGGGCAAAAGGCTATCAAAGACGACTGGTGGACTCTATGTAGGTCTGTTCCTTCTTTCAATAACTCAGAAAACCTTATTTTAATATCGGAGACTGGTGACCTAATTAGGGTATCATAAACGTCTTCGTCTCTATCCTTTAGGGCTTCTTTTGCTTTAAAAACGTCTAAATCATGTACAGTTTCCATTTAAACGTTTCTTTAAACAAAATTCTGTTTAAAAAGTGGGCCAGGTCACCATACCCTACCTGTATGTACACGCCTTTCGCCTTCTGTCGCAATCGCTGCACTCCACCAGTCTTCAGAGCTCTCCATGATAATGACACATATGCACAATGCCATTATGTGAGGCCCCTTTTGTTTTATATAATACTTTTTCATTAATTCCCTGGCAACTTTTCTGAACGCGGATCATATCCCACCGTTGATTTTGACCTTTCGATCTGAGCCGTCAGATCTTGCCTCCTTTTATCCCCTATGGTGGTATCCGCGATCTTAAAAGCGGTCTTTTTCTCCGGTTTGTTCCTGGCGTGGATCAATCATTTGACGACACCCGTCTGGGTGGTTTTGCTTTCCGCGACCGCTCTTCCTCTTATCAAGTGTGCACCTTCCCAGATGCGGACGAACAATGGCCATTGATTTGATTTAAGACTTATATGGGCCCTCCGATTGTTATCAACGTATGGCATATCTTCTTATGTTTTCTCCATCCGCCACGTATCAGGTCCCACCCTGCCACGTGCTACATCCTTTCCGCACCTTTCTATTTTGTGGTTCCGCACGGCGCCGTGGTGGTTTATGATACCACCATTCACATATGTGGACTAACGAGGTTTGGACACGTGCCCGACGGTATTGAGTCCGCAACCGCTCTTCACTCCATGCGATCGATCACTTTGGCTGTGCGGGAAACGATATCAGCCGTCGATCTAGATCATCATCATGTCCACCATCGGAACCTGGTCTGGGTTTAGTCCTTTTTTAAAAAATTTATTTTCAGACTTTGCAAATATGGGTTTTCTTTCTTGTTTTTTGCATTTTAAACCTTTTCTTCAACTCTTTTGTGGAAATTTCTTCCCCCTCTTGGACATTTTAGCAAAGCTTTTTTGGATTTTAGGCTTTCTCAGACATGGTGTCAACACCCATCATGAATGATGAGTCTCTCATGTGTTTATTACAAGCTTGATGAGGGTAACCAGATGCTTGGTATAGCTCATCTCATAGATGAGTCCAATCCCAAATATTTTCTAAACTTGGGATAGGAGGGGTTCATCCCATGATGGGCCCTTCAATGTGAGAATTTTAACGAGTCCATAGAAGGTAAACTCGATCCTCATTTCATGTTTAGAGAGTCTGAAAAGAACTAAAGAAGACTCCAACGATCCTTTTTCGTAAACTTAGTCTCATCGCCCAAAAAAGGGTAAAACAACATGGGAGAGGACTCTTCCAGTCATGATTGGCTGGAGTATACCTTTTTCGTAATTAGTGCCTCTTGGTTTGAAAGGGGTAAACTATCACCAGGAAGATGACCATTCAAATACTTTAACAAGCGTGAACGCGACAAGTTCGCTTGGCAATCTTTTTCGTTTTTTGAGAGCCTGAAAAGAGCTTAATAGTAGACTTTGGGGGGTGTCCTTTTCCATGGAAATTTAACGAGCCCAAAAAAGTGATAAATCATAACTCGGTACTTGTTCTCATAGTTTCATGAGTACGAGAACAAACAAAGAGTAAAATCATCATCATGAAATAATTACAAACTAACCATTGCAAAAATAACGACAAGATGTTCAAGGGAGTGTTCATACCTGTGATGACCATTGTGATACGAGGAACGACACAAAAGACTACTTACAACTGCTGCACACTAGAAAATGTGTCAAATATCCCCAAATACGACAAAAATGGTAAAAAACTATGATAAATGGCTCAAGAGCATCAAAAATATTTGAAAAGGAATATTCCATTCTATTTATAAATAGAAAAATGGGCCAAAAATAGTTTTCATTGTTTCATTTGCTAATTTGGGAGGAGAAGTACCAATTTGGAGCCAAAACTTCCTTTTCCAATTCCGAGAGCTATGATCCGCCATTTCACCCACTATCAGGAGCAGGTAATCCTAAACTTCATCCGGCAACTTTCCAGGGGATTAGATTTTGTTTTTAGGTTCAATTTTTGGGTTTTTTGATGAATTCATGGAGGGCTATTGCGCTCTTGTCTTGTCACAGTTGGCCCTTTCAAGAACTGCGACGAGACCGACTCAGCGTAAGTCCCGAATGAGTGAAGTGCGATGACATCGCACTGTATGCAAAAGTATAGTGCGACGATGGAGGTGCATTTCCCAAACATAAAAACAAACTCAAAAAAAGAACTTGTTGTGGTTGAAGTAGGATCTAACAATGTTCAAATGTCCCTTTTGGCAGGTTGCTAACAAGCCAACATGGTTTTAGAGTGGTGGGAAAGAGAACATGAAGTAGAAGATGTACAAGCTACCAATGATCCACAATGCGTGGATGCCTTGAGGAACTGCGGTTTGCTCAAGTTCTTTGAGATTCAGGGGATGAGATCCCAAATCCTGTTGCTATCACACATGCTCCAGAGTTGGGATGTGGCCCAACAACATTTTGTGATTGGTGAGAACATCCTCACAATAGATGTTGAGGAGATCCATTTCCTTATTGGTGTTTCCCAGAGAGGGGACCCTGTAGCTCTTACTGGAACACAGGCCAGTGACTGCACAGTCGATGACATGGTGTCACAACATTGTACCACTCTTGCGCGATCTTCTAGTGGGAAGATTCTTATTAGGGATTTGGTGAGCCACCCACTACGTACCATACTATTTACTATTACTATAGTGGCGGGAATTCAAGCCCTACACACGGCTACTCGGACTCAGATGCTTTATGGGGAGGACTGCATGTCCCCCATGGTTTTCAACTGGTGTGAGGGTGTCCTCGCAAACCTCCAAGCTCACTGACCAAGTGTCGGCGGGGAGAGCTCAAGAAGTTTGGTTATGGATCGATTGTGGTATTGTTCCTCTTGGAGCGGATCCCTCTCTTGCGTCCATAGCTAGTACTATATGAAAAGGGAGCCTAGAGATCCCCACATGCTCAAATGGGTTGAGGTGATGACCCCCACCATGGTGGAGGGCCTATCATCAGCTTTGGTCCTGAGTTCTTCACTGGCTAGAAGGCCAGTTACTCATGGTTGAGGACTTCTCATACGGAAGTACGGATTTTAGAGAGGATCCTGACTTGGTGCTTCCCGAGGGCGCAGCATGGGGGTGACATAGGTGAGAACAAAAACCTTTTTACTTTTAGTTTTACATATTTATCAATTTTTTTTTTATGCAGTGCTAACAAGTATGTAACATGTGTGTGCAAATGTCGGGCCTATATGGCCAGTAGGACTTTCCCTTCCGGCGAGGAGAGATAGAGGTGGGGAAGCAGTTGTGCCGGTGCTCATGCTTACATCAAGGAGACGGAGGAGGTATACAAGAACTTGTCTCACCTGATAGTAGAGGTTCCTGATCCAACGATAGATGACCTGCCGAGACCTATGCATAGGTTTGGGGTTGGAGCATTCGTACGCTTCAATTCCCTACTCCACAAGGTAGCGAGGACAGTGGATTACTTCCTTACTCAGTGACAGTGGGCTATCCATGCTAGGGGTGGTGTATGGGTCAGGCGTCAGGCCTGATGGCACTATTATACTTGTACTGAGAGCTTAGAGGCCTCAGATTTTGTACTACTGAAATCTACAATGCTTCAGATTTTGTAGAGACTCACTAAAAGTCATCGTGCTTCAGATTTTGTACCAGCACTACTTTTGAGTGATATATATATATACAGAAATTCCCGACGATTTATACATTATGTGTTTTAAAATGACGAGTGATGTGATCTTGTTTACATGTTTGCTTTTGTACCTTGCATTATTTACATGTTGTGAATGCTTTTACATATTATTAATATTATGTGTGTGATGTACCAATCCAAAATGAAGTTGGCCATCGAGTTAGCAACTATATTTGACTCTCGTGCAATGTGTAGGTACTGAATTGATTCAAACGACCTTTCCAGGAGACATACTTGTCTGAAGAGACGGAATAAGGTGGGATCACAGATGGCGTAAACCCAGTTAAGATGGGAAACCACTAATTGAGAATCCATGTGGATGACAATGTGGTTCATACCCAAGGAAATGGCATTAGCTAGGGTTCTGATTACTACCTGATATTCTGCGGCGTTGTTGGTCGTAAACCCTAGGAAACGTCCTCTTAAGCTAATGAGCTCACTTGTTGGGAAATATAGTACCCAGGCTGCCGAAGCAAGGTTACAAGTATGTCAGCTAGTGCCGTCTGCAAATCCATAACATGTTGCCATCTGCACACTCTGACAGAACATGGTATAAGGAGCGAAAACAAGGTCTAAAGACACTCAAAAATAAAAGCGTCACAGCACACAAAAACACAAAAAACATGCCATGTATAGTATATACAAGAAAGTCTAAGCGTGACGAGTTTAGGCATAGTATCTCTTCATGTAAATCCCATTGCAGGGTTCACCCAAAGAGATTCTGTCATAGTCTTCAAGCTCGTAAGCTCCCTTTTCCAAAACATGTTTGACAATGTAAGGTCCATGCCACATGGATTCGAACTTTCCTGCTCCTAGTTTGTCATGCTTCTGGTCATAAGTGAGGACCAGGTCACCCTCATTAAAGATACGAGGTTCAACTGACTTGTTGTATTGGGATTTGATGCATTTCTTATGCACTTCATTAGAAAGAGTGACATCTCGGTGGGACTTGTCAAGTTTTGCTAAGTGCGGGAGACGTTCTTCTTCGACAGTAGTATTAGGAAGAAGTTCGACAGTGAGTTGTAGAGACAGAATTTCTCACTCTATAGCTAGGACAGCCTCCATTCCATAGACTAGTTGGAAAGGAGTGAAACCTGTGGCGGTTTTAATGGAGGTTCTGTAGGCCCATAACGCTGAAAAAAGCATGTTATGCCAATTGGATTTCTGCGTACCTACCATCCTTTGGACCATCGTTTTCAAGAATTTGTTAATGGCCTCGAATTGTCCATTGGACTGCAGGTAGTAGGGTGTTGAATTTCCATGGCGAAAACCCAACCTATCGCTTAGTTCATCAACCATATGGTTCTGAAAATGGGAAACCATGATCGGTAACAATCGCCTGAGGAACTCCGAATCGCGCTATTACATGATTGAACATGAAGAGTGCGGCGGTTTTGCCATCGTTATGGTATGTAGGCATAGCTTCATCCCACTTTGTAAAGTAATCCACAACTAAAATGATGTAACTATGCTCCCCGACCGAGGTAGGATTACAATACATAAATTCAATGCCCCATTTTGCGAAGTGGTCCACGGCAATAACCGGGTGTAATGGGGCGGGATGGGTGCACTTCTTCGTATGGAAGTGTTGGCAACGAGGACATTCTTTTATGGCCTCAATACAATCTTTGAAGATAGTACGCAAAAAATATCCTGCGTGCAAAATCTTCTGGGTTGTAGCCATCTCAGAGAGGTGACCGCCACTTGCCCCAGCGTGATAGTCATTGAGAACGCGTACGGCTTCATCGTGAGTGAGACAATGTTGAAGAATTGAATCAATGCCACAACGATACAAAGTATCATTGATGATTAAATAATACTTCACATGGTGACGTATCTTACGACAGTCGTCGCGAGACAGTTGAAGGTTGAAGCATTGGGTTTGAAGATATAATGAGATATCTCCATACCATGGATCAGTTGAACTGATGAGAAACAATGATTCATCCAGAAAAGAGTCATTGTGCTCAATATCTGTATCAGGACGGGGAAGGTCATAGATCAGCTCAGCAAACACCAAAGACTTTTTTGACTTGGCTTTATGGAAGAGAAGATCAAATTCTTGTAGTATCACGATCTAGCGTGAATACTTGCCCCCAAGCACCTGACTTGTCAGGACATGGTACATGGGGTTCGCGTCTGCGATGATGGTGGTGGTGTGGAGCAAGATATAGTGGCAGAACTTTTAGACAGCGATGAATGCCGCGAATGCGAGTTTTTCGACATGTGAATATCTAGTTTCAGTGTTAGCAAGACCCTTACTTGCATAGTATATTACATTTTCCTAGGCATTTTGATCCTCTTGTACCAAAACCATGGCGATAGTGGTAGCAGAAGCAGCGAGATATAAGTATAATCTCGATAATAATTGGGCGGTTGGAGCACGGGGGCATGCGTGATGGCATGTTTGATACTGTCAAAGGATTTTTGAGCTTGGTTGTCCCAAATGAATGGGACGTCCTTCTTGATCAGTTTCATGTACCCCTGAGTCTTCTCCGCGAAATTGCAAACAAAAGATCTTAAATAAGTCGCCTTCCCTTGGAGACTTTGAAGTTCCGTCACATCAGTCGGGTGTGGCTGGTTGATGACGGCCTCCACCTTTAAGGGATCAATGCAGATCCCATCCTTCGAAACAATAAATCCTAAGAGGAGTCCGAACTCAATCCAAAAGATACATTTATGAGGATTCAAATGGATATTGTATCATCTGCATCTGAGGAAAATGGCTGTCAGATGATCAATGTGGAACTCGCGCTGCTTTGAGTGAGTAGGGAGATCATCCAGGTAAGGTTCCACAAAGTCCTTAATGTCATGGAAGGTATACGACATAGCTCGTTGAAACATGGCGCCAGCATTTTTAAGGCCAAACGGGAGTTTGCGGTATGCAAATGTTCCCCACGGGCAGATGAAAGCCATCTTGTGTTGGTTGGAGGGGTT
Source organism: Larix kaempferi (assembly GCA_027924585.1). Classification (NCBI taxonomy): domain Eukaryota; kingdom Viridiplantae; phylum Streptophyta; class Pinopsida; order Pinales; family Pinaceae; genus Larix; species Larix kaempferi. Next base: position 4,684,830 of record BSBM01000309.1, read on the forward strand.
GATCTCAATCTATTTGTAACCAGAAAAGCCATCCATAAATGAGAAGATGACGCTTCCGGCACAATTTTCGATAATCTAGTCGATGAAGGGGGTCGGGTAGTTGTCTTTTGGACAAGCCCAGTTAAGGTCCCAATAATCAACACAGACGCGAATTGTGCCCTGCTTTTTTTTCACATGGATGACGTTTGAGACCCAATCTGTCAATGGGACAGGATAAATAAAACCAACCTTTAAGAGCTTTTCAATCTCAGCCTTGATTGCCACTGTCTTCCGGGGGTGTACCGGTCGCAACTTTTGGGGTATAGGTTTGACGTTGGGATAGGTTTTTATTTCATGAGAAACAATTGCGGGGTCTATCCTAGGCATCTCCTCATAGGACCAAGCAAATACGTCTTGAAATTACTTGAATAAGGTCGTGCCAATAGCTATTTCTTCAAGGGAACACTTCTGGCCTATGCGAATGTGTTCCACTATACCAGGTTTCACCGAGATGTCTACCGGGGTGGGTTGGTTCAATATTGGCCAAGTTGCCCTCTGTGTCTGTAAGACATGTAAGAATGGGGGAATGAGGGAACAGGTAGATGTCTGGTGAGAAGAGGGTGTGGATGTTTTCCTCTATGTACTCCAAAGGAGGAAGAAAAGATGACCTATGGTGGAGATCATCACACGGACCATCGTCAACATTCATAACTTCCATGATGGACTCGTCTGAATGAAAAGTCCGAAGTAAGAGATCAGGTAGAGATGACGTCTGTGGCAGAGAATACGATGGGGAAGCCACGGTTAAATGGTCCTCCGGTGCTGATTGGATAGCCTCGTAAATATGTTCAGCGGGTGAAGGAAGCATTATATCTCCAAGCAGGTGTGTTGTGGCTTCATCCAGTACAAGCCAAGTATCAGTAGAGTGAGATAAAATCTCTGTGGAGATCATGTTCACCGTTTCGACATGATTAGGGGGGTCCGTCGCTTGAAAAACGCCCATGAGAGATGAATCTTTCAAAAGGACAACCCCTATACTCTCATACTATTTTGACATTTGTCCAATGGAAGGAACATGGTCACCAGGATGAGTAGTAGCGTCTGGTGTGCAAAAATCTAATTGGTCGATAGTAACAATTCGTCCTTGGTGGGGGAATTGTACTATGCAGAATACTGAAGAGGCTACCGCCATCATGGCATAAAACCAATTGCGACCAAGCAAGAGATTATAATCTATTGGGGCCGATACCACTTCCATGTTAACGGTTACAGTCTTTTCACCCAACTCAATTGCAAGAGCTTGTAAGAGCTCATGAGGTTGAAAGCCATGCCCGTCGAATGCTTTCAATGTGGTAGGAGAACCATTAAATTCGGGGGAGCCAATGGCTCTCCAACAGGCGATCGATAGGACAAAAGTGGAGGCGCCTTCATCTAAAAGGGTATGATGAACAATCTTCCCAGCAATGTTCGCAGAAACTTGAAATGCGAGTTGGTGGGAGAGCCTCCGCTTGAAGTGGTCAAGTCAAAACATGATGGTATTCCAGGAATCGGGGTAGACTGCACTGATGGTTGCAAGGAGAGTTTTGTGTTGATTAGGACAATTCTACAAAACTATCAGGGTAGACATGGTGCAAGGAGCTTGTACCAAGTCTTCTATGAGATTGTAATTTTGTGCCGCCCGAGCGTTAGGATTGAAAACAGCTTTTTGAATCGTACTCTTGGGAAGTTGCAATATCGAGTCTAAGGATGGCTTCTCAATGGTGAGAGAATTTGATGGTACAGTGACATCAGTTAAGGAGTTGAAATATTTTTCAGCATTACTTCCAGTGGATTCCTTCGAAGGGACCGGTTCGTAAGATCGCAAGCGAGTGTTCAAATTGATAGTCTCATTACGCACCATGAGAACATGCACGGTATTGGATGGTTCCCCCTGGGCCGGGGGGGGGGGGGGGGGGTTGAGCAATCATCTACTAGTTTGGGGTAGGAAACGGATCGTTGAGGACTGCGAGAGTTGGTTTACCCCTAACAAACTTTTGTACTTCATCTCTATGGGTACATTCTTTGGAGAAGTGTTCATCTCCACACAATAACAAGGATACTTTAGTTTTCGTTTCTGCTTGGTATCGTCAGGAGTGCTCTTTTGTTCCTACTAGGCGGAAGAATTTTTGGGTTTCCCCTTGTTCTTCTTTTTATTGCCATACTTTTGAGATGAAGCTGATTGGACGGAATTCACCTCTTCAGTTAGAGAAGGAGTGGTGGATTTGGTGGTGTTATGGCCAGCTTGAGTCGGTAATGGGGAGGAACTGTGAAGGTTGGATGATCCAACAGTGCTAGAAGCAGGCTGGTTGTTAAGGGAACTAATGATTCCATTAGTTTGGAGTCCCTTATGCAGTTTTGCAGGGTCATTAATGTCACGGGGTGCGTCAGGAAGAATATCAAACAAAGTGCCAAATTGAGTGTAGACTAGGTCTAGTACATGGGCACTTGCGATGGCTTGTTCTTCGGTGACAACACCTCGCATGGAAACATCTCTTGTTATGGTAGGAGTAAAGAATTTGTAAACTAGTCTGCTAGGAGCTGATATGCAATAGGAGCTTTAATGAGACGTCGTCGCCTTCGCCACTTGTGGGTATGATACGAAATATGAGTGTTGGTATTCTGACGGAGTGAGGTTAAAATCTCGGTAACAGTTTCATACCATATGGGCAGCTGGAAATGTGTCAAAAATTTCATGGCAAGAGAACCAAAATCAGGAAAAGAGTGGGGTGGCAACTCAATGTACCACTTGGTAGCCAAACCGGTGAGAGTCCTTTAAAATAGTCTAAGATGGATTGAATAGTCCATTAAGGAATTAGATGAACACCATAAGTGCTATGTCATCACACGGTTTTTAGGGTCTTCACTCGGCTTGCAGTCAAATTTGGGGATATCAAACAAGAGTTTCACTGGAATTGGTGTCCAGTTAGATCCGTGGTAAATAGGATCGTTGGCTAAACGGGATAGGTCAGGCAAGTCCAAAGTAGCCAGGAATGGCAGTTGCAGGTTAGGCTGCGCGTATTGATATTACGGATAAGGCATGTAAGGACCGGTATGACTTTAAGGTGTACCAGGAGGAAACTGGCCATAGGGGGGTGTGCCACTCGGACCGTAAGGGGGTTCGCCACCACAAGGTGGTCCATTTCAATAAGGAGGGGGCCCACGTCCACCACTGGAAGGGGGTGGAGGTCCCCCGCCACCACCGGGAGGAGGTGGGGGTCCATAACCGAAATGAGGTGGCCCACCACTACCTCCGCCTGGAGGGGGTGGTGGACTACTTCCGCTGCCAGAAGGATGGGGGCCCCCACCACCTCCGCCACCACTAGAAGCATGAGGGTCTCCACCACCACCGCTGCCACCAAATTAGGTCCTCCACCACCTCCTCCTAGAGGGGGTGGTGGACCACCTCCGCCACCCGAGGGGAAATGTCTTCCTCCACCATGATAGGGTGGTCCTCCGCCACCTCTGCTGGGAGGGGGTGGTGGACCATTTCCACCATGGCCGGAAGGGTGAGGGATATTGATGGTAAAATGAGGTGGGACTCCATGAAGGTTAGGTGGGGGCCCACCACCTCCAGCAGGAGGTGGTGGAGGGTTGATCGGGGGTGGTGCTACCTGAGGGATAGTGGGTTGGGGTCTGTGTTGCAACACAGGTTGTTTCCCCCATAGAGTGTATGGATTCTTGGCATAAGGTATCCCATATGGTGCATTTTCAGGATTAGATTGGCCCGGTGCAGGGTTAACATAACCTGAATATTCTTGAATCCATGAGGGTTGAGTTACATTGGATGGGCCCCCAACATGAGATAACCCCATGGTGGATGGTCTACCAGGTTGGGGAGGTCCAACGGAAGGTCCGTTGGGGATTCCACCACCTATGTTTTGGTTAGGAAATGGGGGTTTCCCCCCAGCCACAATAGGTTGACCACTATTCAAAGGTTGAACCAACGTAGGTTGTTGACTAGCTACCATAGTAATAACATTACCGATGGGATAATCTATGGGAATGGAATATCCTCCCCTTGAAATTTGAGGTGTGGGAGGAACTGGTAAAGTAACTATGGTAGTAACAGGTGTGTTGGACTGTTGTCCTTCCACTGGTTGGTTCACTTGAGGTGTAGGACTAGAATCTTGTGAAGGTTGACAAGTTTTATTAGTGGTCTCGTGGTGGGAAGGTTGTTCTGGCGATCCAAAAGATATTTGATGAACCGGGATGGGTCTGTCGTCGAATCTTATTTGGAAGTTCCAATTTCGAAACTCTTCAGAGCATTGCTCGAGACTCTGTCTTCTAAAGTCATCACCCCTAAGACGTAACTATTCCACATGTTCACGAATAGGGCCAAAAATCTCAGCGGGGTCAGGCCTATAGTAGGGTCTAGAGAGCTCTAGATTAGTCAGGTTAGGTGGGGATGAGATGGCAAAATGAGCCACTGGGTGGTTTGTAGAAGAGGTCTAATGCTGCTGAAGGACCAAAAGCAGTTGTAGGGTTGTATTGGGGTCGGTTTATCCATTTCAACGATCCAGGTTCTCCCGATATGATGGGAGAAAGGTCTTGTGAAGCGGGGATTTGTGCTCCTTCATCCTACGGTGGATGAGAGGTAGGTGAATCCGGAGGATTTTGTGGAAACAAAATTCCTCCAACATTCAGAGTGGGGTTTTCCACTTTAGTAACTACGACTGTGCTATGCTGATCCATTCTTACCCTTGAAATAACCTCCGGATTAAGGGGATATTCGGGTGATAAGTTTAAGATCCTACGGGATCTTCTCCAGGTAAAATCCACCAGAGCATCAAGACAATCAGCCAGGATAGCTGAAACAGCGTTTCTCCTAAGGGTGTGCTAAAAGAAAAGCAGTCCAGAAAAACCTACTCAAACGAAGGCAACAAGTAGACTTATGTGACAGAGTGGATTAAAAAGTCTGGAACCTCACGAGATTATCAAGGCATTGCAAACCGCGATATACTATAGGGTCCAATAATATGACGTGACAAGGAGGATTGGGACCATACCCTTTCCTGCATACCCGATTACCTGGACAGTACATGCGTGCTAATCTCCCCGAATGCTATTCTCGGTGTATTGCTTCGCCAAGATGGCCAAATAGTTAACTCGGTTGGTTTCAGGAATCCTAGTGGTGTCTCCCGAGATACGCAAGGTATGTGGAAGCTCAAATCCGTAGTGGTGCTGTCTAATGCACAACCGTTCGGCAAGAGACCTTCCGATATACTACCGAGTACATGATACACCCTTCGATATATGCCAAGTACGGATTATGGTACTTGGTGGCTATGTGAAGGAGCTCGATATACCGATAAGTACATGGAAGACTACAATACCCCCAGGATACTGTGCTGGAAAATAACGACAGCTGCCACGCTTAACGATGCAGGAACACGTCTCTAACTTACACATAAGTTGCTAAATTTTTTACCTAGTTCTACCGTTAATTTTATCTTGGATGGTTAGGTGAATGCATGAGGTGAGTACATAATCGGAAGCATAATGCAAGTCCTAACTCCATGCATGAAATATTCTTTTCTTTCAATGAATTCTAGCTATGGGAAGGAGAAATCTTTTTCTTTTCGTCGAGATTGCCAAAACAACACCATGCAACACAATCCCAATTCAAACAAAACTTGACTATGAAAGTATTCTTTTCCTTTTTTCAACGGAACACAAAAAATCACAACACTAATATCCAAATCAAAACATTTTTCCTTTTCTTTTTCTTTTCAAAGCAAAACGACACTAGGTAATGAAAAGAGAGGATTCTGAAATGGAATATGCAAGTTTTTCAATTTCACTTTCAATGGTCTAAAAGCAACAAAAATTAAAAATGCATCTATCTTTCCTTAGCATGGAATCAATTTTGCAAAAATTGAAGCGTACTTTGAGTCTTTCAAGAAAATGAGCGATCATAATTCGAGAAAAAACACAATAGATCATACATTCATTCAATTTTTCCAAAACACAAACGAAAACGTTCCAATGCACAACAATTTTCTTCAATAATGCTTAAGAAATGATGGGAAAGCAACACTTTTAAACTTTTCAATGGATGTGTCAAAGAATAAACTTGATGGCAATTGAGCTTTCAGATCTGAATGACTGAAAAGAAAACACTACTTGCAGCACCAGTACACTCAGAAAACTCAAGAAAAGACAAGCACTCAATCAAGCTGAAAGGCACACTTAACTCAAAATCAAGTAGCAACAAGCAAACCATTCAAGCAAAGCTCAAACAATGATGAAAATGAGGTCTAGAAGCTGATCTATGTAATGATCAGATCAGGGGTGGAAGGAAGGGAATGTAAGGGTGAGTGGATGAAGGTGGAGGAGATAAGAGTATCCACCACTACCTATCTTCAAGCTTGTCCAAGACGGAACCCAAAATCGATCTAAACAAAACCAAACACTCAAAACACAAATCATAGGTGGGAGCCCTGGCTGGATCTTGCAGCACAGAGGGAGTTCATACGAAAAACCAAAGTCCAAACTGTCAAATGGAGAGGAGATGCTTGCATGCCAAATTTTGACAAATCAGTGCACTCTGTGCTTGTACACAGTGCGACGTCGCGGTTTACCTACACAAGAAGTGCGACGATGTCGTAGTTTACCAATGCAAGGGATGCGACGAGTAACTAACAGGTAAAGAACAGAGACCAAAAATGACACAGTGTCGCTCTGTTCCCACTTCCCAGATGCAACAGGCGAAGTCTAGATTAAAAAATGAATCAGATCTCTTAGCAATGAAACATGGAATGGTTTGGGAATGATTGATATAAACTCAAAGGAAGCAGATCAGAGTCTTCAATATGAAGATATGATAGTGAAATCAACTTCAAGAAGTAAATGGAAAAAATGAAAAGGCTTGTGTCAAGCAATCAACTTAAAATGACTCTCTGATCGACAACTATTGACCAGATTCTATACTCCCTAGTATGGTCGCCAGATTTGTTATCAGACAATCCACTCGAGCGGACGCGAGTAGAATCTCCCTAACTCAAAGTGAGTCTAGAACAAATAGAACAGACAACCAATGCATTTCCAAGATCTACTTATGGATCAAGTATTAGATGTCTCACCTTTCACTTCGCAATCCTTTTTCCTGAATACTACTCCACATCCTACGGTCGTCAGATCCAAGCTGCAAGACCTGTCAAGACAAGAAACAAGAGAAACAATTAAAAGGAAACTATACAATAAGATATCTAAGTAAATAGTTAAGCAGGTAAACTACTCAATATCATTGCACACATGAACAATATTGGTGGAAAGCATTTGTATTACTATAAAAAGAGGGAAGCACATAATAGAGATATAGAACTACAACCAAGGCTTAACGCTGTAGCCCTTCTCCAACAAAGACAATTGCCATATCCTTCCAGGGAAGTATGAGTTCTCCAATAGGTGAGTGGAGATGTTGCAAGGGTGATTTCACCAACATGTAGATACCATAGACTTCCTCCCTTTGGTATGGGAGTGAGCTTCATTCATATAGGACTAAGTGGATAGGGTATGGATAGGATAAGCTGAGATATGGTAGGATAGGCTTTAGGGATCTCTCCAAAGTATTAGAAACCGAGTGCCAACTCCTCCAAGAGTTCAAGGATAGGGTCCCAAGTCAGCAAGCTTCGAGAAGGACCTCGAAGAAGCTAGTTTTTCCATCTACCTGACCTCGTCGCACCCTGTAATGAGGCAAGGTGCGATGTCGCATGTTGCCCATGTGCATCCTGCGATGACCCTTCAAAACCTAGCACAATTGGGTACAAATCCTCTATGGTTGATCACTTAGTCAAGATATCTTCAGGGTTGTATACACTGAATCTTATGATGAGTAGATTTTAGGTGTAACAGGCACTTTGCAGCCCTCCCAATGTACTCAAACCTCATAAAATATATCAAATTAGAAACTTGGTAGTGCGAAGTAGGATCCCCAAAGGATAGCATCCATTGAACAACAAATTTTCTACAAGATACACCCACCAAAATGGTGAATGCAAATACTTATTTGTTGGTTGATCCAATAATCATGCATGCATCTACCCTCTTCATTTCTAGATCTGAATGATCCTCATGCATATGCCATGCATGTGTATTTTCTTGTTCACTAGATGGATCTTTGAGAGACATGTCATTTTTCCTTCTTCCAAAGTATGCAAATCTTTTGCACCCTTCGATATCCATCTCCACTATGTACTTATATATCCAATCCTTTTACAAACAAGTTCCTTTTCTTGTAGATATGAATGTATGGCCTCCTCTAGTATCAAGACAAGTGATTGGTCCACATCCTCCATGTCATCCCTCTCCTCATACACAAGCAACTATGAATCTCCTTCATTCACATGCAGATCTTCCTGCTTCATCAACTCACAAAAATCCTCCTTCTCCTAAGGAATGCATTCAGCCATGTGTTCATGCGCATGCTCCATTAACGATGGAAAATGTGACATGCTAAACTCCTCTTGAAGCTGACCTTCCTCCTCCAAATATGATCCACGGGTCATCCAATATTCATCTTTGTCCTCTTCATACCCCATCATCATATGAGTTTCTTTATCCTCATCCTGTGTGCACTTGGTCTTCTCTTTGTTTGTCCCTAATGGGTCCCTCAAATGAGGAAACTCACCAAGGAAACTCACTTCTGTTGATGTATATGTAACTTCGGAATGTATTTCACCCATGTATTTCATATATGTATTTTGTACTCCTATAGAGATGGTATTATTCCTCTATACGGAGGTGTCGTCATTTATATTGTAAGTGTCGTAACTTATACTTGATGGGTTATTAGACCACCTTGTTGGGGTCGGCCCTGTATAAGTCATGTGGGTCGAAGGGTTATTAGACCACCCTATTGGGGGTTGGCCATGTGGGTTAAAGGGTTATTAGACCACCAAGTGTGGGGTCAACCTGGATTAAGTTAACCATGGGTTAATCTAGACATGTAGGCCCCATTAGTTTATTGGGCAGGACAGAACAAGTATAAATAGAGATCAGGAGATCTCTATTTGGTCATTCATTCACACACTTCTCTCATTCAGAAAGTGGCGCACTTATGAGGAGGAGGCTCTACTGCTAGGAGAAGACTATCTCTTGTATTTTGGTTGTATCATTGCTCTATCTATCTCTAAGGGAGTTATTGGGGTTTTTCACCTTTATGGTTTTCCCCAAGTAAACTTAGTGTCTCTTGTGTGCTTGCATTATTGTGTCCATGATTGATATGCTGTAAATTTGCTGTACATGTTGTTCTCTCAGTTAACATCCTAGATCAGATTGAAGTAAATTCTAAAAATTTAACATGGTATCAGAGCTAGCCTAAAAGAAGGCATGATATGGCATGTATGACACTTGTTGCACTTACGATGCTAGGGCTTGATATAGCAAAAACTAGTCATCGTAGCACTTTCGCTGTAAATCCATTTTGGAAAATGTTTCAGATCTAAAACTTTTACAGGTCGAATATCGGATCCCCATGTACCTTGTGTCCAAAGGAAAACTTCTATTTCATTGTACTTTGTGATTTATGATCTATACAATATAGGGTTTCTGCCTCTTCCAGATCTCAGTCATAAACAAGTGACCTTGGAAAAAAGGTCATAACTTGGGATAGGAAGCTCCAAATGAAATTTCGTAAAAAGGGACAAGTAGTACACATACTGCACTATCTCGAGAAAATTGTTCAGTGGCTGAAGTTGAACCAGTGACACGTGGCACTCCATACAAGTTCGCTATCTTGTTTTATCCCATAAATAGGTCACGTTGCGACACTTGGCATAAATCTCTCTCAAAGAATCCAATTGAAGTCAGACCTATCGAGATGGAAATATGACAGGTTGGGCTATCTCAAGAAATGTTTTTAGACCCTGTGGATCAAAAAGTTCGGAGTTAAACCAAAAACAATCAAGTACATATTTCTGTCAAAACATAATTATTTTTTAGCACCTTCATTCATGGCTTCTGGAATTTAGGGTTTCGGAGAAAGTTGGAATTTTTGTAATCAGAGACTATGGCTGAATGCCACTCATCAAAATAGAAATTTAGAGACCAAGTTCAGAATTTTTGGTTGTGCAGAAGATCGGGCTTGATCAGACCCTAGTTCGGGACTTTGATTGGAGAAGTGGAAAATTAGGGCTTCTACAAAAATGGGAATTTTTGAAATCTGTGACCACGGCTGGAAGCTCCTCAGAAAAATAGAAGCTTAGAGATTTCAATCAAACCTTTTGATTGGGAAGAATAGTGGGCTTCATCAAACCCTAGTTCGGGGTCACATCCAGTGAATCCGAAAATTTCAAAGGAAAAATTGAGGAGTGAAACTTTGCAGTTTTGAAATTCTGAATATACCAGCTTGGTCAGCTCATCAAGGCGCATATTTCTATCCTTTAAGACGTTTGAAATTCAAAGTTTGAATTTTTGGGGTTTCTCTGACAAACCCTAATCTAGCTCCAGGTCCAGTTCTTGCAAATCAAGTGGATTGGGTTAATCCTAGAAGAAAATGGATTAGTCACCTGCATAAGTGAAGAAGTTCCTGTCTCAGAGGGAGATGAGGCTAAGGCCTTCCATAAGTAGATTACAAGAAATCTTGACAGGTATGGCTTACAGGTATGTTTCGAATTCTGTTCATGGTTATGTTTATGATATGTTTGTCTTCATATCATTACAGTACAATCTTGATTAATTACTAGACATGTCGTATCACCTTAATAGAAGATATTCATTGATTAAGGTTTTGACACTTATGATTGTACTAATGCATTGTAGTGTTGTATTAGGTTTATTTTGTCTGCTAACATGAAAGGTACACCAAGAAAGACAAATCATTTTCTGGTTCAAGAACATATGATCATGATGACAGGAGGACAAAGATTCATCCATTGTCATGGATCGCTTAGAAGATCTACTTACGAGGTATGTATAACTTGGCCCTGCAATGGATAACTTATGAGACATGCAGGTTACTAGCACAAGTCATTGAAGAGAACCATAAGACATTATGCAGGTATGTTAGACATAACTAGCTAGCATGCTAATCGAGGTATGTTTTTTCTTATATCAAGCTAGAATCCTACCTTGTGTTAGGATCTTATACTGTTTTGTTGTTGATAATGATTATTCATGAAGTCATAGGTTTGAATATGTTGATGTATATGTAACTTCGGAATGTATTTCACATATATGTATATTGTATTCCTATAGAGATGTTATTATTCCTCTATACGGAAGTGTCATCATTTATATTGTAAGTGTTGTAACTTATAAGTGATGGGTTATTAGACCACCTTGTTGGGGCCAGCCCTGTATAAGTCATGTGGGTCAAAGGGTTATTAGACCACCCTATTGGGGGTCGGCCATGTGGGTCAAAGGGTTATTTGACCACCCTAGTGGGGGTCGGCCCAGTCAGCATTATGTTAAGTGGTTAAGTCGAGGCCGACCTAGTTGAGTAAAGGTCAATTCAAGTTAGTGTATAAATAGAGAGTGTGCCTCTCTCATTTTACACATTCTATTCTCTCACTCACACTTAGGAGACTGGCACACATGTGGAGGAGGAGGCTCTGCTTCCAGGAGAAGACTATATCTTGTATTCTGGTTGTATCATTGCTCTATCTATCTCTGAGGAAGTTATTGGGGTTTTTCACCTTTATGGTTTTCCCCAAGTAAACTCTGTGTCTCTTGTGTGCTTGCATTATTATGTCCATGATTGATATGCTGATGATTTGTTGTACATGTTGTTCTCTCAATTAATATCCTGGATCAAATTGAAGTAAATTATGAAAACTTAACATGGTATCAGAGCTAGCCTGAAAGAAGGCATGATATGGCATGTATGACACTTGTTGCACTTACGATGCTAGGGCTTGATATAGAAAAAACCAGTCATCATAGCACTTTCGCTATAAATCCGTTTTGGTGAAGTTTTTGGATTTGAAAATTTTACATGTCGAAGATCAGATCCCCATATACCTTGTGTCCAAAGGAAAACCTATAATCCATTGTACTTTGTTATTTATGATCTGTACAATATAGGGTTTATGCCTCTTCCAGATCTGAGTCAAAATCAGGTGACCTTGGGAAAAAGGTCATAACTTGGGCTAGGAAGGTCCAAATGAAATTTCGTAAAACGTGATAGGTAGTACACAGACCGTACTATCTCAGGAAAGTTTTTCAGAGGCCGAAGTTGAACCAGTGACACGTGGTACGTCGTACAATTTCGCTTTCTTGTATTATCCCATAAACAGGTCACGTTGCGACACTTGGCAGAACTCTCTCTTAGAGAATCCAATTGAGTTTACCTATCGGGATGGAAAGACAACAGGTTGGGCTATCACAGGAAACATTTTTAGACCCCGTGGATTGAAAAGTTCAGAGTTACACCATAAACAATCAGGTACATATTTATGTCAAAACAAAATTATTTTTGAGTACCTTCATTCATGGCTTCCAGAATTTAGGGCTTTGGAGAAAGTTGGAATTTTTGTAATCGGAGACCACAGCTGGATTCTACTCATCAAAATCGAAATTTAGACACCAATATCAGATTTTTTTGTTGGGTAGAAGGCTGGGATTGATCAAACCCCAGTTCGGGACTTTGATCGGAAAGATGGAAAATTAGGGCTTCTGCAAAAATTGGAATTTTGGAAATCTGTGACCACGGCTGGAAGATCCTCAGAAAAATCGAATCTTAGAGTTTTGAATCAAATCTTTTGGTTGCGTGAAGCTTCGAGAAACTGAAACCCTAATTCAGGGTCCTCCCAGTGACTTCGGAAATCTAAAAGGCAATTTTGAGGGGTGAAACTTTGTAGTTTTCAAATTCTGAATATACCAACTTGATGAGCTCATCAAGGTGCATATTTCTATCCTTTCGGAAGTTTGAATCTAGCTCCAGGTCCATTTCTTGCAAATCAAGTGGATTGGGTTAATCCTAGAAGAAGATGGATTGGTCACCTGCATAAGTGAAGAAGTTCCTGTCTCAGAGGGAGATGAGGCTAAGGCCTTCCATAAGAAGATTACAAGCAATCTTGGTAGGCATGGCTCACAAGTATGTTTCATGGTTAATTTTATCATATGTTTGTCTTCATATCATTACAGTACAATCTTGATTAATTACTGGACTTGTCATATCACCTTAATAGAAGATATTCATTGATTAAGGTTTTGACACTTATGATTGTACTAATGCATTGTGATGTTGTATGAGGTTTATGTTGCTTGCTAACACAAAAGGTACACCAAGAAAGTCAAATATGTTCTACTTCAAGAACATATGCTCATGGTGACATGAAGACAAAGATTCATTCATTGTCATGGATCACATAGAAGATATACTTTCTAGGTATGTATAATTTGGTTCTACAATGGTTAACTTATGAGACATGCAGGTTACTAGCACAAGTCACTGAAGAGAACCAGAAGACATTATGTGGGTATGTTAGACATAACTAGCTAGCATGCTAATCCATGTATGTTTTTCCTATATCAAGCTAGAATCCTACCTTGTGTTAGGATCTTATACTGTTGTGTTGTTTATAATGATTATTCATGAAGTCATAGGTTTGAATAATCATGGTTGTATGCATATTATGTTTCTTACCATAATTGATGATATGACTAACCAGAAGAATCATGAAGGTATAGGTTTGAATAATCACGGGTTTTATGCATATTATATCTTTTATCTTGATTGATGATTCAACTAACCAGAAGAGTCCTATGATCAAATAAGAATGTGTATGAGTAAAAGAAGACTTCCCTGAAACCTTGAATACTAATGTTTATTATCTGTGAATGATCATGAATATACATGTTTAAGATTATTGTGTTTTGATAGTATTAATATTATACTAATAAATGTGTGATTATGTATGAGATGTCAAGGATAACACAATGATGTTACTAATAAGCATGCATAGTGATTAAGGATGGATGTAAGTTCAAGGACAGGTAATCCAAAAAGCAAAGATCAAGAGGGAGCACACTCCAGTTGTTCCTGCAAGAAAGCAAAGGAGCACAATTCAGTAGTTTCTGCAAGGATGCAGATATTCAGAGGGAGTTGACCACTTCTCACAATCCACATAAGAATGAAGTTGCAGAAAAGAGGCAAAGACTGAGAGGGAGTCAACCCAACAAACAAACAAAGATAAGTATTTGAATTGTCATTACTTGCATATTTTATTGTTTAAATAATACTGTTCAATAATGTATATACTGATGTTCCTAGAATTAGGTTGTGTATTATGCATATTAGAATAGTTGCATTGATGAACAATATACTACTAATATGCATGGTTAAGTGGCCTATGGCACTGTACAACATTCCATTGCTACTTATCTAGAATGAAACCTCTTTGCTAACATATTGGGAGTTGTGCACACTCTTAACAATGTTCTGGTAGAGATTGGAAGGCATCTAGAAAGTTACGGAATATGGATAAATGTTGTATTGAAGCATTGGCTAAGATAATTGCATGACTGTATGACATATTTCTTTATGTGTAAGAATTTGTTCTGAAAACTATGAGATGTTTTCTAATCATGCAATTTAACTTGTTATGTAGGAAAGATCGTATACCATCACCTACAAAAGAAAGACTACAACATTTGTTCAATAACAAAGTTATCTTTTGAAAGTATTGAAGATATTGAAGTTGCCAGGATACGAGAAGAATGCCATGATCCATCGATCATGAAGAACGATGTTTGGGATGCGGTCCCAGGAGTTGAAGGGAAGTTTGTTATGACTTCCATATGGATCTATCAAGATCAAGCATGCTGTAGATGGCAGCATAGAGAAATATAAAAGTGATGAAATAGAAGATACACCAGATGGATTTCAAGACAGCTTTCTTGAATGGTGTAGTTGAAGAAGAAGTGTATGTGGAGCAGCCACTTGGTTCTAAGACACATGACAGGGAGTCATATATGTGCAGAACTTGGGTATGATGCACCACTTTCTAGGTATGGAGGTGTGGTAGAGTGCAGATGGAATCTTCCTTGGACAAGGGAAGTATGCAGTAGAGATCCTGAAGAGGTTCGGGATGATGGACTGCGAGGCTATGACATCGAACCTGAAGCTTCTGTGTGATGCTTTATTTGAACTAGTTGATGTCACTATGTATCCTCAAATGATTGGGTCCTTGATATACCTGACGAACACGAGACCAGATATTTTCTTTTTGATAAACACATTGAGCCAGTTCTTGATGGATCCGCGGAGTGTTCACCTGGTTGTTGTAAAGCATGTTCTGAGGTACCTGAAGGGTATAGTGGATTATGGGCTCAAGTATGAAGCGAATCAAAAGTTTAACTTGCAGGGTTATGTTGATTCAGATTGGGCTGGCAGTGCTGCAGATGGGAAGAGCACATCTGGGTGTTGCTTCAGTATGGGATCAGGTGTGATCTCTTGGTTCAGCAGGAAGCATTCCTGCGTAGCACTGAGTACAGTTGAGGCAGAGTATGTTGTAGCCTGTTCAGCTAGCTGTGAGGCAGTATGGATATGGAAGCTACTGTCTGAGTGATTTGATCTCCCGTTGGATGCTACTGGTATCTTTTGTGATAACCAGAGTTGTGTGAAGCTGTCTGAGAACCCAATGTTTCATGACAGGTCGAAACACATAGAGATCAAATATCACTATATCAGGGATATGGAGCAGAGAGGAGCTGTGAAGCTCCTGTACATTGCGACGGGCGAGCAGATTGTAGATGTGCCGATGAAGCCACTAGCCAGGGTGAAGTTCGAGTACTTCAGGGAGAGGCTTGGTGTTTTTCAGATTGATGACACTTCGAGGAAGAAGTGATGGACACATTTGCAGAAGCCATTCCAAGCATGTTGGAAGGAGGATCCTTCACATGGATGTGGATGTAAGCGTTGGATGATGAGCATCAGGACGATGCTCCAGTTACTGCTCTATATATGCATCATGTTGGATGCTAGATATGATCAGTTGGATCATTTATATATGTACGCATCATGTTGGATGTTGGATATGATCAGTTGGATCATTTATATGTATATGTATGTATGCATCATGTTGGATGCTGGATATGATCGGTTGGATCATTTGTATGTATTTTGTATATGCATCATGTTGGATGCTTGGACCATGTATCTATATATGTATCAGGTGGATACATTGTATGATCATGTGGATCATGTATGGTGATCTGTATCATGTATTTGTATTTGTATCAGGTGGATACACTGTATGATTAGGTGGATCATGTATGATGATATGTATCACGTAGATACTTGGTATGCATCAGATAGATACATTGTATCATCAGGATGATCATGGATGATGAGCTTCAAGATGTTGCTCCAGATGACATGCAGCAAGATGTTGCAGTGATGATGATCAGGATGATCATGTGTACATCAGGATGATGTATGGTGAGTATCAGGTTGATACTCTCTGGCCGTGGAACAGGTTGTGCAGATAAGCATGTAATTTGTGCACTGGGATATTTTCAGATAGTCTTTCGAGGTTTTGCCTATGGCATGTAATTTGTACCCTGGGATATTTGGCAAATGATTTTTCAAGGTTTTGCTTGGGAGGACATATAATTTGTGCCCTGGGAGATCTGCAGATAGTCTTTCTAGGTTTTTCCTATGGCATGTAATTTGTGCCCTAGGATATTGGGCGGATGCTCTTTCCAGGTTTTGTCCTATGGCATGTATTTTGTGCCCTGGGAGATCCGATAGGTTGAGCCGTGTGCTCGTAATCAATCCTGGGATGCTCTCTCAAGGTTTTTCCATGACCACATGTAATTTGTGCCCTAGGAGATCCAATAGCTTGAGCCTTGTGCTCGTAATCAGTACTGGGATGCTCTTTCGAGGTTTTGTGGTGACCACATGTAATTTGTGCCCTGGGAGATCCGATAGGTTGAGCCTTGTGCTCGTAATTAGTCCTGGGATTATCTTTCGAGGTTTTGTGGTGGGGTCACATGTAATAAGTCCTAGAGATCTGGACAGGATGAAAAAGGCCTCAGATGCTCTTTAGAGTTCTTGCTAGTCAAGAGACTCTTTTAAGGTTTTGTGATGCATGTAATAAGTCCTGAGGATTCCACAGTATGGCCAGTGATGACGAAGACCTGCAGGTGGTGGGCCTACATCCAGTATGAAAAAGGATTGGCTCTGTAGAACTTCCTATGATGAGTAGATTCAGAGATTAATTGAGATAGCAGTAGCAGTGACGATGATGATGTCTCGATGACGATTATCCAGTGACGATGATCCAGAGAAGAAGACTTGTGTTAGAAGACCTGTGTCGAGAAATACCTTCCTAGTTAAGAGGGAGTGTTGATGTATATGTAACTTCAGAATGTATTTCACATATATGTATATTGTATTCCTATAGATATGTTATTATTCCTCTATACGGAAGTGTCGTCATTTATATTGTAAGTGTGGTAACTTATACTTGATGGGTTATTATACCACCTTGTTAGGATCGGCCCTATAAAAGTCATGTGGGTCAAAGGGTTATTAGACCACCCTAGTGGGGGTCGGCCTAGTAAGCATTATGTTAAGTGGTTAAGTTGAGGCCGACCTAGTTGAGTAAAGGTCAATTCAAGTTACTGTATAAATAGAGAGTGTGTCTCTCCAATTTTACACATTCTATTCTCTCACTCACACTTAGGAGAGTGGCAGACTTGTGGAGGAGGAGGCTCTGCTGCTAGGAGAAGACTATCTCTTGTATTCTGGTTGTATCATTGCTCTATCTATCTATGAGGAAGTTATTGGGGTTTTTCACCTTTATGGTTTTCCCCAAGTAAACTCTATGTCTCTTGTGTGCTTGCATTATTATGTCCATGATTGATATGCTGTAGATTTGTTGTACATGTTGTTCTCTCAGTTAAGATCCCAGATCAAATTGAAGTAAATTCTGAAAATTTAACAGAATAGTCATGGTTGTATGCATATTATGTTTCTTACCATAATTGATGATATGACTAACCAGAAGAATCATGAAGGTATAGGTTTGAGTAATCATGGGTTTATGCATTGATGATTTAACTAATCAGAAGAGACCTATGATCAAATAAGAATATGCATGAGTAAAACAAGACTTCCCTGAAACCTTGAATACTAAGGTTTATTATCTGTGAATGATCATGACTATACATGTTTAAGTTTATTGTGTTTTGATAGTATTAAGATTATACTAATAAATGTGTGATTATGTATGAGACCTCAAGGATAACACAATAATGATAATAGTAAGCATGCATAGTGATTAAGGATGGATATAAGTTCAAGGACAGGTAATACAGGAAGCAAAGATTAAGAGGGAGCACACTCCAGTTATTCCTGCAAGAAAGCAAAGGAGCACACTTCAGTAGTTTCTGCAAGGATGTAGATATTTAGAGGGAGTTGACCACTTCTCACAATCCACATCAGAATGGAGTTGCAAAGATTCAGAGGGAGTCCACCCAGCAACCAAACAAAGATAAGCATTTGAATTGTCATTTCTTACATAATGTTATTCAATGGTGTATGTGCTTATGTTCCTAGAATTAGGTTGTGTATTATGCATATTAGAATAGTTGCATTGATGAACAATATACTACTAATATACATGGGTAAGTGGCCTATGGCACTGTACAACATTCCATTGCTACTTATCTAAAATGAAACCTCTTTGCTGACATGTTAGGAGTTGTGCACACTCTTAACAATGTTCTAGTAGAGATTGGAAGGCATCTAGAAAGTTACAGAATATGGATAAATGTTGTATTGAAGCATTGGCTAAAATAATTGCATGATTGTATGACATCTTTCTTTATGTGTAAGAATTTGTTCTGAAAAATATGAGATGTTTTCTAATCATGCAATTTATCTTGTTGTGTAGGAAAGATCGTATACCATCACCTACAAAAGAAGGACTACAACATTTGTTCAACAACAAAGTTATCTATTGAAAATATTGAAGATATTGAAGTTCCTAGGATCTGGGAAGAATGCCATGATCGAGGAGTACCAATCGATCATGAAGATGTTTGGGATGCAGTCCCAAGACCTGAAGGGGAGTCTATAGTGACTTCCAAGAGGATCTACAAGATCAAGCATGCTGCGGGTGGTAGCATAGAGACTTTTGCTCCTGTAGCCAGATACACTTCCATTAAATCAGTACTTGCTCTGGATGCAGTGATGAAGAGCAAGATACACTTTATTTAATGGTGTAGTTGAAGAAGTGTATGTGGTCCAGCTACTTGGTTCTGAGACACATGAGAGGGAGTCATATATGTGCAGAACTTGGTATGGTAGGATAGACAAATTTCTATCCAGTTTGGGCTTTACCAAGAGTAAAGCGGATTCCAACCTTTACTACAAGGTTGAGGAAGGAAATCCAGTGATACTACTTTTGTATATGGATGACCTATTTGTAACAGGTGAGGATATATTGATTGTCGACATGCAGCGGAAGCTTGCTGCCGATTTCAAGTTGAAGAACTTGGGGATAATGCACTATTTGTTTTTGGCATGAAGGTGTGGCAGAGTGTAGATGGGATCTTCCTTTGACAAGCGAAGTATGCAGTGGATATCCTAAAGAGGTTCGAGATGATGGATTGTAAGGCCATGGTCACATCTATGGCATCGAACTTGAAGCTTCTATGTGATGCTTCATTTGAGCCGGTTGATGTCTCTATGTATCGTTAGATGATTGGGTCCTTGATGTACTTGACGAACACGAGACCGGATACTTGCTTTGCGATGAACACATTGAGCCAGTTCCTGACGGATCCAAGGAGTGTTCACTTGGTTGCTGTAAAGCATATTTTGAGGTACTTGAAGGGTACAGTTGATTATGGGCTCAAGTATGAAGAAAATCAAAAGTTTAACCTGTAGGGTTATGCTTATTCATATTGGGCAGGTAGTGCTGCAAATAGGAAGAGCACATTTGGGTGTTGCTTTAGTATGGGATCAGGTGTGATCTTTTGGTTTAGCAGGAAGCAATCCTGCATAGCACTAAGTACAACCAAGGTAGAGTATGTTGTATCCTGTTCAGCTAGTTGTGAGGCAATATGGCTTCGGAAGCTACTGTCTGAGTTATTTGATCTCCCATTGGATGCTACTGGTATCTTCTGAGATAACTAGAGTTGTGTGAAGTTGTCTCAGAACCCAGTGTTTCATGACAGGTCAAAACACATTGAGATAAAATATCACTATATCAGGGATATGGTGTAGAGAGGAGCAATGAAGCTCCTGTACGTTGTGACGGACGAGCAGATTGCAGATGTGCTGGCAAAACCACTAGTTAGAGTGAAGTTCAAGTACTTCAGAGAGAGGCTTGGTGTTCTTCAAATTAATGACACTTCAAAGAAGAAGTGATGGACACATTTCCAGAATCCATTCCAAGCATGTTGGAAGGAGGATCCTTCACATGGATATGGATGTAAGCACTATATGATGAGCATCAGGATGATGCTCCAGTTACTGCTCTGTATATGCATCAAGATGATGTTGGATATGATCAGTTGGATCATTCATATGTATATATATGTATGCATCATGTTGGATGCTGGATATGATCAGTTGGATCATTTATATGTATTTGTATATGCATCATGTTGGATGCTTGGACCATGTATCTGTATATGTATCAGGTAGATACTGTGTATGATCAGGTAGATCATGTGTGTTGATATATATATCAGGTGGATGCATTGTGTGGATCATGTGTCTGTGTATGTATCAGGAGGATACATTATATGATCAGGTGGATCATGTATGATGATATGTATCAGGTAGATACTTGGTATGCATCAGGTAGATACTTGGTATGCATCAGGTAGATGCATTGTATGATCAGGATGATCATGGATGATGAGCTTCAGGATGTTTCTCTAGATATGCATCAGGACGATGCAATGATGAGTATCAGGACGATACTCTAGATGACATGCATCAAGATGATGTTATGATGATGATCAGGATGGTCATATGTATCAGGTGGATACATTACATAATCAGTTGGATTATGTGTGATGAGTTCCAAAGACACAGATGCACAGTTCCTTTTCGACATGGTGGTAGATGTGTTCTCCCATGTGCGTTGATGTAAGTGTAGAGCCTTTCCGACATGGTGGTAGATGTGTTCTCCCATGTGCGTTGATGTAAGTGCAGAGCCTTTTCGACATGGTGGTAGATGTGTTCTCCCATGTGCGTTGATGTAAGTGCATAGCCTTTCTGACATGGTGGCCGATGTGTTCTCCCATGGTCGTTGATGTAAGTGATGTGAGTCTTTCACGGATGGTGGTAAGTTGGTCCTCCCATGCCGGTGAGTGTAAGTGATGTGTGTATGCATCTGGGTTGTGCTTCGTGATACTATGTGGCCATGGACAGGTTGTGCAGTAGCATGTAAAAGGTCTTGGGAGATCTGATAGGTTGAGCTTTGTGTTGTAATCAGTCCTCGGATGCTCTTTTGAGGTTTTGTTGACTCACGTAATAAGTCCTGAGGATTCCACAGTATGGCCAGTGATGATGAAGACCTGCAGGTGGTGGGCCTACATCCAGTATGAAAAAGGACTGGCTCTGTAGAACTCCCTATGATGAGTAGATTCAGAGATTGATTGAGATAGCAGTAGCAGTGACGATGACGATGATTCGAGGATGATGATTTGCTAATGATGATCCAGAGAAGAAGACTTGTTCTAACAGATCTGTGTCAAGAAATACCTTCCTAGTTAAGAGGGAGTGTTGATGTATATGTAACTTCATAATGTATTTCACCCATGTATTTCATATATGTATTTTGTACTCCTTTATAGATGGTATTATTCCTCTATACGGAAGTGTCGTCATTTATATTGTAAGTGTCGTAACTTATACTTGATGGGTTATTAGACCACCTTGTTGGGGTCGAAGGGTTATTAGACCACCCTATTGGGGGTCGACCATGTGGGTTAAAGGGTTATTAGACCACCAAGTGTGGGGTCAGCCCAGATTAAGTTAACCATGGGTTAAGCTAGACATGTAGGCCCCATTAGTTTATTGGGTATGACAGAACAAGTATAAAAAGAGATCAGGAGATCTCTATTTGGTCATTCATTAACACACTTCTCTCATTCGGAAAGTGCCACACTTATGAGGAGGAGGCTCTGCTACTAGGAGAAGACACTCTCTTGTATTCAGGTTGTATCATTGCTCTATCTATCTCTGAGGAAGTTATTGGGGTTTCTCACCTTTATGGTTTTCCCCAAGTAAACTCTGTGTCTCTTGTGTGTTTGCATTATTGTGTCCATGATTGACATGTTGTAGATTTGCTGTACATGTTGTTCTCTCAGTTAAGATCCTAGATCAAATTGAAGTAAATTCTGAAAATTTAACAACTTCCTCCAGATCTGATGATACCATGCATTGATTAGAAGAACAACAATGCTCTTCCTCTTCTAAGTCAACCATAAGATTAAAAGTAGCTCCATAAGGTTTGGTATCCTTTGGTTGGCCATCAAATAAGAGAGAATATGGTGGTATGGTTTCTTCTTGGGCACAAGATGAATTATTAGAGCCTTCTTCATGCTCAAGTGAATCTGCTTCCTCTCTATCCTCTGTCATGTGGCTTGAAGCCTCTCCATATTGTGTAGTATGAGGATTTTCATTATGAGTAGGTTGATTTGAAGGATGTTCTGTGATTGTATTTTCTCTCTTCCTTGAAACATACTATTCATAATATTTTTTGCTACCCTTGGTTATAAATTGTCTCATGAAACTACCAAGATAGATGGTTTGTTCTTCTTGTGAGAATTCAAATTTTGAGCATACCTTCTTGATTCAAGATTGTATTTCCAAAAAAAGTACTCTATGAAGGACAAGTCCATTCTATAATCAAAACTCAAATCAATGTATTCATTAAACCTTTTCATATATTTGATCATCTCATATATATTCCTCCCATCGGAAAAACCAAGGAAAGACATGCTGGAGATATCTTCAATAAATCAAAGAAGCTTGGACTTGTTGCAAATATTAACCCAAGTAGGTGTGAGTGCCAAGCTCTGATACGACTATAATGTACCTTTCTTGATGTAAGGAACACTAGGAAGAATATTGAAGGAAAGACAATGACTAGTTTTAAAGAAAACTTGTACAAATACCAAAACTGGACCCAAAAACCCATTTAAGACTTGGTAAAGGTTAAATTTCAGGTTTATGAGAGTAGAATCACACTATACAAGATCCCTAATTTGACATAATCACTTTCTTTGATGCTCAACGCATCTTGAAAAGTTTCCTTGGCAGAACCAACACTATCACTGCATTGTGCCCAAGGACTTCTGTGGAGATTCAATGAATTATGGTGATTGATGGAAGTGGATAGCTTTTTATAAGTCCTAATACCTCTATAATACTTCAAAAAAAAAATTCATACTTGGTTTTGTGAAATTTGGGATCATGCAGAATATTTGGCAACTCCGGGACTACACAACTAGTTAATATTCAGTACATTCCAAAAAGCATAAAGGGCCAACGAATTTGCAAAATAAGACATGTATTTTGTTCATTAGGATATTATTTGTCATTAGGAACTAAAAAAATCTAAATCCATTGAGCATAAGATGCTAAACTAAAGCAATACTGAAAACTAGTAAAATCTATGCAAATCTCGGAGGGTTGAAGAAAACTCATAATAATTCAGAATTATGCATTATGAAATTTTATGACTGATATCAGAGGTTAAAAATAAAAGTAAATACATCAAATGGGATCCAATAGGCCTCTCATAATAGTCTTAAGAATTGACACATTTCAATACAATAAGTTATCAATGAAAAAAAATTAGACAACTTGAGAATTCAAATCACATAATTCATGACACCTTCTCTGAATTTTGAACCAGAATTGAATCAAATTCAAGACCTAAAATAAAATAAATTACAATAGTTGAATCCCATCATCCAAACATCTAATTGAATAATTAGCTAGTTGAAGCAACAGGGGCACACCTCCCAACTGTGACTAGGGGCACATCTCCCAAGTCAAATTGAGAGCTCAAGAGATATCAACATCGAAACATAATTAGCCAAAATATGAGTGGTGTGCTGTTACGTGAATTTATAGGTTAAATGAATTCTTGTGCAAGCTACCTAGCCCAATGCGCCTTCATGAGCAAGTTTAGGACTTGTTTCTTTCTGAAGCTTTTCTTTTGTTGCTTTCGACTTTACTTGTTTTATCTTGCTTTTATTTCTGCTTATCTGATTTTATGCTTTTAGTCTACTTTTCTTTCTTTTCGTACTTTATTCTTCCTTCCACTTCTTTTTTTCTTTCATCCTGATTTTCTTGATTTTACTCTTTTATTATGCTTTTCCACTTCTTTTCTTCTTTGCACCATTTTTTCTTCTTTTCTTCCTTCTACCAGCTTTTCCTTGCTTTTTCTAGTTTCCTTCTTTTTCATTGCTTTCTAGCCTTGACTTCTTTCTTCTAACTTCCTTCTTTTTCAAGCTTCTTATGGTAAAAATCTAATCTCCTATGCACCCTCCTAGCAACATAATCACTGACACTTATCCAAGCATTACTTTATTCATTACAATAGAAATAACTATCGATCATCACAAACATTAGAAATCTTAAATTTCCTAGCTACTAATGCCTTGTTCAAAATTAATCCCAACAATTAGTATTTGCTTCTCCTAAATCCATAGGGAAAGGTTGGGCTAGGGGCTTGGTCAAATGATCATTTAGGAAGGTGTTGGCGGATATTTCTACCCTATAGCCAGGAAACTAAGCTATCAACTTGGTTGGGGTGACAGGTAAGTGTATTAATGTTGTTACAGAAGCATTTACAAAAGGAAAAAATCTGTAGATGTAGGGAACATACCTTTAAACGAAGTCTGATCCTTGCCTTGACTTAGTCCTGTGTTCCACTTCCAAATCTACCTTTCTTTCAGCAAACCTGCAACAACAATACCTTTCTCAAAACATTTTGGGCAACAAATAAAGTTTGAAAGAAACACAAGTTATGTTTAACATTCAGTATTGGCCAAAATAAATCCAACTTAAGATGCCATTCGATAAAACATTCAAATTGGAACAAGAAAACACTTCAACCTTTATTTGTCAAAAGTAGAATGCAGTACAAATATACCTGACAATGAAGCAGGCTCCTGCAACTAGATTCTGGGCTCTGGCTTTCTTCTGGCTTGGATATCTTCTGCAACAACTTCTCCAATGCAAGCTTCTTCAAATTTTTTCCATTAATAAATCTCACTAACTCCAATTTCTAACCCCTCTCCTTTAACCTTCTTGGTATTTATAGGTTCAAAGAAGCAGTTCAGGTCGAGATGTAGTTGTGGAGGAAGTTGGGGGAGTTAGGAAACTGCCATCAACTAATCCTCCTCGATGAATTAATATATTTTTTAATCATCTTTTAAGATATACGCGACTATTACTCAGTGGAGTAGCATATAGGGCGCTACCCTATTGTTTAACAACTAACGCTCATTGAGTTTTAAATGTCGAGTGCTACTTTGCTAAGGAGTAGCGTATATATTGATATGGGCGCTACTATTATATACTGGAGTCACGTATGGGCACTAGTCTATTTAAGTGGAGTAGCGCTCATACCTCAAAATGATATTTTTGTATGTTTTCCAGTATTTTCAGGAAATAGGATGAGTTGTCATATGGTCCAAGGTCAACATGCTCCTCCATCCAAATTGTCCTTTTGTGTGATCAGCAGCTCAGGGTGATCACCGACGGAGAGGTGCAATTTTGACCTATAACAAATGCCCCCTAATGTGTGAGGTCAGAGGGAAACGATGGCCGAAATACATTACAATCCAAATCCAGAGGAGGAGCACAGAACCGCAGAACAAGTCACAAGAAACCTGCAACAAAGATCAAGGTCAGCGAGCAATTACATTGTTGACATCTTATAGATGTGTAGTGAGATACAACATGATCTTTGATACATAACAAGGAGATGTATATAAAAGCATGGCCACTTGAAATACAAGCGTGGATCCATGTCAAACTGAGAGATCATAGCCATAACAACAAACTGGATCTATGTCTCATGGAGAGCCGAATATAAGTGAGGCTCAGTCTTGCTCAACTTGGGTGATAACAAAATGAAGTTGTGTCATCAAAAAATCCCAAGGTCTTCATCCCACAATAACCCTAGGTACAAACCCGAACCATGTGAATAGATGAGCTGATAGTCGAACATGGAGGGCATCGTTTGATTACCGGTCATTGATGTATACCGTTAACAAACATGAGGACTTCCACCGATAATGATGATGGGGTCCAAGGTACCAAGTACGATTCGCCAAATGTGAATAGATGGACTTGGGGTCGAACACTTGGGAATCCTGTCGAAGAAGAGACATTGATGTATTCTAATCATTCAACAGCGAGGAAAATTGACACTGGTGACTGCAATCTCCAAGGTACTAACCGAAACTCTAAACTTCAATCCCAGAATAATGATTTGGTGTCGATGGGAAGAAGTCCGTTGGAAGGGAGGCCTTAAGGCATCCTCCATCATCCAACTCGAGGAACACTCAACTGGTAAGAGCTGATATGGAATAATATGCGACAATACTGACACTAGGAAGGCCGACACATGAGGTTAAGGTAAACTGCAGAATGGCCGACACAGGGTATATCCTTGAACAGTGAGCACCATACAAAGTGACTTAGGCAGTTTCTGACATAATGGGGTAAATAAGTCTGAAATGTAAGAGACATTAACAGACCCTCCATATGGTTGGAAGAATAACCAACCGGGGGAGTAAATAACTCGGAGGAAAGGTTCACCCTGAGGCCAAAAACTAAACCCAACCGACAAGATAGACTCAAGTAGGTGCTGTGTTCAAGGATAGAACTTGACAAAAACTGCCTTTGACAATGAAGATATGATATGTTTTCCCATTCCTTATTCTTTTCAGACAAAAGAATACCCTTCTTGTGGATTTAATGAGTCCAAGAAAGAATGAAAACTCAATAGGTCCAACCATGTAAATAATTTAACGAGCCCATGGGAGGAAGACTCAGTACCTTCTTCATAATTGAAAGAGTTCGAAGAAGAGATAGAAGATTACTCTATATGTACTGATCTCTGTATTTTAATATCGAGCTGAGATCTGTTCTTGCTTGCCAGTGTTTTCAATTTTAAGGAGTCTGAAAAAATTAAACAATAACTCCATATATCTGCTCGTGGATTTTAATATCGAGCCCAAGCAGATTAATGCTCGTCGGTGTTTTCCTGTTTATAGAGTCTGAAAAACTTAAACAATCCTCTTTTCACCTATCTGTGGATTTTATATCGAGCCCGGATTGGTCTGTGCTCGATGGTGTTTTCTTGTTTATAGAGTTGAAAAACTTAAACAGTCCTCTACTTACCCTCTCGTGGATTTCACATCGAGCCCGAGTAGGTAAATGCTCGCTTTGTATTTTCATATTTAGAGAGTCTGAAAACCCTAAAGAGAGACTCCAAAAGGTCTTTTTTCATACAATTAATCTCCTCCCCCGAAAAAGTATAAAATAATGAAAGGAGAAACTCTTCTAGCGCATACAGGAGTATACTTAGAGTATACCTTTTCCGTAGTTAATCCACTGAGGCCCAGAAAAGGGATAATTCTATACCTGAGTGGATGAGCCTTTGGATACTTTAACGAGCTCGAAGAGGAAAAGTTTGCTCGGCAATCTTGTTTAGGTTTAAATAGTCCAAACAAGAGCTTAAAATGACTTAAAGATCAGCTTCTGGGATCGTAGCTTCATGCCCTGCCAAAACTAGGTCTTCAACAAAAAATTAGTCGATGCCGCAAAAATCTTAAATGATATATGAATTTGGAACGTTTAGCTAACTGACAAGGTCTATCATCAAGAAATTTGAGCTTAGGAGATGAATCCGACAACAATTGAGTGAAAATTGAACTTGGATCAGTGTTATACCTTATTTTATGTTTCAATTGATTAATTAGGGTTTTTGAAAGTTTTTTGAAACTATGGAAAATTAAAAATTATGGGTAAAAACCAAAATCCAATTTTATATATGATTTCATTGTTAAAAAATCAATTTTCATTTTGTGTTGTAGGGCAAAAAATTGGGGCAACTTTTGCAAATTTCCAATCTCCATTGCGATCAAATCGGGCATCCAACCACCAAACTTTCTCCGCCAAGTAAGTAGAAATCTCCCTATCTTGCATTTCAATGGTTTATTTTTTAAAATTTTGAGCAAAAAATGGCTTGTAATGCGATGTTCATAAGGTTTCATGCGTGGGTGCTACTGTGTATACACAAGAGTAGCGTACGAAGGCAATGGGCGCTACTTTGCTCAAACAGAGTAGCGCCTACACGCTACTGTGTAGTATACATAGTAGTGTACATATTTGCAAAGCCACTTTCAAGCGCCGAGACTCAAAATTTTTGGGGTTTTTGTGCAAGATGGTCTTACAATGGAGGGAAAGGGAGTAAGAAGACATGGATAGGCTAGCCATGCAAGACCCGGCTACCCTCCATGCGCTCCGTAGATGCGGTTTGTTGAAATTTTATCGAACCATAAACATGCGGGCACTAAACAAGCTGTTTCAAAGATTGATTTAGTATTGGGATGTTGATACGAATACCTTCATCATTCGGGGACAAACTCTTGAGCTTACCGTTGAGGACATATAATTTATTACTGGTCTCTCAAGGAGAGGAGACGTAATCAATCTGAAAGGGACATCTCGTTTGGGTGCACGATCAGTGCAAGAATATGTAAATACATACTGTGTTGCCGGAGCAGAAAAATCGGGAAGCCAAGTCCTAATTTCAACTATTGAGGGTCTCCCACTAAAAGTGATAGTGAGCATGATCAACCGGGTATCCCGTAGTGCATCACAACACTTAGCTTCCAGGAATTCGATGCATATTGGTGTACAGTGCTTGCACGACCATGTTTATGATTGGTGTACTAGTTTGTTAGCAAACATGAAGTATCAAATGACAAGTTGCAAATCCGGTTCCATGTAGAATTGTGGGTACGGAAGTATCTTGTGTACTTTCTTCTTCGAGAGGATGCCTGCTATTAGTTTGGGGATGCCGCTTCCACAGGTTAACCCCCGTGAGCCTAGACTAGGTTGTTGGGGTGACATTTTTCTCCGCCAGGGTGGTGGGGAAAGTCACTATTGTTACCACACTGATGACTTCTGGGGGTGGTGGGAGAGGCAAGTACCCACGTTTGAGCAATTTCCCTATGCTGGATTGGATTTCCGTCACGATCCAGAGCTGGTGCTTCTGCCAGGTGGAGCCTGGGGAGATATTGGTATGTTTAAAATTTTGAGAATTTATTTAATTTTTTCAAACTTTTCAAGTATTTGATTTTTTATGAATGAGTTTCGAAGTTCTAATCAAGTGTCAAATGCAGATGTTGGGCCTGTTCGTCCTGAGGGCCATCCTACCATCTATGTGAGGCCAGCAGATATCACCGCAGCGGATGCTATGTTGGGAACCCTAGAGAGGAAGATGAGTCGGTTGACTCATGAGATTCCTGCATGCCGCATGGACCAAATACCTGTAGACATGCAGGAAGATGTTGTTGGGGTGCCCCCAGCATGGCTTAGGGTGTTGCGGCGGATTGCTAGACTAGTGATATGCTATCGCAATGTGGTAGATGATGAGGAGGTTCCTCCTTCTCCGATGGAGAAGAAAAACATTATATGTATATATTTTTGAGGCTACTATGCCCAGCTTTTGTACTTTTATGACTTGACTTGAGAGACTCATGACTCAAAAACTCATATTTTTTTTTTGATACGGTACCAGTTATATATACAGTATCGGTTATTTACATGTGTATGCATTTAAAATTTATGTGTGGAATGTTGTTTACAATGTATGATGCAAATGCCAGTCTAACACATAATTTGCTAATGAATCAGCTAAAGTGTTTAAATTTCTTGGAATGTGTTCATATCTGACAGAATGAAATTGTCTTTCCAATAGTCTAACTCGTAGAAACTGACATAGCAATCCTGGATCTCTGATCCGATAGACACCTGTTAACTGAAATACAATTAGTTGTGAGTCAAGCCTTACCTCCAGGTATGAAATGCCATGACTGAGGGCATCTCAGAGAAGTTTTATAATTGCACTATATTCAGCCACATTATTCGTGGTAGGTCCCAAACAAACCCCCCCGAAGAAACAAATTGGTTAGCGGGTGAGTAAATGACCCAAGCTGCTGTAGCCAACTGGCAAGTGTGGCAACTGGCGCCATCAACAAATCCTAGGAAATGTGCGGTTGACATCTGGTACACGAAACGAAACACACACATAAGATCACCTAACGAGCATAACAAAACTAGCTTTACAAAAATATACAGCTATGTTACAAGAAAAAGTATTTCAACCTAGGTGTAGTACTTCTTCAGGTAGGGTCAATGCTTGGATCCTCTTCAGGAGGCCGGGCAAAGGTGTTATGGAACTCACGGAAAAGATTGGTATATGGGATGATTTCATCGATATAACATCCCGTTTCACAGAAAATGTTTCCGTTGACCCCAGTAAAAATGTTCACCAACGAGGTATGTACTCTATTTGCTTCAACAATGACAACTTGTGAAGGAGTGAGACCAGTATTCTCATCAGGTGGTGAACAAAATTCACCTCTCTCTAACAAGTGAAGAAAAGGAAACAAGAAAGATGCGTGATTTATATGTTCACGAGGATAGTCCGGGTCATTCAAAGCTTCTAACATTTCTTCATCAGAAGGTAAAGTAATTCTTGAACTGTCGAGAGAATGAATTGGGTCAGGTGTCTGAGTAGTGGCACAATCCATGTTTGACTCTACAGACATTGACGGAGTCAATATATCTTCTGTTGTAGTTTGATAAGAATCTAAGTGGGTGACTTCTACAACAGGGATAGGCACTAAGGGGTTTGTATTAGTTGAGGGAAACTCAGAATCAGTTGTTAAACTGGTCATGGATGTTTCAAACGATGAACATCCCTCAATACCAACAAATAAAGTAGGAGCGGGTAGGTCAAAAGTGCCAATTAGTGATCCAAAGAGTCCTGCTCCTAAACTCTCGCTAACTGGGGTGGTTTGATCAATCATAGGAACCGTAGTTTCCGAAGAAGTCTGGTGTTTTCCTTGAGTGAAAGAAAGTTGATCGACAGTAACGATCATACCTTCAAATGGGAACATGACCACTCAAAAAACTGTCGATGCTATAGCTTGCATGGCATAAGTCCAACTCCTGCCCAATAACATGTTGTAATCGAGCGGAGCGTCCAGAACTTCTATCTCAACAGCAACTGTCTTACCGGCTAAAGTGACATTAAATGATGGCAAAACTCCATGTGGACGGAAAGTTCTGCCATCAAATGCAGTAAGCATTGTGTTGGAAGGGACTAACTCAGGAGAACCTAGAGCTTTCCAACAGGAAATAGACATTACGCAAGTCGATGCTCCCTCATCTACTACAGCTCGTCTAATGGTCATTGGACCATGAACGACCTCAATCTGGAGGGAAACGTGATAGGACAACCAGTATTTGACATCAGTCATGTCAAATCGCGCAGACATGTTGGAGGACTCCATACTCCCAATAGCTGCCAGAAGTGCATTTTGTTGCAATGGACAACTCTGCAAGACTTCTAGAGTAGACATGGCACAAGGGGTTTGGGATAGATCTTCAACCACATTGTAGTTGGAAGCAGCCCGTGTGTTGGGATTGTGCGATGCCCTCTTCAAGACACCTTTCGGAATCTTGGGCATTGGGTCCACAGGTATGTGGAGTGGAGTGGAGGATTTAGGAACCTCCTTATCCTTTCTCTGCGTTTCCGGGCTATAGTTCTTGGCTCTAGTTTGCAAAAGTGCATCCGATTTAACCATGTTTATGAATGTTTGATCAACCGAAGTGTACGAAGTGTCCCCAGTTTTGGAGGTGCCAGAATTTGAGCCTTGCCCTTTAGGAAATGGATCTTTCAAGATGGCAGGCTTCTTCTCTCTTAAGAGCTTCTGGGCTTCTTCTAGTAGAGGGCATTGATGAGTAAGGTGGTTCTGCTTGCAAAGTTTACAAGGGAACCTAACCTTCTTTTCCTCCTTGTTACCCTCTTCGGCATTGTCTTTTTTTGGCTTTTGTTGGTTCCCCTCTCCTTTCTTGCCCTTCTTTTTGTTGTTGGGCTGCCGAGGGCCCTTTTGATTGTTCTGAACCTGATTAACAGATTCAGAAGTAGAAGGAGAGGTTGTGACGGAAGCAATGTCTACAGTCGAATGTTTGACAGTTAAGGCTTGGACCTGTTTGGTCAGTGCTTCGAAGGCTGCAGAGTTAACTGAACCCACTATGCCATCAGCATGTGGTCCAGGTTTGGGTCTACTCAGATCAGTGTTTGATCTCGGTGCGTCGGGTATAATCTCGTACAGTAAACCAGATTGTGCATATATAAGGTCTAACTGTTGATTCCTTAAGATGGCTTCTTCTTCATTGGAAACTCCAGATGTCGCTACTTCCTTAGAAATATAAGGGAGGAGTGATTTCAAGTACCACTCAAGCAGGAACTCTGGAGGGATGTTGGCCTTTATGAGCCTCTTCCATCTTTGCCACTCCTGAATGTGGTCAGATAGGTGAGTGGCTTTGTTTTGTCTAAAAGTAGATAGAAGTTCTGTTCCGGCATCATACCGAACAGGAAGCTGGAAATGGTTCAAAAAGACGGTTGCTAGATCCCCAAAACTAGAGAACCGCAGGTAACTCAATGTACCATTTGGCTGCGGGACCAGTTAAGGTCCTTTGAAACAATCTCAATCTGATGGAATCCTTGTTCAACGAATTTGAAGAACACCACAAGTGAAAGGTAGTGACATGGTCACCAGGGTCTTCACCAGCTTTGCCTTCGAATTTTGGAATATCTGAAGGTAATTTGGTGGGAACTGATGGCCACGTGGCGTTATGACACACAGGATCATTTGTCAGTTTTGAAAGGTCTGGCAAATTCAAAGTTGCCAGAAAAGGTAGATGAGGCTGGTAAGATGAAACTTGATAAGGGAAACCACCCATCATTTGTCCCATGAATTGTTGGTAGGGGTTGCCCCCAGCCATTTGGTGATAAGGGTTTCCCCCGGCCATGTGCTGATAGGAGTTGCCACCTACCAACTGTTGATAGGGGTTACCCCCAGTTAACTGTTAGTAGGGGTTACCCCCAGGTATTTGTTGGTAGGGGTTGCCCCCTGCCAGCTGTTGTTGTTGTGAGAAAGAATTATTAAAATTTCCCCACCCATACGAGAGTGGATTAGTGCTTTGCGGTTTCGTCCACTGTGGCTGGGTGTTAGCCCCGCCATATTGCTGGTTAAAGATATTACCCCCTCCCCCTGAGAATAAGGAAAAAGGGATGTTACTTGTAGGCATGTTACCTTGATTCAATTTAGGTCCTGCAAAGGTGTTGAAACCAGTAGAAGCTGATGTGGACGGTGCAGTCATGGTACCCATGACTGGCATGTTTGCAGAAGCACTTGGTCCTACCATAGGTGTGGAAACCCAAGTACTAGGGATCTGATATAATGGTTGCGAAGTAGAAGGTGTTTCACAGTTAGCCATACTACTAGGTCCAACAGTAGACGTAGGAATAGATGCCATTATTGTAAAACTAGGCATTCCTAATGTTCTAGTGTTGAAACTGAAAGATGGAGTAGGCACATATGTGGTTTGTGCTTGACTAGATGTAGCAGTAAAAGAAGGGTTAACTGTGTTGGTATTCATACCTAAAGTGGGAGTTTGGGGACCCCCTGGTTCACCTCCTGTGTTAGACATCAGATGATCGGGAAACAAAAGATCTGCACTGAAAAGGGGCTGTTGGAAACTAACAGGTGACAGAAGTGGAATTCTAGTATTGGTTAAGGGAGGATTGAAAGGAGTGCTATACTCCGCGGATGTAAGATCTTCCACCTCAAAAGTACTAAAGTGTTGCTGATCTGTGATACCTGGTAGTGGTTCCTCAGGAACCTCAATTTCAAGGTTTTCTGTTACAAGGATTTCTTCAAGCAATTCTAATTCAAAGGTAATTTCTGAAGAAATACCGGGGTTTACCCGCTGTCGTCTGGCTGGTTGTATAGGTTCTGTTCTAACAAGTGGAAGGTTTTGAATCCTTCTCGATATACGGGGTTGTTGATTCTCCGTGATTATAAATATAAAATAACAGCCTAGAACCTAGTGGTCACTAAGACTAAGGGGCAAACAACACACCAACTAAAAAATTCCTAAGTATACAAACCAGTCAAACAAAGGTGCCTTCCGGAGAAGAGTCTGGGATGATGAGGGCCCAGAACAAATCAACAAAGGAAGAAAGACAGTTACCCGGGGTCCACAATACAATGAATAAGGGTGCAAGCGCTGGAATCACCCAACCGCCCTCCCAAAGACCTGCACGGGGTTTCCTCCCACGTCTATCTTAGGTACAACAGATATACCCTCTGTTGTCACCTGTGTAAGAACCTAGAAGTCTGATACTATGGATACCACAACACCAAAAATTCCTGGGGGAATATTCACCAGTCGAATCAGAAAGCGTGGGCAGGGTAGCTAAGCCCGAAACTCGAAAGAGTCCCCAATACGCAATCCGATCCTGGCGTATGCTCGAACAACAAGTAGGAGGAGTATTCCCACAAACTGATCTCGCAATGACCTACTACATATGCTCCCAGGCAAATTTTGAGTGAGGTGGGTTTACCTATGATAGTATCACTACGATTATTGCGCAATGTGTGATCTTGGGTGGTTTAAGGTGATTTAAACCCAAGACCCTAACCAAAACTAGTTGGTGTAGTGTACCCTAAAAAGAAAAAGTTTCTAGTTCATTTTATTAACAAATTTTAGGGGATTTTATTACGCAAAAAGGATAGTGGGCGTGTGAGTGTGGTTATAACAAGAAAACAAAAAATGCAAATATAATTCAATCTTTCCTACAACAATTTTTTCATTTTTTCATCTACTTCTTTTTCAAAACTGAAAATCTAAGCAAACTTTCTTAAAAAAAATTTGTTTTCTTTTTAAATTATACAAAATATACTAAGCTATTTTGCAATGACGAAGACAAGTTCTATTTTAACTTAAAGTACCAAATTTTTTTTCTTTTTCAATAACCGAAAAATAACTATGCAAAAAATGGAAAGCCAAATAAAACTTTAAATGTAGAGTGTGTAAGTATGGCTAAACGTTCTTAGGCCTATAGCTGTCGAAAACCTAGCTCGAGAAAGACTTGATCTACAGGTTTTTTACTAAGAAAAAAGCCTATAAACTTGGACACCAAGTGGGAGAAAACAAAGGAGAGAAACACTAAAGGACTGACCTAAAGTGTCTAGCCCTAGGAAGACCACAAAGCCAAGTGCAAGTAGACAAGCAAGCTTCCTTACTAACACAAAGAAACTGAGAGGTGAAACTAGCCTACAGCTGTTTAAAAAGTACTTGTGACCAGCAGAAGACAAGAAGTACCGGAAGATAGAAACTTGACCTAAAAGAAGACACCCTAGAAACTCTACCAAAGACCAAACCCTAAACCAAGGATGGGGGTAGTGGAGAGCAGACAACTTCACCATAAACAACAGACACAGGAGTGTACAGGTTTGTAAACGGGCAACAAGCAGTCAGGGTCTAAAAAAGTGAAAGTGTTCGTCACCAAACACCACCAAGTCTTCCAAAAAGTCGATAAAAAGTCCCAAAAATTCCAAAGGTCAACAAGTGGTTTAAAAGATGGAAAAAACTCCAAGAGAAGGTTCTATGGCTTAAGTAACAGTTAAAACCTCATGCAACAGTCCAAAGGATCCCACAACAAAATCAGCAAATCACCACAGGGCTAAAACACAAGAAAACCAAAAAATTGACTGCTTCAGGAAATGTACTCTACTGTGTAGTAGAGAAACTCGCGCCCAAACAGAAATGGGCGCTACTATATATACAGGATAGTAGCGTGTGGGCGCTACTGTACATATACCAGAGTAGCGCTCATATTTCAAAGGCTTGAAAACTGACTTTGGAAGGTATAGAAAACTGATGAAAGCAGGCAAGAACAATGCAAGGGATACCTAAAAAGGTTCTTGACACATCAAAGAAGTTAAAACAAACTAAAGAGACACCCAAAAACAAGGTTTCCTAAAGCCAAAAACTCTATTTCCCCAGTATGGTCGCCAGTCTGTTGGCGGATATTTCTACCCTATAGCCAGGAAACTAAACTATCAACTTGGTTGGGGTGATAGGTAAGTGTATTAATGCTGTTACAGAAGAATTTACAAAAAGAAAAAAGCTGTAGATGTAGGGAACATACCTTTAAACGAAGTCTGATCCTTGCCTTGACTTAGTCCTGTGTTCCACTTCCAAATCTACCTTTCCTTTAGCAAACCTGCAACAACAATACCTTTCTCAAAACATTTTGGGCAACAAATAAAGCTTGAAAGAAACACAAGTTATGTTTAACATTCAGTATTGGCCAAAATAAATCCAACTTAAGATGCCATTCGATAAAACATTCAAATTGGAACAAGAAAACACTTCAACCTTTATTTGTCAAAAGTAGAATGCAATACAAATATACCTGACAATGAAGCAGGCTCCTGCAACTAGATTCTGGGCTCTGGCTTTCTTCTGGCTTGGATATCTTCTGCAACAACTTCTCCAATGCAAGCTTCTTCAAAGTTTTTCCATTAATCAATATCACTAACTCCAATTTCTAACCCCTCTCCTTTAACCTTCTTGGTATTTATAGGTTCAAAGAAGCAGTTCAGGTCGAGATGTAGTTATGGAGGAAGTTGGGGGAGTTAGGAAACTGCCATCAACTAATCCTCCTCGATGAATTAATATATTTTTTAATCATCTTTTAAGATATACACGACTATTACTCAGTGGAGTAGCGTATAGGGCACTACCCTATTGTTTAACAACTAGCGCTCATTCAGTTTTAAATGTCGAGCGCTACATTGCTAAGAAGGAGTAGCGTATATATTGATATGGGCGCTACTATTATACACTGGAGTCACGTATGGGCGCTAGTCTATTTAAGTGGAGTAGCGCTCATACCTCAAAATGATATTTTTGTATGTTTTCCAGTATTTTCAAGAAATAGGATGAGTTGTCATATGGTCCAAGGCCAACATGCTCCTCCATCCAAATTGTCCTTTTGTGTGATCAGCAGCTCAGGGTGATCACGGACGGAGAGGTGCAATTTTGACCTATAACAGAAGGGACATGACAACCTTCTTCCCATCCTAAAAAAATTTCAAAGTGCTTCTATGGACTTGGTCGAACATTTGATGAGCATCATGAGCAAGTAATTACTAGGAAATTATTACGTTCCCAAAATATTCCACTAATTTTATTGATGTTTAATGAACCTTTCCCCACCTTGGATAATATTCCTATGATTCCATTTCTTCCTCCCCGAACTTGATTAGAATTCTTTAGTTGAATTCGATTAATTTCCCTTTTATAATTTATTTCCATGTGGTGCTAGGAAAACTTAGGAAAAGCCTTAATTCCCAAATTATTGATGATTTTCACTAGGTCCCATGGGAATCGAATGAGCTAGTGAATTTACCAAGGTAATAATGGGATGGGGAGATGAAAAAAAATGCAAATGGGTTGCTAACAACCAAGAATCCTTATGAAGCTATCTTTGTTGACCATGTGATGTTCCCTCCTAAATGGTGGTAAAAAACCCTACGGAAACGGAGAATTCCTTTAACAAGAAAATGCGTTGTTTGGTTGTGCCTTGAAAATAAGATTCTTACATGATACAACCTCCTCAAGAGTGGTTTTTGTAGGGAAAGGATTTGTGTATTGTGTAAGGTTTAAGAGGACTCAATTTCCCACTTATTTGTTCAGTGTTCCTTTGTTAGACCTGTTTGGAATGAAGTAAGAAGGATGTTAAATCTCCAGGAGGAGTGTAAATCATCAAATTTTCATCATTTTTTATATGGATGGTTTCATAAAAAGGAAAAATATAAGGAAATCCGACTATTTACTGTGTGGGAGATTTAGAAATCAAGGAATAAATACATTTTTGAAGAAATTAAACCTACAGTTTGCATTATTTGATGAAGGAGTGCCATATTTTCATTTGAACATTTTAAGGGAGACATACTAAAAAGAGATAGAATCCTTAACCCTCTTTAGCTTGTTGGTGACATTTCCTTGTTGACACAAACCCAGTGGACAGGGGTTCCTCACACTATCGACACCCAAACCACCATGATCTCCATGAGCACCGACCAAGATAGGTTTTACCTTGTCCAGCAACACCTACAAAGCATATGAGGTCTCACCCGAGATGTTCAAGGGAGAGTTGACATAACCATGTTTCCATCGAATGAAGGAGGATGTTGTGCATGAACTGATCAACTTATTGCGACATTTCGAAACAGATCTTAAACATTCAACTTAGGCATTAAACATGATCACAACATCATTCAACAGATCTTGTCATTGACAGAACCATACATGCGCAATAGATATAACAGCAAAGCATTAATCGCAGCAAGAAAACATCGCATCATTCACAGATTCATATTGCATAATGCATTCATCACATGGAAAATAGGAAAGACATAAGGATTCTGCTCAAAACACAGTCATATCATATTCATCTTTGCAAAACCAACATAATCCTTCTGTCGCATACCCAGATTAATAGACAATAACAGGTAGATTCATCCACTCATGTATCTCCAGATATTTAATTCTCCACTATATCTTGATAATCAACACTTACAATGCTGAGTCTATTTATAGGTTTACGCCTTTACATTTGTGGTCCACTTAGGAAACCGCCTAACTACTTCTTAGCAAAATCTACAAAAAGATGACCCAAAACCCACAAAATGTAGTCCAAATGACCCAAAATACACATGACGTGGTCCAAATGACCTAAAATTACATAAACTACTATCACCTTGCATGCTGCTTTTCTCCTTTCATAGTACCTTTGGCCTTGTGCAGCATCCGCGATGCTGCAATGTTGACTCATCAAGACACCTTCCAAAAGCCCCCCAACACAATCTTGTTGCTCGTCCTCGATCCATGTCAACTGGACATGGTGTACTCATTGGTCTTCAGCCTAAAGTCCTCGTACTATTGATCGACTTCCTTGACCTGCTCCTTCACTGCCTCATCCACCACCTGGCTCTCTGTCACATCCTACGCAGATGGATGCTCACTCATCTTCTCAGCAACTTTTCGGTGACCCTCCTACACCACCTGGAGTGCAGAACTTGCCATGAGCAAAAACTATCCACCAACCACTTGGAACTCCTCTAGCTGTGCGCTGTGCCTTTTCTGACGCTCTTCACCCTTGGTGACACGCTGCTGCAACTCTTTCAGTTCTGTTGATTTGGTGACCTGAGCAACTGGTGGTAGCGTTCTCATCGACACCTTCAGTGTTTCCAGTTGCCCTTCCACTTCTTGCCGCAGTTTGGTCAACTGTTCTAACTGCTCATCCTAAACAATGGTGCCCCAAAACTATGCAGTCTCTACAGTGATCTTTGTCACTTCCTATTCCAGCTAGCCCATCTATGTTTCCAAATCCTCGATGGCGCATTTCTGTTCATCTACCTGCTCTGGTGGTGTGCCATGTTTATTCAGAGCTGCTAAATTCGCATTGTCATGATGTAATTGGGCAATGACAGCCCCAAGTCATTGCACTCTTTCAACTGGATCCAACTACGCGGTGGGCTCCAGTACATGTTGACATGCTTCAGAAACTGTGGCCTCCAATCGCACATTGTTATCCCATAGGTTGGCTTTCTCCACTATTAAGAGATCCTTCTCTTTCTTTAACTCCTCTATCGCTTGATCCTTCTCAACACTCAGCTACTCTAGCTTATCCTCCAACTCATTGACAACCTCCCGTTGGGCTGCTGCCTCGTTTGCCTGTAATCGCAGGAACTGACCACTAATCTCCTGTATCTTGTCTGCCATTTCCTAGCTGGAAACTACTTGCATATCCATCAACTCCTTCGTGGAAAACCTGTTGAATTTAACGGAAAAAATTTCTAACTACTGTAGCACGGCCTGGAGAGCCTCATTGTCAGTCACAATCACAGTCGGGGGAATGTTCACGTTCCAAACCTGTGGCTCAGTTCCAAATTGTTCCAACTGCCTACCCAGTTTCTACCTCTGGTAGTTGCTGCGAAACAATATCATGTAAATAATGAAGGCGAACATTTACCTCTTTGAAACCTGTTTCCGCCTGTTTCATCATTGCTCTAGTTTCCACATTTGTTGCATTAGTTATAGCCACTATAAGTCATCCCAACTGTGCCTCCGTCACTAGGGAGGCCCCACTAATCATACCATGCTTGTAGTGTGCCTTTGTTATGCCCTCCTCAAGGTCACGGTCTATCTCATTGTCCGTGGACGTTTTCGTTGACTCTTGATCCGAGTCATGGTGACTCTGTTGGTCCTATGTTGGTAGTGGATCCTCTGGGACCGTCGCTAGTGGTCCTGCCACGATCTACACCATACTGACTAGTTCCCGCCATTCTTCAGGCCAATCATTGATGATGTCGTCCAGCTCCTCATTAGACAATTTGTAGTGAGTCAGCAACCATTGCTTCTCGAGGTCACGCTGTGCTTGCACATAAGTAACATGAGGCCAAATCACAAAGTGAGCAATCTGTTTGTACTTTGGCACGGCTTCTTCAGATAAGCGAGGAACCTTCCTCGTTGCTGCTTGGATCATCTCCCAATAGAGCCAAAACTAAATTGCACATTCCTTAAGACGCTTGGGTTCTTGCACCCACCACATATTCTGATAGTGCGCACCCTTACGGTCTTTCACAACATCAACTTCCATTCCTTGGTAACTATCGGGCTCCTTCCATGCAATAAGCGCGATCAAAATCAGTAGCCAGTTATACGTGAACACTCCCTTCCCATATTGGACACCTGCGGCATCCTCTACTAACTGATTTAATAGGAAGAGCGACCAATTCATCTGTATGCCTTCCGCGCACTTCTCTACACACGCCACGACCCCCAAATTGCACTGGTTGGGTCAATTCTTCCAAACCACTTTTCAAGATAGTATCTTTGCTCCAGTGAGGATTTCCCTATCATTAATGCTTCCAGAGCAGTAGGCGTGGCTGTCACATTCCAACCCATAATGTAGTACCAACTGTGCTTCCCTCCTTTTATCATTCTCCTTCCCTATGAAGTATTGTGAAGGGTCTACTCCATCCTTTGGCAACCGGGTGATCTCAGCAATTAAATCGACAATGACTGTAATTGATCTGTTTAGCCACAATGTTCCACTATGGAAGCAGGCTAGAAACTACTTCACACACGCATTGACCTCTGGAAATTGCCCAAAGTGTGGCATGTTGATGAGACCAAACAATCCCACTTTGTTTAACCCATGCTCCTAATCTTGCAGAATCGGCTTGCCTCCAAGTGGCGTCCTCAACACATAGGGATCGAAGGTAATTTCCTTGTATGCCACCATGTCATGGTCATCATATTTCATGCAAATCAATACCGACAGAATATATGGGGAGAAATCCGTTTCTACTGGCAACCCTAGCATCCGTACTGCATATTTTTTTATTTTTAGTGAGCTTTTGGGGCGGTATACCAGGCCAACAGGGGGCTACATACCCATGGATATCCGTAGCAGATATCCCTACCCAAGCAGCTGAATCTTCAACTCCACGGCTCGACTATGCCACCTCCACTGGGACCTCCTATTAAGTTTTAAACCAAATAGACTAGCAAGATCACTGAAAGAAACATAATCACAAGATAGACATAGAATTTACCCTGGGAAACCCCCATCAGGTAGAAAACCCAACAAAGCTTTGCTCAATAAGATGATCAACCAAAATACAAGATGTGCTCCAAGATTTGTCCTTCTTCTCTACCTCACATGCAGACCTCCCAGACACAAGTGCGCTACTTTCTGAGTTGTGGAAGTGTGTCAAATGAGGAGCTCTCCTCCTCTACTTATACTAGATCCCGATTGACCAAAATCCCTGATGGGGCTGACCTCTATTGGAGAAGTCTAATAACCCCTAAAATGTAAACTCAGGGCTGACCCCCACGTGGTGGGTCTAATAACCCTAGTTACCACAAACCATTAGAGGAATAAACATCTCCGGATACATAATAGACTTGCCTCGGAGGGATGAAACATCTCCGGAATAGTAATGTACAAATATAATATTCTTAGAAGTTACAATATTCAACACTCCCCCTTAACGAGAAGGATATTATAACAACATCTGCAGGAGCAAGGAGTCATCGACTACATCATACTTGATACATCTATATATCATCGGAAGCTTTCTTCAATACATGATCGTGAGTAACTCAACTAGTTACTGGAACATCAACATCATTGTCATCGCACAATCATCATCATCGTCATCACACGATCATCAGCATCATCATCACACGATCATCAGCATTGTCATCACATGATCATCAGCATCGTCATCACACGATCATCAACATCGTCATCAGCATTGTCATCACATGATCATCAGCATCGTCATCACATGATCATCAACATCATCATCATACGATCATCAACATTGTCATCACACGATCATTAGCATTGTCATCATATGATCATCAGCATCATCATCACACGATCATCAGCATCGTCATCATACGATCATCAGCATCATCATCACACGATCATCATCATCATCATCATACAATCATCAACATCGTCATCACACGATCATCAGCATCATCATCATACGATCATCAACATCATCATCAGACGATCATCAGCATCGTCATCATACGATCATCAGCATTGTTATCATACGATCATCAGCATCATCATCAGATGATCATCAGCATTGTTATCTCAGCATCGTATACCCTGCAATACACACGATCATATTACAGGATGATCAATCCTGCTCTCTTTAGGACATAGGTCCATGGATGATGCAATCCTGTCATGTACCTTTTGAACCGATGTCCAAGGACGATCCATTCCTACCATGTACCTTTTGAACCAAGGTCTAGGGACGATCCAATCCTATCATGTACCTTTTGAACCAAGGTCCAAGGACGATTTAGTCCTACCATGTACCTTTTGAACCGAGGTCCAGGGACGATCCAGTCCTATCATGTACCTTCTGAACCGAGGTCCAAGGACAATCCAGTTCTACCATGTACCTTTTGAATCGAGGTCCAGGGACGATCCAGTCCTACCATGTACCTTTTGAACCGAGGTCCAGGGACGATCCAGTCCTATCATGTACATTTTGAACCGAGGTCCAGGGATGATCCAGTCCTATAATGTACCTTTTGAATCGAGGTCCAGGGATGATCCAGTCCTATCATGTACCTTTTGAACCGAGGTCCAGGGCAATACAGTCCTATCATTCAATTCTCGGAGACCTCATGTCTATGGTTCAATTCAAGGGACCGAAGTCTGAGGATGATCCAATCCCCTACTTGTTCATTCAGGACTTTATTTTTCGGAGACATCTTGTCTAAGGCTCAATTCAAGGGACCAAAGTCCGAGGACGATCCAATCCCCTACCTGTTCATTCAGGAATTTATTTTCAGAGACATCTTGTCTATGGCTCAATTCAAGGGATTGAAGTCTAAGGACGATCCAATCCCCTACCTGTTCATTCAGGACTTTATTTTTTGGAGACATCTTGTCTATGGCTCAATTCAAGGGATCGAAGTCCAAGGATGATCCAATCCCCTACCTGTTCATTCAGGACTTTATTTTTTGGATACATCTTGTCTACGACTCAATTCAAGGGACTGAAGTCCGAGGACGATCTAATCCCTAATGTAGTCATTCAGGAGTTTATTTTTCGGAGACATCTTGTCTATGGCTCAATTCAAGGGACCGAAGTCCGAGGATGATCCAATCCCCTACCTGTTCATTCAGGACTTTATTTTTCAGAGACATCTTGTCTACGGCTCAGTTCAAAGAACTGAAGTTCGAGGACAATCCAATCCCCTAACTGTTCATTCAGGACGTTATTCTCGAAGACATACATCTACAG
Source organism: Larix kaempferi (assembly GCA_027924585.1). Classification (NCBI taxonomy): domain Eukaryota; kingdom Viridiplantae; phylum Streptophyta; class Pinopsida; order Pinales; family Pinaceae; genus Larix; species Larix kaempferi. The sequence continues at coordinate 4,728,795 of BSBM01000309.1, forward strand.
CTCTCTTTAGGACTGCAGACCAAGGATGATCCAATCCTCTCATCAATACAGGTACAAGTATCCTCATCCATACAAGTACATTAATATATGTGCATATATCATCAATACAAGTATTGTCATCAATACATCAATATGTAATAATACAAGTATTATCATCAAAGCATGTAACCTCATCAATACATATATCATCAAAACATGTATCCTCATCAATACATATATCATCAAAGTAAAAAGAAAAATAATGTAAGTATTCTAAGTGTAAGAAATCTAAATCTAAATAAGCATAAATATCTATGTGCGGTAAACATGTATGCTCATCATCAGTGACGATACTACTCCCCCTTTCGAGGAGGGTCCTTTTGAACTACACCAAGCTTGTCTCGGAAGTATTCAAATTTCACACGAGATAGAGGTTTGGTTAATATATCAGCAATTTCTTCCGCAGTACTTACATACTCGAGTTTGATAGCTCCTCTCTGCACCATGTCTCGTATATAAAAGTTGTTGATGTATATGTAACTTCGGAATGTATTTCACATATATGTATATTGTATTCCTATAGAGATGGTATTATTCCTCTATAAGGAAGTGTCGTCATTTATATTGTAAGTGTCGTAACTTATACTTGATGGGTTATTAGACCACCTTGTTTGGGGTCGGCCCTGTATAAGTCATGTGGCTCAAAGGGTTAGTAGACCACCCTATTGGGGTTCGGCCATGTGGGTCAAAGGGTTATTATACCACCCTATTGGGGGTCGGCCCACTCAGCATTATGTTATGTGGTTAAGTTCGAGCCTACATGAGTTAGGTAAAAAGGCAAGTCAAGTCAAGTATAAATAGAGTGCGGGAGGCACTCTATTTGCTCACTCACTTCTCACACATGCACTCAAGGAGGAGTGGTGCACTTATGGAGGAAGAGGATCTGCTGCTAGGTTATGGCTATCCCTCTTGGTTGGTTGTATCATTGCTCTATCTATCTCTGAGGAATTTATTGGGGTTTTTCACCTTTATGGTTTTCCCCAAGTAAATCTTTGTGTCTCTTGTGTGCTTGCATTATTGTCTCCATGATTGATATGCTGTAGATATGCTGTACATGTTGTTCTCTCAGTTAAGATCCTAGATCCGATTGAAGTAAATTTTGAAAATTTAACATGGTATCAGAGCTAGCCTGAAAGAAGGCATGATATGGCATGTATGACACTTGCTGCACTTACGATGCTAGGGCTTGATATAGCAAAAACCAGTCATCGTAGCATTTTCGCTATAAATCCGTTTTGGCAACGTTTTAGGATCTGAAATTATTACAAGATGAATATTAAATCTCCAGGTACCTTGTGTCCAAAGGACAACCTCTAATTCGTTGTACTTTGTGATTTATGATCTGTACAATATAGGGTTTCTGCCTCTTCCAGATCTGAGTCAAAATCAGGTGACCTTGGGAAAAAGGTCATATCCTGGGCTAGGAAGCTCCAAATGAAATTTGGTAAAATGTGACAGGTAGTACACAGTCTGTACTATCTCAAAAAACGTTTTCAGAGGCCGAAGTTGAACCAGTGACACGTGGCACGCCGTACAAGTTTGCTCTCCTGTATTATCCCATAAACAGGTCATGTTGCGACACTTGGCATAACTCTCTCTCAGAGAGTCCAATTAAGGTCATACCTATCATGATGGAAAGATAACAGGCCGAGCTATCTCAGAAATTGTGTTTAGAGGCCGAAGTTCAAACAATGACACGTGGCACACCGTACAAGTTCGCTCTTCTGTTTTATCCCAAAACAGGTCACGTTGCGACATTTGACATAACTCTCTCTCAGAGAATCCAATTGAGGTCAGACCTGTCAGGATGGAAAGATAACAGGTCAGGCTATCTCAGGAAACATTTTGAGACCCTGTGGATTGAAAAGTTTGGAGTTACACCAGAAACAATCAGGTACATATTTCTGTCAAAACAGAATTATTTTTGAGTACCCTCATTCATGGCTTCCGGAATTTAGGGCTTTGGAGAAAGTTGGAATTTTTGTAATCGGAGACAACGACTGAATGCTACTCATCAAGATAGAAATTTAGAGACCAAGATCAGAATTTTTGGTTGGGCAGAAGGTCGGGCTTGATTAGACCCTAGTTCGGGACTTTGATCAGAGAAGTGGAAAACTAGGGCTTCTGTAAAAATGGGAATTTTTGCAATCTGTGACCACAGCTGGAAGCTCCTCAGAAAAATAGAAGCTTAGAGCTTTGGATCAAACCTTTTGATGGGGAAAAAGAGTGGGCTTCATCAAACCCCAGTTCAGGGTCACGTCCAGTGAATCCGGAAGTTTCAAAGGCAAAATTGAGGAGTGAAACTTTGCAGTTTTCAAATTATGAATATACCAGTTTGTTCAGCTCATCAAGGCGCATATTTCTATCCTTTCGGAAGTTTGAATTTTTGGGGTTTCTCTGACAAACCCATATCCAGCTCTAGGTCCAGCTCTTGCAAATCAAGTGGATTGGGTTAATCCTAGAAGAAGATGGATTGATCATCTGCATGAGTGAAGAAGTTCCTGTTTCAGAGGGAGATGAGGCTAAGGCCTTACATAAGAAGATTACAAGCGATCTCGATAGGTATGACTCATTGAGGTATGTTTCGATATTTGTCCATGATTAAGTTTATGGTATGCTTGTCTTCATGTTATTACGGTTAGTACAATTTTGATTTTAGATTTGTCGTATCACCTTAACAAAATTATGAATGCATGATAGAAGATATTCATTGGTTAGGGTGTTGACACTTCTGATTGTACTAATGCATTATGGTGTTGTATGAGGTTTATGTTGTCTACTAACATGAAAGGTACACCAAGAAAGACAAATCATGTTCCAGTTCAAGAACATATGATCATGATGACATGAGGACAAAGATTCATCCATTGTCATGGATCTCATAGAAGATCCATTTACGAGGTATGTATAACTTGGTTTTGTAATAGTTAACTTATGAGATATACAGTTTACTAGCACAAGTCATTGAAGAAGAACAAAGAGACATCATGTGAGTATGTTAGACATAAATAGCTAGCATGCTAATCCAGGTATGTTTTTCCTATATCAAGATAGAATCCTACGTTGTGTTAGGATCTTATACTGTTGTTGATAATGATTATTCATGAAGTCATAGGTTTGAATAATCATGATTGTATGCATATTATGTTTCTTACCATAATTGATGATATGACTAACCAGAAGAATCATGATGGTATAGGTTTGAATAATCATAGGTTTTATGCATTTTATATCTCTTATCTTGATTGATGATTCAACTAACCTGAAGAGTCATAGGTTTGAGTAATTATAGGTTTAGACATGTTATGTTTCTTATGATTTGACTAACCATTAGAATCCTTGAATGCTAATGCTTATTATTTCTGTTTGAAATGATCATGACTATACATGCTTGAGATTATTGTGTTTTAATAGTATACTAATGAATGTATGATTTTATATGATATCACAAGGATAACACATTCATGATACTAATAAGCATGCATAGGGACCAAGGATGAATATGAGATTCAAGAACAGGTAATCCAGGAAGCAAAGATCAAGAGGGAGTACACTCCAGTGGTTTATGCAAGGATGCAGATATTCAGAGGGAGTTGACCATCTCTCTACATCCCACAACAGAAAGGTGTAGAAGAAGCTACTTCAGATTAGGACTCCAGCAGCTCCTGCAAGGAAGCGAAGACTCAGAGGGAGTCCACCCAACGAACAAACAAAGATAAGTATTTGAATTGTCATTTCTTAAATAATACTGTTCAATAATGTATATACTGGTGTTCCTAGAATTAGGTTGTGTATTATGCATATTAGATAAATTGCATTGATGAACAGTATACTCCTAATATGCATGGGTAAGTGGCCTATGGCACTGTACAACATTCCATTGCTACTTATCTAGAATGAAACCTCTTTGCTGACATGTTGGGAGTTGTGCACACTCTTAACAATGTTCTGGTAGAGATTGGAAGGCATCTAGAAAGTTACGGAATATGGATAAATGTTGTATTGAAGCATTGGCTAAGATAATTGCATGACTGTATGGCATATTTCTTTATGTGTAAGAATTTGTTCTGAAAACTATGAGATGTTTTCTAATCATGCAATTTAACTTGTTGTGTAGGAAAGATCGTATGCCATCTCCTACAAAAGAAGAACTACAACATTTTGTTCCAGCAACAAAGATATCTATTGAAGATATTGAAGTTCCCAGGATCTGGGATGAAGAAATGGAATGCCATGATCCGTCGATCATGAAGAACGATGTTTGGGATGTAGTCCCAAGACCTAAAGGGAAGTTTGTTATGACTTCCAGATGAAACTATCAGATCAAGCATGTTGCAGATGGCAGCATAGAGAAATATAAAAGTGATGAAATAGAAGATACACCAGATGGATTCAAGACAGCTTTCTTGAATGGTGTAGTTGAAGAAGAAGTGTATGTGGAGAAGCCACTTGGTTCTGAGACACATGATAGGAAATCATATATGTGCAGAACTTGGTATGATGAAGATAGATTGATTACCAACACGCAGCGGAAGCTTACTACCGAGTTCGAGATGAAGAACTTGGGGATGATGCACTATTTCTTTTTGACATAGAGGTGTGGCAGAGTGCAAAAGGAATCTTCCTTGAACAAGGGAAGTATGCAGTAGAGATCCTGAAGAGGTTCGGGATGATGGATTGCAAGGCCATGACCACACCTATGACATCGAATCTGAAGCTTCTTTGTGATGCTTCAGCTGAGTCGGTTGATATCTCTATGCATCGTCAGATGATTGGGTCCTTGATGGACCTGACGAACACGAGACCAGACATTTGCTTTGTTGTGAACACATTGACCTAGTTCTTGACGGATCCGAGGAGTGTTCACCTAGTTGCTGTAAAGCATGTTCTAAGGTACCTGAAGGGTACAGTGGATTATGGGATCAAGTATGATGCGAATCAAAAGTTTAACCTACAAAGTTATGTTGATTCAGATTGGGCTGGCAGTGCTGCAGATAGGAAGAGCACATCTGGGTGCTACTTCAGTATGGGATCAAGTGTGATCTCTTGGTTTAGCAGGAAGCAGTCTTGCGTAGCACTGAGTATAGCTGAGGCAGAGTATGTTGCAGCCTGTTCAGCTAGTTGTGAGGCAGTATGGCTACGAAAGCTACTGTCTGAGCTATTTGATCTCCCATTGGAGGCTACTGGTATCTTCTGTGATAACCAGAGTTGTGTGAAGTTGTCCGAGAACCCAGTGTTTCATGACAGGTCGAAACACATAGAGATCAAGTATCACTATATTAGGGATATGGTGCAGAGAGGAGTGGTGAAGCTCCTATATGTTGCGACGGACGAGCAGATTGCAGATGTGTTGATGAAGCCACTAGCCAGGGTGAAGTTTGAGTACTTCAGAGAGAGGCTTGGCATTCTTCAGATCGAGGACACTTCGAGGAAGAAGTGATGGACACATTTGCTGAAGCCATTCCAAGCATGTTGGAAGGAGGATCCTTCACATGGCTATGGATGTAAGCACTGGATGATGAGCATCAGGATAATGTTCTAGTTTCTACTTGGATATGATCAGTTGGATCATTTTTTATGTATGTATGTACGCATCATGTTAGATGCTGGATATGATCAGTTGGATCATTTATGTATGTATGCATCATGTTGGATGCTGGATATGATCAGTTGGATCATGTGTATGTATTTTGTATATGCATCATGTTGGATGCTTGGACCATGTATCTGTATATGTATCAGGTGGATACATTGTATGATCAGGTGGATCATGTATGGTGATATGTATCATGTATCAGGTGGATACATTGTATGATCAGGAGGATCATGTATGATGATATGTATCAGGTAGATACTTGGTATGCATCAGGTGGATGCATTGATGATCAGGATGATCATGGATGATGAGCTTCAGGATGTTGCTCCAGATGACATGCAGCAGGACGTTGCAGTGATGATGATCAGGATGATCATGGATGATGAGCTTCAGGATGTTGCTCCAGATGACATGCAGCAGGACGTTGCAGTGATGATGATCAGGACGATCATGAGTACATCAGGATGATGTATGGTGAGTATCAGGTTGATACTCTGTGGCCGTGGATCAAGTTGTGCAGATGAGCATGTCTGGGAGATCCTATAGGTCGGAGTTGTGTACCCGTAACAGCCTGGGATGCTCTTTCGAGACATTGCTCTAGGAGGACATGTAATTTGTGCCATGGGAGATTTCAGGTCGGAGTTGTGTACCCGTAACATCCTGAGATGCTCTTGCGAGGTTTTGTCCTATGGCATGTAATTTGGGCCCTGGGAGATTTCAGGTCGACGTTGTGTACCCGTAACATCCTGAGATGCTCTTTCGAGGTTTTGCCATGACCACATGTAATTTGTGCCCTGGGAGATTTCAGGTCGGAGTTGTGTACCCGTAACATCCTGAGATGCTCTTGCTAGGTTTTGTGGTGGACCACATGTAATTTGTGCCCTGGAAGATTTCAGGTCGGAGTTGTGTACCCGTAACATCCTGAGATGCTCTTTCGAGGTTTTGTGGTGGGGTCACATGTAATAGCGCCCTGGGAGATCCTACAGGTCGGAGTTGTGTACCCGTAACATCCTGGGATGCTCTTTCGAGGTTTTGTGACGCACGTAATAAGTCCTAAGGATTCCACAGTATGGCCAGTGATGATGAAGACCTGCAGGTGGTGGGCCTACATCCAGTATGAAAAAGGACTGGCTCTGTAGAACTTCCTATGACAAGTAGATTCAGAGATTGATTGAGATAGCAGCAGCAGTGACGATGATGATGACTCGATGATGATTATCCAGTGACGATGATCCAGAGAAGATGACTTGTGCTAGAAGAACTGTGCTGAGAAATACCTTCCTAGTTAAGAGGGAGTGTTGATGTATATGTAACTTCGGAATGTATTTCACATATATGTATATTGTATTCCTATAGAGATGGTATTATTCCTCTATAAGGAAGTGTCGTCATTTATATTGTAAGTGTCGTAACTTATACTTGATGGGTTATTAGACCACCTTGTTTGGGGTCGGCCCTGTATAAGTCATGTGGGTCAAAGGGTTATTAGACCACCCTATTGGGGGTCGGCCCACTCAGCATTATGTTATGTGGTTAAGTTCGAGCCTACATGAGTTAGGTAAAAAGGCAAGTCAAGTCAAGTATAAATAGATTGCGGGAGGCACTCTATTTGCTCACTCACTTCTCACACATGCACTCAAGGAGGAGTGGCGCACTTATGGAGGAGGAGGATCTGCTGCTAGGTTATGGCTATCTCTCTTGGTTGGTTGTATCATTGCTCTATCTATCTCTGAGGAAGTTATTGGGGTTTTTCACCTTTATGGTTTTCCCCAAGTAAATCTTTGTGTCTCTTGTGTGCTTGCATTATTGTCTCCATGATTGATATGCTGTAGATATGTTGTACATGTTGTTCTCTCAGTTAAGATCCTAGATCAGATTGAAGTAAATTCTGAAAATTTAACAAAAGTATCAGATCTCTATGTGTTTTGACTTATCGTGGAATAGAGGATTTTCAGTCATTTTGATACAACTTTGATTGTCACACATGATAACAGTGGGATCCATCTCTAAGTCAGACACTCCAGATAATAGTTTCTGAAGCCACACTGCTTCACATCTAGCAGAGCAGGCAGCTATGTATTCTGCTTCAATAGTACTGAGAGCCACACTAGATTGTTTCTTGCTGAACCATGAGATCATGGCAGATCCAAGACCATAACATCCACCTGATGTACTCTTTCTGTCTGAGATACTTCCTTCCCAATCAGAATCTGAGTAACCATGTTATCTGAGTTCATGATTTCCCAGATAATATAGACCAAAATCTAATGTTCCCTTTAGATACCTGATTACATGCTTTGCAGCTATTAAGTGAACCTTTCTAGGTTCTACTAAATACTGACTCAGGGTATTTACAACAAAGCATATATCTAGCCTTTATTTGTTAAATACATCAAAGATCCAATGATTTGTCTATATAGCGTTATGTCCACTAATTCTGATGAGTCATTAACTAGTAACTTCAAGTTGGATTCCATGGGAGTGGCCATGGCTTTACACTCCAACATATCAATTTTTTTTAGAATCTCCACAGCATACTTACCTTGATTTATAAAGATTCCTTTTGGTTCTTGCCATACTTCTAGACCTAAGAAGTAGTGCATTAATCCGAGATCTTTCATCTTGAATTCTGAAGAAAGCTTCTTCTTGCATTCAATAATTTGTTTCTCATTTCCGATTAGAAATAGATCATCTACATATAACAATAGTATAAAAATTCATCATCCATTACCTTGAGATAAGGATTAGGGTCAACTTTACTCTTGGTAAATCCCATGCTTGTTAAGAAATTGTAAATCCTTCCGTACCAAGCTCTGGGAGCTTGATTCATTCCATATAATCCCTTCTTCAGTTTGCATACATGATTTCTCCCATCTTTAACCTCAAATCCTTGTGGTTGCTCTATGTACACTTCTTCTTCAATTACACCATTCAGAAAAGCTATCTTAACATCCATTTGGTGTAATTTCAACTTCATCATAGATGCAAGTGCCATGATAGTTCTAATTGAAGTAAATATAGCAACTGGTGCAAATGTTTCTTCATAGTCAATTCCCTCTTTCTGAGAGAATCCTCTGGCTACAAATCTTGCCTTGTATTTTTCAATGCTACCATCTGCAGCATGTTTTATCTTGAAAATTTATTTGGAAGAAACCACACTTTTATCTTTTGGTATGGGAACTATATCCCAAACATCATTTTTCATTATTGACTGATATTCTTCTGTCATTGCTTCTATCCATTCTTTCTTCTGAGCTGCCTCTTCATAGCTAGTAGGTTGTTGATCCACAAGATCACACATCAAGGCCACATAGTTGGATACTAGCTTTGGTTTCTTTCTTTCTCTAGTGGAGCCTTCAGGAGCTCCATATCTTTCAGCTTCTTGAATAATGTCTCTATCCCATGCTGGCCTTCTTTTCCTAGATAAGTCTGCAATAGGGGGTTGTTGTGGTTCTATCATGTCATGGTCCTATGGTGTATCATCTTCAGGAATGTGCACAGCTGTTGTGATTCTAGAAGGTGTTTCTTCTTCATAGATTTCTTCAAGATGACACTTCCTGTATTTCTTGAGAGCTGTTTCTTCATCAAATGTTACATCTCTACTTATTTCCATATGATGAAAACCTGGTATGTAAATTCTGAAGTCTTTGGATGATTCACAATATCCAACAAATATTCCCTTCTTACCAGAAGGGTCCAACTTGGTTCTCTTTTCTTTTGGAATGTGAATATACACAGGACAAACAAATATTGTGAGAGGACTTACCTCAAGCTTCTTTCCTGTGAACACTTCTTCTGGAGTCTTGAATTCAAGAGCACTATGGGATAGTCTATTCTACGCATAGACTGTTATCCTAGTTGCTCCAGCCCATAAATACATGGGTAGATCTTGATCATGTATCATGGTCTTTACAGCTTCCATGATGGTTCTATTCTTTCTTTCAGCCACCCCATTTTGTTGGGGATTGTAGGGAGTGGTTAGTTCCCTCTTGATTCTAGCTTCCTTACAAAAGTCTTCAAAGTCCTTTGAAGTATATTCTCCGCCATTATCTGTTCTGAGAATCTTGATTTTCTTTTCTGAGAGATTTTCTATTAGGGCCTTGAACTCTTTGAATTTTTAAAATACTTCATTCTTACGTTTTAGAAAGTATATCTAAGTCTTCCTTGAATAGACATCGATGAATGAGAGATAGTATTCAAACCCACTTAGGGAAGTGGTGGGCATGGGTCCACATACATCTGAGTGTATTAGCTCCAAAATGTTCTTAGTCTTAGTTTCACTCTTTGGAAAAGGGTTCTTGACATTCTTTCCTTTTTCACATCCTTTACATGAGCCATTATGATCAACCTTCAAGTCTGGTAATCCTATGACCACCTTTCTTACATAGGGTAGGGCTTTATAGTTAATGTGAGCTAATATTCTGTGCCATAGCTCACTAGGGCTAGAGGTTTCATGAGCAAGGGAAACTTCTGGATGTCCCTTGAGCTTATAGAGACCTCCTTCCTCTTCACCAATGACAACTGCATCTTCAATAGATTTTCCTTTGGGCCACATAAGTACTTGACCATCTATGAAGGAAACTCTAAAACCTTTCTTATCTAGTGCTGATATAGAGAATAGGTTCTTCTTCAAACCTGGTATACATAAAATTTCTTTCATCTTCAAGGGTGTTCCAGAATCTAGCTTGTAGCTTGCTTCACCAATTCCCTTGATGGGATATTGGTAATCATCTCCTAGAGATACCTTTTGTGGAGAAGACTTTTCTTCAAGTTTTGAGAGAGTCTTCCTTTGACCTGTCATGTGCTTAGAAGTACCGCTATCAATGAGCCATGTATCTTCTCCAGGAGATACAGATCCAGAGAGTGCAGAGAATAGGACATATTCTTCTGGATCTTCTTTCTTTACTTTAGATCTTTTCCTTCGAGGCATTTCCTCTTCCTCTTCTTCTTCTTCACTATCATCTTCTGCCATATGTGCATGGTGTCTTTTGTGGACAAACTTCTTCTTCTTTTGTGAAGGACAAAATCTGGAAATGTGTCCTAGTTTAAGACAATTGAAACACTGGACTGTGGGGAGGTCTCTTTCTGGATTGGGTCCTGTTCCCCTTCTAAATCTAGAGAAGGGTTGAGATCCTTTGTGGTCAACTTTCTTGAAGTGACCCTTTCTTCTTCTTTTGGTGTGAGTAGCCAAGGCTTGGTCATCCTCCTTGAGGAGTGCTTCTCGGTTGGCTACCCTAGACACTTCTTGAACACAATCCTCCCACACTACATCAAAATTCATACTTTCTTTTATGGCACACATAGTTTGTATGAATGACTCCAAAGGTCTAGTGAGACCATTTAGAGTAGTCATCACAAGTTCATCTTCATCAAGAGTATCACCAATGGCATCTAGTTGCTCCTTGATTTGGGAGACCCTTGAGAAGTAATCTTGAATGGATTCTCCTTTGTGCATTTTGGTACTCTTCAACTGAGTTCTTAGGTTCATCTTCCTATTGATGTTCTTTCCCTCATACATTCTTCCTAGGACATCATACATTTCCTTTGGAGTCTTCTTGGAAGCCACTTGGGGAATCAAGTGATCTTTAATAGAATCAACTATGATTCTCTTTGCCCTAATCAAATCCTTCCTGTGCTTCTCTTTGGCTTCATATCCTTCAAGTTCTGCAACGTCATCCTTGATATACTGATCAAGATCATTCTCTTCAAAAATGAGATCAATTCTGTATTTCCATGCCCGAAAAATTCTCTATACCTTCTAAATTGTGTTCGAGCTTAGTTCTTGGAGCCATCTTCTCTTGGGGGATTCCAAGAGACAAGAGATAGAATAGTACTTACCTGGAAACTTTAACTTTTTACTTTTCCGGATCTGCAACAGAATTTTTGGTTTATCGCACTTTTGGTAAAACTAGGGTTTGACTTTCCCGGTGTTCTACCTAACCAAAAAACTCGATCCAAAGCTCAAAAGATATATCTTTAGAAGGACTATTCAGCCATGCAATCAAAATCTAAAAATACTAACCTTTTCAGAAACCCTAATTTTGGGAGAGAGAGAGAAATATAATTTCACCTTGTGAAAGATGTTCTATTCAGGCTAGCTCTAATACCATGTTAAATTTTAAACCAAATAGACTAGCAAGATCACTGAAAGAAACATAATCACAAGATTGACACAGAATTTACCCTAGGAAACCCTCATGGGGTAGAAAACCTAGCAAAGCTTTCCTCAATAAGATGATCAACCAAAATACAAGATGTGCTCCAAGACTTGTCCTTCTTCTCTACCTCACATGCATACCTCCCAGACACAAGTGCGGTACTTTTTGAGTTGTGAAAGTGTGTCAAATGAGGAGCTCTCCTCCTCTACTTATACTAGATCCCGACTGACCAAAATCCCTAATGGGGCTAACCTCTACTGGAGAAGTCTAATAACCCCTAAAATATAAACTCAGGGCTGACCCCCACATGGTGGGTCTAATAATTCTAGTTACCACAAACCATCAGAGGAATAAACATCTCCGGATACATAATAGACTTGCCTCGGAGGGATGAAACATCTCCGGAATAGTAATGTACAAATATAATATTCTTAGAAGTTACAATATTCAACACCTCCTCCACAACAACAATGGATGATCTTAGTTGTCGTTTCCTCTACGGGGATTCAGACTGCTACCCTCCCCTCCGCTTCTTTGGGATACCTGTGAACATGGATCCACCTGGGATGTTGGTGACTTCTTCTTCAATGCTCACTGGCTGATCTAGTGACTCTACTCCACTTGAAACTTCAACCACTTGTTCACTCGGCATGCCGCACCAGGGCCCATCTCGGCTCAACAGTGCCACACCCTCTGACACTAGGCAACGTGTACAACTCGATGCTAGAAAACACACTACACTTAACCCTACAACTCGACTCAACAATGCAACACTGAGCTATCCTTCACACTCTGTGCAATGGTCCCTTCCGACCAGATCCAGCCCCTTCTTATAGTGTCGAATTGTGTCCTTATCCACCATTACCAAATCAAACCATTCATCATTACCAAATCATGCCTTAATTACCCAAATCCGTCGTCGATTCTGTCAATCCAACGGTTGGATCCGTCATTAATTCCAATCGTTTCATCACCCGTTGGTAATTAAATCTCTTTAACTTCCTACATTTATTTCCGATTTGACCAGGTCGTGACCCTGCAGCTGTCGCATCACAGACCCCAAACGATGATACAATCACTCCTGCTTGCGTATTTTGTCCCTGCTGGGGCGCCATCCTGCCACCTAACATCTTGCATTTTTTTTTTCCTAATGCAACTCAAGCATCGCGCTGCTCTGAGCCAGGGATTTGACCTGCTACCATTCACCAACTTGGGGAGCATCTCTCCATCCAACTTTTGTAGCTATACTGCGCCTCTTGAAGTTATGCCACTGATGTGATATGGACTGAGCCAATGCATCTGTAACTTCCCTGGATGCTTCATGAACTTGCTATCATACAACAACACCAAGTCACCTTGCTGAAACTATGTATTTTTTATATGGTGATAATGCAAGGCTTTTTTCCAAACTTTTCCCACGTATTGGTGAAAACCTGCGATAAAAAAATCCTCCTCAAGCTATACCATCTGCTCCAGTCGCTCTATTAACACTGCCTCATCATTCATACATGTTTCTTTCGCTATGTGCAAACTCATAACAATGTACTCCATACGCATAACCACCTCTTACCCAGATGCCAATTTGAAGGGTGTCTATCCCGTCAACCTTTTACAAGTGGTGCGATATGCCCACAAGACTGTTGGAATATTTCAATCTCGATCATTGCGGTTCGCATTACAAACCTTGGTCAGTGCATTCTCCAATACTTTGTTGAAATCTTCCAGCGTGCCATTTTCCTATGGATGATATGGCGTACTCTTCTTATGTTGTATTTGAAGCTCTACTGTTAGTGCGCTAACTGTGTGACTGATGAAATGACTGCCCTGATCACTCATCAATATCTTTGGGTAGCCAAACTGAGTGACAATGTTGTTGAACAAGAAACACGTTGTTGTTGCAGCGGTGCAATATACGACTGGTGCAGCCTCAGCCCATCTTGTCAAATAATATGTTGTTGTCATTATGTATTGTGCACTAGTACATTTCCCCGGTGGGTTGATAGGTCCCACGAAATCCACTGCCCATTTATCAAATGGCTACAGTGTCACTAGAGGTATTAGCAGCATCTCATCCCTCTTGGACGGTTTTCCAGTCCATTGAAAAACATCGCAGGTCCATGCATAATCCATCGCATAATTGTGAAGAGCGGGCCACCATAGCCCTGCGCAAAGCACCTTCCTGGCAGTCGCATGACCACCATAGTGCCCAGCAACCACTCTTTCATGTGCTTTCAACAAGATTTTCCCTTTCTCATGAGGTAGGACACAACGCCTCAAGATCTCGTCTAATCCCAGTTTGTACAACTATCCTGCAATCAACTGGAAATCCACAGCCTTAACCAACAACTGCTTCTTCTGAGTTGTGGTGAACCCATCTGGTGTGGTTCTTGTCGCTAGAAACTGGATTATTTCTTCATAGTAGTCATCAGCTACTTCAGTCCTGAATAGTTGTGCATCTGGAAACCCATCTTCAATGTTAGTTGGTTCCTCCCCTGTCTCAGTCCGTGATAGATGATCTAGCCCCGCATTCAACTGTCCCGACTTCACGATCACTTCAAAATCAAACTCCTGGAAGAGAAGTAACCAACAACATAGGCTTATTGACCAAATATTTCAATGCAGAATGATCAGTGAACATCTTAAAGTGACCTCCCAATAGGTAATGCCTAAACTTCTGCAGTGCATATACCATCGCCAAACCTTCCCTCTCTGTAGTGGTATTCCTCTCTACAGATGACAATTTTTGACTCGCAAAAGCAATTAAGTGATCCAGATCCCCTTCCCCTGGTTGCACGAGCATGACTCCCAGCGTAATTGATGATGCATCTACATGAACATGAAACTCCTTGCTCCAATTCAGAAATACCAATATCGGCGTTGAATCCATCTTATCCTTTAGTGTCTCAAAACTAACTTGACATTCTGGGCTCCATTGAAATACCACATCCTTTTTCAACAACTTCTCCATAGGAGCCATGATCGCATCATAACCCCAGATGAACTTGCGACAATACCCTGTGTGTGCCAACGTTGCTCTCGACTGCTTGACATTGATAGGCATTTTTAATATCAGAATGAGTGCAATCTTTGCTTGCAAACAATGTGACCCAGTAATATCCCAAATGGTGCACAGAATAGGCACTTCTTCAAGTTCAGCGATATCTGATGTTGTCGACAATGCTCCAACATCATTCGCAGATTTTCCAGATGATCGTTGATCAACCATATACTGTCCAGTCATCCATGTAAACTTGCAAGAACTTCTGAATAAAATATCTGGAAGCAGCAACAACAACCCAAGAGAATATCGCAGGTGCATTCTTCAGCCCAAATGACATCACCGTGTACTGAAAAACACCCCCATTCAGTCACAAATGTCGTCTTGTGGCGGTCTTCTTTCCCAGTCCTGATATGATGATAAAGATAAAATCCATCTATGAATGAATATATCTCTTGGCCACGCATGCCTTCCAAGACTTCATCAGTGAATAGTGTTAGAAATGGATCATGCAGACATGCGTCATTTACTTCCACAAGTCGACACAAATTCGCACTTCACCTGCCTTCTTGTGTTGCACCGCCATTGGACTAATCCATTCTGGTTCTTCAATTTTTTCAAAGATACCTGCATCCAACATGCAGTCAAGTTCTACTTTGACCCTCTCCTTATGGCGCGGATTCAGTCTATACGGTCGCTCCCTTATTGGTTTCGCATCTGGTTTTAATGGGATCTTCATCTCCCCCAAATCCCGCAAGATTCCCTTCATCTCAGAAAATTTCATAGGGAACAGGTCTTGGAACTCATGGAACAAATTGGTGACCTCCGCCATCGTAACTTCATCCCAGTAGTCACCAACACTCACAAAATTTGGGTTCGCTTCTGTCCCAATGTTGACCTTTCAGAGCTTCAGCGATCGACTAATCGGATCTGTCGGTGCATCAGGAGCTACCACATCGCGACTGCCTTCTGATTCTGGAATATTGATATTTCGTGGGTCATCACCATCCTCTGGCCTGCCAGTGATATTATAACATTCCTTGATTGATTGCATCTTATAGTGCGTATGTGGATCCATAGGATATGCCACTGGAACATACTTTAGAACAACATCACGGATGGGCTGGAAAGCTTTATGGACATCTGGGTTTGTATCCGCAAAGCTGAAAGTATGAGTAAAACAAACTGTCAACTCTAGCCAAGTGGTAATCTCCCCTCGCAATTTCGCTGCAGTATACCATGAGCACGGAGTTTCATCCAAAGTATGAATAAAAGCATGGACCCATTCATCTCTTGGTCATGAAGCCCACAAGGTCCTACATTCAATCATATGACTGTCAGGGTCATTCTTCCCATCATACCTCCCGGTGTGATCTATTTATGTGTCCCCAAAGTGAACTGTCATCAACCTGTGACACTGCGAACAACTAGTGATCGATTTCTTAAGGGTCTCCCACCATCATGCTGGAGTAGCCTTCAGTGCTTCCTCCAATGCAAGTAACCACTGCAGTTCTGACACCTTAGCTTCAAATTCAATGAGAAAATCAGACAATCGAAGAAGTACTTCATACATCAGGAACTCAATAGTCTCAGTCGCAACATGCCGCAGTGACTGTGTGATCAGCCCACACTTCTAGAATGATACCTCATGCAGATGATTTTGCCAATTTTCTAAAGCATCATCCAAATCGGAAGACGTAAAGCTAGAGGTTTGCCAACCAAGTTCTCCACCAGCAGTCAGATGGATGTAATCTTCTGAGATGTTGTATGCATGATCCCATCCTCTTCCAACTTCATCCTTGACAAGTTCAATATATCGTCACCCTTAAGCTAGATCCCTTAGAGCGATGATGTGGAGTTCCTGATTTTGAAAGGTCATTAGCCGCATTTTAAATTTAATGACTTCTCCGCTCTCATTAGTCCATCCAATCCCAGCAATGCGGGATAGGATCTTCCACCTTCAACAACCTCAATGACATCAAAATCCGCATATGTCTTCATCCGTTCAATATCCACAAGAAGGTGCCGAACCCTCCCAATGGGTGTCACCTTAGCCTGATTATCCAATCATAGCTGTACAGGAGACCAGCTCAGTGTTGGACTCCCGATCTATTTCCATGCTTTCTTTGTCAATATGTTAACGTCAGATCCTAGATCTAGAATAACTGAATTGACATCATAATCCCCAATCTGAACATTCATGCACATTTCCTTGCCCATCTTCTTCCTTTGCAAGGAATTCACCGTGGACTCCCTCCGTGCCTTAGTCGGTCGCCGCAACAAAATCTCGATCTTAGCCAGAGCATCAATATCTTTTGCCAGTAATAAAGAACTTTCCAAGAAGTGCTGCAATGTTCCATATTGACGTGATGGTCCTGCTTCCGATGTTGAGTCAGAAGCTGGGGACATGTCATAAACAAATGACTTACCATGATCTTTTTCCATCGCACTCCACGCTTGAAAGAATGCGTCACGCTCGACATCAATCACAAACTGTGCCTTTTTGTTCCTAGTCATCCACATTAGAGGATGCGAACCATCCTCTCCTACTGTTGCACCTCCGCGAGTGATAACAGCAATAGCAACATCTTGTGTCCTTGACTCTGCTGAAATTGTCGCAATAATTGGTCCTTGATTCTGGTTTGGCAGTGGGTTTGCAGGCTGATTGACATGCTGATTGGCGTTCTGATTCGAACGTTGGTTCTGGTTCTGTGGATAGTTCTGATTTGGCAACTAGTTTCGATTTTGCAACTATGGTATATTTCCTACCTGCCACCGTGCAATCAACTGTGGACAGTTTTCAACAGTGTGATCATTAACAAAATAAAACATACACTATGTCTGCAATTGTGGGAAATATCTCTGGTAGCTCCCCACCACTCCACAATTATAACATTGGACAAGTCCGCGACCTCATCCTCCTCCGTGACCAAAGCCTCCACTGCATCGTCCCCGAAATCATCCACGAAATCCCCCTTGCTGTTGATACTGTGGTTGAGGAAAGTGATGCTGCATGGGATTCGATTGCAATTGATCACCTTGTCCTGGATGAAAGTACTGTGGCTGTTGAACTTACTGTGGTTGTTGAACGCACTGTGGCTGCTGAACGTACTGTGGCTACTGCACAACCATCAGCATCTGAGTATATTGTGGCATAAAATGTTGTGTTTTCTACTGCAGTACAAAATGAATCTGTGGTTGAGATAGTGGTTGGGATACCTGTGGCTGTGGTTGTGGTTGTTGTACAACACGCTTGTTGTCCTTCACATAGAATGCATTGTATGTTCTCTCCTGAAGCAAGCCATAGGCGCAGTAATCCTTGTCTCCATGTTCCATGGATTTGCAGAATGTACAATACAAATTCATTGGTTTTGTGACCATCTTCTACATATATTGACACTCTTCATGTTGATGCCCATATACATGACAGATGCGGCACCACGGCATACCTCCGCCACTTAATGGGTTCGGTGCTCCAGATACCAGATAGTTGTGGAAGTCTGGGCAATTATCCTTAGTATGCCCTTCTGCATGACATCGTGTATACCAAGCCTCCTCGTGATGTTCCTTAGCCTTCTTAAGGTCTTGCAACTATATTGTTAAGTTGGCCAGCTGTGTCTAAATCTACGACATGTCCGCTACGTTGTCACCAATCGGTGAAGTTTCTAACTGCATTGCAATCTCCAGGGCTTCACTCGGTGTTGTAATGTTCTGTTGCATCAGCGGTAGTTGAATGTGAGGGATCAATGCTGTGATGAACCATTCTTTGTGTTGGACATTGCTCATGTCGAAACTAACCCTTGCCATCAATGTTTCTAACCGTTGGTCAAAATCTTAAACAATTTCATTGGGGTACTGCTTAATCTCTTTTAGTTTTGTAATATACCATGCTTCAAACTTGGGTTTCCTAAACTCTCCAATCAATCATTTTATGACTTCTTCCAACATATTCTCTAGAGTACCTACGAGAACTTGAACAAAATTCATAAACCAGTCCAATGCATGACCTCGAATAGTTGTCACCAGTTGTCCTTTCTTGGCCTCAGCATTAGTAATTTTCTTAACAGTCCATACTGCTTCACATAAGAACTAGTATTGCTCTGGATTATCTGTTCCATTTCCATGGAACAATGGTAAATTTGCATCTTCATCTGCCATCGTGGGCTTCCTTCCTATAGTCGCTGAGCTACTAGCAATTAATTTATGTTGACAAGATGAACTTGGTGGTGTCAAAGTTGTATTTATTCCTGGTTGAGAGATAGTGAGCAGAGGTGTGGGAAGGTTGCTGCTGGGGGTTGGTCCTGCCTCTATCCTAGGCATAGCCTGGTTTTCCTTATCAACACTGTGAGGTCACTTTGTCCTGTGTGGTCTTCCTTCACAGCTTTGCGTTTCGATCGCAGTAGGACCTTCTCCTATCCTCTACCTCTTTCCCTGTTGAAACCTTGCTCCTCCCCTTGTAAGACCACTCTCTTCCTCGACTTCCTTCACAGTCTCCCAATAACTTGCACCCATCTACCCCGTATCATTCCATGTACCTTCCCCCTGTTGTCACGGTATCCATAGCCTCCACCCACCACGTTTCTACTATTCTAGGTGCGTCTTCAATATGCCCTCTTCGCAAATAAGCATCATAATAGACAAATGTAACAACAAAAACCTACCTCTTGGTCCATTGAAGAATTCCCTTTCTGCTTCATTATAAGACTTTATCGTATCAACCACAAACTCGGTGATATAACCTTCTAGTATACTGTTGAACCAGACCTCAACAGCTCGCGATGCTTTGTTTTCAACTTCTTGCAACTCCTGGATCAGTTCTGGGGTCCAAGCTATTGGCTCACCACCTTGGAAGTTCTTCTTCTGATAGGTCAATTTTTCTAACCATTCATACAGGATGATTGGGAACTCGCAGAAAAAATATTCATGTGGACCGTTGTGAATGTACTTTTCCAACCACCAATCTGTCGACAACCCAGGGTTCTGATTTTCTTTTTCAGTGAATTCTCGCAACTTTAGGTTGAACCAATCTTGGATGTTCAGTCTCATCAGATGCCACAACATATCCTCCTTTCACTTCATGCTATGTCCCGACAACGTAACCATTTGTTGACACAAACCCATTCGACAGGGGTTCCTCACACTATCGACACCCAAACCACCACAATCTCCCTGAGCACCAACCTAGATAGGTTTTACCCTATCTAGCGACACTTGCAGAGCAGATGAGGTCTCACCCGAGATATTCAAGGGAGAGTTGATGGAACCATGTTTCCGCCGAATGAAGGAGGATGTTGTGCATGAACTGATCAACTTATTGTGACATTTAGAAATAGATCTTAAAAATTCAACTTAAGAGTTAAACATGATCACAGCATCATTCAACAGATCTTGTCATTGATAGAACCATACATGTGCAATAGATATAATAGTAAATCATTAATCGCAGCAAGAAAACATTGCATCATTCACATATTCATATCGCATTATGCATTCATCACATGGAAAACAGGAAAGACATAAGGATTCTGCTCAAAACATGGTCATATCATATTTATCTTTGCAAAACCAACATAATCCTTCTGTCGCATAGCCATATTAACAGAAAATAATAGGCAGATTCATCCACTCATGTATTTCCAAATCGATATCAGCCGAGATGTTCAAGGGAGAGTTGATGGAACCATGTTTCCGCCGAATGAAGGAGGATTTTGTGCATCACCTAATCAACTTATTGCGACATTCAGAAACATATCTAAGCATTCAACTTAGCATTAAACATAACCATGAAATCATTTAAAAGATATTATCATTGACAAAACCATACATGCACAATAAATATAACAGTAAAGCATTAACCACAGGAAGGAAACATCGCATCATTCACAGATTCATAGCGCATAATGCATTCATCACATGGAAAACAGGAAGGACATAAGGATTATTCTTAAAGCACGGTCATATCATATTCATCTTTGCAAAACCAACATAATCCTTCTGTCGCATACCCAGATTAACAGACAATAAAAGGAAGATTCATCCACTCATGTATCTCCAAATTGGTCTCCAGATATTTAATTCTCCACTATATCTTGATGATCAACACTTACAATGCTAAGTCTATTTATAGGCTTACACCTTTACATTTACAGTCCACTTAGGCAACCGCCTAACTACTTCTTAACAAACTCCAAAAAAAGATGACTCAAAACCCACAAATTGCGGTCCAAATGACCCAAAAGACACATGACGCGGTCCAAATGACCCAAAATACACATGACGCGGTCCAAATAACCCAAAATTACATAAACTAATGTCGCCTTGCGCGCTACTTTTCTCCTTTCGCGGTACCTTTGGCCTTGTACAGCATCCGCGATGTTGCGATGTTGATTCATCAAACCGCCTGCCAACATTCCTTAGTATATTTTGATGGTGCATCAAAGAATGGTGTTTGTGGGGATGGAATGGTTTTGATGATAAAAAGGGACCTCTTTATTAATATGTGTATGGGTGCAGGAAATCGAACTAATACTAAATTTGAACTCATTTCTTTATGGGGGATTCTCTAGTTTATTAGAAAAAGAGGTATACTTGATGTCAATATTGCAAGTGATTCCAAAGTTGTGATTGGTTGGGAATAAGGCCACTCTAGGCTTCAGGTGCTCCACCTTGACTATTGGGAAAATAGATTCATGGAATTAAAAGAAAGTTTTTCATGTATCACTTTCTCTCACATTTTTATGGAGTTCATTCACAAGGTTGATTGGATTTCAAAAAAGGTAGTGGGTGTAATGGAGTGTCTAGTGCATTAGAGGAGGTCATTAATGGAAATATGGTGGATGCTAGAACTTTCTATGTCTTTTAGACTAATTACGCTAATTTTCTTTCTATTTATGTACGTTTTGATGATTATGTAGATTTGATATGTTGTAGACAAGTTAGTGGAGATGTTATGTTTGGAAAATTGATAGAAGCTATGTCATGAAAATCTAATGGTGTGGGGAGAAATATTTACTCAAAATATCATTTATTTTTACAAACAATCTATGTAACTTTGTTTCTAGTGGTGAATAACAAGTTACAATTTTTTTCTTTTGAAAAAATCAATATCATCACAAACACATATTGAAACAAGTAAACCATCACCCCCATCATCATTACTTAAAAAATACCTATAAGAAGATAATAAAAAATCCAAATTTAATGTAACTAATTTGAAAGGAACTATGTCATGTAACCAAATTAAAAGGAACTCTTCATGCACTTGGTAAGAAAGTGTACCTCCTATTGAAATATGTATAATAAATTCAAACAAGAGACATATGGTGTAAAATTCCCTAGGGTATAGTGAAATATCAAAGAGGGATATTGAGAACTTCTCTACATTAAAAAAAAAACAGATAGCACGGTACAATTGTGGTTGGAACAAGCCATTTTTTTTCCTTTTTAAAAAAAATAGCTACAATTGTTAGTGGAATATGCCACTAATGTAAATTAAAAAAGAATATATATCATTGCATTTCCATTGTTGCAATTACATGAAAACATGTTTCTAATTGGCACTATAAAAAAGGAAACATTTTTTTGAATACAATTATAAATACAAGTTGCATATTGTTTCTGCTATGAAGGAAAATTAAAAACATAGCATGGGATTTATATCATTTCCATTACATGAAAACATGTTTATAGATGGCAGTGTCAAAAAGCCAAGTTTATCTTTAAATACAACTATAGACACAAATGTCATGTTCTTCCTGATATTAACAATGAGAGGAGTTGTTCAATGGCTGGCATGGTATTTGGAAGAGAACTATTGCATTAGACTCATCTTTTTAGAACCCGCAATTGAAAAATCAATTGAAATTAATATTAAAAACACGGAGTCAATCAAAAGAAAAAACCAATTTGGAAATTGCTCTCCAGTAGCACTTTGCAAAAGTAGTTGTACAATTTTGCAAAAGAAGGTGTACAATTTAAGGAACTACATAAGAATAAATGTTTGTATTACCTTGTATGTGTTTGGAAAAATATTCTGGTCAAATACTTAAAGCAACAAAAAAAATGTATAAACAAATCTTTGCATCCATATATTTGGTGAATCTTTTATTGGCAATTGTCCCTACCATATTTCAGACAACTAAGTGAGTAGATGATGTAAATTTATTTCATAATATTGGAGGGGAAGTTGTATTAGGATTACTTACATATGAGTTGCACTGAATGTCTAACAATGTTGGTTTCCCTCAAACAACATCTAATTTTGATCCATGATGAAACCTATTGGGCATTTAGAACAAACATATTGTAAATATCAAATTTCATTAAGAGGCATATATAGTTAAGAGTATAATAATATGCATCAATTTATAAAGTTGCTATTAACAAAAGTACAAAATATTTTATTCTATAGTTAATTTTGTTCTTTTAAATATGTAAACAAGAATTAAAAGTATTGCAATATAGAGTAGCAACATCGTGAAATGCATATGTGTGACTAGTAGCTCAAATGCATATGCTCTTAAACGTTTGAACACTAAGGGAAAATGCCAACTCTCATCAGATTCAATTAGTGGAAGAATTTGAAGCAAATGAAGTCAATATTTATGCCACTAAGACTCCATACTCAAATTCATATGTGCAATTATCAATTTCAACTAACTAACTTGAATGCATATGTTGATCAACTATTTCAATTACAATCGACCTATCATCTAGTTCTTGGTGGACTCTACAATAAGCAAATAAAATCGGAAGTTTCTCAATTTTGAACTTAAAATTAGATGTCGTTAAACCTTTAAACAAATGTAATTAAATCTTGCAAAATATAAAACAAAAATAAATGGTTGAAGATGGTTGTTCTAATCTATAATATTGAATCGAGATGTCAAGTGTGATCAGATTCAACTATTGTCAAGACTTCTAAGCAAGTTGAAATGACAAGCTAGAACTATTAGTTCAAGTTGAAACCGTGTTTTGAACTTTGAATGCAAGTTGGGATCATGGCAATTTTATATTAGTGCTAAGTCCCAAACATCTAATTTCTAAATCCAAAGTTCATTTTATGGAAGATTAAGAAGCAATAATCATTGTAATTTAGAGAACAATACATTATCACTTGTGGCATAGGTGTCTATTTCGATGCCATACTTGTAGGTAGGACTAAAAGACAATGGGCCTTCGCAAAAACCATGGAAAATATCTCCTTTTTTGCTTCCCTTGGAAATTGTTCCTTGGTTATCAATAACTATTGGATATACATACAAAAAGCACCAACCATGCATGCAATCAGTATATAAGAAGGATCAAGATATTAAATCCTATGTTAATTATTGGATAGGCAGATTAGTATTAAAAATTACCTTTTGCATATTTTGTTGAATGAGGAGGATGATCGAGTTTTTGCTTGTTTCAAGATCCATGATCCATGATCCAAATCACTATATCAGATTGGAAAATAGAAATGGATTACAGTGAAGTAGTTTGATCTTGGTAATCATCCACCATGGTAATCATCCACCATCTTGCATCCTAAAATATGCTTCAATGGGTCTAGACTTTGGCTAAAGATTGAAGTCTTAAGTCTATTGAAAATGTTTTCACAAATGCATTGATGTTGAATACTATGATCTATCACATTATTTTCATGATCTGCAATAGACCAGAAGAGGAAAATTAATTCAATGAAGCTTTAAAAAAATCATTTTCCCAATGAAACATGCACTAGCTTGACTAGCTTTTTCCCTAGGACAATCCAATGAAAACAATTATTCAATAATAGTCACCTCTAGAAATAGAATTTAATAAAATTCCTATTCCCTATGCATTGAACACTACATTTAATCCATCCCAAAAGCATTCACTCCCACCAACATCATAGTAAAAGCACCCATAGCCAGCACACCTGTCGGGCCCTGGCTCCAAGGATCGAGGTTGACGACACCCGGTGGGCCAACAATCATACACTCGACAAAAAATTGGAACAAATTTAAAAATTGACATTGCATGATTCTCGGGGAAAGTATGAAAAAAACCACCAAACAACATGTTTTCTAAATGCCCCCTGCAAGCGCAGGGACATAGTAACAATCACCTTTAATAAAAAAAATGAAGTGCTTGTTGCAAATACGAAGATTTCCAAAGAAAACATAAGAGAAGTAGCAACCAAGATGTATAGAAATGAAATCAACCATGATAATTTGTAATTTATAACATATTGATATTGTAAGAAAAATTCCAAGATATTTCTAATAGACCAACCTGTAATTTGTTCCAAAAGCATGAAGAATCATAGAACCAACATCTAAGTTGGGAACTCTTTACATTCTTGTACTGTAAAAATCAAAGATTTTTGCTTTTCCACCCAAATTCATATGGAGCTTATGGCATGCAAGTTGTGATTATTACATTGAGATCGATCAACAAAAATGCAAAACTAGGAAAATTATATATCAATCTCTAGAATAATAAAAGGAAGATGCATAAAGTTTATCAAATTTATATCATAGAAGTAGTTATTTTCAAAACCTATGCGTTGTTAATTATGGGTTTTCCAAAATACCTCAAATTTAAATACACTTTGCTTACTTTCTAAATGAACTTCAAGTGTGGTTGTTTCTTTCAGTCTATTTCGTACATATTAAGCTTCCACCTATATATTTTTTTTAAACTATTGTGTCAAATTCTATGTATCCTTAAAAAATGTTAACCATCTTTAAGGATAATAGGGACAAATATTAATTGGAAAATTAAGTTGTCTCTTGGAAGACTTGGAGAGATGACATCTACTAAGGTGCAACATATGTTGTGGCAATAACAAAATCATTGACATAAATCTTGTTCCTTTCTTGGTTTTACCTATGAATTTGCAACAGTAGGAAGTGGTGAGTAAGAGAGATCATATTTCCATACATCAAAGCCATAGGCAAAATGTTGGTTTATTTACTGACCTAGAGGCTTTCCAATGTAGACCTAGGTACTTCATGGTACAAGATACCAACAAAACCCCTATTCACTGGCCCTTTCAGCAACAGTCTGCGAGTAGTCTGAGGTCTCACCCAAGGCGAAGTTGAGGGGGTGGTTGCAGAAGCAGATTTCCACAACCTTGTGATGTGAGTGTTTTATCTGATGGATGCATAACGCATCAACAGACTGCGCGGTAGGGTTACTCCCAGCCTACGGCAACAAACTATCCACAACTTACTGTGCATCACTTCTAATGGGTCAACGCATCAACCTAGACCACACGTTGACTATAATATCTGATCACTTCTATCCTTTTTCAACAATCCTTGACTATTTCAATAGTCTTTATACTGATTATGTTGCAACTTATGTAAATAAGTGATTTATGCAATGTTGCGTGCTCTGATATCGCGATCCAACCTTAAGCAATACTTTGTGATGTTTAAACAGGTTCGTGTATCTAAATACTTAGAAATTATGATCACTAACATTCATCCATGTATGAAATACTTAAAATCTTATTCCATCCTCTCAGTGGTAAATACAGATAAAAGCAACATATATCAGATAACATTAACTTCAAGCATTCATATTGTAAATAGTTCAAATAACTGAATAGTGATAATCATACACAGCAATCACATAAGACCACATTGAATTTGGTTCACTCCCCCGAATGGGAAGATACGTCCACAAGAACGGTTTTTTTATCATCTTAGGAAAGGGGTACAACCATTCTTGGTTTGTGCACTCAGCTGCAGACTTTCTCCTTCTTTAAAATTAGGTCTCTGCACACATAGCTGCAGAGCCTTTACAAAATAGCTTAATGCTCAATGATTCTAACAATGTTCAATGCGTACAAAAATGAAGAATCCCCCTTTTCCATACAAAATCATGCCTTATTCATAGATTGAGACCCATAGGTCATGTCTTTTACATTTCGAAGGTAGAAACCCTTAGGTTTACAAAAATGTTGTTGTTTTCCCAAAAACCCCACTGCTAGTGTCTAGGGAGGATCTTCTGTTACGCTTGCGCCAACAGGTTGCTTCCGCTGAGATGTTCGTTATTTCATGGCCTTTGACAATTGGTTCAACTAGTAGTTCTCCGCTTGTGTGATCAATTGTCTATCTCGATCTGCACCTACCCACCAATTGGTAGTTATCAACGATCTTTTCCAAAACTAGTTCTCCTGTGACCTAACCGAAATAACTGTCGTCATCCATCCAACGCTCTGTTTAGCTTGATCTCCATTGACATATCTTGTCGCGTAACTATACTCCTCATAGCACCGGCTTCGCATCATGAAAAAATTGTGCTGCGCGCAACGTCAGAGCATACAAAAACTGTGATGCGCACAACTTCGCAGCATACAAAAAATTATCCCAAAATTGTTCCAGCTGAATTACGCTCAGCTCCGCAGTTCTGAAAATCCTTCCTGCTCAAAATGCCCCATCTAGGCCAGGCCCAATAGGCCCCTAACACTTACATGTGGCTCACCCCCGAGCCACTTGCAACTTCTTTAAGTTGTTCCGCTGTTTGTGGAGTGAGGTTCGGAGTGAACTCATTGAATGTACTGATCAACTTTTGTACCGCGGCCTTCGTATCTTCCTCAATTTGGTTGACTGTCTCTAGCATCTCAAGTGTAATGTCCTGGCCGATTTCTCCTTGCACTTCCTCATGATTCTGGCGTAGCTCTTTTAACTTTTCTTTGATCTCCTCGGAGATCATGTCGGTATCCTCTAATAATGGTTGCGACTTATCACCCATTTCAGTCTCTTTCTCTTGTAACACTTGCACTTCCTTCTTGAGTGTGTTGATTTCTCTGTATTTTATCAACTTATCCCTTGCTGGTAGCATCTTAAGTTATTCACTCCTATTTTTTAGTGTCGCTTGCTTATCTTTCACTTTATTCTTTACCTCCAACAATTGTTGATCTTCGTCGAGGGCAGTAAATGCCTTCGACGGTGCTTCCAATAGATTCTGGCACTTAGCCACTTCGGTAGCAATATTCTCTGTTGCAGCCTTCACTGCTCCTTCCCTTAACTATTGTTCATCTGGTGGGGCCTTTGAGTTTCACTTACAAGGAAGCCATGTCAGCCTCATGTAGAATCTCCATATCTTGCATCTGTGTCTTAAGATTGTTTACCAGTTCGTTAATCTTAAGAATAGTATCTTTTGGTTCCTGTTGCACTTCAAATTCATCTATGTTGTCTGGAACCGTAGTGATCATGTTTTCTAGTTTTAGTTGATGATCATTCTCATCCTGCATTTGCATAGCTCTTTGCGAGCTTGTTATAACTTGAAATGACACCTCTCCGTCCGTGATGACACTTGCTTCCCTTGGTCGCATGACGACACTTCTTGAGATCAAGTTAAGTCACACAACAGGACATTTGTGGATGGAGGAGTCATTTGGGACACTAAAAATGGTTGAAATTACCTCATTCTTGACCCATTTGATGTATATGACCCTTAGGAACATTTTTCCAGACCAAACCATCTCCTGAAAATGAGCAGAAAAGCCTATTTTTGGCCATTTTTCAATATGAGCGCGACTCCACTGTTGAAATAGTAGCGTGTGTACGCGACTTTGTCTCATTTAAAGTAGCACCCATTGCCATGTGTACACAACTTTGTCTACTATAGAGTAGCGTACACCCCTGTTTTGGTCAAAATCTCGAAATTCGAGTAAGTTAAGTAGGTTGGGAAACCTCTTGAGTGGTTGTAACTTCTTTTCCTCTTCCTCACTGACTATATAAGGAGGGTAGAAGGGCCATGTGAAGGGACCAAGCCCAATTACAAAGTTATGCTGGAGGAATGGAGACCTTCATCCCCCTCTCTTGTGCTTCAGTTTTGGTAAACCCTAGCACAGTTGCTTAGAGGCTGGGATCCTTGGAGAACGGAAGCAGGAGACCTTGAATCTAGGTTTTGTGAAGTGCTAAGCTTGAAGGAAGGTATAACTTTATGTACTTGCTTTCATTCATTAATAAAGATCAGACGTTCTTCTCTTTCCAAATATGACCTATTAAGGTGTATCAGATTTGATTACTGTTTGATTATAGTTTGATGTCTCTTTATATTATGGATATCAGTATTATATATGTAGTCAAATGTATTTGAGAAAGGTATCAAGTTGTTTTGCAGGTCTAGGCATTACGACACTGGATAAGCATTGAAGAGCGAGGGAGGCAAAGCTAGGATCAACCTTCTGAATAAGGTGCATACATTTATAAACCCTAATCTCTTCATTTATTTGTTGTACTTGCAGAATGCTTGTAAGTCTATATTTATCACCGTAAGTTGGTAGTTTCTCCCCTGAACTATAGGTGCATTTTCCCCACAACAGAATGGCGACTCCGCTGGGGAAAGCCTAACTGCTTAGGGGTATCCAAGGTCATTTCTTCAGTCTTGTTTGATGGTCTTTGTTCATTTTATTGATTAGGATCAGTTAGTAGGCTCTATTTGACCCTCCTTGGCTCTTACAGACCCTTCCTAGCCCTTGCAAACCCTTGTAGACCTGGGTGTGGTGGTTTTAACCCCATTTTTCCAACTTTTTCCACCTGTACGCTACTGTTTGTACTACACAGTAGCACCCATACGCTACTTTTCCTTTGCACAGTAGCGCCCATACTGCTATGAGCGCTAGTTTCCTTCATACACAGTAGCACTCAAAATATGGGTTTGATTTTTTGGAGTTTTTGGGTTGTGGACCCAAATCTGGGGGTTGTGGCTACATTTTTTGTGGTCCCTGATGACCCTAGGTCTGTTTTAAACCACTGTGAGTGGTTTCCCATCCTTGTACTGATCCTACATTCATGATTTGAACCTCTTTTGATCAATTTGGGCTTGTTTGGAAAGTTTTGGAATTTGTTGATCCAAGTTGGGGGGTTGTGGACCTGTTTGGTGTTTTGTACCCTAATTTGAGCCTGACTAAACTTGCTTGCCCCATTTCCACTGGATTTGAAACCTCTTGAGTCTTCTTGACCCTGTTTGTATTTATTTGAGTGAAATTTCTGTTTTAGGTTGGTTTCTTATCCTCCCTTATGCTTTTAGTTTTTCTTTTGTAGTGAAAGCTCAAGTGTTTTGGCTGTTGTTCAAGACCTTGTTTGCATTGTTTATGTGCAGACATAACTTTACCAAACCATACTTCTTCGTAGGTAATTCGCTTCGTTTGGGTCTAAAAGTAGTTTTTGCACTCTCCCAATGTTTGGCATGCTTACATCAATAAGAATTTGAAAGTCATATTTGGTAGTTTTTACTGTTTCATAAAGAGAACCTGAAAGTTTCTTTGCTTTGCTTTGGTAATAGGTTAGTTTCAGTTTTGTTTCTTACCTTTGAAAAGCATAAAGAATTTTGATTCATTTTCTGAATAGAGTACCTTGCAAGTGGCTTAAAAGATTTTAGAGTGCTTTGCATCAAAAAGAATAAGTTTTCTTTTGCATACCTAGTTGCTTGAGTAGCTGCATTCATAGATTTCGAGTTTATTTTTGTACATTTAGACTCTATTTTTACCTTTTTTGCATTCGAAAGATTAAAAATTGCATTTGCACATGCATTCTAGATCAGAATTTTAAGACTTGCATTGAAAAGAAAAAGATTTGTTTGGTGGTAAATATTTCATTTTCAGTACTCTATCTCTATTATAACCACTCTCACACACCCACTACCTTTTTGAGTAAGCAAGTAACCTTTAAAATGAACCCTAATAAAATGAACTAGCAACATTTTATTTTCTAGGTTACACTACACCAACTAGTCTTGGTTAGGATCTTGGGTTTAAAACACCTTAAACCACCCAAGATCACACATTACGAAAAAATCGTAGTGAGACTATCACAGGTAAACCCACCTCACTCAAAACTTGCCTGGGATCTATGCAGTAGGTCATTGCAAGATCAGATTGTTGGGAATACTCCTCCTACTTTCTGTTCGAGCATACGCCAGGATTGGATCGCGTATTGGGGACTCTTTCGAGTTTCGGGCTTAGTTACCCTGCCCACGCTTTCTGATTCGACCGGTGACTGTTCCCCCAGGAGTTTTCGGTGTTGTGGTATCCTTAGTATCTGACTCTAGGTTCATACACAGGTGACAGCAGAGGGTATATCTGCTGTACCTAAGACAGACATGGGAGGAAATCCCTTGCAAGTCTTTGGGAGGGCGGTTGGGTGATTCCAGTGCTTGAACCCTTAGTCATTGTATTGTGGACCTCGGGTAACTGTCTTTCTTCCTTCGTTGATCTGTTCTGGGCCGTCATCATCCCAGACTCTTCTCCGGAAGGCATCTGTTTTCCTGATTTGATTTACTTAGGACCTTTTTTAGTGGTGTGCTCTTTGTGCTACTTGTTTTAGTTTTCCTTAGAGAACTTCTTGTTCATTCGAGCAGGAAACTATGTCTAGCATTCCAGTGAGTGCCAATCAAGGTACCCTTGTTCCGGGGGATCCTTGTGTTGTTCCATTCATTCGAAACATTGGTGCTCCCTTAATGGCTACTCTGAATCTTCCTGGATTCACTATTGGGCTATCGGTTTGGTTGTTTTCCACTCCAAATGCCTTGCATGCTCCTGACGCTTCTTTTGTGAGCACCTCAAATCAAGAGCATCAGAACCCTATGCCTCCCTTGCCAGTAACATCTTCTCCTCCTCCTTCTACCTCATGTGGCGAAAGTAGCAATACTAGTAACCAGCAGTATAAAAGGAATAGACGAAGGAAGAATGGGAAGAAGATGCCAAAACAAGGGGGAAGCAACCTAGCCTCTCTGATTCATGCTGAGGGAAAACACACTTCCTCTGCAAGTCATGCAGGGGGCACCTACTCAGCCTCTGGAGGTCATGCTGGGAGAAAACTTTTAGTCACTGAAAATCATACTGAAAGTTTGTCTTCAACCACTGTTAGTCATGTTGAGGACACGTCATTGATCACTGCTAGTCATATTAATGACAAGTCACCAGTTCCTGTGAGTCATACTGGAGACACCATATCAGCCACTGCAAGTCATGTTGAGGGAGTTGACATTATCGACAAACCAAACAAATAGAAGCTTAAGTTCCCTTGTAAGTTTTGCGAGGGAGATCACCTTACTTACTTGTGCCCTATACTTCCAGAAGTGCAAAAAGTGTGGTCCTTAGTTCAAAAGTCTGATGCTTCTGAGCAACCAACCTATATGAGTCATGCTGGGGGCAAGCTGTCAGCCAATGCTAGTCATGCTGAGAGTACTGATGTTGTAAAGGAGTCTAAACCTATAGGATGGAAACCAAAGTTCCCTTGTAAACTTTGTAAGGGAGATCACCTTACTCATCGATGCCCTGCCATTCCAGAGGCACGAAGAGTGTGGTCCATGTCTGAAGGAACCTCTGTTCCTGAGTTGTCTATAGATTCCCTACAGTCAGATCAACCTTTGGTTGATAAAGTGGTTGAACCAATGCAATCTTTGGTCGACCCCACTCTTCCTTCGGAGAGTGAAGTGATCGAATCGATGCAATCTTCGACCGATCCCATCAGTCCTGCGGAGATTGATGCACCTACTACTGAAGTCTTCTGCATTACCAGTTTGGATATTCCTGAAAACGGGGGCACTTCATCTGTGCCATGTGAACCCCTACCAAGCCCTAGGATTGTTTCCTTTGATTGGAATAGTCTAGCCGAGCCTCGTCTTCCTTCTTCAACACCTTTCCAGATAAAGGTTGATATCGGGAACCATACGGTTAATCGATGCATTGTTGATGAAGGTGCTTCTGTTAGTATCTTATCCGCTTATGCTTGGAGAGATTTGGGTTTCCCTAATGTTATTCCAGCTGTTAATTGGTCGTTGACCTTCAATAAAAGACCTAGTGAACCGTTTGGATTCCTCCGTTAGGCACCTGTTACTTTGGGTGAAAAAACAGTCTTAGTTGATTTTATGGTTTTAAAGGACCCTATGGACTTTGATATGATCCTCGGGCGTGATTACGTTTATGCTATGCATGCTGTGGTGTATACACTTTTTCGTGTGATGCATTTCCCTCATAACGAAAACATTGTCACCATCGACCAGCTTGCATTCGTTGATCCTCCTTATTACCCAACTGTAGACCACTTTGATCCCTCGTCATTAGGCACTACTATGTCACATGGTAATTATGTGGCATATTGTTCCTTGATTTCAACTGCTACTGAGAAGAAGTCTCTGAGTTCATGCTTACCTTCTCGGGATTTGGTCCTAGCTTTTGACCAAGTGACACCTCCATCTGAATATTTAGATATGTGTTCTATCTGGGATGATATACTTCCTTCCGATGAAGTTTTCCTAGAGTCTATAGTACAGTCTTCCATTCACTTGGATGTTGATCCAGTCGCAGTTATGTCCTACCCCGGTTTGACCTTAAAGTCTGATATTCCTACTGTTGAGTCTTTGGACTCTCCTATAGATCTGCAAATCGATGTTCCTGCTAAGTTTGATTATGCTTCCAGAATTTTCAACTCTCGTGATGATGAATTTGTTCTTGCAGATTCCATCATGTCCTTCAACTTTGATCTTCATCCTGAATTTGATCTTGTTGATTGTAAGTCCTCGGGCTTGGGTACCATAGAGTCTTCATTTGAAAACGCTGCCTCATTTATGCCTGTTGTTGATGATAGTGAAGTTGAAAGTATTTCTACCATAGTGACTTGTATCGGGTCTTTCCTTACATATGTTTTAGATATGATCCTGGTACTAATGTTTCTTGGAGACATGATTCTTAGCTGGATGTATACTTGCTTACTGGTCCTTTTCGACACCTTGTGCAACCATGTCAGGTATATTCGGAACCTTGCATATAGGTTTAGGCTTCCCCGCTGTTATGTTGCATTTGAACCTTTTGCCATCAGAATTCGCCATAGGGTCGAACCTGTTGGATATTTGTGTGTTAGCCATCTCTTTATGCATTGTCCACCAGTTCGACAGCAGAGCCTACCAAACATGGGTCACCCTAGTCAACACCCTTATGCCATTCTGGTGCCCATACTGAGTTTTTCTCATAGGTTCGGGAGCCTTTTTAGATTTACCATGACTTTGAGAAGAAGCCTCATATCTTTCTTCCTCATATATTTCTGGCCATCCCTGATAAGGCTCCCATCTTTGTGTTCAAATTGCATATGCATATATTATGATCCCACTTGCGCTAATGAGCCTGAAGTTGGATTCCACGCTTTTAGCCCATTGTATAAGCCTCCATCTCTGATCTCGTTTCCGCTAAGCCCTATATCATTTTGCCCTCACAATTTGACACCTCTTACCTGGAGGAGACACACCCTGAGTGTACTTACCTTGCTCATGTTCCTTGCATTAGGCATAGCTTTGTTCCATGTGCTTGGAGCTAGTTTTGCATGTCCCTGACACTCGTCTCCTCCCATTTCGAGCATTCTTCTTTTACTTCGAGCTCGTTAAAAATAGTAAGTAGGTTTCGAGCATTCTTCTTTTACTTCGAGCTCGTTAAAAATAGTAAGTAGGTTTCGAGCATTCTTCTTTTACTTCGAGCTCATTAAAAACAGTAAGTAGGTTACGAGCAGTCTTCCACCTTTCCTTCGAGCTCGTTAAAAATAGTAAGGAGACTATGAGCATTTCTTTCATTTTCCCTTCGAGCTCGTTAAAAACAGTAAGGAAGTTATGAGCATTTTCCTATCTCCTTTGAGCTCGTTAAAAACAGTAAGGAGGTCATGAGTTTACTTTTCCGGACTCGTTAAACCTTTACGAAAAAGATCCCTATGGAGTTCTTTTAAGCCCTTTTCAAACTCCTTAAATAGGAAAAGTTTGTCGAGCATAGTTGTCTTTTCGGGCTCGTTAAAATAACTGAACTGACATCCACTTAGGTATAGAATTACCCCTTTTCCGGGCCTTGGTGGATAATTTACGGAAAAGGTATACTCTAGGTATACTCTTGTATGCGCTAGAAGAGTTCTTCTTCCATCATTTTACACTTTTTCGGGGAAGGAGACTAACTTTACAAAAAAGGACCTTTGGAGTCGTCTTTAGGGTTTTCAGACTCTCGAAATGTTAAAACACCAAGCGAGCACAGACCAATCCGGGATCGATATAAAATCCACGGATAGGTGTATGGAGTTTTCTTCTAGGTTTTTCAGACTCGTTAAATATGAAAATACCGTCGAGCATGCTTTAGTTCTTTGTCAAGCTCATTAAAAAATGAAAAAGGAAAGGGAAGGGAAGAATGTTAAAATATCTTTCAATATGATGGAAGCAAGTCAACTATCTCCTTGAACAAAGCACCTGTTTTGAGTCTATCAAACAAGTTGGGTTCTAGTGTTGGCCTTAGGGTAAACTTGATCTCAGAGTTCTTACTCCTCCGTTTGGTTAGTCTTACAATCATATGGAGAATCTGTTAATGTCTCCTACATTGCAGACTTGCATCATGGTCCCTTTGTGTTCAAAGCTGCCTAAGTCACTCTTGTGTCGTGCTCACTGTTCAAGGATATAACCTGTGTTGGCCATTCTGCAGTTGCCTTGACCTCATGTGTCGGCCATTCCTTGGTGTCAGTATGTTTCATCATGTGTTTAGTCCTACTCCCAATCAGCTCATACCTTTTGAGCATCTCTCGTGTTGGATGATGGAGGATGCATTAAGGCCTCCCTTCCAACGGACTTCTTCCCATAGACTTCAACTCATTATGCTCTAGGAATGAAGTTTAGAGTTTCGGTTAGTACCTTGGGGATTGCAGTCATTAGTGGCAGTTTCCCTCACTATTGGATAGATGGGAATACATCAATGTCTCCTATCCGATGGATTCTTCAAGTGTTCGACGGCAAGACCATCTATTCACACTTGCTTGAATGTACTAGGTACCTTGGGTTCCATTTTCATTATTGGTGGACACCCTCACGTTTGTTAACGGTATACATCAATGACCGGTAATCAAACGATACCTCCCATGTTCGACATCAACTCATTTATTCGCATGGATAGGTTTGTACCTTAGGTTGTTTTTGGATGAAGACCTTGGGATCCTCGATAGCATCACCTCATTTATGTTATCGCCCAACTTGCGCAAGACTGAGCCACACTCTTTTTGGGCTCTTGATGAGACATAGATCCAGCTTGTTCTCTATGGCTATGATCTCCAGTTTTGACATAGATCCACCTTGTATTTATGTGGCTATGTTTACACTTATATTCCTCATGGATCCACGCTTGTATTTTAGTGGCCATGATATATGCATCAGTTTTTGGATCATTATTGTATCCTCTTGGAGGTCATGTTCCACCATTTGAACATGGACAATTACCCCAAGGATAAGTTTGTCTGACATTGCCTTTGCTTTCAGGTACTTCATTTGAGCCTATGATTCTTGGTTTCTCCGTTCCTCCACGTTTCAATTCTTTTTTATTTATAATGTATTTCGGCCATCGTTTCCCATACTCCCTCTGACCTCATACATTTGGGGGCATCTGTTATAACTTGAAATGACACCTCTCCGTCCGTGATGACACTTGCTTCCCTTGGTCGCATGACGACACTTCTTGAGATCAAGTTAAGTCACACAACATGACATTTGTGGATGGAGGAGTCATTTGGGACACTAAAAATGGTTGAAATTACCTCATTCTTGACCCATTTGATGTATATGACCCTTAGGAACATTTTTCCAGACCAAACCATCTCCTGAAATGAGCAGAAAAGCCTGTTTTTGGCCATTTTTCAATATGAGCGCGACTCCACTGTTGAAATAGTAGTGTGTGTACGCAACTTTGTCTCATTTAAAGTAGCGCCCATTGCCATGTGTACGCGACTTTGTCTACTATAGAGTAGCGTACACCCCTGTTTTGGTCAAAATCTCGAAATTCGAGTAAGTTAAGTTGGTTGGGAAACCTCTTAAGTGGTTGTAACTTCTTTTCCTCTTCCTCATTGACTATATAAGGAGGGTAGAAGGGCCATGTGAAGGGACCAAGCCCAATTACAAAGTTATGCTGGAGGAATGGAGACCCTCATCCCCCTGTCTTGTGCTTCAATTTTGGTAAACCCTAGCACAGTTGCTTAGAGGCTGGGATCCTTGGAGAACGGAAGCAGGAGACCTTGAATATAGGTTTCGTGAAGTGCCAAGCTTGAAGGAAGGTATAACTTTATGTACTTGCTTTCATTCATTATTAAAGATCAGACGTTCTTCTCTTTCCAAATATGACTTATTAAGGTGTATCAGATTTGATTATTGTTTGATTATAGTTTGATGTCTCTTTATATTATGGATATCAGTATTATATATGTAGTCAAATGTATTTGAGAAAGGTATCAAGTTGTTTTGCAGGTCTAGGAATTACGACACTAGATAAGCATTGAAGAGCGAGGGAGGCAAAGCTAGGATCAACCTTCTTGTTAAGATATTGTAACTTCAAAGAATATTATATTTGTACTTTATTATTCCGGAGATGTTTCATTCCTCCGTGAAGATCTTATTGTATATCCGGAGATGTTTATTCCTCCGTCGGAATGTGGTAACTCGGGTTATTAGACTTCCCTAGTAGGGGTCGGCCCTGTATGTGTTATGTGGGTCAAAGGGTTATTAGACCACCCTAGAGGGGTCGGCCCAGTTAGTTGTAGTGGGGTATTTAACCTATTGGTTAAATACGAGCCTACGTGTACTTGTGTAAAATACATATCAGAGTAGTGTATAAATAGAGGAGGTGTGTTCCTCATTACACACACTCACTCACTTGAGAAAGGCGCATTTTGTGGAGGAGAGGTCTGCTATGGAGGAGAAGGAGCTTATGCTCAGGGTTTGCATCTTTGTATATTGCTGGTCATCTATATTGAGGAAGCTTTGCTGGGTTTTCTACCCCATGAGGGTTTCCCAGGATAAATCTCTGTCTCTTGTGTTTATGCTATGCTTGTTGTTTCTTCAGTGATCCTGTATATGCTATTATTGTGAAATGGAATGTAATGCTGCTATTTTCTGTCTTAGCATATTGAATTTTAACATGGTATCAGAGCTAACCTGAAGGAAGACAAGGTATGGCACTAAAGACACTTGCTTTACTTACGACATTTTGAAGGTTAGGGTTTTACATAGCAAAAACCAGTCATCGTAGCACTTTCACTATAAATCCGTTTTGGCAAAGTTTTCGGATCTGAAATTGTTACAGGACGAAGCTAAGATCTCCAGGTACCTTGTGTCCAAAGGACAACCTCTAATTCATTGTACTTTGTGATTTATGATCTGTACAATATAGGGTTTCTGCCTCTTCCAGATCTGAGTCAAAATCAGGTGACCTTGGGAAAAAGGTCATATCTTGGGCTAGGAAGCTCCAAATGAAATTTCGTAAAAAGTGACAGGTAGTACACAGTCTGCAATATCTCAGAAAACGTTTTCAGAGGCCGAAGTTGAACCAGTGACACGTGGCACGCCGTACAAGTGCGCTCTCCTGTATTATCCCATAAACAGGTCACGTTGCGACACTTGGCATAACTCTCTCTCAGAAAATCCAATTGAGGTAAAACCTGTCAGGATGGAAAGATAACAGGCCGAGCTATCTCAGAAAACGTTTTTAGAGGCCGAAGGTCAAACAATGACACGTGGCACTCCGTACAAGTTCGCTCTCCTGTATTTTCCCAAAACAGGTCACGTTGCGACATTTGGCATAACTCTCTCTCAGAGAATCCAATTGAGGTCAGACCTATTAGGATGGAAAGCTAACAGGTCAGGCTATCTCAGAAAACGTTTTCAGACCCTGTGGATCAAAAATTTCGGAGTTACACCAGAAACAATCAGGTACATATTTCTGTCAAAACAGAATTATTTTTGGTACCTTCATTCATGGCTTCCGGAATTTAGGGCTTTGAAGAAAGTTGAAATTTTTGTAATCGGAGACCACGGCTAGATGCTACTCATCAAAATAGAAATTTAGAGACCAAGATCAGAATTTTTGGTTGGGCAGAAGACCGGGCTTGATTAGACCCTAGTTCGGGACTTTGATCAGAAAAGCGGAAAATTAGGGCTTCTGTAAAAATGGGAATTTTTGAAATCTGTGACCACGGCTGGAAGCTCCTCAGAATAATAGAAGCTTAGAGCTTTGGATCAAACTTTTTGATGGGGCAAAAGAGTGGGCTTCATCAAACCCCAGTTCAGGGTCACGTCCAGTGAATCCGAAAGTTTCAAAGGCAAAATTGAGGAGTAAAACTTTGCAGTTTTCAAATTCTGAATATATCAGTTTGATCAGCTCATCAAGGCGCATATCTCTATCCTTTCGGAAGTTTGAAATTCAAAGTTTGAATTTTTGGGGTTTCTCTGACAAACCCATATCCAGCTCCAGGTCCAGTTCTTGCAAATCAAGTGGATAGGGTTAATCCTAGAAGAAGATGGATTGGTCACCTACATAAGTGAAGGAGTTCATGTTTCAGAGGGAGATGAGGATAAGGCTTTACATAAGGAGATTACAAGCGATCTCGATAGGTATGACTCATCGAGGTATGTTTTGAGATTTGTTCATGATTAAGTTTATGGTATGTTTGTCTTCATGTTATTACAGTTAGTACAATCTTGATTTTAGATTTGTTGTATCACCTTAACAAAATTATGAATGCATGATAGAAGATATTCATTGGTTAGGGTGTTGACACTTATGATTGTACTAATGCATTATGGTGTTGTGTGAGGATGAGGTTGTCTGCTAACAAGATACAGGTACATCACAAAAGACAAATCAGGCTCCATGACCATGAAAACATGAAGACAAAGACTCATCCATAATCTTTGTTCTACTTACGAGGTATGTATGACTTTGTTATATTATGCTTAACCTATGAGACATGCAGGTTCTAGCTCAGGATCTCTAAATCATTGAAGAGGTTGTTTAGGTATGTTGTACATAACCAAGTAGGTATACTAATCCAGGTATGTTTCCCATGAATCTTACCTTGTGTTAGGATCCCTTATATAAGTATACTTGGAATGATTGGTTATGCTTATTCATAAAGTTAGTAATCAAGGGATTATGCATATTATATCTTTTATCAATGATATGCATAAGTAAAAGAAGACTTCCCTGAAATCTTGAATACTAATGTTTATTAACTATAATCATGACTATACGTTTTCAAGATTATTTAGTACTATAATGTTTTGATAGCATTTAGAATATACTAATGAGTGTATGTTTGTGTATGAGATCATGAGGATGACTCTTGAGCATGCACAGTGGTACAGAATGAATAGAAGTTCAAAAGACATACAGAAGATCAAGCGGGAGGCAGCCACACAAACATAAAAGATAAGTATTTGAGTTGCTATTTGAAATAGTAATGATATTGCCTGCATGCATATTTGTATTCCTAGAATATATAATGCTGAGTGTAAACATTCATAGAGCATTGAACAGTATACAACTAATGTGCATATGTTTGGACAAAACATTCAATTGTTGCTTGTCTAGAATGAAACCTCTTTGCTGACATGCTGAGAGTTGTGCACACTCTCGATAGTATGTTCTGGTAGAGATGGAAGGCATCTAGATAGCCACTGTATGCATACAGGATATGGGAAAGTGTTGTGCCAAAGTATTGGTCAAAATAGTTGCATCACTATGTAAATGATATCTGTATGCATAATGGGTTATCTTTTGATGATTATGAAGTATTACTAATCATGTACTTAATTTTGATTTGTAGGAAAGGTCATGGACACCGTACAAGTGGTGGATGTTCAAACAAGAAGATTTACAAATCAAACAAAATATAGAAGGCTCATGGCTAGAAGATTCTCTTAGAAAGGGGAAGAGAATCACGACAAGATGTTTGCTCCAAGTATGGTGTAATTAAAGAAGAAGTATGAATCAGGTTCTGTATAGGTACCTAGGATCGATAATAATTTGATAAGCTTAATATGGGTGATGTGGATCTCAACCTTTGCTACAATGTTGAATATGATACACATATGACATGGATGTAAGAAGGAACTCACCACAGAGTTCGAATGATATTGAGGCTCATTTCAATAGACCCATCTAACGAGAGATGGCACAGATAGATATGCAGAAGATCATTCAATGCAGAAATGAAAAATGAAAGATCTCAATTTAATGCTTTACTTCCTAGGTCTGGAAGTATCGCAAGGCTCAGAAGGAATATTTCTCAACTAGGGAAAGTATGATGAGAAATATGACTTGAGGTGTTGGAATGGCCACTCTTATGGATTCCAACTTGAAGCTGTTAGGGGGTAACTCATCAGAGTTAGTGGATATAACTCTGTACAGTCATTTATTGGGTCTTTGATATATCTAACATATACTAGGTTAGATATATGCTTTGTTATGAACACCTTGAGTTTGTATCTAGTGAAAACTAGATGTGTTTACCTGATAGTTGCAAAGTATGTGATGAGGCACATAAAGGACACGATAGAATTTGATCTATGATATCTTGAAGATCATGACTTCAGATGGCTATTCAGATTCTGTTTGGGCAGGAAGTGTATCAGACAAGAAGAACACATCGAGAGGATGTTATTGTCTGGGATTAGCCATGATCTCGTGGTTTAGCTGGAAGCAGTCTAGTGTGACTCTCAGCACAAGCGGAATATATGGCTGCTTGCTCTGCTAGTTGTGAAGAAGTTTGGCTTTAGGATTGTTTGACTTAGAGATAGAACCAACTGAGATCCTATGTGATATTTAGAGTTGTATCAAGATGACATAGAATCTAGTGTTCCCTGATAAGTCAAAGAACATAGGGAACTAACAAGATATGACACAGAAAGGAACTCTAAAAATTTTGAATTTGTAACAGGTTACTATTGTACTAACCAAGCCTCTACGTCAAGTGAAGAAGTTACCAACCAAACCTCTGTCTCGAGTGAAGTTTGAATACTTCCGAGACAAGCTTGGTGTAGTTCAAAAGGACCCTCCTCGAAAGGGGGAGTAGTATAGTCACTACTGATGAGATTGTCTCATCAAACAACAAGGTCGTTGATGAGGTAACCTGTTCTCTACACCCAGTTACTTAGAAATATTTAGATTTAGGACTCTTACATTATTTATTTTGATGATTAGATGTATACATGCTTTTGATGATAGATGTATACATGCTAGATACTTTTTATGATTAGATGTATACATGCTTTTGATGATAGATG
The DNA here is from genome assembly GCA_027924585.1 of Larix kaempferi. Taxonomy (NCBI): domain Eukaryota; kingdom Viridiplantae; phylum Streptophyta; class Pinopsida; order Pinales; family Pinaceae; genus Larix; species Larix kaempferi. Next base: position 4,770,634 of record BSBM01000309.1, read on the forward strand.
TATACATGCTAGATACTTTTGATGATTAGATGTATACATGGTTTTGATGATAGATGTATACATGCTAGATACTTTTGATGATTAGATGTATACATGCTTTTGATGATAGATGTATACATGCTAGATACTTTTGATGATTAGATGTATACATGCTTTTGATGATAGATGTATACATGCTAGATACTTTTGATGATTAGATGTATACATGCTTTTGATGATAGATGTATACATGCTAGATACTTTTGATGATAGATGTATACATGGTTTTGATGATAGATGTATACATGGTTTTGATGATAAATGTATACATGCTTTTGATGATGTTGATACATGTTGTGGTTATACATGTTGTGATGATGATGATACATGTTGTGGTTATACATGTTGTGATGATGATGATACATGTTTTGATGATGATGATACATGTTGTGGTTATACATGTTTTGATGATGAGGATACATGTTCTGCTTTGGTGAACATGTGAAGGGATTGGATCATCCCTGGACTTTCAGTCCTAAAGAGAGCCGTAGACGTGAGGTCTCCGAGAATGAAGTCCTTAGTGGACAGTTGAGGGGATTGGATCATCCCTGGACTTTCAGTCCTAAAGAGAGCCGTAGACGTGAGGTCTCCGAGAATGAAGTCCTTAGTGGACAGTTGAGGGGATTGGATCATCCCTGGACTTTCAGTCCTAAAGAGAGCCGTAGACGTGAGGTCTCCGAGAATGAAGTCCTTAGTGGACAGTTGAGGGGATTGGATCATCCCTGGACTTTCAGTCCTAAAGAGAGCCGTAGACGTGAGGTCTCCGAGAATGAAGTCCTTAGTGGACAGTTGAGGGGATTGGATCATTCCCGGACTTCAGTCCTAAAGAAGAGCCGTAGACATGAGGTCTCCGATAATTGAATGACAGGACTGAATCGTCCCTGGACCTCGGTTCAAAATGTACGTGACAAATCCTAGAATTACTCTAGGTTACATCCAACATGAAAAAGGGCTGGCTCTGTAGTTGTGATACATCCAGCATGAAAAAGGGCTGGCTCTGTAGTTGTGATACATCCAGCATGAAAAAGGGCTGGCTCTGTAGTTATGATACATCCAGCGTGAAACAGGGCTGGCTCTGTAGTTGTGATACATCCAGCATGAAAAAGGGCTGGCTCTGTAGTTGTGATACATCCAGCATGAAAAAGGGCTGGCTCTGTAGTTGTGATACATCCAGCATGAAAAAGGGCTGGCTCTGTAGTTGTGATACATCCAGCATGAAAAAGGGCTGGCTCTGTAGTTGTGATACATCCAACATGAAAAAGGGCTGGCTCTGTAGTTGTGATACATCCAGCATGAAAAAGGGCTGGCTCTGTAGTTCTGATACATCCAGCATGAAACAGGGATGGCTCTGTAGTTGTGATACATCCAGCATGAAAAAGGGCTGGCTCTGTAGTTGTGATACATCCAGCATGAAAAAGGGCTGGCTCTGTAGTTGTGATACATCCAGCATGAAAAAGGGATGGCTCTGTAGTTGTGATACATCCAGCATGAAACAGGGCTGGCTCTGTAGTTGTGATACATCCAGCATGAAACAGGGCTGGCTCTGTAATTGTGTTACATCCAACATGAAACAGGGCTGGCTCTGTAGTTGTGATAAGGATTGATCATCCTGGAACTTGATCTGGATTGTATCATCCATGGACTCATGTCCTAAAGAGAGCAGGATTGATCATCCTGTAAATATGATCGTGTGATGACGATGCTGCTGATCGTGTGATGACGATGCTGCTGATCATGTGATGACGATGCTGCTGATCGTGTGATGACGATGCTGCTGATCGTGTGATGACGATGCTGATGATCGTATGATGACGATGCTGATGATCGTGTGATGATGATGCTTATGATCGTGTGATGACGATGTTGATGATCGTGTGACGATGATGATGATGATCGTATGATGATGATGCTGATGATCGTGTGATGACGATGCTTATGATCGTGTGATGACGATGTTGATGATCGTGTGACGATGATGATGATGATCGTGTGATGACGATGCTGATGATCATATGACGATGCTGATGACGATGTTGATGTTCCAGTAACTAGTCAAGTTACTGATGATGATGAATTGAAGAAAGCTTCCAATGATTTATAGATGTATCATATATGATGTTGATGACTCCTTGCTCGTGCAGATGTTGTTATAATATCCTTCTCGTTAAGGGGGAGTGTTAAGATATTGTAACTTCAAAGAATATTATATTTGTACTTTATTATTCCGGAGATGTTTCATTCCTCCGTGAAGATCTTATTGTATATCCGGAGATGTTTATTCCTCCGTCGGAATGTGGTAACTCGGGTTATTAGACTTCCCTAGTAGGGGTCGGCCCTGTAGGTGTTATGTGGGTCAAAGGGTTATTAGACCACCCTAGAGGGGTCGGCCCAGTTAGTTGTAGTGGGGTATTTAACCTATTGGTTAAATACGAGCCTACGTGTACTTGTGTAAAATACATATCAGAGTAGTGTATAAATAGAGGAGGTGTGTTCCTCATTACACACACTCACTCACTTGAGAAAGGCGCATTTTGTGGAGGAGAGGTCTGCTATGGAGGAGAAGGAGCTTATGCTCAGGGTTTGCATCTTTGTATATTGCTGGTCATCTATATTGAGGAAGCTTTGCTGGGTTTTCTACCCCATGAGGGTTTCCCAGGATAAATCTCTGTCTCTTGTGTTTATGCTATGCTTGTTGTTTCTTCAGTGATCCTGTATATGCTATTATTGTGAAATGGAATGTAATGCTGCTATTTTCTGTCTTAGCATATTGAATTTTAACACTTCTGAATAAGGTGCCTACATTTATAAACCCTAATCTCTTCATTTATTTGTTGTACTTGTAGAATGCTTGTAAGTCTATCTTTATCACCGTAAGTTGGTAGTTTCTCCCCTGAACTATAGGTGCATTTTCCCCACAACAGAGCTTTCCTTCATATAATCTGTGGTTCTGTTATGCATTTCTTCACAAACTTGCACTATAAGTAATATAGGCCTAGCAATGGTATCTTCACAAGATCTAGTTCCACGCGCTCCACATTCTTTGTATCTAGCATAACTTGATCAGGTAATGGAAACCTTATAGATAATGCTTGCAAATGGACAATACGGGACCACGCGAGACAAGTGATCTGCTGCTCCAAAGTGCCTGCGGACATTTCTTCAGCGTTTGATTCCTACGACAAAGGTAACCTTCTACTTACTTCATCAAATTTTTGTGAAATCCCTTGCAGTGTTGTCAGGTTCTAGTTGAGACTTTGTTGAATTTCTTTTTCCTTCTTTTCCTTATCAGTTGAGAGCTCCTACATCTACTTAGTGACTTTTGCAGCAATCATTATGTAGTCATCCTCGCGAAGTACTGTGTCCAATTGCTCTTTGTTTGACTTTTCTTTCTTCCTTGATTCCTTGCACCCTGAAGGACTCCTAGTTTCCTTCCTCTTTCTTGACTCTTTGTCTTCTACTATGGGAAACGGGATAGGGTTATCCTCACCAGAATCACTTTCGAAGTCCACAACCTCAACTTGGAATTCAAGTGGCCACTCTTTCATGATATTCTCAATATCTTCCTCGTAGATGTGGTAGTTTCCTAGGTACCAGTCAGGATTCTTCTTCTATGCTTTGGCTGAAATTGAGATGCATTTCATTGCAGCATAAAAGTTCACCACTCAGATGTATTTGCTTGTTACCTGTTTTGGTATTTGAGGTGTAAGCATGATGGCTCCGCGCAGCTGGTCATAATATGTGTAAAAGACCAATTTTGTCTCGTGTTGTATTTCGGGAATCAAATTTGCCCAAAGGTTCTGATAGTGAGCACCTCTGCAGTCTGAATTTTTTGTGATCACTCCAACATAGTGCTTCAGCTCCTTCCATCCCAAGAAGGCGATCAGGACTATTAGCAAGGTGAAATGGAAGTATCCACCATTAATATGCGTGTCATTTAGTTCCTCTAGGAACTAATTTAGTAGATATTGACACCGATTAAATTCTTCGCCTTTAGCAGTCGCGACGCCAAGTAGTATTACACCTGCAAAAACTTCTAACGGTTTGCACTTTCTAAGAATTTTTCCCACTAGCAACTGTGTGACAAATCTTATTCCCTAGTCTTTTATATCATCCATCTAGAAGCCTCACTTCCCTTTTACAACAAACTGCGTTTTCTTCATTAACGTGGATACCTCCTTATCTTTGTTTTTCCCCTGAACAAACTTCTTTGGATCTTCTCCCCTTTTGCTCAACCCCGTTATCCGGTGGATCAAGTCAATCATTAGGTCTAGGTTTTGGTCTAGCCATAAGTATCCCTGGTGGATGTGGGCCATCAGAGTTTGCACCACCACGTTGAGCTCCGGCGACTTGTCAAAGTGTGGTAGCCTAAGCAGATTGAACAGCCTTGACTTGGCTATTCCAAATAACCAGTTTTCCGTGACCAAAGTGAGGTCCCCCTTTACATTCTTCTTCCAACACATATATTTGTTGGGATGGAACTGTTTGAACCATGGCTCGCTGGGGTTATCCTTCTGCATTGCAAGTAGATCGTGGTCCTCCCATTTGCATTCGGGAATATTACCTAACAAATTTTTGTCCACCTCGACATGCTTTGATATTGGCGAGAGTGGTATCTCATACTTTGGGGTCTTCAGTAATTTAATGGTCGGGGCATCCACTGCACGCGGTGGTATATAGTCTGTATTCATTGTTAATGGTATTTCTTTATCAGCTATTGGTTTGGTTTTCCTTGTTGAACTCATCCTTTGTGGCTTTGTCCTTCGCCCTACTAGATTTTTGCTCTTGTCTTACATTGATGGACCGTGTCTTGGTGATCTCCTTGGACCCTTTTCTGATTCTGAGGCGATTTTCTTGTTTGGAGTTCTCATTAACTCGTCAATCCCTCCATGTTGGAACAACCTCACAGTCTCCTGGACCATGAATTTTCTATCAACGAAGGAATTTTGTGACATTCACCTATACACTACTGAGCAAACTAGTGGATAACTTGCAGAACAAACTCAGAGAGCAATATCAACAATATTGCTAAGTGTTTTGGTAATGCCCGCGAGTCTAATAGCTGCATTATTTATAGGCACATTTGAACCCCCTCCGCACCCCTTAACGGTTATATAAGCATTAAATGTAGTATCTGTTAGCCAAATCCGGTAGATGCTCTGGTCAATTTCTCCATTAACTCGTTCAGAATGGCTATCTGTGCTTTAAATACCCAAGCAGTCGGCAGGAAAGTACTGTATAACGGCTATATTTCAGACCACACTATAATGGCTATTTTCTGGAGCGTTGCATCGAATTACACGGCAGGTCATATTTGGTCCTACGCAGTTACTTCGCGGTGATTTAATTTCTTTTCTTTTCAAGGTTGCCTTTTGAGTGTCGTAACAGTGTTTTTTTTTTGTCACGCAACTTTGACAATGTTGCACGGTACATAGGTGTAACTCAAGAACTTCATGTATAGACTCTTTACAATATCTAGTGCCCAATTCCAACTGTACTTGGCACTTAGAAACTTCCCGCTCTTTCTTGTTCATACCGGGTGCTATGAAGCAGGACTATCGCAGTAAATCTTTAGTATGCTTCCATTTATTAAATTGGGTAATGTATCACCGGCTAAAGTAGTTAACTGGACGATACCACCATTAGTAACATGTATGACAATATATGGTCCAATTCAATGCATTTTAAACTTCCCAGGAAAATTCATGAATTTACTATCGTACAGGAGGACTAGATCACCTACCTGGAAAGACTTAATCTTGACGTGGTGATCGTGCCATGCTTTCTCGCGCTCTTTCTGCACTTGTTTGTGGAATCCCACGATGAAGCGATCTTCTTCCAACCCAGCCAAGTGTAACAACCTTTCTTCTAGTACTGTGCGATCTACCATCCCTGTGAATGCAACTATTCTCAAGCTGGGAATAATATATTCCATTGGCATTCTTGCTTCCTGCCCATAAGCTAATCTGAAAGGTGTATGTCCAGTTAATTTCTAACATGTTGTTCTGTATTCCCATAATACAGATGGAATGACCAGGTCCCAATCATCACGATTTACATTGCATATCTTGGTTAGTGCATTCTCGAGTACTTTGTTGAACGATTCAATAGTTCCATTCACTTGTGGATGGTAAGGTGTACTGCGCTGATAATGGATGTAAAATTCTTTGGTCAAAGCTTGAATAGTTTTGTTGAGAAAATGAGTGCCTTTATCACTCATCAAAATTTTTGGGTATCCAAATCGTGTAAGGATGTTCTCAAAGATAAACTCAGCAGTTGTGGCTGCACTACAATGTTTTACTGGTTTTTCTTATGCCCATATGGTGAGGTAGTCAGTTGCAGTAGTAATGTACCTTGCACCAGTTCTTTTTCCCGGTGGGTTAATAGGTCCAACGAAATCAACTGCCCATTTTTTGAATGCCTACAAGGTCAGTTGAGGGTTCAATGACATTTCATCTCTTCGTGGCGTCTTTCCTATTCTCTGACAAACATCGTAGCTCTGGCAATTTTCTATGGAATTTTTATGGATTGTTGGCCACCATAGCCCTACACGCAATATCTTCTACGTAGTGGCTCTTCCTACGTAGTGGCCTCCTGCTGCTCCTAAATGTGCATCGGCCAATATCTATGGTTTTTCATGTTGCAATACACACCTGAGCAGTACTTCATCAGGTCCTAACTTATATAGCTGACCTGCAATAATGGTGAAGTCTGTGGCTCATACTACTAGTTGCTTCTTCTGCTGCGTAGTGAATTATGCAGGTGCCAACCCTGTAGTTAAAAATTGGATTATGTCTTGATAATACTCATCGGAAACCTGTATGGAAAACAACTGCGCGTCAGGCAGATTGTCTTCAAGGTTTATAGGCTCTTCTCCTGATTCAATTCTGGACAAATGATCAGGTCCTAAGTTTAACTTGCCTGGCTTAACCACTATCTCAAAATCATATTCTTGGAAGAGTAACAACCATATGCATATCCATCCCCTAACATTGGCTTATTTATCATGTATTTGAATGCAGAATGGTCAGTGAACATAGAGAAGTGTGCCCCAAGCAAATAGTGTTGAAATTTCCAAAGTGCATATACCATTGAAAATCCTTCTCTTTCAGTAGTGGTATAGTTCTTCTCAGCAGATGACAGCTTTCTGCTCGAGAATGTAGTGGGATGATCAATGCCTCCCTCTCTTGGCTGAGTAAGAACAATGCCCAATGCTATACATGAAGCATCAACATGGACATGAAATGGCTTCCCCCAGTCTAGAAAACCTAGGATCGGCGCAGTGACCATCTTTTCTTTCAATGTGTCAAATCCTTTCTCACAGTCCTCATTCCACACGAATGGTGCATCTTTCTTTAAAAGCTTCTCCATTGCTGCAGTTATTTGCGCATACCCTTTTATGAATTTCCTGTAATAACCGATATGACCTAGTGTGGTGCGCAATTGTTTAACTGAATTTGGTGTAGGAAAATTTATAATAACTGTGATCTTCGCAGGGTCAACCATCAAACCCTGCTTGCAGACAATGTGTCCTAGTAGAATCCCATAAGGAACAAAGAAAATACATTTCTTCAAATTCAAAGAAATCTGGTGTTGCCTACATTTTTCCATCATCATTCTGAGGTTTGCGGCATGGTTCTTTAGTAGCCCAAATATGGTCCAATCATCAAAGTAAACCTCTAAAAACTTGTGTATAAATTCCTTAAATGCTGTAATCACCACTCTAGAAAATATATCCGGTGCGTTCTTCAGACCGAAAGGCATCACTGTATACTAGAACGACCCCCATTCTGTTGCAAATGTAGTTTTGTGTCTATTGGCTAGATCAATTCTTATCTGATGGTATCCAGAAAATCCATCAGTAGGCCTCATTCCCTCCAATGTTGTCAGGTACTTCGTCGGTTAAAGGAGTAGGAAATTTTTCATGCATTGAAGCATCATTGAGTTTTCTGAGATCAACACAGATCCTGATTTCACCCTTTGTTTTCTTATCTTGGACAACAATCGAGCTTATCCATTCAAACTCATCAACTGGTTCAATGATACCTGCATCGAGCATCTTGTCGAGTTCTTCCTTAACTCGTTCTTTGTATCGTGGATTTAATCTATATGGCCCTTGCTTTATGGTCTTCATGCCAGGCTTAAGAGGAATTCTCATCACTCCTAAGTCTCCCAGAATGCCTTTCATCTCTGTGAACTGGGTTGTGAATAGTTCTTGATATTCCTATAATATCCCCGTGATATCCGCAATAGTATCGTCATCCCAATAGTCTCCGATCGCTATGAAATTCGGTTCTTCATTGGTGCCAATGTTTACTTTCTGAGTTTTAACCGGTCCACTCATATATGGAATTTCCAATGGAGGTCCTTCTACCTCACGCGTCCCTTATGATTCAGGAATGTCTATGTTGCATGGGTCCACTTGATCGATGTCTTCATTATATTCATCTTTTTAAGCTAATTTATAACAGTCAACAACCTGCTCTACTTGTTTTGTCCAATTTGGTTGTAAATTCACAAGTACATTGTTTACTTCAAAAAGTTCTTCTGGCATTATATTTTCCTGTGTGCAATGTGATCGAAATATCTTTTCCTTAATACGATACAACGCCTCATTGATACTAGGATGGTCATCTTCAAAGCTAAAGTCTTTTTGAAAGCTCACCGTAAGGACATACCACTCTAAAGTTCCTCTGCGTAGCTCTGCATCTAGATACCATTTCTTTGGAATAGGATCCTCCAGTGTATGCACAAAAAGGTGCACCCATTTTTTCTATGGTCTTTCCTTCCAAGCTTCTATACAAGTTGTAATATGATCCCCTAGATCTGTCTAGCCATTGTATTTGTTAAAAGGTAGTGTGACCTTATCGGAAAACCTTATTTGCATCTTTATTCTGCACTTGTCCCAAGTTGTGAGTGTCTTCTTGTGTGTAGCCCACCATCTAGCGGGTGTCTCATGCAGTGCGACATCGATGTTCATCTGCAACTATTGTAGTGTATTCCTTGATAAATGAATAAACATTAGCTAAACCATCATAAGTGGGAATTGGAGTTACCTTCTTTCCAATCCAGTGGAGTGATTTTGTAATTGTCACACATCTCCTGGTAGATACTTCATGAATTCTATGTTGCCAGTTTCTAAGCCTGCTTTGGAATCTGTGATGCAAGAACTATCACTGCACCAGTTGAGCATTGCATCCGCAGTAGGATGAGTATAATCTGTAGCATTTGTTGTCATCTTGTAGATATGGTCGAGATCTTGAGCTCTATACTAGTCTTGAATTGGTTCAACATAACACTCCCCTTGTGAAGGGTCGAGTGGTGCGACGACCCTTATATCATTGCCTTCAAATATCATTTTCATTGTCTTCAGATTAATATTTGTGGAGTTTGACATTTCCCAATCGATACCTAGCAGCGCTAGATAAGGATTGCTGTCATTGACAATTTCAATTACTTTGAAGTCTGCATAACTGTGCACTCCGTCAATGTCAACCATGGTATTGGGTAATCTCCCCAATGGTATAACTATGCCATGATCAGCCATTCTTAATTGGATCAGTGTCCACTGTAACTTTGGTTTTCCCATCGCTTTCCATGTCTGCTTGGTCAAGACATTTGCTTCAGATCCGAGATCAAGGATGATATCGTCCATCTCGTAGTCCCTAATGTGTGCAGTGAACCACATTTCCCTTCTAGTTATTTTGGGACGCCTAATGTTATGGACTGTGCCATGGGAATTCCTCCTCTCACTGTGTGATTCATACTGATTTATAAGTTTTTCAAATTCCATTAGAGTGTCTTTGTTCTTTAACAACTGGATGCAACTCCATAGGAACTGCGCAACAAAAGTGGATGTATCTGGCGCAGAGCACGTTTGATCATATGCCAGTGGCATGTCTTCTATCTGTGGTACTTCACAGCGCAATGGGATTCTCAATGAAGTAGGTTGTGGTTGTTTGAACATGTCCCGTGCTTCTTCAAATACTTCTTTATTTTTTTGTAAGTTTAAAGGAGGTGCTTTCCCAAGGGATTTTCTAATCCCTACTGTTTCTCTAGGGTTCTTCGTAGCATTAGTTATTCTGGAAGTTGAGGCTTCTGCGCTTCTGTCTCTTCCTGTATTAGCACCACTATGCGTTACTGCATTTACAGTTGGATCTATATTTCTTCTCTCTGCTGCGGTCAACTGAATGTTAGGGTTTGGCGGTTCTGTCCTTCTCCGCTTCTGCATTTCTACTTCAATTATAGGGCAGTCTTCAATGACATGATCGAATGATTTACAGTAGTTGCATGTGGTGCATGGATTACTACATTCTCTAGAAAGATGATCTGGCTTCCCATAGTTATAGCATGTTATCTGGCCTCGGCCTCTTCCTTGAGCTAGGCCATCATTTCTCCCTTGCCCGCGGTATCCACCACCGCTCCCTCTATATCAGCCTTGATCATAGTGGGTGTTCTCCTGTTTTGGCTGATTTTCTTCCTAAACATGGTACATACCATCACCTCGCATTGCTTTCATATCGCGCTTTCTTTCATTCATGAGCTCATATGCTCAACAGTTGGATTCATCATGTCCAACTGATTTATAGAAATTACATGTAATGTCCCCTCTATCATACCAGCGTGATAGAGAGGATCATTGTGCTCAATCCGGGCAGTTAGCCCTATATTAATTAAAATCAAACTCGTTGATACAGAGACATGTATATGTGCATGCTATAGAACACAACAGAGATTAAATGAATGATGCTGATATCTAACATACATTCAAAATTCCTGTGACAGTCATTAACTAAAGACCTTTGCCGAATTATAAAGGGCATATGGAAATGCATAATCGTTGAATACACAGCGGAAGTAAATTCATTAGCACATCCATAATCCATTCCAGCTATTCATCAAAGGAACTATTGCAAAGTTACAAACACAAGAGAATACTTATCTTAATGAAGTAGTCCCAAACAACCAGCTACGCTTCTGCAACGTTCCACCCAACCGTAGGCTAGTGTGCTCCTCAATCTCTCAGCATCACTACCACCCCCGAGCTGGGCATGATCTCCACACGGAAAAAGGGGAAAATAGGCTCTCACATAGCCAAAGACATGCCAGAATCAGCCAAGCCAACCAGCAGTTGGGTTTCTCAGGCTGCTAAGAGATGGGAAGAGGTGGATTACTAGGTTAGTGGCTCAATCATGGAGCTATGGATACTTCATTGGCTCATCAAGCCAAATTTGTCCTCTTCCACTCTTGAGGCTCCTGCTCACAGGTTCAAATCCAAAACGGGATACACTTAACAACAAAACCACACTTACTGGGCATGAGGAAAACGCTTTCCACAGTGGAATGCCTGAGATTGGGGTTTCAACTCACTCAGAAAAACGTAGGAACACACAAAAACGAAATGGGAAGATGGGGAACAACCATGGGAAGCCAATCCGTTTTTAGAAAAACGTCCTTGGACATTCGGGGCAAAAACGACCTCCATACAGTCCCCAAATCGTGGCCCTTCTCTCCCAGGCTACTGTATATGCAAAAACGAACTCCCAGGCATGGAAAAATGCAGGATTTGGATGAAAGACGTGCAGGGAAAGGCCCAGCTAACTCCAACTGCGTGAGTGAGTGAATACTCCCCCTTCAGAATGGTTTTGGGCACCATTTCGTGGGTGTTTTCTTGCCCAACAAGCAAAAACATGAATTTCCAGGTTGATGGCTTGCCCATGCACGAAAATGGCTTGCCCATACTTCTTCATTTCCAAGGCATTAACTGCCTTAACCAATTTCTTGGGAGAATTAAATGAATTGGTTCATAACCCAAAATGGGTAGTTGAGAGTTCATGGCTTTCCTCAATGAAATGGCTTAACACCATGGTTCAAGGGTTTGGGTTATTTCCCCCCCCCCTTATTCCTTGTAAAGATCATGCCCCATCTCTTTGTTGCATTGCGTAGCTGGTTGTGGGTTTTTATTGAAATGGGATATTTACATGATGTCTGATTTTTACATTGTGCACAGCTAGCACAAGAACTCTATGCATCTATTCTAATTGCCGATACATAGAACATTAAATCAATGGCGGGGCCTTGGCCTTGAGCTCCTCACCATGACTAAATAACAATATTTACATCATTTACAATATTAATGCAATAGGGTCAAGCTGGGGACATTACATTACAGTATGAGTTTTTAGGTGTTTTTACATATTTATGTATCAAATAACAATCCTCAGGACGGTGTCCTATGCTTCTACAAATTTCACACCATGGTGCCTGGTTCTAATTCATATTTATTGGATTTGGTGCTCCACTGTTAAGATAATCCTGAAATAATGGACAATCTTCTCTAGTGTGGCCCTCTCCTTTGGATCCTGTGCACCAAACTTCATTTCTTTGTTCGTGTCTATGTTCCTTTCCATTTTCCATGCCTTGCAATTCTAATGTCAGTGTAGCCAACTGGTTCTGGATTTGTATCATCCCAGAACTACTTTCTCCAATTGGTGAACCTTCTAACTTCATCGCGTCTCCAAGGCCTCAGCTTGAGATACGACCTTTTGTTGCATCAATGGTTGTCGGATGTGGGGTAACAATGCAACAATGAACCATTCTTTGTGTTGTTGTGGAGCTATAACAAAGCTCACTTGGTCCAGAAACATTTTAAATTTTTGGTCGAATTCCTAGACCGATTCAGTAGGTTTTTGCTTCATTTCTTTCAACTCTGTTATGCACTATGATTCTGATTTGGGCTTCTTAAACTCTACTTCTATCGCGGTCTTTATGTCTGCAAGAGTTCTTGACTTTGCTTGAGAATACTTCATAAACCAATGTAGTGCTCTATCTCTAAAATTTATGATGAGTTGCTCTCTCTTGATAGCATCATCTGTAACTTGCTTGACACTCCACATGGCTTCACATAGGAACCAGTGCTGATCAGGATCTTCTAGACCCGTCCCTTTGAATATCGACAGCTTTATATTGTTATCAGTCATCTTTCTTCTGGATTATGGATGGTGCCACAATGGGTTCCCTGAAACAATGGTAGATGCCGGCTGCTGGGTCGTGCTTGGTATAGTATTCTGTGGAATGGTCTAAGTCGTTGTGGTCTGGATGGTTGCTTCTACGGTGCTATTAGTATTGATGTTTTGTGGTATGGGCTACACGATGCTTGCAGCGGGTGGGTTCTGAGGTGTAATATGCTGGATGGTGGCTGATAATTGATTGCTTTGATTTTTAAGATCACACGGGATTTCTGTATTTATGTGGGTTTTAGATCCTCCAGGGTTCTTTTCACTAGTAAGCTTATATCTTTTTCCACTTCTCAGAGTATGGTTTTCTTCATTAGAATCAATGTATGTATTTTCTACCATGACAGATTTAGAATTACTATTGCATTCTTAAAACACCTTTCTCAGCTAAAAGCATTTTAATATATAAGCTAAGATTGTTCAGGAACTTACCTTTGAATCCTTAAAAAAAATAAGCTTCATCTTGGCTATAGGACTTCAGCGTGTCTACAACGAACTCAGTCACAAATCCTTCGAGTATGGCTATCAACCCAAAAGTCAACTGCATGAGAGAGTGGGATGTCTATTGCTTTGAGTTGTTTAGTAAGCTCTGGAATCCAATCTGTAGGTACTCATCCTTGAGAGCAATTCTTTCTTTCTGCGAGTCACGATATCCACTCATGGAGCTCGTTTGGAAACGATGCCCAGAAACTCTCGTGGATAGCCCTCCACAAGTATCTGTTCATCCACTCTATGTCAGATAGTTGTGGGTGTATGTTCTCCTTCTTTGCAAATTTCCTTTCGATCTTATCACACCAAGCCCAGATCTCTTTCTTTTCTGGATGCCAATTTTCTGATCCTAGTGGAATCCTGTATTCTTCTTCACACATTACTTTTCGTAACACACTATCGCATCATTGAGTCTTAGCATGGAAATAGAACCATTTGTTGGTTTATTTACTGACCTAGACGTTTTCCAATGTAGACCCAGGTACATCGTGGTACAAGATACCAACAAAACCCCTATTCACTAGCCCTTTCTGCAACAGACTGCGAGTAATATGAGGTCTCACCCGAGGCAAAGTTGAGGGGGTGGTTGCAGAAGCAGATTTCCATAACCTTGTGATGTGAGTGTTTTCTCTAATGGATGCACAGCACAGCAACAGACTGCACGACAGGGTTACTTCCATCCTATGGCATCAAACTATCAACAGCTTACTACGCAACACTTCTAATGGGTCAGCACATCAACCTAGACCGCACGTTGACTATAATATCTGATCACTTCTATCCTTCTTCAACAATCCTTGACTATTTCAATAGTCTTTAAACTGATTATGTTGCAACTTATGTAAATAAGTGAATTGTGCAGTGCTGCATGCTCTGATATTGTGATTCAACCTTAAGCAATACTCTATGATGTTTAAACAAGTTCGTGTATCTAAATACTTAGAAATGTTGATCACTAACATTCATTGATGTATGAACTACTTAACATCTTATTCCATCCTCTCAGTGGTGAATACAGATAAAAGCAACATATATCAGATAACGTTAACTTCAAGAATTCATACTGTAAATAGTTCAATTAACTGAATAGTGACAATCATAAACAACAATCACATAAGACCACATTTAACGTGGTTCACTCCCCCGGATGGGAAGCTACGTCCACTAGAGTGGTTGTTTTATTATCTTACGAAAGGGGTACAACCGTTCTTGGTCTGCGCACTCAGCTGCAGACTTTCTCCTTCTTCAAAATTAGGTCTTTGCGCACACAATTGCAGAACCTTTACAAAATAGCTTAACGCTCAATGATTCTAACAATGTTCAATGCATACAAAAATGAAGAATCCCCCTTTTCCATACAAAATCATGCCTTATTTATAGATCAATACCTGTAGGTCACGTCTTTTACATTTCGAAGGCAGAAACCCTTAGGTTTACAAAACTGTCACTGTTTTCCCAAAATCCCCACTGCTAGTGTCTCGTAGCGGATCTTCTGTTACGTGCGCACCAACAGGTAGCTTCCACTGAGTTGTTGCTTCTTTCACGGCCTTTGACAATTGGTTCAACTAGTATTTCTCCACTTGTGTAATCAGTTGTCTATCTCGATCTGCACCTACCCACCACTTGGTAGTTAAAGGTCTTTGCCAAAACTAGGTCTCCTGTGACCTAACCTAAATAACTACCGTCATCCATCTGACGCTCTGCTTAGCTGGATCTCCGTTGACGTGGCTCATCGCGGCACTGTACTCCTTGCAACATCGGCTTCGCATCATGACAAAACTGTGTTGCGTGCAACGTCGCAGCATACAAAAACGGTTTTGCGTGCAACTTCGCAGCATACAAAAACTTATCCCAAAATTGTTCCAGCTGAACTCTTCTTAGCTCCGCAGTTCTGAAAATCCTTCCTGCTCAAAATGCCCCATCTGGGCCAGGCCCAACACAAAAAATGTGAAAAGTCAGTTGCAGAAAACATTGTTTATAATTATTTGCAATGTATGAATTGAAACCATAGCAACGAATATTGCAATGTACTTTGCCTTTTATATATATATTAACATACTACCAACCAAGGCTACGTACCATTTGGAAAAGTTGAAGTGGATTGACTTTAGAGAGATTGCATCAAAGCAAGTTTATATTTTCGTTACTATAATAGAAACCCTATGAGATTGCATCCACTTGATGCTACATCAAAATTCAACCCATAAATGGTAACAATAAAATGCCGAAAACATTGTTTATATTTATTCACAGTGTATAAAATAAAACCATAACAATGAATAATTCAAACAACATTGACTTTTTTTATATTAACATATTGAAGGTGAAGTTTTCATACCATTTGGGAAACTTGAACTTGATTGACTGTAGAGAAAATGCAATGAAGCAACTTTATTTTCTTGTATCTAGAATAGAAATCCCATCTTTTCCCTTAAAAAAAAGACATTGTCATTTCAATAGCCTCGTAGAGGGATGAATAGCACAACATACTAAATTGTTTCTAAAATAAAGAACATTTTTGAGTTATAAGCTTGTATACAGTTGATGCTTTCTATTTGTAAATAAATACTAACACATGTTTTTTTGTTGTCAAGGTATTCTTACCAAAGATCAATGGCTTGATTGCAAATCTCTCAAAAGCAGTTGGCATATTGAGAGGAAGTTCAATCTTTTCTAGCAAAATAATTATGAAAAATATCCATAAGTGTTGTGCGACAAAAGGCTACAAAGTCAACATAATCTAGGCTCTGAACTTTGATCATTGACTGAGAAGCAATGAGCTTTATCAATGTTTCTAGAAAAGTATTTATGATATACATGATTTTTGATAAATATATCTAAAAATAAATGAAAGGAGAAACAATTTATGCAGTGGAAGAGGGAAGAAAAACTTACCTTGATACAAGTACATGATTGGAAATCATACACCTTTGTATTTACCACAATTTGCATGGCATAGGTTTCCATAACCAAAACTATTTGCTTTCTCTCATTTTTGAAGACCAGAATTCGATGTGTGTTTCCCTTATTAGTGCAATCATGTCATTGTTGGCACATTATGTAAATAGCAGTCGTGCATTTGTGTTTGGAAAAATTGGTTCTAGGCTAAAAAATTATTGTTTTTCAGAATTTCTTTGTTTCACCTCTTTTTTCTTCTAGAAAAAAGGCATTTTGTATCATATTCTTCTTATCCTTCAAACATCCCAACTATCTCTAGGCATAAACAAAGGCATTTATAAATTATCATACTCTCCTCTTGGAAGAGTGTCAAACACAATATTTGGTAAGATGATACCTACATTATGGAAATAACAACAACATAGGCTTAAATCTTGTCTCTCTTTTAGATTTTTTTGCCATGTTGTAGAAATAACAAGTACTAAGTCAAAGATATCTTGTTTCAATGTGTCAAAATCAATTCAAATATGGTAGTAATCTAACCCCAGTGGATAATATAATGGTACCCTTTCAATATAACCTTATTTTCTTCGCTTATAGACAACCCACGCTTATATATGATATGGATCATTATGTGAACCTATTTTGAGTGATAATATTGGCCTTGAATATTATTATTGACACAAACCTAGTCGACAGGGGTTCGTCACTCTGTCGACATCCAAACAACCACGATCTCCCTGAGCACCATCGCATACAAGGTTTACCCTGTCCAGCAACACTTGCGGAGCGGATGAAGTCTCACCCAAGATGGTTGAGGGAGAGGTGACAAAACCATGTTTCCGCCGAATGAAGGAGGATCATGTGCATCTACTTATCAACTTATCACAACATTACTCAACAGATCTAATTATTCAGCTTATGCATTAAACATAATCACATTATCATTCAATAGATCTCATCACCATCAAAACCATTAATCTGCAAATAGAGATAACAATATAACATCAAATGGAGCATAGAAACATTGCATCATTCACATATTCATAATGCATATCTATTGTAGAGATTTCTTCCTATGGGTAAGAAGAAACCCTCTTAGGATAAAGTGAGAAAGATCAACTCTATAATAAGATAAAAATGAAACAAATGTGATCTTGTTTCCTAGATTAAACTAGCATTCTGGAATTCTTTTATTGAAAGGAATGAGAGAAAGTAACTCACCTTCACTCTTGATGTTTTGTACCACTTGTCGTTCCGATCCTGAGGTCCTCGCGATGAACCTTTTGAGATCAAACAATAGACAAGCATATACAATTCTCCAATATCTCTGAATCACAAGATAGAATCCAAATCCATATAGATAAAATTCATGAAATTGAAATACAATCAACACACATGAGTTGGAAAACAAGGCAAGTTAACTTTATTACAACTTGAAGATTCTTACAAAATTTGCTTGATGTCCAAGCCAAACTCCAGCTCCAAGTCCTTCCTCGAGCTATCTATGCAAAAGGATTATGATCATAGGTTGGATGCCCCCAAAAGTCCTCCCTTTGGCCCATGGAAATCCTCTCTTTTAAAGTGTTTGGGAGAGTTAACCGACAAGAGAGTAAAATGGATCTAGAGAGTATTTAGAGGATCAGGCCTACTAAACAGAGAGAGGGGTTGGGATCGAATCAAAGCTAGAAATACCAAGAAGATCTCTCAAAAGTTAAGATCCCAAAATCCATGGAAAAAGGATAAAACAGGATTATCGCCACCCCAGGTCTAAGCATAACGCGGTATTATCACACCCAAATAGTTTTGCAAAGCGCAATAATTCCTACAGATGAGGTCAGTTTGGGTGACACGTTCCAAGTAATAGTTTGTCTTCATTGTTCAGGCAATAGACTTCACTCCTGGGTATCCAGATGATCAATAAGGGGAAGTGTCGTTTAGGTCACTTGATGTAAGGATGCGACACTAGGGTTTAGTGTGTAATATTGAGGTATAACATATGCCCCCTAAAGTGTGAGGTCAGAAGAGACTGATGGCCGAAAGAATTTACAAATACTTTGTGGAGATAGTATCGAGGGGAGAAATGAGGAGATGAAACATAAACAAAATGTCAGATATACCACCGAGGTGGGAATTCCCATGCTCGGAAACAATTGACTCAAAGCATGGCTACCAAACAATACATTATAGATCCATGAGTACTGAGATGATATAGACTGTAGACAAATCATGGCTACTATGAACAATCATAGATCCATGAGACAATAATGACACATCCACGAACAATACATAAGTGGATCTGTGTGACAATACAAGAGTGAGGTCTTCCATGCAATGACTAGGTGGAAACCTAACCAGAGAATCGCCATCGCAGCCTGGACGCAATCAATATACAAAAAGGTGTCTAGGGTCTTCTACCTGATCCTAAACGATACACATCTAACCATGTGATTACAAGGTGTTGAAGCTGAACATGGTAGAAACCATTTGATTACTGTTCAATGATGTGAACCATTAACAAATGCGAGGGAAATCACGAATGATGATAATGATCCCCAAGGTATCAGTAGTACATCTCAATGAAATGCGAATAGATGAGTTGATGTCGATCACTCGAGAGATTATTCGATCAGAGGTCAATGATGAAAACCTACTGTCGAATACAAGGAAACATGCCATTGAGGCATGCAGGTATCAAGGTACTTGTGGTTGACTCCTAAGCCTAATTCCTAGATAGTGATTTGGTATCGACAGGAATAGACTCGTTAAAGGTTGGAAATAATGATTCCCACATTATCGTTATGAAATCGGAACGAGAGATAGTATGTAACAATGGAACAATAGAACATGTACTGACACAGCGAAATTCTTGACACAATGGACGACTTAGAACAACGCAAACCCTTTGAACATATAACGGCATGAAGCAGAACCTAGAAGCAGGGATTGTAGATAGAAGAGAACAAACACATGATGAGTACGCTCATGGCCAAAGAGACAACTCGAAATGATGACCATAACTCAACATGAAAAGACAAATACCCAGAAATAGACAAGGGACAGCTGCATGCCATGTTCAAAGGTGACAACTGACAAGCTGCCAACAAGATAAACTTGACTCATTTCCCATTTTCCCCTGACATGATGGACGAGTACCTCTTTCTTGTTTTACGAGCTTGAAGAGGATAACAGATGATCGGTATAGCTCATCTCATAGATGAGTCCGATCTCACATGTTTTACGAACCTGAGAAAGGAGGGGTTCGTCCCAAAGTGGGCCCTTCGATGTTGAATTTTAATGAGTCCAAGGAAGGAAAACTCAACAGTTTTTCACATTTAGAGAGCGTGAAAAACTTAAAGAAGGCTCCAGAATGTACTTTTTCATAAATTTAGTCCCTCAATCCCGAAAAAGTGTAAAACAATTCCTGAGAGAACTCTCTCAATCAAAATTCGACTGAGGTATACCTTTCTTGTAAATAGTCTAGACGGGCCGAAAAAGGGGTAACCTATCACCGAATAGACGACGTTTCAAATTCTTTTACAAGTGTGAAAGAGACAAGTGCACTTGGCAATCTTTTTGAAATGAGGGAACCTGAAAAGAGCTTAAAGAGAACTCCGATGGTCTTCTTCATAATTTTTAATCATTTTGGTCCAAAAAAGGAATAAACTAATACCAAAATGATACTTTCCTCATCGTTTTACGAGCACGTGTAAAGTCGACTAAGCCCAACACCATTTACTTAATTTTAATAAGCACGACACAGGTGTAAAAAGGTGCTTGTAATCTTTTTTAGGTTTTAATCCAAAGCATGAAAAAGATACAGTTAGCTCAAATGAAGGTCAAAACAGTGATATATCGCCAGTGTGAACAAAGTGTAAAGATCCTATCAAAAATGGTTTATGAAACCTTGGAAAAAGATATTAGTAATATGAAGAATTTTACCTAAAAAGATATTTTAAATAAAATAATGAGCAAATATATAGTCATGGAACTTATATAAGCAAGAGGTAAAAATAGAATGTTACCATTTTAACTTGGCTATTTTTTCTCACAAAGGGATTTTACTCTTTGAAGGGCAAAATTTCAAGTGACCATATCTGGAGATCCGAGGCACCATTCTGACAACCGTCTGCACCAGGTAAGAGCTCTCAAGCTCCTCTTTCCATTTATGTCTTTATTTTTTTTATTTCTCATGAGTTTGATAATTTTTTGAGGAAGCCCTATGGGGATTTTTTCACATCTGGAATTATCGTGGCCTCCCTTTGTTAGGAAGTGCGATAATTCCACAATTACTGCTCTATAGCTTGACACAGGGCACAATAATTTCTGATTTCCGCATAGCCAGGCAATGCCCAGGTGCGATAATTGTAGAAAAAAGGAAAAATTCTTTAGTGTTTCCTCATGTTTGGGATGAGATCAATATTCTAGCTTGCTCATAAATGCTTTAATTGGATTTTTACAGGAGTTTACATCTCATTTGAGGAAAATGGTTGATTGGAAGGAAAGGGAACATGAAGCTAATGATCAAGTGGCTGCAAAGGACCAAATGACACTAAATGCACTGTGGGAATGTGGGTTGTTGAAGTTCTTTAAGACCAAAGGTATCCAAAAACAAGGCAAACTTCTAACTCAAATAATACAAATGTGGGAGCCCGACATTCAAGCTTTCCGAGTTGGAGAGCATACTCTCGAGATTGAACTCGAGGATATTTACTTTCTCATTGGCCTCTCTAGGAGAGGGGCACGGGTGAACTTGACGGGGCATAGGGCCTCATATGAGAGTACAAATGATTTGATTGTTCATTACTACCGACAGGGTTCCTCAAAGAAAAGTGGGAAAGTAGCCATCAAGGATGTGATAGAGCTCCCATTGAGAACTATATTGTTCACTATAACTCACGCGGCAGGTAGTGTGAGCCCACATCAAGCATCTCAAGCGCAAATAAATCTCGCCATAGAGTGCATGGCATAGACTTTGTTCAACTAGTGTGAGGGGGTGTTATCCAACCTCAAAGAACAAGTAACCAAGTGTAGAAATGGGGATACTTTCCAATTTGGGCATGGGAGTATCTTAGTCACCGTCTTTTTTGGAGAGGGTAGCATTGCTGCGTCCCCATATATACATGCATATCTGCCCTATCACCGAGCTGCGGATTTGTCGATGGAGTGACTATGCAGGACGACTCGAGGGACCAAAATTGTTAGCCTTTGGTGAGGAATTTTTCTCATGGCTCAAGGAGTAGATCGTGATGATCAAGGACTACCCCTATGCAGGGGTGGACTATCAAGAGGACATCGACTTGGCATTGCTCGATGAGGAGGATTGGAACAACTCAGGTATGACCTTCACCAATGTGTTTTTAACTTTTTAAATATATATAATTTTTAGTGATTTTTTAATGTGTGAAAAGATCTAACATATGTAGATGTGCATGTCGCAGATCGTGGACCAAGGAGACCAGCGAGCTATTCGCCGATGCACCAAGGTGGAGTCTAGCATCAGGCCAGTGCTGAGGCCAAAGATGAAGATGAAGAGGAAGCAAGAGGTATCCGCAATGTAGAATAGAATCTCGTGGGTTTGACCTTTGGATTTACTTCTATGAGGATAGATGACGTCCCTCTCCATCTCCAGCAGCATACTGTGGGTGTGCCCAGGTGTATCAGCCAACTCCTCCATAGGGTGGCTAGAGCTGTGGTATGCTACCACGAATAGCGCGAGGAGCGCGAGGATCCCAAGGGTTGCGATGATCACGATAGATACCCTTAGACAGTAGTGTTTTTCTTTTTGTGGCATGTACACGATATGTAGGCCAGAGAGCCAAATTTTGTATGGGATGGAATCCCAAATTTTGTTTTTAGACACAAATTTTATCCTATGTATTCAGAAAAAACATTTTTATATGTGATTATATACATGTGGACTTATTTCTATGACTTATTCATTTACAATGGCTTGTGTGTTTGATTTATGATGTATTTTTTATGTATGGGCTAGATGCCAATCCAAAATGTAGTTAGCCAATAAGTCAGCTACAAAATTGAATTCTCTTGGTATATGTTGATATGAAATGTAATCAAAAGATCGTTCCAAGAGGAATACCATTATAAATAAGTGAAGTAATATAGGATCACGAACAATGTAGACACGATTCAAATGGGACACCACAAGTTGGGAGTCTAGAAAGACCGATACAAAGTAGATTCCAAGGGAAGCAAATTCAGTTAAGAGTCCAATGACTAAATGGTACTCTGTAATGTTGTTGGTTGCGGGGCCCAAGCAAGTGCCTCTGGAAGATACCAACTCACCAGCAAGAGAATAAATAGCCCATGCTACAGAAGCAAGGTTTCGGGTGTGTTGGCTCGCACCATTGGTGAATCCGTAGTAGGCAGACATCTACGCATAAAAGCACAAGTCGAGGTAAATGAGTATACATGAAATAAAATCCATGCACACACACACACAAAAGAAATAACTGAAAACAAGCTAAGTACATTATGTACAAAATGTCTCGCGTAGGATAAACCTACGCATAGAAACGTTTTAGGTACAGCCTGTTGCGGGGCCGCACCAATGGTGTACCATCCTAGTCGACAAGCTCGTAGGCTCCTTTTTCCAATACATGCTTTATAATGAAGGGACCGTACCACATGGAATCTAGCTTTCCTTTTCCTAATTTTTCATGCATCTGGTCATATGTGAGTACGAGGTCGCCTTCATTGAAAATACGAGGTTGAAAGGATTTGTCATATTGTGCTTTGACTTCGTTAGCTAAAGCAGCGTCACGGCGGGTTTCGTCTAGCTTGGCTAGATACAGGAACCATTTCTCTTTGGAAGTAGTATTGGGAAGTAGCTCTATGGCTATCTTCAGTGACAGAATTTCACATTCAATCAGCAAAATGGCTTCCAAGCCATACACCAGTTGGAATGGTGTGAACTCGGTAGCACTTTTCACTCAGGTCTGGTAGGTCCATAATGCCGAGAAGAGAGCTAAGTGCCAATTGGACTTATGAGTACCCACAATGCATTGAATCATGCATTTCAAAACCTGGTTTATGGCTTCGACTTGGCTGTTGGCTTGTGCGTAGTACGTGGTTGAGTTCTCATGATGAAAACCCAACTTGTTACTTAATTCTTCAATCATATGGTTCCTAAAGTGGGAACCATGATCGGTCACAATGGATTGCGGAACTCTGAACCTAGCTATGATGTGGTTGAATATGAATTGTGCTGTTGTTTTACCGTCTTCCACAAAAGTAGGCATTGCTTCAGCCCATTTTGTGAAACACTCAACAGCTACTATGACATATCTATGCCCCCCCAGCTGAAGTGGGCTTACAATGTCTGAAATCAATGCCCCATTTGGTGAAGGGGTCGATGACAACAACAGGGTGAAGTGGAGCAGGATGTCAGCATTTCTTGCTATGGAAGAATTGATAGGGTGAACATTTCTTGACCGTTTCAATCCAATCTTTAAAAATTGAGGGCCAAAAATATCCTGCTCGTAGAATCTTCTGGGCTATAGCCATCCTAGAGAGATGAACACCACATGCTCCAGAGTGGCATTCATTAAGAATGTGTTCAGCCTCGTCCAAATTTAAACAACGTCGAAGAACAGTATCTACACCACGCTAATAAATGGTATCGTTGATGATAAGGTAGTACTTGGCATGATGTCGGATGCGTCGACATTCATCGCGGTTGAGTTTGGGTCGAAAAAGTTGGTTTGGAAATAGAGTATGATATCCCCATACCACAGATCAGATTTTCCAATGAGAAACAATGATTCATCAGGGAGAGAATCGATGGGCTCTAGTTGCTCAGTGACACGGGGCAAAGTACACATCAGCTCTGTGAAGAGCAAAGATTTCTTGGATTTTGCTTTGGAAAATTCCAAGTCAAATTCTTGAAGGACAACAATCCAATGAGAGTATTTTCCCCCAAGCACTTGGCATGTGAAGATGTAGTACATTGGATTGAAATCAACGATGACAGTGGTATGGCAGAGCAAAATGTAGTAACAGAACCTCTGGACAGCAAAAACTGTAGCCAGAGCCAGTTTTTCAACATGTGAGTTGCGGGTTTCGGAGTCAAGGAGACTTTTACTAAGATAATACACCACATGTTCTATGCCATTGGAGTCTTCTTGGACTAACACCATGCCAATGGTGGAAGTGGAAGCTGTGAGATATAATATGTAATCCCCTGTTTAATTGGGGGGTTGAGTTACGGGATCCTTAGTGAGGGTTGCCTTTAGATTATCAAAGGATCATTGGGCTTTGTCATCCAAAAAGAAAGGAATGTTATTTTTCAGAAGCAGCATGTAGCCTTTTGTGATGTTAGCAAAATTGCACATTAAACGGCGTAGAAATTTTGTGTGCCCTTGCAAACTTTGAAGTTCTGGTATGTCCGTGGGTGAAGGCAGAGCTAGAATGGCTTCAACCTTCACTAGGTCTAAACGCATACCATCCTTGGAGATTATGAATCCCAATAGTTTTCTGGCTTCAACACAAAAAACTCACTTGTGTGGATTTAAATGAATATTACAGTGGCGACACCTAGTAAAGATGGCGCTTAAATGATCTAGGTGATCATCCCAAGCCTGAGAAAGGGAGGGGAGGCCATCAAGATATGGTTCTACAATATGTTTAATGTCATGAAATGCATATGAAATCATTGATTGGAAAGTTTCCCCGGCATTCTTGAGGCCAAAGGGTAGCTTTCAATATGCAAAGTTCGCCCATGGGAAAGTGAAGGCTATTTTATGCTGGTTGGCGGGGAGTATCTCTATCTGATTGTAGCTGGAGAAACCATCCATGAATGAAAAGATGACACTCCTAGCACAGTTATCGATAATATGTTCAATAAACGAAGTTGGATAGTTATCTTTTGGACAAGCTTTTTTCAAATCTCGGTAATCGACATAGACTCTAATCATACCCTATTTCTTGGCTATGGAAGCAATGTTAGACACCCATTTTGTCAATGGGACAGGATAGATAAAACCAACATGCAGAAGTTTTTCAACTTTTGCTTTGATAGCCGCTGCCTTGTGGGGATGAACGGGCTGGAGTTTCTGTCGAACTGGTCGGGCGCTAGGAAAAGTTTGGATCTCATTGATCACAATGGAAGGGTCTATTCCTGGCATTTCTTCATAACTCCAAGCGAAAATGTCGTGGAATGTTTTAAAGTAGGAAGTATAAAACTCCAACTTGGTGGGAGTACATGTTTTTCCTATATGAATATTCTCCATAACGCCAGGTTTCACTGAAATGTTAATAGGAGTAGTTGCCATAAGGTTGGCCAAATTTCCTTCAGAAAATATATCATCAAATGAAGTGGGAAACTTGAGTTTAACAATTTCAAGTGAACTGTTGGGTTTGGTGTTTTTCTCGATCGCCTCGATGGTAGGGAAAGAAGATCGATGATGGAAATATTCCCAGGGTCGGTCATCGACACACATAACCTCCATAATCGATTCGTCGGAAGGAAAAATCAGTGTGAGAGGATCGATAAGTGGTGATGATTAACTATCCTCAAACGAGAGTTGTGCCACGGCGTGATGGGTAGTAGGATCGACCCAATCTGTGGCTGACTAGATCACCTGGTAAGTTGCGAGGTTCCTGTTTAAAGCAATGGAATCGTCGTAGGTTTCAAGCTTAGTAGGACCCGGTATCACCCAAGAATCAGTAGAACTATTGGATGGGGTGATACTTGATGATATCATGTTGATGGTATGAATAAGGGATCTGATCTTCTGGAACACTCCGATGAGGGAGGAATCCTTCATAAGACCAACTCCAACATCTTTTAGATGATACTGGGACTGAACTAGTAATGGAACAGTGTGGGCAGAGTTCGAATGAGTGTTTGGAGTCCAGAAGTCTAACTGATCTATAGTGACAATATTCCCTCGGAGAGGAAATTATACTAGTCGAAAGACAGAAGATGCAATGGAGGTCATTGCATAGAACCAATTTCGACTGAGTAGAAGGTTATAATACAATGGTGCATCTATGACTTCGATGTGTATAGATACTATTTTTTCCCCTAGTTCAACGCCAATAGCAGGAATGAGTCCGTATGGTTGAAAACCATGTCCATCAAATGCTCTGAGAGTAGTGGGGGAAGGTGTAACTTTAGGTGAGCCTATGGCTCTCCAACAAGTCAAGGACATGATTGATGTGGAAGCAGCTTTGTCTAAGACAATGCGATGAATGTTGTTTCCCTGGATCTTTGTGTGGACCTGGAAGGCTAACTGGTGAGAAATCCTAGAATTAGAATACTCCAAGTTAAACATAATCATGTTTGAAGTATCTGGGTCTACTGGACCCAGTGCTGAAAGTAAGGTCCTGCACTGCATGGGGCAGTGCTGGAGAACCTCGAGAGTCAACATCGTGCATGGTGCTTGACCTAGGTCATCAACAATATTGTAATTTTGGGCTGCTCAAGCATTAAGATTAAATGTCGCCTTTCAGATGGTGCCCTTGGTTGGGCATAGCGTTCTGTCTGTGATAGGTCTCTCAATATGGAGATGACCATTGGGGGGAGGGGTGCTAGAAGGATCTTCAGAGGAGGACATGCCATTGGATGTCTCCTATTTGTTTGAACTTGGAAGGGTATCATATGTCCTTGCTTGAGTGGATATATGAATCTTTTCGTTACTCATCATTAAAAAGTTGTAGTTTGTGGACGTTTCTCTACGGGGTGGGTTGTTCGGATTTCCCCCTTGCAGGAGATCGTGCATAACCATCTGTTGCTGCTGATGGGGGAAGGGATCGGTTAACACTGCCAAGTGGGAGGATCCTTTAACAAATTTGTTGAATTCATCTTTATAAGGACAGTCGTGTGTGTAGTGATCTTCCTCGCAAATCAGGAAGGGGAAATTTGCTTTCCGATGTGGTTTGGGATCATTGGTGATTGGTTACGGCCTGGGGTTCTCCTATTGGTTAGAAGGTTTCTTGGATTTTCCATGGTTGTTCTTCTTCTTTCCCCCGGATGGTTGTGATGTGGATTGAACTACGTTCACCTCAGAGTAAGGGGAAGGAGAGGTAGAAGATTTGGGAGCATCCTGGAATGGAGAGGGGGTAGCAGTAGTTTGTTTCCCACTCGGTTTGGATGCAGGTTGAGCCTTCACTGAACCAATGACACTATCTATGGGGGGTTCAGTAGCAGTCTTTGTTGAATGAGTAGTGGTGTGGGTGGCGTGGGGAAGAAGCTCATATAAAGTTCTGGATTGGGTATACACCAAATCCATAAACTGAGCATGAGCAATCGCTTGTTCCTCCATGACAGGTCCTCCCATGGCAATATCCCTGGTAATAGGAGGCAGAAATTACTTTGTGAACCAATCAGTGAGTAACTAGTCTGGAATTGGTGCCTTAACTAATCTGTGGCATCGGCGCCGCTCATGAATATGATCCTATATATGTGTAGAAGTGGTTTGATGTAATGAGGTCAACAGATCTGTTCCAGTCTCGTACCAGATGGGGAGCTGGAAATGTGTCAAAAACTGCATAGCCAAGGTAATGAAATCATGAAAGTAGTGTTGTGGCAGCTCAATGTACCATTTTGATTCCGTACTGGTGGCCATATGCTGGAAGAGCCGTAATCGAATGGAATCGTCCATCAATGAGTTCGAAGAACACCAAAGATTAAAGGTCATTATGTGGTTCTTGTGGTCTTCCCCAGGTTTGGCATCAAACTTGGGGATGTCCAATGGTAGTTTGGATGGGATGGGTGGCCAATGTGGTTTATGCTAGATGGGATCATTAATAAGTCTCGACAAATCAAGTAGGTCTAGCGTGGCCAAGAAAGGAAGTTGACGATTGGGTTGCGGGCATGAGTAGTAATTATATGATGTAGGGATGCTCGTAGGACCCTACATAGCATAATGCTGTGTATTGTATCCATACATGTTTCCCGTGGGGTATTGTTGGAAGTTTTGTGGGTAGTAGACCATCTGGTTAACCGGTTGTGTGTTCGAAATCATAGGATTGACCGTCTGATTTGGAATCACAATAGTAGCCGGTTGTTGAACGTTCTGCTAAGTAGGGATGATGGGTATAGTAGCCTGGGGTTGTTGGGTCCCAAGAATGTTTCCTGTTCCTTGTTGGGGTATAGTTCCCTAGGGTTGTTGCGTCCCGGGAATGTTTCCAGCACCTTGATTGGGAGGAGTATTTCCCATAACAAGGTTAGGGGATGCCTGAAAGAATGGTGTCCATGGAATATTGGTTCCACCCTGATGAAGAGGTGGAGGCTGAAGAGGTGGGTTCCATGGAGTATTCGCGGCTGAAGGGTAAGGAATGCTGAAGTTCAAGTTGGGGGGTATAAAAGGTTGAGTAGGTTTCCCCCCACCTTGATTACAATTTCTTAACAAAGAGTATCCCCCGTTCTGTGGGATTTGGGATCCCCAAGAAAGAAGAGTGCCTGATGAGGGATGTTGAAAATGGGGTCCAGTTGGGATACCAGCATGAGTTTGTCCGCTACCAGGTGAAGTGTACGTGCCCAACTGAGAAGATGGTGTTGATTGAGAGGGTTGTTGAATGGTACTAGTGGGGGCATTAATAAGTGGTGTTCCTCCAAGTGGAAGGCCTTGTTGAGCCGATGGAAAAGAAGGAGGTGTTTGTTGAGTGGCCCCGCTTTGCATGGTACCAAGGGGTTTGCCTGTAGCAGATGGAGTGGATGGTGTGATTGGAGGAGGTTGGTTACTGGGGCCAATGTTCCCAAAAGATGGTTGTCCTCCTACGGGTGGGTTTGATGGTCATCCCGGAGCGACTTGGTTATTGGGATCAAAGGTTCTAGTAGAAGGTTGTCCTCTAGAAATGGTGTAGATGGTAGCCGAAGAATGAACCTCCATCCGCCATGGATGATCTAGCAATATGACTAGATGTTCTTCCAACACTAGAAAGGTGGGGTAATGTCAATTGGTTCATAACACAAAAGGTGTTGATTTGTGGAGGGGGTCTTCCATACGTTTCAAGTGGGGATGGTGAGAACACCGAGTTATTCCTTATAAGCAGTGTGTCCCTTGAAGGTATGTCGAACATATTGTGTAGCAACAATTGTGGGGAATTTAACCGAGGGGTATCGGGCATCACGTCCATAGGGTCTTGAAAAATAGGAGGATCATTGAGGGCTAGGCCCGAATTTGTATCCTCTATGATCGGGGTAGGGTTAAAAATGTGAGCTGGCCCATCAGGATTCAGGATCAGATCTAGTATAGTGTAATCTGAGGGTACGGATCCATCAGCATAGGAGTGATGAAACTCTATGCTAGACGGAATATTGGGAGCTCAGTAATTAGGAGGACAGGTGGCAAGGGGGGTATCGCAAAGGCGATGAGATCATTTGATCCATATCACGTTTGAATTGTTCTGATGATAAAGGAGAGATAACCTGACTTACCATGCTAGATTGGATAGATGCCATAATCTCTTGTCCTGAGGGGAGGTGAGGGAGGGATACAGTGAACGGTATGTTGCTAGAAGAACCCATTTCATGAGTGTGAACATCTGATGGTGTAGTGGTGGCAGGCGGAGATTCCGCCTGGGAGGGAAAAGAGTCAAACTCAGGTTGAAACGGTGTGGTAGGTAGTTCGGTTTCTTCAATAACTTCAAAATATATGTCCGAGACTGGAATCAATTGGGACGAATCTTATCGGATCCTTCAATAGTTCCAACAGATCATTTAGGAACATCGTAGAAAGTGTATGTTGGAGGGGTAGTACTAGCATCTGGGAGGGTGATGACCTCCGGTATAGCATCATCTGCAGTACTAACTTCAACAGCTGATGTGTTGTCCATTGTGGAAGGGATTTCTAGAATAACAGTGGGTTGTGGGACATCTAGAATATCAGGTATGTTACTGGTTTCAGGAACTGTAAGAGGTTCTGAGACAATGCTGTGAGTTATAGGTATAGGAGGAACTGAAGAGGTAGTACGGATGGGTGGTGGAACGTTCCCCCGGCCAGCCCCATGGCTGGCAGGGATAGGGATACGTGATGTTGGTGGACCAGAATTCTATGGTGGTGGTGGTGGGCTTCATCCTTGTATCTGCCGTGATCTCTGTGGATCAGACATAATGATGGGAATACAAGTTTCGAGGACAGTCTCCTAGAAAATAACTCAAAAACCCTAAAGCAGCCGAGTGTGCAAAAGGGGAGCTAGAAAAATTCAAGGCTCACAAGCCAAAAAAGCAAGCTCAAAAGCTATACTGAGACTAGCGTCATAGTAAGCGAGCTGGAACAAAGGTGGCCAGAATGCCAACAAGCAATCACTAAAATGAAAATGACTCTCTAAGAATATGAAATAGCAAGCAAAACCTTCTAACTAAGAGTTGGAGACCTCAACAAATTGTATTCCTTGCAAGGTTATGAAATCCAAGTCAAACTATACAAAATGAGAGACCAATAATGAAAGGATATCCCTCTACCGAAAGGGATCCTGGGTAAAAGAGCGCTAGAAGAAAAGTCACTTAGCTACCTCGTTCATGGCACGTCGGAGAAGGATACTGGAACTTCTGCCTTATCACCCTTGTATCACCTATATGGTAGAGTACAAGGAATACAATGGATAGATTTCCTTAAGTGCTAAGTGGAGTGCAGTATTCCACAAAGTCCATCCGGAACCTATCCTCGCGGCTTACCCCCGAAACAACGGGAGGCCCTCTCCACAAACTGGTCGATGACCGTGTCAAAAAGTACAAGAGGATTTTAGTACACTAGAGGACAACAACTATGTCTCAAATGAAGATCACAAGGGGGAATTATTTGGATGCCTATCCCCGACGTCCTACCTAACTAACAAATTATTTTTTCTCCTCGAGTGAGGTTATGGTGTGTTGAGTTAGGGAGTGTAAATTTTAATGGTTGTATTACTCAATCGGGTAAATGGAAGTGAAACTTATGGTGTTGTGATGACTTAAACCACGCAAATGAAGATGAATCAAAATGATCCTTTCTGTTCGATGAAATCTAGCTAAAGTAAAGGGGGACTTCTTTGATCACAATGCATGAACTTTTTCAAAAGACATGAAAAAACCACTCCAAAAACAAAATTTTTGTTTTCTTTTCGAATAAGCCAAACTAATGAAAACTACTTTCAAATGCAACTGATCTACAACTAATGGTGCTTCAAAATGAGTAAAATTATGTGACAAGCAATGATAAGTGATTCACTTCCTAATATGCAAAAGTATAAACTCGATCTTTTCAACAAAAGCAAGACAATGTTCCAAAAGAAAATTTCCAATATTGATTTTGATAACAAGAATGGAAAATTATTGCTATAAGAACAATGTAGTCTTGAAAACCATATAATGAAGGAAAGGTAAACAACAGCAAAACTTGATTATCATGAAAGGACCAAGGCAATACAAAAAATAACGAGGAGGTGATCAATATGGGTATGATGCCACTAACTCAAGCAATCTAAGCTTGAAACAAATAAAAACCAAACTATAAAATACTTGCAACTAAAATGAACAATGATAGGGTATGTAGACAAGAGGCAACAGATAATGAATAAGTGGTTATAGTGATAACAATGACCACGAAGCCAAAAATGTCAAAGGTGTCTACAAAACTTTCAAAAAATGAAATGCAAGCATAGTACTGCAGCTAGACAAGTTACAAAGGTCTGATAAATATCAAGGCCACAACCAAAAGTAGAGAAGTCAAAAATTGACCAAAGGTGACCAAGCAAACTGAAAAAGTTTCATGTTTACAGAGATTATGGCGTAGCAGTAATCATCCCAAACATGGTAAAGGTAGATTATCATGCTCTGTTAAGAGAAGAGGTAGCGATAAACCGAAAAGTATTGCTCTGTGAGCAGTGGTGGGGGCACGATAATTCTCAGAAATAGGAAAAGGGCGGGGGTTTAAGAAAAGTTATTGACCTGTCAAGGGTTTTCCAACCTAGAGGACTTATTGATCATCGACAAAGGTTTGATGCAGAGGGGAGGGGGGTGAATGGAGGTCAAAGAGACCAACTTTCACAACTAGTTTGAAAGAAGAGCAAACTCACAGTAAAAAATGAATGAAAGTAAAAGAACTCAAACAAAAGGGGTTCAAACCAATGAAGTCACCAGTTTTTGATGTAGAGATTAATTCCTACAGGTAGGAAGAATCCCTCTTAGGATAAATTGAGTGTTAATTTTTGAGCATTAATTCAACATACTCTAAGATCTTTACTGAGAGAATAACACGTACAGCATATCAAGTATAACAATGCATATCAATCACACCAAGCAATCACATGAGACAATAGACACACAGAGTTTCACCGGGGAAAACCATAAAGGTGAAAAAACACACAACTTCCTCAGATATAGAAAGAGCAATGATACAACCCAAGTATAAGAGATAGTCTTCTACGAGCAGCTACTCCTCCTCCTCAACTAGTGCACCACTTTCCGAGTGATGTAGGAGTGAATAATGAGATGATGAAAATAGAGATCTCTCGATCTCTATTTATACATGACCTATCCCTCCCAATAACCTAACAGGGCCAAATTGTCTAACTCAGTCTAATAACCCATGGTTAAACTAATCAGGGCCAACCCCACACTTGGTGGTCTAGTAACCTATCACTACAAGTTACGACACTTGTCAATACAAATGGCGACACTTCCTTATAGAGGAATAATAACATCTCTATAGGAGTACAAAATATATGGGTGAAATACATTCCGAAGTTACATATACATAAACACTCCCTCTTAACTAGGAAGGTATTTCTCGACACAGATCTGCTAGCACAAGTCTTCTTCTATGGATCATCATCAGTGAATCATCGTCCTCGAATCATCGTCATCGTCACTATTGCTATCTCAATCAATCTTCGATCTACTCATCATAGGAAGTTCTACAGAGCCAGTCCTTTTTCATACTAGATGTAGGCCCACCACCTGCAGGTCTTCATCATCACTGGCCATACTGTGGAATCCTCAAGACTTATTACGTGCGTCACAAAACCTTGCAAGAGCATCCCAGGCTGTTACGAGCACACAGCTTTACTTGTAGGATCTCCCAGGGACATATTATATGTGACCTCACCACAAAACCTCGTAAGAGCATCCCAGGTTGTTACGAGTACACATCTCTACCTATAGGATTTCCTAGGGACATATTACATGTGGTCACCACAAAACCTCGCAAGAGAATCCCAGGACTTATTACGGGCACACAACCCAACCTATTGGATCTCCCAGGGCCAACTTAGATGTGGTCATGGAAAAACCTCACAAGAGCATCCTAGGACTTATTACAGGCACATAGCCCAACCTATCGGATCTCCTAGGGACATATTATATGCCATAGGACAAAAAATTGAAAGAGCATTTGCCAGATATCCCAGGGCCATATTACATGCCATAGGCAAAACCTCGAAAGACTATCTGCAAACCTCCCAGTGCCAAATTATATGTCCTCCCAAGCAAAACCTCGAAAGAGCATTTTCTAGATGTCCCATGGCCATATTACATGCCATAGGAAAAACCTCGAAAGACTATCTACAAACCTTCTAGGGCCAAATTATATGCTTATCTGCACAGCCTATCCAAGGCCATAGAGTATCAACTTGATACTCACCATACATCATCCTGATGTACATCATCACATGATCATCCTGATCATCATCATAGCATCATCCTGATGCATATCATCTCGAGCAACATCCTGAAGCTCATCATCCATGATCATCCTGATCATACAATGCATCCACCTGATGCAGACACAGTATCTACCTGATACATATCATCATACATGATCTACCTGATCATACAATGTATCCACCTGATACATATCATCATAAATGATCTACCTGATCATACAATGTATCCACCTGATACATATACAAATACATGATCTACCTTATCATATAATGTATCCACCTGATACATATACAAATACATGATCCACCTGATCATAACAAGCATCCAACATGATGCATATACATATACATGATCCAACTGATCATAATAAGCATCCAACATGATGCATATACATATACATGAGCCAATTGATCATAAAAATCATCCAATATGAGGCATATACATATACATGATCCAACTGATCATATCCAACATCCAACATGATGCATATACAGAGAAGTAACTAGAACATCGTCTTGATGCTCATCATCTAATGGTTACATCCACAACCATGGAAGGATCCTCCTCTCACCATGCTCGGAATGGCTCCTGCAAATGTGTCCATCACCTCTTCCTCGAAGTGTCATCAATCTGAAGAACACCAAGCCTCTCTCTGAAGTACTAGAACTTCACTCTAGCTAGTGGCTTAGTCAGCACATCTGCAACCTGCTCATCCATCGCAACATACAAGAGCTTCACTACTCCTCTTTGCACCATATCCCTGATATAGTGATATTTGATCTCTATGTGCTTTGACCTGTCATGGAACACTAGGTTCTCGGAAATGTTCACACAACTCTAGTTGTCACAAAAGATACCATTAGCATCCAATGGAAGATCAAATAACTCAGACAGTAGCTTCCTCATCCATACTGCCTCACAACTGGCCAAACAAGCTACAACATACTCTGCTTCGGCTGTACTCAGTGCTACGTAGGACTGCTTCCTGCTAAACCAAGAGATCACACTTGATCCCATACTGAAGTAGAACCCTGAAGTGCTCTTCCTATCTACAGCACTTCCTACCCAGTCTGAATCAACATAACCCTGCAGGTTAAAATTTTGATTCGCATAATACTTGATCCCATAATCAATTGTACCATTCAAGTACCTTAGAATATGCTTTACAGCAACCAGGTGAATACCTCTGGGATCCATTAGGAACTGGCTCAATGTGTTCACCACAAAGCAAATATCTGGTCTCATGTTCGTCAGCTACATTAAGGACCCAATCATCTGATGATACACAGTGACATCAACCGGCTCAGATGAAGCATCAAACAGAAGCTTCAGGTTCGATGCCATAGGTGTGGCCATGGCCTTCCATTCCATCATCCTGAACCTCTTCAGGATCTTTACTACATACTTCCCTTATCCAAGGAAGATTCCATATACACTCTTCCACACCTCCATGCCTAGAAAATAGTGCATCATCCCCAAGTCCTTCATATTGAACTTGATAGTAAGTTTCCTCTTCATGTCAGCAATCAATCCATCCTCACCTGTCACAAATAGGTCATACAAATACAGAAGTAGTATCACAAGATTTCCTTCCTCAACCTTGTAGTAAAGGTTGGAATCTGCTTTACTCTTAGCAAAGCCCAAACTGGATAGAAAGCTGTCTATCCTACCATACCAAGTCCTAGGCGCTTGCTTTAAGTCGTACAAGGCTTTCTTCAACCTACACACATATGACTCCCTGTCATGTGTCTCAAAACCAAGTGGTTGCTCCAAATACACTTCCTCCTCGACTACACCATTCAAGAAAGCTGTCTTGACATCCATCTGGTGTATCTTCAATTTCATCACTGCAACCAGAGCAAGTACTATTCTAATGGAAGTGTATCTGGCCACAGGAGCAAAAGTCTCTTCATAATCAATTCCTTCTTTCTAAGAGAAGCCACGAGCCATGAACCTTGCCTTGTATTTATCTATGTTGTCATCTGCAGCATGCTTGATCTTGTAGATCCATTTGGAAGTCACCACAGACTTCCCTTTAGGTCTTGGGACTACATCCCAAACATCATTCTTCATGATTGACCGGTATTCCTCGACCATTGAGTCCTTGCATTCTTTCTTTTCCACTGCTTCTTCATAACTAGAAGGTTCATTGTTCATAATGTCACAGAGTAAGGAAACATAGTTGGTATGAGATGTAGTTCTCTTCCTTTCTCTATGTTCTTCTTCTGGAATTCCATATCTTTCTGCATCTTGAATGAGCTCTCTAGCCCATGCAGGTTTCCTCTTGTGAGATTTCTTCTCACGGGGTGGATCTACAGGTATTTGTGGATCTTCAACTTCACGATCTGCTTCTGGAATTGCTTCATTCATGGTGGTGTCTTGAAATATGGTTTCCTTTGGTTCTTCATGATCTTGAACAGGTGCCTTCTTGACTTGATGAAAGCTGAGTCTTCATCAAATGTTACATCCCTACTAACATCAATCTTCTTGAACCCTGGAAAGTATATTCTATAGGCCTTCGAGCTTTCACTATACCCCACAAAGATGCCCTTCTTTCCTGAATGATATAGCTTTGTCCTCTTTTCCTTTGGAACATGAGTGTATACTGGGAAACCAAATATTTTGAGATGGCTGACTTCAAGTTTCTTACTAGAGAATACCTCTTCTGGTGTCTTGTTGTCCAATATCTTGTGAGGTGTTATGTTCTACACATATACAACTATCCTAGCTGCTTCTGCCCATAGATGCATAGGCAGATCCTGGTCATGCAGCATTTCCCGTGCTGCTTCCATGATTGTTCTATTTTTCTTTTATGCAACTCCATTTTGTTGTTGATTGTAGGGAGCAGACAACTCCCTCTTAATCCCTGAATCACTGCATAACTTTTTGAACTCACCTGAAGTGAATTCTCCGCCATTGTTAGATCTGAATGTCTTGATCTTCTTATCAGTTTGATTTTCCATTAAGGCTTTGAATTCCTTGAACTTATCAAACACTTCATCTTTGTTCTTGAAGAAGTAAACCCAAGTCTTCCTAGAGAAATCATCAATGAAAGAGACACAGTATACATACCCACTCAGAGAATTGGATGACATTGGACCGCATACATCGGAGTGGATAATTTCCAAGATTCCTTTAGCTTTGCTTTCACTACTTGGAAATGCCTTCTTAATGTTCTTTCCTTTTGCACATCCTTTGCAAACAACTTCATGCTTTGTCTTGATTTTAGGAAGAACCTCTACAGATTTTCTTGCAATTGGTAGTGCTCTATAGTGCACATGTGCAAGCCTTCTGTGCCAAAGTTCACTTGGCTCCATGGATTCATGTACCATTGCATGTTGAGGTTGTCCCTTCAATTTGTACAATCCTCCCTCTTGCTCTCCAATCACTACCGCATCATCTATGGTCTTACCCTTTGGCCACATGAGTACTTTTCCATCTACAAATGCAACCCTCATGCCTTTTGCATTCAATGCAGATATGGAGAGTAGATTCTTCTTGAGCCCAGGTACATATAGAACCTCTTTCATCTTCAAAGACTTTTCAGAGTCTAGGTTGTAAGAAGCTTCTCCACTTCCTTTGAAAGGATATTGGTAG
Organism: Larix kaempferi; assembly: GCA_027924585.1. Taxonomy (NCBI): domain Eukaryota; kingdom Viridiplantae; phylum Streptophyta; class Pinopsida; order Pinales; family Pinaceae; genus Larix; species Larix kaempferi. The sequence continues at coordinate 4,808,281 of BSBM01000309.1, forward strand.
TCATCCCCAAGTTTCACCTTATGGGGTGACTCATGTTCAGATAGGTTTACAAAGGATTCTTTAAACCCAGTGATGTGTTTGGAAGCCCCACTGTCAATAAGCCAATCATTACAACCATGAGAGATAGTACCTATGAGAGCAGAGATTAGAACATATTCATGTTCGTTTGATGAGTCATCACTTTCTGATCTAGCCTTCTTCTTCGGAGGTTCATCATCCTCAACAGCATGATCATGATATCTTCTTTTGTTATTATTCTTCTTGTTGTTGAAGTTGTTGTTGTTGTCCCTTTTGTTCTTGGGACAATCTGCAGCAAAGTGTCCCTTCTCATTACATGTGAAGCATCTTAGATTCTTCTTATTCTTTTGATGGTTGTGAGAGGATCTCTTATAATGAGAGTGCTCCTTCTTAGGCTTGCTTCTTTTGGTCTGAGCTGCGAGAGCTTGATCTTCACTTCCCATCTTTTCTTCTTGGGCTACTCGCCTAGCCTTATCTTATGAATATTCCTCCCACAGTCTACTGAAGTAGATCAACTTCCTTCTTGCACAAATTCCTTGAATAAAGGAATCCCATGACCTAGGTAGGCCATTCAGAGTGGTCATGACAATTTCACCATTCTCCACCACTTCATCCACAGCTTCAATTTTTTCCTTGATCTGAGAGATCTTGGAGAAATAGGATCGAATGGTCTCTCCATTCTAAAGCTTTACCCCTTTCAATTGATTCCGCAGAGTCATCTTCCGATCTATGTTCTTCCCTTCAAATAGCTTGGTTAGGGAATCAAACATTTCCTTGGGTGTCTTTAGGGATGACACATGTGGTATGAGATGGTATTTGATAGAATCAGCAATGATCCTCTTTGCCTTGACCAAGTTCTTCTTATGCAAGGCCTTAGCCTCTTCTTCCTCTAGGATAGGGACCTCATAACTTATGTAAGTATCCAATTTATTTTCTTCCACGATTAACCCAATCCTATACTTCCATGCTCAGAAGTTATCAGCCCCTTCAAGCTTATCCTCAAGCTTGGTGTGGTGAGACATCTTAAAGAGTACTTCAAATAGAAATAGAAAAGATTTATGTCTTACCACTTGATTTGCAGAAATCTGGATCAGGTGTCGGATTAGGGTTTGTCAGAGAAACCCTAAAAATTCAAAATGTGAATTTCAACTTTTTCAAAGGATAGAAAGATGTGCCTTGATGAGTTGATCAGCCTGGTATACTCAGAAATTGAAAACTGCAAAGATTCACCCTTCAGAAATGCTTTTCAATCTCATGGATTCACTAGGAGGACCCCGAATTAGGGTTTTCATTTCCCGAAGCTTCACCCAACCAAAAATATCGATCCAAATCTCTAAAATTCGATTTTTCCAAGGAGCTTCCAGCTATGTCCTCAGATTTCAGAAATTCCTATTTTTGTGGAAACCCTAATTTTTAGGGCCAAAAATGAAAGTGCCCAAAATTGAATTCTGATTGGAGATAAAGATTCTCTTTGATGAGTAGAGTCAATCTACCTTGCTTCTTTTCCAAAATCTGTGGAGAAACCCAGTAAACAAGAAACCCTAGTTTATGCCACTACACAATGTCTTCTTCTCAGGTTAGCTCTGATACAATGTTAATTTTTGAGCATTAATTCAACATACTCTAGGATCTTTACTGAGAGAATAACATGTACAGCATATCAAGTATAACAATGCATATCAATCACACCAAGCAATCACATGAGACAATAGACACACATATTTTCACTGGGGAAAACCATAAAGGTGAAAAACCCCACAAATTCTTTTAGAGATAGAAAGAGCAATGATACGACCCTAGTATAAGAGATAGTCTTCTACTAGCAGCTGCTCCTCCTCCTCAACTAGTGCGCCACTTTCTGAGTGATGTAGGAGTGAATAATGAGATGATGAAAATAGATATCTCCCGATCTCTATTTATACATGACCTGTCCTTCCCAATAACCTAACAGGGCCGGCTTGTCTAACTCAATCTAATAACCCATGGTTAAACTAATGAGGGCCGACCCCACACTTGGTGGTCTAATAACCCATCATTGCAAGTTACGACACTTGTGACACTTGTCAATACAAATGAAGAAACTTCCTTATAGAGGAATAATAACATATCTATAGGACTACAAAATATATGGGTGAAATACATTACGAAGTTACATATACATCAACAGTGAGAAAGATCAACTCTATACTAAGACAAAAATGAAACAAATGTGATCTTGTTTCGTAGATTAAACTAGCATTCTGGAATTCTTATATTGAAGGGAATGAGAGAAAGTAACTCACCTTCACTCTTGATGTTTTGTCCCACTCGTCGTTCCTATCCTGAATTCCTCACGATGAACCTGTTGAGATCAAACAATAGACAAGCATATACAATTCTCCAATATCTCTGAATCACAAGTTAGAATCCAAATCCATATAGATACGATTGATGAAATTGAAACACAATCAACACACATGAGTTGGAAAACAAGGCAAGTTAACTTTATTACAACTTGAAGATTCTTACAAAAGTTGCTTGATGTCCAAGCCAAACTCCAGCTCCAAGTCCTTCCTCTAGCTATCTCTGCAAAAGGATTATGATCATAGGTTGGATTCCCCCAAAATTACTCCCTTTGGCCCATGGAAAGCCCCTCTTTTAAAGTGTTTGGGAGAGTTAACCAACAAGAGAGTAAAATGGATCTAGACAATGTTTAGTGGATCAAGCTTACTAAACATAGAGAGGGGTTGGGATCGAATCAAAGTTGGCAATCCCAAGAAGATCTCTCGAAAGGTAATATCTCTGTGCATAACGCACTATTATCGCGCCCTAGGGTAGGAGCATAGCACGGTAACCCTAATTATCGTGCCCCAACAGTTGTGCAAAGTGTGATAATTCTTGCAGATGAGGTCAGTTTGGGTGACACATGGCAGGTAATAGTTTGTCTTCAGTGTTCAGGCAATAGACTTCACTCCTGGGTATCTAGATGCTCAATAAGGGGAAGTGTCATTTAGGTCACTTGATGTAAGGATGCAGCACTAGGGTTTAGTGTGTAATATTGAGGTATAACAATATCACATTCATAAAAGTGAAACACAAAAAGACACAATGATTCTGCTCAAGCTCCGTCATATCATATTAATCCTCGCAACAAAATATAGATACATCAACATAGTTCTTTTGTCGCATACAAAGATTCAAAAGATCAATATCCGATACCAAACATACCACATTCTTCTATCTGATCATGGTAAGGATTCTAAGGATTATCCTAACACTTGCAATGCTACATCTATTTATAGGCTTGTGCCTTTACATTCATGGTCCACTTAGACAACCGCCTAACTACTTCTTAACAAGATCTCCAAAAGAATGACCCTAACCCACATAATGCAGTTCAAAATGCCCCAAAAATACATAAAATAATATTATTTCTGACTTGTGCAAGGTTTTCCTCCTTGCACGACATATTTGACCTTGCGCAGCATCCATGATGCTGCACTGCTGAATCATCCAAACCTGCTTGCCAACAGACCCCCAAGAGAATCTTGTGGCTTTCCCTCGAGCCACGTCACCTGGACATGATGTATTCATTGATCTTCATCCTGAAATCTTCATACTCCTAATTGATCTCCTTGGCTTTCTCCTTGACCACCACAGCGATCTCCCGACTCTCTGTCAAGTCCTATGCTAATGGATGCTTGACCATCTTATCAACAACTTTCTTCTTTCCTTCCTGCACGGCCTGCAGCGTAGAAAATTACTTGACCAAAGGTTCCGTGCCAATACCTTAGAACTCATCTAACTGCGTAGTGCGCTTCCGCTGACGCTCTTGTGCCCTTGGGAGTCGCTATTGTAACTCCTTCAGTTCCGTGTACTTGATGATCTGAACCACTAGTAGAACCACTCTCAGCGAAGCCTTCATTGTTTCTAGATTTCCTTCTCCCTCCTATGCTAGCTTGGTCAGTTGTTCCAATTAGTCATCCTAGACTACGCTGCCCCAAAATTGCGCAGCCAATTCAGTGACTTTTGTTGCTTCTTGCTCCAACTCTCCTAGCTGGGTCGCCAACTCCTCCATGGTGCTTTTCCTTTCTGCTACTTGCTCCTATGGTGTGCCATGTTGTACCAAAGCTATTAAATCAGCATTGTCGCGTTGCAACTGGAAAATGACGGCCCCAAGTTGTTGTGCTCTTTCAACCGCATCCAAAGCCGCGGTGGGATCCAATACATACTGACAGGCATCAGAAATGGCCTCTTCCAACCACACTCTACTATCCTAGAGGTTTATTTTCTCCACCATCAAGCGGTCTTGTTCCTTCTTCAGCTCCTCAATTGCTCTAGCATTCTTTGGAATTAGCTTCTCTTGCTTGTTCTCCAATTCTTCTACCACTTCTTGCACTGCTACCACTTTCTCCCTTAATTATTCTACCTCTTTTTGGGTCACTGCTGCGTTCTCCTGCGATTGCAAGAACTGACCACTGATACTGAGCACCTAATCTGCCAACTCCTGATTGGCGACACTGAACAATTTCATCAGCGTCTCCATGGAAAACCCATTGATGTCGATGAACACGTTTTGTGATTTCTGTAGGGAAGTATTAAGAGCCTCATTATTGGTCTCAATCGTATTCGGTGGAATTTGTAAATTTTGAACCCGTGTCCCAGTGTTGATTGAGCCAAAGTCCTGCACAATCAGCACCTCCGGTGCCTTCTTCAAAACAATGTCAATTAAAGAATCAAGTTGAGTTTTTACCTCGCTGAAACCATCTATCGCCCGCTTCTTCATTGCGTCAGATGCTGCAACTGTGGTGTTTGCAATGGCCACAATAAGCCGGTTTAGCTGCACTTCAATCTCGGGGGTAGCACCAGTTGTCATACCCTACTCATATCGCCTCTTCGTTCGGGCCTCCTCACACTAGCGCTTTGCTTCCTCATCCGTGGGTGTTTGCAATGACTCTTGGTCTGAAGGCGGGTCCATCACTTGTACTGGATGAACTGGTCCATCTACTAGGGGACGCCTCTCTGCTTCCTCCATACTGACTGGTTCTCTCCATTCAGCGGGCCATTTATCAACAATGGTAGCCAGATCTTCATCAGACAACTTGTATCATGTCGGTAACCACTGTTACTCTGGGTCTCGCCGTGCTTGGACATGAAAAGCATGTGGGCCAATCACAAACCGAGAAATTTGTTGATATCTTGTTACGGTTGTCTCAGATAATCGTGGAACTTGCGCAGTTGCCCTCTGTAGCTCCTCCCAATAGATCCAAAACTACACTACACAGTCTTCAAGCCGCTCGGCTTCTTTTACCCACCAAAGGTTCTGGTAGCGTGTGCCCTTACAAGCCACTACTATCAGCACTTCCATATCTTGATAACCATCTGGTTCCATCCAAGCGACAAGCATGACCAAAATCAACAACCAACTATATGCAAATAGTCGCTTCCCCACCTAGACTACCACTGCATCCTCTATCAACTGGTTCAGTAAAAAGAGCAACCAATTCATTTGGACCCCTTGTGCACACATTTTGGTGCATGCAATGACCCCTGATTTACCTTGGTTGGGTAGGTTATTCCTAACGACTTTACTAGCCAAAATCCTTGGCCCAATGCACATCGCTGGATCATTGATGCTATTGATGCGGTAAGCCTGTCCGTCATGATGTAAATCATAGTGCTTCCTCAACTTCACTGCAAGCTTCTTATCATTCTCTATCCCTTGGAAATACTGCAAGGGGTCTGACCCATCCTTATGCAATCCCATGATCTCTAAGATAAGGTGACCATGACTGCAATCGGTCTATCCATCCATAAAATCCCAACATCGAAACAGGCCAAAAGCTACTTTATGTAGGCATTTTCCTCAGTCAACCGCCCAAAATGTGACATGTTGATCAATCCCAACAGTCCTGCCTGATTCAATCCACGTGCCCAATCCTTCAAAATAAGGGGTACCAGTTTGCCTCCGGCTGCGACCCTCGGTTCATATGGTTCTGTTGTAATGTCCCTTAAGGCAAGAAGATCATGGTCATCATACTTCATCCGCATTAGCGCAGGCGCAATGTCTGTGGTGCAAACCATTCCTTGTAGTATCACCGACATCCTTACCTGATATCACTGGTTATTTGTAGGCTTCGTAGGAAGAACGTCGGGCCGACAGGGAGGTACATACCTAGGGATATCCATAGTAGATACCCCATCATGAGCTTCTTCCACCACCCCTGATCTCGATGGACCCACCTGCACATGTACGTCAGCTGCCACTGGTACAGATGATCTGGTTTGTCGCTTGTTCGACATTGGGGAGCTAAATTGCTGCCCTCCCCTTCGCATTTTTGGTATTGATGATGACCTGACCAACATACTAGAAACGTCCTCCTCAATTGATATTGGGACGACTAGTGAGTCCCTTTCGCTCAAAATTTCAACTGTGATGCTTTCCCTTAGCATTCCACACCAGTGCCCTGGAATGCTCAATGAGTGCTCAACCCTACTGCACTTGACAATGTAGTCAACTTACTGCAACTCTAGCAAACCTGGCACAATTCGATGCTCAATTCACTCCCTGCACAATGGTGATTTCCAACTGCACTAGACCCCTTCTTATAGTGCCAAATTGGTTCCACCATCATCATTACCAAATCACGTCGATCATCATGACCAAATCATGCTTTAACTTCCCAAATCTGTCGTTGATCCTGTCAAGCGAACGGTCGGATCTGCCATAAAGACCCGTCGCTTCAACGAGCATTGTCATCTAACTTCCTTTAACTGTATGCATTTATTGCTGATTTGACTGTGTCGTGGCCCTTCAGCAATTGCGACATGGCTCCCTAATTGCGATACCATCTCTCCTACTTGCACATTCACTCCCTCTTAGTGAGCCAACCTACTATCCAACAACCTATCCATTTTTTTTGTTTTTCTTGCGCAATGGCTTAAGCATCACACGGCTCTGGACCCGTCCTATAGGGCTTCAACCTGCTACCATTCACTAGCTTTGGTAGCATCTCTCCATCTAACTGTTGCAGTTGTACTGCACCTGTTGAATTAATGAAACTAATGAGATATGGACCTAGCCAATGCATCTATAGCTTACCTGGATGCTTCATGAACTTGCTTTCATACAATAGCACCAAGTCGCCTTGCTGAAACTGTTTTTTTTTATATGTCGATCGTGAAAATATTTTTGTTGCTCCTTCTCCACGCGCCAGTGGAAACCTGTGAAAAAGAAGTCTTCCTCAAGCTATACCAACTTCTGCAGTCGTTCTTCTAATGCTGCCTCATCATTCATTCATGTTGCTGCAGCTATGCACAGACTCGGAACAATGTATTCCATGGGCATAACTGCCTCTTTCCCATACACTAGTTTGAATGGTGTTTGTCCCATCAATCTTTTGCAAGTGGTACAATATGCCCACAAGAATGTCGGAATCTTCAAATCCCAGTCATCGCGGTTAGTGTTACACACCTTAGTAAGCGCATGCTCCAACACTTTGTTGAATGCCTCTACTATGTTGTTTGCTTGCGAATGATACAAGGTACTCTTCTTATGCTGTATCTGAAGCTCTTCTGTCAATGTGCTGGCTGTGCGATTGATGAAGTGACTCCCCTGGTCACTCATCAATTTATTTTGACATCCAAACCAAGTAACAATATTTTTAAACAAGAATTGCACTACTGTCGCGGCAGTGCAATCTACAACAGGTGCAGCCTCCACCCACCTTGTTAAATAATATGTCGCTATAATGATGTACCGTGCACTAGTTCTCTTTCCAGGTGGGTTGATTGTGCCCATGAAATCCACAGCGCATTTATCAAATGGATGCAATGTCACTTGAGGTACCATCGACATCTCATCCCTCCTTGATGGTTTTCTAGTTCTTTGACAGACGTGGCAAGTTTGCGCATAATCAGTTGCATCATTGTGAAGAGTGGGCCACCAAATCCCTACACGAAGCACCTTCCTAACAGTAGCACAACCTCCATAGTTTCCACCAACCACTCCTACATGGGCCTCTTCCAATATTTTCCCTTTTTCATGAGGTAGGACACATCGCCTCAAGAGCTCATCCGGTCCTAGTTTATAAAGCTTCCCGACGATCAACTGGAAATTCGTGGCCTTAACCACCAACTGTTTCTTCTGACTTGTGGTAAACTCTTCTAGTGCAGTTCAGGTCGCCAAAAACTAAATTATTTCTTCATAGTAGTCATCATCCATCTTGACTCTGAATAGTTGCGCATCTAGAAATCCATCTTCAATGTTTGTTGGTTCCTCACCTGTTTGAATTCGCGATAAATTATCTGGCCCCACATTCAAGGGACCAGGCTTCACAATTACCTCAAAATCAAACTCCTGAAAGAGAAGTAGCCAACGGCATATCTTCCCCCCCAACACAGGATTATTGACCAGATATTTCAAAGTGGAATATTCTGTGAACATTTTGAAGTGACCCCCCAATAGGTAATGGTGTCACCTACCCAAATTTTGAGACTATTTATTTTATTTCCAAAATACATTATGTTAAATTTTAATTACAATTTTTTGTAATTATGACCAAATCTGGTCAAGGATGATTGTAATGACTTATTAATATTATTTAATAAATTAAAACAGGAGACAAACACCCAAGGGAACTGTTAAATGAGTGTTCACTGACCCACTAGGAGGAATGGAAATTGTTAGAAGGCATTGGATAGATGGCAGCATTTTCACTCCACCACTAGCTATTGGTTATGAGACAACTACCCCTAAATTTGTGGCATTATCCCCCAGGTGGGTGGAAGAGAGTTGTTAGCTCATTAATGACCAGGTTAACCACTAAAAGGCCTAGGCAGCCTAGATAAGGCAATTCGAATTGAGCAGGAAGCTCCACAATATTTTTTGCAGAAATATTTCCTCAAGTGTATCAGGTGATCACTGAGAGATTCGAATAGGGAGGCTAAGTGGAAGTGCATTGTGAGTCTGCTAGTTATTCTGAGAAAGAAACCAGAGGTGCTAGTGCAGGTCTCTTTGACTGTGGAATCTTTATGATTGGATGATCTACATTTATACTGTAAGTTGATGAACTAAGGCTTCTATAGACTCTTATTCTTCCTGGTGGTTCAGTGAATAGGCTCAGGGGTCCTAAGGCAAGTAATTTGGTTGTCTTCAGGAATAGGTTGGGTGGAACAGGATCCTTGGGTTGTTTGTTTCTCCTACAGTCAACCAGGTTCTACTATTCTATCTTATTATTTATAGTAAAATGATTTTTGCAATTGTAGATTTAGACATTATAGTTATACAGAAGAAAATTATTTCAATTTCTGACTTAGATATGATTTCATGATAGTTAAATGAATGAAATGATGGATTAAATAAATTCTCTATATTTTTCCCCATTTTTTTCTGCATCGTACTCCAGTACAGAAAAGGAATATTAATAGAAATGATTGATGGGAAAATTCCAGTGAATGGATGGACTCATACTGTACTGTTTCTTTTAACCACTAATATATCATTTATTTATATTAAAACTCAAAGTACAGAACAACACATCAGAAAGTAGATTTACATTTCTTTACTTAGTAACAAAAGTAAAGCATTTTATTATTGTATAAGGATAGGCTTCAAACTATTACTATCTATCTTTGAAAAGCAAACATTTGCATTCGATAATTATTCTTTTCAAAACATTAAGGTGTTACTTCTCCCACCGATTTCAGGTATTTATTAAATTCTAGAAATTTAACAGCTGCAGTTATTCTTTTATACGAAATCAATATATACGAGTTATTTCTCATTCCATTCCTTTCATCCAAATTTTCATGTTTTAAAACTTAGCATTATTTTTTGCAGAATAGATCTATTCTAGGTTTTATTTCAAATTTTTATAGTTTTGTTAGGACTAAACTTTCTACGATATGAAGTTTGCAATATGCAGTATTCATTTTATTAAGACTATCTTACAACCAGTCTAGAGCCCAGCACTAGATTTTTGTAACTACCATTTTGTTATATTTGTTTTTCAATATCAAAACCGAGTTCCTTTCCATCTTTCTGAACTAAAATTTAAAACAACACAAACTCAGGGTTGCGCAACTGTAAAGGAAACTAGCCCATGGCTATCGGCCAGATTCTACAGTACGTCATTTCATAATCCAGATATAAGTTTTATGAATATAGAAAAATTTCAAAACTATTTTAACTTCTGTTTCAATACCAACTTAGTCCCATTTTACAACTCAAACATAAGTATAAGCATCTTAGCACAGAACATTTGTCTTCACAGAAACGAGTCAGCCAAATGGCTTTAAACTTTCATCAAAACACTATATTTTTCACTCAACATCGACGAAGTAAATTTTATACATTGCAGATAAACCATTTGGAGTTTTAATACTGTATCTCCATTTAAAATAATGAGGGTTTAATCCTTTAGTAATTACACCTCCAAAACAAGTTACATTTCAACCAAATTTTTACAGTTAAATGTTTCTGATTAGAGAAACCAGACAAGGCAAGGATATTAGCTACTGGTCACTTAAAATTTGGTTCCAAAAGTTACAAACACTAGGAAAACCCTTTCCAGAAACCTAAGTAGTAGATGTTTGTCAAACATAAAAACATCGGCCACACTGTGCCAAGGGTATCTATGAGGAAGTGAACCTCTGAGGCTTACCTGGTGGCTGAGCAATACCTTTTCCTCTAGGCCCTCAATCCCTAAAAATTCATCGACGATTTTATACCTGTCACAACAATGATGCAGAGGTTAAATGAGAATAAAATCTCAAAGATAACTTTAAACATAACAGAATAAGTTAATATTTCAATGTTGAAATATTACCAACATATTGTAACTCCAGGAGAGAGATGCCAGTGACATTCGATGATAGCACCACCTTGTAAACGCAGCATACAGGAAGGAAATAAGTTCCTGAGAATCACTCTAGTCCACTGTGTTTGTTGTGGAGCCAGATCTTCTAGTCTCATAGATGATATTGTATCAGTCGTGTTTGTAACCCAGTTCTATATGATATGTAGGTGGATTGTACACTCACCCCAACGAGGGGGTGTGGGGGGGAATCGCCCCCCCACGGGGTTCCAGGGGGGACCATCACCCCTGGCTGGGGGGTCTGGGGGCCAGCGGTCCCTCGGCGGGGGTTCAGGGGCAGCGCCCCCGAGAAATGGGGGTTCGGGGAAACGCCCTTGAAGAAAATTTTTGGGGCTATTTTCGCAAGCTGTTTTGCGGGCCCATGGTTTTGGGTATCCCGTGGTATTTTCCCATTGTATTTCCCCTATAAAATAAAGACATTGTAATACGGCTAGGGTTGGTTGATGTATTAGGTTTTATGCATTGTAAAGATCTCTGAGATTAGGAGAGAGACTGTTAAACAATGAAGAGGAAGTGCAGCGGTTGTGTTGCAGGTTGTATCCCTTCACCTTGCTGGATGGTAATAATAATAATAAGGATTGGCAAATTCAGTGTGGACATAGCCCAAGTTGGGTGAACGACGATATATCTGTGTCTCTCTTGTAATGTGTATGTGTGATTATATTTGCATTTCTGTTTATTGTTATTGCTTTGCGATCCTATTTTTCTAACAATTGGTATCAGAGCCAAAGGTCTATTTGGCAATTAAACCCGCAGGAAGCTAGGGTTTCTGGTTCGAGTGGGAGCAATGGCAGAAGAAGGAAAGTTTAAGGTCGAGAAGTTTAACGGCCAAAAATTCGGGTTATGGAAGATGCAAATGGAGGACTATCTGTACCAGAAGGATCTCTTCCTACCGTTGGGAGGGAAAGCAAAGAAGCCGACGGCTATGAAGGACGAAGAATGGGAGGTTCTTGACAGAAAGGCTCTAGGAACAATACGGTTGATCCTGGCTTCGTCGGTGGCTTTCAATATCTCAAAAGAAACGACAACAGAGGGTTTGATGAAGGCATTGGGTAAGTTGTATGAAAAACCCTTAGCCTCCAACAAGGTATTTCTAATGATGCGTTTATTTAATATGAAGATGTCTGAAGATGGATCTATTACTGATCATTTAAATGAGTTTAATATGGTTACAAATCAGCTAAGTTCTATAAGTGTGAACTTTGATGATGAGGTTAGGGCTCTTCTAATCTTTTGTTCATTGCCAGAAAGCTAGAATAGCTTGGTCATGGCCGTTAGTAACTCTATCTCTGGTTCAAACACCTTGAAATTTGATGATGTTATTGGTGTTATTCTTAGTGAGGAAATGCGAAGAAAAAGCATAGGTGAGACATCAGGTAATGCGTTGACCATAGAGAGCAGGGGAAGACAAAAGGAGAGAGGAAAGAGCCAAGGTAATCGTGGAAAGTCCAAAACGGGCAGATCCAAGTCCATACTGGGAAAGATAGAGTGCTGGAACTGTGGAAAGAAAGGACATCTGAAGAAAGACTGCAAATATCTAAAGAAGAAAGGAGATGCACAGAAGGAAACTACCCAGGAAGCAAATGTAGCAGGTGATGTGTTACAAGATGCTTTGATTCTTGCATTAGATAATACTAGTTATTATTGGGTAGTAGATTCAGGAGCTTCATGTCATGCTACACGCCATAGGAAATACTTTCATGAGTATGTTCCTGGAAATTTTGGACATGTTTTATTGGGTGATGATGAGCCATGTAAAATTGTTGGAACGGGTAAGGTATGGATAAAAGTTAAGAATAGAACTGATTGGTTGTTGGAAGATGTTAGGCATATTCCTGCTATGAAAAGAAATCTGATCTCAACAGGGCAGTTGGGAGATGGCGGTTGTCTATCTATGTTCGGAGAAAAGTGGTGGAAGATCACTAAAGGATCAATGGTGATAGCAAAAGGAAACAGAGTAGGTATGTTGTATTTATGTCCTCATAAGACTGACCATTCTATCTCTTTAGCTTCCACAGGAACAGATACAGCATTGTGGCATCATAGGCTTGGCCACATGAGTGAGAAGGGGATGCAGATTCTCCACTCAAGGAAGTTGCTGCCGGATTTGAAGCAGGTAAGTGTAACGTCCCCAGCTTAACCCTATTGCATTAATATTGTAAATGATGTAAATATTGTCATTTAGTCATGGCGAGGAGCTCAAGGCCAAGGACCCGCCACTGACTTATCGTTTTATGTATCGGCAATTAGAATAGATGCATATGGTTCTTGTGCTAGCAGTGCACAATGTAAAAACGGACACCATGTAAATATGCAATTTTAATGAAAAACCCACAACCAGCTACGCAATGCAACAAAAGAGATGGGGGCATGATCTTTACAAGGAAGAGGGAGGGAAAATAACCGAACCCTTGAGCCAATGGTTTTAATCCATGTGTCAATGAGAAAGCCCATGAACTCTCAACTACCCATTTGGTCTCATGCACCCAATCATTTAATTCTTCCAAGAATTGGTTGAGACAATAAATGCCTTGGTATGGGAGAGGTATGGCTGTCAATTTTCGTGCATGAGCAAGCCATCAACTTGGGAAATCGTGTTTTTGCTTGTTGGGCAAGAAAACCCCCACGAAATTGGCCCAAAAGCCATTCTTTACCCATGGCCATTCTTCCTCTCACGCAGTTTGAGCTCCCGGAAGTTTATCCTCACGTTTTTTGGCCATAACCCTGTGTTTTTCCATGCCCAGAAACTCGTTTTGGTATTTTGGAGCAGCTGGGGAAGGAGGGATGCGATTTTGGACTGAGGGAGAGGTCGTTTTTTCCCTTGGGGTGTTTTTCTGAAATGGGTTGCTCGCCTAGTCGATTTTTTTTCCTAGTGGCCAATTCGTTTTGAGTCTACCCACGTTTTTCTGGAACTGGTAGAAACCCACTGTTGGGAACTTCACCGTATAGGCGTTTTTCTCATGCCAAACACTTATGTTTTTGATGATGCATGCACCCATCTCTTAATAGCCTGAGAAATCCAATTGCTAATTGGCTTGGCTGAGTTTGATATACCTTTGGCTATGTGAGAGCCTATTTTCCCCTTTTCCTTGTGGAGATCATGCCCAGCTCGGGGGTGGCAGTGGTGCTGAGAGATTGAGGAGCACACTGGCCTACGGTTGGGTGGAACGTTGCAGAAGCGTAGCTGGTTGCTCGGGAACTACTTGGTTTAAGATAAGTATTCTCTTGTGCTATCTTTCAATTGCTTAATTGATGAATATCTTGAATGTATGGTGAATGAGTAGTTGAAATTTCCTCTGCTGTGTATAAACAAATAACTACGCATCCTTATATCTCTGTTGTATTATGTGAATGCTTAGTGGTTTAAAATTTATGGGGCTAGATGCCCGGTTTAACCTCACGATCCTCTCCATCTAGCTGGTGGAATGGGAGGGGACGTGACAGTAAGTTGGGAATTCTGTGAAAACCGTGTTTATGGAAAACAGAAGAGAGTCAGATTTCTCAGGGTTGGGAAACAGAAGAAGAATGAAAAATTAGAGCTTGTGCATACAGATGTATGGGGACCAGCTCAGGTACAATCTCTTGGTGGCTCTCATTATTATGTTACATTTATTGATGATGGAACTAGAAAAGCTTGGGTTTATTGCATTAGACAGAAATCTGATGTGTTTGCTACTTTTAAGAAGTGGAAAGCTTTGGTTGAGAATGAGACAGGAAAAAGATTAAAGTGTCTCAGATCTGATAATGGAGGTGAGTACTGTGGAAAGGAGTTTGATAGTTACTGTTCATACCATGGGATTCATAGAGAGAAGACAGTCCCAGGAACACCACAAGAAAATGGTGTGTCAGAAAGGATGAACAGAACGATCATGGAGCGTGCAAGGTGTATGAGACTGCATGCAGGGTTGCCCTTACAGTTTTGGGCGGATGTTGTAAATACTGCTATTTATTTAATAAACAGAGGACCTTCAAGTGCTTTGGATGGTGGTATTCCAGAGGAAGCATGGACAGATAAAAAGGTAAACTACTCATTTCTGAGAACGTTTGGTTGTGAAGCATTTGTCCATATTGATAAAGAAAATAAACAAAGCTTGAAGCTAAATCCAAGAAATGTACCTTTATTGGATATGGGGTTGATGAATTTGGTTATCGTTTATGGGATTATGAAAATAACAAAATCATCAGGAGTAGAGATGTGATATTCAATGAAAAGGTCATGTATAAAGATCAGTTGCAGGGAAGGAAACAGGAAAAAGAAAACACAGAGTACATAGTGCTGGATGAAATTAAAGAAAATGAAGTTTTGAAGGTGCCAGAAAATCAAGAGCAGCAGCAAGTACCTGAAACTCTTGCAACTGTAAGAAGATCTACCAGGTTAAGTAGACTCCTTGAACGATACTCTCCTTCAATGTATTATTTATTGATGACTGATTCTGGTGAACCAGAATGTTATGAAGAAGCAATGCAGGTGGAAACTAGAAAGAAGTGGGAGCAAGGCATGAATGAGGAGATGGACTCATTAGTAGGAAACCAGACTTGGGATTTGGTTCAATTGCCTGCTGGTAAAAGAGCATTGCAAAACAAATGGATTTACAGGTTGAAGGAATAAGAAGGAGGTAAGAAGCGGTACAAGGCCAGACTTGTTGTAAAGGGGTTTGCACAGAAGAAAGGTATAGATTTTGATGAAATATTTTCTCCTGTTGTTAATATGACTTCAATTAGGACTATCTTAAGTCTATTGGCAGTAGAAGATTTGCATCTTGAACAGTTAGATGTAAAAACAACCTTCCTCCATGGGGATTTGGAGGAAGAAATATATATGTAGCAGCCACAAGGGTATGAGGTCAAAGGTAAGGAGGATCTGGTATGCAGGTTGAAAAAGAGCTTGTATGGCTTGAAGCAAGCTCCAAGGCAGTGGTATCTAAAGTTTGACAGGTTTATGACAGAACAAGGTTATAGTAGATGTCATTCTGACCACTGTGTTTATTTCAAGAAGCTAGACAATGGAAGATATATTATCTTGTTATTGTATGTGGATGACATGCTTGTTGCAGGGTCTGACATGCAAGATATAAATGTACTCAAAAGGAAGCTAGCTAATTCATTTGCGATGAAGGATTTGGGTGCCGTAAAGCAAATCCTTGGTATGAGAATAACAAGAGACAGGAAAAATCGCAAATTGACATTGTCTCAAAGTGAGTACATACAAAAGGTGTTGGAGAGGTTCAGAATGCAGAATGCAAAACCTGTAAGTACACCTTTGGCTAACCATTTCAGTCTAAGTAAGGAAATGTGTCCCAAGACACAAGAAGAGACAGATTACATGTCCAAGATTCCCTATCAATCAGCAGTTGGCAGCTTGATGTATGCCATGGTGTGCACAAGACTAGATATTGCACATGCTGTGGGAGTTGTGAGCAGATATATGAACAATCTAGGTAAAGAACATTAGAAGGCAGTACAGTGGATTCTCAGGTATTTGAGAGGTACTACCACTGAGGCATTATGTTTTGGAGGTTCAGACACTGTTCTATAGGGATATGTTGATGCAGATATGGCAGGTGACAAGGATAGCAGGAGAAGCACCATAGGGTATGTGTTTACTGTAGGTGGAACAACAGTAAGCTGGATTTCGAAACTACAGAAGGTTGTTTCACTTTCAACAATAGAAGCAAAGTATGTTTCCATTACAGAGGCTAGTAAAGAGATGATTTGGTTGCAGAGGTTTATGGAGGAAGTGGGTAAGAAGCAGACGGATAGCAGATTGTATAGTGATAGCCAGAGTGCCATTCACCTTGCAAAGAACTCAACATTTCATTCCAGGACTAAACATATACAGCTCAAGTACCATTTCATACGCTATGTTCTGGAAGATGAACTATTAAAGCTGGAAAAGATACATACTAGCCAGAATCCTGCAGACATGTTCACAAAGGCAGTGACCAGAGAGAAACTAAGTTTGTGCTCGGTTTCAGTTGGCCTTCTAGAATGAAGGTGAAGAGGAGAAATTTGCCAAGTCCAAGTCTAGAAAGTGCAGCAGCGGTGGAGTTGCTGTGATCAGTCTCCAAGTGGGAGATTGTTGGTTGTGGAGCCAGATCTTCTAGTCTCATAGATGATATTGTATCAGCCATGTTTGTACCCCATTTCTATATGATATGTAGGTGGACTGTACACTCACCCCAGCGGGGGGGTGTGGGGGGGCATCGCCCCCCCACAGGGTTCCAGGGGGGACCAGCCCCCCTGGCTGGGGGGTCTGGGGGCCAGCGGTCCCTCGGCGAGGGTTCGGGGGCAGCGCCCCCGAGAAATGGGGGTTCGGGGCAACACCCCCGAAGAAAATTTTTGGGGCTGTTTTCGCCAGTTGTTTTGCAGGCCCATGGTTTTGGGTATCCCGTGGTATTTTCCCATTGTATTTCCCCTATAAAATAAAGACATTGTAATACGGCTAGGGTTGGTTGATGTATTATGTTTTATGCATTGTAAAGATCTCTGAGATCAGGAGAGAGACTATGAAACAGTGAAGAGGAAGTGCAGCGGTTGTGCTACAGGTTGTATCCCTTCACCTTGCTGGATGGTAATAATAATAATAAGGACTGGCAAATTCAGTGTGGGCGTAGCCCAAGTTGGGTGAACCACGATATATCTGTGTCTCTCTTGTAATGTGTATGTGTGATTATATTTGCATTTCTGTTTATTGTTATTGCTCTGCGATCCTATTTTTCTAACACACTGGTGGCTCATCTCTTCAATTTACATGATACCTAGAACTAACAGGTTCGTCCCACATGTCTTAGGATCGAAACCAAGGAAAGAACCCTCCGAGAAATACTCTTTCAAACCCTACATCGTAGCAAATTGTTGGCCTCACAACCTCAACGCTAACATGAAAATGAAGACCAAGAACCACTCCAACACTGATTACGATGAAGGTTTAGGTTTTCCTTTCAACGACCTAGATCTTGTGAGATCGACAATGGAGGAGGTGCCGGCTAGATACGTTGAGAATCGGGAAACCACTACATTAAATTCTTCATTTATTAATTCATCCACTACAATGCCAACTCGTTAGATCAAAGGGAAAATCTTGCTACAGCTTGGTGTTCTTATTACAAGATTTTAAACTCATTCACGTGTTACAGCCATGAGAGCATCCACTCATACCTCCAATCAATATATCAGTTAAGTGACTTAAATGCCAAGACCAGATTCAGTGGTGTGCCAGCATGGTAAACACCATTTCATTCAGTACCTTGTCATGTCATACAACAATGCCAAGACTTAGGGTTACATAGTATAGTTCATTTCATTTCCAAACATTGGTCATCGAATGTATGCGTCTATATTACAAGACTTAGGATATTAACATTTGCTTCTTCGTAACTACATCAAATTACATAATAATTTTCTAATGTTTGATTATAAAATGCAAGGTCGTATTTTATTGTTTCTCAATGATGATATAGTTCTATTCCTAGAAGGCTCCCGATACATAGTCCATAGTTTAGGACTTTGTAACATTACGCATAGTTTACATTGTGACATTTGTACACTATGTTTTGATATTTGAATAGTTTTGTTTCAAAAGTCCTATAGTATTACAATTTCATTTGTTTAATCATCATGTTCATGAAGGCACTGATATAACAAACCCTTGTTATAAAAAAATGTGGATATTCATAAATTATAAAATGAGAGAATATAGGATACTATATTTATACTTAAGAATTCTAGTTGTTACATGTATTTCTAAATTAAACCATCAACTTATGATTCCATAATGTAGGGAAGCATATAAGTCGAACTATTCACAAAATAATAGTATATGTTATAACTCCCCTTTACAAATAGAGAAGTGACAACATGATTATAATAACGCTTGCACTTGTAATCTAGCAGGTATTATTTCTTTGACAATTCAATAAAAGTATAATTTAGATATTCCTTTTTTTTATGACTTCTACATCTCATGTATAGTCAAAGTAGCATAACAAAAAGGGGCAGGGATCCATACCATTAAATATCTCACAGGCATGAAAGTACTTAGAATTATTATCAAACATTGACGACTACTATAAAACATATTTAGAAATGCTTGTAACCTTTGATTTTGTCGTAATATTCTTACATGCGTATCTGCACAAGAAATAGGTTCAAATGCTTTAGCTAACATAGATAAGTAAGCCTCGGGGTACTTCGTAGGACCCCCTTGATCATCATTCAAAAGCACAATGTCAATACTATGTCTAGATAATAATTATCGCAAGAAATTTTAATTACAGATAGCACAAGTAAAACTAATCTTATAATTGTTTTTAAAGAAGTTTGATGTGTTGCTTTCGTTAAATTGTTATTAGTTAAGGATTTCAGTAATTATTTTATTCTTTGTAATAGTAATTTCAGTATTTAATGTTGTTTTGTTTTTTCCGCATTGGTAATTTCAACATTTAATGCTGTATTAAAAAATTTAATTTTTTATGAAATTATCGAGATGTTACAAATGGCTAAACTTCTGTAGCGCATATACCATCGCCAAGCCTTCCCTCTTTGTAGTCATATAATTTTTCTCCACCGATGACAGCTTCCAACTCGTGAAAGCAATCGAGTGGTCTGGATCTCCTTCTCCTGTTTGTGCGAGCACCACACCCAGTGCAATCGACAATGCATCCACATGGACATGGAATTCCTTGCTCCAATTAGGAAATACCAGTATTGGTGTAGAACCAATCTTAGCCTTCAGCATCTCAAAACTTACTTGACATTCTGGATTCCATAAGAATACCGCATCCTTCTTTATCAACCTCTCCGAAGGAGCCGTTATCACAACAAAACCACGGATAAACTTGCGGTAGTACCCTGTGTGCCCTAGCGTCGCTATCAACTGCTTTAAAGTTGTAGGTGGTGGCAAGCTCAAAATCAGTGCAATATTTGTTGGGTCAACCAACAATCATTGCTTGCAAATAATGTGACCCAGCAAATTCCCAAATGGTGCATAGAAAATACACTTCTTCAAGTTCAACATGATCTGATGCTATCTACATCGCTCCAGCATCAGTCACAAGTTTTCCAAATGATCACTGATCAATCCATAAAATGTCCAGTCATCCATATAGACTTGCATAAACTTCTGAATAAAATATCTGAATGTAGCGACAACAACCCGGGAGAATATCGCAGGTGCATTCTTTAACCCAAATGGCATCACAGTATACTGGAAACAACCCCATTCAGTCAGGAATGTTGTCTTTTGGCGATTCTCTTTTGCGATCTTGATCTGGTGATATCCAGAAAAGCCATCCGTGAAGGAATACATTTCTTGACCGCCCACCCCTTCTAGTACCTCATTAGTGAATGGTGTTGGAAATGGATCATGCATACACGCATCATTCAGGTTCTTCAGGTCAACACAAATCCAAACCTCACCTGTCTTTTTCTCTTGCACCACCATGGGACTAATCCATTCAGATTCTTCGACTGGCTCAATTATTCCAGCATCTAGCATTCTATCAAGTTCATCTTTGACTCGTTCCTTGTGTCTTAGAATCAGTCAATATGGTTGTTGTCTTACTGGTTTTGCATATGGCTTCAACGAAATCTTCATCTCGAAAAACTTCATAGGAAACAAATCCTAAAATTCATGCAACAGGTCTGTGACCTTTGCCATCATTTCTTCATCCCAGTAGTCCCCAACATTCACAAACTTTGGGTTCTTCTGTGACCCAATGTTGACCTTCCTAAGCTTCAACAGATGATTTATTGGATTTGTCGGTACACCAGGGGCTACGACATCTCGACTCCCTTCTGTTTTCAGAATATTGATATTACATGGGTCATCACCATCCTATGGCCCTCTAGTAATATTATAGCATTCCATCATCGAATGCATATGACAATGCACGTGCAGATCAACAGGGTATGCAACTGGAACCACCTTCAGAACAACATTGCAGATGAGCTGCAGGGAATTATGTGTTAAGATTCAATATGCTAAGAGAGATAACATCCGTATTACATTCCATTTCACAACAATAGCATATACATGATCACTGAAAGAACAACAAGCACAGCATAAACACAAGAGACGCAATTTATCCTGGTAAACCCTCATGTGGTAGAAAACCTAGCAAAGCTTCCTCAATATGCATGACCAACAAATACAAATATTTAATCCCCAAACATGAGCTCCTTCTCCTCCATAGAAGATCTCTCTCTCTCCTATGTTCCAATCACAAGTGAGTGATTGTGTGTTAAATGAGGAACACACCTTCTCTATTTATACACTACTCTGACTTGACTTTTACACTAACTAGGTCTGCCCCTGTTGATGTATATGTAACTTTGGAATGTATTTCATCTGTGTATTTTATATATATTTATTTTACCCTTATAAGAGATGTTCCATTCCTCTATAAGGAAGTGTCGTCATGTGGATTGACAAGTGTCGCAAGTGTGTGTACTTGTCGATTGTTTATTAGACCACCATGTGTGGGGTCGGCCCTGAAATATATATTATAATGTGGATGTACCTAGCTAGACAAGTCGGCCCCATAAGGTCATTGGGAAAACATGTTAGTATAAATAGAGATCAGGTGATCTCTATTTAGATCATTCAGAAAAGTACATCTCTCTCACACAGAAAGTAGCGCACTAGTGAGGAGGAGGATCATCTGCTACTAGGAGACTATCTCAGTGTATTTTGGTTGTACTTTGGTTGAGCCATTGCTCTCTCTATCTCTGAGGAAGTTGTGGGGTTTTTCACCTTGGGGTTTTCCCCACGGAAACTCTATGTCTCTTGTCTCCGATGCTTTTGATTCTTGTGATGCTTGTCATGCTTATTGTGATTGTTATGCATTGATATACTATACATGTTATTCTCTCAGGGAAGATCCTAGATTATTGTGAATTAATGCTAAAAATTTAACATGGTATCAGAGCTAACCTGAGAAGAAGACATTTTGCAGTGACGGAAACTTGAGTTTCTTTTTTATTGGGTTTCTCTCCATAGATTTTGGAAAAGAAGTATAGTAGATTGACTCTACTCATCAAGGCGCATCTATCTGTCCAATCAGAATTCAATTCCGAGCATTTTCCGATTTGGCCCTAAACATTAGGGTTTCCACAACAATAGGAAGTTCTGAAATCTAAAGACATAGCTGGAAGCTCCTTGCAAAAATCGAAGTTTAGAGCTTTGGATCAAGATTTTTGGCTGGGTAGATCTCCGGGAAACTCAAACCCTAATTCAGGGCTCTCCCTAGTGAACCCAAGAGGACAAAAGGACAAATCTGAAGGGTAAAGCTTTGTTGATCTCAAATTCTGAATGCACTAGGCTGATCAGCTCATCAAGGCGCATCTTTCTATCCTTTCAGAAATTTCAAATTCACATTTTGAATTTTTAGGGTTTTTCTGACAAACCCTAATCCAAGACCAGATCTAGTTTTCAGCATTTCAAATGGTAAGGCCTAAATCTTTTCTATTTCCATTTGAAGTACTCTTTAATATGTCTCACCACACCAAGCTTGATGATAAGCTTGAAGGGGTTGATAACTTCTGAGCTTGGAAGTATAGGATTGGGTTAATCCTGGAAGAGAATGAGTTGGACTCATGTATAAAAGAAGACATCCCTATCCCAGAGGATGAAGAGGCTAAAGTATTGCATAAGAAGAACTTGGTCAAGGCAAAGAGAATCATTGCTGATTCTATCAAAGACCATCTCATACCCCATGTGTCTTCTCTAAAGACACCCAAAGAGATGTTTGACTCTTTGACCAAGCTATTTGAAGGGAAGAACATAAATCGGAAGATGACCCTGCAGAACCAATTAAAAGGGGTAAAGTTTCAGAATGGAGAAACCATTCAATCTTATTTATCAAGAGTCTCCCAGATCAAGGAACAAATAGAACCAGTGGATGAAATGGAAGAGAATGGTGAAGTTGTCATGACCACTCTGAATGGTTTACCTAGGTCATGGGACTCCTTCATTCAAGGAATCTGTGCAAGGAAGAAGTTGATTTCCTTCCGTAAACTACGAGAAGAATGCTCACAAGAAGAAGCAAGGCTTGTGGCACAAGAAGAAAAAATGGGGAATGAAGATCAAGCTCTCATAGCTCACACCAAGAAAGGGAAGTCCAAGAGAGAGTCATCTCACTCCAAGAAATCTTCACATCACTTCAAAGAAAGAAGAGTATGCTTCACCTGTAATGAGAAAGGACATATTGCCATAAATTGTCCCAAGAAAAAGAAGGACAACAACAACTCCAACAAGAAGAAGAAGGGCACCAAAAGAAGGTTTCATGCTCATGCTGCCGAGGATGATGAACCACCCAAGAAGAAGGCTAGGGTAGAAAGTGATGATAACTCATCAAGTGAAGAAGAGTATGTTCTGATCTCTGCTCTCACAGGTACCATCTCCCATGGTTGTAATGATTGGTTGATTGATAGTGGGGCTTCCAAACACTTGAATGGGTTTAAGGAATCTTTTGTGAATCTATCTGAACATGAATCACCCTATAAGGTGAAACTTGGGGATGATTATCAATACCCAATCAAAGGAAGTGGTGAAGCCTCCTACAACCTAGATTCTGAAAAATCTTTGAAGATGAAAGAAGTTCTTTATGTACCTAGGCTCAAGAAGAACTTACTCTCCATCTCTGCATTGGATGCAAAAGGCATGAGGGTTGCATTTGTGGATGGCCAAGTCCTAATGTGGCCAAAGGGAAAGAACATAGATGATGTAGTAGTGATTGGAGAGCAAGAGAGAGGTTTGTATAAATTAAAGGGACAACCAGAACATGCCATGGTACATGAATCCATGGAGCCAAGTGAACTTTGGCATAGAAGACTTGCTCATATGCACTATAGGGCACTTCCAATTGCAAGCAAGGCTGTAGAGGGTCTTCCTGAAATCAAGACCAAACATGAAGGTGTTTGCAAAGGATCTGTAAAAGGTAAGAACATTAAGAAGGCTTTCCCAAGCAGTGAAAGCAAGGCAAAAGACATCCTGGAAATCATCCACTCAGATGTATGTGGTCCTATGTCATCCAGTTCTCTAAGTGGGTATGTTTATTATGTCTCATTTATTGATGACTTCTCCAGGAAGACTTGGGTATACGTTTTGAAGAACAAAGATGAGGTGTTTGATAAGTTTAAGGAATTCAAAACCTTGATGGAAAATCAAACTAACAAGAAGATCAAAACATTCAGATCCGACAATGGTGGAGAATTCACCTCAGGTGACTTCAAGAAGCTTTGTAGTGATTCAGGGATCAAGAGGGAGTTGACTGCTCCTTATAATCCTCAATAGAATGGAGTTGCAAAAAGGAAGAACAGAACTATCATGGAAGCAGCAAGAGCAATGCTCCATGACTAGGATCTACCTATGCATCTATGGGAAGAAGCAGCTAGAACAGCTGTATATGTGCATAATAGAACACCCCACAAGATATTGGACAACAAGACACCAAAAGAGGTCTTTTCTGGTAAGAAACCTAAAGTCAGCCATCTCAGAATATTTGGTTGTCTAGTATTCACTCATGTTCCAAAGGAAAAGAGGACCAAACTAGATCCTTTAGGAAAGAAGGGTATCTTTGTGGGTTACAATGAAAGCTCGAAGGCTTACAGAATATACTTTCCATGGTTCAAGAAGATTGATGTCAGTAGGGATGTGACATTTGATGAGAACTCAACATTCATCAAATCAAGGAAGGCACCGATCGAAGTTTATGAAGAACCTAAGGAAACTAGATTTCAAGACACTACCATGACTGAAGCAGTTTCAGAAGTTGTTCGTGAGTTTGAAGATCCGCAAGAACCCATAGATCCACCCCGTGAGGATAACTCTCACAAGAGGAAACCTGCATGGGCTAGAGAGCTCATTCAGGATGCAGAAAGATTTAGCATTCCAGAAGAGGAACACAGAGCAAAGAAGAGAACCGGATCACATACCAGCTAAGTTGCTTTACTCTATGACATTATGAACAAAGACCCTTCCAGTTATGAAGAAGCAGTGGAAAAGAAAGAATGGAAGGATTCCATGGTTGAGGAATATCAATCAATAATGAAGAATGATGTTTGGGATGTTGTCCCAAGACCTAAAGAGAATTCTGTTGTAACCTCCAAATGGATTTACAAAATCAAGCATGCTGCAAATGCTAGTGTGGAGAAATACTAGGCAAGATTTGTAGCCCGTGGCTTCTCTCAGAAAGAGGGAATAGATTATGAAGAAACTTTTGCACCTACAGGAAGGTATACTTCCTTCACAACAGTACTTGCCCTTGCTGCAATGATGAAATGGAAAATACACCAGATGGATGTCAAGACTACTTTCTTGAATGGTGTAGTTGAAGAGGAAGTATATGTGGAGTAGCCACTTGGTTTTGAAATACATGACAGGGAGTCATATGTGTGCAAATTGAAGAAAGCCTTGTATGGCTTGAAGCAAGCTCCTAGAACTTGGTATGGTAGGATGGACAGTTTCCTATCTAGTTTGGGCTTTACCAAGAGTAAAGCGGATTCCAACCTTTACTACAAGGTTGAGGAAGGGAATCCTGTGATTCTACTCTTGTATGTAGATGACGTATTTGTAACAGGAGATGACAGATTGATTGCAGATACTAAGAGGAAGCTTGCTGCCGAGTTCAATATGAAAGATTTGGGAATGATGCATTCCTAGGTATGGAGGTGTGGCAGAGTGCAGGTGAGATCTTCCTTGGTAAAGGGAAGTACACAGTAGATATCTTGAAGAGATTCAGGATGATGGATTGCAAGGCCATGGCCACACCTATGGCATCGAATCTGAAGCTTCTATGCGATGCTTCATCTTAGCCGGTTGATGTCTCTATGTATCGTCAGATGATTGGGTCCTTGATGTACCTGACGAACACGAGACCGGACATTTGCTTTGCTGTGAACACATTGAGCGAGTTCCTGATGGATCCGAGGAGTGTTCACTTGGTTGCTGTAAAGCATTTTCTGAGGTATCTGAAGGGTATAGTGGATTATGGGCTCAAGTATGAAGCGAATCAAAAGTTTAACCTGCAGGGTTATGTTGATTCAGATTGGGTTGGCAGTGCTACATATAGGAAGAGCACATCTGGGTGTTGCTTCAGTATGGGATTAGGTGTGATCTCTTGGTTTAGCAGGAAGCAGTCCTACGTAGCACAGCTGAGGCAGATTATGTTGCATCCTGTTCAGCTAGTTGTGAGGTAGTATGGCTACAGAAGCTACTGTCTGAGTTATTTGATCTCCCATTGGATGCTACTGGTATCTTCTATGATAACCAGAGTTGTGTGAAGCTGTCCGAGAATCCAGTGTTTCATGACAGGTCAAAACACATAGAGATAAAATATCACTATATCATGGATATGGTGCAGAGAGGAGCTATGAAGCTCCTATATGTTGCGACAGACGAGCAGATTGCAGATGTGCTGATGAAGCCACTAGCCAGGGTGAAATTCTAATACTTCAGAGAGAGGCTTGGTGTTCTTCATATCGAGGACACTTCAAGGAAGAAGTGATGGACACATTTGCTGAAGCCATTCCAAGCATGTTGGAAGGAGGATCCTTCACATGGCTATGGATGTAAGCGCTGGATGATGAGCATCAGGATGATGTTCTAGTTTCTGCTTTGTATGATCAGTTGGATCATTTATATGTATGTACGCTTCATGTTGGATGCTCTGTCTGATCAGGTACTCTTTAAGATGTATCATTTGTGTATTTTATATATATTTATTGTACCCTTATAAGAGATGTGTCATTCCTCTATAAGGAAGTGTCATCATGTGGATTGACAAGTCTCGCAAGTGTGTGTACTTTTCGATGGGTTATTAGACCACCATGTGTGGGGTCGGCCCTGAAATATATATTATAATGTGGATGTACCTAGCTAGACAAGTAGGCCCCATAAGGTCACTAGGAAAACAGGTTAGTATAAATAGAGACCAAGTGATCTCTATTTAGATCATTCGGAAAAGTACATCTCTCTCACTCAGAAAGTGGCGCACTAGTGAGGAGGAGGATCATCTGCTACTAGGAGACTATCTCAGTGTATTTTGGTTGTACTTTGGTTGAGCCATTGCTCTCTCTATCTCTGAGGAAGTTGTGGGGTTTTTCACCTTAGGGTTTTCCCCACGGAAACTCTGTGTCTGTTGTCTCTCATGCTTTTGATTCTTTTGATGATTGTCATGCTTATTGTGATTATTATGCATTGATATACTGTACATGTTATTCTCTCAGTGAAGATCCTAGAGTATTGTGAATTAATGCTCAAAATTTAATAGCCCCAACTTAACCACTCCAAATAATGCTGACTAGGATGACCACACTGGGGACTTAAACACCCCATACAACTAACTCTAGGCTGACCCCACTACGAAAGTCTAATAACCCAAGTTACCACATTCTCTCAGAGGAATAAACATCTCCATATATACAATAGGTCTTCACGGAGGAATGAAACATCTCCGGAATAATCAAGTACAAATATAATATTCTTAGAAGTTACAATATCTCAACACCCCCCCTTAATGAGAAGGATATTATAACAACATCTACAGTATCAAGGAATCAGTAACTACATGGTACATGATACATCTATAAATCATTGGAAGATTTCTTTAACATCATTAGTAACTCAAACAGTTACTAGAACATCTTCAAGATCTTCAATACTAGAGCATCAACAGCTTCAGTACTAAGTCTTCATCTTCTGCAGCACTCGAACAACTATAGTAACATCATCATCTGGATCTCCCGATCAACAACATCATCATCTGGATCTCTGATCAACAACATCATCATCTAGATCTCTCAATCAATAGAATCATCATCTGGATCTCCCGATCAACAACATCATCTGGATTTCTCGATCAACAGCATCATCTGGATATTTCGATCAACAAAATCATCATCTGGATCTCCCGATCAACAACATATTCTGGATCTCTCGATCAACAATATCAACATCTAGATCCTCTCCATCAACTGCATCATCATAACAACATACTCTACAATACACATGATACAATTATAGGATGATCAATCCTGCTCACTTTAGGACATAAGTCCAAGTATGATACAATCCTATCACATGCATTTTGAACCAACCATTCAAGGGTGATGCAGTGCTATCATGTACATTTTGAACCAAACATTCAGGGATGATTCAGTCCTATCACATACATTTTGTACCAAACGTTCAGGGACGATGCAGTCCTATCACATACATTTTGAACCAAACATTCAGGGTTGATGCAGTCCCGATCTGCTTACAGGATGATCAATCCTTCTCACTTTAAGACACCTCTCATGTCTAGGGACGATGCAATCCCAATCTACTTACAGAATGATGAATCCTCATCACTTTAAGACACCTCAACATGTCTAGGGATGATGCAATCCCAATCCACTTACAGGATGATCAACCCTTATCACTTTAAGACACCTCAACATGTCTAGGAACGATGCAATCCCGACCACAGTGCTAGTCCTTTTTCATATTAGATGTGACCTAGATTAAATATAGGATTTTACCACCTATGAATGATCACATGTTGCTGCACTAAGCAGTCTAGGAATGAACATTACATCATTACAGGACCTGCGAATGATCACCTGCTGCTACACTAAGTAGTCAAAGAGCGCACATTACATCATTCCAGTCAACCATAGAGCCAGTACTATTTCAACTGCGGTGTGACCTAGATCAGATCTAGGATTTACAACCACAGATCTAGTACTATTTCAACTAGGGTGTGACCTAGATCAAATATAGGTTTTACAAACTGTGAATGATCACCTACTAATCCAGGAGTGAACATTACATCATTATAGGTTTTTTGAATGATCACCTACTGCTATGCTAAGCAGTCCAGAAGTGCACATTACATCATTCACCAACATGTTTCTCAAATACAAGAGTCTATGGATCAATTCAGGGACCGCAGTCCGGGGATGATACAATCCCTCTTGTCCACTAGGGACCACTAATCAAAATCATCGTCGGTACAAGTATCCTCATCATCGACCTCATCATCGGAACAGGTATCCTCATCATTGACACAAGTATCCATATCATCAATATAGGTATCCTCATCATAGATACAAGTATCCTCATCATCGATACACGTATCCATATCATCGATACAAGTATCCTCATCATTGATACAGTATCCACATCATCAATACAAGCATCATCAATAAAATATCCACATCAATATAGGTATCCTCATCATCGACCTTACCATCGATATAGGAAATCTCATCATTGATACAGGTATCCACATCGATACCAGTATCCAAATATCATCATCGACCATATCACTCCCCCTTTCGAGGAGGGTCCTTCTGAACGACATGGAGCTTGTCTCAGAAATACTCAAACTTTACTCGAGACAAAGGTTTGGTCAATATATCAGCAACTTGTTCATCAGTGCTCACATACTTGATATTGATAGCTCCTTTCTGCACCATATCCCGTATATAAAAATATCGGATCTCTATGTGCTTTGACTTATCATGGAACACTGGATTCTCATTCATCTTGATATAATTCTGGTTGTCACACAAGATCACAGTGGGTTCCATCTCCAAGTCAAACAATCCTGATAACAATTTCCGAAGCCATAGAGATTCACAACTAGCAAAGAAAGCAGCTATATATTTCGCTTCATCTGTGCTGAGAGTCACACTAGACTACTTCCTGCCAAACCACGATATCATGGCAGATCCCAGACAAACATCTGCCCAATGTGCTCTTCCTGCCTGATACACTTCCTATCCAATCAGCATATGTGTAGCCATACAATCTGAAGTCATGATCTCCAAGATAACATAGACGAAAGTCTATCGTACCCTTTAGGTACCTCATCACATGCTTTACAGCTACCAGGTGAACACGTCTAGGTTCCACTAGATACTTACTCAAGTTGTTCACAGCGAAGCATATATCTGGCCTTGTATTCATGAGATACATCAATGACCCAATAATATGTCTATACAGAGTCACATCCACTAACTCTGATGAGTCATCAGCTAACATCTTCAAGTTGGAATCCATGGGAGTGGTCATGGCTTTGCATTCCAACATATCAAATCTTCTCAACATTTCCACAGTATACTTTCCCTGGTTGATAAAGATTCCTTCTGGGCCTTGCTATACTTCCAGACCTAGGAAGTAATGCATCAATCCAAGAGCTAGCTTCTTCTTGCTTTCCATGATCTGATTCTCATTCCCCATCAGAAAGAGATAATCCACATACAATGACAGGTACATCATCCATAACCTTAAGGTAAATGTTAGGATCAACTTTACTTTGGTAAAGCCCAAGCTTGTCAATAAGCTATCAATTCTCCCTCTATGACTGAACATCATTGACACTCTGCATTGAGTGATCTTCTGCATATCTCTTGATGCAGAGTCTATCGACAGGGGTTCACTCTGAACTGTCACCAACAAAATATCAACCCAAAATCCCTTATACACCGGCCTGGAAAGGTGTAACCCTTCCGAGCAACACTTGCAGAGCAAGTGCAGTCTCACCCGAGGTGAATAAGAGGGTTGTTGGAACCAAGTTTCCGCAATTGTGTAAATGATGCACACTTATTTTCATATTAAGCAAATATTATAACATTCACAACATACCATTAACTTGTCATTCGCATCTTAAATCATTCGCAATTTCTAACACATACTTTCAGAACATACTCAACAACATATGCGCATTAATCAACAGAAAACATTCACAAAATCCATTATTCATCATCACATGATTTACATAGAGACAGAATTCATATCATAACCGAACATCTTCATTCATTCATCAAACCTGTGGAAATAACCTTGCAGAATTCGTCAATACATCATGTTGCGGATCCAAAGCAAAACCCAAAAGATCATATCAATCTTTAAAACTTCGATGCCCTTAGGCTTATAATCCTACTCTATTTATATTCTTCTATTCTATTACAAAATGGTCCACATGACCGACTTGACTAATCTAACAAATATTATGCTTCCGCAAAAATGGCGATAGGTCATTTTTTCGCGGAATGACCCTTTCACATCTATCGGCTTCCCCACTTCCTGTAGATCTATCCCATACCAACAGGCCCCCAACACAATCTTGTGGCTCGTCCCAAGCCACCTCAGCTGGCTACTACTGGTTTGTACCCATCCTTCGCTGTGCTCTATTTCTGAACTTGTTCTTCCCATCTAGAACTTGTTGTGTACTTCTTGTCCCCGTCTATCGATCTCTGGTTCGTTGTCATGTACTTATTGCTCTCATCCTCCAATCTCTGGAAACCTTCATCATCTACCTCCTCAGAGTCTGTTAGTTCACTCTGTATTTGTTCCAGACTGAGAAGAAATTCATCGACTTTGCCAAGGTGGGAAATAGGCTGACTGCTTTGGCACATTTGTTTCTCACCTTGGATTACTTCCTACCGGGGTCAGGGGGCTCCTACCCCTGTTCTTATAGTGGTCATTGGGACCATGAAACTTCGAACTACTACCACATACTAAAACATTTCAGATAAAACCTCACCTTTGTGACACCCAAGTGGCCAGGCTTCTTCTTGCTCAAGGCGCTCATGCATAGTCATCGTTTGAGCCTACAACACCCCTGGTGTGCTACCACACAAAATGAAATGGATCATTTCCATAGCCTCCTTGGAATTCCTAACTTATGCAATTATCTGACCTATTCACAACATGTATTTCTTACTTCTGGTAAATACCTCTTTGTTCCGCTTAGCCTCTGGTTCCTATATTTATGCATCTCAATCATCCGGGACGCTTGCTTTGAAAACCCTCCGCAAAACTGTTCACCTAATGCGCTGATTCTGTCATCATTTCTTCTACGTGTGGTGACCAGGCTTCCTACGTGCGTGATAGGTGACCATACTGATCCCAATCGCCCTTCGTGTTATCTCTGTGTGAACTATCATCCGTGGTGCCACCAGCCTGTTGATGCCTTGGTTGTGCAGGTGCTAGAATGGTGTCCAAGGAAAACAACAGGGGATAAAAACTCAGCCAAAGGATTTAGATAATCCTACACAAGAATTACTCTATCCTCGAGTTGTTTGGTGTGGTTAACACCCATAGATATTCGGCCTCCATTGGCACTCTATGAGTTCGTGGTTTTGCTCCTTAAAAAGGAGGCTTTGAATTAATTGTGAAATTAATCCTAAATGTAATTTGAATGCAATCTAGAATTAATATGCAATCTAAAATTGATAGTTCTGCAACTATGAGAATAAATTCTATAATTACAAAAATAGAGATCCAAACCAAAAGATTAAAATAAAAATGGCTAAATAAAATGTTAATTACTAATCTATCCGGGGAGCCAAGTATTTTAAAATGAAGGAAATGATTAAATGTTCAAAAGGAATAATTGGATTATCAATGATTTTAAAAAAAAAATTAAAATTATTGGCATCTTTAGCATATTAATTCTAACATGAGAAGTAAGAAATTATCTTCCATATGCTTAAAATTATTTGAACATATAATCATTTATGCAATGCTTTAATATAATCAAATTAATACATAAACTACAGAAATGCAGAAAGTTGAGTTAATCTGATTATGATCTGATCTGTGCACAAAAAAGAGAAATCTGATTGAATGCACATGAACAAATGAAAAATATAATTGCAGAAAAGAAATTGTATTACCATCTCAGCTTGATAAAAATACAAAGCTTCAACTTGATAATCAGAGTAACCACTTCAAGCAGAGCCTGCGATCCCCAATCTCTTAAACACAAGGAATTGCTATCAAGAGAATGATAGCAGAGAAAGAAGAAATTCAGTTCTTTGTCATACAAAGATCATCTACTCCCTCTAGTAGCAGCGTTCCTCCTTCTTCCCTGTCAACAAAACATTGCAAGAAGAATACAAATATATGAAGAATGAAAATCCTTCCATTCTTTTGAGACATATCCCTTCCCCTTTCTATAAATGTTGAGGTTGAATTTATAGTAATGGAGAGCACTAGGAAGGATAACATCAAATCCCCAGAAGCCTGGTTCGTTCACTATATGCAAAAATGACCGGAATAAATTTATGAGAGTTCACCCCTGTTTGAAAACGTTTTCCTCTTAAATGGTTGACAGATTTGCAAAATTGTTCACGTGTAGGGGTAAATCCTCCCATTTGGGAGTGGGTTTTCAACTATTTGAGCTAATTCCTCATGGTTTGCTCGCAATCCTCCGTTCCAAAACGTGTCTTTTACAGATTTCGTTTTTTAAATTTCATCTTCATGACAAATTAGGGTTTAGTGAATATTGTGCATTTAACATTGTAAATAACATGATATATTAAAGTCAATTATATAAATAAGATTATTAATATTGTTCTTCAAAAAGTATATCGAATATAATTTAAACAATAATAATGATCTTACAAATAAGCAAAGCTAATTATTCTTTGTAAAACATAATAATTAACTCTTTCCATGGTTTGAAAGTATGCTTCTCTTATTTAGGATTTCATTAAATTATACATAACAAGGCCTTGAAAAATCTTCGTCATAAAATTATAGATTTTCCCAAGAGAACAATTTTTTTCAAATAATCAAGGCATAGTAAAATTCAATAATCCTTTGAAAATTGAGAATTGAACGCATGGTTCCATTATTTGATATACACCATTATAAGTCATAAATCAAAATGATTTTTAAAAATAATTGTTCAATCAAATAATTATAATCCGTCAAGATGTTATTTTAATCTTATTGATTTAATGAAGTTCAAGTTTGTTGCCAAGATTACTGAAACATGATATGATTTTAATTAGGCAAAACTGAAGCATGTAAATGACACAAACAAGTTCAAACAAGTATAATCAATCATTACACACAATAGTCAGAATCAAATGACAAGATCTTTGAAATCTCCAAAAACCAATAAAATGAATCAGCTTATGTAGTAAAGATCAAATCTAGGTGGGAAATGTGAAAGATAACATGTTAAGCTAACCACCGAGATTATGGAGCCAACTGAAATGATAAAAGCCAACTCAAACTAGAGATCATTAAGAATGGAAACAATCCAAATAATACCAGAGAAAAAGGAAATCCAAATATTTATTCAAATCACGCAGTGTAACCTCATTCGTAGGATTAAGACAGATCAACGGTTGGGATTGAATCTTGCGGCTGCAAGGTCAAGTTGCGGGGGTTCATTAGCAAGCTTTATTATGACTCCCAAAAACTGCAACCCGAAACTTGCGGGTTACGGGTTTCGGAATTGCGAAATACCAAAACAATCATAAAATTGAGTTTTTGAAATCCGCAACCTGAAACTTGTGGGTTGCGGGTTTTGGAAACAGAAACAAACGTAAAAATGAAAAGGATTTCCCGAATCTCGTACGTGAAATTTCATCTTTCAGGTTTCAGGAACACACAACGCAACTATAATTACAACAAATTCCCGAAAGCTGAAAGCCGCACTTGCGGGTTTCGGGTTTCGGGTTGGAAACCACCAAACATTAATATGAAAGGAAAACCCGCAACCCGCACCTGTCGGGTTTCGGGTTTTGGGTTTCCAAAATGTCAGGTTTCAGGTTGACGAAATCAAATGACAAAAGTACTCAAAAATTGAGGCTTCCTGCAAACCAAAAACACTTAGAAATTTTCAAATAAAAAAGGAAAACACACAAAACAAAAGTATGGGTAAAAAAAAACCAAAATCTCATATTGACAAGAAAACTCACCCAACTACCTTAATGTTTATTCAAAAAATGGGCTCCCGTGCTTCATCTAAGCATGGGATCTGTTGTGGCCACAACAAATGGCGACTGGCTGGGATGAAGCAATTATCTCTGCCTTGTAAAGATAGCAGTTGTACATGTATAAGGAAATGAAAGATGAGGCTTTTAATGTTGATGTATATGTAACTTCGGAATGTATTTCACATATATGTATACTGTATTCCTATAGAGATGGTATTATTCCTCTATAAGGAAGTGTCGTTATTTATATTGTAAGTGTCATAACTTATACTTGATGGGTTATTAGACCACCTTATTTGGGGTCGGCCCTGTATAAGTCATGTGGGTCAAAGGGTTATTAGACCACCCTATTGGGGGTCGGCCATGTGGGTCAAAGGGTTATTAGACCACCCTTTTGGGGTTCGGCCCACTCAGCATTATGTTATGTGGTTAAGTTCGAGCCTACATGAGTTAGGTAAAAAGGCAAGTCAAGTCAAGTATAAATAGAGTGCGGGAGGCACTCTATTTGCTCACTCACTTCTCACACATGCTCTCAAGGAGGAGAGGCGCACTTATGGAGGAGGAGGATCTGCTGCTAGGTTATGGATATCTCTCTTGGTTGGTTGTATCATTGCTCTATCTATCTCTGAGGAAGTTATTGGGGTTTTTCACCTTTATGGTTTTCCCCAAGTAAATCTTTGTGTCTCTTGTGTGCTTGCATTATTGTCTCCATGATTGATATGCTGTAGATATGTTGTACATGTTGTTCTCTCAGTTAAGATCCTAGATCATATTGAAGTAAATTCTGAAAAATTCAACATGGTATCAGAGCTAGCCTGAAAGAAGGCATGATATGGCATGTATGACACTTGTTGCACTTACGATGCTAGGGCTTGATATAGCAAAAACCAGTCATCGTAGAACTTTTGCTATAAATCCGTTTTGGCGAAGTTTTCGGATCTGAAATTGTTACAGGCTGAAGCTAAGATCTCCAGGTACCTTGTGTCCAAAGGACAACCTCTAATTCGTTGTACTTTGTGATTTATGATCTGTACAATATAGGGTTTCTGCCTCTTCCAGATCTGAGTCAAAATCAGGTGACCTTGGGAAAAAGGTCATATCTTGGGCTAGGAAGCTCCAAATGAAATTTTGTAAAAAGTGACAGGTAGTACACAGTCTCTACTATCTCAAAACACGTTTTCAGAGGCCGAAGTTGAACCAGTAACACGTGGCACGCCGTACAAGTTCGCTCTCCTGTATTATCCCATAAATAGGTCACGTTGCGACATTTGGCATAACTCTCTCTCAGAGAGTCCAATTGAGGTCAGACATGTCAGGATGGAAAGGTAACAGGCCGAGATATCTCAGAAAACGTTTTCAGAAGCCGAAGTTAAAACAGTGACACGTGGCACGCCGTACAAGTTCGCTCTCCTGTTTTATCCCAAAACAGATCACGTTGCGACATTTGGCATAACTCTCTCTCAGAGAATCCAATTGAGGTCAGACATGTCAGGATGGAAAGATAACATGCCAGGCTCTCTCAGGAAACTTTTTCAGACCCTGTGGATCAAAATTTTCAGAGGTACACCAGAAACAATCAGGTACATATTTCTGTCAAAACAGAATTATTTTTTGGTACCTTCATTCATGGCTTCCAGAATTTAGGGCTTTGGAGAAAGTTGGAATTTTTGTAATCGGAGACCACGGCTGGATGCTACTCATCAAAATAGAAATTGAGAGACCAAGATCAGAATTTTTGGTTGGGCAGAAGGCCGGGCTTGATTAGACCCTAGTTCGGGACTTTGATCAGAAAAGTGGAAAATTAGGGCTTCTGTAAAAATGGGAATTTTTGAAATCTGTGACCATGGCTGGAAGCTCCTCAGAAAAATAGAAGCTTAGAGCTTTGGATCAAACATTTTGATGGGGCAAAAGAGTGGGCTTCATCAAACCCCAGTTCAGGGTCACGTCCAGTGAATTCGAAAGTTTCAAAGGCAAAATTGAGGAGTGAAACTTTGCAGTTTTCAAATTCTGAATATACCAGTTTGATCAGCTCATCAAGGCGCATATTTCTATCCTTTCGAAAGTTTGAAATTCAAAGTTTGAATTTTTGGGGTTTCTATGACAAACCCATATCTAGCTCAAGGTCCAGTTCTTGCAAATCAAGTGGATTGGGTTAATCCTAGAAGAAGATGGATTGATCATCTGCATGAGTGAAGAAGTTCCTGTTTCAGAGGGAGATAAGGCTAAGGCTTTACATAAGGAGATTACAAGCGATCTCGACAGGTATGACTCATCGAGGTAGGTTTTAAGATTTGTCCATGATTAAGTTTATGGTATGTTTTTCTTCATGTTATTATGGTTAGTACAATTTTGATTTTAGATTTGTCGTATCACCTTAACAAAATTATGAATGCATGATAGAAGATATTCATTGGTTAGGGTGTTGACACTTATGATTGTACTAATGCATTATGGTGTTGTATGAGGTTTATGTTGTCTACTAACATGAAAGGTACACCAAGAAAGACAAATCATGTTCTAGTCCAAGAACATATGATCATGATAACATGAGTACAAAGATTCATCCATTGTCATGGATCTCATAGAAGATCCATTTACGAGGTATGTATAACTTGGTTTTGTAATAGTTAACCTATGAGATATACAGGTTACTAGCACAAGTCATTGAAGAAGAACAAGAAGACATCATGTGAGTATGTTAGACATAAATAGCTAGCATGCTAATCCAGGTATGTTTTTCCTATATCAAGATAGAATCCTACCTTGTGTTAGGATCTTATACTGTTGTTGATAATGATTATTCATGAAGTCATAAGTTTGAATAATCATGGTTGTATGCATATTATGTTTCTTACCTTAATTGATGATATGACTAACCAGAAGAATCATGATGGTATAGGTTTGAATAATCACAAGTTTTATGCATAATATATCTCTTATCTTGATTGATGATTCAACTAACCTGAAGAGTCATAGGTTTGAGTAATTACAGGTTTAGACATGTTATGTTTCTTATGATTTGACTAACCTTAAGAATTCTACATAAACCTTGAATGCTAATGCTTATTATTTTCTGTTTGAAATGATCATGACTATACATGCTTGAGATTATTGTGTTTTAATAGTATACTAATGAATGTATGATTTTATATGAGATCAAAAGGATAACAAAATCATGATACTAATAAGCATGCATAGGAACCAAGGATGAATGTAAGTTCAAGGACAGGTAATCCAGGAAGCAAAGATCAAGAGGGAGTACACTCCAGTGGTTTATGCAAGGATGCAGATATTCAGAGGGAGTTGTCCATCTCTCTACATTCCACAACAGAAAGGTGTAGAAGAAGCTACTTCAGATTAGGACTCCAGCAGCTCCTGTAAGGAAGCGAAGACTCAGAGGGAGTCCACCCAACGAAAAAACAAAGATAAGTATTTGAATTGTCATTTCTTAAATAATACTGTTCAATAATGATGTTCCTGGAATTAGGTTGTGTATTATGCATATTAGAATAATTGCATTGATGAACAGTATACTCCTAATATGCATGGGTAAGTGGCCTATGGCACTGTACAACATTCCATTGCTACTTATCTAGAATGAAACCTCTTTGCTGACATGTTGGGAGTTGTGCACACTCTTAACAATGTTATGGTAGAGATTGGAAGGAATCTAGAAAGTTACAGAATATGGATAAATGTTGTATTGAAGCATTGGCTAAGATAATTGCATGACTGTATGACATATTTCTTTATGTGTAAGAATTTGTTCTGAAAATTATGAGATGTTTCTAATCATGCAATTTAACCTGTTTTGTAGGAAAGACCGTATATCTTCACCTACAAAAGGACTACAACATTTGTTCCAGCAACAAAGATATCTATTGAAGATATTGAAGTTCCCAGGATCTGGGATGAAGAAATGAAATGCCATGATCCGTCGATCATGAAAAATGATGTTTGGGATGTAATCCCAAAGACATGAAGAGAAGTTTGCTATGACTTCCAAATGGAACCATCAGATCAAGCATGTTGCAGATGGCAGCATAGAGAAATATAAAAGTGATGAAATAGAAGATACACCAGATGGATTCAAGACAGCTTTCTTGAATGGTGTAGATGAAGAAGAAGTGTATGTGGAGAAGCCACTTGGTTCTGAGACACATGATAGGAAATCATATATGTGCAGAACTTGGTATGGTGAATATAGATTGATTACCGACACGCAGCAGAAGCTTACTACCGAGTTCGAGATGAAGACCTTGGGGATGATGCACTATTTGTTTTTGGCATGGAGGTGTGGTAGAGTGTAGAAGGAATCTTCCTTGGACAAGGGAAGTATGTAGTAGAGATCCTGAATAGGTTCGGGATGATGGATTGCAAGGCCATGGCCACACCTATGGCATCGAATCTGAAGATTCTATGTGATGCTTCATCTGAGCTGATTGATGTCTCTATGTATCGTCAGATGATTGGGTCATTGATGTACCTGACGAACACGAGACCAGACATTTGCTTTGTTGTGAACACATTGATCCAGTTCTTGACGGATCCGAGGAGTGTTCACCTGGTTGCTGTAAAGCATGTTCTGAGGTACCTGAAGGGTACAGTGGATTATGGGCTCAGGTATGAGGCAAATCAAAAGTTTAACCTGCAGGGTTATGTTGATTCAGATTGGGCTGGCAGTGCTGCAGATAGGAAGAGCACATCTGGGTGTTGCTTCAGTATGGGATCAGGTGTGATCTCTTGGTTTAGCAGGAAGCATTCATGCGTAGCACTGAGTACAGCTGAGGCAGAGTATGTTGCAGCCTACTCATCTATTTGTGAGGCAGTATGGCTACGAAAGCTACTGTCTGAGTTATTTGATCTCCCGTTGGAGGCTACTGGTATCTTCTGTGATAACCAGAGTTGTGTGAAGCTGTCCGAGAACCCAGTGTTTCATGACAGGTCGAAACACATAGAGATCAAATATCACTATATCAGGGATATGGTGCAGAGAGGAGCTGTGAAGCTTCTGTATGTTGCGACAGACGAGCAGATTGCAGATGTGCTGACGAAGCCACTAGCCAGAGTGAAGTTCGAGTACTTCAAAGAGAGGCTTGGCGTTCTTCAGATCGAGGACACTTCGAGGAAGAAGTGATGGACACATTTGCTGAAGCCATTCCAAGCATGTTGGAAGGAGGATCCTTCACATGGCTGTGGATGTAAGCGCTGGATAATGGGCATCAGGATGATGTTCTGGTTTCTGCTGGATATGATCAGTTGGATCATTTTTATGTATGTATGTACGCATCATGTTGGATGCTGGATATGATCAGTTGGATCATTTTTATGTATGTATGTACGCATCATGTTGGATGCTGGATATGATCAGTTGGATCATTTATGTATGTATGCATCATGTTGGATGCTGGATATGATCAGGTGGATCATTTATGTATGTATGTGCATCATGTTGGATGCTTGGACCATGTATCTATATATGTATCAGGTGGATACATTGTATGATCAGGTGGATCATGTATGGTGATATGTATCATGTATTAGGCAGATACTTGGTATGCATCAGGTGGATGCATTGATGATCAGGTGGATACATTGTATGATCAGGTTGATCATGTATGGTGATATGTATCATGTATCAGGTGGATACATTGTATGATCAGGAGGATCATGTATGATGATATGTATCAGGTAGATACTTGGTATGCATCAGGTGGATGCATTGATGATCAGGTGGATCATGCAGCAGGATGTTGCAGTGATGATCAGGATGATCATGGATGATGAGCTTCAGGATGTTGCTCCATATGACATGCAACAGGACGTTGCAGTGATGATGATTAGGATGATCATGGATGATGAGCTTCAGGATGTTGCTCCAGATGACATGCAGCAGGACGTTGCAGTGATGATGATCAGGACGATCATGAGCACATCAGGATGATGTATGGTGAGTATCAGGTTGATACTCTGTGGCCGTGGATCAGGTTGTGCAGATGAGCATGTCTAGGATATCCTATAGGTCGGAGTTGTGTACCCGTAACAGCCTGGGATGCTCTTTCGAGACATTGCTTTGGGAGGACATGTAATTTGTGCCCTGGGAGATTTCAGGTCGGAGTTGTGTACCCGTAACATCCTGAGATGCTCTTGCGAGGTTTTGTCCTATGGCATGTAATTTGGGCCCTGGGAGATTTCAGGTCGGAGTTGTGTACCTGTAACATCCTGAGATGCTCTTTCGAGGTTTTGCCATGACCACATGTAATTTGTGCCCTAAGAGATTTCAGGTCGGAGTTGTGTACCCGTAACATCCTGAGATGCTCTTGCTAGGTTTTGTGGTGGACCACATGTAATTTGTGCCCTGGGAGATTTCAGGTCGGAGTTGTGTACCCGTAACATCCTGAGATGCTCTTTCGAGGTTTTGTGGTGGGGTCACATGTAATAGCGCCCTGGGAGATCCTACAGGTCGGAGTTGTGTACCCGTAACATCCTGGGATGCTCTTTCGAGGTTTTGTGATGCACGTAATAAGTCCTAAGGATTCCATAGTATGGCCAGTGATGACGAAGACCTGCAGGTGGTGGGCCTACATCCAGTATGAAAAAGGACTGGCTCTGTAGAACTTCCTATGACGAGTAGATTCAGAGATTGATTGAGATAGCAGCAGTAGTGACGATGATGATGACTCGATGACGATTATCTAGTGACGATGATCCAGAGAAGATGACTTGTGCTAGAAGAACTGTGCTAAGAAATACCTTCCTAGTTAAGAGGGAGTGTTGATGTATATGTAACTTCGGAATGTATTTCACATATATGTATACTGTATTCCTATAGAGATGGTATTATTCCTCTATAAGGAAGTGTCGTCATTTATATTGTAAGTGTCATAACTTATACTTGATGGGTTATTAGACCACCTTATTTGGGGTCGGCCCTGTATAAGTCATGTGGGTCAAAGGGTTATTAGACCACCCTATTGGGGGTCGGCCATGTGGGTCAAAGGGTTATTAGACCACCCTATTGGGGGTCGGCCCACTCAGCATTATGTTATGTGGTTAAGTTCGAGCCTACATGAGTTAGGTAAAAAGGCAAGTCAAGTCAAGTATAAATAGAGTGCGGGAGGCACTCTATTTGCTCACTCACTTCTCACACATGCTCTCAAGGAGGAGAGGCGCACTTATGGAGGAGGAGGATCTGCTGCTAGGTTATGGCTATCTCTCTTGGTTGGTTGTATCATTTCTCTATCTATCTCTGAGGAAGTTATTGGGGTTTTTCACCTTTATGGTTTTCCCCAAGTAAATCTTTGTGTCTCTTGTGTGTTTGCATTATTGTCTCCATGATTGATATGCTGTAGATATGCTGTACATGTTGTTCTCTCAGTTAAGATCCTAGATCATATTGAAGTAAATTCTGAAAATTCAACATTTAACAAGAAGAAGGCTTTCCCTAAAACCTATGTACCACATTAACAAATCAACCTTTTTAAAGATCTACCCAGCTGCAATTGATTTTTAATGATATCTTTCTAACCATATTTGAAAATACAAAGACAAGTATTGACTGACTAGATTTCCAACAAAATATGTTCTTCATTGAAACACACTCTAAATGAACAATTTGTGATGACTAGAAGATGTTATCTTAATGGTTTGCCTCAAATACCAGAGGTATGGCCCTACGTCCAGAAAGTGTCTATAGTCTTGATAGGTCTACCTTTTAACCCAATAAGTTGCTTTTATCCCATCCATTAGATAAATATGCAAAGCTTGTCAATCCTTGTTAAAGATTTGCATCCTTGGAAAGAATATGGAAACCACTGTCCTGACTTGGTGATCAGATTGTGACAGTGTCATTCACACCAACTTATAGATAATGAGCGGGCTAGATCATGATGAGACCCCCCATCTTGCAACCATTTGTGTGGCTAAAAGCCAGTATCCTGGCTTGGTGACCAAATATTGATAAAGTCATTCCATAAGAAGGCATAATCATGAAAAGGTCGGCTTATAATAAGACCTCATTTTTCCCAACTCACTCCTAGAGATGTTAAAGAAAAGGATTGGGCTATGTTTAACGTTAATCTCATAAGAGATTACTTAATGGATGAGGAAGCCACTATACTCCTTAAGAGAGCGGGATGGCGTTAATAAGTTTTAGATGATAACAATGCAAGCCTCACTCATTTTCTCCTAAAGAAGGATCCAATTAAAACATAATTGCAGAATCTAGTTAAAATAACTTTGCATATTGATTTGTGATAATTAGAAAGATAATCAATGTAGCTAAGTTTATGTATTAAGGTAAAACTTGGAAAGTGTTCCACCACGGGAAAAGGGATAGTCTCTTCTTGAAAATCACCTTGTAAAGATTGCTTCACATATAAGACTTCAAAGGATGTAGGATTTGAATGACTAACTTTCCCCAGAGTATTATTAACTAAAGATCAACAATCCCCCATAAAAAGGTTTGATAGATAAAACATGATTCCAAAATAAAGAATTGTAGAATAATTGGAATCAAATTTTTCGATGATTAACATTTCAACCTTTCGCCCCAATGCAAATGATTATCAAACTAAGAAATCCAAGTCTAATCAAAAAATTTGAAAATGAAACAAAAGGTGATCTAATCAAAACATAATCAAAGCAAACAAGGCTTTACAATTATGACTAACATCTTATGTGGAAAAACATGAATTAAAGAGTTTTGAAGTCGAAAAGAATTTTCGTTTATTATATAGGGGTGATAAATAATAAATTGATTGTGTCAATTCATAAATTCTACATAATTATTTGAATTGATTACGATAGTATTTGTATAAGAACCCCTTAAATGTAATTACAAATTCTTTTACTTTAAATATTCGATTGATAATATTATGAACCACATGAGATATTAAGCCAATTGAAGCCCTGTTTACTTAGGAAACCAAATCAAGAGAAATGCAAAATAATTGTAAAATCAGGCCTTGAGAAATTGTCTTTTGCGAACAAAAGTGAGATTTGTTGTTGTGTTTGTAGAATCGAAGGAATTCTTTATTTGTGAATAGAGTAATTATATCAATTCATAAATTGTAAATGTATTGAATAAATTAATTGAATTGATTGTAATAAAACTCTTAAAATAAATATTCTCCTTTGGTTGAAGAATTATGATTAACATTGTTATTTGTCGCATAAAGTTGTTTAGGACAATGAGGCCTTTCTTGATTAAAGATTATGTACAGAAAGACATAAAATCAAATAATGCTAAACTAAATTGTGTGCGAATTGTGACAACAAAACATGTAAAAAACTCTTTTTTCAAGTGCATATCTAAGAAAAATCAAAATTCGCGTGTGATGGAGATATTCTAATTTTAATTACCTTGTCTCATGTCAAAATATTTTTCTCTTAAAACTTGGAAAGGAATTAATTCAAAACATTTCATGACAAGATCATTATAATTTTAAAAAAT
Organism: Larix kaempferi; assembly: GCA_027924585.1. Classification (NCBI taxonomy): domain Eukaryota; kingdom Viridiplantae; phylum Streptophyta; class Pinopsida; order Pinales; family Pinaceae; genus Larix; species Larix kaempferi. Next base: position 4,852,336 of record BSBM01000309.1, read on the forward strand.
GTAAATTAATCATGAATGACTTGAACCAATGAAATAGTAAGTGAGAGCATGAATAATAGAAAGTAAAAAAGGATAAAGATACTTCCCTGAATGTGTCTGCAGAAGCGTTGTTTCCAACTTTGACTTGGCTTGCGGTCGCAAATACTTTTATTGAAGAAAACCAAAACAGTAATCTAATTATTAAAGAAATGAAGAAGATTAATCTATTCTACACCTACTCCTACACTGTTCTGAAAAGTAAACAAAAACTAAGTATAATCGAACTTCCAATGAAGCCAATCAAGTAAATTTAAACTTGCAAGAAAAAAATAAAAATGCATCAGCAATAAAAATCTTAAAAATGGAGATCCAAAAATTGGAAAAACTAAACTAATCCCTTTATTTACAAAGAAACGAAAATGACATGGAAAATGGTTCAAAAATGATTGTTCCAACCATAAAGAAATTGGATCATAAAAAGTGGGTTGGAAATTATTAAGATCACGATTCAGAAGAATTCCATCAAAATTGAAAGTGGAGAATATGTCATTGTTCAATATATCATGGTTATTGCATTGAAGGAAAATATCAGAATTTGAATCTTGTGAATGATCAACTTCATCTTCTTGATATTCATTTGGATATTCATTCTTGTCAAGTGCATCAGATTTGTTCAATTTCAAATTATTCGATCGAAATAACTTTTCATTTCAAATTTGATCTATAGAAAAAGTATATTTGGAACAAATATTTTGAAATTCAATCTCAATTTCAGCTAACTCATCTTCTAAAGACTTATCATTTTTATTTTGTTCATAACAATCAGAATAAAAAGATGAAGATAAAGAATTTTCAGATTTCGTAAAATGAATAGAATCAACATGTTCTTCAAAATCTGAAGTGTAATTAGCATCTTCAAAACTTTCTATTCTAAGATCCATCGTTTGATTAAATGAAGAAGAATGAATATCACTTATAAAACAAGGACTTTTAAAATCATTAGAAATAGATGAAAAATCCTCTTCATAATTCTCGAAATATTAATTTTCATTGATAACTGAATGATTATGATCAAATTGAGAAAAATAAAAATCTTCAAAATACGTTCAAACAAATTGTTCATTCCATAGATTGGGAGTATTAGAATTAAGAGTTTCTTCAATAGTTTCAGATTGAGATTCCAAACAATGAGGTGAAAATGTGCAACATTCATCGTACTCACATTTATTTGAAAGAGAAGAATAACGATTAGAATTTGCAACTGATTTCCTTTTTGTCTCTAGGGAAGCTTGAAATTTGGATGCAAAAACTATTTGTTTCAAATAATGTAAAGTATTTTGAATATTTCTTTCATTTTTAATGGACATAACTTCATCGTACAAATCATCAATTTGTGTGTTTAATTGAACAAATTGTGAAGCATTTAATTCTTCTTCAACAGATTCAATATCATATGAAACAAAAGGATGAAAAAGATCTAAAGGATACCTTTTCAAGTCTTTTTCAAGTTCTTGAGCCTCTTTCCATGCTTTATGGAAGTTTGTTATCTCTTCACGCAAAATAAACATTACTATAGTCTTGGGAAGAGATCTAACATACCAACATAAACTGAGTTGAGCTGAAGGTCTATCTATTTCGTGTAAGTTGTAATACACTTGTCGAAAACGTATGTTAAAATCCCAAATTGATTCTCCATCATGCACCTGCATTTGAATCATATTTTGATGAATTTCAGTTATACCATAATCTCTAAAAACATTCTTAAATTCTAACCAGCTAGAAATTGAATTAAAAGGTAAAAAATAAAACCAAAGAGAAGCCTTACCATCTTTATATACAAATAAGGAAAATAGAGTTTTACCATAACGATGAAGTCCCGCTAAGAAAGACTTCTCAATCCAGTCAGCAACCCAATCATGGTATGTACAATGAAAATGACAGAAAGAGTTTGCAAAATTTATGCAATGAGAAAGAAAATCAACATTAGTATTATATGAAATGAAAATTCCTCTTGAACCATTACCTCCTTAGGAATGTTTTCTTGAGTAAGATCAACAAAATCATATCCATTTGATTCTAATTTATTATTATGAAAATCATCATAAATTGGTTGATTTAATTGGAAATTCTCAAAGAGATCAAATTTCTTTTGAATATTTGCTTGAGAAGAATTAAAGATATGAGATGTTAGAAGTATAGAACTAGTATCATTAACATCCTGATAAGAATATTCTTCATCAAGCAATTGATTGTAAGAATAAAATGTTTCTTCATTGAATGGTGCATCATACAAGGAAGAATTATGAAAATTATCATTAGAAATAGTGTTCCTTTCGAGCAAAGAAGAATGACAAGAGGACATAGATTGATGACAAAGATAAGAATCTTCTTGTTCTTCTTTATGTATTTCATAACTAACTTATACCTCTTTTAGACTTAACAATGGAGAATTATAATCTAAAATATATGATTGAATGCCATTGTTATCAAATAGATCATGATACATAGAAAAATATGAAGAGGAAATAAGTGCATGAAATTCATCTCTTTGTAGAATATTTTCAAATCGAGATTCCTTAAGAGGGTTTTTCTCTTCAAAAGAGATATGTATGAAAGGTTTCAAATCAGGATCTGCTTCTTCTTCCAATGTAGTATCATCATTTCGTGAAATATGTTCTCCTAAAGCATCACTTAGGTCATAAAATGGTAATTGAGAGAACATATCACAAATTTCAGGACAATTAGTTGATTCAATATCTATCAAAGGATTAACAAAACAATTATTATCAAAATCTTGAATCTCTTTAATTATGATATAAGAAGATTGTTTGATGTTATGATTAGAACTATTCTCTTGTACTTTAGAAGAACCTTCTATAGAAAAATGATCTCCTTCATGTGTTGATGTATATGTAACTTCGAAATGTATTTCATATGTGTATTTTATATATATTTATTGTACCCTTATAAGAGATGTGTCATTCCTCTATAAGGAAGTGTTGTCATGTGGATTGACAAGTGTTGCAAGTGTGTGTACTCGCCGATGGGTTATTAGACCACCATGTGTGGGGTCGGCCTTGAAATATATATTATAATGTGGATGTACCTAGCTAGACAAGTCGGCCCCATAAGGTCATTGGACAAATAGGTTAGTATAAATAGATATCAGGTGATCTCTATTTAGATCATTCGGAAAAGTACATCTCTCTCACTCAGAAAGTGGTGCACTAGTGACGAGGAGGATCATCTGCTACTAGGAGACTATATCAGTGTATTTTGGTTGTACTTTCGTTGAGCCATTGCTCTCTCTATCTCTGGAGGAAGTTGTGGGGTTTTTCACCTTAGGGTTTTCCCCACAGAAACTCTATGTCTCTTGTCTCTCATGCTTTTGATTCTTGTGATGCTTGTGATGCTTATTGTGATTGTTATGCATTGATATACTGTACATGTTATTCTCTCAGTGAAGATCCTATAGTATTGTGAATTAATGCTCAAAATTTAACATGGTATCAGAGCTAACCTGAGAAGAAGACATTTTGCAGTGACGAAAACTTGAGTTTCTTGTTTATTGGGTTTCTCTCCACAGATTTTGGAAAAGAAGTATAGTAGATTGACTTTACTCATCAAGGCGCATCTATCTGTCCAATCAGAATTCAATTCCGAACATTTTCATATTTGGCCCTAAAAATTAGGGTTTTCACAAAAATAGGAATTTCTGAAATCTAAAGACATAGTTGGAAGATTCTTGCAAAAATCGAAGTTTAGAGCTTTGGATCGAGAATTTTCGCTGGGTAGATCTTCGGGAAATGCAAACCCTAATTTGGGGCTCTCCCTAATGAACCCGAGAGGACAAAAGGACAAATATGAAGGGTAAAGCTTTGCTGATCTCAAATTCTGAATGCACCAAGCTGATCAGCTCATCAAGGTGCATCTCTCTATCCTTTCAGAAATTTGAAATTCACATTTTGAATTTTTAAGTTTTTTTCGACAAACCCTAATCCAGGACCAGATCCAGTTTTCAACATTTCAAGTCGTAAGACCTAAATATTTTCTATTTCCATTTGAAGTACTCTTTAAGATGTCTCACCACACCAAGCTTGAGGATAAGCTTGAAGGGGATGATAACTTCCGAGCTTGGAAGTATAGGATTGGGTTAATCCTCGAAGAGAATGAGTTGGACTCATATATAAAAGAAGACATCCCTATCCCAGAGGATGAAGAGGCTAAAGTATTGCATAAGAAGAACTTGGTCAAGGAAAAGAGAATCATTGTTGATTATATCAAAGACCATCTCATACCCCATGTGTCTTCTCTAAAGACACCCAAAGAGATGTTTGACTCTTTGACCAAGATATTTGAAGAGAAGAACATAAATCGGAAGATGACCCTGCGGAACCAATTGAAAGGGGTAAAGTTTCAGAATAGAGAAACCATTCAATCTTATTTTTCAAGAGTCTCCCAGATCAAGGAACAACTAGAAGCAGTGGATGAAATGGTATAGAATGGTGAAGTTGTCATGACCACTCTGAATGGCTTGCCTAGGTCATGGGACTCCTTCATCCAAGGAATATGTGCAAGAAAGAAGTTGATTTCTTTCAGTAGACTACGGGAAGAATGCTCACAAGAAGAAGCAAGGCTTCTGGCATGAGAAGACAAGATGGGGAATGGAGATCAAGCTCTCACAGCTCACACCAAGAAAGGGAAGTCCAAGAGAGAGCTATCTCACTCCAAGAATTCTTCACATCACTTCAAAGAAAGAAGAATATGCTTCACCCGTAATGAGAAAGGACATATTGCCATAAATTGTCCCAAGAACAAGAAGGACAACAACAACTCCAACAAGAAGAAGAAGGGCAGCAAAAGAAGGTTTCATGCTCATGCTACCAAGGATGATGAACCACCCAAGAAGAAGGCTAGGGCAGAAAGTGATGATAACTCATCAAGTGAAGAAGAGTATGTTCAAATCTCTACTCTCACAGGTACCATCTCCCATGGTTGTAATGATTGGTTGATTGATAATGGGGCTTCCAAACACATGACTGGGTTTAAGGAATCTTTTGTGAATCTATCTAAACATGAATCACCCCATAAGGTGAAACTTGGGGATGATTATCAATACCCAATCAAAGGAACTGGTGAAGCCTCCTACAACCTAGATTCTTGAAAATATTTGAAGATGAAAGAAGTTCTTTATGTACCTAGGCTCGAGAAGAACTTACTCTCCATCTCTGCATTGGATGCATAAGGAATGAGGGTTGCATTTGTGGATGGCCAAGTCCTAATGTGGCCAAAGGGAAGGAACATAGATGATGCAGTAGTGATTGGAGAGCAAGAGGGAGGTTTGTATAAATTGAAGGGACAACCTGAACATGCCATGGTACATGAATCCATAGAGACAAGTAAACTTTGGCATAGAAGACTTGCTCATATGCACTATAGAGCACTTCCAATTGCAAGCAAGGTTGTAGAGGGTCTTCCTGAAATTAAGACAAAAGATGAAGGTGTTTGCAAAGCATGTGCAAAAGGTAAGAACATTAAGAAGGCTTTCCCAAGCAGTGAAAGCAAGGCAAAAGACATCCTGGAAATCATCCACTCAAATGTATGTGGTCCTATGTCATCCAGTTCTCTAAGTGGGTATGTTTACTATGTCTCATTTATTGATGACTTCTCCAAGAAGACTTGGGTATACTTCTTTAAGAACAAAGATGAGGTGCTTGATAAGTTTAAGGAATTCAAAACTCAAATTGACAAAAAGATCAAAACATTCACATCCGACAATGGTGGAGAATTCACCTCAGGTGACTTCAAGAAGCTTTGTAGTGATTCAGGGATTTAGAGGGAGTTGACTGCTCGTTATAATCCTCAATAGAATGGAGTTGCAGAAAGGAAGAACAGAACTATCATGGAAGCAACAAGAGCATTGCTCCATGACTAGGATCTACCTATGCATCTATGGGGAGAAGCAGCTAGAACAACTGTATATGTGCATAACAGAACACCCCACAAGATATTGGACAACAAGACACCAGAAGAGGTCATTTTTGGTAAGAAACTTGAAGTCAGCCATCTCAGAATATTTGGTTGTCCAGTATTCACTCATGTCCCAAAGGAAAAGAGGACCAAACTAGACCCTTCAGGAAAGAAGGGTATCTTTGTGGGTTATAGTGAAAGCTTGAAGTCTTACAGAATATACTTTCCATGGTTCAAGAAGATTGATGTCAGCAGGGATGTGATATTTGATGTGAACTTAGCATTCATCAAATCAAGGAAAGCACCGATCGAAGTTTATGAAGAACCTAAGGAAACTGGATTTCAAGACACTACCATGACTGAAGCAGTTCCAAAATTTGTTTGTGAGTTTGAAGATCCGCAAGAATCTGCAGATCCACCCCATGAGGATAACTCTCACGAGAGGAAACCTGCATGGGCTAGAGAGCTCATGCAAGATGTAGAAAGATTTGGCATTCCAGAAGAGGAACACAGAGCAAAGAAGAGAACCAGATCACATACCAGCTATGTTGCTTTACTCTGTGCAATTATGAACAAAGAGCCTTCGCGTTATGAAGAAGCAGCAGAAAAGAAAGAATGGAAGGATGCCACGGTTGAGGAATATCAATCAATAATGAAGAATGATGTTTGGGATGTTGTCCCAAGACCTAAAGAGAAGTATGTTGTGACTTCAAAATGGATTTCAAAATCAAGCATGCTGCAGATGGCAGTGTGGAGAAATACAAGGCAAGATTCATAGCTCATGGCTTCTCTCCGAAAGAGGGAATAGATTATGAAGAAACGTTTGCACCTGTAGCCAGGTATACTTCCATCAAAACAGTACTTGCTCTGGCCGCAGCGATGAAATGGAAAATACACCAGATGGATGTCAAGACTGCTTTCTTGAATGGTGTAGTTGAAGAGGAAGTATATGTGGAGCAGCCACTCAGCTTTGAGATACATGATAGGGAGTCATACGTGTGCAGATTGAAGAAATCCTTGTATGGCTTGAAGCAAGCTCCGAGAACATTGTATGGTAGGATGGACAGTTTCCTATCTAGTTTGGGCTTTACCAAGAGTAAAGCAGATTCCAACCTTTACTACAAGGTTGAGGAAGGGAATCCTGTGATTCTCCTCTTGTATGTGGATGACTTATTTGTAACAGGAGATGACAAACTGATTACAAATACTAAGAGGAAGCTTGCTGCTGAGTTCGATATGAAATATTTGGGAATGATGCATTATTTCCTAGGTATGGAGGTGTGGCAGAATGTAGGTGGGATCTTCCTTGGTCAAGGGAAGTACACAGTAGATATCCTGAAGATATTCTGGATGATGGATTGCAAGGCCATGGCCACACCTATGGCATCGAATCTGAACCTTCTATGCGATGCTTCATCTGAGACAGTTGATGTCTCTATGTATCGTCAGATGATTGGGTCCTTGATGTACCTGATGAACACAAGACCGGACATTTGCTTTGCTGTGAACACATTGAGCCAATTCCTAACGGATCCGAGGAGTGTTCACCTGGTTGCTGTAAAGCATGTTCTGAGGTACCTGAAGGGTACAGTGGATTATGGGCTCAAGTATGAAGTGAATCAAAAGTTTAACCTGCAGGGTTATGTTGATTTAGATTGGGATGGCAGTGCTGCAGATAGGAAGAGAACATCTGGGTGTTGCTTCAGTATGGGATCAGGTGTGATCTCTTGGTTTAGCAAGAAGCAGTCCTGCGTAGCACTGAGTACAGCTGAGGCAGAGTATGTTGCAGCCTATTTAGCTAGTTGTGAGGCAGTATGACTACAAAAGCTACTGTCTGAGTTATTTGATCTCCCGTTGGATGCTACTGGTATCTTCTGTGATAACTAGAGTTGTGTGAAGCTGTCCGAGAATCCATTTTTTCATGACAGGTCGAAAGACATAGAGATCCAATATCACTATATCAGGTATATGGTGCAGAGAGGAGCTATAAAGCTCTTGTATGTTGCAACGGATGAGCAAATTGCAGATGTGCTGACGAAGCCACTAGCCAGGGTGAAGTTCGAGTACTTCAGAGAGAGGCTTGGTGTTCTTCAGATTGATGACACTTTGAGGAAGAAGTGATGGACACATTTGTTGAAGCCATTCCAAGCATTTTGGAAGGAGGATCCTTCACATGGCTGTGGATGTAAGGGCTGGATGATGAGCATCAGGATGATGTTCTAGTTTCTGCTTTGTATGATCAGTTCGGTCATTTATATGTATATGTATGTACGCATCATGTTGGATGCTGGATATGATCTGTTGGATCATTTGTATGTATTTGTATATGTATCAGGTGGATACATTGTATGATCAGGTAGATCATGTATGTTGATGGATACATTGTGTGGATCATGTATCTATGTATCATATGGATACACTTTGTATGATGATATGTATCAGGTAGATACTTGGTGTGCATTAGATGGATGCATTATCAAGGTGATCGTGGATGACGAGCTTCTCCAGATGACATGTAGCAGGATGTTGTAGTGATGATGATCAGGATGATCATGTGTACATCAGGATGATGTATGATGAGTATCAGATGATACTTTGTGGCCGTGGATCAAGTTGTGTAGATGAGCATGTCCGAGAGGTCCTATAGGTCAGAGTTGCGTGCCCATAACAGCCTGGGATGCTCTCTCGAGACATTGCTCTAGTAGGACATGTAATTTGTGCCCTGTGAGATCTTTAGGTCGGAGTTGTGTACCCGTAACATCCTGAGATGCTCTTGCAAGGTTTTGTCCTATGGCATGTAATTTTCTCCTAGGAGATTTGGATAGGATGAAAAAGGACTCAGATGCTTCAACCAGGTTTTTCCATGACCACATGTAATTTGCTCCTGGGAGATCTGGACAGGATGAAAAAGGCCTCAGATGCTTCAGCCAGGTTTTGTGGTGGACCACATGTAATGTACTCCTGGGAGATCCGACAGGTAGAGCTGTGTGCTTGTAACATCCTAGGATGCTTCAGCAAGGTTTTTTGGTGAGATCACATGTAATGTGCTCCTGGGAGATCCGATAGGTAGAGTCGTGTGCTCGCAACAACCTGGGATGCTTCAGCCAGGTTTTGTGATGGGTCACATGTAATGTGCTCCTGGAGATCCTACAGGTAGAGCTGTGTGCTCATAATAGCTTGGGATGCTGTAGCTAGGTTTTGTGACGCACGTAATAAGTCCTGAGAATTCCATAGTATGGCCAGTGATGATGAAGACCTACAGGTGGTGGGCCGACATCCAATATGAAAAAGGACTGGCTCTGTAAAACTTCCTATGACGAGTAGAATCAGAGATTGGTTGAGATAGCAGCAGCAGTGACGATGATGATGATGATGCGTCAATGACGATGATCCCGAGAAGAAGACTTGTCTAGTAGATTTGTGTCTAGAAATACCTTCCTAGTTAAGAGGGAGTGTTGATGTATATGTAACTTCGGAATGTATTTCATCTGTGTATTTTATATATATTTATTGTACCCTTATAAGAGATGTGTCATTCCTCTATAAAGAAGTGTCGTCATGTGGATTGACAAGTGTCACAAGTGTGTGTACTTGCCGATGGGTTATTAGACCACCATGTGTGGGGTCGGCCTTGAAATATATATTATAATGTGTATGTACCTAGCTAGACAAGTCGGCCCCATAAGGTCACTGGGAAAACAGGTTAGTATAAATAGAGATCAAGTGATCTCTATTTAGATCATTTGGAAAAGTACATCTCTCTCACTCAGAAAGTGGCGCACTAGTGAGGAGGAGGATCATCTGCTACTAGGAGACTATCTCAGTGTATTTTGGTTGTACTTTGGTCTAGCCATTGCTTTCTCTATCTCTGAGGAAGTTGTGGGGTTTTTCACCTTAGGGTTTTTCCCCATGAAAACTTTGTGTCTCTTGTCTTTCATGCTTTTGATTCTTGTGATGCTTGTCATGCTTACTGTGATTGTTATGCATTGATATACTGTACATGTTATTCTCTCAGTGAAGATCCGAGAGTATTGTGAATTAATGCTCAAAATTTAACATCATGATTAGTTACACATTGAATTTCATGTGACATAGACATTGGCATATCCACATTTAATTCATCTGAATCATCTTAATGATTATGATCCATATCTAAGAAAGAGAAGGAATTCATTTCTACAATTTTTAAATCTAAGGATTCTTCATGCAAATCTAAACCAAGGGGTGGATGATTATCGATGTATAATTCATATTTATCACCTACTAATTGATTAGATTCATGCGAACTAGAAATAATATGTCGAAACCATTGAAGTATCAAAGGACGATCTATTAAAGGGAATCTACAGTAGAGATTACAATTTCTAATTGCAAAATATTCTAATGATTCATCCTCTTTTGAAGTGGGTTTTTTCCATTCATTGCATAATCTAACAAAGTCGTAATGTCCAAAAGAAAGTATAAAAAGATCTGCAAAATGTTCAAAAGAATGGACAGACGTAAAAGGTAAGGTTACACACCACTCTTTGACTCATCCTTCGAATGTGAAGGATAACAATCTGCACAAAACATCTTGATCCAAAATTTTGTTAAGAAGACAATTATGAATAAATTGAATAATATGTTCTTGTGCTAATATTTCTCCTTCACCATCGAATTTTACTTCTATCAATTGCTTCAGCAAATCTGTTTGAAAATGAAAACTAATTTGTCTAGAAAAACAACTAAATACATATTCATGAGCAGAAAATGAACTATATACAGATTTTTGGGCTGGAGCCATTTTAAGATAATCTGATTAAAATAAATCAAATGACCTTATGTCGGATGGCCTTCCTTCTAGTGCCATTTGTTGATTCCTCGGCTATGCAGGTGTTGGAATGGGGTCCAAGGCAAACAACAAGGGATGAAAACCCAGCCAAAGGCTTTAGATAATTCTACACAAGAATTACCCTATCCTCAAGTTGTTTGGTGTGGTTAACACCCACAGATATTTGGCCTCCGCTAGCACTCTATGAGTTGGTGGTTTTGCTCCTTAAAAAGGAGGCTTTGAATTAATTGTGAAATTAATCCTAAATGTAATTTGAATGCAATCTAGAATTAATATGCAATCTAAAATTAATAGTTCTGCAACTATGAGAATAAATTCTATAATTACAGAAATAGAGATTCAAACCAAAAGATTAAAATAAAATGGCTAAATAAAATGTTAATTACTAATCTATCCTAGGAGCCAAGTATTTTAAAATGAAGGAAATGATTAAATGTTCAAAAGGAATAATTGGATTATCAATGATTTTAAAAGAAATTTTAAAATTATTGACATCTTTAGCATATTAATTCTAACATGAGAAGTAAGAAATTATCTTCACTATGCTTAAAATTATTTGAACATATAATCATTTATGCAATGCTTTAATATAATCAGATTAATACATAAACTACAGAAATGCAGAAAGTTTCTTTAATATGATTATGATCTGATTTGTGCACAAAAAAGAGAAATATGATTGAATGCACATGAACAAATGAAAAATATAATTGCAGAAAAGAAATTGTATTACCATCTCAGCTTGATAAAAATACAAAACTTCAACTTGATAATCAGAGTAGCCACTTCAAGTAGAGCCTACGATCTCTAATCTCTTAAACACAAGAAATTGCTATCAAGAGAATGATAGCAGAGAAAGAAGAAATTCAATTCTCTATCATACAAAGATCATCTACTCCCTCTGGTAGCAGCGTTCCTCCTTATTCCCTGTCAACAAAACATTGCAAAAAGAATACAAATATAGGAAGAATGAAAATCCTTCCATTCTTTTGAGACCTCTACCTCCCCCTTGCTCTGAATGCTGAGGTTGAATTTATAGTAATGGAGAGCACTGGGAAGGATAACATCAAATCCCCAGATGCCTGGTTTGTTCACTGTATGCAAAAATGGCTGAAATAAATTTATGAGAGTTCACCCCTGTTCGGCAATGTTTTCCTTCCAAATGGTTGACAGATTTACAAAATTTTCCTCAATTGGGGGTAAATCATCCCATTTGGGAAGTGGGTTTTCAACCGTGTGAGCTAATTCCTCTCGCAATCCTCCGTGCCAAAACATGTCTTTTACAGATTCCATTTTTTTAAATTCATCTGCATGGCAAATTAGGGTTTAGTGAAATACTATGCATTTAACATTGTAAATAACATGATATATTAAAGTCAAATATATAAATAAGATTATTAATATTGTTCTTCAAAAAGTATATCGAATATAATTTAAACAATAATAATGATCTTACAAATAAGCAAAGCTAATTATTTTTTGTAAAACATAATAATTAACTCTTTCCATGGTTTGAAAGTATGCTTCTCTTATTCAGGATTTAATTAAATTATACATAACAAGGCCTTGAAAAATCTTCGTCATAAAATTATAGATTTTCCCAAGAGGACAATTTTTTATCAAATAATCAAGGCTTAGTAAAATTCAATAGTCCTTTGAAAATTGAGAACTAAATGCATGGTTCCATTATTTGATATACACCATTATAAGTCATAAATAAAAATGATTTTTAAAAATAAGTGTTCCATCACAGAATTATAATCCATCAAGATGTTATTTTAATCTTATTGATTTAATGAAGTTCAAGTTTGTTGCCAAGATTACCGAAACATGATATGATTTTAATTAGGCAAAGCTGAAGCATGTAAATAACTCAAACAAGTATAATCAATCATTACACACAATAGTCGAAATCAAATGAGAAGATCTTTGAAATCTCCAAAAATCAATAAAATGAATCAACTTATGTAGTAAAGATCAAATCTAGGTGGGAACTGTGAAAGATAACATGTTAAGATAACCACCAAGATTATGGAACCAACTGAAATGATAAAAACCAACTCAGACTAGAGATCATTAAGAATGGAAACAATCCAAATAATACCAGAGAAAAAGGAAATCTAAATATTTATTCAAATCATGCAACATAACCTCATTCGTAGGATTAAGACAAATCGATGGTTGGGATTGAATCTTGCAACAGCAGGGTCAAGTTACGAGGGTTCATTGGCAAGATTTATTATGACTCCTGAAAGCCGCAACCCAAAACTTGTGGGTTGCGGGTTTCAGAATTGCGAACTATCAAAACAATCGTAAATTTGAGTTTTCGAAAGTCGCAACCCGAAACTTGCGGGTTGTGGGTTTCGAAAATGGAAACAAACGTAAAAATGAAAAGGCTTTCCCGAATCCTGAAACGCGACATTTCATCTTTCAGGTTTCGGGAACACACAACGCGACTATAATTACAATGAATTCCTGAAAGCCGAAAGCCGCACTTACGGGTTTCGGGTTTCGGGTTGGAAATTAGCGAACATTAATATGAAAGGAAAACCCACAACCTGCACCTATCGAGTTTTGGGTTTCGGGTTGACCACAATCAAAAGACTGAAAAGCAAATTCCCACAATCCGCACTCATCGGGTTTCGGGTTTCCAAAGTGTCGGGTTTCGGGTTGATGAAAGAAAATGACAAAAATACTCAAAACTTGAGGGCTCCTGCAAACCAAAAACACTTAGAAATTTTCAGATCAAAAAGGAAAACACACAGAACAAAAGTGTGGGTTAAAAAAAAAAAAAATCTCATATTTACAAGAAAACTCACCCAACTACCTTTGTGTTTTTTCAAAAAATGGGCTCCCATGCTTCATCTATGCATGGGATCTGTTGTGGCCACAACACGGCCTTGCTGCCATGGTGTGTTGCTGTGTGCCAAACGTGCCTAGCGCCGACGCCGATCCAGGCCAACTAATCATGACACCTGTCAAAAATACCTGTCATCTAAAAAAAATCCCATCTGATGACGATTCAGAAGGATTACTGATTTGATAGGGTCGCAATCCTGCCGCTATCGCAGTCCAAACTCCAAACTGCGAGACAACCCTTCTTTGTGCACATTCTCTTTCGACTTGTGCGGCATCTGCCACCTCGTATCTTCTACATTTTTTTTTTAGGCTGTTGGTCCTCATGCACTCTACGTCGGATCATGGTGATAGGGCTTCAACCTACTCCCATTGACTAATTTAGGTAGCAGTACCCCATCCAAGCTCTATAACTATGCTGCGCCTCTGTTGGTGATAAAATTGATAACATATGGTCCCAACCAGCGCATTTGCAACTTGCTAGGGTGTTTCACAAATTTACTATCATACAACAGAACTATATCCCCATACAGGAGGTGTTTCGGCTTGACATGGCGGTCGTGCCATGCCTTCTGGAAATCCTTTTCTACCTTAAACCCTACGATGAATCGATATTGGTCAAGATGTATTAGTCGTCTCAAGCATTCTTGCAGTGCACTATCGTCGCTCATCCCTATTGCTGCAGCGATCCTTAAGCTCGCTTACTTCTGATGAAACCCTACGATGAATCGATCTTCGTCAAGCTATATTAGTTGTGTCAAGTGTTCTTCCAACGCGCCATCGTTGCTCATCCCTGTTGCTGTAGCAATGCGCAAGCTCGGTACTATGTATTCCATTGACATTACTGCTTCTTGGCCGTAAACGATTTTAAATGGAGTCTAGCACATCAATCGCTTGCATGTGGTGCGATATGCCCAAAGGACCGCTGGAATTTTTATGTCCCAGCCGTCGTGGTTCACATTGCATACCTTCCTGAGAGCATGCTCCAATATCTTATTGAACACCTCAACTGTCCCATTTTCCTAAGGGTGGTAAGGCGTACTCTTCTTGTGCTAGATCTGAAACTCTTTTATCATCACAGCGATTGTTTGGTTAACAAAGTGCACCCCATGGTCACTTAACAACAATTTTGGGCACCCAAACCCGGTGACCACATTGTCAAATAGGAATCTTTCTCTAGTCGCAGCAAAATAGTCTTTTACCAATGTAGCTTCCTCCCAGCACGTCAGGTAATCGATCACTATGATGTTGTAACACGACCCTGTTCTCTTCCCTGGTGGGTTGATGGGTCCCACAAAATCAATGGACCATTTGTCGAAGGCCTATAGTGTTACCTGTGCTACTAGTGGCATTTCGCCACGACGTGAGGGATTACCAGTGCGTTGGCATACGTCACAGCTCTTGGCATAATCTACGACATCTCCATGCAACATTTTCCACCATAGTCCTGCTCGAAGGATCTTCCTTGCAATTGCTTGTCCACCGTAATGTCCCCCGGTAATTCCATCATGCGCTTTCGATGGAATTTTTTCTTGTTCATGCAGAAGGACGCATCATTGCAAAATCTCATCTGGGCCCATTTTATATAACTCTCCTGCAATTAGCTGAAAGTCTACAGCTTAGACAACTAGTTGCTTCTTCTCGCTGGTAGTAAGCTCAGCCAGTGCCTCCTCTGTCACCAAAAATTGAATGATTTGTTCGTAATGGTTATTGACCATGCCAATCCTAACAAACTGAGCATCCAACAATCCTTCATCGATGCTCCTTGGTTCCTCTCCTAATTCTATCTGTGAGAGGTGATTGGGTCCTGCGTTCAATCATCCTAGCTTTACGATAATCTCAAAATCAAACTCCTGAAAGAGTAATAGCCAGTGGCAGATCGTCCCCCCCAACACAGGCTTGTTCACCAAGTATTTCAGCGCGGAATGATCCGTGAACATCTTGAAGTGGCCCCCTAAGAGGTAATGCCAAAATTTCTGCATAGAATAGACCATTTCCAACCCTTCCCGCTCGGTATTCATATAGTTCCTCTCCATAGTAGATAATTTTCTACTTGGGACAATATAATGCCAAGTGCGACTGATGACGCATCAACATGTACGTGGAACTCTTTCGTCCAATCCGTAAATGTGAGGATTGGGGCTGCGACCATTTTCTCTTTGAATATGTCCAAGATTTTCTGGCATTTTGCAGTCCATTCAAACTTAGAATCCTTCCTTAGTAACTTTTCCATAGGTGCTATGATAGTTGCATATCCTCGAATGAATTTCCTGTAGTAACCTGTGTGTCCTAATGTCGCTCGTAGTTGTTTGGCCATCGTTGGTGGTGGGAGGTTGAAAATGATGGAAATCTTCACCGGATCTACCAACATGCCTTCTTGGCCAACAATGTGTCCTAAGAGTAATGCCGAACGAAGCACAAAAAATACACTTCTTTAGGTTCAGAGAAATTTGGTGCTGTCAACAGCATTCTAGCATAAGTCTTAAGTTCGCGACATGATCTTTAATTAACCCATATATCGTCCAATCATCCATGTAGACAACGAGGAACTTATGAATATAATCTTTGAATGTCGCTACCACTATTCTGGAAAAGATTGCAGGAGCATTCTTTAATCCAAATGGCATCACTGTGTACTGGAAGCATCCCCACTCTGTGATGAACGTAGTCTTGTGTTGATCTTATTTTGCGATCTTGATTTGGTGGTAGCTTGAACATCCGTCCGTAAAGGTGTATATTTCCTTACCTCCTACTCCTTTGAGCAATTCATCCATGAATGAGGTTGGGAATGGGTCATGTAGGAAGGCATCATTCAGTTTCCTTAGGTCGATGCATATTCGTACTTCTCCGATTTTCTTGTCCTGGACAACCATTCGACTAATCTATTCTAATTCATCTACTAGTTCTATAATGCCTACTTCCAATATTCTTTCAATTTCAGCTTGCACTCATTCCTTGTATCTTGGGTTCAATCGATATGGCCAATGTTTAACCGGTTTCGCATCAGGTTTCAGGGGAATCCTCATTTCCCCTAAGTCTCTAGAAATTCCCTTCATCTCTGAGAATTTCGTTGAAAACAAATCATGAAACTCATGTAGCAGGTTAGTCATTTTCACGATGGTCGACTCGTCCCAGTAGTCACTAATGCTTGCGAACTTGGGGTTTTCCTCTGACCCAATGTTCACCTTCTTGATATTAAATGGCTACTGAAATTTATCTGACAGTATATCTAGTGCCACAACGCTTTGACTAGCCTCCGATTCTAGTACATGTGTAGCCCTGGGGTCATCATCATATTCGGGTTCTCTAGTGACGTTCTAACACTCCATCAACATTTATGGTGTCGCAGTCCGTTGGAGTGCCATTGGTTGTCCGGTTGGTACTGCTTCAAATATTTTTCTGCGGATCGCCTGTAGCATGGTGTGGATTAAGGGATTTATGTCTGCGAATGAAAACATTTGGCTAAAGCCAATCATAAGCTGCTTCCAAGATGTTGTCCCACGTCACAGTTTTGCTGCGACATACCAGCTCCACAGTACCTCATCCAATGTGTGTACAAATTCATGTACCCACTCTTGTCATGCTCATGATCCCCATCAATGCTGACAGGCATTTAGATGTGCCTTCAGGTCTCCCTTTCCATCATATCGCATATGGTCATCCTTCACGGCTTCTCCAAACCAAACCTCCATGCAACGTTGACATAGTGGCCAAGATGTGATGTTTGATTTATGTGTTTCCCACCATCGCGCAGGAGTAGCCTTCAGGGCTTCCTCCAAGGCTAGAAGACGCTGTGGCTCTGTCACCTTCTCCTCAAATTCTATGAGAAATGTTTCCAAGTTGGGAAATGCTTCATAGATAGGTAACGCATACTCCTCTGATGCTACCATTTGCAGGGACTGTGTTATTCGTGCGCATCTTCGAAAGGATATTTGATGCAACTAGTTCTACGAATTCTCAAGGGCCTCGTCTGAATCAGAGGATGTCGAACTGTCACTGCGCTATCCTAGTTCTCCATTCATGGTAGGGTTGACATAATCCTCATAAATGTTGTACAAATTATCCCATCCTTCAGTAAATGCGTCTCTAGCTGGCTCCGTATAGTGCATCCCTTCCACAGGATCCAGCACTGCGATGACCCTCATTTCCTGATTCTCGAATGACATTATCCTTTTCTTAAAGTTGATGATTGCTTGATTCTCCATATCCCATCCTATCCCCAGCAGTACCAAATAGGGACTGGTGTTATCCACAATCTCAATGACATCAATATCCGCATATGTTTTGAGCCCTTCGATTTCAACCAAAAGTTGACATACCTGACCGAGCAGGGTGACCTTGCTCTAGTTCGCCAGTCACAACTGTACTGGTGACCAGGTCATCCACGACTTTCCCATTGTCTCCCACGTCTGCTTAGTCAAGATATTCACGTCCGAACCTAAATCCAGAATGATGGAATTGACATCAATGTCTCCGATCTGTGCTCACATCCACATCTCCCTGCCTGTATTTCTTTTGTGTATCCGATTTACTCTCTGTTCCAATTGTGCAACTCCTCGTCGTTGTAGTAGACTAGCTATTTCTTCCAATACATCCGGGTCTTTTTTCAAATCCAGGCAACTCCCCAAGAAGGATTTTAGGGTGTTTTCCTTCCTTCACACTTCATTGGGTTGAACGTCGGTGGCATGTCATAGATTTCTTCCTCAAGAGATACCTGTCTCCTATTTCTCATTGCAACCTGTACCTTCGAAAAGGTGTCATTTTCGGCTTCCACACCAACATTGGCCTGCTTCTGTCGTGTTTGTGTTGGCTTGATATTGGTGTGTGGCTTTTCATCCCCAGGCACCGTGTTAAATTTTTAGAATTTACTTAAATCTGATCTAGGATCTTAACTGAGAGAACAACATGTACAGCATATCTACAGAATATCAATCATGGACACAATAATGCAAGCACACAAGAGACACATATTTTACTTGGGGAAAACCATAAAGGTGAAAAACCATAAAGGTGAAAAACCCCAATAACTTCCTCAGAGATAGATAGAGCAATGATACAACCAGAATACAAGAGATAGTCTTCTCCTAGCAGCAGAGCCTCCTCCTCCACAATTGCGCCACTCTCCCAAGTGTGAGTGAGAGAATAGAATGTGTAAAATGAGAGAGACACACTCTCTATTTATACACTAACTTGACTTGACCTTTACTCAACTAGGTTGGCCTCAACTTAACCACTTAACATAATGTTGACTGGGCCGACCCCCACTAGGTTGGTATAATAACCCTTTGACCCACATGGCCGACCCCCACTAGGGTGGTGTAATAACCCTTCAACCCACATGACTTATACAGGGTCGACCCCAACAAGGTGGTCTAATAACCCATCAAGTATAAGTTACGACACTTACAATATAAATGACGACACTTCCGTATAGAGGAATAATAACATCTCTATAGGAATACAATATACATATATGTGAAATACATTCCGAAGTTACATATACATCAACACACTGTTCCTCCTTGTGTCACTATTCCAACCGTAGCGTGGTTGCCTCTGGCTTCTGTTAAAATCATCTGTACAATAGGCGGCACATTCGAATTGTTTGAGTTCTAGTTCTACTTCATTTTCCATTTTGCAATGAGTTGAGGGTAGTCTTCTATACTATGATATATGGCACTACAATTTGTACACTGCAGTGTAGGGTCTAGGAAATCTCGTTGCTAGTGCACCTGTTGTCCACAATTGTAACAGACGACTGCTCCTCTTCCCCATCCGACAGCTCCTCCACATCCTATACCTGCACCTCGGCCCCCAAGGAGTCCTCCCCTAAAGCCCCTTCGTGGTGGTCCATATTGTTGATACTGTTGTTGCCTATACTGCAGTTGTTGATACGGTCGCTGCCCATACTACGGCGAGGCATACGTTAGTGGTGGATACTACAGGTGCCAATACTACGGCTTCCCATATTTCCCTTGGTCATATTGTTGTGGTTGATTATTCTGTGATTGGTGCGGCACCATTGGCGGCTCTTCTCCCTTCATAAAATACGTGTCACCTATTCGATCTTACAACAGGTCATAGGCCCTATAGTCCTTCTGATCATGACCAACTAATCGAAAAAACTTGCAGTATAATTTTGTTGGCTTCGATACCATCTTTTGCAGATATACGCACTCCTCCGTTCAATGCCCTCTAGTTTTATAGATGGTAGACCATGGCATGCATCCTTGATGAAGGGGGTTTGGCGCCCCCGCCTGTAAATGCTCCCAAAATTTTGGGAAATTGTCTTGATGGTGCCCCTCACCTCTGCATTTGGTACACAATATGTCTCCACGGGTCTCCTTACCCCTCTTGATATCCTCCAATTGAAGTGTTAAGTTGGCCAACTATGCCTGAACTCTGTCCATTCCCATTCCTGCTTCACCGATCGGTGAAGCCTCTAGCTTCAAATCGATTTCTAATGCTTCTGCCTATGTTGCGAATTTTTGTTCCATCAACGGTGCTCAGATATGCGACACTAGTGTTGCGATGAACCATTCTTTATGTTGTAGCTCATTTATCGAAAAGCTCACTTTCACTATCAATGTCTTGTATCGTTGGTCGAATTCCCACAGGTACTCATTCGGGAATTTCTTAATCTCCTTAAGCTCAGTGACATATTGCGACTCATATTTTGGTTTTTTAAATTCATCAATCATCGTCATTGTTACCTGCTCCAATGTTTTAGTTGTTGTTCCCACCAGAACCTTTACAAAATTCATGTACCAGTCTAACACCCGACCCCTAAGGGTTGTCGCTAACTGTCCCATCTTTATAGGATCGTCCTAAACCTACTTTACAGTCCAGACTGCTTTGCATATAAACTAATACTGTTCGGGGTTCCTCGATCCCATTCCCCTGAAATGTGGGAATCTTTGCCTCATCTGCCATCCTAACATTTCTAGTATTGTTGTTCATTGAAGCACTACTCTTGCCACTTCACGTAGGAAAAATCCACGAATAAATTTGATTTCTTCCTATGAAATTCGGAGTAGTGTACAGGGTCAAAGGTACGTGTCAACTTACGATATGATCTCCTTCTGCCTCTCGGGTATCCTGGTGAAAGTCTTCTCCGCAATGAGGTCGCTTCCTCCCCTTTGGTCCTATCTCATGGTTCTCTGTTCTGGTCCTCTCAGGAGACTCTCTCTCTCAATCCTCCTCTTTTTCTCGGGACGCCGGAATATTGCCCCACTTCTCAAGAGACCACACTCTTCATCGGCTTCCCTTCCAAATTTGTCATCGCTCATGTCCATCTACCACATCTTTCCATTATACTCGCAGTTACGTTATACCTTCACCCTCGCACACTGATTTATCTACTCATCAGAAGACATCCTCATATTCCTTTTTCACAGATAAGCATTTTAATCTATAGTTTTAATGATGACAAGAATCTTCCCCTTGGTCCCCTAGAGAAATTTCTTTCGGTGTCGCTGTATGACTTGATGGTATCTACCGCAAACTCAGTTATGTACCCTTAGAGGATACAATCTACCCAAAAATCAACATCTCACGATACCTTGTTATCGACTTGCTTCAGATGTCGCACCAACTCTGGAGTCCAACAATCTGGTTTAGTCTTTCGACAGTGGTTCTTGCGGAATGTCAACTGTGCTAGCCACTCATGCAATAACTACGGGAATTCGCAAGAAAATATTTTCGTGAATATCTTAGTAGATGTGTCTTTCTAACCAACTAAACGTTGTCTGTTTAGGATCTTTTTTCTCGCTTTCTGCGAACTCCTCCACCTTCTTGTCGAACCACTCTTGGATCTCTGGTTTTGTCGGGTGCCACAACATATCCTCTTTTCTTCTTCCTTAGGGTCCCGACAACGAAACCATTTGTTGACGCAGAGTCTATCGACAGGGGTTCACTCCGCACTGTCGGCAACAAACTATCAACCCAAAATCCCTTATACACCGGCCCAGAAAAGTGTAACCCTTCCCAGCAGCACTTGCGGAGCAAGTGCAGTCTCACTCGAGGTGGATAAGAGGTCTGTTGGAACCAAGTTTCCGCAGTTGTGTAGAGGATATGCACACTTACTTTTGAATTAACCAAATATTATAACATTCACAACATACCATTAACTTGTCATTCGCATATTAAATCATTCACAATTTCTAACACATACATTCAGCATATGAGGTCTGTTGGAACCAATTTTCCGCAGTTGTGTAGAGGATATGCACACTTACTTTTTCATTAACCAAAGATTATAACATTCACAACATACCATTAACTTGTCATTCTCATATTAAATCATTCACAATTTCTAACACATACATTCAGAATATACTCAACAACATATGCACATTAATCAATAGAAAACATTCACAAAACCCATTATTCATCATCGCATTATTTGCATAGAGACAAAATTCATATCATAACCGAACATATTCATTCATTCATCAAACCTGTGGAAATAACCTTGCAGAATTCATCAATACATCATGTTGCGAATCCAGAGCAAAACCCAAAAGATCAGATCAATCTCCAAAACTTCGATGCCTTTAGGCTTACAATCCTACTCTATTTATATTCTTCTATTCTATTACAAAATGGTCCACATGAATGACTTGACTAATCTAACAAATCTTATGCTTCTGCAAAAACAGCAAAAGGTCCTTTTTCCGCAGAATGACCCTTTCTCATCTGTCGGCTTCTGCACTTCCTGTGGATCTATCCCGTGCCAACAATATCTATCTGTGCCATCTCCCGTTAGATGGGTCTACTGATATGAGCCTCAAGATGATTCGAACTCTGTGGTCAGTTCCTTCTTGCATCCATCTAAGAGAAGAATTTCATCTATATATAAAGACCATCTTCAACCTTGTAGCAAAGGTTGAAACCCGCATCACCCATGGTGATCATTAAGGTCATCAAATGACTATCGATCTTGGGTACCCATACAGAGCTTTCTTCAATTGAATCCTAGGTGTTTTCTTAATTCATACTTCTTCTTCAATTACACCATTAATAGAATGGTCTTACGTAGCCACTTGGAGCAAACATCTCGTCATGATCCTCTTCCTCTTTCTAAGAGAATCTTCTAGCCACGAGCCTTCTATAGTATGTTTGATTTGTAAGTCTTCTTGTTGAACATCCATCACTTGTTTGGTGTTCATCATTCTTCATGACCTTTCCTACAAATCAAAGTTAATTACATGATTACTAACACTTCATATTCATCAAATCATGTTGACATGCATACTAATATGATTCACATAGTCATGCAACTATATTGACCAATACTTTGGCACAACACTTTTCCATATCCTATATGCATACAGTGGCCATCTAGATGCCTTCCATCTGGACCAGAACATACTATCACGAGCGTGCATAGCTCTTAGCATGTCAGCAAAGAGGTTTCATTCTAGACAAGCAACAATGGAATGCTTGTCCAACTTACCCATCATATGCATATTAGTAGTATATTGTTCAATGCTATACTATGCATGATATATTCTAGGAATACAAACATACAACTATTATGAGCAATATCATTAACTATTCAGAGATTCAAATAAAAACTCAAACACTTCTCTTTTATGTTTGTGTGGTTTCCTCCTGCTTGATCTCTATTTTATGATAGCATCATGATTATAAGTCTTTGAACTTCTATCCATCCTGGACCACTATGCATGCTCAAGTGTGCACTAGTGTCATCCTCATGATCTCAAACATAATCATACATTCATTAGTATAGTCTCAATACTATCAAAACATTATGATTCTAAATAATCTTAAGTATGTATGGTCATGAGCATTTCATACATAGGTATGCTTACCTATTATTCTAACACTAAGTAGGATTCTAACTTGATATAGGAAAACATACCTGGATCATCATGCTTGGTTATGTCTTAACATACCAAAACAATATCTTCTTTGTTCTCTTCAATGATTTAGAGACCTTGTGCTAGAACATGCATATATCATAGTAGAACAAAGTCATACATACCTCGTAAGTAGAGCTTCTATGTGGTTAAATACTATGGATGAGTCTTTGTCTTCATGTCATCATTGTCATAGAGCTTGATTTGTCTTTCTTGATGTACCCGTATCTTGTTAGGAGACAACATCATCCTCATACAACACCACAGGTGCATTAGTACAATCATAAGTGTCATAACCCTAATCAATGAATGTATTATATCACTCTCATGCATTCATTATCAAATAATCATAATTGTACTAACCTCAATAACATGAAGACAAACATATTATGAACTTAATCAAGGAACAGATTTCAGAACATATTTGTATCTTCTCAAGTCATACCTGTCAAGTAGTCTTCTCTATAAGGGTAAAACCATAACCATACAAGGTAGATCACTTGTAAACATCTTATATATGTTCACGGTGCTAGGATGATAGAATATCAGCGCCATTTAAACCTTCTTCATCGCTTCCCTATGAGTCTCCCAGCTTTGATAGGGTTTCTTCTTACTTGGAAACCCTAATCTTCAATCTCCTTCCTCCCACAACATTTTCATGGAGGATAAATATATATGATGAGTGGATTCCAAATCCATTATCAAATCTTCCACTTTTTTATCAGGTGTCTCCAACATTGTATCAGGTCTTTCTAGACCTAAAACCTGAAAACCCTAAGTGAGAGCTTCTTCCTCCTCTTCTTAGATTTCCCCCAATGAGCCATTTCAGATGTTCCATATTGTTTCTAGTGTATCTATGGAATTTAGGATCTACAGGGTATGAAACTTCGGCTTGTGGTATCCTGACCTGTCATTTTTCCATCCCCATAGGTCTTAGATTTAATGGATTCTTTGAGAGAGTGTTATGCCACGTTTTGCAACATGACCTATTTATGGGATGAAACAGCATAGCAAACTTGTACGGATTTCCACATGTCACTGTTTCAACTTAGGCCTTTGAAAAGAGGACCTGTGAAACTAAATTTTGTTCCCTTACTTCCACATTTTATAGAATTTCATTTGGAGCTTCCTAGCCCGAGATATGACCTTTTTCCATAGGTCACTTGTTTAGGACTGCATTTTGGAAGAGGTAGAAACCCTAACTTGTACGGATCATAAATCACAAAGTACAACGAATCTGAGGCTAAGCTTCTTAGAACAAGGTACAGGGGGATGTTATATTTGGCTTGTACAAGTTTTAGATCCTGAACCTTTGCCAAAATGGATTTATAGCGAAAGTTTCACGATGACTAGGGTTTTCTATTCAAAACCCTAACTTTCAAATTGTCGCAAGTGAGACAAGTGTTGTAAGTGCCATACATTTCCTTCCTTCAGGATAGCTATGATACCATGTTAAGATTCAATATGATAAGAGAGATAACATCAGTATTAAATTCCATTTCACAACAATATGATATACAGGATCACTGAAAGAGCAACAAGCACAGTATAAACACAAGAGACACAATTTATCCTGGGAAACCCTCATGGGGTAGAAAATCCAGCAGAGCTTCCTCAATACAAATGACCAGCAAATACAAATATGTAATCCCCAAACATGATCTCCTTCTCCTCCATAGAATATCTCTCTCTCTCTTATGCGCCAATCACAAGTGAGTGAATGTGTGTTAAATGAGGAACACACCTCCGCTATTTATACACTACTCCGACTTGACTTTTACACTAACTTGGTCGGCCCCAACTTAACCACTCAGCATAATGTTGACTGGGCCGACCCCATTGGGGACTTAAACACCCCATACAACTAACTCTGGGCCAACCCCACTAGGGAAGTCTAATAACCCTAGTTACCACATTCTCTCGGAGGAATAAACATCTTCGGATCTACAATAGGTCTTCACAGAGGATTGAAACATATCCAGAATAATAAAGTACAAATATAATATTCTTAAAAGTTACAATATCTCAACATTATGAACATCTAGATTGGCATCTACGAAACTGAAGGTATTAGTGAAGCAAACTGTCAACTCTAACCAATTGGTAATCTCCCTGTGCAACTCAGCTGAGGCATACCAATATCGTGGTATTTCATCCAAAGTGTGGACAAAGGCATGGACCCATTCATCCTTTTTTCACAAGGCCCACAAAGTTTGACATTCAATTAGATGACCAACAGGGTCATTCTGCCCATCATACTTTCCAGTGTGGTAGACTTTTGCGTTGCCAAAGCGAACCATCATCAATCTTTGACACTGCAACCATCTAGTAATCGACTTCTTATGGGTCTCCCACCAACGTGCTGGAGAAACCTTTAACACCTCCTCCAATGCCAGCAACCGCTGTGCTTCTGATACCTTATCTTCAAATGCCACTAGAAATTGAGAAAACCCGAGCAGTCCTTCCTATACTTGTAATTCAACAGTCTCAGTCACGACACAACACAACAACTGCATAATCAAACCACACTTTCTAAATGACACATCATGCATGTGATTCTTCCAGTTCTCTAATGTATCATCAGAGTCGGAAGACGCAGAGCTAGAGTTGTGCCAAACAAGTTCACCGTTTTCAGTCGGATGGATGTAGTCTTCTGAAATTTTATATGCGTGATCCCATCCTCTGACAACTTCATCCTTTACTGGTTCAACATACCTTTGCCCTTCAGTTGGATCCAATGGAGCTATAACTCTGAGGGCTTGATTTTCAAAGGTCATCACCCGCTTCTTGAAATTAATTACTGCGATACTGTCATTGGCCCATCCAATCCCCAACAATGCGGGATGGGAGCTTCCACCATCGACGTTTCAATAACATCAAAATCAGCATAGGTTTTCATCTCCTCAATGTCCATAACAAGGCATGGAACTCTCCCAATTGGTGTTACTTTGGCCTGATTAGCTAGTCGCAGCTGCAAGGGAGACCATCTCAGCATTGGGCTCCCCATTTTTTGCCATGCCTGCTTTGTTAGAATTTTGACATCTGAGCCTAGATCCAGAATGACTGAATCTACCTCGTAGTCCCCAATTGGGATATTCATGCACATCTCTTTTTCGGTCTTCTTCCTTTGTAAAGAGTTCACTACGGACTCTTTCCATTCCTTGGCCGGTCCATGCGACAAACTCTCGATCTCAGCAAGAGTATCGGGATATCCTTCCAACGACAAGAAACTTTCAAAGAAGTTCTTCAAAGTATCGTACTGTCGCAATGGTCCTGCTCCCGAAGTTGAGTCAAAAGCAGTGGGCATGTCATAAGTAATTGACTTACCAAGAGTTATTCATATTGCATCACGTGCTTCAAAGAAAACGTCTCGATCAACATCAATATATAACTCCACCTTCTTCTTTCTAGCTAGCCGGATGAGTCAATGTGGACCATCTTCTCCTATCATCGCACCTCCGTGAGTGATAACAGCAACGTCGACATCGTGTGTTCTTGGTTTTGCGAAAATTTTTGCGACAGTTGATCCTTGAGTGTGGTTTAGCTGTGGATTCGCAGGTTGGTTCACATTCTGATTTGCATTTTGATTTTGATTTGGATGTTGATTCTACTTTTGCAACTGATTCTGATTCAGTGACTGATTCTGGTTTGGCAACTGGTTTTGGTTTTGTAACTACGGAACATTTCCTGCCTTCCATCTCGCGATTAGTTGTGGACAGTTCTCAATAGTGTGATAAATAGCAAAACAATATGTACACTATTCTTGCAACTGCGGAAAATATCTCTGGTAGTGTCCCAATACTCCACAATTATAACATTGCACAGGTCCGCAACCTCGTCCTCCTCCTCGGCCGAATCCTCCACCTTGTCCTCCTCGGAATCCTCCGTGGAATCCTCCTTGTTGATGATATTGTGGTTGATTAAATTGTTGCTGAGGGGGATTCAGTTGCAGTTGAACCCACTTCCCTAGATGAACATACTGCGCTGGTTGAACATATGGTGGCTACTACGGAGCCATCTGCATCTGATTATACTACGGTTGTGGAACAAATTGTTGTTGCGGCTGCAGTACAAATTGCATCTGCGGTTGAGGTGGCAGCTGGGCCACCTTTGGCTGCAGTTGCGATTGTTTTACTGCACGATGGTTGTCTCCCTTTATCTAGTATGCATCGTACGTTCTTTCCTGGAGTAGGCCATATGCGCGGAAATCCTTATCTTCATGCCCAACAAACTGGTAGAATGTACAGTATAATTTTTTTGGCTTCATGACCATCTTTTGCATGTATGTACACTCTTCATGTCGATGCCCATAAACTTGAAACATGTGGCACCATGGCATACCTCCGCAACTAAATGGGTTCGGTGCTCCTAATAGTAGGTAGTTGTGGAAATCTGGGCAGTTATCCTTGGTATTCCCTTCTGCACGACATCGAGTACACCGAACCTCTTCGTGGTGCTCTTTACCCTTCTTGAGATCTTGCAACTGAATTGTCAGATACCCCAGTTGCGTTTGTATCTGAGACATGCCGACTGCATTCTCACCAATAGGTGAAGCTTCTAACTTCATCCCAATCTCCAGAGCCTCGCTTCGTGTCCCAATCTTCTGCTGCATCAACGACAGTCTAATATGAGTTAGTAACTCCATGATGAACCATTCCTTATGCTGAATTTCTCTCATCTCAAAGCTGACTCTTTCCATTAGCATTTTAAACCTTTGGTCAAAATCCCAAACAGTTTCGTTTGGATATTGTTTGATCTCCTTTAGTTTTGTAATGTATTGCGCTTTAGACTTCGGTTTCCTGAACTCTTCAATTGACCCTTTTCTAACTTCATCCAATGTATTCTCTGGAATTCCCACAGGGACTTGTACAAATTTCATGAACCAATCTAGTGTGCGACCCCAAAGGGTCGTTTCCAATTGAACTTTCTTGACGTCATCATCCACAATTTGTTTAACAGTCCACACAACATCACATAAGAACCAATATTTCTCTTGGTCCTGAGTTCCATTTCGATGGAACAGAGATAACTTCGCATCGTCACCCGCCATCCTAGGCCTTCTTCATACAGTCATTAATCCGCTGCTTTTTGAGTGTTGTTGACACACCAAACATAGCAGTGTCAAATTCGTATTTCTTCCGGGTTGTGATATAGTGAGCGGAGGTGTGATTACATTACTGCTAGGGGTTGGTCTTGCCTCTACCTCGGGTGTAGCTTAGTTTTCTTTGTTGGCACTCTGTGGTCGCTTCGTCCCATGTGGTCTTCCCTCACGATTTTGCGTTTCGATCACAGCAGGTCCTTCCCTTGTCCTCTGCCTCTTCTCTTTTCAAACCCTTTATCCTCCCCTCATAAGACCACTCTCTTCCTTGGCTTCCTTTGTAGTCTCGTCATAACTTTGACCCATCTACCCTGTATCATTCCATTCACCTCCCCCCTACCTTCATGGTATGCACAACCTCCACCCACCATGGTTCTTTTACTCGAGGTTCATCTTCAGTATACCCTTCTCACAGATGAGCATTTTAATGGAAAATTGCAACAACAATAGGAACCTGCCTCTCTGTCCATTGAAGAATTCCCTTTCAGCTTCGCTATAAGATTTCGTTATGTCGAGCGCAAACTCAGTGATATATCCCTCCAATATACTGTCAATATAGAATTGAACATCCCGCGATGCTCTATTATCTACCTCCTACAACTCCTAGATTAATTCCGAGGTCCAGGATGTTGGCTCACTGCCTTGGAAATTTACCTTGCGAAAGGTCAATTGCGCCAACCATTCATACAAGATGACAGGGAATTCATAGAAAAAAAACTTGTGTGGACCGTCATGTATGTATCTTACCAACCACCAACCGTAGTCAGTTCAGAGTTCTGATTCTCTTTCTCATCAAACTCTCACAACTTTTGGTTGAACCAATCTTGAATTTTCGGCTTCATCCGATGCCACAACATGTCCTCCCTCCACTTCGCGCTAGTTTCCCGGAAACAAAACCATTTGTTGACAAAAACCAAGTCGACAAGGATTCATCACTCTGTCGACATCCAAACCACCGCGATCTCCCTGAGCACCGACCCAGCCAAGTTTTACCCTATCCAACAACACCTATGGAGCAGATCAAGTCTCACCCGAGATGTTCGAGGGAAAGCTGACAAAACCATGTTTCCGCCGAATTAAGGAGGACCATGTGCATCTACTTATCAACTTATCGCACCATTATTCAACAGATCTAATTATTCAGCTTAGGCATTAAGCATAATCTCATTATCATTCAACATATCTCATTACCATCGAAACCATTAATGCGCAAATAGATCTAACATCATAACGTCAAATGGATCAGAGAAACATCGCATCATTCACAGATTCATAACGCATATCACATTCACAACAGGGAAACAAGAAAAGACACAATGATTTTGTTCAAGCTCCATCATATCATATTAATCCTCCCAACAAAATATAGATACAGCAACACAGTTCTTTTGTCGCATACCCAGATTCAAAAGATCAATATCCGATACCAAACATACCGCATTCTTTTATCTGATCATGATAAGGATTCTAAGGATGATCCTAACACTTGCAATGCTACATCTATTTATAGGCTTGTTCCTTTACATTCATGGTCCAATTAGACAACCACCTAACTACTTCTTAACAAGATCTACAAAATAATGACCCTAACCCGCACAATGCGGTCCAAAATGACCCAAAATATATAAAATAATATTATTTCTGACTTGTGTGCGGTTTTCCTCCTTGCATAGCATCTTTGACCTTGCGCGGCATCCATGATGCTGCGCAGCTGACTCATCCAAACCCGCCTACCAACACTTATTTTTAAATTGAAGGGTGTAGTTATCAACAAAATCAACCACTGATAATATAGTACTAATGGAAAATGTATTTATATATATTATACAATGCTTTTCGTTCCATGAAGCCACATGGACATGTTGAATATATTGTTGGGTCTTTTCAAATAGATATTTGATGAAGTCATAGAATCATACCTGGTGGCACAACAATACATACATTTATAACTTCATTATTACAATAATTCCCTCATGAAATTTGAAATAAAGTGTACCATTTAAGTACACATTACTAACTTGGGACGTCACTAGTTGTATCTTTTTATTTTCATTCCCTCCCCCAATATCATATGTGACGTATTTGAGATTTTACACGTCGACCTCCTTTCTCGAAAATTCATAATCATCCCTCACATGCATGCACCTTCTCAGAAGTTCCATTCCACTGCACTTGGGGCATGTCCCATCTAAGCAAGATTTCTAAGAATACATTGGTTCTTCAACCTTGTACACAAGATTCTATGAATAAAAATTGTAGATTATGTTGGTGGTAATATAGTTAGGAATTCGTGCATAAGGGTGTTATGTAAATAATGACAAGTATGTGTATGTGTGTGTGTAATAATAACAACCATATTTAATTTGGTATCTACAAAAACATGTGTTAGAACCATTTTATTATGGCATACCCATGATTTCATTTCTTGAAAGATCTTTGGCCCAAGTTAATTACATTATGCTCATTCTTGAATCTCTCATACATTTTTGTTTGTACCATGCCAAGAAAGTGTTTAGTTTTGGGTTCACATTCCCTACAACCCCTTCTCAATTTTGGTGCATCCTTTTGGTTGGAAGACGACATAGTGTTCCCATGCCAAACATTTGGTACTAGTTCCTTAAAAACTCCAATTAACTTAATGTCATAATGAGTTAGCCTACTAGTGAAGGCCTAAACATCTATTTGGCCTATTTTTTCTATGATAAATTCCCTATAATAGAATACTTTTGAATTTATTGGATGTTATTCCCTATAATAGAATGATTTATTGTGACCCTTCTAACAATTGACTGTGATAATTCATACTAGGCTACATTACATATTAGTTTTTCAGAATTTACTTCAATCTGATCTAGTATCTTAACTGAGAGAACAACATGTACAACATATCTACAGCATATCAATCATGGACACAATAATGCAAGCACACAAGAGACACAGAGTTTACTTGGGGAAAACCATAAAGGTGAAAAACCCCAATAACTTCCTCAGAGATAGATAGAGCAATGATACAACCCAAGCATAAGAGATAGACATCTCCTAGCAGCAACTTCTCCTCCTCCACAAGTGTGCCACTCTCCAAAGAGTGTGTGAGAGAATAGACTGATCAAATAGAGTGCCTCCCCCACTCTATTTATACTTGACTTGACTTGCCTAATAACCTTTACTAGGTCCGCCTCAACTTAACCACATAACAAAATGCTGACTAGGCTGACACCCAATAGGGTGATCTAATAACCCTTTGACCCACATGGCCAACCCCCAATAGGGTGGTCTAATAACCCTTCGACCCACTTGACTTATACAGGACCGACCCCAACAAGGTGGTCTAATAACCCATCAAGTATAAGTTATGACACTTACAATATAAATGACAACACTTCCATATAGAGGAATAATAACATATCTATAGGAATACAAACACTTCCGTATAAAGGAATAATACCATCTCTATAGGAGTACACTATACATATTTGAAATACATTTTGAAGTTACATATACATCAACACTCCCTCTTAACTAGGAAGGTATTTCTCGACACAAGTCTTCTAGCACAAGTCTTCTTCTCTGGATCATCATCAGCGAATCATCATCCTCGAATCATCGTCATCGTCATTGCTGCTGCTATCTCACTCAATCTCTGAATCTACTCGTCATAGGAAGTTCTACAGATCTAGTCCTTTTTCATACTGGATGTAGGCCCACCATCTTTAGGTCTTCGTCATCACTGGCCATATTGTGGAATCCTTAGGACTTATTACGTGTGTCAAAAAACCTGGCTGCAGCATCCCAGGCTGTTACGAGCACATAGCTCTACTTGTCGGATCTCCCAGGAGCACATTACATGAGACTGTCACAAAAACTTAAAAGAGTCTCTTGACTAGCAACAACCCTAAAGAGCATCTGAGGCCTTTTTCATCATGTCCAGATCTCCAGGACTTATTACATGTGACCCCCACCACAAAAAATCAAAAGAGTGTCTTATCAAGCAAGAACCCTAAAGAGCATCTGAGGCCATTTTCATCCTGTCCAGATCTCCAGGACTTATTCCATGTCGTCATGGAAATGCCCCAAAAGAGCATTTGGGGCCTTTTTCATCCTGTCCAGATCTCCAAAGTCTACTTACATGCCATAGGACAAAACCTTGCAAGAGCATTTGCCAGATCTCCCAGGGAGCTATTATATGCCAATGGAAAAACCTAGCAAGAGCATCTGCAAATCTCCCAGGGCACTATTATATGTCCTCCCAGAGCAATGCCTCAAAAGAGCATCTGAGGCCTTTTTCATCTTGTTCAGATCTCCTAGGTCTACTTACATGCTCATCTGCACAACCTGTCCATGGCCACAGAGTATCCACCTGATACTCACCATACATCATCCTAATGTACACATGATCATCCTGATCATCATCATTGTATCGTCCTGATGCATGTCATCTGGAGCAACATCCTGAAGCTTGTCATCCATGATCATCCTGATCATACAATGCATCCACCTGATGCATACCAAGTATCTACCTAATACATATCATCATATACAATGTATCTACCTGATACATACATAGATACATGATCCACACAATGTATCCATCTACATACATGATCTACCTGATCATAAAACGTATCCACCTGATACATATACAGATACATGGTCCAAGCATCCAACATGATGCATACATACATAAATGATCCAACTGATCATATCCAGCATCCAACATGATGCATACATACATAAATGATCCAACTGATCATATACAGCATCCAACATGATGCATACATACATAAATGATCCAACTGATCATACAGAGTAGACAACTAGAACATCATCTCGATGCTCATCATGCAATGCTTATATCCATAGCCATGTGAAGGATCCTCCTTCCACCATGCTTGAAATGGCTTCAGCAAATGTCTCCATCACTTCTTCCTCGAAGTGTCATCAATCTAAAGAACACCAAGCCTCTCTCTGAAGTACTCGAACTTCACTTTGGATAGTGGCTTTGTCAACACATCTGCAATCTGCTCATCCGTCGCAACATACAAGAGCTTCATTGCTCCCCTCTACACCATATCCCTGATATAGTGATATTTGATCTCTATGTGTTTCGACCTGTCATGGAACACCGAGTTCTCAGATAGCTTCACACAACTCTGGTTATCACAAAATATACCAGTACCCTCCAACGGTAGATCAAATAACTCAGATAGTAGCTTCCTAATCCATACTGCCTCACAACTAGACAAACAAGCTGCAACATACTCTGCTTCGGTTGTACTCAGTGCTATGCAAGACTGCTTCCTGCTAAACCAAGAGATCACACCTGATCCCATACGGAAGCAGCACCCAAAAGTGCTCTTCCTATCTGCAGCACTGCCTGCCCAATCTGAATCAACATAACCCTGCAGTTTAAACTTT
Source organism: Larix kaempferi (assembly GCA_027924585.1). Lineage (NCBI taxonomy): Eukaryota > Viridiplantae > Streptophyta > Pinopsida > Pinales > Pinaceae > Larix > Larix kaempferi. The sequence continues at coordinate 4,886,369 of BSBM01000309.1, forward strand.
TGATTTGCATCATACTTGAGCCCATAGTCAACTGTACCCTTCACGTACCTCAGAATATGCTTTACAGCAACCAGGTGAACACCTCTGGGATCCATCAGGAACTGGCTCAATGTGTTCATTGCCAAGCAAATATCTGGTCTCGTGTTCATCAGGTACATCAAGGACCCAATCATCTGATGATACACAGTGACATCAACCGTATCAGATGAAGCATCACATAGAAGCTTCGGGTTCGATGCCATAGGTGTGGCCATGGCCTTGCAGTCCATCATCCCGAACCTATTCAGGATCTCTACTGCATACTTCCCTTGTCCAAGGAATATTCCATCTGCACTTTGCCACACCTCCATACCTAGAAAGTAGTGCATCATCCCCAAGTCCTTCATCTTGAACTCGGCAGCAAGCTTCTACTGTGTGTCGGCAATCAATCTATCCTCACCTGTAACAAATAGGTTATCAGCATACAAAAGTAGTATCACTGGATTGCCTTCCTCAACCTTGTGGTAAATGTTGGAATCCACTTTACTCTTGGTAAAGACCAAACTGGATAGAAAGATGTCTATCCTACCATACCAAGTTCTTCACATATATGACTCAAACCCGAGTGGTTGCTCCACATACACTTCCTCTTCGACTAGAGCATTCAAGAAAGCTGTCTTGAAATCCATCTGGTGTATCTTCCATTTCATCACTGCAGCCAGAGCAATTACTGATCTGATAGAAGTTTGCCTGGCTATAGGTGTAGAAGTCTCTTCATACTCAATCCCTCCTTCTAGGATTAACCCAATCCACTTGATTTGCAGAAACTAGATCTGGAGCTGGATTAGGGTTTGTCAGAGAAACCCTAAAAAATCAAACTTTGAATTTCAAACTTCTGTAAGGATAGAAAGATGCACCTTGATGAGTTGATCAAGTCGGTATACTTAGAATTTGAAAACTGCAAAGTTTCACCCCTCAAAATTGCCCTTGAACCTTCCGGATCTTCTAGACAGGATCCCAAACTAGGGTTTGATAAATCCCACCCTTCTTCCCAACCAAAAGGTTCGATTCGAAGCTCTAAACTTTGATTTTTCTGAGGAGCTTCCAGCCATGGTCACAGACTTCCAAAATTCCAACTTTTGCAGAAGCCCTAATTTTCCATCTTTCTGATCAAAGTCCCAAACTGTAGTTTGATCAAGCCCGATCTTCTTCCCAACCAAGAAATCTAATATTGGTCTCTAAATTTCGATTTTGATGAGTAGCACCCAGCTGTGGTCTCCAATTACAAAAATTCCAATTTTCTCTGAAACCCTAAATTCCTGAAGCCATGAATGAATGTGCTAAAAAATAATTATGTTTTGACAGAAGTATGCACCTGATTGTTTCTAGTGTAACTCTGAACTTTCTGATCCATAGGGTCTGAAACTTCTACCTATGGTATCCCAACCTGTCATATTTCCAACCCCATAGGTTTGACCTCAATTGGATTCTCTGAGAGAGAGAGTTATGCCAAGTGTCGTAACATGACCTACTTATGGGATAAAACAGGAGAGTGAACTTGTACGGCATGCCGCATGTCATTGGTTCGGTTTCGGCCTCTGAAAACGTTACATGCGAAAGTAAAGTCTGTGCACTACCTGTCACTTTTTACGAAATTTTGATTTGGATCTTCCTATCCCACGTTATGACCTTTTTTCCTAGGTCACCTATTTACGACTCAGATTTGGAAGAGGTAGAAACCCTAGATTGTACAGATCATAAAACACAAATTACAACGAATTAGAAGTTTCCCTTTGGACACAAGGTACATGGGGATTTGATCTTCGACTTGTAAAAGTTTCAGATATGAAAACTTCTCCAAAATGGATTTATAGCAAAAGTTCTACAATGACTAGTTTTTACTATATCAAGCCCTAGCATCGTAAGTGCAACAAGTGTCATACATGCCATACCATGCCTTCTTTCAGGCTAGCTCTGATACCATGTTAGTTTTTCAGAATTTAATTCAATCTGATCTAGGATCTTACCTGAGAGAACAACATGTACAGCATATCTACAGCATATCAATCATGGACACAATAATGCAAGCACACAAGAGACACAGAGTTTACTTGGGGAAAACCATAAAGCTGAAAAACCCCAATAACTTCCTCAGAGATAGATAGAGCAATGATACAACCCAAGCATAAGAGATAGACATCTCCTAGAAGCAAATTCTCCTCTTCCACAAGTGTGCCACTCTCCAAAGAGTGTGTGAGAGAATAGAATGATCAAATAGAGTGCCTCCCGCACTCTATTTATACTTGACTTTACTTGCCTAATAACCTTTACTAGGTTGGCCTCAACTTAACCACATAACACAATTCTGACTAAGCCGACACCCAATAGGGTGGTCTAATAACCCTTTGACTCACATGGCCAACCCCCAATAGGGTGGTCTAATAAGCCTTTGACCCACATGACTTATACAGGGCCGACCTTAACAAGGTGGTCTAATAGGCGATCAAGTATAAGTTACGACACTTACAATATAAATGATGACACTTCCGTATAGAGGAATAATAACATATCTATAGGAATACAAACACTTCCATATAGAGAAATAATGCCATCTCTATAGGAGTACAATATACATATATGAAATACATGGGTGAAATACATTCCGAAGTTACATATACATCAACATTACATTCTTTTGAATGAGTTTTATTACCAATTGTATGAAAAGCATCTACAAGGATTCTAACAATTTGATTACTTGCTTATAATATTTTAATCATTTTAATGCATAAAATTTTCCTAATATGCCTCAAACTCCTAGATTTTAACAAAGGTACAAATAACTAGCATCTAGCCAGAACAGATTTTGATTCAAAATATTATTTAATAATTTTGTATGATTAATAATGAATAGTTTGGTTAGATAAATTACCTTCAATGGAGTCTATACCACTTGCATCCACCTTGATGAATTTAGGATTTCTTTGTCATAGAATACTTAGTCTAGGTAAGGACAATGGATCCATACTCGTAAACGCTTAAACTATTTGTTGTGGCATTATAACCGTATCATTTCTTACCCCTTCTTAAAATTGTGGGTCGAATTGGGGAGGAGGGTGTACATGCTCATAGGTAGTTTCAATACGTTCCAATTGTTCAACAATAAGTTCCAACATAGGAACTTCTTCTCCATAAGGTTGTGCACAAGTTTGCTCTCTAATTTCATCTATAGTGTAATTAAATCCAAGCAAATTCATCATCATCTGCTTATTGATTGGAACCCCTGTCAACCCTTCTCTTTATTTTGTTAGCATATTGTTGTTGGACGCATATGCTTTGTAAGTCGTCCCGTAGTATTATATGTTCCATGGTATTGATCCATATTATTGGTGCATAGAATTAGTATATAAGTACGTGTTGAGGCCAATGAAGGAATCCACGAGTTATTTTGTATTGAGCTTGCTCAAAGGAGGTTTCCCCCTCGAAGTGGCCTACGACCAATAAATATCTTATGTGTTCTATTATTTCTAATATATCGTTCATTTTAATTAATTAATTATTGGAGGTTCCTTACATCTGGTATCATAACACTTTCTTGGGCTCGTTGGGTGGAATTTCTGCCAATTGTTTTTTTGCATATATATTGTTTCTTTCAATTGTAGGTTCTGATTTGGGAATAATCCCTATCCACTTAACTGTGGGAAGTACTTGGGAATAGCCCTAAAACGCATTGTGAGGAGTACCACAGGAACCCCGAAGTAGCTGGCCCATTGAGAGGACCTTCTAGTGAAAAGGGAAACAACCCCTACCTGATTGACTAGTTCCCACCCATGAGGTAAACCACGAGTTGTCATTTGTGGCAAAGTGGTTATTAGTTTTACCTAAGCCGTGGAGTGAGGGGCACTACCCCAATACGCAAGCCGTCAGACAACATTGGTGGCCGAGTGAATCCCCTGAACTGATAGGAAGCTGAGAATACCTGGGGTCCACATCTATTTTCACTTGATAAATAGAAGATTGCATCTATCCAGAACTGTTGCTGATCAATTCTGAGCTGTTGCAGATCCATTCCAAGGAAAAAAAAGTATAAAATTCTGTTTTTTCGTCATATCTTCTTTGTTTTAACTCTGTATCCCTTGAAAATTCACTAACACCCATGAAATACCATTCTGAGTATTTCATTCATGAGGACCCTATCCCAAATTCCACTTCCTGAAGGCAGAAATACCACATCCTTCTATTTTCACCCAATTGCCTTCAAATTTTTCCATAGTGTTCATTTCCTATTTATGCTTCTTTGTCCCTCTTTGACAAATTTTCTCATTCTTTCACCCTGCTTCTGAAATCCCCATTTGATGCTTCCCTGTCCATTAGAAAGTGTCCAAAACCTAGTCAAACCCCAATTACCCATCAGAGTTTTTCCCCAAACTGTTAACAATCAAATTAACACCCCTAGTCATGTGACAGAAGAAGCACATTTTTACTATGCATCCGCAACATGAAGACATAACACAAGTACATTCAGAGACAAATCATCTCTGATCTAATCATTTCTCCCATAAATGGAAGGATTAGGTGAAGAAAGTAAGAACCTAAAAGAGATCAAGTTCAGTGATTGAACTGCTCACAAAAGATCCAAAACTAAGCTACACCAATCAAAAAGTGAAGAGAAATGCATTAAAATGCATTAATTGTGCTTAAAGTATGCTAAGTTGTGAAAAAAGCCTAAAAACTATGGAAAAGTGGGTTTTTGAGTGAAAACGATCTAAAATAATGAAAATGAGCAATCCCATATTGAGAAGAGAAACTTGAGAGCACACTTCCCAATGCTATATAAGAAAGGAATTTGGGGCATTGTAAAACGAGAAAGGAAGAGTAAAGGCATGCTGGAGAGATTATGAAGGAGGAGGAAAAGTTCAATTTCTTCAAAAGCAATGGTGAAAGAAGGAAAGCTCATGGCAGTGGAGGAGGGATTCACACCAAGATCCATGGTAAGGATGTACCTCTTCATTGTTTCAATATGAAATGATTCAAGTTTGTTCCATTTGAGAGTTTGAAGTTTGCTTATCATGTATGATTTTAATTCTCAAATAGCTATAGATCTTAATGAATTTTTTATGAATGAATGTAGATCTTAAAAAACTTGTAATAATATTTTCATTCGCTGACATAGAAGCTCACCAGTTCTTAGTAAAATAGATTGATGATTGCAAATCCAACTCTCTACAAGAAAACCACTTCATCTATTATCACAATCCAAATGTTACTTTACTAAAGAAGCTTATGTTTTTGTTTTTCTACCCATTCACACAAAAAAAAACTCCTAGTTATGGTTGTCACCTGCATAGGAGAAAAAATCATGGAGGAAGAACTTGCAGCCACCAAAACCACACTCCAAGATCTGGATGAAACATTTCTTATCCTACATCTTTAGCATTTAGCCATGAACAGTAAACGATAGCCAGAATCTTCTACAGACATTGGGTTCTCTTCTTCCAACAGTTTTTGGTGGGCCGAATCTTGATTTTCCTTGCTTCAATGGTAATGATCTGACTAGATGGATATACCAGGCAGAACAATATTTGAGTCTGCATAATACTTTTGATGTCAACAAAGTTCCACTTGCATCCTTTCATTTGGAACATGAAGCCCTTCAATGGTACAGTTGGTACATCAAGGCTCATGAAGAGACGAAATGGACAGATTTTTTTCAACTCCTTTTGCAACGATTTGGTCTGAGTGCTTTTGATGACTTCATAGGATCACTCACTAAACTTTGCCAAATTAAAACTGTGAGAGAGTATCAGAAATTTTTTTAAAAACTAGCCAATCACATAGAAGGATTGTCTGATGCATTATACAGGAGTTGTTTTATCAGTGGTATCAAGGATGCAATCCGATCATATGTTAAAATTTTATGTCCCAACATAATGATGGAAGTTCTAGGGTTGGCTAAGTTGGAGGAGGACAATATGACATCCCAACAACACTCTAAATCCAATTTTGTTCCATTCAGAAATATGGTTTCCTAACAATCTCCCATCACGCCAACTCCTTGACCAACTCCTATCAAGCATTTGTCTGAAGCAGAGATGCGGGCACGTAGAGAAAAATGGCTTTGTTATAATTGTGATGAGAAATTCAATTGGGGCCATAGATGTGTTGAGAAAAAGCTCTATCTCTTGGATGTGGATTCTCTTCCTACCTCTGAACTTTGTGAAGAAGCTCCAGATACAATAGATGATCATGTCGACATTCAACATCTACTTGTTGACCCTCCGTCTCAGGACGACCACCCGAAGATATCTCTCCATGCTTTAGCCGAAGTCACCACCCCACAAACAATGCGGGTCAAGGGTTACTTCAATAAGCTCCCTCTTACAATAGTCATTGATTCTGGTAGCACTCATAACTTCATTGACCCTCAAATCGCCAAACAGGCTGATTGTTTTGTCCATACTTGCTCCAACTTTGAAGTCATGATTGCCAATGGGGGCACCTTACCTTGAAAGGGGAAATGTCACAATGTGTGTATCTCTACGGATATTATAACCCGTGCTATGAAATGTTTTCCTTGGCCTTAGGAGGATGTGATGTGGTTTTGGGCGCTCAATGGTTATGCACACTTGTCCCCATCTTATGGGATTCTACTGAACTTTGGATGCAGTTTTCAGTCAATGGGAAAAAACACACATTGACGGGCTTACAACCAGGGACTCTCCACATCATCAGTTCACATCGCCTAGAAAAGATGCTTAAGAAGAATTAACATGGCGTCATCGCTCAGCTCCATTACATTCAGATGCACCCATCAATGGTCTCCACTACTCCTTTGGATCTACAACAAATTTTGGATAGATATGCAGGTTTCTTTACTTAACTAGTGAGATTTCCACCTTCAAGAGCCCTTTTCGATAAGAACATAGACGCCTCTACATATGAGAAGGAAATTATGGCTATTTTGCATGCAATATAGAAGTGGAAACCATACCTATTAGGGAATTATTTTTGCATCAAGATTGATCCCCAAAGTCATAAATATTTCCTGGAACAACGGGTCTGTTCCGGATTTATGCAGGAATGAAATAAGATAGCAAATACAAAATCATATACAGAGATATATTGCAAAGAACACATTGATACAGTAAACACACATTCTATTAAATAGCGAAAATAGAATAGACTGTAAAATACAATAGCTGGAATGGTGGTAGCTATCTCTGAGAAGAGATGTGGCTGCTATGCTCATTCATGCCAAGATGAATACAAGAGAGGCCGAAAGGGCCTATTTATCATAAGAATGAGGGAAAGAATCCCAAACATCCAAAAACCTAACCCTAGAAGATGAACCATCATAAAGTTTGCGGCACCAAAGTGGTTAATTGAACAGTCAACTTCCCGAGGTCATAACTTTTGCATACAATCTCCATTTGGGGTGCTCAGTAGTCCATTAGAAAGGGCTATTCGATATTTACAACTTTCGACTAGGACCAAATGCATGCCATAGGAAACCATTTGGCCCCCCAAATCGCCAAAAAAGGTTGTTTAGGGCCTCAAAATGGCTCCGGAAGTTTAGGACCCAAAAAACTACTAAAAATAGTAATTTTCCAAAATTGCCAGAAGACTGTTTTGAGCTAGTTGGAAGAGGTGGCCCGCCACCGATATCCCCCTGGATCAATGGGGGCACCTTACCTTGCAAGGGGAAATTTCACAATGTGCGTATCTCTATGGATATTATAACCCGCACTCTGACATGTTTTCCTTCGCCTTAGGAGGATGTGATGTCGTTTTGGGCGCTCAATGGCTACGCACACTTGGCCCCATCTTATGGGATTCTACTGAACTTTGGATGCAGTTTTCAGTCAATGGGAAAAAACACACATTGACGGGCTTACAACCAGGTTCTCTCCGCATCATCAGTTCACATCGCCCAGAAAAGATCCTTAAGAAGAATTAACATGGTGTCATCGATCAACTCCATTACATTCAGATGCACCCATCAATGGCCTCCACTACTCCTTTGGATCTACAACAAATTTTGGATAGATATGCAAGTGTATTTTCTGAACTAGTGGGATTTCCACCTTCAAGAACCCTTTCCGGTAAGAATTTAGACGCCTCTACATAAGAGAAGGAAATGATGGCTATTTTGCATGCAATACAGAAGTGGCGACCATACCTATTAGGGAATTATTTTTGCATCAAGACTGATCCCCAGAGTCATAAATATTTCCTGGAACAACGGGTCTCCTCCCTAGCACAACATAAATGGGTTAGAAAACTCATGGGTTATGACTATGAGATCCCTTACAAGAAGGGCAAGGACAATCTGGTGGCAGATGCTCTTTCTCGCACATTTGATGGCCAAGTTTGTCTTTCAATTATTTCTATGCATGTTACAAATTGGTTGCAATCTGTTCAACAGGGCTATGTCAATGACTCCTCATTATCTCAAATTATCGAACGGTTGGCCAACAACCCTTCTATTGTACTGCATTACTATTGGGATGGTACTTCCCTGAGATACAAGGGTCATCTGGTGCTTCCCTAAAGCACAAATATTCAACAGGATGTCTTCTATGAACTCCATGCTTCTTCATCGGAAGGGCACTCTGGGTTCCTCAAAACGTATGAGTGCGCAGAGCGTAAATTCTTTTGGCAAGGAATGAAAATGAAAATTCAACATATGGTGGATGAATGTGATACTTTCCAGCTCAACAAGGGTGAAACAACACTCCTTCCATGATTGTTCAAACCCTTCTTCATCCCTACATGGATTTGGACAGATATTTCTATGGATTTCATTGAAGGGATCCCTAAATCTAGAGGGAAGATAGTGATTTTTGTTGTGGTTGATCGCCTCTCCAAATATAGTCAATTTTGTGCCCTCGACCACCCTATACATCCTCCTCAGTCGCACAAATTTTCCTAGACCAGATATTCCGTCCTCATGAAATCCCTTTTTCCATTGTCTCGGATCACGATACAACTTTCACTAGTCATTTTTGAACATAACAATTTCACCACACTAGCATCAAACTGAAGATGAGTTTAGGGTCTCACCCACAAACAGATGGCTAGACTAAAATTACCAATAAATGTTTGGAAACTTATCTTCGTTACTTCACCTCCGAACAACAACCTCAGTGGGGCAAGTAGCTCCCTCTCGCTGAATGGTGGTACAATACTGCATCTAAAATGACTCCATATGAAGAAATCTATTTTCAGGCACCGTTAGTTCTTCTTCCCTACACCCTCAACAGTTCACCAATTCTGGTAGTTGACATGGTTCTTTGAAACCGTGATCACATTCTTCGCATTTTATAGGACAATCTTCACATAGAAAGAATTCGAATGAAACAATAATCCGATCAACACCATTATGAGCGCATCTTTTAAGCATGTGATATTGTTTTTCTTCGTCTACACCTGCCAAGCAATCCTCCCTGAAACTCAAAGGGCATCATAAGCTCAATCCAAAGTTCTATGGGCCGTATAAGGTTCTTCAGAATATTGGGTCGGTTGCTTATAAATTGGAACTTCCTCCTTCTTCCCGCATTCATCCAGTATTTCATGTCTCTTGTCTGACAAAATTTCTTGGCACCAACATCATACGAAAAACTATTTTACTAGAACTGGATACTGAAGGATCGATCCTTTTGGAGCTGGAGGCTATCCTCAATAGGCACTCTTGTCAAGTTCGCTCTTGATCGATCACATAGGTATTAATTCAGTGGCACAGAATGCGACCAGAGGATGCTACATGGGAACCACTCCTTTAGATTCAACATCAATTTCCACATCTAAAGCTTTGAGGACAAAGCTTTTTTTAAGGAGGAGGGGATGTTAGGAACCCATGTTAACCCTTCTCTTTACTTTGTTAGCATATTGTTGTTGGACACATATGCTTTGTAAGTCGTCCCGTAGTATTATATGTTCCACGATATTGATCCATAGTTTATATTAGCCCATAGTATTATATGTTCCATGGTATTCATCCATAGTATTGGACGCATATGCTTTGTAAGTCGTCCTGTAGTATTATATGTTCCATGGTATTGATCCATAGTATTGGTCCATAGAATTACTATATGAGTATGTGTTGAGGCTAATGAAGGAATACACGAGTTATTTTGTATTGAGCTTGCTCAAAGGAGGTTTCCCCCTCGAAGTGGCTCATGATCAATAAATATATCTTGTGTTCCATTATTTCTAATATATCATGCATTTGAATTAATTAATTGCTGGAAGTTCCTTACACTTATCCACAACAACTTGTCTTGTTGGAACAATTGTTGAAGGTTCAAAAGCTGTTGGAATTCGATTGGTCTCTACATAAATATTTTTTTTACTTGTGGTGATGTAGTTGAAACAATAGTGGCATCTATTGTGCTAGAAATTGAACTAGCCTTGACTGAAACATAATCTTTTTCCATTCCTAACCTTTCCTTTTCTCTTTGTTCATTGACCTTTTAACTAGAATTCACTTCCCTAGAAGACTTTCCTGATCATTTATGTCTATTCCCCACATTGACATAGATTGGAAACAAGAAACAACAAAGGATTTCCTTCCAATGAAAGAAAAATAAAAAAATGAAATTGTATGCAACAATCGTTTTTCAAGGTATATGTGAGATGACCTACAAGCAAAACATCACTTTTTGGAGAGTTTGACATGGGGAAACCTATAGATTTTGTTTTTATGTATTAAGAATGTGTGCAAATTTTAAATTGCATGTGCATTCTAAAGGATGTGCACGTTAATAATGTGCATGTGTTTTATAATGTGCATGTGTTCCTACCACAATGGATTACCTTTGCAATCTACATATTGTAGACCTCAATACTCTCAACTTTAATTTATAGCCTCTAACAACTAAACAATATAATCACAAATATCCTCTATGTGTAATTATTGATGGGCGCCTAAAATTGTTCCTTTTACGATTATGTTACACTATCTTGGCATCATATCACACCACAATATAATACATTTACCATTAAAAAATTTCTTTTTTACTTTAATTTAATATTTAAAATCAATAAAAATAAAAGATGCCTAATTCATTATTTTTAATGTACATTAAAATATAGTTTTTACAATGATAAATTGATTCTCACGCCATTAAGTCGTGTGCTCAAAAGATTATCAAACACGGGGCCTAAGGTTTTTGGTTATCTATATTCTTTTTGTAATCCGAAATTTGCTTTTGGCATCCAACACTTATTCTGATACTCATTTATGTACTAGTTTTTCCCTCATGCACCCGAAACATATGTCGTTGGGTCTTCAACATGAATCCTCATTTAAACAAGCATGACACTCATTTAAATTTTCAAATCAGTAAATTGTTAGTATAAAAAAATTCACTATTTGTCACTCATTCACTATTTAATTGAATACAATCACTTGTAATAAATCATATAATAACATTATGTCTTATTATCTTTAGCCTATGGAATGAAAATATGATTAATTCTTCATTAATATTCTTTTGGGTGTTTCTTATGTTCTTTGGTATTATTATTATTGTAACCCCAATAAATCATTTATTTTAAACTTCTATTTAAATAATATTATAAAATTACATTTTATGCATATCTTTTAAAAAGAGATACTATCAGTGTAAAAACATTATTTTTCTAAGATATTCCATGTAAAATGTAACTTTAAGCACATTATTATAAATGAAATAACTTTATTTGGTAATATTAGATTATTGGTTTACTTATCGAACAACCAAAGAGCTTCACTAAAATGTTTATGGACTAATGAATTTCAAAAGTGCAAAGATATTAATCCTCCACATTATTTAAATGGCACTAAGTCAGGAATATATATGTAAAATATCTAAAACATGTGTGTTAATTTGATTTAATTCCTACTTGAAATTTAACGCATCACAATTGAAATAATGAGAAGTGGATTTCTTATATCTTTCGATGAGGATGAGTTTAATGTATTTTAATATAGCGTGGACTGATGTGTTTTAATAATCGACTCTTCTCTTATGCTGAATAATAAAGCTCATTGTCATTAATTTGTTGGATGAACATCATCAACTGTTGAGCTTATTTCCATCAAACTGCCATTTCTTTTGCCAGCTCACAAGTCGTCCATCAATGGCTAGTTGGCCACCTTATGCCAGCACGACAGTCAAACTCCTATGAGAAGCATATTTCGGAGACAATTCCTGACCAAACGATGATGAATCTCTCTAAGCCGTTAAAAACCAACTTCAGAAATGGCCCCATTTACCTCAATCGCGGGTGGATTTTGAAATGTCTTAACGATTTGGGAGAAAAATGCAGCTGAACCGAATGTGATTTTCCAAGTGGCGGTCGGTTTTCCAAATCATGTGCAGGATGGATGCTCATGCTGTTAGCTCGAAATTATTTTATTTGTGAGATGTAAAATCATGTCTATTGTTAGAATGAGGATGAGTCAAGATTCCTTAATTTAATTTGTTAAAACGTCATTCAACATTATACGAATTCAACTCGTTTTGTATTTATTGAAGACTGTTGAACCGAATCAAAGGACGAGCTTGGCCTGGGCTATAAATATCTTTGTGTGTAAACGCAGTCGGAGGGGGGAAGATAATAAAAAATTCTACTATTTGCTAAAACTCTTGCTAGATTTACAATGCGCTTTAAATTGTGATATTCATTCAAGTGTAGAAAGAATAATTGAGTGTTAAAGAATTTAGTGGCTTCAATCTTCCGTTTGCAGCTGAAGTAAGCCTCCACTGTCACAATCTAAAATGGTAAGGGCCAACCATTTGAAAATCGTGCAGCTAATGTGTTAATTAGTTTGAATAGTTAGGGTGATTGTATTTTATGTTTAGAATTTACGTTTATGTATTCTCATTTCTGCACTTGCTTTTAATTTATGTTCCCATATTTAAATTTTGTTTTCATATAACTAGATTAGCTTAAAACATTTCAGAGTACAAGTCTCAATACATTCAAATCCAACTCTCTGTGCTTAGATTGTGAACACTCTAATGAATCGAGTTTGTACAGTTTTAACGTACCTTTGTCGTTGGCAATTCAATAAATTGGTTGTGCAAACCAATTATAAGAGCTACATAAAACATAATTACTCCTCGTAATTCACAACCCACAACCCGTTGACAAACTCTGCCGTGAACTGTATTTTCAATTGTGTACATTCTCCTTACATGTTATTTCCCATCGTTTCTGGAATGTTGTTCCATCAACTTTCTGATCTTCATTTATAAGCTTTGAATTACTATCACCAATAAAGACCCATCTAAATTTGGTTCTCTTTACAATGTGTTCGAGAAGAATCAAATCTTCAAACTTTTCATCACTAAACTATAGCATACATCCCTCTCACCACTATGTTACAACACACTCATCCATACATTCTTATTTTTTATTTTTATTATTATTATTTTTTATATTATTTATTATAATTATTTATTTTTATTTTATTTTTTATTTTTATGGGATAGAAAGGCACTTCCCCTCCACCCTATTGTAGAAATGCACCTTCTCAACATAGTAAACTTTAAAAACATCTCATATCATGTAAATCATTTTGTCGTTGAGTTGATGTTTATATGTTGTAAAGTAGTATGGTTTTATGTTGATATGTTGCAAAGTAATATGTTTCATGTCATGTAAACAATTTTGTCAAATTAATATTTGTTTACATTGGTTATATATTGAAATGAGTGAATATATGTGAGGAATGAACTATGCGAATATGAATATTTAATAGTTTGATTTGCATTTTATAGTTTAGTTTGGTTTCTGGAATTTAAGTTCATGCATTTGTTTTCATTTTAGCACTTTGAATTGTTATACTTTAGATTTCCAAACTTTAGTTTTCTTATAGTTTTTGCATTTTGACTTTATTCAAGTAATTGCTCAATTTTATTTGTTAAAATTTGTTAATGGATATATTAATGACCTAACTCATGAGATATGGTCTCTCATGTCAGGTTTCATTCTAAGGTAAAAGTTTGTTTTCATTTGTTTTTTTTTTTCATTTTTGCATTGAAGTGTGTTTTTTGTTAAAATTCAATATGCTAAGACAGAAAATAGCAGCATTACATTCCATTTCACAATAATAGCATATACAGGATCACTGAAGAAACAACAAGCATAGCATAAACACAAGAGACAGAGATTTATCCTGGGAAACCCTCATGGGGTAGAAAACCCAGCAAAGCTTCCTCAATATAGATGACCAGCAATATACAAAGATGCAAACCCTGAGCATAAGCTCCTTCTTCTCCATAGTAGACCTCTCCTCCACAAGTGCGCCTTTCTCAAGTGAGTGAGTGAGTGTGTGTATCAAATGAGGAACACACCTCCTCTATTTATACACTACACTGACATGTATTTTACATAGGTACACGTAGGCTCGTATTTAACCAATGGGTTAAATACCCCACTACAACTGACTGGGCCGACCCCTCTAGGGTGGTCTAATAACCCTTTGACCCACATAACACATAAAGGGCCGACTTCCACTAGGGAAGTCTAATAACCCAAGTTACCACATTCTGACGGAGGAATAAACATCTCCGGATATACAATCAGATCTTTACGGAGGAATGAAACATCTCCGGAATAATAAAGTACAATTATAATATTCTTTGAAGTTACAATATCTCAACACTCCCCCTTAACGAGAAGGATATTATAACAACATCTGCACGAGCAAGGAGTCATCAACATCATACATGATACATCTATAAATCACTGGAAGCTTTCTCAACATCATCATCATCAGTAACTTGACTAGTTACTGGAACATCAGCATCGTCATACGATCATCGTCATCGTTATCACACGATCATCATCATCATCGTCACACGATCATCAGCATCGTCATCACACGATCATCAGCATCGTCATCACACAATCATCAGCATCGTCATCGCACGATCATCAGCATCGTCATCACACGATCATCAGCATCGTCATCACACAATCATCAGCATCGTCATCGCACGATCATCAGCATCGTCATCACACAATTATTAGCATCGTCATCGCACGATCATCAGCATCGTCATCATACGATCATCAGCATCGTCATCGCACGATCATCAGCATCGTCATCATACGATCATCAGCATCGTCATCGCACGATCATCAGCATTGTCATCACACGATCATCAGCATCGTCATCGCACGATCATCAGCATCGTCATCATACGATCATCGTCATCGTCAAGGAATGATGTAAACCAGTCATGTACCTTTTGAACCGAAGTCCAGGGACGATCCAGTCCTATCATTATCGAAGACATACGTCTACGGCTCTTCTTTCGGACTGAGGTCCAGGAATGATCCAATCCCTTCTTTCTCGAAGACATACGTCTACGGCTCTTCTTTCGAACTGAAGTCCAGGAATGATCCAATCCCTTCATTCTCGAAGACATACGTCTACGGCTCTTCTTTCGGACTGAAGTCCAGGAATGATCCAATCCCTTCATTCTCGAAGACATACGTCTACGACTCTTCTTTCGGACTGAAGTCCAGGAATGATCCCAATCCCTTTATTATCGAAGACATACGTCTACGGCTCTTCTTTCGGACTGAAGTCCAGGAATGATCCCAATCCCTTCATTATCGAAGACATACGTCTACGGCTCTTCTTTCGGACTGAAGTCCAGGAATGATCACAATCCCTTCTTTCTCGAATACCTCACGTCTACGGCTCTCTTTAGGAATGAAAGTCCAGGGATGATCCCAATCCCTTCATTCTCAAAGACCTCACGTCTACGGCTCTCTTTAGGACTGAAAGTCCAGGGATGATCCCAATCCCCTTCATTCTCGAAGACCTCACGTCTACGGCTCTCTTTAGGACTGAAAGTCCAGGGATGATCCCAATCCCCTCAACTGTCCACTAAGGACTTCATTCTCGGAGACCTCACGTCTACGGTTCTCTTTAGGACTGAAAGTCCAGGGATGATCCAATCCCCTCAACCGTCCACTAAGGACTTCATTCTCGGAGACCTCACGTCTACGGTTCTCTTTAGGACTGAAAGTCCAGGGATGATCCAATCCCCTCAACTGTCCACTAAGGACTTCATTCTCGGAGACCTCACGTCTACGGTTCTCTTTAGGACTGAAAGTCCAGGGATGATCCAATCCCCTCAACTGTCCACTAAGGACTTCATTCTCGGAGACCTCACGTCTACGGTTCTCTTTAGGACTGAAAGTCCAGGGATGATCCAATCCCCTCAACTGTCCACTAAGGACTTCATTCTCGGAGACCTCGCGTCTACGGTTCTCTTTAGGACTGAAAGTCCAGGGATGATCCAATCCCCTCACATGTTCATCAAGAACATGTATCCTCATCATCATAGCATGTATCATCACAACATGTATCATCAATATTAAAAACATGTATAACCACAACATGTATCATCATCATCAAAACTTGTATAACCATAACATGTATCATCAAAATATGTATAACCACAACATGTATCATCATCATCAAAACATGTATCATCAACATCAAAACATGTATCATCATCATCAAAACATGTATAACCACAAGCATGTATACATCTATCATCAAAAAACTAACATCAAAAGCATGTATACATCTATCATCAGAAACTAACATCAAAAGCATGTATACATCTATCATTAGAAACTTAACATCAAAAGCATGTATACATCTATCATCAGAAACTAACATCAAAAGCATGTATACATCTATCATCAGAAACTAACATCAAAAGCATGTATACATCTATCATTAGAAACTTAACATCAAAAGCATGTATACATCTATCATCAGAAACTAATGTCAAAAGCATGTATACATCTATCATCAAAAGAAAGAATATAAGAGTCCTAAATCTAAATAATTCTAGGTAACTAAGTGCAGTAAATAGGTAACCTCATCATTGATGAGATAGACTTGTTATCGGATACTGTGCTACTCCCCCTTTCGAGGAGGGTCCTTCTGAACTACACCAAGCTTGTCTCGGAAATGTTCAAGCTTTACTCGAGACATAGGTTTAGTCGAGATATCAGCAATCTGATCCTCAGTGCTTATATATATACAAGCTTGATAGCTCCTCTTTGCACCATATCTTGTATATAGAAGTACCGGATCTCTATGTGTTTTGACTTATCGTGGAACACAGGATTTTCAGTCATCTTAATGCAGCTGTGATTGTCACACATAATCACAGTGGGATCCATTTCTAAGTCAAACACTCCACATAAAATCTTCTGAAGTCATACTGCTTCATAGCTGGCATAGTAGACAGCCATATAAACTGCTTCAGCAGTACTGACAGCCACACTAGATTGTTTATTGCTGAACCATGAGATCATGGTAGATTCAAGACTATAACATCCACCTGATGTACTCTTTCTGTCTGAGACACTTCCTACCCAATCAGAATCTGAGTAACCATGTAAACGGAGTTCATGACCTCTAAGATAATATAGACCAAAAAACTAAAGTACCTTTTAGGTACCTCACTACATGTTGTAGCTATTAAGTGAACCTTTCTAGGTTCTACTAGATACTGACTTAGGGTATTTACACCAAAGCATATATCTGGCCTAGTATGACCCAATGAATTTTCTATATAGAGTTGGGTCCACTAAATACGATGAGTCATTAACTAATAACTTCAAGTTGGAGTCCATGGGAGTGGCCATGGCTTTATACTCCAACATATCAAATCTTTTTAGAAACTTCACAGCATACTTACCTTGAATTAAAAGATTCCTTTTGGATCTTGCCATACTTCTAAGAAGTAGTGCATTAATCCGAGATCTTTCATTTTCATTTCTGCAGCCATTTTCATGACCTGTTTCTCATTCTTTGTCAGAAAGAGATCATCGTCATGCAATAATGGTATGATAGGTTCATCATCCACAACCTCAAGGTTTAGGAGTAGATTTACTTTTGGTAAGGCCCAAGCTTTGTCATGAAGCTATCAATTTACCATTATTCACACTCTGCATTGAGTGATCTTCTGCATATCTATCTGTGCCATCTCTTGTCAGATGGGTCTACTAATATGAGCCTCAAAAACAATTGAACTCTGTGGTGAGTTCCTTCTTGCATCCATGTCATATGTGTATAGAAGCCATATTCAACCTTGTATCAAAGGTTGAGATCCACATCACCCATGATGATCATTAAGCTCATCAATTGACTACCGATCCTGGGTACCCATATAGAACCTGATTGACACTTCTTCTTTAATTACATCATTAAGAGAATGGTCTTATCTAGTCCCTTGGAGCAAAACATCTCATCATGATTCTCTTCCTCTTTCTAAGATAATCTCTTAACCACAAGATTTCTATAGTGTGTTTGATTTGTAAATCCTTTTGTTGAACATCCATCGCTTGTTCATCATTCATCATGAATTTTCCTACAAATCAAAATTAAGTACAGGATTAGTAATACTTCATAATCATCAAATCATATTGACATAATAACCTATTATGCATACAGATATCATTTACATAGTTATGCAACTAATTTGACCAATACTTTGGCACAACACTTTCCCATATCTTGTATGCATACAGTGGCTATCTAGATGCCTTCCATCTCTACCAGAACATACTATCGAGAGTGTGCACAGCTCTCGGCATGTCAGCAAAGAGGTTTCATTCTAGACAAGCAACAATGGACTGTTTGTCCAACTTACCAATCATATGCACATTAGTAGTATACTGTTCAATGCTCTATGAATGTTTATACTCAGCATTATATATTCCAGGAATACAAATATGCATACAACCTATTACAGGCAATATCATTACTATTTCAAATAACAACTCAAATACTTATCTTTTATGTTTGTGTGGTTGCCTCCCGCTTGATCTTCTGTATGACTTTTGAACTTCTATTCATTCTGTACCACTGTGCATGCTCAAGAGTCATCCTCATGATCTCATGCACAAACATACACTCATTAGTATATTATAAATGCTATCAAAACATTATAGTACTAAATAATCTTGAAAATGTATAGTCATGATTATAGTTAATAAACATTAGTATTCAAGATTTCAGGGAAGTCTTCTTTTACTCATGCATATCATCAATCAAGATATAATATGCATAATCCCTTGATTACTAACTTTATGAATAAGCATAACCAATTATTCCAAGTATACTTATATAAGGGATCCTAACACAAGGTAAGATTCATGGGAAACATACCTGGATTAGTATACCTACTTGGTTATGTACAACACACCTAAACAATCTCTTCAATGATTTAGAGATCCTGAGCTAGAACCTGCATGTCTCATAGGTTAAGCATAATATAACAAAGTCATACATACCTCGTAAGTAGAACAAAGATTATGGATGAGTCTTTGTCTTCATGTTTTCATGGTCATGGAACCTGATTTGTCTTTTGTGATGTACCTGTATCTTGTTAGCAGACAACACCAACCTCACACAACATCATAATGCATTAGTACAATCATAAGTGTCAACACCCTAACCAGGAATATCTTCTATCATGCATTCATAATTTTGTTAAGGTTATACGACAAATCTAAAATCAAAATTGTACTAACTGTAATAACCTGAAGACAAACATACCATAAACTTAATCATGGACAAATATCGAAACATACCTCGATGAGTCATACCTGTCGAGATTGCTTGTATTCTTCTTATGTAAGGCCTTATCCTCATCTCCCTCTGAGACAGGAACTTCTTCACTTATGCAGGTGACCAATCCATCTTCTTCTAGGATTAATCCAATCCACTGGACCTGGAGCTGGATATGGGTTTGTCAGAGAAACCCAAAAAATTCAAACTTTGAATTTCAAACTTCCGAAAGAATAGAAATATGCGCCTTGACGAGCTGATCAAACTGGTATATTTAGAATTTGAAAACTGCAAAGTTTTACTCCTCAATTTTGCCTTTGAAACTTTCGGATTCACTGGACGTGACCCTGAACTGGGGTTTGATGAAGCCCACTCTTTTGCTCCATCAAAAGGTTTGAGTCAAAGCTCTAAGCTTCTATTTTTCTGAGGATCTTCCAGCCGTGGTCACAGATTTCAAAAATTCCCATTTTTACAGAAGCCCTAATTTTCCACTTTTCTGATCAAAGTCCCGAACTAGGGTCTAATCAAGCCCGGCCTTCTTCCCAACCAAAAATTATGATCTTGGTCTCTAAATTTCTATTTTGATGAGTAGCATCCAGCCGTGGTCTCCGATTACAAAAATTCCAACTTTCTTCAAAGCCCTAAATTCCGGAAGCCATGAATGAAGGTACCAAAAAGTAATTCTGTTTTGACAGAAATATGTACCTGATTGTTTCTGGTGTAACTCCGAAATTTTTGATCCATAGGGTCTGAAAAAGTTTTCTGAGATAGCCTTGACCTGTTAACTTTCCATCCTGACAGGTCTGACCTCAATTGGATGTTCTGAGAGAGAGTTATGCCAAATGTTGCAACGTGACCTGTTTTGGGAAAATACAGGAGAGCGAACTTGTACGGCGTGCCACATATCACTGTTTGACCTTCGGCCTCTGAAAAAGTTTTCTGAGATAGCTCGGCCTGTTTTCTTTCCATCCTGACAGGTATGACCTCAATTGGATTCTCTAAGAGAGAGTTATGTCAAGTGTCGCAACGTGACCTGTTTATGGGATAATACAGGAGAGCGAACTTGTACGGTGTGCCACGTGTCACTGGTTCAACTTCGGCCTCTGAAAACGTTTTCTGGGATAGTACAGTCTGTGTAATACCTGTCACTTTTCACAAAATTTCATTTGGAGCTTCCTAGCCCAAGTTATGACCTTTTTTCCAAGGTCACCCGATTTTGACTCAGATCTGGAAGAGGCAGAAACCCTCTATTGTACAGATCATAAATCACAAAGTACAACGAATTAGAGGTTTTCCTTTGGACACAAGGTACCTGGAGATTTTATCTTCGTCCTGTAACAATTTCAGATCCTAAAACTTCGCCAAAACAGATTTATAGCGAAAGTGCTACGATGACTGGTTTTTTGCTATGTAAAACGCTAACCTTCAAATTGTCGTAAGTAAAGCAAGTGTCTTTAGTGCCATACCTTGTCTTCCTTTAGGTTAGCTCTGATACCATGTTAAAATTCAATATGCTAAGATAGAAAATAGCAGCATTACATTCCATTTCACAATAATAGCATATACAGGATCACTGAAGAAACAACAAGCATATCATAAACACAAGAGACAGAGATTTATCCTGGGAAACCCTCATGGGGTAGAAAACCCAGCAAAGCTTCCTCAATATAGATGATCAGCAATATACAAAGATGCAAACCCTAAGCATAAGCTCCTTCTTCTCCATAGCAGACCTCTCCTCCACAAGTGCGCCTTTCTCAAGTGAGTGAGTGAGTGTGTGTATCAAATGAGGAACACACCTCCTCTATTTATACACTACACTGACATGTATTTTACATAGGTACACGTAGGCTCGTATTTAACCAATGGGTTAAATACCCCACTACAACTGACTGGGCCGACCCCTCTAGGGTGGTCTAATAACCCTTTGACCCACATAACACATAAAGGGCCGACTTCCACTAGGGAAGTCTAATAACCCAAGTTACCACATTCTGACGGAGGAATAAACATCTCCGGATATACAATAAGATCTTTACGGAGGAATGAAACATCTCCGGAATAATAAAGTACAATTATAATATTCTTTGAAGTTACAATATCTCAACATTTTTCCAGCATTACATTACGCTAAATTAGGCTAGATTAAGTTAGTTTAGACTTCAGTCCTGCACAGAATGTGTCAGGACCTATAAACTTACGAACCGCTATTGATAATTTAATGTTCAATTAAACATCATATATTTTTACTGACAATTATAAGCTTCTGATTACAAATATGGGAACCATCTTTAGGATTTGCATAGTAGTATTTGGTATCAAGGTCAGGTATGGTGATTTAAGGCATCATGGATGGCCCTAGATTCAGAGAAGCTTCATTTATGGGTTAAACCCTTTAGGTTATATTATAATCTAGCACTTAGTTCCTTTATGCAATTGAAACTGACTAATATAAAACCCTTGATAGGTTGGATGTGGTGATTTTAGGAGTATGGTTTTCCCTTGATTGCCTTGAATATTTGTTTATGGGCCAATGCTTGTGTTTCCTCCCTTGACCATATCAAGGAGTTGAGGCCCATACTTAATTCTAAAATCCTTCTAAAGGAACTAACAATTTTTTAGAGACTAAGATTTAGGTTTCCTTCCCTAGACCATGTCCATGACCCCAAGGCCCCGACACCCATACATTCACCATGGATACACACAAGGAGTCATGTGTGGTTCTTTAAGGAATTTTTTATGGTTATGGATTCATCAATCATTTATTTAGGTATTAAAGGATGGTCTTATTTACTAGATCATTTACAAGGCCCTAAGACACACACGAACTACTCAAAATCACCTAATGACACCAACATCCTAAATCATAGGCTAATAATACCCTCAAGAGGTCATGTGTAGATGTTTGAGGCAATATTATTGCCCTTAGATGGATAGAATGTTCCTTTATGGAATAAGTTTAATGTCTCCTCTCCTAATGATGTATAAGGCCCCAAGACCCATGCATTATGATAAGGATGCCTACAAGAATCCATGTCTAGTGCTTTGAGGCATTTCTCGGGGTTATGCATTCCTTTAGGCTCTAGGGCATTATATTCTTCCATAAATTGTTTTCAAGGACCTAAGATGCATACGTAGTACTCGAAACCGCTTAATAGCACTAAAATCCTCAATCATAGGCTAATGCTACCCTCGAGAGGCCATGTGTGGTTGATCAAGGCAACCTTCTTGGCCCTAGATGGCTAGAAGAATACTTTAGGGCACAAGTTTTAGGCCTCCTTCCCTGACCATGTTCAAGGCCTTCAGGCGCCAAGACTCATACATTATACCAAGGATACCCACAAAAGTCATATGTTATGCTTTGAGACATTTTTTGTGGATCTGGATGCATCAATGGTTTCCTTAGGACCTAAGGCATGGTATTTATCCATATCATTTCCAAGGCCCTGCAGAAAATACATAGTACTTAAACCCACCTAATGGCATTGACATCCTCAATAATAATGATGGCCTCCAGAATCCATGTATGTTTGTTTGAGGAAACCTTCTTAGCCCTATATGTCTAGAATATTCCTTTAGAGTCTAAGGTTTAGGTATCCTACCCTTAACATTTCCAAGGCTACAAGTCTTGAAGACCCTTATATTGTGCTAGGGATACCCATGAGAAGTCATGTGTCATGCTTTGAGGAATTATCCAAGGCTCTATACATATCAATAGTTTCTTTATTGCCTAAGGTATGGTCTTCTTCCCTATATCATTTCCAAGGCTTCGATACATATACATACTACTCAAAGCCACCTAATGACACTGACATCCTCAATCATAGACCAATGATACCCTCAGCAAGCCATGTGTGGTTGTTCAAGGAAAATTTCTTCACCCTAGATGGATAGAAGATTACTTTAGAGCCTAAGGTTCATGTCTCCTCCCCTAATAATTTTTTGAAGATCCCAAGGCTCCAAGTCCCATACATTATTCCAAGCATACACATAAGAAGTCATGTGTGGTGCTTTGATGCATAATACATGCCTCTAGGTGCCTCAAACGTTTCTTAAGTGCCTAAGGGATTCTATTTTTTCCTACATCATTTCCAAGGATTTGAGATACATACATACTACATAAAACCACCTAATGTAACTGACATGCTTATGTTAGAACATTAAAACCCACATAATAGTTAGGATATAATTTATTTCATATTTTATTACTTTCCTAGGTAGTCTTACCATGTTTTTGGCAACTAGTTGACTTCTTTGGTCCATCACTTTCCATCCTTATCCACATAAGTGCATTCATGAGCATCTTGGATGCTTTTCTGGCTGATTTAAGTGTCAAAGGTACATTTCCTTCTTTTTCACTACTTTTTCCACTTTTCAGTAGATAAGGTAAAATCGATACACTCTAGAGGTTTTGGCAACTACGTGTTTTTGTGGCCAACACACCTTTCCTCTTTTTCAATCCAAAATATACCATATTTTTCAAATTTAATCCTACATCACCTTCCAAAACCAGTTTTGACAATTCGTGAGCTTTATGGTTGAGTTGGAGTAAGATTTTTCTACCTTGGGGAGTTTTAGCTAGTTTAGTAAGTCTAATTTTTGTGACCAATTCAAATGCCTCAACAATTTGAATTTCTGATGTAAATATATATATTTGAAACCAATTTATGGTACATTGTTGGCTGATGTACATTTATGCTAATACAGTTTAATATTGTGCATAATTTTGAGTCTGATTTTGAGTGTTCTTGTCAATTCTAGATTAACAATTTGTGTGAGAAGTGTTATTCAATATTATGATCAGCCTCTGATTTTATTTCACATGTATCAAAGTTGTTTAGGAGAGCATAGATGCATCCATTAGCACACCAGAAACAATCAATTT
This sequence comes from Larix kaempferi, assembly GCA_027924585.1. Lineage (NCBI taxonomy): Eukaryota > Viridiplantae > Streptophyta > Pinopsida > Pinales > Pinaceae > Larix > Larix kaempferi. The sequence goes on from BSBM01000309.1 coordinate 4,910,836, forward strand.
CCATCGAAGTCCCGTGGGAAATTACCTTGTACTCTTGAGTTTAGCTCAAGAGGTCTACCTGGGCATGACAGATTCTTGAATGTGCCTACTGTTATATTCCATAGCTCTATAGTTTGAATCATTCTCCATATATTTGTTTGGTTGTGATTTTGCGGGTACAAATCAATCTACAGTGCGCACCTCAATCTACTCATGGATCCCTCTAAGAGTGTGATCTATAATCCATTCAATTACTTTTAGTGGAAGGCGAAAATAGAGATATTGTTGAGGTCGAAAGGCCTCTATAGAGTGACCATGGGAACTGAAGGAGATCCTACTTCAGTTGTAGATAAGTCAAAGGGGCACAATCAGAGAGATGAGGCTTATGGCCTTCTCTGCCTCAGCACATCATCATATCTTATTTTCCATTTGGATGGTCTGACTTCATCAAATGAAGCTTGGTAGAAATTGAAAGCTTTGTTCAGTAAAACTGATGATCTGAGAGCACATCAACTATAGAATGAGCTCATTTCTCTAAGTCCGAGAAGTTTCAATGATATATAGGATTATTTCTCCAAATTCAAGTCACTTGTCTTGTAGTTGAAGCAGAGTGGTATTGAGAAAAAGGATGAGTAGTTAGTTTTGGTCATACTCTCGAAATTGGGGAAAGACTATTTAGTCTTTATATCCACTTTCCATGCTACAAAATTGGCTGTGAAGAATTGGAAGATGCCTAGTTTGTCCAAATTCATGGAGTCTTTGACATAGGAGAAGAATAAGCTTATGTTGATGGGTGCACTGAATCCTTCAAAAGATCAAGATCTAGCTGTTGGTGACTCAAGGAATTCGAAGGGTAAGAAGAAGGAAAAATCCAGAATGCCTTATGAGAAAAAGGAGAGATCTAAGCCACAAGAGGATCCCTCCACCTCTAGAAAGGATCAACAAAAAAAGAAAGAGTGAACCAAGTGCTCATGCTTCCAAAGGGGATTTCATCCTAAAAGCTCATGTATGAGAAATACCATATATCAGATGGAAAAACTCCTTGAGAAGAACCATATACCCATTCATGAAGGTGCAAAGAAGAAGGTAGAAGGTTCTAAATCAGATGATAAGGAGTGAGCACATGCTCTAATATCCATCACATCTTCATTCACTTCTTACATCATTGATTCTGGAGCTTCAAGGAACATGGTTGCAACCAGAGAGTCATTTTCTACTCTTGAATCCTCCAATGGCCTAGGTCCCATCATTATTCTTGGAGATGACTTAGAAACTGCTTTGAAGGGGAAAGGTAGAGTAGATCTTGACAATGGATCATTTTTTAATGTCCCTTATGTCCCTATTCTAGATGCAAACTTACTGTTAGACCATACCGGTTCACCCAAAAGAGTTTTCTTCCTCCCTAATGATGTGGATATATATAAGATCTCCATAGGAAGAGTTGCTGCATTAGGCACTGCGGATCATTCCTCTAGAGTCTACAAGTTTTCACAATTTTTGCCTATCTCCTCACGAGTAGCACTCCTCTCTCATTATAATGAAGCAATAAAGATTTGGCATGAGAGGTTTAGCCATCTAAATTACATATACCTTCATGAAATTCATGACAAAAACATGGTTGCAGGGATGCCAAGCATCACTTTCGCAAAATGAGTCTACCAAGGTTGCATCCTAGGAAAACACCCCGAGAAAAGGTTCTAGAGATGCCTGAGAGAACGTTTGAACCTTTGGATATGATCCATAGTACTATTTATATTCCTTTCCCTCAAATGTCACTGAACAAAGGAAGATACCTATTAACTTTTATTGATGATCATACTACGTATTGTTGGGTCTATTTTCTATAGTTAAAGTTAGAAGCTTTTTGCCATTTCAAGTTTTTAAAAGCCATGGTTGAGAACCAGTTTGGAAGGAAGATAAAGGAAATAATATTTGATAATGGGGGATATTACATCAAATATTATTTTCAGAATCTATTTGTAGTGGTTGGCATCCACATGCAGCACACTGTGCCATACACTCCTCAACATAATGGAGTTGCTGAGAGAAAGAATTGAGCTCTGAAAGAGATGGCCACTTGTATGTAGCAAGGTATTTGCCACCAAATTTGTGGGCTGAAGAAATCAACTGTGAATCATACATACAAAATAGAGTCCCACATAAATCAATGAAAGGATTTACCCCTCATGAATTTTGGTGTGGAAAGAAACCTGATATTTCACATTTCAGGATATTTGGTGACAATGATTGGGCTAGAGTGTCATCCGAGAAGAGAAGGGATTTAGAGCCATAGAGTATTCCATGTTTTTTTGTTGGATAGTCAGAAGACTCAAAGGAGTACAAAATTCTTGATATTATCACCCAAAAATCATTCATATAAATAAGTGTTCATTTTGAGGAAGAGACCCTACAAGGAGTTGAGATTGGAGAGTCTTCTCAACCACCACCAAAAGAAGGAATTGAAGAGTTGAATGAGGATTATGATGATGAATCTTCTGATTCTGATTCATATGATGATGCTGATGAGATGATGATGGTGAACTTGATGGGAATCCTTAGGATCGTAGGAAGACAAGGTCACAATATGAGAATGCACTTTCAGTAAGGGATCCAAATATTGATGAGAAATTTTTTCTCGTGATTGAATAAGATCCTCATACATATGAAGAAGCCTCAGAATATCCAATACACAAATATTCTATGGATGAGGATTTCCACTCCTTGCAGAAGAATGGAACATGGGAGCTAGTCAAACTTCCACTAGGAAGAAAGCTAGTAAGATGCAAATGGATATAAAAGAATAAGAAGGATGTTGATTATGATATAGTCAATAATAAATAAAGGTTGGTGGCCAATGTATTTTCACTATTCTAATTTCTGGATTGTAATGAGACCTTTTCCCCAGTGGCAAAAATGTATTCTATTCGACTAGTTTTGTCAGTTGCAGCAACAAAGTGTTGGGAAGTTCAACACATGGATGTGAAGTCTAATTTTCTTCGTGGTGATCTTGAATATGAGATATATATGTAAAAACCTGAAGGATATGTTGCAGATCCATCACTTGTGTGCAGGTTAACGAAATCTCTGTGTGGACTTAAGCAAGCTCCCAGAGCTTGGTATGCAAAGATGGACCATTTCCTCCCAACACAAGATTTCCACCAGTGCAAATCTAATGAAAATGTGTATCTAAAGAACATAAATGGTAATATTGTGATTATAGTATTATATGTTTATGATTTACTAATCCCATGAAGTTCCACTGATTAAATTTCATCACTAAGGACATCTTTGCATCAAGCTTTCTACATGACATATTTGGGGATTCTCAGGCAATTTTTGGGGATTGAGATCACTCAATAACCCAATGGAATCATTGTATGTAAGTCCAAATATGATTTTGATCTAATAAAAAGGTTCAAGAGAGTATAATGTAAGGATGCAAAGACTCCTTTCCTTTCAAGAGTTAGGCTAGAAGAAGGGGATTCTAGACCCTTGGTGAACATCACCCTCTACAGGAAACTAGTTGGAACCGTGTTGTAGTTGACTCACTCCCAACCAGATTTGGCATATGCAGTAAGTCATGTTGAAATATATATGGAGAATCCACATGAGCTCCATTGGAGGGATGCAAAAAGGATCTTTCACTTTTTGCAAGGCACCAAGACACATGGGATCCACTACGCTGCCAATTCCTCATGAGATCTAGTTGCATTTTCTGATTCAGATTGGGCTGGGGATATCACACACCGGAAGTCAATTATAGGCTTTTATTCATTATTGGAGGAGGTCATATATTATGGTCTAGTAAAAATCAAAGTGCAATTGCACTCTCTTCAACGGAGTCAAAGTACCGAGGAGCGGTGAATGCAACTACTCAGTGCATCTGGTTGCAAGGAATTATTGGTGAGTTTTTTATTGACTTTAGCACTCCCATTGTTCTTTGGGTTGATAATTAGAGTGATATAAGGATATCCTTAGATCCAATACTTAGACAAAGAACCAAGCACATTGAAGTGCACATGCACTACATCTGGAGTCTAGTGCATGACAGATTGACTGTGTTCGGAGTAATTCCCCGTTGTTGCGAAAAATGCTGACATTTTCACTAAGTCCTTCACAGAGAAGAATTTCAGCCATATTAAGTTTATTCTTGGAGTGGAGGAACATGAAGTGAAGGCTTCCTGAATAACAGGTTTCAAATTTTGTTCTTTTCCATTTCGAGGGAGGGTTTTGTCCCATGAGGTTTTCCATATTTCCTTGGTTTTTGGACAACGATATGTAAAGGGTGACCAAGCCTTTGTTGTTGGGCCCTGATATTTTCTAATATTTTTTTCACATACAATCAGACTTAAGGGAGGGTGTTATATCATTAAAACCCACATAATACTTAGGATTTATTTCATCTTTTATTACTTTCCTAGGTAGTTTTTCCATGTTTTTGGACACTAGTTGTCCTCTTTGGTCCACCACTTTCCATCCTTATCTACATGAGTGCATTCATGATAATCCTATATGATTTTTTGTATGATCTAAGTGTCAAAGGAACCTTTCCTGCTTTTGCATTTCTTTTTCTTCTTTTTACTAGATAAGGTAAAAGCTCGGCACTCTGGAGGTTTTGACAATTGCTTGTTTTTATGGCCAACACACCTTTCTTTTTTTTCACTCCAAAATCTACCATATTTTTCAAATTTCATCCTTCATCACCTCCCAAAATCATTTTGGATAATTCGTGAGCTTTATGGCTGAGTTGGAGTAAGATGTTTCTACCTTGGGGGGTTTTAGCTAGTTTAATAAGTCTTCTTTTTGTGACCAATTCAAATTCCTCCTTATCAATTCGAATTTCTTATGTAACTCTATATATTTTCAGCCACTTTATGGTACATGGTTCGATGATGTACATTTATCCTAATACAATTTAATATTGTGCATAATTTTGAGTCTGATTTTGAGTGTTCTTGTCAATTCTAGACTAGCAATTTGTGTGAGTAGTGTTATTCAATATTATGATCATCATGTGATCTGATTTCATAGCTTAATCATAGTCCAATGATACCCTTAGGTGTCCATGTGTAGTTATTGGATAAAAACTTGTTGGTCCTACATGTGTAGAAGATTCTTTTAGGGAATAAAGTTTAGGTCTCCTTCCCTTACCATGTCTAAGGCCCTATGGCCCCGAGACCCCTACATTGTGCCAAGGATACCCATTAGAAATATCATGTAGTTCCTTAAGGAATTGTTTATGTATTTTCATGCCTTAATGGTCTCCTTAGGGACTAAGGCATGGTGTTCATCCTTAGATCATTTCCAAGGCCCCAAGACACCTACATATTTCTCAAAAACACTTGATGCCATTGAAATCCTCAATAATAGACCAATGATACCCTCAGGAGGCCATGTTTCATTGTTCAAGGAAACCTACTTTCCCTTGGATTGAAAGAGTGTTCCTTTAGGGATAAGGTTCAGGTATCCTTCCTTAATCATGTCGACTTCTCCAGGGCCTCAAGGTCCATTCATTGTGCCAAGGATACCTACAAGAAGTCATGTGTGATGCTCTAGGACATTGTTCATGGATCTAGATTCTTCAATGGTTTCTTTAGGGCCCAAGGAAAGGTATTATTCTATGGATAATTTTCAAATCCCAAAGACACATGCACATAATACTCAAAATCACCCAATGGCATTGGCATCTGGAATTGTAGGCCAATGTTACCCAAGCAGGCCATGGGTGGTTGTTTTGGGCAACTTTCTTAACCCTTGATGGCTAGAAGACTCCTTTATGGCCTAAGCTTCAAGTTTCTTCCCTTAACCATGTCCAAGGCCCCATTATATGAAACTCATACATAGTAATAAGGATACCCATGAGAGGTCATGCATGGTGCTTCAAGGAATTATTCATGCCTTTAAATGCCTCAATTCTTTATTTAGGGATTTGGGTATGGTAACATTACCTTGATCATTTCAAATCCCCCGAGACACATATATATTTATAAAAACCATCTAATGTCATCGACATCCTTAATGTTAGGTTCCTAGCCTGACTCGCCTTACTCTAAAACTTAATCATACATAATATAATCTACATCAAAGGACTCTCCAATTCATTTTTTCAAGGATGTTTAGTTAGTGGCCTTAAGGAGGCAATTCATGTACATGTCCCCATGCAACAAACCTACTCTTGGTTGGAATATTTTGATAGAAATCATGAATTTAAATAGGCCCTCAATGCCAAAACCAAGAACCCTAAATTTTCTCCTCACATAGTATCTCACATGCCTCCACCTCTCAGCAAACCCCCCAAAGCACCTTTTCATATCCATAAGATCACCCTAGAGGCCATGAATAAGCATCAGTGCCTCGACCTTTTCTATAATTGTGATGATCAACCTTTGGTATAATTGTGATGAAAATATGTCAAAGGACATAAATGTAAAGAACATAAAATATTTTTAATAGAATCCACCGTCCATAAGGTCCCAAAATCCAACATAGTGGAATATCTACCAAATGCTACCTCTCGAATATGCTCATGGTATGACAATTCTAGAGGAGCAACCACAAATTTACATTCATGCTTTACTCTGGTTTCTACTCATAATATGTTAAAATTTATTGGCTACATAAAGCACAAGAAATTCATCATGCTAATTGAAAGCGGAAGAACCCATAATTTCATCAATAGGTGTGTGGTGGAAGACATCCATTACATATTCGCTCCATCTCCAATTTCAAAATATGGATATCTAATAAAGGTACAATGAAATGTGGTGGCTGATATGAGAATGTCAAACTCCAAATGGGAAACTAACATCTAAAAACTCATATGTTTTCTATTGACATGGTAGTTATGATATCATTTTAGGGGCTGAATGGCTTAAGAACTTAGGTATTGTAACAATAGATTTCCATGAACTCTTTCTCCACTTTAATTAGGCCAAGCAAACACAATACCTTTAGGGAATTACTTTGGGTTCTCTTGAAATTATGTATTCTCACTTCATGAATAAATTGTGGAAGAAGGGCCACTCATGTGTTATTGCCCAGTTTCATGCCATACAAGTTAGAGGCACACCCCCTAAATATTCACCCCGACTTGTAATAGGTTCTCTCCTAATATGAATTTTTTTTTATGTCCCCAGGGGTTTACCTCCCTACCATGGGGAACATGACCATTCCATTCCTTTAATTCTAGGTAGTCAATCCTCGAATGCCCATCCTTATCCCCACCCTTTTTCCTAGAGGAATGAATTTGAAAAAACAACCTTAGAAATTGGTGTCTGTTAGTTTTATTCATCCTAGAACCAACCATTATTATTCACCCATGGTTATGGTCCTCAAAAAGGAATTTGATTGATGAAGTGTCTTGTTTTCCGATCTCTCAACAAAATAACCATCAAAGACAAATTTCCTTTTCCTATCATTGATTGTCTCTCAAATGAGTTTCATGATGAAAAATATTGACCAAACTCAACCTTCATTCATGATACCATCAAATATGAATGAAATAGGAAAACATACCCAAAAACCACTTTTTGTACTGATGAAGGGCATTATAAGTTCTTTGTCAAGCCCTTTAGCCTTTGTAGTGCCCCATCCACATTTTAGAATCTCATGAATAAGATTCTATTCCCATTTTTTACTTTTTTTCTTTGATGATATATTGGTCTATAGTCGCACCTAGGAAGTCCACCTCCAATATGTTTCTCGTACTTTACACTTATTACAGGACCATCATTTTTTTGTGAAATTCTCCAATTTTTCTTTTGGGGTGACTAAGGTTGAACACTTGGGCCATAATGTGAATTGAGATGAGGTTCAAGTGGATCCCAATAAGGAGGAATCTACAAAGAACTGACCATGCCCCAACACTCTCAAGAGCTTGTGAGTATTTCTTGGCATTGCATTCTATTTTGTGGTGAACTATGGGAAGTTTGTAGCTCCTTTGACAACATTTTTAGAAAAGAATGCATTTTCCTGGGATGAAATAGTGAAGTAGGATTTCTCCACCCTCAAGGAGGCCATGTGTACTATGCCTATGCTAGCCATGTCATATTTCACTAAGACATTCATATTAGAATGGTATGCCTCCAATTGTGGACTAGGAGCTATCTTACCAAAGGAAGGATATCCCTTGGAATTCATTAGTAATAAAATCTATGATAGAAACTTTGGAAAATCCACCTACGAAAAATAAATGATGGCTATATTTCATGCATTTGATACATGGAACCCCTATCTAGTCTACCAACATTTCTAGATCAAGATAGACCATAATAGTATAAATTATTTCCTCAAATACAACCTTTCCTCACCTGAGAAACATAAATGGGTTGCTAAGATGTTTAGTTATTATTATAAAATCATATATAAGAAGGGTTTCAACAATGTTGTGGTTGATGTCTTGCCTGGGAAATTTGAATAGGATGGTTCATTCTTTACCTTATCCTTTCTAGTACCAAGATGGATAGACAAATCATGATAGGAATGGTTGGCCTAGGATATCGTTATATGCCTCATTAAATGCCTTCAATAAGACCTTAATCCTCCACCATGGTATACATGGAACCAAAAATATTTTGAGGTAAAAGGAGCACATATTTCCCACATCAGATTCATCATTCAAACCAAGAATATTGGTGGAATTACATTCATCACCCACAAGAGGTCACTTAGGAACACTTATGAAAGAATCAAGTGTTATTTCTTCTAGGACGGCATGAAAAAATATATCCATAACTTTCTTGCTTCCTACAAGACTTGCCAATGGCATATCAGTGAAATAGTAAAATCATGAGGATCTTTGCAACCACTCGCCATTCCTAACCATATCTAGATGGGCATCTCTCTGGATTTTATTTTGGGGATTCCTAAGGAAGTAAATAAATTAGTCGTTATGGTGATGGTAGATTGTATAACGAAATATGTCCATTTATGTGCCTTATCACCCACTTTTACACCCTCTTTGGTGGCCTAAGTTTTCTTGGATCAACTTTTCAAACTCCATGGCATGCCCACTTCTACTCTCTCTGATCATGAGCCCACTTTTACTAGCAATTTTTGGAAAGATACTTTCAAACATTAAGGAACTCAATTGAATCTTAGCATGGCATACCACCCCCAAATAGATGGTCAAATTGAAGCAACTAATAAGTGTATGGAAAATTACTTGTGCTACTTTGCATCAGATAAGCCACACCAATGGGATCACTGACTCCCTCTAGCTAGTGGAATGTGGTATAAGATCACTTATAATGGTTCCTCAAAGATGACGCCATATGAAGTGGAGTATGGAAAAAAACCCTAATTAATGATTTCCTATATACTAAGTACCTCACAGGTTAATGTCGTGGATGATGCACTCCATGCTAGAGTTGGAATTCTCTACATCCTTGAAGATAATCTAACCATTTCCCAAATTAGAATGAAGCAACATTTCGATCAACATCACTTTGAGAGCTCCTTTGAAGTTGGGGATCAAGTGTTTCTTCGACTACAACCATATAAACTAACATCTCTCAAGGCCCATATCCATCAAAAAATTTCTTTGAAGTTCGAAGGACCCTACACTAATATACAATGCATTGGACAGGTGGACTACAAGATTACTTTTCCAAACCACTCCAACATTCACCATGTCTTCCATGTCTCTTTCCCTATTAAAGTGGTGGGATCAAAGTGCAAAATAAAAACTAATTTACTAGAATTGGATGAGGAAGACTCCATTTTCCTTAAATTGGTTGCAGTATTGGCTTCCAAGGAATTACAATTTTGAGGGTTCACCATCAAGGAAGTTTTGATTCATTGGAGAGACATGCTGCCAAAAGATACCATTTGGGAACCAACCAACATTTTACAACAATTTCCACACCTTCATCATTCAGATCGAATCTTCTTTTGAAGGGGGAGGACATGTTAGGGTCCTACCCAGGGTATTTTTTAAGGATTCTAATAGTATACCTAAGTATAGTATTCTAGGTGATTATTTTGGGTTGAAAAAATCATATATATAGATAGGTAGGCGAATGTTAAACATGAAACATACAATTTACTACTAAAATTTTCAAATTTTGGTGAATATTACATGAAAAAAACATATTTTATGTGAATATAGGCGATACTAGAGAGTAAAAATGACCAAATCGCGAATTTATTTTTTGAAAAGATGCCCAAAAAATATCTAATTGGAGAAATTTCGCCCTTAAAAAATACCCTGGTCCTACCCTAACTCGCCTTACTCTAAGAATTAACCATACACAGTATAAGGCCTTAACTTTGTAATAAGACTGAATAAGTTAGTATTCAACAATCAATGTAAATACTAAAAAGGGTCTCTTTATTAATGAGGACCCGTTAGGAAGTTGTATTTTAACCATGTCAAGTAGTTAGGGTTTTGGACATTTGAAACCTATTTAAATAGATTCAAGGCCTTGAAGTGGTTTGTGAATAATATTGTAATAGAGCTCTGCTCAAATGAATGGTTTCGCTACAATAAAAAGTCCATGAACATTGTTCCCATAATAACAAAGCTATTTTTTATGCCATATTATGATATTATTGTCTCACATTTATGGCTCTATGATTCTTATTTCCAATTTATTGCATGCTAATATTATTATAGACTATGTGATTCTCAAGTTTTAGGGGTAAGGAACACCACACTTGGTCATAAGACAATAATACCATTAGGAGGCCATGTGTGGTTTTTCAAGGAAACCTTCTTGGCCCTATATGGCTAAAAGATTCCTTTAGGGAATAAGGTTCAAGTTTCCTCCGCTGACCATGTCCAAGGCCCCAAGACCCAAACATAATGCTCAAAAATGATAATGGAATATATATACCTAGTAAGATGCAAACGATTACCTCGAGTGCTCCTTTGTGGTCGCTTGAGGTGTAATTCTTAGTCCCATATGCATAGAATCTTCATTAAGGTAATAAGGCTTGGATTATACCTTTGAACATAACCAAGGTGAAGTGACCCATACTTAGTGTTCAAAAAATCGTAATGTTGATTATCCCCATATGGAGATGAAGGATGCGCTTTAAAGGTCCTTTGTAGTGGTTCAACATTGTGTTATTTTCCTTGCATGCCTAAATGTAGTGCTAAAAACCTTCTAATAGATCCCATATCCCATGTTAAAGGAAAAATATAACATAGAAAGATTCTATATTGTGATGCAACATCCCATTCATGTCCCTTCATCCTTACAATCTAGCATTAGGGTATGAGGCCCAAGTTTCCTCCCCCAAACATATTCAAGGAAAAGAGACGGTTACCTAGACCTCAAAAACTCTGGATGGCTCCCATATCCAAACTCATAGAGAGATGCTACCCTAAAAACATTAGGTGTGTTGGTTCAAGGAATTTTTATTGGAGTTGGATGGCTGGAAGGTTACTTTAGGTCTTAAGGGTTGATTTTCCTCCCTCAACCATGTCTATTTCCCCACAAGCCATCCTTGGTGCTCAAAAAATTGATTATAGTATGGTGGTTAAAGGCCTCATTTATGGATATTGAGCCATAGAAGATACGTTTTAGGAACAATTCGCAAGTTTCATGGCATGACCTTGGTCTGAACCTTCATACTAATACCTGGTTTCCCAAAATCCCTATTGGTGCCAATATGCTCACTATGAGGAAAATGATACACTTAGCTTACATGTCATCTGTATGGGTTAGGGGTGTTATTCTTAGCCTGGATGAATAGATTATTCCTTTAAGAACCCCTTGACCCATAACTTATGCTCAAAATTTTTAATGGTGCACATAGCCATATCATACAAAACAGTCATAATAGCACAATGTGTGAGTTCTAGAAATGCATATGTGTTTTATAACACACATGCAATTGGAGTGTGCATGTATTCCTGTAACACATGCATGGTCGTAAAATTCATTTTTTGTGCCATGTACAATTCCTAAATATGTGTTTATTAACTTGGTTTCTTCATATTTGGAATGCCAACCCTACTGGTTTAGGCTACGAACACATCAAAAACTCCATTTCTTATAATGCCTCTCAATAAATCCATTATTTTATGTTATTTATATATATGCTACACAAATATTTCATTGATATAACTACACACATATAAATTTATTAATGTATATTCCAAATATATAATTTTAAAACCAAAAATAATCTTTACTATTTTTAATTTATTTTTTTCTAGGTATGTATAGAAATCTTAAAATATATGTGTCTATTGTTCCTGCTATATTTTTTATAGTTTGAACCATTTTTAGAATAAATTATATGATGCAGTAAAAGAGGCATAGATCTACAATCTAAAAAGGAAAAAATATTGTTTGATTATGTTTAGATCATCATACCTTGCACTAATGGATGGCCTTGGAATTTCAAGGGTATAATGAATTTTATGATTTAGAAAATATATTAAACTAATGTTATAGATTCTGATAAAATATTCATGTGCAAGAACAATTAATTTTATTCAATTGTAAAAAATATTTAACAAAATCCCATCAGTTAGGTATTCAATACCTGCACTAACGAGAACATATAAATTATATTTTCAATGAAAAATAACATATGGAAGTTAGAAAAACTCAAATTTAACATACTTTACAAAAATTCCATAAATAAAAATTATATAATTTAAAATTTAATTCTATTTCCTCATTTCATCTTTTTACACCATATTCAAAATCGTTATGAAACTACTTCAAACCCTCTCTCAAAATCAATAAATTTGTGTTTTTCTATGTTTGCACTAGCGCTACTATGTCATGAGAGAACATCCTTATCTTGCATTCACTCACAAATATTCATAAAATATATACATTTGTTTTAATATTATATAATGATTCTAAAAACATATAATTACAACTCACTGTGAGTACTTTTCCTAAAAAAAAATACTATTTTTTACTCATTCTTCGACAATGCTTCTCCTCTCTTTCTCTAATTTTGACTTCAACTTGTAAACTCTCTATGCTAGAATCCATATGATATATATATGTATTACAATGATAAGGTAAGTACAAAAAATACACGGAATAAAATATATTCACAAATTTGCATGAGCATTGAAAATTCACATGCTTAACATCAACATATGCAAAGATGTTTTGGTCATGGAAGAATATAATTACAGGGGTAGTTCTATGAAACTAATACGATCCTTATGAATCAAATTCTTGTAGTTCTTATAATTAATAGAAATTGTCTACCAGACCATGATCAAGACCATCATGACCTAGTCTCGTGCTATTATGTCTAGCTGGACATATATACTTGGAAGTTCAAAGAGTAGTAGGGTAAGTGCAACCACAAGGGATTGGAGTGGGGCTAATTCATATTAATTTATTTAACTATAAATTAATTGGTGTGCTTATTGATATTGAACTAAGTAAGACCTAAATTAGTGAACTATGTCCTTTTTAAAGAACAATAACAATTCAATAGAAATATAATAATAATCATTTATAAATAATTATAATAATATTACTTGGGTTACATAGAGGGAAAAGGAATTGAGAGAGAGAGGAAAATAAGTAAGAAGAAGAGGAAGAATAACAATAGGAAGATTAGGGTGGGAGGGTATAATTTCCCTAATTTAATATAAATTTTATTATGTTTTATATCATAATTATTTCTTGAAGAAGGAGAATGTGTGCATTTATTACTGATTAAATATGACTTTGAAAGTAAAAATAAAATTTTAAAACAGTGTCAAATAATATAGTCTAATATGATTTCACAATGTCATATTAAATACATATTCAATAAGATTTCCTTCCTTTTACTAAGTAAAATAGGTGTGGGTACAATAAGACTTTTTCTGGTATAAGACTCCTCTTGCACTAAGAAAAGATCATACGATGGAAGGAATTTGCTTATCAGGTAAAATATTTCTATGCTAGGCCACCTCCAAGGTCACCACAGGCTAGTCATCTTACCACCAACACATATTTTTGCCACATTCCTCTTTCCCTCCAAGAAAAAATCCTTACCTCAAATAAATAATATATGAATGGTTTCATAGTGAAAAGTAATAACTATTTTATATTTTTACATCGTAACTCTTTGTTATTACACAATCAAAAAGTTACTAATCGCTTTTAATTAACGTTTTAAATCAAGATGCGATATCTTTTTAAAATTAAATATCTTGTAAAAAAGTCGCAAGGAAGGAACAACATACCCTTCCTAAAAAATTTGGATGGGTTGAACCATCATTTGGAGCAAGGATTGACTAACCCTTATTCAAATATGCCCCTTGGGTCATGCATCATCTATAGGAAGGATCCACCGACCCTTCCTCAAATGTGTACCTAGGATCAAGCATCAATAAGAGGAAGGATAAACCAACCCTTCCTCAAATTTGTACATATGGTCAAGCACCATATAGAGGAAGGATCAATTGACCCTTTCTCAAACGTGGACCTACAATCAAGCACCCTCTAGAGAAAGGATAGGTTTAACTTTATCTAATGGATCCATAGGTCCAAGCATAATTTAGAGGAAGCATCGACCTACCTCGCTTCAAATGTGGATATTGGGACGAGCATTATATTGAAGAAGGATCCAAAAACAATTCCTTAGTGTGGAACATGGGTCAAGCATCGTAGTGTGGAACATGGGTCAAGCATCGTATGGAAGAAGGATCAACCGACACTTCCACACAAGTGCACTTGGGTTCAAGCATCATCTGGAGGAAGGCTCAAATGAACCTTTCTCAATTTTCGACCTGGGATTACACATACAAAAGAAGTCTAGGTCATCCCTTCCTCAAATGTGGACCTTGGTTCAAGGATTATCTAGAGAAACACTCAGACGAACCTTCCTTAAATATGCACCTCAAGTCAAGCATAATCTAGAGGAAGGATCAACCAACCCTTTCCCAAATGTTGAATTCGATATAACCATCATCTGGAGGAACAATCAACTAACCCTTCCTCAAATGTGGACATTAGGTCCAAAATCATATTGAGGAAGCATCAAGTGACCCTTCCTAAAATGTGGGATTTTGTGTCAAGCACCATATGAAAAAAACATATCTCGACCCTTTTTTAATATACGATATCAATGAAATCTATCATCTATATGGAATAATGACTATCCATTTGTAAAACATATATAGAGGAATTGTACCATCTAGAAGAAATATCGATCGATCCTTTTTGAAATATGGTATCCAACAAATGTTGCATTTTTAGAAGATATCAATCAATGCCTTTTCAAATGTGTCAAGCATTATCTAGAGGAAGGATCGGAATACCTTTAATCAAATTTGGACAACGAGGGTCAATCATTATGTAGAGGAAGGATCGGCATAAACTTTCTCAAGTGTGGGTGCCTAAAGCATTATATACAGCAAGGATCAACCAACCCTTTCTCAAATGTCCACATGGGATAAACCAATCTCTAGAGGAAGTATCCGCCGACCCTTCCTCAAATATTTACCTCAAGTCATGAATCATATTTAGGAAGGATAGACTAACCCTTCCTCAAATTTTCATATATGGTAAAGAATCATCTAGTATAAGGATTATTCAACCCTTCCTCAAAAGTATACCTCCCATCAAGCACAATCTGGAGGAAGGATTGGTTGACCTATCATCAAATGTGGTCGTAGCTTAAAACATTATAGATAGGAAGGATCAAACTACCCTTATTTAAATGTGGATATCAGATTAAGCATTACATTAAGGAAGGATCCAATGAAAATTCCTCAATGTAGACCATGATTCAAGCATCACGTCGAAGAAGGAATGACCGAAACTTCCACAAATGTGCTCCTAGGTTCAAACATCATCTAGAGGAAGGATTCACTGGCCCTTTCTTAATTTTGTAGTTAGGGTTAAGCATAATCCATAATAAGTCTTAGTCAACCCTTCCTCAAATGTGAACCTACGTTCAAGCGTCATCCAAAGGAAGGCTCGGAAAAACCTTCCTCACATGCGCACCTCAAGTAAAGCATCATCTAGAGGAAGGATCAACTAACCCTTCTCGAAAGTCCAACTTTAGGACAATCATAATATAGAGGAAGTATTGGCCGACCCTTCTTTAAATGTAGACATAGTGTCCAACACCATACTTAGGAAGCATCAACTGACCCTTCCATAAAAGTGGAATTTGTGTAAATAATTATGTGAAATAAATATAGTCTGACCATTTATTTATATACGATATCCAAGAATTAAGATATCATCTAGATGAAAGAATGATAGGAAAAAATTGATAGTAATTGTACCATCTAGAAGAAATATCGTTTGAGCCTTTCTAAAAAATAGATCAAAAAATTCTCAAATGTCAACATATCATCAAGAATTATTTAGGGGAAGGATCGACAGACCCTTCATCAATGGTTTCCATAGAAATTCCATCATCATGTAGAGGATGCATTGGTAAAAAATTTCTCAAGTTTGGATGCATCAAGAATCATCTGTAGTAAGGATTCCTTGACCCTTCCTCAAATTTCCACATGGGTTCAACCATCATCTAGAAGAGGGATCATCTGATCCTTTCTCAAATATGCACCTTGGGTTTTGCATCACCTATAGGATGGATCATATGACCCTTCCTCAAATGTGCACCTGGGGTCATGCATCATCTAGAGGAATGATCAATTGACCCTTTCTCAAATTTGTACATATTGTCAAGCATCATCAAGAGGAAGGATCGACTAGTCCTTCCTCAAAAGTGAACCTCCTGGGAAGGGTAATGTGGAGGATGGATTGACCAACATTTATTCAAATGTGGCCATAGGGTCAAACATTATCTAGTGGAAGGATCAGGTTTCCTTTCTTTAAATGTGGATCTCAGGTCGAGCATTATATTGAATAAAAATCTAACGACCATTCCTCAATGTGGACCATGGGTTAAGCATTACCCAGAGGAAGGATTGGTTAAAAATTCCACGAATGTGTACATGGATTCAAGAATCATGTATAGGATTTCTCTGCTGACTCTTTCTCAATTTTGCACCTGGGATAAGCATAGTCTAGAAGAAGTCTTGGTCGGCCCTTCTTGAAATGAGAACCCAGGTTCAAGTATCACCTAGAGGAAGGATTGGAATACACTTCCTAAAATTTGTATCTTGAGTTAGGCATCATCTAGAGGAAGGATCAATAGAATTTTCCCCAAATGTTGACTTTAGGACAACCATATTCCATAGGAAGTGCTTTGTGTCAAGCATCATATGGAAGAAACTTTAGTCCGTCCCTTTTTTAATATACATTATCCAGGACATATATCATGGAATTGAAAAAACGATTGACCCTTCGTGAAAAAAAAGAGAGGAATTCTACCATCTAGAATAAAAATTGGTCGATCCTTTCTGAAATATGGTATCCAAGAAATGTTACATTTTGAGGATATATCGGTGGAAAACTTTGCAAACAGAAACATAGTAGCAAGCATTATATAGAATGAGGATTTCCATAGACTTCATCAACTATGGTCATCAATGGTCAATCATTGTGTAGAGGAATGACCATCCAAATATTTCTCAAATGTGGATGCATAAGGAATCATATATATAAATGATCGGTCGAAAATTCCTCATATACATTACATATTAAACCTTTCTTCTAGAGGAAGAATTGACCAATACTCCTTAGATATGGTAGACACACAAAGTAATAGATAGAGGGATGATCGTTCGAAAGTTCCTCAAATTATGCGGCAAGAAAACCCATCAAATTCTATGTACAAGAAAACTAACCACAAAACAAATCAACATGAGACATATCTATCGATACTTCATCAAATATTTTATATAAGAAACTTATCAATAATAAGAAGAATCAGTTGATATTCCTGGATCGCCTGACATTTTCGTTTGGATCACCTATTATAGCATACTATTATTCAAGAAAGCTCTATCAATTTTTTATTTTCTTGTATACCCAAATGGAATTGATATATCTTAAAATAAATTGTTGATTTGTTAGTATTATTCCTTTTACGAATATCATGTCCTGTTTTTGTAAAGATGTCTACTTTTTCCAGTAAGATATTACATAATTTGGTGGAAACATTTTTCAATAGCTCACAATGTCCATTTTATTATCTCTCAGCCAGTTCAGAGAAATTCCGTTCCTTTAAATACTTCCAAAACACAACATAGGACTAAGTGGTATTTATTGGTTTGTCGAGATGGAAGAACCCAATAACTTATCTTCAAATTTGTACTTATATGTATTTTTGGAAGAACGACAAAGAAATATTGGCATTATCGTATATACAAATGTATTCCAAGAATACATGTTGCATGTCGAGGTAGAAGTTGCTGAAGGAAAATCATGCTCTTTATTACAGATGGATATTTGAGTTTCTAAGTTTCACCCTAAGTTGATGAAAATATTTGACACACATGATGAAGTGTCTTGTGAGAAAACATGGTTGGATATTTCCATTGTATTATCCAACAAATCGGGCTGGATTACGCACAACCACACAATTGAAAAATGGAATTCTATCGTCCTCTAAAAGAATATTTACTAAGAAAATGATATCATTGGCTCTTCATTACGTGAAGTTCAGGGAAAAAATCATAATTGTTTACCATGAAATTAATCTCTACTACCTTGTAAGATCTAGAATATATCACCTGGAAAAGGATGTCACAAAATAATCCTTCAGGCCTTTGGAAGAAACCCCTTTGAGGGTAAAAATGGAGAAAGAAAGAAAAACTTTTGAGAGGTCAGGAAGCATCCAACAACAAGATAAAATATGATATTTCCTTTTTAATGAAATTTTTTTCTCCATTGATGTCGAGATGTGTTCTCGCACCTTTGAATATTCAAATTTGGAGAATGTATGAAGATGTTGTGGCCAAGATGGTTCTATCAATTATCACAAATTTCACCACGACTCTTCGATGGGCAACTTTAATTCCTTTCAACTGGGATACACATAAAAAATTTCCTCTATAGAGAGAAGATAAAATTTAAATGCATAGAATGAATTTCTATATCTTGGATGTCCAACACACTATATCTATGCAATAAAGGATAATTGAAAATGAGAAATACAAATTTGTACATCCAAGATATCATTTTCATAAAGCACGCATGCTGCAAAAGGATGTTCCACATAAATTCATTAGAAGTTTGTGTAAGCAACACAATTTTTATAATAAAGAATTTGTTGACACTCTATTTATTGATCAAGTCATCAAGTCCCAAGAGAAATGGATATATAGTAATAGGCCTAGTTTCCCTAAAATAGGTCATATTCCATAAATGGAGTGGTAGGAATATCTATATTTTTTCTTTTAAATATTCTTACACCACTACAAACATTCCAATTAATTTTTAATTTCTCTCTGAATTTAATATTTCATTGGATTGCAAAATATTTATATTGAATGTGTAGATATATTCAATGTTTCCAACAAGGATAGTCTTAAGGACAAGGTGACTCTTGTCTTGATTTAAGATGAGCATTGGGAAAAATGGTGTATTGTATTTGAGATTTATAAAAATGGCTCATTGGCATGCTCCCCCAAAAGCATCCATCATGATGATTTCATGCAAAATAAAACAAAACAATATGGGTCTAATGAGACAGTTTATTGAGAATCATTATAAATAAGGTAATTCATGGATCTGATTTGGTTGAGTACTACAATGGACTATAATGTCCATGTAGAGACTCTTTTACAGTATTGCAAAAGAGTCAAGGATGAAAGAACAACCAACAATATGATTTCTGAATATATGAGTGTTTAGGACTATGATTTTTTTTCATCAAATGATTTATGTGACAAAAATGTGGTTTAGGCTTATAAAATTGCTCCAAATCATTTTCAACAACTTTTATGTATTCTTTGTGATGACAAGCAAGCCATGTCTCTGGTGAAGAAACGGGAAGGACCGACAGAGGAAGATGATTTCAGGTTTCCAAAAGAAACTTCTAGCTTTTTTCAAATATATATCAATCAAAAGGAAATTAGTATCTATATGGATTGTCTCAGAGATACCATAAGATTTGTGTATTAATCTTATTTTCCATCTAAATTATGAAAGACGCTAAAGGGAATTATTTATTTTTAAAACACACTGTGTTGTGAGCTAGTTGTGTTCAACATGTGCCACTGTTTTTATGGTTGGAAAGAACATTATATTCTTGAATTGTTATTTTTATTAGCATAAAATAGAAAACCTATTACTTGTCTTTTCATAGGTGATCTAAATGCTTCATATTTGATTGGGAAACCCTTCTCTCATTTCACAAAGAAAGTAAAAAACCAATGAAAGGATATGGAACCATTGGCGTCATTGGACACTTTGATAACAATTTCTATATAGGTTTATCTCTTATACAATGTTGGAGATTTGGATTAGAGGGGAACGATATTCTACTATTTTTTTACAATGGAGTGGACTGATGAAAATTTGTCACCGGTTGATCTCCCAAATATGACAGATTTGGGATTCTAGTCTAGAGGGCATGTGTTTCCAAAGGAAAGGATGATGGAATTTGGGATCATCTAGTGTCAAATTTGACTTCATATGAGGAAATCATCATTGCATTCTATGTTGAGATATTGTAACTTTAAAGAATATTATATTTGTACTTTATTATTGTGGAGATGTTTCATTCCTCCTTGAAGACCTTATTGTATATCCGGAGATGTTTATTCCTCCGTCAGATTGTGGTAACTTGGGTTATTAGACTTCCCTAGTGGGGGTTGGCCCTGTATGTGTTATGTGGGTCAAAGGGTTATTAGACCACCCTAGAGGGGTCGTCCCAGTCAGTTGTAGTGGGGTATTTAACCCATTGGTTAAATACGAGCCTACATGTTTTGTGTAAAAGACAAGTCGGAGTAGTGTATAAATAGAGGAGGTGTATTCCTCATTTTACACACACTCACTCACTTGAGAGTGGTGCACTTGTGGAGGAGAGTTCTGCTAGGGAGAAGGAGGAGCTTATGCTCAAGGTTACATATTTGTATATTGCTGGTCATCTATATTGAGGAAGCTTTACTGGGTTTTCTACCCCATGAGGGTTTCCCAGGATAAATCTGTGTCTCTTGTGTTTATGCTATGCTTGTTGTTTCTTCAGTGATCCCGTATGTGCTATTATTGTGAAATGGAATGTAATGCTGCTATTTTTTGTCTTATCATATTAAATATTAACATGGTATCAGAGCTAACCTAAAGGAAGGCAATGTATAGCACTTACGACACTTGCCTTACTTACGAAAATTTGAAGATTAGGGTTTTATATAGTAAAAACCGGTCATCGTGGAACTTTCGCCATAAATCCATTTTGGCGAACATTCAGGATCTGAAACCTTTATAGGTCGTAGATAACATCTCCCGGTATCTTGTGTCCAAAGGGCACCCTCAAATTCGTTGTACTTTGTAAGTTATGATCCGTACAAGTTAGGATTTCTGCCTCTTCCAGATCTCAGTCAAAATCAGGTGACCTAGGAAAAAAGGTCATAACTTGGGCTAGGAAGCTCCAAATGAAATTTCGTAAAATGTAACAGGTAGTACACAAACTTTAATATCTCAAGAATCGTTTTCAGAGGCCTAAGTTGAACCAGTGACACGTGGCACGCCGTACAAGTTCGATCTCCTGTTTTATCCCATAAACAGATCACATTGCGACACTTGGCATAACTTGGGATAGGAAGCTCCAAATGAAATTTCGTAAAAAGTGATAGGTAGTACACAGACTGTACTATCTTAGGAAACGTTTTCAGAGGCCGAAGTTGAACCAGTGACACATGGCACGCCGTACAAGTTCTCTCTCCTTTTTTATCCCGTAAACAGGTCACATTGCGACACTTGGCATAACTCTCTCTCAGAAAATCCAATTGAGATCAGACCTAATGCGTTGGAAAGATGACAGGTCAGGCTACCACAGAAAATGTATTCAGACCCTGTGGATCAAAACTTTCAGAATTACAGCAGAAACAATCAGGTACATATTTCTGTCAAAACAGAATTATTTTTGGAGCACCTTCATTCATGGCTTCCGGAATTTAGGGTTTCAGAGAAAGTTAGAATCTTTGGAATCAGAATCCACGGCTGAATGCTACTCAGGAAAATCGAAATTTAGAGACCAAGATCGAATTTTTTGGTTGGGTAGAAGACCGGGCTTGATCAAACCCCAGTTCGGGATTTTGATCGAAAAGATGGAAAATTAGGGCTTTAGCAAAAGTTGGAATTTTTGAAGTTTGTAACCATGGTTGGAAGCTCCTCAGAAAAATAAGAGTTTAGAGCCTTGGATCGAACCTTTTGATTGGACAGAAGGGTGGGATTCATCAAACCCTAGTTCGGGTTCCTGTCCAGAAGATCCAGAAGTTTCGAAGGCAATTTTGAGGGGTCAAATTTTGGAGATTTCAAAATTGAAGTATGCTAGTTTGATCAGCTCAGCAAGACACATCCTTCCATCCTTCCATCATGTGTGTTGCAGGGTATGCTGCTGTTGTGTATACTTGTATCGGTGTTGATACTTGTATTGATAGATGTATTAGTGAGAATACATGCTTTTGATGATAGATGTATTAGTGAGAATACATGCTTTTGATGATAGATGTATTAGTGAGAATACATGCTTTCGATTATATATGTATTAGTAAGAATACATGTTTTGATGATAGATGTATTGGTGAGAATACATACTTTTGATGATACATGTATTGATTAATGTACTTGTATGGTTGAGGATACTTATGTTGTAGATCGAGATGATCCAGATGTTGCAGATTGAGATGATCCAGATGCTGTAGATCGTGATGATCCAGATGCTGTAGATCGAGATGATCCAGATGCTGTAGATCGAGATGATCCAGATGTTGTAGATCGAGATGATCCAAATGCTGTAGATCGAGATGATCCAAATGCTGTAGATCGAGATGATCCAGATGCTGTAGATCATGATGATCCAGATGCTATAGATCGAGATGATCCAGATGCTGTAGATCGAGATGATCCAGATGCTGTAGATCGAGATGATGTGACGATGCTGATCGTGTTGATCTAGACGACGATGTTGATCGTGTGATGATTATGCTGATGATTGTGTGATGACGATGCTGATGATCGTGTGATGACGATGCTGACGATCGTGATGATTCAGATATTGATGTTGTGGTAGCTGTTCGAGTGCTACAGAAGATGAAGACTCACTACTGAAGATGTTGATGTTCCAGTATTGAAGATGTTCCAGTAACTGCTTGAGTTACTGATGATGTTGAGAAAGCTTCCAATGATTTATAGATGTATCACATATGATGTTGATGACTCCTTGCTCGTGCAGATGCTATTATAATATCCTTCTCGTTAAGGGGGAGTGTTGAGATATTGTAAATTCAAAGAATATTATATTTGTACTTTATTATTGTGGAGATGTTTCATTCCTCCTTGAAGACCTTATTGTATATCCGGAGATGTTTATTCCTCCGTCAGATTGTGGTAACTTGGGTTATTAGACTTCCCTAGTGGGGGTCGGCCCTGTATGTGTTATGTGGGTCAAAGGGTTATTAGACCACCCTAGAGGGGTCGGCCCAGTCAGTTGTAGTGGGGTATTTAACCCATTGGTTAAATACGAGCCTACATGTTTTGTGTAAAAGACAAGTCGGAGTAGTGTATAAATAGAGGAGGTGTATTCCTCATTTTACACACACTCACTCACTTGAGAGTGGTGCACTTGTGGAGGAGAGTTCTGCTATGGAGAAGGAGGAGCTTATGCTCAGGGTTACATCTTTGTATATTGCTGGTCATCTATATTGAGGAAGCTTTACTAGGTTTTCTACCCCATGAGGGTTTCCCAAGATAAATCTGTGTCTCTTGTGTTTACGCTATGCTTGTTGTTTCTTCAGTGATCCTGTATGTGCTATTATTGTGAAATGGAATGTAATGCTGCTATTTTCTATCTTAGCATATTAAATCTTAACATTCTATACTGGCATTAGGCTTATTAATTCTCTTAGCAAAATTCCAAATCTATGCATTGTTTCTATCATAGAGACATTTCAACGTCAAATGTACATGAACAAATTCTTTCAATTTTTGTTGAATGAGCCAAATGAAGGTATTTACAAATGTTTTATTTCATTATGTGCTTCAATTCTTTATTTGATTATAACAAAAATATTTTCCATCATGTTTTTTTCTATATGTGTAGGTGATTCGCAAGAATCCTCTAATAGAGAGAGCAAATTGGGTCATGATGAGGATGGAGTTGAAGTTTCATAAAAAAAAATTAATTCTAATAGAGATGAACAAATATGGCTGGTGCTAGTGAAGAAGGTGAGCTTCTAGATTTTGTCCGGTGTTTTTGAAAATTGCAAATTAGAATCAGTTTAATTACTCTATAGGGAGATACTGACAATATTCTTCTCCAAATTGTTACAAATAAACACACAAAAAATGTTCATTCAAGCATGATTACTGGAGAATGACTCAAAATATATAGTGTAGATGGTCTCCAATCCTCTCTTAGAAAATCAGTTATAGGTATGAGACAATATAGATTATTTACAAGTTAAAAATTTGTTAAAATTTTATTTTGCACTTCATGACATATAATTTTTTTGTTTTCAAAGGTAGACAACACTAGAAAGGGAGTTGAAGTTCCTCATAGTGTCAACCAAGAATATGATTTCAAATACCATTTAAAATTGTATAAGTCACAACCAAACACAAGTGGTTTTTTACAATTGTGATTTAAAAACTCAAGTTGGAATTTGGTCTTCCAAAGTTATAACTGATGGGAGGAATTTATTTAAGAGATTCCTAGGAGAGAAGAATGTTACACCAAAATATATTTATCATGAGTCATGTGTCATCTGTATGCCTTGATACCTAAAGTCCCTGAGCTAAAAACATTGAAAGAGAATTTGTTTCCTTTTCCTTTTACCTTTTATTGTCACTTCGACGCGCCCTGCTATCCAACAAGGTGCGTCAGGTTCAAGGTGACACGCTCTACAACTTAGCAGAGTGCGTCAGTGACGCAGTGTGTTATGTACTCATTTGTTCTAGATCTAAACCATTTAGACTAGGGAGATCTATTTGAGTCCGCTCATATAGATTGTCTGTAAAAAAAAATTGTGACCGTACTAGGGATGGTAGACCGTTTTTTTTATTTCATTACATTTTGGTTTCTTTTATTTCTTTCCAATTAGCCTATATCCTCGAAGTTGCTTTTTTATTTATTAATTTGACCATCAGAGAGTCTTTGGGCTATCCAGACTCAATTTGGGATCTTTATTGGGCATTATACCTTTTATTCTTAGATAATTTTTATTTTGTGTTGCTTAGATCCCACCCGACTCACTTGGTCCATTCATCACTTGCATCACTGTATTTCTGACGCACTTAGCCTGTTTGCAGATTGCATCGCTGACACTCTCTATCATTTTGCATCCTGCGTCACTGACACAGTTACCCAATGTGCAGAGCACGTCGTTGGTTCTCCCAACTCTCTAGTGCACCCTTGCAGCGCGCGTTTCCCTTCATTACTTTGTACTCATTGTTAAAAAATCTCAAAGTTGGTTTTGTATTAGTTTTTGAGTTCTGTGTGTTTTTCATTGACTACTACAGAAACTCCTAGACTCAGCATACTTCATCCTTGGATTATTTTTGAAGTTTGAGTATTGATTTGAGTCCTAGCTATTCAAGCCGGTGTATCCCTCATTGTGGGAAATTTCAATTCCCCATGAGCAAACTCGGTATTTTGACTCCTCATCAGGCCATCTGATTTGTTCGATCTGAATTCTAAGCCCTCCGATATTTGATTGTTCTCATTTTGCTCAATTTTATGTGTTTTTGAGATTTTGGGTGATTATTTTTCTTTGAGAATTTCCAATCAATCAAGTTTTGTAGTAGGATATTCTTTGATTTTCTGAATATAGGTTTGAAAAGTGGCATCATTTTTAGATCTATTGAGTGCATTTGATTAGAAAATCAAAATTGTTCATTATCTCCATTTCAAGCTTGTTTCTTGGAATTGTTGTAGAGAACTTTCATGCTTTGGAACAAGTATTAAAACGATCCTAGAAAATTTTGGAAGATTATTATTGACTTACATTTTCTTGGTTGTGAAAAATTTATTCATCATTACCCTGAATATTCTAAGTACATTTTAACTTTTGCAAAGCATTCCAAAGATAGTGAAAATTTTCCCATTTTTTTATTTTCTCCCCACTTTTTCATCATTATTTTGGAAAATAGGAGTTATTGGATTCAAAAGGAAATTCTTCTTTTCATTTTTTTGTAGATTCACTTAATGTGAAAAGAGAAAAAGAAAAAACATTTGGATTTGGCGTATTATTCATTTTTGTTGGATTAGTGAAAGCGTGATGTTGATTGTTTTGGTTGATTTTCAAAGAATAGAGTTATTTGTTCATTTCATTATCGAAAAGAAGAAATATTTCTCCTTACCTTAGCTAGTTTTCATCGAAAAGGAAAATAAAATATTTGCATTTGCATGTAGTTAAGATTTGCATCTTTTTAACTTCGTGTCTACACCTCATGCATTCACTCAACCGTCAAGATAAAAATTTAACGGTAGCATTAGGTTAAAACTATATAGAAACTTGTGTGTTAAGTTAGAGACATGTTCCAGCGTCTTTAAGCGTGGCAACTGTCGT
Source organism: Larix kaempferi (assembly GCA_027924585.1). Taxonomy (NCBI): domain Eukaryota; kingdom Viridiplantae; phylum Streptophyta; class Pinopsida; order Pinales; family Pinaceae; genus Larix; species Larix kaempferi. The sequence continues at coordinate 4,937,390 of BSBM01000309.1, forward strand.
GATTTTCCTGCATTGCATACCTAGGGATTGTAGTTCTTCCATGTGCCAATCGGTATATCGAATGTCCTTTCACGTAACTTCGGCTATATAGAAAGGTACTTAACATACTGGATAGTATATGGAAAGGATATTGGCATGTCGTTGTGCATTAGACAACACCACTACGGATTTGAGCTCCCGCGTACCATGTGTATATTAGGAGACCCTATTAGGATTCCTGTAACCATCTGAGTTAACCTATTGGTCATCTTGGCATGGCAATACACCAAAAACAACACTCAGGGAGCTACTACGCATGTGCTATCAGGTAGTCAGGTTATACAGTCAGGGGTACATTCCTAATCATCCCTGGTTAGTGCTCTGAAATAATGGGCCGAGTATAACTATTGGACCCTGTGGTATATCGCTAGTTGCAACGCCTTGATAATCTTGTGAGGTTCCATAACATTGAATCCACACCTACCACATAAGTTTTCTTGTGGCTTTAGCTTGTGTAGATTTTGGGTTGTATTTTTTTTCTTTTTGTATATAAACCCTTAGGAGAAATTTTGGTTTAGTCATTCTAGCCGATCAACCTTTAAGAAGATCCTGTAGGATTTTAAAATTACCACATGAATACCCCCTTAATCAGGAGTAGAACTCGGGAGAAACTATGGATCAACCTACCACATCTATGTCACATGAAGAATATACTTCTAGGTCATGGAGTCGGGAATGAACTATTCGCCTCCCATAAATCCACCTATCACTTATCCTATGGGTCCTCTGATTGTGGAACAACCTGCTTCACACGACACATATTTTCATCATTCAATGGAAGGACATCCTGGAGCCACAGACTCGATTTTATTCAACCCCAGGATGAATCGGTATCAACATCTTTTGGTCCAACTGCATCATTTTGGGACACTTCTTTAGGGCATCATGTTTCCAATTTTGAGTCACTTCCGATGGTGGAAACTCCATTTCATCGGATTCCTCCATTGATTCCCAATGATGTCTTTCTCGCACTTGTTTATGAGACTATTGATCGTTTACAAACGTTTGGTAATGAAATTAGACAATAGAGTTTCCCACCTAGGCCTAATCTGGAAGTGTCAGCTATTGAAAAACATTCCCCTATCCATTCTTTATATTTTTCTTCACCAAGAAAATCTACACCTACCTTGACCACTTATTTACCAGGTCAACCATCGTTCCCGACGAGTACACCTCAGAGTCAGGTGACCGGTTCAACGCATCATTTGACCCCAACCATTGGAGGGAAACCTTCAGCCACTATTAACTACGTTACTCGAACATTACCTCCAACACCCCCAACTCAAAATTCGAGGGGAGGTTATAGTCTATGTGTTAGTCTATAGTCAAGTGGAGGTCATCCCTTATTCAGTAGTCAACAATTAGTTATGGGTCAACCAAAAATTAGTGGTCAACATTCAGTTACTAGGCACACTCCAGTAAGTGGACAATTTTCAACTGGGGCACAACCCTAGCTAGTGGACCTAATCTAAGTTGGGGATATCACCTAGTTAGTGGACATAACGTGAGTGGAGGATATACTTCACATTTGAACTATAGTATGGTTGGAAGTTCTCTACCAACCATGGTACAACCTACATGGACACATCACATGGGGGGAACACCTCTTTGGACTCAACCCCCATGGGGGCATATCTATTATGGCCATCATAATACAATTATAGGACAAAATTACCAGGAAACCTATTTCCTGGATTACCCTATCCTAGAAACATGAACACCCCATGGGGGAACCATAATGTTCCACTGCTGAGACCTCTAGCTGTTGGACCACCCACACCACCTCCACCCGCTGTCCAACCACCTCCCCCACCATCCAGTCCACCACCACCACCACCACCTTATTCTGGAGGAGGAGGAACCTTGCATTCTGGTGGAGTCCCACCTTATTATGGAGGAGGAGGACCCCCACCTTCTGGCAAAGGAACACCTTATTCTTGAGGAGGAGCACCCCCACCTTATGGCAGAGGAAAACCTTATTCTGGAGGAGGAGGACCCCCTTTAGGTCCACCTCCCAACCAAGGAGGCCCACCCTCATCAATGTATCCATGGTCCCATCAGTACACCGATGCCTTATCAGTATTACTAGTATCCACAACCAAACCAACAATTACCATTTCTGGCTACACTTGATCTTCCAGAATTGTCGCGTTTGACTAATGATCCCATTCATCATGGCATAAATTGGCCCACCATTCCTTTGAATGTACCATCATATATTCTGAAGTTTGATGGCAAACCCAATGAGGACCCTAAGAACCACGTTATGACTTATCATTTGTGGTGTTCATCCAATTCCTTAATGGATGATTCCATCCATTTGTAATACCCCAATTTTGACCCTTATGAAACATTGGCTTTTAATGTAAATGTTGTATACAAGCGATGTATGTTTCCCTAGTGTGGAGCTCAAGGCCAAGGCCCCGCTAGTATATGCTCAAATTTTATTTAAAAGGAAAGTATTTGATATTTTGTTACCCATGTGCTATTAAGCCATGGAATATTGTAAATGGATGTAAATATTAATATTTCAATAAAATACCAAAACTGGCTATGGAAGCAACGAATGAGAAGGGGCCATGTGTATTCCACTAAGGAGTGGTGAGGGGGTGTGGGAATGAACCATATGCTGCCAAATGTCATCTTATGAACCCATCTAACTTTCATTGTTGACATTTAATTCTGTTGTAAGGAAGTTGTTGAAGAATTCAGTCCATGGCTTCAATGGAGCATGGGCAGCCCAGAAATTTGTATGGCAGAGTATGGGCTCTTTTTTCTTGTACCACAAGTCACTCTACCTCTTGGGAAGGGGTTCTTCCTCATTCCCATTCCATTGTTGAAGATCGCAGCATCATTTTTCATCCATTACGAATTCCCAACAGTGAGCAAAACCAGAAATCGCAACTTTGCAAGAACCCACGTTTTGAAGAGCCATAAATGCCTAGAATTTGGTATTGACAGTAAAATTCAATGGGGGATCCATAGACATGAACCTTGGGGCGAATTTGAGAGAATTATATACCCCAAAATCCATAGAAAAACCTGTTTTTATAGCCAAGAAATCCAATGACGGGATTGAGTTATTTGATAATAGAAGTTTGAGAAATCCAAGTGTGAATGATTGAACAGAGGTTGGCCGGTTTGCTTGATAAACCCAGTGAAGGCTGAAATATCAAGGAATTAGCAGCTGTACCTTTATATGCCCACCCTGAAGAGCATTGGAGGGAAGGGATGCTTGAGGGACTGTGTAGTAGAGAAGGGGACCTTCCTTGTGTTGGGTGAAGTAGGTATTGTGGGTGCCATACTATTGAATTCATTTGAGATGCCTATATCTCTGTGCTTGAGATCAATGGCTTAGCATTTCCCTCCTTATCCTTTTGTATGCTTGATAAACCCAACTGTGTGTTGGCTTAGCATAGTTGTTAAGTGAAACCATGGCTGGGAGTGAGCCCATTTAGTTCCTCCTTAGTGGATACACAACCTAGCTCGGGGGTGATCTCTCAGCTGAAAGAATATAGGCTGGACAGAGATCTATGTTTGGGTGGATTGTTGCTCTCACATAGCGAGTTGTTTGGAGAACTTCATCTCAAAGATAAGTGTTCTCTGTGTTTAAATTATATGTAGTCTGTGTTTTGCAATGTGTTAATTCATAATGATAATTATTCATGTTAATGGAATGATATGAAATCTGTGAATGGCATGAGAATGGGATTGATTATATGTATGGTTGATTCGTCATCTGCTTGGAATAGATATGCTGATGCATTCTAGTCTATGTATGTGTTATTGGGGAAGAATCATACACCACCATGTTACATTCATGTTCCCTCCGTGGTTTGGAATGATGGGAGGGGATGTGACACCATTTGAGGTTATTTCAAATAACCTTTACTGGTAGTCTTATGGATTTGGGGAAGAATCATACACCCCCATGTTACATTCATTTTCCCTCCGTGGTTTGGAATGATGGGAGGGGATGTGACACCATTTGAGGTTATTTCAAATAACCTTTACTGGTACTATCGCAAAGTGGTACATTGATTTTCCACCACATTCCTTTCCTGAATTTCGATCTTTGGATACATCATTTAACTCACTTTCAACTGATCCACTACGAAACCGACAAAGATATTTTGACCTCTCTCCGTCAAACTACTGCCACTCACATTTATGATCATATTGATGAGTGGAGGAGGAGAGGACGTCTTATTAAATCTCCCATTCTGGACCAACTCCTTGCATATTGGTTCATGAATTCACTACTTCCTATCATAGCTAAATATGTAGGCATGGGCGGTGCAGTTACGGAGGAACAATCTATATCTTGTGCTCGGTATTTAGACCTAGTCTATTCCTAATATGGAACCTTATATGATATCATTTATGATTCCCCCCACCCTACATATGATCGAACAAAACCACCTATGGGACCTCATGCTGATGGCATCATTGGTTCTTTTCACACCCATCCCGCTACACAATCCGGTGGATCACAAAGCCATCATAGCTCGACTCCACCAGCAACACAGGATGGACATCACACCAAACAATCATCTAGACCTACTTCCATTGAGGAAGTGAATTTAGTTCAATCTGCTTCACCTCAAACAATGGTAAAAAGAAGAACAAAGGTAAATCTAAAAAATCTTCTAACTAGTAGGAGCCAAGACATAATCCCGAAGACAATAAACAAAAGCAGAAGGTAAAATAACCTTGTTTACTGTGCGGTGATGATCACTTCACCCCAAAATTCCCACATCAGGAGGAAGTGAAAAAGTTCCTTAAATGGAACCCCACACCTGCAGTCTTAACTGATCCCTTCCCCACACAACAACAACAAATGATTACACAACAACAATCTCCTTCTCAAGGATAACTGTCCACCACTGCTCATATTCTCATGATGCGGAGAGAAACAATCAACTTAAATACTCGTTCATGATCATATGACTCTCCTCCTACAAAGGAATCTAACATAGGTAATCCTGAAAAATCCCTCGTGTCTACATCTAGCATTCCTTCACCTCAAGTTTCTCTCATCGTAGAGAAACCTTTACTGGATTCAATATTGCGTCCACCCAAGAGAATGATTTAAAAAACCATTTTCAATCCAAATGCTCGGGCTGCTCAAAACTATAATATAGTAGAGGATTTAGCACAAGATCCTTGTGTTAAGTCGACGTTAGAAGTCTTACAAAATTGTCCCATTCAACGTAATACCTTGTTATCCTCCATTGGAGTTGTAGATCCAGATTCCTCCAACACCATCATGTTCAATCTAGAGTATTTCAAGCCGAGGATTTCTCACCAACTCATGTTTCAAATCGTTACTAATGTTTCTAGGAAAATCATACATCGTACTGTCTAAGACAAAGGAGCCTCTACCTCGGTTATGTCGTTATCCTGTTCGTGAGCCATTGGCTCTCCCGCGTTGAACCGTCCCCCCACCACATTGAAAGCTTATGATGGACATGGCTTTCAACCTCATGGGATTTTACAATCTTTGACCGTCGATTTGGGTGGTAAGAGCGTTTCAATTAACGTGGAAGTCGTTGTTGCCCCATTGGATTACAACCTATTACATGGTCACAACTGGTTCCATTCCATGACCATGGTTGCATCATCTGTCTTCCACATTGTGAAATTTCCCCACCAAGGGACGATTGTCACTATCTACTAATTATATTTATGTACACCTAACACCACTACTCATCCCACAGAAAACATCCCTCTTTTAGGACACTCTACGTAGATATATGAGAGTGTGGGGGTAGCAATACTTAAATAGTCATCCCTCATGGGAGTCTTTCCAACACCAGATCCCCCTTCCCATGTTTCCACTGTCAACATGTTTTTTTCCTCCCATTACTCAATAGACCAATGGATTGTACCCGATCTAGATCATTTGGATTCGATTGGAGATGCGATGCCTCTCATCCCTGTAGAAGCTACTTACGAGGCCATCCAATCAGCCCCTAACTTACCATATGTCTACTCTTCCCTAGAATATAATGCACAATCTCCGCCATTACAACGGACCTCATCCCTACCTACTCCTCTACTCCATACTTTTCATTATGACGATTGAATCATGGCTATTATGAGCGTGGATGAACCCCCATGGGAAGACCTTCACCATAGATCATCTTTCCTTCCGCCACTAGATTCAGTAGAGAAATCCATTGAAACATTTGTTTCACTGGAAGTATTTCCTTACCCTCAATCTCCTATCCTGAGAGTAGATACGGTAACAGAGGGGAACCTGGATAACATCACACCTACCTTTCCGATCAACATCTCGGTAAAACCTGGAGTCGTGGAACAAATTCACCTAGGCCAAACTTGTTCTCCGGAAGAAGTCACCACTTTTATGGCCTTATTTAAACAATTTCGTGATGTCTTTGCATGGAGCTATGAGGAAATGCCCGAGATTTATCTTGCTATCGTTATGCATGAGATTGAAACATATTCTGATGCAAAACCTTTCCAAAAAAAACTCCGCCCTATGAACCCTAGGAAAACTATGGCTATTAAGGTAGAGATATAAAAGCTATTGAAGGTTGGGTTTATTTATCCTGTTCCCTTAACATATTGGGTCTCTAATGTCATCCCCATTACTAAAAAATAGGGCACCATTAGGGATTTTGTCGATTGCAGGGATTTGAATAAGGCTTGTCCCAAGGACAATTACCCTACCCCGTTCATTGACCAAATCATCAAAAACTGTGCCAAAAGCATCATCTTCTCATTCATTGATGGATTTTCCGGCTATAATCAGATAGAGATCCATCCTAATGATCAACATAAGATGGATTTCATCTTCCCATGGAGTACGTTCGCGTATCTCAAACTCTCTTTTGGCCTTAAAAATGTTGATGCTACATTCTAGCAGGCCATGTCGTACGCTTTCCAAGATGTGAAGGATTTATTGGAACCTTACCTAGATGATCTCCCTTCTCATTTGAATCATCAAGACTTCCACATCGATCACCTAATAGTTGTATTCCTCAGGTGTCGACAGTATAATATCCTTCTAAATACTCATAAGGGAATATTTTGTGTTGAGTCCAGACACCTTTTAGGATTCATCATTTCAAAAGATTGGATCTACATCGATCCCCTCAAGGTGGAATCCATTGTTTCTCTACCACCACCTACGAATTTTCTAGATCTTCAAAGTTTGTAGGGGAAGGAAAACTACCTGAGGCGTTACGTGTGCAATTTCACAAAAAAGACATAGGGATACATAGAGTTGCTCAAGAAAGATGTCCCATTCATTTGGGTTGATTATGCTCAACAATCCTTTGATAACCTAAAACATGATATCACCCATGCACCCATGTTACAACCTCCAAATTACACCAAGTATTATATCCTTTATATTGTTCCTTCCACTTCCACTATCACTATGATTTTGGTACAGGAAGATAGTCATGCCCAGGAGCATGTGATATATACTACCTCAGTAAGGGTCTCATTGACTCCGAAACCCGATATTAACATGTCGAAAAGCTAGCTCTCGCAAAAGTCATTGTTGTCTAGAATTTTTGTCATTAAATCCTCCTCCACACTACCACCATCATCATCGAATCTAACCCCATGTACCACGTTCTTACGCGCAAGGTACCAGGGGGAAAATGTTCATGCTGGATTGTGATTCTTCAAGAATTTGACCTCCAATTTGAGAAGGCCAAATCAAAGAAGTTTTTGGTTTTTGCGGAACTTATCTGTGATCTTCCCTGTACTAATTAGGAAACTGAGCCCATGGACTCTCTCCCTGGCGAGTCCTTGTTTCTTATCATTAGTTCTAACCAGTAGTATGGATGCATCACATTGTATATCCATACCCAATGCTTCGGTCCTCAACTATCTCATGACGAGCTTCATTGTGTGCATCACCATGCAAAGTATGACATCATCATTGGTGACACATTGTATCATCGTGGTGCCAATTATATCCTCCGAAGCTGCTTAACTCATGAGGAGGATGAGCATGTATTGAAAGAATGTCACTCAGGGGCATGTGGTAGTCATCTTTCTGGGATGGCTACAACCCAAAAAATCGTATGTGTTCGATACTATTGGCCTTCCATCTTTAAATATTTTGTTGAGAAATCAAGAACTGTCCTCCTTGCCAGCTTTTTCATCATAAAAAGGGCTCACATCCTGCTCATAAAAGGTCTAGATATGATACATATATGAAAGAAACCTTATTTGATTAAAAAAAGTTCCAAACCCATTGTTTGAGTGCTTTATGGGAGAGTTTACAGGCCAAAGAAGAAAGAAGTGACTTGTTCCTCTTCACTAAACTAGCTAGCAAGCAGACCAATATGCTAATCACCCATTTTACTCTAGGTCACACTGTTGTAATACCTAGCCTGCTTCTAAACCTATTTCAAATACTCCTCCTGGTTCCAAGCAAACCCTAAGAGAAATGGCTTCCATATTTTCCCCTTTATCCCTCCTTTCCAACCTCCATGATCTACCTATGGGCGATGCCCAACGCCTCATGAGATATGACTGGGAAGGGGGTTGTACTACATAGCAACATGTAGACTATTTCACTGACTTCATAGATCTTGAAGAGATAGATGAAGGTGATGTCAAGATTAGGTTACTTGCCCAAATTTTTTCAGGGGAAGTAAAGAAATGGTTCAAAACCTTTCCAAATGGAGGTATTGCTACCTATGAGAGGTTGGAACACGATATCCTGGCTAGATGGTAGGATAAACAAAATTGTCTCCAAATTCTAACTCAATATAAAAAACAAAGAAAAATAATGTTGAGAATTTCCAAGAATTTTCATCCAGGTTCATGAAAATGTACAATTCTATCCATGTGGACATCAAACCCCTTGTGGGTGCAACCAAACTTCATTACGCTAACTATTTTAACAGTGAATTTTCTCTCATGTTGAGAGAAAGGAGATTTGATACCCTTCCTGATATGTTTAAATATGTTGTTGAAATAGAATCTAATATGATGGCCAGGGGTAAAATAAGGCACAGAACTAAAACTGAGAAAAAGAGATTCAATGAAATAGGTCAACCTTCCACCTCCCAATCTATTGACACCAAGTTTGAATAGATGATGAAAACCATGGAAATACTGGTAGATAGGATGTCCCTAGATAAAAAAAACCCCTAGTAGAGAAACTCTTAAGCCTCAAGCTAGGAACATGAACTACAAAATACCTCCTACCCCATAGGGAGGACCAAGAGAGCCAAGGGACCCTAGAAATGCAGAAAATCAGTCAATTAGACCACCTTTTGCTGAAAAAATGATAGCAAAAGAAGAGGAATATGGACATCCTGAAGATCAGATCCACCTCTTTAATCAGATGCATCTCAAATTTTATTTAAATAAACAAGAACATGATCAATCATCTTTGCAGTTAGATAGCATCCTAGAAGAGTCAGAGTCTGAATAATATCAAAGAGGTTTCCAAAATGCAATTTTTGAATTTCAGAGACAACATAATTTGAAGAATAGAAAGGTAACAACAGACCAAGGAAAGGCTACTACCGATCCATCTACTTCTCAGAAACATAAAAAAGAAACCCCTAGGAAGGGTGATCCAAATCCTGTTACCTCTGATAAATCAACTGAAAAGGGAGCCAAAGATCCTAAAAGAATCCCATAAGGGAAAGATGGAAGTAATGTGAAAACAGTGGAAAAAATCATTTTTCTTTCATTTTAGAAAATTAAATATCTAATATAAATATATCAATCCCATTTTGTAATGTACCAACTCAGGTTAGTGATACAAAAAATTCTTTACTTCTCAGAATTAATTAAAACAGTGATTGTGGAATCTAGATGAACTGGTGATGGACTAGATCAAAGGGGTTGGGTGGAAGTAAGGCTCTTATTTTTGGCTTATACCTATGCAAAATGTACTTATACCATTTATGTTTCAATAGAAGCAATCTGCAATTTACTCCAACAATCATGGGCCCCTTAGCATATGCAGGCTAGTATGGGTGCGATATTTAACTAGAGGATGGGGATGGGTGTTTCTGAATTACATAGGTTAAATATAATCAAATTAAATTCATTAAATAGTAAAATTACATTCCAGAAAGTTGTATAAGGTTCTGAGAAAGTCTCACAAAAATATAAGTAAAATTTCCTTCTAGGACTAATCAACTAGTGCGAATTCTGGGCTCCCAAACAGTACGCAAAGGCCCACTAATTTAGTAAATTAGAATTGTATCATCACATATTACATATTACTAAACTCCATAAACAATAATGACTTCATTTGGATTTATACTCATTCATTTATTAATTGCACACTGGAAACTAGTCAAATTCTAGCTAAATCTAGAAGGGGTGGAGATGATGAGAATAAATATGAGTTCTGTAATTTTTATTGACATGAATGATATCAAAGTATTAAATTCACTCTATTTCCATCATAAATAGTCCAATATACCTCTCATAACATTATGGAAAAATATCTCTTCTTCTACATAAGAAACTAGCTCTAGATATTCATAGGAAGCTTGGAGATTCAAACTCTGAACTGGATGATGATGATTATGAAATTCATATTCAACTTTATCAGCTACAGGAAATGAAAATAAAATCAATTGCAAATGATGAATTCCATCATCCTCTCACAGAAAGTCGGGGCACATCTCCCAAACTTGATCAGGGGCACATCTCCCATGTATTTGAGGCAATATTGCTCTCATAAAAATTCTCAAACTGAAAAAAATATGTGAATGTTGTGCACACTGGTTTATTTTTAAATATTGGATGACTTGAGGAGAAAGTATCCATAGCTAATGTTCCCTCCTTGAGTGGATGAGGAAAGCTAGTTTTCCTTCTTTTTCTTTTTTGCTTTGCTTTCCTCATTTTTCCTTTTCTGATTGCTTTTCCACTTTCTGCTTTGGATTTTTCTTCTTTTTTATGAACTTTCCTTCTTTTCTGACTTTCCTACTTTATGCTGATTTTCCCGATTTTCTAGATTTATGTGCTTTCTCATTGACTTCTTCCACAAGCCTCTTCTCAGTCAATCGTATCCAATAATGTGCCCTAGTGGAGCATTATCTTCATTTATTCAACATAAAAAATATTAAATGCATCATAAATAATTATTCTGAGTGGATAACAAAATTTTGATAAAATTAAATGTACCCTCCTAATTAATTAATTGCCTGAAATACAAAATTTAATGCCTCATTAATTAATTAATTCCAGTCTGTCGTTAGGATCCATGGGTTTGATCTACTTCTTGGTGCCAACAAAATAGGAATATGACAGTCATCCCTTCCCAAGATTTCTTTTCCTCAAGCAATAAACCAACTCCAACCATCTATGAAGCCAACCAGTGACTCTACTCCTCAAAATATGTTGTTGACTATCTACAATTGAAATCCTCAATTCCAAGCAAAATACCAAAAGTCCATCATGTTTCTACTGCACCACTCTGATTATATCTGGATCTTCAATATTGATCCCAGGGTCCCATTGCTTATGTTGCATTTCTCCTGACATCAATGCAAACTACAATGACTCATCAATTCCTCGATCCCACTACCATTGTTGCATGTCTCCCAATAGCATTGTTGCTTGTGGAAAACTATCATCCCAAAGAATTCCAGGCTCCTATTGCCTCAATTGCATCCTCCCAAACATCAGTATTAAAAAAAAGAAAATATCATCATGGGAGATGTCTAAAACATTGCACCAAACTGGAATTTCACCACTCCTAGAGGACTATTGAATCTCCTCATAAGCCATGTGTAAAATAGCACTGCAATTCCCATTCCTAATACATAGATGGAAATCCCATGTCCAACCAAGTATACTAAATACATCACATAGCAGCCATAAATTCCTGTACAACAAATCATAAAATATTGATGATGTGTCGATAAACTTTCCACTAATGCAAGCAACAAACTTACCACTTAGGGTACTCAAATCCCTTATGTAACTATCCACCCAATCAGTGAACGAATGCATACTCCAACTTAGTGATCTAGATGGATAATGGTGAATCAACTCTCTATAATAGTCATCCGTCATGGTTGGCTCAACCGAAGGGAGATCATGTGCCTCCTTCAAAACTGTAAAACCATCACCTGGAGGCAACTCATAAGCTCTCTGGTAATGAACAAGTGCTTGGCATTCATTCTCCTTGAGCTCAAACTCCCCAAGAACATGAAAGTCAAATTGTACTTCATATTCCCAATGCACACAAGTACCAAAAATTAAAACATTGTTGTTCCAATGACAAGGGTGAAAGCCCCACGTCCAATCACAAAGAGAATAAGCATCATCAAAAGTCCATGGGGGCCCATGTTGCTCACAAAAAGTGTAAAATGTATCCAAGAAGTCTCCATAAATGCAAGCAATAATATCACACATGTGTATTTTATCCCAAATATGGAAAGAAGAGACACTCCAACCCAATGCTCCAACGGGAAAGCAAGATGCTTCCTTTTGTGAGTGCTTCCAATGGCTCAACTCTCTGCCATTGGTCCAAAGATGAACCAAATTTCTGCAACAAGTATCCACCAAATATGTGGATGCATCAAATCCATCAAAGTCTGGTCCATCAACCATGAGCTCTCCTAACTCCTTATTGGAGGAATGGCTCGCTCCAAGAAGAAGCTCAGTTTGCCTTTGGAAGGTATTATATGCTTGGAGCTCATCATATGTATCTCTAAATTCCTCAAGCACATGCATGTCATCATGAATCTCGTGAACTGCCATATCATGAGGTTCCTACATATAAATATGAATGTCATCAACCAAAAGAGAGGATGGCTGATTTGAATGTAGGAGGGAGTATGTGATATCTACAATTCTTGGTGAAATTGTTCTATATCCATCTTGGATTCCAAGAGGGCACTTTGAGTGCTTCTCAAAGAATATTGGGTGGCCATCAAATCATCATTGAGTTTGCAAATATCTTCATCATCCTTCAAGTATGCTTCCTGCAACCTATAAAGAAGATCATGCAAATAATCTTTGTCAGAAAGCATATGTGAAAATTTACCTTTGGTTGTATCCTTTGCTTTCTGAATCTTCGCCATGTTAAGGACCTTGTTCCTTATGAACATGCACTCTATTCTGATCTTCATCTTCACTAGGACCATAAGAAATGAAAGAGCACTTGGTTTTATTTGTCTCCAGTCAAAGCAAATATTTAGGTCCCTTTCATTTCCTTCCTTGAACCATTTCAATTGCTTGTAATGAAATATATTGATGGATTGCACATCCATCATCAATTTAGCCTCATGCTTCTTCACCCTGTCAGGTGGGCTACCCGACGGGTTTTATACAAGAAACTTATCATGTTTGTGTGGTGACTTCCATATGACCTCAATCTGATGTAGGTAGTCCATACTTGTTCCTTGAGTGGTGGTGAGGCCCTCAGTAGCCATCACAATGTCACCATGTTTACTATGGATATCATGCCATGGGATAACTCTTCATCTGCTATGTAATGTTTCCTCCCAGGTATGAATGGAAATGTATGGTAAGAATAATATTGCAGCCATATAGGCCTTGCATGATGCTCATTCATCATAACATATTTTAATGCAATAATAGATCCATTACTAATGCAAAAATAACTCTTACCCATGTGAGCTAGTGTAACATCCCCAATTTTCGTAAAAATTTAAAAGTTTTCTAAATGGTCTTTTCACGAATAAATGCTATGTGGAAGTATAAAGTTTCAGCATTTAAATTTACTGTTTAAATAAAAAGCAACTTTTAAACATCAAATAAATTATCATTAATTATTTAATTGTCTAAGCAACAATTAAATAGATAATATCGTAATACTTAGATATATGTTCATCAATATTTACATGTCGTAACGACATTCAGCTAAATCTATAATTCTATATTTGAATGATGTAATGTTGCCTATTTTATTGTAATACACTTACAAGATTTCTTTTACTAGAGGAAGTATCACTGTCTTGTATATCAAATTCACTTGGTCCTAACATTTCCTATGTTGACATTTATTTAATTTGTCCTAAGCTACTTGTATCATTGTGGGTTCCTTTAAGCTTAAGAATTCAGGCATAAGTCATGAGCTATTTGAGACGTTGAGTTATTATTTTATACTTAGGTGTCTTATGTCGTAATTTAACTCATTTATTCATGCTTTAGCTTATTGTAGATATGTTGGGAGTATAACCCTAACAATTGATAAATAAGAATACTTTTGTTTGATAAGGAATATTCTGGTGTAAGCCTGAGGCTTACTTAGCTTAATGCTAAAGCACTTCTACCTTCTATTTTGTATAGGTTACAGGTTTGATTTTTAACTTAGCAAGAAAGGTCTCTTGAAGGCATCAAGCTCATTGGTTCAGCAAAGACACCTGCATATATATCCAAGGAAGTAGTGGAGACTATTGATGGGTGCATCTGAATGGAATGGAGCTGAGCGATGACACCATGTGAATTCTTCTTAAGGATTTTTTCTAGGCGATGTGAACTGATGATGCAGAGAGACCCTGGTTGTAAGCCCATAAATTTGTGTTGTGCCCTATTGGATGAAAACTGCATCCAAAGTTCATCAAAATCCCATAAGATGGGGCCAAGTGTGTGCAACCATTGAATGCCCAAAACCACGTCACATATGCCTAAGGACAAGGCAAACATGTCAGAATGCAGGTTATCATCTTCCATAGAGATACGCACATTGTGACACTTTCCCTTGTAAGGTAAGGTTCCCCCATTGGAAACCATGACTTCAAAGTGGGAGGAAGGATGGACAAAACAATCATCCTGTTTGGAAATATGAGCGTCAATGACGTTATGGGTGCTACCAAAATCAATGAGTATGGTAAGAGGGAGCTTCTTGAAGTATCCCCTGACTTGCATTGTTTGTGGGGTGGTGACGCCGGTTACAACATGGAGAGAGATCTCGGGTGGGTCGTCTTGAGATGGGGTGTCAACAGGCGGGTGTTGAATGTCGACCTGATCATCTACTGTATCTAGAGCTTCTTCATCAAGTTCTAAGGTAGGTGGAGAATCCACATCCAAGAGATGGAGCTTTTGTTGAACACATCTATGTCCCCAAGTGAATTTCTCATCACAATTATAACAAAGTCATTTTTCTCGGCGTGCCTGCATCTTTGTTTCATACAAATGCTTGATAGGAGTTGGTCAAGGAGCAAGCGTGATGGGAGGTCGTTGGGAACCCATATTTTTGAAGGGAACAAAGGTGGGTTTGAAGCGTTGTTGAGCTGCAAACTTGTCCTCGGCCAACTTAGCCAACCCTAGGACTTCCATCATTGTGTTGGGACAGAAAATTTTGACCTCTGAGGAGATTTCATCCTTGAGACCACTGATAAAATAACTCCTGTAGAATTCATCAGAAAATCCTTCTGTGTGATTGGCTAGTTTCTCAAATTCTGTCTGATACTCTCTCACTGTGCCAGTTTGGTGAAGTTTAGTGAGTGCTCCTGTGAAGTCGTCAAAAGCACCAGGACCAAATCGTGACAAAAGGAGTTGGAAAAAATCTGTCCAGTTTGGCTCGGGATGAGCTTTGATGTACCAACGGTACCATTGAAGGGCTTCCTATTCCAAATGAAAGGATGCAAGTGGAACTTTCTGGACATCAAAAGTATTATGCAGACTGAAATATTGTTCTGCTCGGTATATCCATACAGTCGGATCAGTATCATTGAAGCGAGGAAAATCAAGCTTCGGCCCATGAAAATTGTTGGAAGAAGAGAACCTAGTGGCTACAAAAGATTATGGCTGTCGGTTATTGTTCATGGCTGAATGCTGAAGATGGAGGCTGAGAAATGTTTCATTCAGATCTTGGATTTTGGTTTGGATTGCTTGTTAACACACAAAAAGTGCTCACTAGATCATTTCCTTATTCACATGACCCATTTGTCCATTTTTTCACCATTTGAGCCTCTAAAGCCACAAAAGGTCACCAAAAGACGTTAATACACCCCTTTTTCCACTCAAAATGAATATTTTTCTGCATAAATCATAAAAAACCCTCAAAAAGGGTCCAGAATTCCCAAAAATATTAAAAAGGGAATAAAAAATATTCAAAATATTCAAAAAAGAAAAAAGGAGGGAAAAGGTACCTAAACCATGTTGGTCAATACCATTGGTTTTCTCAAAACCATAATGGTATTCCCCACCACCAAAAACTACAAAAAGGTGGTAGGGGCTCCTCATTTTCCATCCATCCATCATACTATCCTCATGCTGTCAAAATCTCTCATGGTTTCTTGACCATTGTAGCAATCTTGGAGAAGAGACCTTTGGAGCTTGGAGCTACTCACCTTGGGAGTTGCTCAACACAAATCCTCACCATTTTGAGGTATCTTAATACAAAATACTCATTCTTTTTATTTCTTGTTCTTGAATCGTTTTTCAAAAATTTATTTGTTATATGCACATGCTAGTTTAGATTTAGATTCAGATTTATAATTGTTTTTTGCTTTCAATATTTGAAACTGCTATCACTTGTTGATAGGTGCCCATTGCACTAAGCTTGGTTGCAAAACCAAGAAAAACAGCTTTTCCTTGGTTTTGCAACCAAGCTTAGTGCAATGGGCACCTATCAACAAGTGATAGCAGTTTCAAATATTGAAAGCAAAAAACAATTATAAATCTGAATCTAAATCTAAACTAGCATGTGCATATAACAAATAAATTTTTGAAAAACGATTCAAGAACAATAAATAAAAAGAATGGGTATTTTGTATTAAGATACCTCAAAATGGTGAGGATTTGTGTTGAGAAACTCCCAAGGTGAGTAGCTCCAAGCTCCAAAGGTCTGTTCTCCAAGATTGCTACAATGGTCAAGAACTCATGAGAGATTTTGACAGCATGAGGATAGGATGATGGATGGATGGAAAATGAGGAGCCCCTACCACCATTTTATAGTTTTTGGTGGTGGGGAATACCATTATGGTTTTGAGGAAACTAATGGTATTAACCAACAAGGTTTAGGTACCTTTTCCCTCCTTTTTCCTTTTTTGAATATTTTTAATATTTTTACTCCCCTTTTAATATTTTTGGGAATTCTAGACCCTTTTTTAGGGTTTTTTATGCTTTATGAGAAAAAATATTCATTTTGAGTGGAAAAATGGGTGTATTAAGGTCTTTTGGTGACCTTTTGATGGCTTTAGAGTCTCAAATGGTGAAAAAGTGGACAAATGGGTCATGTGAATAAGGAAATGAGCTAGTGAGCACTTTTTGGGTGTTAACAGATTGCCCCTGATGTGTGAGGGCAGGAGCTCATCGTATGGCCGATAGACATCATAGTTCTTTTGTCTTTTTTTCTGGGGTTTGGGGAAGAGAAGAGACTGGTTGGAGACTGGATCCACGACCCTTGGAAGCTGCAAAATAAACAATATTACATGGCCTCAATATGAATAAGGAATAATCTTTGATAATGGACGAGGCGCGGGCATACCCATGCTCGTATCAAGACATATACATAACAATTAGTCCCAAGAAGGGGGACCTAAATAAGACATAAAAAATCTGTTGGTACATCATAATGGTCCAAAGGGGACACTATTTTGGGATGTACTCATGATCATAACATGACTGATCTCAATAACTGATACACTGGAATAAAGCGACAACCGTTCTAAATAAGGTCTCGGAAGGGTTGATTAACTGCTGAATCTGAAGGTGTCCAACATCTATAGGGACTCAATGAATCTAAGTCAACTATGAGGAGTATATGTAACTATATACTCGAGGGAGTATAAAACTAGGGTACATCTGAATATTGTCGCCATGCGCAACCCGGATATCTATAGAAAAAATGTAACTGGTTGTTTCCATAGGTAGACTCTCAGATGTGGAAGATTTAGGTGGTATCCGGGGTCTTCAACAAATAACTGAACGGACCAATACCCTGTGCGAGTCTCAATGATGCGATCAAGGTGTTGAAGTCGAGCATGTGAGAAACAACCATTTGGAGAGGCACTAAGGACTCTTCTCGAAATGATTCATAGGCAGTCATCATAAATGGTGACGAGTCTAAGACACAGGGACCTCTAGGTCTATCCTCTGGAATAAATTTGGGTGTCGTCGATAGAGGGAGACTAGCAACTAACAAGGCAATGATGTTTCCTTGATAGGAGCACAAGGTGTAGAACTGAAGTGTGGTAGTGCTGATGGTAGGAGTGACATTTTTGTGGGGATGGGAAATAACTGGGGTCATAGAGTGGGTAGACTCAAACTTCCTTTGTTCAGAGCATGATGACATGGTTGACCTGGCAGCGTAGGGAACTGACTTGTAAGTGTGGGGATCATAGCTTTTAAGGACTGAAGGGTATGTATTAACTCTAGTGGGGGGGGGTGAGCTGATGGGTGATGTCGACGGATTCTCAAGGTGACATACTGCAGAATACTCTGAACAAAGGCGACCAAAATGGGGAAGCTTCCATATGAGTAGACATGATCTGTTCTGGCGCCGAGAAGCACCATTGGGTCCTTCTTCGTAGTTTTAATGAGCTCTAAGAAGGGATAAAAGTGTGCTCTGAAATGGTACTATTCTATGGATTTTGTGAGCCCAGGATTGTTCGTGCTCATGGGTGCTTTCATTTTTAAGGAGTCTGAAAACGATAAGAAGACTCTGCAGTGGTTGTGAGTACCGTCCTGTTTGTTTTTACGAGCCCAAGATGGTGATTGCTCATGGTCACTTTCATGTTTAGAGAGTCTGAAAGCAGTAAGTGGACTCCATTGGTGTTCTTTTTCGTAAGTTAGTCTCCAAGGCCCAAAAAAGCATAAAATGATGCAAATGGAGAACTCTTCTAGCCGATGGGACTAGAGTATTCCTTTTTCGTAATTAGTCTACAAGGTTCGGAAAAGGGGTAAACTTATACCAGGTAGATGCCCTTTTAGATACGTTTAGCGAGCATGAAAGGAAGCAAGGTTGCTCGATGATCTTTTCATTGTTTTAGGAGTCAGAAAATAGCTTAACAGAAACTCCCTAGGTGCCATTTTCGTAAAAGGGATTGCTCGGCCCAAAAAAGGGGTAAAATTATACTGAACAAAAGGGGATTGATGAGAGCGAGAAAAGGTCTTAGGCCTCATCACGAGTGTGGAATACTGAATCTGGTGACATAAAGATTGTCAAAAAAGGGGGCAACAGCCAATGTGGCACGCAAACCAAGGTGATGAGGGGGCATGGTAAAAATGGCCAAAAAATCTGGAGGTGAGAGCGAGAAATGATCTCAAGTATCATCATGAGCGTAGAAAACTAAATCCAGCGATATAAGACTCGTCAAAAATAGAGAACGGCCGATGTGGCACGCAAACCGACGCAATGAGGGGGCATGGGAAAAAATGCCCAAAAAATATGGGCGTGAGAGCGAGAAATGATTTCAAGCGTCATCACGAACATGAAAAACTGAATCCAGCGATATAAGACTTGTCAAGAACGGAGAACGGTCGATGTGGCACACAAACCGAGGCGACGAGGGGGCATAGGAAAAAATGCCCGAAAAATCTTGGCGTGAGAGAAAGAAATGATCTCAAGCGTCATCACGAGCGTGGAAAACCGAATTCGGCGATATAAGACTCATCAAAAATGGAGAATGGCCGATGTGGCATGCAAACCGAGGCAACGAGGGCGTGAAAAAATGGTCAAAAAATGGACCTGGTGAAAATAGGAAAATGAAAGAACTATCATGAAGTTCTCGCTGTGCTGATTCCAACGGTTTGAGGAATGGACGTCGTATGATACCGCAATGGTTGTTTGAAAAATGGTGAAATTTCTATAAATAGGGTGTGGGGCCCATATGACATGTCATTGTTACGTGTGAGTTTGGCAGAGAAATCAGAGCTCTTTCTTGATTTCCGGGAGATTTGACTGTTGGTTTTCGATTCCGCGAGTTTCAGGTAACCCTATTCGCCTTAGCCTTTTCAATTATGTCTTTTTTGGTTAGCGGCAGGCCCCCGAAGGCCGCGAAATTCCATGTTGGCCTTCCAACATGGAATATCGTGGGTTTCGTGTCTTTTGCCGCAATGAACATCACGGGTTCGGGGCTGACAGTCGCGATGTTCATCGCGGCTGTCGGGATGAAAGTCGCGATGTTCATCGTAACTATGGGGGCGATAGTCGCGATGTTCATTGCGGCTATCTGGTCAATACCCGCGATGTTCATTGCGGCTATCTGGTCAATACCCGCGATGTTCATCGCGGGTTCTTGGATGAAAGCCATGATGATCATCGTGGCTTTTTATGGAAAAGCCGCGATGGGATTTTTTGAAAAAATTTCTCTGGTTCTAAAAAAAAAATTTTTTGGCAGGATGTTGAGGAGATCATTGGTGTCATGGCGAGAGCGAGAGATGGAGGAGGATTTGATGATTCAGATTCAGACTGATCAGGGGGTCCGACAGGCTCTAGCTGTGAGTGGGCTCCTGAAGTTCGCTTAGATTCCACCGATGCATTTAGTAGGACCGCTACTGAACAAATTGGTGAGTCTGTGGGTCCCTGCAGAGGGTGCCTTTATTGTTGGGGGTGAGAGGTTAGAGATCACCCTTACTAATGTATATTTTCTTACCGGGTTACCTCACTTAGGGGAGGTGGGGGATCTTCTACCGAGGATCCCGGTAGGTGTGGACATGGAGGATCTCCTGGAGACGTTCTGTGTTGCTGGGGCGATTGTGTAGAATAGCGCTTTGAGCCTGAGATCATGACGGGAGTGGGACATGCAGGCTATTGGGGCTTGTGTTCTGCGGGTGTTGGGTGCGGCGGCGCCACATCGTTTGTCAGGGGGACAAACGATGATGGTGGATTCTGTGCTGAGGGGGACCTACTATGAATGGGGTCAGATGTTTTTGGCTGGTGTCCGGAGAGATCTGGACAAGGTCAGTCGGGAGGGGGGAGAGTTCTGCTATGCCTCCTTTTTATGTTGTTTTTTCTTTGAGCGGGGTACCGACTTTGCGGCCACGGGTGCCGATTCGAGACGGTTTGGTGAGCGTGCCGCGCATGGTGCGGTGGGGGTAGATGATGCCCCGCGGTGGTGGTGGGGTTCTTTTCGCAGGATATGTATGAGCAGTGGGAGTAGATCCCCCTGTTGATGGAGGACTATCCATATGCCGGTATGGATTATCGAGGAGATCCGGAGATGCCTCGAGCCCAGGGACAGGCCTGGGGTTTAGATGGTATGTTTTGTGTTTTGTTCTCTACTATATCATGTGTTTTAGATGTGTTTGTTATGATTATAGTTAGATATGTATATGATGGGTTAACTTGTGTGATTGTGCAGATGTTGGTCCTGTACCACCAGCCGACCATGTGGTTCGTAGGGGACGGGCGATGGTGGTCATTCCACCTCCTGTAGCGGTACCGCCTCCTCATGCTCGAGGATTTGGGGCTCGCGGTAGAGGGGATGAGCCTCGAGATGATGCTATGGAGGGTGTCAAAGAGACACTAGACATGATCCTAGCAGGTTTTCTAGATGATGGGTGGAGGGATTTGGATCGGGACATTGTCGAGCGTTGTTTCGATGCACCTCGTCAGTGGCGCTCGATCTTGCTCAGAGCAACTTTGTTGGCGGCTGAGTGGAGGGATGGGGCTCAGCATGATCCGGTAGGGCCGGTGGAGGGGAGGATTCATCTACGAGATGATCCAGCGGGGCCAGAGGAGAGGAGAGTTCGGGCTCGTTATGATCCGGCGGGGCCAACAGAGGAGGCCCCAAAGGACCCTGGAGACTGTGATGATTAGATGATCTTGTATCTGCCCCCAAATGTTGATGATCATGTGGGGGAAGTACTTTTTTGTATGGCCGATGTATTTTTTGTTTATTGGATGCTGAGGGCACCTATGACATGTTTGACTATATTATGATGTATATATATATATATGATTTGGTATATAGTCGTATATGCTCGTGGATGCATTCATTGTCTTTTTGCTTGCCCATGGAGGCATGTTTGATTTTCTGTATGCCCGTGGAGGCACATGTTATGCACGTGGATGCAACATTTTGATTTTTGTATATGCCCGTGGAGGCACATGTTATGCACATGGATGCATTTTTGTCATTTTTATATATGCCCGCGGAGGCACATGTTATGTACGTGGATGCATTTTTGTTTATGATATGGTTTGATTGGTGTGCCAGTCAAGAATGTTGTTGGCCATATGGTCTGCTACACTATTGAGATTCCTTGGGACATGTGTGAATGAAATGGATTCAAACTGTCGAACCATTTGTTTAGTGCGCAAGAATTTTCTGAAAAGACAGGGATCACGTACCTAGTAATCATTGTTGAGCTGGGAAACAAGGAGTTGTGAGTCCAAGAAAACATTAAAGTGACGTATGCTCATTTGGAGAGCTACGGCCAGGAGACTGGTCATGGCATCGTATTCAGCTTGGTTTTTGGTGGCGGCACCTAAACACATTCCGTCGATGTGGATCAACTCATGTGAAGGGGAATATATTACCCAAGCTACGGAGACCAGATTGGGGGACCAACGGCTTGCACCATCAGCGAAACCGATGTAGCAGAGTGGAACAGGATCTATCTGTGGTCATGCAGAGAAAACAAATATTTAGGTTTTTTTATTTTTTTGTGTAAAACAAAATAATACTGTACAATAATGGACGGTGGTGTCCATCAGATTTGCTATGGGTAAAATCGCTTGAGGTACAACCCATTGCGTGGGTTGCGTAGGGGGTTTCCTTCTGAATCGGTCAGAATGTATGCCCCATGTCCGAGGCAAGTGTGTATAATATATGGGCCTTGCCACATGGACACAAACTTTCCTTTCCCGGTTTTATCGTGAGCTTGATCATAGGCGAGGACAAGGTCCCCTTCAGTAAAAGTTCTTGGGTGGACATGTTTGTCATAACTCATTTTGGATCGGTTCTTGGCTGCTTCCATGGTTTGAAGGGCTGTGCGCCGATCTTCATTGTCCTTCTCTAGGAGTAGTAAGCATTGCTCAATTGGGGAAGTGTCCGGTAGGAGTTCAACAGCCATATGTAGGGCTGGAATCTGGCACTCGATGGGGAGGACGGATTCGACACCGTGAACTAAATGGAAAGGGGTAAAACCAGTGGCGGTTTTGGTTGACGTGCGGTATGCCCATAGTGTCGGGAAGAGCATGTGGTGCCAATTTGATTTTTGTTTGTCTACAGTGCACTGGTGGATGGTTTTCAAAATTTTGTTGATCGCTTCGACTTGGCTGTTTCCTTGGGGGCAGTAGGCGGAGGAGAAATGGTGTTCAAATTTCAGTAAGGTTGATAATTCTCTCCAGATGGCATCTTCAAAGTGAGAGTCGTGGTCTGAGATGAGTTGTTTTGGAACTCCAAAACGGGCGATAACATGGTTGAGGAAAAAAAGGGGCGGCGGTGTCGGCCTTGCAATTGTAAGTAGGCATGGAATCCGCCCACTTGGTGAAATAATCTACAGCCACAATAATGTGTTTGTGACCGTCGGCTGACGTCGGATTGCAATCGAGGAAGTCGATGGCCCATTTGCAGAATGGTCCGACAGTGACGACTGGATGAAGGGGGGCGGGTGGGGTTCTTGCCTTGGGGGAAAAAAGTTGGCAGTTTTGACAATGTTTGACTGCGGGGATGCAATCAATAAATAATGAAGGCCAAAAGTAACCTGCGCGGATGATCTTTTGGGCGGTGGCCATGGCGGAGAAGTGGCCTCTGCAGGCACCGCTATGGCAGTCATTAAGGACTTGTTTTGCCTCGTTATGAGATAGGCAACGTTGTAAGATCGTATCGATGCTGCGTCGATAAAGTACATCGCCTAATAGGAGGTATCGAGGGATGTGGTATCGTATACGGTGGCGTCCGTCACGATCGATGTGGGTTCGAAATTTTTGTGTGCGGAGGTAGATTAGGATGTCGCCGTACCATGGGTCGTCAGAAGAAATGATGAAAATGTGATCGTCAATGAGATTCATTTGGATAGCGGGTGATGACGAAGAGGATGGGAGATCTGTGATGAGTTGACCAAGTGCTAGGGCCTTGGTGCTGTTTGGGGTCTTGAAATTTAGGTCGTACTCTTGCAAGATAATCACCCAGTTAGCTACGCGGCCTTGAAGAAGGCGACACGTCAAGAGGTAAACCATAGGATTGGAATTGGCTACAACTGTGGTGTGGCTCAGGAGAATGTAATGTCACAGCTTTTGTACTGAAAATACGACGGCGAGGGCCATCTTTTCTTCATGTGGGTAGCGAAGGGGTGGGCCGGACAAGGTCTGGCTCACATAGTAGATGACATGCTCTTGGCGAGCAGTATCTTCTTGTACAAGAACTCCAAATACGGCATGTTCGGATGCTGAAACATAGAGGGTGAAATATTTTGTGAAATCTGGGGGAGAAATCAACAAGGCATTTGTGAGTGCTTTATTTAAGTCGGTAAAAGTTGTCTCTGCTTGTTGGTCCCATATGAAATGGGTATGCTGACGTAGTAGTCGTAGGAAACCATGGACCATCGTGGCATAGTCAGGGACAAAGCGGTGGAGGAAGTTGGACCTCCCTTGGAGGCTTTGAAGTTGTCTTAATGTACGGGGTGATGGTAATTCTAGAATGGCCTGGACTTTTAAGGGGTCTACAGTGATGCCTTTTTCTGAGATAACAAACCCCAGCAGGCGACCTGATGTAATGCAAAAGAAACACTTGAGAGGGTTCAAGCAGATGTTGTATTTTCGACAACGCAAGAAAACTTGTCGAAGGTCGTCTAAATGGTCAGATCACTTCTTGGATCTAGTGGTGAGGTCGTCCAAATAAACTTTTATGATCCTGTGTAGATCGTGGAAGCAATAAGTCATGGCACATTGGAAGGTGGCTCCAGCATTCTTGAGACCAAAAGGCATGACGTGGTAGGAGAAGGTGCCCCATGGGGTAGTGAAAGCTATCTTGTATTGATCTTCTTTGTGGATTTTTATTTGGTTATATGTAGAGAAACTGTCCATAAAAGAAAGGACCTCATGTCCCACACATTCATCGATTAGTTGGTCAATGAATGGTGTGGGGAAGTTGTCTTTAGGACAAGCGAGGTTGAGGTCTCGAAAATCAGTACAAACACGTATGGTGCCCACTTTTTTGTTTACTGGCACTGGGTTTGAAACCCAGGTGGTGTAGGAAATAGGATATATGAATCCTGCTTTTTGGAGTTTTTCGATCTCACCTTTAACAGCTGGAAGCTTGGACAGGTGAATTGGTCGTTGTTTCTGTCGGATAGGAGGCACATTGGGCCAAGTGTCTATGTGATGTTCCACAATTTTGGGATCGAGGCCTGGCATCTCGGTGTAAGACCAGGCGAAGACATCACGAAACTCTTGGAAGAGTTTATTATATGCCTAACTTTCCACTTGAGTGCATGATGCGCCTAGCGAGATGAGCTCAAGTTTTCCAGGTGTGGTGGAAATGTCGATTTGTATAATAGGGGAAATGTTGGACATGTTCCCTTCTTCGAAGGCATCTGGTGCTGGGATGGGGTCTTTGAACCAATCAACCTTAGTTGGTAGGAAATATTTCGATTCGACTGATAGCTGGTTTTCTACAGTGGATGTAGATGCCTCAGGGAGGAAGTATGAGCGATGATGCATATCGTCCCAAGGGTAGTCCGGTGCAGTGAGTGTTTCTAAAATTTGCTCATCAGTATGAAAGTAATCAGACCATAGATCAACGGGTTCTGGTTTGTATGTGGTTGAAATCATATAGATGGTATTGATTTCTTCCGAAGTAGATGATTTCGGAGGGTAGATCTCCTCAATGAGGAGAGGAGATATCTCTAAGTCAGCATTGTTCATCTCGTACAAGGCTGCTCTATAATTTGGGAGATCGGGGCAGTGGTGTGAATAATGGCCATAAATGCCGCATATCGCACAAGGGTGGTTAGTGCGGAGCGTTTTGTCGTGAGGGTGAGGAGGTGGCTCTAGTCTTACCACTGGAATCTTGGTGTCATCATCCAACATATTCATATGTTCTTGGAGTGCAGGTAATTGTGGACATTGATGAGTGGCATGGCCTACGTCGTCACACAATGAGCACTTAGGGGGAATGCAAATAGTTGGGGGGTTTTTAGCTACCATGGGGTTTGTTGGGGGGGTGCGAGTTATGAGTCCAGTGTTATAAGTTGGTGGGCCTCTGCCCCCTGTGTTCCATAACAGAGGTGGGGCATTTCTGGATGTTGATGCCGTAGTCACTATTGGGGGTGGTCTGTTTTGCAGATGAGTGACCAGAGGGGGTGGGTGGTTGGTAGTAGGGATAGGTTGTACCGGTTGTAAAATAACAGTCGGAGTCGGCGGGGGGCTCGGAGCAGGTAAGTACCATACAGGTATCCCTAATGTTAAACCAAGAAGGTTGAGTGTAGCCATTACTGGCGAACTGACAACTCTGGAAAATGGGAACAAGAACGGGATAGTGTGAATTGGCATTGTGCCAATATGAGTAGGCACTATGGGTGTTTGTGGTAATGACGAAGGCTGTTGTGTGGTGTGCGATAGGGTGCAAAAATCCGATGTTTTTGTTATCGGTGAAGGTGGTGAGATCGATGGAAATGTGGAAGTCATAGGTGACTCGGTGTAGATTCAAGAACCAATTGACGACACAAATGATGTCGGTGCGTTTTGAATGGCTTGTTCAATCATTGGTATCACATTTTGAGGAGCTGCGGGGGCGTCAGGATCATAATATGTGAGTTGATTGATCTTGATAACGCGTCCTTCATGTGGGAACATCATGAGGTGAAAAACAGATGAAGCCACTGCTTTCATTTTGTACATATAGCTACGTCCAAGAAGGAGGTTGTAGTCGAGCTGGGCATTGATCACTTCGATGTCGATAAGAACTAATTTGCCACCTAGTTCTACGGGTACGTTTGCTAAGAGGCCTTGTGGTTGAGCTGAGCATCCGTCGTAAGCTCGTAATGCCGTGGTAGATGGTTGTAAAGCGGGGGAGCCAAGTTTCTGCCACACAAGGGTGGCAATAATGCAAGTGGAAGCTCCTTCATCGATGATGCATCGATGCACAACAAGGTTTTGAATGTTTACTAATACTTGGAAAGCCAAATTTGATGGCAATCGAGGTTCGGCTTGGTCTAAGTCGAAAGCCATCATGTGTGTGTCGTCAGGGTCTACTCCTCCGATGGCAGAAAAGCAGACATAGCAGCGAGGGATTGTGCTAGGTCTTCCACAACGTTATAATTGGATGTTGCGTGAGCATTAGGATTGTTGTTAATTCTTCGCAAAGGGATGTGAGGGATTTTAGTTCCTCCATCCAATGGCATATTTGGTATGCGTAGTGGTTGATTTCGTGGAAGGGAGGTGGATGCATTAGTGGGTGGATTTTTTGGGGGTGGGCCGTACTGATTTCTGCGAGTTTGGAGGTTGATGTCATTGGATAGCATCATTAATAAATGGTGTGTGCCTGGATCTGCATGCTGATAATCAGTTGCGGCATAGGTGATTTGCTGCTGGGGTGCAGCAGATCCTTGTGGGCGATCCATAGGGCGAGTATTTACTACTCCCTGGTTTGGCAATGGGTTTTGTAATATCATGGGTTGCGGTTGATTAAGTGGAGCTGGTTGTCCAGCGTGGCCCTGGCGTTGGGCATCGTCAGCCCAAAGTTTACGTGCTTTCTCTAAATGGGGGCAGTTATGAGTGTAGTGTCCATAGACTCCACATATAGAAAATGGATGGTTTGTTCTCAGGTTATTGTTTTTTGGCTTCTTGGGATGACGATCAGGATTCTGGTTGGGAGGAGCAGCATTGTTATTATTTGGAGGATAGGGAGGTGGTGGACCTTGATTATGTTGTTGGTTGTTGCTGCAGTTAAGTCCTCTTCCATGGTTTTGTTGTCCACCCTGGTTGCGTTGGTTGTTTTGATGTTGGGGCTGATTGTGTTGTGTGTACACTTTCCCTTGAGCAGTGGGAGGATTTTGGGGTGCCGCAAGTGCGGTAGCAACTTGCGGTGGATAATAAGCTGGTGGGGCTAGAGGTGGTCCAGTTGCCTGCTGGGGTTGTTGGTAACCCTGTGCTATTGGAGGTGTTGGGTTAGCTATTGTAGCTTGCTATGGGTAATACATTGGTTGTGCCGGTAAATGAATCGGGTTCTGGGTGGTCGATTGATTATAGTATGTGGGTGGTACATATGTCAATGGCGCTTTCCCATAGCAGTATTGTGGACAAGAGGGTCCATGAGTGTGATGAGTCTGATTCGTTGGAGCGTACGAAGTTGTCGCTTCAGAATTAGATGTATCCCTAGAGAGGTCTAGGGCATTTATGGTGCTCACCATGCTAAAAGGTTTAATTTGCGCCGTGACTTGGCCGATAATACCATCAGCGGCATGTGATGCCCCCGGAGTGTCACCACGTGAAGAATCACCTCGTGGGGCGTCTGGTATGATGGTGTAGAGATAGCCTGATTGGGAATAAATCAGGTCGAATTGCTGACCTTTTAGGATAGCTTCTTCCTCTGACTGGGGTCGTTCAGAAGCTATGTCTTTTGCTATGAGGGGTAGGAGTGATTTAAGAAACCAGTCCAAAAATATATGGTCATCCAGTTTTATCTTACAGAGGCTACGACGCTTGCGCCACTCATGGATATGGTCGATGATGTGGGTAGCTATGTTTTGTCTGCAAGACAACAGTATTTCAAATCCTCATCATAGTGTACAGGTAGCTGAAAAAAATGAAGGAAAGTGGAGGTGAGAGACGTAAATGTATGGTGGGTCCCATGTGGTTGTTCGATGTACCACTTGGCTGCAGAGCCAGTGAACGTTCGTTGCAACAGTCTTAGTCAAATGGAGTCATCCACTATGGAGTTAGATGAACACCATAGGTGAAATGAAATTATGTGGTTTTGGGGATCCTCCCCAGGTTTTCCTTCAAACTTGGGGATGTCCGAGGGGAGATTTGTAGGCATGGGTGGCCATGTAGGGTTGTGCCTGATAGGATCGTTTGTTAGCCTGGCTAAGTCTGGTATGTTCAGACTAGCCATGTAAAGTAAACTAGCAGATGGGTGTGGTATAGGGACTGGGACATAACTATTAATGGTGGCATTATGTAGTGGTCCAGTAGCCCCTAAGGGTATGCTAGGTATTGAAGGTATGTGTCCTCCAACCGTTGTGGTTTGGTATGGGCCAGTGTTCCCAAGTGCAACATGGGTTACACCGGGGTTAGCAATAGTGCCAGGAATTCCTCGGATCTGGGTTGTGGTAATGAGAGGTGGTGCGATTCCTATGTTTGGCATACCCATAATAGGAGGTAGTCCCGTGTTGGGCATACCTAAAGGTGGAGTGTCCCCCATATTAGGCATGCCTAGAGGGGTTGTTGTTACCATGGATGGAACAGTAGTAGAAGGGTTTGTGGATGTATCTCCAATAGTACTGGTAAAAAGTGGGTCGTATTGTGGTCCAGCCATGAGGTTGGTTGGTGATATTTTAGTAGGGTTTTTGGATTCAGCCTCATAATCAGATGTGAAGTGAGGCGTTTCATAATCGGATGACTGTGTATTTGGCCGATGATGTGTCGAGTCAAGGGATAAGGCTCTACGTCAGTGACGTGTAGAGCCAAGTAGACTGAACTGAGGGGGTTCACCCTGAAGACGACGAGATCGTCTTAAATTCTCAATGGTGAGAAATATTTTTTAAAAATTTTAGTGTAAGGTGGTGATGTAAAAAACTTGAAACCCTAATGCAACGATGAGTGCAAAAGGGGAGTGAAAAAATAAAGGCTCTCAGACCAACAATCAACCTCAAAAAGCACTTATTATAGCAGTTGTGCTATAATAAGTGGAGGGATGCAACAAAATTGTCAGAATACCAAAAGTCAAACAGTTTCTAGAAAAAAGAGATGTTACTAGACCAAAGGTGGGTAATGTATCATGCAAACACCTAACTAGAAGTATTGTGAGTCAACAAACGATATCCTCTGCAAGGTGATGAAATCCAAGTCAGACAATATAGAGTGTTGAATCAATGGCTAGATATCCCCCTACTGGGAGGGATACCGAGTAGACAATCCTAAACAATGGCAACTAGGATACCCCATTCATGACACGTTCGGTTGGGTGAATCTACAGTTGGTTCTATCATCGTTGTACACCCTCTTGGGTGTACACCGAGAACTTTGAAAGGTATCCTTCAGTTACTGAATGGATTGCGGTATTCCACTCAGACTTCCGGAACCAGTCTGGCTACTTCAACCCTCCTAAGGGAGAGGCCTTCCTGATAAATTGGTTGATAACCATGTCAAAATTATAAGGGATTTTGGTACCGTAGAGGACAACCACTATGTCTCAAATGTAATAATTGAGGGGTGTTATTGGAACACCTATCCCCTCAATTCTACCTAACTACAAAATTCTTTTTAGTGCTCCCCAAGTGGGGTTAAAAGTTTGTTGAGTTTAAGGTAAATTTTAAGGCTCAGTTTAAATTATGTGGCAGAGTGGGTGCAAGTGTGGTATTTAAACTGAAATTGATTTTCCTCGCTTGGGCGATTGATTACAAATGAAAGAAAAGACGCTTCCATTTTTGCAAAAAATAAAGGCGTTTTTGAAATGTACATGCTTGAAAAAACTATCCAAAAATAATGGATCTTTGAAATAATTTAAAGGGAAACAAATAACATAAATATTTCAAGAAATAAATGGATCTCTTAAAAGATTGCTTGGGCAAAGTATTGAGCAAATAAATAGTAAAACCTTGATCTAAAATAAAATGCGGAAAAATCTCTCTTTCAATTACTGAAATTTTTTTAAAAAGACTTTTAATGGAGCATTCTAAATAGTAAAAGATTTAATGTGGCTATAAAAATGCAGAAAAATTACATCCTGTAAAATATGCTAAATGGGCAGAAAATACAGTAAAAATAATTTTCAAAAAATTGGCCGAATTAAAAAAATTGCATTGCGGGTTTCGGGAAAACAACCGCGATGGGTAGCACGGGTTTCGGCCGCGAAGCCACGATGTGCAGCACGGGTTTTAGCCACGCAGTCGTGATGGGCAGCGCAGGTTTCGGTCGTGAAGCCGCAATGTGCAGGGCGGGATTCGGCCGCACAGTCGCGATGTGCAGCGTGGGTTTCGGCCGCGATGTGCAGCACGTAAAATGGCCGCGAAGCCATGGTGCGCCACGTGGGAAAAAGCCGCGAGGTCGCGATGAGCCGCGCAACTGTCTGGAAAAAAACCGCAAGGCGAAAGCTGAAAACGGACGCCGAAAAACGAACCCGAAAATAGAAATTTCAGGCTGTTAATGGCAATAGAAGGGGCCAAGATCTAGAACAACAATGGATCTACTTTCTAGGATGGCAGATCTATGAATTAAAATGATTAAAACTAACAAAAACTAAGATCTAAAGTAAAAAACTAAGATCTAAGAATTCAAAGCCAGTGGAGTCACCAAAAATTGTTGGCTTGGTTTTGCAACCAAGCTTAGTGCAATGGGCACCTATCAACAAGTGATAGCAGTTTCAAATATTGAAAGCAAAAAACAATTATAAATCTAAATCTAAATCTAAACTAGCATGTGCATTTAACAAATAAATTTTTGAAAAACGATTCAAGAACAAGAAATAAAAAGAATGAGTATTTTGTATTAAGATACCTCAAAATGGTGAGGATTTGTGTTGAGCAACTCCCAAGGTGAGTAGCTCCAAGCTCCAAAGGTATCTTTTCCAAGATTGCTACAATGGTCAAGAACTCATGAGAGATTTTGACAACATGAGGATAGGATGATGGATGGATGGAAAATGAGGAGCCCCTACCACCTTTTTATAGTTTTTGGTGGTGGAGAATACCATTATGGTTTTGAGGAAACCAATGGTATTGACCAACATGGTTTAGGTACTTTTTCCCTCCTTTTTCCTTTTTTGAATATTTTGAACATTTTTATTCCCTTTTTAATATTTTTGGGAATTCTGGACCCTTTTTGCGGGGTTTTTATGCTTTATGAGGAAAAATATTCATTTTGAGTGGAAAAAGGGGTGTATTAAGGTCTTTTGGTGACCTTTTGATGGCTTTAGAGGCTCAAATGGTGAAAAAGTGGACAAATGGGTGATGTGAATAAGGAAATGAGCTAGTGAACACTTTTTGGGTGTTAACATGGCTGCAAGTGCTTCCTCCATGGTTTTTTCTTCTGTGCGGGTGACAACCACAACCAAGAGTTTTTTTTTTGGGGGGGGGTTGACTGGGTAGAAAAACAAAAACAAAAACTGCTTCAGTAAAGGAAAATCTGGATTTAGGAAAAAATCTGAAAGGTAATTAGGGTTTGACTAGGTTTTGGACACTGTCGAATAGACAGGGAAGCAAAAAATGAGGATTTCAGAAGCAGGGTGAAAGGATGGAAAAATTTGGCAGACGGGGACAAAGAAGCAGAATTCGGAAAGGAACTCTGTGGTAAAATTTGAAGGTGATTGGGTGAAATCTGAGGAAGTTATGGCAAACCCTAAAAATAGACAAATGTGGGATTTCTGGTCTTGGGAAGTGGAATCTGGAATAGGCTCTTCAGGAATGAAATATGCAGAATGGGATTACAGGGATATCAGTGAAGTTTCATGAAAAACAGAGTTGAAACAAGGGAGATATGCTCGAAAAAAAGTAGGTTTTTTTTTTATATATTAGAAATGGATCGGCAACAGCAGCGTGGAAGGGATCCGCAACAGATGGATATGCAATGACACGGAAGGGATCAAAAAAGGATGGATCTAAAATGGTGAATGGATCTGAAATGAATTTCAGAATAGATCTGAAATGGCTGGATCTGGAGTGGAAATGATCGGCAACAGTTCAGCTGAAAATAGATATGGACCCCAGGTATGTGCGGCTTCCTATCGGTTTAGGGGATTCACTCAGCCACCAATGCTGTCTGACAGCTTGCGTATTGGGGCAGTACCCCTCACTCCACGGCTCAAGTAAAACTGATAACCGCTTTGCCACAAACGACAACTCTTAGTTTACCTCACGGTGGGAACTAGTCAAACAAGTAGGGGTCGTTTCCCGTTTCGCTGGCAGGTCCTCTCAAAGGGCCAACTACTTTGGGGTTCCTGTGGTACTCCTCACAATGAGTTTTAGGGTTTATGCCCAAGTAATTCCGACAATTAAGTGGATAGGGGTTATCCCCAGATCCGAACTTGTAACAAATGCGAAAAAAAAAAATGGCAGAAATTCCACCCAACGAGCCCAAGAAAGTGCTCTAATACCAGATGTGAAGAACCTGCAATAATTAATTAATGCAAATACACAAGATATCAGAAATAATAGAACTCAAAATCACTATTATATTGATCATGGGCCACTTCAAGGGGGCAACCTCCTTTGAGAAAGCTCAATACAACTAAGTTCACAGTCCTTCAATGACCTCAACACACACTTATATACTAATTCTATTCCCAATACTATGAGTCAAAACCATGGGACATATAATACTACGGGACGACTTACAAAGCATATGCATCCAATACTATGGGTCAATACCATGGGCTAATATAAACTATGGATCAACAAATACTACGGGACGACTTACAAAGCATATGCGTCCAACAACAATATACTAACAAAGTAAATAGAAGGGTTGACACGGGTTCCTAACAAATATGCAATAAAAATAATCTTTGAAGCAAATGGCTTCACGAATCTCTTCTCTCAAATCCAGATACTCCTGGTAGTGGATGGACATTTTTTTACCAGCATATATCCTCTTTTCTAACTCCTTATTAGGATTATCCATTGGTGGTTAATCCCATTGATCTATGTACATATGTTCAAAAAATTTAACCATAATCATCTCTTGGTAGGAATCCATCAATGTAAATGGTTTATTCTTCCTCGTATAATTCAAAGCCTTCATCTTCCATGATGGTACCTAGATTTATAGCTGCAACTTGAAAATAGTTATGAGATATTTCTTCATATGAGATTTAATTTCCATGGGATGAGAAAAGGAAAGTGCTATGATACCACTATAATGTATCAACTCAGGTTAGTGATACAAAAAACTCTTTACTTCTCAGAATTAATTAAAAGAGTGATTGTGGAAGCTAGATGGACTAGATCAAAGGCTTTGGGTTGAAGTAAGGCTATGATTTTTGGCTGATACCTCTTCAAAATGTAATGATACCATTGATATTTCAAGAGAAGAAAGCTACAATTTACTCCAATGTTCTTGGGCCCCTCAGCATATGCAGACTAGTATGGGTGAGATATTTAACTAGAGCGTGGGGATGGGTGTTTCTGACTTACAGAGGTTAAATATCACCAATTTAAAGTAATTAAAAAGTAAAATTACATTCCATAAATTTGTATAAGGCTCTGAGAAATTCTCACAAAAATACAAGTAAAATTGCCTTCCAGGACTACTCAACTAGTGTGAATTATGCGCTCCCAAAAAAGTACTCAAAGGCCCACGAATTTCTGAAATGGGAATTTTATAATTACATATTAAATATTACTCAACTCCAAAAACAAGAATGAATTCGTTTGGATTCATACTCATTCATTTATTAATTGCACACTGGAAACTAGTCAAATTCTAGCTAAATCTAGAAGGGGTGGAGAAATATGATAATAAATATGAGTTCTGTAATTTTTATTGATATGAATGAAATCATAGGATTAAATTAACTGTAATTACACCATAAATAGGACAATGTACCTCTCAGAACATTATGGAAATATCTCTCTTCTTATACACAAGAAACTAGCTTTAGAAATTCATAGGAATCCTGGAGATTCAAACTCTGAAATGGATGATGATTCTTCTAAAATTCAGATTAAACTTTATAAGCTATAGGACCAGCAGATAAAATCAATTAAAATGGTTGAATTCCATCATCCTCTCACAGAAAGCTAGCGCACATCTCCCAAGTCTCTAAGGAAATATTGCTCTCATACCAATTCTCAAACTGACAAAAGATGTGAATGTGGTGCACACTGGTTTAATTATTAATATTGGATGACTTTAGGAGCAAGTCTCCATATCTAATGCGCCCTCCTTGAGTGGATGAGGAAAGCTAGCTTTCCTTCTTTTTCCTTTTTGCTTTGCTTTCCTCCTTTTTCCTTTTCTGATTGATTTTCCACTTTCTGCTTTGGATTTTTCTTATTTTTCTTCTTTTTATGAACTTTCTTTTTTTCCTTAACTTTCCTTCTTTTCTGACTTTCTTTCTTTATGCTACTTTTCCTTATTTTCTCTTCCTTTCTTCCTTTTTCCTTATTTTCTAGATTTATGTGCTTTCTCCTTGACATCTTCCTCAAGCCTCTTCTTAGTCAAACTTATCCACTAATGCGCCCTAGTGGAGAATTATCTTCATTTATTCAACATAAAAAATATTAAATGCATCATAAATAATTATTCCAAGTGGATTATAAGCTTTGGATAAAATTAAATGCACACACCTAATTAATTAATTGCATGGAATAGAAAATTTAACCCCTCATTAATTAATTAATTCCAATATGTCATTAGGATCCATGGGGTTTGATCTGCTTCATGGTGTTGACAAAATAGGAACATGACACCTTCAATGAGTTGTTAAAAAATACAGAATATAAGAATCAGATTTTGGAAATAGTGAAGGGAGAGGAAGGAAAGCATCCAGATACTCTGAATTTACATGATGATAAGACCACCCTTCTATTTTTCCCCCATGTTGAAAGTCCTCAATAAGATGATGTTACCCCCTTTTATATCAGCCTGAATATACATGATCATATACTACATAATGCTATGTTAGATTTTGGGGCCTCGCATAACCTCATGCCAAAATCAGTGGTAGAAAGTCTAGGACTAGAAATTACCAGACGTTATATATATTTATTCTCATTTGATTCTAGAAGAGTACAATGCCTGGGGCTAATAAAAGGTATGGTTGTATAACTGACACAGATCCATTAGAATAATGTGGTAATGGATGTAGTAGTGGAAGACATTCCACCCAAATTTGGGATGTTGTTATCAAGATCTTGGGCATCTAAACTTAAGGGAACACTGCAAATGGATATGTCTTATGCCACCATCCCTTTTTTTTTAGAAAACATAAGACTCTATAGAAAACAAAGACTATCATATGTTTTAAGTAGTAAAAGTAGGCCCAAAAATCATCCCATATTTGTTGTAGATACTGATATAGGCTCTTCGGTCTTCTATTATGACCTTGGTTTAAGAGAAAAAATATGAAAATCGCTGACCTCCCTAAAATAAATGATCGATTTAATAGTGAGAAAGATGCACAATGCATTGACAGCTCTGGAAGTGAACAAGACAATAGTCAACAAGTAGAAAAGGGTAGTGATGAGAAGTCAGAAATGGAACTAGAAGCTATAGCCATAGCCCAAAAATAAGGTCTCTGGACTATTAGATTTGATGGGGTTGTAAACAAGTAAGGAGCTAGGGAAGGAGTATGGATCATCCCTCCAGATGAAGGAAATAAATGCTCCAGGTTGCATTCCTTTAAACTAATGTTTGATTGCTCAAACAATGTGGCAGAGTATGAAGCTTTATTGTTAGGGTTGAATGCACTTAAGTATCTGAAAGCTAAGAAGATAAAAGTTTATGGAGATGCAAAATTGGTAATCCAACAAGTAAATGGGGTTTATGAGACCAGACATCCCAACATGAGAGCCTATAGGAATGTTCTTTGGGACATTTTTTACAACTTCTTCACATAACACAGTATCTCCTTCATCCCTAGAGAGCAAAACACAACAGTAGATACCTTGGCCAACTCTACTAGCAGATTCCAACTCCCTGTTTGTCCCACCAGAAACTATATGATCAATATAAATCATAGGCCTTCTGTCCCTGAAAATACTAGACATTCGAAAATCTTTTAACATGATCAGCATATACAGAAATTCCTAGAGATGACAGAGGAGTTTTTCAATACCCATATTGATCAAGAAAACTGTGCAAATGAAGAATGGGAACCTGATCCAATATAGTTCCTAACAACGTTGGGAGAGAAAGAAATCCTTCAGTTGAAAAGAAACTATATCCCCAAAGGGTTAGTACCATTAGAAAATCGTTTTGATGAAAATGATGTGGCCAAAAACCCTAAAGTTGTTCTGAACCACAGTGAAGTAGAATACTGCAACATTGGGGATCACGAGGAACATAATATTGTCAAGCTATCTAAATCCCTAACCACGGGTACTAAAGATGATTGTGTTGACTTAATGAAAATTTTTTCTGATGTTTTGGTATGGTGCTATGACGGCTTAAAGGAATATGATACATCTATCATACAACACACCATACCAGTAAAGATAGGTGAAAAACCATTCAAGCAAAAGCTAAGAAGGATGAAACCTATGCTACTCCCTCTTATAGAAAAGGATGTGAAGAGACTATATGAAGCCAAACTCATAGTCTCATTAAGATTCTTAAGGTGGGTAACCAACATAGTCCTAGTAAGAAAGAACAATGGAGAAATCAGACTATGTATAGACCTAAGAAATCTAAACAAAGTTTACCTAAAATACAACTATCCCCTGCCCAAAATGGATCATATTTTACAGAAAGTTTGTGGGGCAACAAGAATTTCCATGTTGGATGGGTTTTCAAGGTACAATCAGGTAAATGTATTACCAGAAGATCATGAAAAAACAACATTTACCACACCTTGGGGAACTTTCATGTATGCAAAAATGCCTTTTGGTCTTTTGAATACGGGAGCTACATTTCAGAGAGCTATGGACATAGATTTTGCATAATAAAGAGATAAGTTTGTGGTTATATATATGGATGATATTACTGTGTATTGCAAATCTGATGCAAAACATTTGAAACATTTACACCAAGTATTTGTAAAATTAGAAAGTTTTGGATTTATTTAAACCCCAAGAAATCAAACTTTGCCATGCAAGAAGGTAATTTTTTGGGTCATATAATATCTAAATATGTAATTAAAGTTGACTCAGACAAAGCTGACACCATACAGAAAATTGAGCTCCCCAGGAGTAAAAAGGAGGTTGAATCTTTCCTTGGCAGAGTAAAAATTTTAAGATTTATCCCCAACTTTGCAGAAATCACGAAATCGACTACAAACATGCTTAAAAATGATAATCAAATCAGGTGGACTGTTGAAGCCAAGCAAGCATTTGGAGATATAAAGAAGGAAATAGTTCAAGCATCAGTGCTAATCAGTCCTAATTTTGAAAAGGAATTTCTTATGTTTTCTTTTGCTTCAGAGCATTCTATAGCTGGGGTACTTCTACAGAAAAATGAAGAGGGGGTTTGAGCAGGTCATATCTTTATTCAACAGAGCTCTTAGAGATGTTGAGCTCAAGTAAAATATCATGGAAAAATAGGACTATGCCATGGTAAAAAATTTAAGGGATTTCATATTTTATGTTTTACATTCTCATGTTGTTGCTTTTGTTCCTAATGATGTTGTAAAAGACATTTTGACATAGCCTTATCCAGAAGGTCGAAGGGAAAAATGCATAGCTATACTATTGGAGTACGAATTGGAAATAAATCCTACAAAGCTTGTCAAAGGGCAGGGACTGGCCATACTCATGGCTGAAGCAAATTGGGATTCACTAAGTGTGAACTTGGTCTCACACATGATAGAGAATACTTCTCAAGATGAATTTTTGCAAGTATCAGACGAATTCTCATCATCTCCTTGGTACTATGACATTATATATGTTTTGCAGAACTTAGAAGCACCCCTGAGATGGATAAGAGAAAAGCTACATCAACAAAAATGAAGGCTGCAAATTTTTGCATACTAAACATAGGACTTTATTGGAAGAACCCTGGAGGTATTCTATTGAACTGTATGTTGGAAGATAAAGCTAGAATGACCATAACGGAGTTTCAAAAAGGTGTCTGTGGGGGACATCATTAATGGAAGGACACTGTCAACAAGATTCTCAGAGTAGGATTTTATTGTCCAACTATGTTCAATGATGCATATTATAAAGAGGTAGCTACTTGCCATGAATGCCATATCTTTGAAGGAAAAAGGAAGCTCTTGCCTCTACCTTTAAAACCAATCTCTGTAGAATCCCCTTTCCAACAGTGGGGGATAGATTTCATTGGTGAAATCATTCCCAACTCTTATGGACAACACAGGTGGATATTGGCTACCACATATTACTTTACCGAATGGATTGAAATAGTACCAACCAAACAGGCCACTACCACAGTCATCATCAAATTTTTGGACTAAAATATCATGTCCAGGTTTGGTTGTCTTATTAAAATAATCATTGATAACACACAAGCCTTCAAATCCAAGAAAATGGTCAAATTATGCAATGAGTTTCACATAAAATTGGGCCATTCTACTGCTTACCACCCCTAGGGAAATGGATTGGCTGAGTCATCTAAAAATATCCTAGTTAGGATCATCAAGAAGCTACTGTAAGAAAATAAAAGGGCTTGGCATACCAAGTTAACCTTCACTCTGTGGGATGATAGAATCACCTCCAAGAGATCCATTGGAACTTCTCCTTTCAAATTGGTGTATGGAACAGAGGTGATATTCCCCGATTCCCTCAGAGGGCCTGCAATGACACTATTATAGGAACAAGAAGAGGAACCAAACCCAAAGATAAGGAGAGCCAATCTGTTGATTGAGATACAGGAAACTAGGGACAGTGTACATGTTGAATCTATGATATCTTAAGAGAAGGTCAAGAAGACTTTTGAAAAAAATACCAAGGTTGATAATTTCCAAGTGGGAGATTTGATGTTGAAATGGGATGCTAGAAGAGAAGAATAAGCCCAAAAATTTTATAATCTCTAACAGGGACCTCATACAGTTGTTGCTTACCATGGAAATAATGCTTTCATTTTGCAAGACAAGGATGGTGAACATGTGGGAAAAGGACCCGTCAATGGATGATTCTTAAAACATTACTTCAAGTAAAAATATCTATCAACCCACTCTCATTGTATATTACCATTTTTTGAATTTAGTCAGTTATTCTTCAGTTCTATTTGCATTCATTCAAAAAAAAGAGAAAAGAAAATAGCAGGACACTAGTCTACTGTTCTTTCTACCTCACATGCAGCACAACATCCCCAATTGGAGCCGTTGTTATCACCTCTAAGAAAAATACCACAGGGGAAGGAAAGGGCACCCCCTACCGAAATATCGATCTTTCCCACTAAATTTTTACTCCAAAAGAAGAAGCAAAAACTCCAAAAAATGGATAAATATTAACAGCTTCCGAGTGGATGAGCAAGCCACAATAAGAAAAATGATAAAAAGGAGGTCTTATGCTCTTAAGAGATTGAATGGATAATATTGGAGATAGAGCTAGATCTATGGCGAAGAAGAGAAATCAGCGACGGAGAACGAAGGAGATGGGGAATGATCGATTGTCCCAGTTTCCCTTGAAGGTGCCAATGTAAAAAAGAGAGAGAATGGATCTACGACCAAAGTTCAATGGGGTTCTGACTTTTCGACTCCCGCATTGTGGATTGTGGATTGCGGAATTCAAAGGAGTAATTTTCTCGAAGTTGTTCTTTGGAATTATGAATTTTTGACTCCCGCATTACAGATTGTGGATTGTGGAAGTTGGAGGCGTGATTTCTTCAAAGCTATGAATTTTGGGTTCTGACTTCCGAATCCCACATTGCGTATTGTGGAAGTCGGAGGCATGATTTCTTCAAAGCTATGAATGTGGGGTTCCGACTTCTGAATCCCGCATTGTGTATTGCAAAATTCAGAGGGGTGATTTCTTCAAAGCTGTGAATTTGGGGTTGCGACTTCTGACTCACACATTGAGGATTGCGGAAGTCGGAGGCATGATTTCTTCAAAGCTATGAATTTGGGGTTCTGACTTCCGACTCCTGCATTACGGATTGCAAAAGTCGGAGGGGTGATCTATTCAAAGTTGTGAATTTGGGGTTCCGACTTCTGACTCCCACAATGTGGATTGCGGAAGTCGGAGTCATGATTTCTTCAAAGCTGTGAATTTAAGGTTCTAAATTCCTACTCCTGCATTGTGGATTGCGGAAGTTAGAGGCATGATTTCTTCGAAGCTGTGAATTTGAGGTTCCGACTTCCGGCTCCAGCATTGCAGATTGTGGAAGTCCGAGGTGTGATTTCTTCGAAGCTATGCATTTGGTGTTCTGAATTTTCGACGCCTGCATTTCAGCTTGCGGATTGCGGCTTATGGATTGCGTACTGAGGTTGGATTTTCAAAATAAATTTCATAATAGGAGGAAAATATGGCTAAAAAAAATTAGTATCCTGATACCACAAGCAAAAATGGTAACTAGAGAAAAAGGATTATGACTACTATCAACTAGGGATCCAAAAAAAAGGACATTTAAGCTTGTTGTGTTAACTCAGGGACATGTATCAAAAATAGAGATAGACATACATCATATCAGTATTCCTGATAATAGTCAATTGCATAAACAAACTATTCCATGACTAGGAGTCGATTTGAAGGAAAAATAAAGGCACAATACGTCAATCCATACAAATCAGGTTGAAATGGCTCAATCTAAAGGACAACAAGTATTTCGAAAACCCGAGTTTTGTTCTAGCAACAGACTGAAGTTTCCCATCGGCTCATCTCTAGATATAGAAGCAGTTGGTTTGAGCAGCTTGAAGTGAAATAGGAAGAAAGCCTCATCACTTCCATTTTTTATTATTATTTTGAATAAATAGTCCATAAGACTAGTAGTTAATCTGATTTATTACCAACAATTGTAGTTGCGAATTTAATGAACAACCACATATGGATGAAGTAGTCGAGAAGGTTTTTATTTTTGTAATCCTATAAAGGCAGTTTTTGAATAATACCCAAGGGTTGGGATTTTTTATGAGAAGTTTAGAGCAATGTAATGAAACCTATCCTTTTATATTAATGCGAAGACTTGATTTTGGAGCATAAATTCCTGAAATGAATGTTTTGATGTCTGTAATTCCTGTGTATGTTTTCTTTGCTAGTATTTTCCATTCATTGTCTTCTTCTAAATTGTTTAAATCTGGATTACATGGTCTGAAATTCATCTATCATTTGATGCTTCAGATACATATGATTAGATACTCCACCCTCTCCTTCTAAAATTGCAAGTTAGAATTCATTCGTAAATGCTCTAATTTTGTGATGGATTTTGTTTCCCTTTCAGCTACCATCTTCTAATATATATGACCTGAAAAAAATTCATTTATCTTGCCTCTGCTTCTAAAATTATAGTCCAATCAGTCATCTGTGATAGAAAACCTATGAAAGTTTGATTCCATGCCCTTTCAATATACCTATCCTCAACTCAACCAACTAAAAAACATAATATCCTTATCTGAAAGGTCTAACCACCACTATTAATCCACAACCAGACAATTCAAGTGATATTTTTCTTGTTGAAAGAGTTGTGAGAGAGAGATACCTCTCTATGTTTGGAAAGGCTAGTATCCATCCACAAGAGTGTAGTTGAAATAATTACCTCAGTGATCCCTTCTGCCGCAAAATGGAAGAATATTGAGTGATAACACATAGAATGCAATGAAAGTACTCATATATAGGCAGAAGGATTAATCTTGGCTACACAAGATTGGTTTGGAGAATTTATCCTGATGTTGTACATTTAACACTCCCTCTCAACGAGGGAGGCATTCCCTTCCATACCAATCTTGTCTCGGAAGTACCTAAACTTCATCACTGACATAGGTTTTGTTAACACATATGCAATCTTATCATCAATAGAAATATACTAAAGTTTCATTGTACCTTTAGGGACCATGTCTCGGATGAAGTGATACTTCATTTCAATGTGATTCAATTTGTCATGAAACACTAGGTTTTCAAAAATCTTGATGCAACTCTGATTGTCACACCTAATGATTGTAGGCTCAATCTTTTCACCGAATAACCCTGCAAGTAGCTTCTTGAGCCAAACAGCTTCTTGGAATGAAGCACTAGTAGTTATGTATTATGCTTCTATAGTGCTCTGGACTATAAATCCCTTCTTCCTACTGGATGAAGATAACATAGATGATCCTAGGTTATAATAGTAGTTGGTTGTACTCTTACAGTCCACAATGCTTCCTCCCTAGTCTGAGTCTATATAACCAGGTAACATGACTCCTCCATTGGAGGCATATCCGAGTCCATATGAAATTGTACCTTGAAGGTACCTAATCACATTCTTAGCAAATATCCAGTGTATGTGTCTCAGATCAAACAGAAATTGAATCAGAATGCTCATGGAAAAACATACATAAGTCCTTGAATGTATCAAGTACATTAGCAATCCTATAAGATGTTTATACAATGTGGGATCTAGTGGATCTTATCCAGATCCTGACTCATGAAGTTTCCTCAAATTGTAAACCATCGATGTACTCATAGATTTCCAATCTATCATGCAAAACCTACAAAATATATCCACA
This sequence comes from Larix kaempferi, assembly GCA_027924585.1. Taxonomy (NCBI): domain Eukaryota; kingdom Viridiplantae; phylum Streptophyta; class Pinopsida; order Pinales; family Pinaceae; genus Larix; species Larix kaempferi. The sequence goes on from BSBM01000309.1 coordinate 4,980,730, forward strand.
ATGTACTTCCCTTGAGATAGAAAAAAATCATCTTTTCTTTTCCAGATCTCAATGCCAATAAAGTAGTGCATTAGACCTAAGTCTTTCATCTCAAACTCTGAGGTGAGCTCCCTCTTTCACCAAACTATCAGATGTTCCTCTCCAGCAAGAAACAAATCATCAACATACAAAACCAATATCAACGGTTGGTTCTTCACTTCTTTGAAGTACAAATTTGGATGAGCTTCACTCTTATAGAAACCCAATTCTTGAAGGTAGCTATCAATTCTGGAGTACTAAGCCTCGGGGCTTTCTTAAGCCCATATAGAGATTTCTTTATCTTGCAAACATGGGACTCACTCCCATTCACCACAAATCATTCAGGTTGTGAAATATAAACCTCTTCATCAACCTCACCATTGAGGAAGGTTGTCTTCAAATTAATCTAGTGAAGTTTCCATCCTAGAACAGATGCAAGTGCAATCATTTATCGGATTATGGTATACCCTGACATAGGGTCAAAGGTCTCATCATAATCGATGCCTTGTTTATGAGAGAAACCTATAGCAATGAATCTAGATTTATACTTCTCAATGCTACCATCTCCATCATGCTTTATATTGTAAATCCATCTAGAAGTCACAATGGACTTCCCATCAGGTTTGGGAAAAACCTCCCAAACATCATTCTTCATTATAGAGTTGTACTCTTTTATCATTGCATCTTTCCAAACATGCTTATTTGCAAATTCTTCATATGAGGATGATTTTCAATGACTGATGTGACTCATCAGTTCAACATACCCTGAATATCTTTCAGGTTTATTTCCCTCTCTAGATGAGCCTACTGGTGCTCCATGTTTATCTTCATCTTGTAGGATATATCGACATCAAGCATATATTCTTTTAGCAGGACATTCATCAGGTGACCTCTCAATTAGTTCTATTAGTTCTTCAAGAGCTAGAGAATCTGAGGCATATTTTGATTTCTCCTTCTCAAACTATGAAGGGGGAGAATCAGACTCGAGATCCTCCATCTCTTAATCACATTGAACCTCTTTTGATATGTTGAAAGAAGCTTCCTCATGGAAGGTAACATCTCGGTTGACTTCAATGTGTCGCTCAGTAGATACATATATTCGGTATGCTTTAGATGACTCACTATAACCCACAAAGGTGCCTTTCTTTCCATAAGGATCCGTCTTTGTTCTATTCCCTTTCAGTACATGAATGCATACTGGGCTCCCGAATATCCTCAAGTGTGAGATGTCTAGCTTCTCACCGGTAAACACTTATTCTGGTGTCTTCTCATCTAGAATGGCATATGGGATTCTATTCTGGATGTACACAACTGTACGGGTGGCTTCTTTCCATAATGAGGTAGACATATCTTGATCATGAATCATGGATTTTGCATCCTCACATATGGTTCTATTCTTCCTTTTGGCAACCCCATTTTGTTGAGGGTTGTATGGTACTGTTAACAATCTACATATTCATCCATCACTACATAGATCAGTATATGCATGTGAATCAAATCCACCTCCATTACCATACCTTAATGCATGGATGTGCTTTTCTTTCTAATTTTCAACCAGGGCTTTAAACTCTTTAAATTTGCTAAGAGTTTCACTTTTAGCCTTCATGAAATAAATCCATGACTTCCTAGAAAAATCATCTATGAACAATAGATAATATAAGAATCCCTTTAGGGAGGAGGATGACATGGGACCACATACATCAGAATGTATTAAATCTAAAATCCCTTTGGATATAGTAGTACTACTCGAAAAGCTTTTCTTAACATTCTTCACAGGTGCACAACCCCGACATACACTATCATGCTCAAAACCAAATACAGTCATACCTTTTACCATATTTTGAACTCCTGGTAGCGCTTTGTAGTGTAGGTGTCCAAGCCTTTAGTGCCATAGATAGCATGGACTGATAGTGTGGTGAATCATAGCTTGAATGTACTTCCCGGGTACCTTTTAGAGTCCTGCATCTCGAAGTCCAATCATAGCAACCGATTCTAGGATTTTTTTCTTCAACCATAAAAGTGCTTTGTTATCCATGAAGATAACTCGAAATCCTTTGTCTTCAAGAACCAAAACTGAAAGGAGGTTCTTCTTCAATACTGGAACCTATATAATGCTCTCCACATGCAAAATATCACCAGTTCTCAATTGGAATGAGGTGGATCCAACTCCTTGGATCGAATATGTTAAGTTGTCCCCCAACTATACCATGCATGTGAACTTTTCCTCCTTTAGGTCAGTGATGGCACTCTTGTAACTAGTCATATGTTTCGATGTGCCACTGTCAATCAACCATGTGTCTGCACTTGTGGTGATGGATCCCGAAAGGGATGAGACAAGTAATACTCCCTTTTTGTATCCCTTTATTAAGAGGCATTATTTTGAGTAGTTTCATCTTCTATGGCGGTAGAAGCATGAAAATTTCCTTTCTTCTTTACTTCGCACTCCCTTGAGAAATGGCCTTTCTTGTTGCAATTGTATGTCATCTCCCCTCCCTAGTGACCATGGTCACATCTTGGCTCCTTCCATCCCTAGGGGGTCTAGGTGATTAATTGATTATGATTTTTATTCATGGGGATATTTTTGATGCAATTACACCTTAGGAGAATAATTAATTATCAAGTATTTTAATTAATTATGAAAGCTAGAATTAATATGAGAGGTATTTTGGTAATTTTTATATTTAAATGCTAATAAATGTTGCCAAGTTGGATAATGAAGGCTAGGAGGGCGAATTGGTGGCAAGAGGATAACCTTTCCCAAGTGGAGAACATCTCAGAAAGGAAAGAAAGTCAGAATGGAATTAGAAACTGACAAAAGCTGGAAAAGTTGGCAAAAGCAGAAAAGTAGAAATTAGAAGAAATGGAAAGCATCAGGAAAAGCACTTAGAAAGGATTTAGCAACATCCAGAAAAGTAGCTAAGGCGCACTTGCCAATTCTTACTGGAGGAGGTTGAGGAAAGAAAGTGGAGAAAGCTCAGAAGTTGCCAATCTCAGAGAGGGTGCGCCCTACCTCACCCATACGTGTGGACTAGCTTTCCAAGCAAGCTATCTCATCTATTTATGCATGCTTCTACATTCATTCAACAACTTTTGGTCATTTAGAATTTTGGTTTGAGAGCTCTGAGCCTCTCAAGTTGAGTGATGTGCCTCAATTGTTTCTCTTGGGTGATGTGCCCCAAGGTATTTTAGTTTACAAAGGAGTGTTATGCAGGTCTATATCATGTATGGAAGACCATTATCATCTATTTTCATCTATCATTGAAGATTTGAAGTCAAAAGAAGAATAGATCTGGCAGACAATGAATCTACAGCTAGTTTTAGTGAAGATTCTCCTGTTGGAGGAGTTTGAGCCAGTGAATGCACCCAAGACTTGGTGGAGTGGTGGTTCAGCTATTTTTGCAGTCATTTTAAGAGCAATAGATCAGAAATAAGAAGCATAACTGAACTATCCTTCTCTTCTCTCTCATTCTCTCAACTCCAGCTAGATTTGGAGGTGATTCCTCTGCTAGAAGAAGAAGACAAGTGAAGGACTCTATATTCTTTCTCAGAGAGTCATTTCTCAGCTCATACTCTATTCCATATCTGTAGATGATCACCATGTACTTTCATATCTGATATGTAATCATCTCATATCTCACACAGTCCATCCTGGGCTCTATGTGAAGCTTTCCTAGTCATTGAGATACTATTTTGCTGGAGGATCATTAAATGGACACAAGCTTGGTCCAGTGAGGTATATTTCGACCTGATATTGTCATATACATTATATTAGAACCATTTAATACCTCAGAACTGATTATTACATTTAATGAAGATCATTTAATAACCCAGAATGGAAGACTAGCTCGTTGTGCATTGTTTTATGACTAGTTTTACAGAAATAACTGCCAAATCTATTCTAAGAGTCAGTTTTGCTTTCTGCAAGTTGTAGAGGGTCAATGATACAGTATAATATCCATAATAGTCATTAATTTCATAATATGGAAGCATTTATCCTTTGTTTGTAAAGTCTGGAAAATTCCTAGCTCAGTAATCCCAGAGTGGCTTAAGTCTCCCAAATCACTCCTGCATTTTCCAAATATTTTTGTATGCTGCCCAGTGAATCCATTGAACTTATTTGAATATTATAAGTCATCCTTGGACCCTCAGTGACCCACCCAGTCTAGTAAGCATATGCTGGTGCGCCCAAGAAGCTTTGCGGTAGGCTTCAACGGTAGCTGATGTCCGAAACATAAATGGCCCTAATGCTTTGTGCTTAGAATTCTCCTGCTGATCTGATTTTCTGCTGCTGCACACATCCCATATAAATTATAGAATTAAAATTGTATCCCATCATCTTCATTGTTGCCTCAGCTGGCCATCACTTACCACCTGCACTATTTGTTAAAAACTGTCAAAATTTGTACTTGTGAAATTTATTAAGAAATTTGAACTTGAGGTAATATCTGGGTCAAATATTTCCTAGGATATTACAGTGGTATCAGAGCATGGTCCTCTGAACCTTCTCTCAGTTTGTACTATGAGTTGTAAAAGAATACCAATCCCCAAAGGAAAGATCCCCGAAGATCCATTTGTAGAAGAGGAGGTGGAATCCACTAGAAGAAAATTACAAGGGGGGAATAACATGGCTGACAATAATGACAAGGATAAGGAAGAATTCAGATTTTTTGTGCAGAGTATGTTAAAAGGGCTGCATGACATATCCCATAACATCATCCAGTCTGGGCAAGAGACTAGAGACTTTTTGGCCAAACAAATAGGACAGAAAGACATAGAAGGGAGTTGTAGTGGTTCTTAGAATGGGGATAGGAAGATCATTGGTGGAATGATCTTCTCTAGGACTTGTCCCCACAATAAACAAAATGAATTTAAATATGAGTCTAAATATCAGCCCCGACAAACCATGCCAAAATTCTTGAATGAACATAGGGAAGAACAACCTAAGACATATACTGAATCTGTCACTGCATGGGAAGATCGGTATGTCTAATATCAAACTCTAAGTGAAGAGTGCAGAAGGGCTCTGCCTTTCAAATATTTCTGTGAAGCACAATATAGAAATCAGCCATGGAGTGGGCATAGGCATTCAACATATAATTATGAATTAAGAAATGCTATTGCTAAGGTTCAGCTACCCTTCTTTGACGGGTCAACAAAATGCACTGCTAACTCATGGGTGCAGAAGATGGACACATATTTTTAGTTGAATCCAATGGCTGAACAAGATGCCATCAGAATGGAAACTTGCATGTGCAAGATGAAGCTAATGACTGGTGGTTCCATGGCATGAAGACTTTAGGCCATGACCAAGTGACCTCATATGCAGAATTTACTAGAAGGTTGATGGAGAGATTTGACAGAAGGGATCCTGAAATTGCATTTCGGGAAGTAGCACATGTTAAGCAGACCGGGACCCCAGAAACTTATATTTCTAAGTTTCAAAAGTTGGCAGTAATGGTTAGTGATATATCTGAGGCCCAACTGATTCTGTTGTTCACAGAAGGATTAGCAAAACCATTAAAAGGGCTAGTTAAAGCCTACCGGCCAACAACTCTCCAAGAAGCACTGAGCAAAACTAGAGATTTGCAAGATACAATTCCCAGGACTAAATATCCACCAAGATTTAGTGCACCTATTAAAAATCAGAACCAAAGGCCACCATTCAGAAGTGTGGCTGCACCAAACAGAAAGGATTACTCATTCCGAGATCGGGATGAGTTAAGGAAGAAAAAGCTTTGTTTTTCCTGCCAAGAACCTTGGGTTCCTGGGCACAAATGTGCCAAGGGTAAGGCTCATTACATAGAAGTTTTTTTCTGAAAGCGAGGAGGAAGAAATGGGTGCTAAAGTTAAAGAAGAAGAACCAATAGAAGAAGTGTATGACACAACAGAAGAAGAAGAACCCTCACCGCCAGAAGGAAAAATTGGTGTTTTAAGTGGGGTCCCTCGCTACCACACTATGAGATTTAAAGGAGTGGTAGAAGGGCAGAAAGTTTCAGTATTGGTGGATGGGGGTGCCACACATAACTTTATAGATGCAGCCATGGTGGAGAGAAGGAAAATCAAATCAGAAAAAATTGGGGGTTTCACAGTCATTATACTAGGAAAGAACAACACCATGCAGTGTAACCGGTGGATTCCCAAGCTGCAACTGACTATTGGAGACCATACTGTGACTGACAGTTTTTATATTGTTGATGTAGCTGATACTAATGTTGTTTTGGGAGTACAATGGTTGTTTTCCATTGGTGAACATGTAGTAAATAACCAGATTCCTCAAATGTGCTTCAAAAACACTGAAGGGAAACAAGTGGTTTTGAGGGGTGTTAACACCTACCCAAAACAAATCGTTTATGCACATAGTATGAGGTTTGTTCTGAGGCATGGTGACATAGAGTGGGATGCAGAATGCTTTATTAGTACCAAAGGGACCACCATTGATGTGTCACAACATCTAGAGGATATCCAAAGACTACTCCAAAAACACAAAAGGGTGTTTGAAGAACTGCCACATGGAAGGCCTCCTGACAGGGGTACCGAACATTGGATAGAACTAGAACCGGGCACATTCCCTATAAAAACCCACCCCTATAAACATCCTAAGAGATTCAAAGATGAAATAGAGAAAACTATAAAGGAGCTGCTTGAGATGGGCTTCATTAGGCCAAGTTCCAGCCCCTTTGCTTCATCATTAGTCTTGGTCAAAAAGAAAGATGGTACAATGCGCATGTGCATTGACTACCGAGCTTTGAATAAGAAAACCATTAAGAACAGATATCCTATCCCAAGGATAGATGAACTGATGGATGAACTACATGGAGCCAAGTATTTCTCCAAAATAGACCTCCGTTCTGGTTACCATCAAATCAGAATGAGAAGTGAGGATATTCAGAAAACTACCTTCCGGTGCCATTTTGGGCACTTTGAATTTCTGGTCATGGCTTTTGGTTTGACAAATGCACCTGCAACATTTCAGTCATGTATGAACAGAATATTCAGCAAACAACTCCGTAAGTTTGTACTTGTGTTTTTTTATGACATTCATATTTATAGTAAAACTTGGGAGGAACATTTGCAGCATTTGGATAGTGTTCTAACCCTTCTTGCAGAATAGTCCTTCTTTGCTAAATTGTCCAAGTGTGAGTTTGGTATGAAGGAGCTGCTCTATCTTGGCCACATCATTGGGCAGGAGGGAGTTAAGGTACATATGGAAAAGATTCAGGCCATTCTTGATTGGCCCAACCCGAAAAATATAACAGATCTACGAGGATTCATTGGCCTATGTACATACTACAGGAAATTTGTGAAGGGATTATCCAAACTCACTTCTCCCTTAACTGAACTTACCAAGAAGGGAGGATTTTACTGGAATGAGGAGGCTGGAAAAGCTTTCAGCAGAATGAAAGAAGTGATGAGTAGCTGTCCAGTTTTGGCACTTCCAGATTTCAGCCAGCCATTTAGTCTAGAATGTGATGCCTCGGGTGAAGGCATAGGAGCGGTTTTAATGCAGGATAGACACCCCATAGCTTATGAGAGTAGGAAATTGCAGCCACATGAAAAGTTGTATTCCATCTATGATAAAGAAATGTTAGCTATCATGCATGCACTTGTGAAATTCAGGCAATATTTGGTGGGAGGAAAATTTATAGTCAAAACTGACCACAATAGCTTGAAACATTTCTTGACTCAAAAGGAGTTGAATGATAGGCAGCAGAAATGGGTAAGCAAAATCTAGTCATATGATTTTGATATTTAATACAAGAACGGTAAGCTAAATGTAGTGGCTAATGCTTTGTCTAGAAAACCTGCTTTGTCAACAATGCAAACTCCTGCAGATTGGAAGGATCAATTAATTAGTGAATATTCAAAAAACCAGTTTGCATGTGAAATTTTCGATAGGTTGATTCAGGATGACTTATACCAGGCTGTCAATGGTGTAATTTATTATAAGAACAGAATTTTTCTAATTCCTGAATCCAAAATGAAAGAACAGATTTTGATGGATGCCCACAATGCACCTATAGCAGGCCATCCAAGATTTTTAAAAACCTACCGAAAGGTAAGAGAGAGGTTCACTTGGAAGGGCCTCAAGGGATATGTTTTGAAGCATGTGAAGGAGTGTACTGCATGTCAGCAGAACAAGGTAGAACACACTCATCTGGTTGGACTCCTTCAACCATTTCCCATTCCCGAATAGAAATGGGAAAGCATATCCATGGACTTCATCACTGGTTTCCCTAAATCCCAGGGTAAGGACTATATTTTTGTAGTAGTTGACAGGTTAACTAAATATGCTCACTTCTTTTCTATCACCTCTACCATTTCTGCCAGTCAAGTTGCTGCACTTTTCTTTAAGGATATATTTAGATTGCATGGGCTTCCCAAAGTTATAATCAGTGACAAGGATAGCAAGTTTACCAGTGCCTTTTGGCAGTCTTTGTTTGAATTGGTGAAAACCAATTTAAATCTCAGCACCAGCTATCACCCCCAGACAGATGGGAAAACAGAAAGATTTAATCAATGGCTGGAAGGTTATCTTACAAATTATGTCATGGGGCAGCAGAAAGCATGGGTCAACTGGCTGCACTTGGGTGAGTTCTGCTACAACACCACATTCCACATGTCCATTGGGATGACTCCATTTAAAGCTTTGTATGGGTATGAGTCTTCTACTTTTGCATATTTGGTCTTTGGAAATTGTAGGGCTCAGAAGGCTAAGGATTGCCTGCAAGAAAGCCAAGATATCCTTAAAGCACTGAAAGAAAATTTGCAGGTTGCACAAAATCAACAAAAAATCAGTGCATATAAGAATAGAACTGACTGGACCTTCCAAGAAGGGGATTTGGTTTATCTAAGGTTGCATCCATATAGGCAAACTACTCTTAAGACCAAGGGAGCTAAAAATTTATTGCCAAGGTTCTATGGACCCTATCAGATAATCAGGAAAGTGGGTGAAGTAGCATATGAATTGGATCTGCCAGCTGGGATCAAAATCCACAATGTCTTCCATGTGTCCTGTTTAAAGAAAGTAGTTGGCCAACAAGTTAACGTTTCAAAAATTTTACCTCCACTTGATGATGAAGGGCACCTGGACTTAGAACCGGAAGAAATTTTGCAAGAAAGAGAGAGGAGGCTGAGGAGCAGAGTCATCAAGGAATATCTGGTACAGTGGAAAGGTTTGCCCTGTGAGGATGCCACTTGGGAGGATGAGAAGGTTTTGCAGCATCCTGGTTTGAAACTGCTTGACGACAAGCAGTCTTGGGAAGGGGGGACTGTCATGTCCCCTCCCTAGTGACCATGGTCACATCCTAGCTCCTTCCATCCCTAGGGGGTCTAGGTGATTAATTAATTATGATTTTTATTCATGGGGATATTTTTGAGGCAATTACACCTTAGGAGAATAATTAATTATCAAGTTATTTAATTAATTATGAAATCTGGAATTAATATGAGAGGTATTTTGGTAATTTTTATATTTAAATGCTAATAAATGTTGCCAAGTTGGATAATGAAGGTTAGGAGGGCGAATTGGTGGCAAGAGGATAACCTTTCCCAAGTGGAGAACATCTCAGAAAGGAAAGAAAATTAGAATGGAATTAGAAACTGAAAAAAGCTGGAAAAGTTGGAAAAAGCAGAAAACTAGAAAGTAAAGAAATGGAAAGCATTAGGAAAAGCACTCAAAAAGGATTTAGAAACATCCAGAAAAGTAGCTAAGGCGCACTTGCCAATTCTGACTGGAGGAGGTTGAGGAAAGAAAGTGGAGAAAGCTCAGAAGTTGCCAATCTCAGAGAGGGTGCACCCTACCTCACCCACACGCGTGGACTAGATTTTCAAGCAAGCTATCTCATCTATCTAAGCATGCTTCTACATTCACTCAACAACTTTTGGTCATTTAGAATTTTGGTTTGAGAGCTCTGAGCCTCTCAAGTTGAGTGATGTGCCTCAACTATTTCTTTTGGGTGATGTGCCCCAAGGTATTTTAGTTTCCATATGAGTGTTATGTAGGTCTATATCATGTACGGAATACCATTATCAGTTCTTTGCATCTATCATTGAAGATTTGAAGTCAGAAGAAGAACAGATCCGGCGGATAGTGAATCTACAGCTAGTTTTAGTGAAGATTCTCCTATTGGAGGAGTTTGAGCCAGTGAATGCACCCAAGACTTGGTGGAGAGATGGTTCAGCTATTTTTGCAGTCATTAGAAGAGCCATAGATCAGAAATCAGCAGCATAACTGAACTATCCTTCTCTTCTCTCTCATTCTCTCAACTCTGGCTAGATTTGGAGGTGATTCCTCTGCTAGAAGAAGAAGACAAGTGAAGGACTCTATATTCTTTCTCAGAGAGTCATTTCTCAGCTCATACTCTGTTCCATATATGTAGATGATCACCATGTACTTTCATATCTGATATGTAATCATCTCATATCTCACACAGTCCATCCTGGGCTCTATGTGAGGCTTTACTAGTCATTGGCATATTATTTTGCTCGAGGATCATTAAATGGACACAAGATTGGTACAGTGAGGTATATTTCGACCTGATACTGTCATATACATTATATCAGAACCATTTAATACTTCAGAACTGATTATTACATTTAATAAAGATCATTTACTAACCCGGAATGGAAGACTAGCTTGTTGCGCATTGTTTTATGACTAGTTTTACAGAAATAACTTCCAAATCTATTCTAAGAGTCAGTTTTTCTTTATGCAAGTTGTAGAGGGTCAATGATACAGTATAATATCCATAATAATCATTAATTTCAGTATCTCGAATCATTTAGCCTTTGTTTGTAAAGTTTAGAAAATTCCTAGCTCAGTAATCCCAGAGTGGCGTAAGTCTCCCAAATCACTCCTGCATTTTCCAAATATTTTTGTATGCTACCCAGTGAATCCATTGAACTTATTTGACTATCATAACTCATCCTTGGACCCTCAGTGACCCACCCAGTCTAGTAAGCATATGTTGGTGCACCCAGGAAGCTTTGCGGTAGGCTTCAGCGGTGGCTGATGTCTGAAACATAAATGGCCCCAGTGCTTTGTGCTTAGGAATCTCGCGCTGATCTAATTTTCTTCTGCTGCACACATCCCATATAAATTCCAGAATTAAAATTTTATCCCATCATCTTCATTGTTGCCTCAGCTGGCCATCACTTACCACCTGCACTATTTGTTAAAAATTGTCAAAATTTGTACTTGTGAAATTTATTAAAAAATCTGAACTTGAGGTAATATCTTGGTCAAATATTTCCTAGGATATTACATTGTAGCATCTAGATTTTGATTTGTCAAATCCTTTGTTGAACTCCTTCTTATTTGGATGAGAGAATTTTTTTTTGGAAGAAGGGTTTCTTTCCTTTGTTCATTCTTGCTGCGAGGGAACGATTTTCTTCTTTAGTACACATATATTTTCTATGGATTCACCCTTCCTCTTGGATACAGTCATGCCACAATATTTCGAACCCAAGTTGCACTTCTTGGCCATTGATAGCAGCCAAGAATGTCTCACATGAAGATGGGAGACCATCAACGATGGCTTGTATGAGATCATCTTCATCCACTACAACTCCAATGTTAACAAGTTGATCTCTTACCTAAGAGATCTTAGTGAAGAAGGAGGCCACTATCTCGTCCTTATCCATCTTGAGGTTTCGTAACTTGTTCTTCAATGCCCTCTTTTGATTTGGGGCCCTCTTCTCATATAGATTATTCAATGTATCATAACATTATTTTATGGTCTTTAGCAGTGTAATCACAGGCATGAAGCTATCTTTTACCGAATCATAGATGATTCGTTTGTCTTTAGCTTGATTCTTCTTGAAGTTGATGTGCCCTGCATTAGATGTAGGCTCCTCCAATACAATAGATACATAGCTATCCAATTCATGTTCCTCTAGGATGTTAAGAACCCTATCCTTTCAAGTGTTGAAGTTTGAGGTACCCTCAAGACGGTATTCCGGTCATACATAGATTGATGTCATAGTCTTCAAATCATGTGCTCAACTTCTTAGGATATACGTACGCTATATATAGCATGAAAAAATGAGATCCTTCACACCTTGAGCTATGATACCATGTTAATAATTGGTTGAGCTTTGATCTTCAATTCTTTTAGATGCTGAAACTTGCAGAAATGAGACAATTCAATCACATGAAATTCATACAACCATAACACGAGATATACCCTGGGAAAATCCTCAAAACAATGAGAACAAAACCCCCAGCAATTCTTCTCAATATAATATAATGGATAGAAGAAAATGCTTTATTCTACAACATAGAAGATTGCTTTCAAAAGATAAGAGATCACCAAAACACTCTTGGTGAAGATACATAAGCAATATAGAAGAGAGATCAATCGGATGTGTTTTCCAATGTGCCCATCACATCAATAACAAGCAAGAATGTTGGGCGTGGCCCAAGCAGGCACAATTTTGATAAGGACACAATTTTGGGAGCTGCATAGATTTTGGGCTGCGAAGTTAGAGCACATGATTTTGAGAAATGCGCATCTCAGAGTACATAAGCAGTTTGGACGCAACAGTACTGGCGCGCAGGGCCTGTGCAATAGCTAATTTTGGTAAAAGAGTATAGAGCAAGGTCAAGCTGAGTAAGAAGCCTATTTTGGGTAAGAAGCATAATGAAGGACGAGGAAAGTGACCTGTAAAAGGAAGTGGCGGCAAGCAATTAAGGAACTAGGACACTAACTTGATGATGACAAGTAGGCTAAAGGGGTGGAAAGAAACAAACCATGATGTAGTGAAACCGTTTTGTGATGACTGCGGCTGTTAGAAGGCCATTAGAGCCATGAGTGGTCCAGTAAGGTGGCCAAAGTGAGTGGAGAAAGCTGTCGACGACGATAGATAGGGTGGCGGGAATCCACACCAGTTTTGGAAAACCTTAGGGTTTTCGCCATGCATTGTAAAGACATGACCTGCAGGCATGATCTATAAATAAGGAATATTTTGTAAGGGAAAGGGCTGTTGATTATTATTGAGAAGTCTTCTGTTAGAAGACAATTTTGTAAAGGCTTTGAAAGTTGTGTGCGCAGAAGCCTATTGAGAGAGAAGAGAGTCTGCAACTGAGTGCATAGAATGGAACTATTGTACCCTTCCCGAAATAATATAACAACAGATCCTCTGGATGTAGCTCCCATCCTTGGGGTGAACCACGTTAAATCTCGTGTTGTGTGATTGTCTACATGTTTTGCACTTGTTTATTTGCTTACAATGAATGCTTGAATTCTCATTTATCGGTTGTTATGTTAATGCTTTTATATGTATTCACAATAGGAGAAAGATGGGAATAATATGTTCAATATTACATGTATGGATGAATGATGAATGCGCAGTATTCTAAGTATGTGAAAGTATCAGTTTGTTGAATAATCACATGTGCATGTAGAGTTGGGTTGTGTAACTCTTTCGAAGTGTAGCACCGGAAGTGCGCAGTATTATGTATTTCATCTGTTTACATCAGTTAGAAGGCTAAATAATCCAAGGTAGTAGATGGGTGAATAAAGTAATAAGTAAAGTCTTCGCGAGAGGTTAATCCCAAAGAGGGAGCATATAAGTCAGTTGCGCTGCCCCGTCTATTGAAACCTATCCGAGCCACGTAGTCCATGGATGCACGAGCTGCACAAGCATCTGAGCTTGTAGAGTGTTGGTCGCGATGAAGGTTATCGTTGCGCAGTCTTCGAACCGTAGCGTAAGCTACACAGCACGCTGCGTAGTAGTTCTATCTGAACAACTCATCACATTGTTGTGGAAACTTGATTTCGCAGCGCCCCCATAGCTTTGCCTCGAGTGAGACCTCAGTTTGCTTGCAGACTGTTGCCGAAAGGGCCGGTGAAAAGGGGTTTTGTTGGTTCCTCGAACCGCCAAGAACCTCGGTCTACATTGGAAACCTCTAGATCAGTATTTAAGCCAACAAATGATTCCATTTCCGTGCTAAGAATCCGTGATGAGTTGAAGCTGTGATGTGCGATGAAGAAGAAGTTTTGTTGGGTATTAATTTTTGGCATCCAGACAAGAAAGAAATCTGGGCTTGGTGTGACAAGATAGAGAGATACTTCGCAAGAAGGGAAAAACAGACACCCACATCTCTTTGACATTCAATGGTTGAACAAGTACCTGTGGAAATATGTTCACGAAATATTTTGGGCAAATTTTGGGAACGAGCTACACGAGTGGTTGTCAAGGCTCGCAGAGCAAAGAAACTGTACCCCACAAGACATACCAACTGAGTGGAAACCAAAGCTTATTGAAAAGATCAAAGCAGTAGATAGTCCATTCACATGTGCAGTCGACTTCTGGGTTGATAGTACACTACAAAGCTTTGTGACGGAGTTTTCTATGGACATGCTCAAGTCCTATAGCGCAACCGAAAGAGAGTTTTTCAAGGGATTCAGAGGTAAGTACCTAAACAACCTTAGTCTATACATTAAAATGATTTTGGCAGAGAAAGGTGTCTTTAGAATGCAGTGAAGTTTTGTTTAACTCTGTCATGGTAGATAGTACATATAGTGGCTCTTACAAAGAAACCCATAACCTGATGAGTGGAAAGAGATACAAGTTCGTCTCTGAGAAAAATCCTCTCCCACATGGACTCCGCGTAGATACCCAGATACCATGTGAGCTTGATAATCAAACTGCACCTCTGTCAGCTACGTATCAGCCTATTACGCCATAGAATCCGTTGGTTGCACATACCGCGCCTCCCCTGTCTCAGAACCCATCAGTTCAGAACCTGCCTATTGCGAACACCACGCAACCCACACCGCAGAACATCAGTACTGGTAACACCGTAGGAGCCAGTGCCTAGGATATTCCATCTCAGGCTGTCCCACTTCAGAACGTCCAGCCTCAGATCACTCCTTAGAGTATTATCCCTAGCACCACTCAGAGAACTATGCCACCTAGAAGATAAGGAAGAACCGACTCAGGCAGAGGTCAGAGAGAATATTAATAAACTAACTAGTCTTATCTTACGGATGGAGCAAGTCCATCATGACTTGAATAAGGAGACGGACCATGATTACCATGTGGGGGAGCCAAGTGAATCGATGCGCGGGTCACCTGCCTTTACAACACAGACGTGCATCGTCAAGATTGTGCCAGGGTCCATTCTGTTCCCGATGGATGAGATGACAGAAACCGTGAGACTACTTGAGCAGTTGGAACTTAATGTAGCTATGCTACCAGCTGAAGGGTTGAACCAGTTGCACACCCAAATATCCCATGAAATGCACGAGTGAGACATCATCTCACACAATCAGCGTTGTTAATATGAAGAGAATTACAGGAAAATACAAGGTGAATGTGAACAGAAGGAAAGAGAGCTTCAGTGCACTCAAGGAAAACAACAGAAGATAAAAGGATTAGTGTCCGCAGTATATGCGCGGCTCCCCGAGGTTGAAGAAGAATTAGAAGTTGGGGCAGCTATCCTAGAGATCGGCACTGCCATTGATAGTCTGCAAGAAAGAATGGGGGGAATTGAAATTTCCCACACGGAGAAGATTACAAAGATGGAAGTTGCCCATCAGGAGGACATTTCTGAACTAGAAGCACAACGACCAGTTGACATAGTGCAGCAGCAGGAAGAAGCAAGAGCAAAGGCACTAAGGGCCTCTATGCAGGGCATTTGCGCAGTAGTCGTGCGGTGCCAAATCCTATTAGATGATGTTTCCAACATATGGAGCATACTGCAGGATGAGCTAGAGCTGCAAAAGATCCACGATGACATCCAGCGGAAATAACAGGAAGTGGATTCCATGGATGCTTCCATGAAGGACTTGTTGGTCTGGCAGAAGAGGCATGCCTTTGAGCAAACCAAAGTACTTAGAAAGGATCTTGAGGCTTTAAGAGCAAAGGAAGCTGAAACCTCGGCGAGGCTACAACCATTACAAGAAGAGGCACTCACCTTGACCGATGAGATTGAACTAAGGTTGCAAGACCTTTAGGTAGTAGAGGCCAAAGTCAAGGATCAAATCCTAGAGCCAAGCTCAGATGATATGCTAAACACGGTTAGAGGATATGAGCAGGATATAAAGGAATTAGTTGCAAAGTTGAGTGCAACTATTCAATATTTTACTACCCGGTCAGGAATCTCAAAGGAAGCACAGACGGAGCAGTTGGACTGAAGTAACTCGGGACGAGCCACAAGTCAGTGTTAGGGGCCTGTTGGGCATGGCCCAAGTAGGCACAATTTTGATAAGGACACAATTTTGGGAGTTGCGCATCTTTTGGGCTGCAAAGTCAGAGGACATGATTTTGAGAAATGCGCAGCTCGGAGTACATAAGCAATTTGGATGCATCAGTACTGGTGCGCGGGGCATGCGCAACAGCTACTTTTGGTAAAAGAGTATAGAGAAAATTCAAGCTGAGTAAGTGGCCTATTTTGGCTAAGAAGAAAAATGAAGGACAAGGAAAGCGACCTATAAAAGGGAGTGGTAGCAAGCAGTTAACGAACTAGGCCACTAACTTGATGATGACAGGCAGGCTAAAGGGGTGGAAAGCGACAGGCCATGATGCAGTGCAACCGTTTTGTGATGACTGCAGCTGTCAGAAGGCCGTTAGAGCCACGAGTGGTCCAGTAAGGTGGCCAAAGTGAGTGGATCAAGCTGTCGATGACGACAGATAGGGTGGTGGGCATCCACACCAGTTTTTGAAAACCTTAGGGTTTTCGCCATGCATTGTAAAGACATGACCTACGAGCATGATCTATAAATAAGGCATATTTTGTAAGGGAAAGGGTTGTTGATTCTCTATGGTTGATTATTATTGAGAAGTCTTATGTTAGAAGATAATTTTGTAAAGGATCTGCAAGCTGTGTGTGCAGAGGCCTATTGAGAGAGAAGAGAGTCTGCAGCTGAGTGTGCAGACTGGAATTGTTGTACCCTTCCCGAAATAATATAACAACAATTCCTATAGATGTATCTCCCATCCTGGGGGTGAACCACGTTAAATATCGTGTTGTGTGATTGTCTACATGTTTTGCACTCGTTTATTTGCTTACAATGAATGCTTGAATTCTCATTTATCGGTTGTTATGTTAATGCTTTTATATATATTCGTCATAGGAAAAATATGGGAATAATATGTTCAGTATTACATGTATGGATGAATGATGAATGCGCAGTAGTCTAAGTCTATGAAAGTACCAGTTCGTTGAATAATCACATGTGCATGTAGAGTCGGGTTGTGTAACTCTTTCGATGCGCGGCACTGGAAGTGCGCAGTATTTTGTATTTCGTCTGTTTACATTAGTTAGAAGGATAAATAATCCAAGGCAGTAGATGGGTGAATAAAGTAATAAGTAAAGTCTTTGCGAGAGGTTAAGCCCAAAGAGGGAGTGTATAATTCAGTTGCACTGCCCCGTCTGTTGAAAACTATCTGAGCCACACAGTCCGTGGATGTGCAGGTTGCGCAAGCACTTGAGCTTGTAGAGTGTTGGCTGCGACAAAGGTTATTGTCATGCAGTCTTCGAACCGCAGCGCGCTGCACAGTAGTTATGTCCGAACAACTGATCACATTGCTATGGAAACCTGATTCCGCAGCACCCCCATAGCTTTTCCTCGGGTGAGACCTCGGTCTACTTGTAAACTGTTGTCAAAAGGGCCGGTGAAAAGGGGTTTTGTTGGTTCCTCGAACCGCCAAGAACCTGGGTCTACATTGGAAACCTCTAGATCAATATTTAAGCCAACAAAGAACAATAACCTGCACAAAGAGAATCATCTTTCCTTCAATGGAGAAGAGAATTTGCTTCACATTGAATTCATCAATCCCGTATAACATATTTATACATTCTTCTCATGCATCGACTTCTTATAAATTCATGATGAACTTTCTCTCAGACTGGATGTGTCAATCTTGCATGGAGAAGTGCACCCCACTTCTCATGCAGTGCTTTATCTCATTGAAATGTCTCTTAGGATGAACTCTCCTCTTAACTGAAAGCTTGCCCACTTAGTTAGGTGGCTAACTTAAGTGTTGTCATACAAGTGTCGCAACTAAATTAACGTCTTTTAGTTTAACATACATGTCATCATGCAATAACACTTAGTTAACTAGATATTCTTTATTGTCACTTAGTTAACTCTCTTCAACTGATTCTTTCTTGATAACATCACTATAATGATCAATTCAAGTTCTCCTTGATTGATTGAAGTGTCATCTTTTAGTTTAACTAATGTGAAAACTCTTCAGTTAACTCTTCCTTCTTATTTAACACTTGGTTAACTATTATTAATTGAAATCATGCTGATTGATTTACTTGTAGTGACCACTGTGAGTTCTTTAGTTAACTAAGGAATACATTGTCTTTAACTAAAGCTTGACAATTCGAGTTCACTTAGTCATCTCTTGATCAATTTGAATTCTCTTTTTCTCTATGCATTTATCTTTATCTCTTTATCTTTTATTGCATGGTCAATATTTGCTAACTTCAATTATCCATCACATTACATTATACTAAGAATATATATAAGATGTTGTGATCATAGTATATTATTTCGAACAAAATGATCATATGATAAACTAATTCACCTTAGAGGTGATCAATCTCTAAAGGAGACTTAATAGTAATCTGGTGATCATGATTAATAATACATCACACAACATTCAATGATTTTAACAAGCATGACCTTTATATGGAATATCCACCTCTATACGAGAAGTCCATCCCATGGATACCTTTATATGGAAGGTTCACATGAGAATCATGGCTTGACACACAAGTCCAGAGCCTTGTCCAACAACACTTTACAACATCATTACTTTGATCAATTACCTCTATATGGGAGGAATAACCTTTATATGGAAGGAAATCAAAGTGCTCACCTCTATATGGGAGGATCAATCTTGGATGCACAAGATTGGTTTGGAGAATGTCTCCTTATGTTGTACATTTAACATCTTCTGAAGAAGATAAATATTTGGTGACAAGTGTATGGAAGGTTATTTCTAAATTTGATGGAATGTCTAATATTAGACCGTTCATCTCTTCTTTAAGCATTCAAAAAAAACTTGTAATATTGGACTTCTTACTATTGCAACATATATGCTAATAATTAATTATATTCGGTTTGTGTTACTATATTATGATTGTTTTTTTTACTTCGTTATATTTTAATATTATTGATATGGAATCTTGAGCTCCATAAACACTTGGCTACTATTTTCTTGCTCAACATCTACATGCTTCTTAATTAATGGATTCTATATATTTGGTGTGATTACATATACGGTTATCGTATTTTTATGTAAAAAAAAATCAACAAAGAAGAAGTAATTTTTGTTGGGTGTAGAGGGATTGTTGTTTGGGTTATGCATGTTTATCAAAAAGGGACCTCACAACAAACAACTTCACTTTTTGCATGGATGTTTTAATTATTATGCATGTATATTTTTAATGTTGATATTATCAACATTGTCAGACAATATTTTGACATTTCTCTATGGCTTACATTTTTAGAATGCAAAAAATTTAAATGTTTCATTGGTGAATTTGAATGGTTGGACAACGGAAACCTGGTATTTGTTTGGGGACGCACTCATTGTATAACTTATTCGTACTCCTCCACATCTTATCGATTTCTCCATGGAATAATACATGTTTAGAAAAGATTTCTAAAATATGTATTTCTCCAATATACAGATCAATATGAAACAACAAATTTTTTTTGTAGATGATGGTCGATCGATACCATTCAGATGATAATGGAGAAGAGAATTGTTTTAAAATGCCATCAAGTTGGAGATTTGATGGTTCATATGAAAGAGATAAAAATGTATACACATGTTTCTTTTCACTATTGAAACACCCGAGGTCTCCGTCAAACATGATCCAATGGATAAAAAAGTTAAAATTTAAATGACAATATTGAAAAAAAATGTTTTGTGGGAGTTGCAACAGACATTTTGTGAAAATATTAATATATGGCCATTTGGGTCCACTAAGTTGTCAATTGTTGTGCTTTAAGTCTCGTAAATGAGGTCTTTAGACACCATCTTTTATTGGGATATTCGATGCATCTATCCTTTTATCCTCTTGTAATGGATTCTTCTATATTGCGATATAGTTTGACCTTTAATGTTTCCTATGGAAGACGTGAAAATAATTCTTCTTTTATATGGACAAAAATAATAAGAAGAGAATTATGCAAGTGATCATGTGTTTTTCTAAAATTGGTTGTCATGTTCGCAAAATTAATACTTATTAATTTGTCTATATAGAAACAAAAATATTAATTAATATGTCAAAAAATAAATATTAATGAGAGTTTTGTATTGAATTTCTTTGTTTGCAAATACAAGATTATTAAATAAATGGTTGATACTATTTGATATCAATGGATTCTTGTTACATACACTTCATAAAACTTCAATGCAAAACAAGGCATTGACAAGGAAACCAAATATCATTACAAGAACAAAGTTATACTTTATGTCGCCCAGTTTTATTGCATTTATTCAAAAGTGCCTTAGCGTTTTTTGAAGTTGATTTGTTGACATCGACACAATGAAAGATGAAAGAATGTGGTTGAGTGTTTTCCATTTTTTATTCAACAAAAATAAATTTGAAAGCCATAAATATCGATTCATACTAACACAAGATGATTGTGACACTATACGAATAAAGTTTTATGTTGGCTTTGGAAATCCACATGTATATTCGAAACCCCTTAATAAAGTTTAGAAAAATTAAATGGGTGCTTCTAATGCTTTAAACACAGTTATTGTAGATGATTTGAAGGGAAAACATACTTGCAACGATGATGGAAATTATATTATTGTTAAATGTTATTCTTGTGATAATGAAAATGAAATATTTTTGTTAGATCAATTGTGGCCCTACTTGCTACAACTCGAAGATGTTAGTGATGTGAGGCCTATTGTAAAAAATATGGAACTTGTTTGTTAAATAATATAGTTTTTAGGTTTATTGATACGATATTTATTGGTTTGAAAATGTTTTTTGGTTGCAAATGCCTTTATATTTTTATATGTTTTGTTTTGTTTGATATTTGATTTAAAATTAAGTATGACAATGGAATTTATAAAGTGAACAATAAAGTTACAATATTGAATTTAACAATTTCAAAATACAATTCAATAACTGCAAAATCCTAATAAAGTTTGAAAAACCCGATTTAAAAATGTCCAAATATACACTTTTTAAAGTGCAAAAATGGGTTTAAAAAAAGCATAATTGGGTACAAAAAAGCATAAAAATGATTGCAAATGGTCCAAAATTACACTTTCTAAAGTGAAAAAATGGGTTTAAAAAGTGCATAATTGGATTCAAAAGGTGCAAAAACAACTTCTAGAAGTGCCAATATTGGATTCTGTAACTACCCAATTTTGGCACTTTGGGGGATTTAGAAACCCTGATTTTGCAATTTAGAAACCCTGAAATTGGGCTTTAGAAAGGTTGTTTTTGGCCTCTCTTTAAAGAGGCTTGGATTAGAATAAATCCAATTTGATGAAATGGATGTTAGAGTTTAAATATGTTCTAATTTAAAACATAGTTATAGGGTGGGTTCTTCTTGAGGATGAGGTGTATGATTCATTAATTCCATCTCTAGGGTGGCATCTTGGACAAATCTTCTAAACTAGTTCAAGACAAGGTATCCTCCATAATATTCTTAATGCAATAGTTTCCATTTCCAACACTCCTTATCCATATATAATACCCCCATTCCAAGTTTCTTCAAGTCATCAATAATTTCAGGGAGAGAGAAAGGGTGTTCCATTTGGGTAACCCAACTAGTAGGATCAAACCCATCAAAATTGTTTGTATCTACTTTGGGGAAAAAATCCTATGAATTATGATCATGAAAGGGTGTTAAATGAATATATATATATATATCCTAAAATTGTTGTTTATTGTGTGGCCCTTCATTCCTTGAAGATTTCCCACTAGGTAGATCCATGTGTCGTTTTGTCCAATTAGTAGCATTAGGTATGTAGTTAGACATAATAAATGTATCAATCTTACTTTCCATGCAGCTAATATTAGAACCCGATGTGTCAATAAATTAGTTGAGCTAAGAAAAGGGGATTCAAATTTCTTTAACTAACTATCAAATTGGTTAAGATTGTGTTCCATGGGTGACATGTGTTGACTACGGGTCATGGGACAACTTAAGGTCACCTAATGAGTTATGTTAGATTTATCTCAATGTGATTAGGGGCTTGGGAGGACACTTTTGAGAAAGGTCACAAACAAATGTATTGTTGAGCCCACACAAAAAATATTGCTATAGATTTTTACAAATGCAATCGATGCAAAGCAAGGATCATTTTAAGATAGGTCTCCCACAGTGGTGCTAGCAAAACCCAAAGTTTTATTTTACTTGGATAAGAGTATAACTCCATTTTAAGTATTAATGTGTTGATAAAATTCTCAAATTTATGATATTCCCAAAGATGTAGGATTTTTATTGCCCAAGATGCAAAAGTTAGGGTTTACACGGCCCTACTAAGGATAAATGAGTGTTAAGTGCTATAGATTTCTAATAAACCAAAAGATTTTCAGCATTAGTACTTAGTTGAATATTTTATGGTGTAGATCATAGCCTTAGTCATACTACCCATTTCCCTAACTAGTACGAGAGAGTGATCTCACGATGTTGTTCTTGATGTACTATATAAATATGCGGGTTCATAGGGTTATGTAAGTACTTTCAGGTGCACCCTAGGGATATTTCAACGTATTGGAGGGTACATGAAAGGAAAATATATATAACCATGTTTTTTTATGTGATGCTACTCAAGGAGGTAACAACAAAGGCTACAAGGGTGTCCAACCAAGTGATGCCACTTGTATTTTCTACGTGTGTGATTCTCCAATGATAGATTTACCCATAGAATGATAGATCTATGTCTTATTGCACCGAGAGTAGTGAGGTTATCTACATCGGGGAGATGTTGTCACGTAATGTAGCACTGTGTTATGTTATAAAAATAAAAAGTAATTTAAAAAATTCATCTTGCTAATAAAATAAAAAATTAAAACCGAATAAAAAGTAATTAAAAATATCCATGTCGGATCATAAAATAAAAAATTTAAACCAAATAAAAAGTAATTAAAGAAATCCATGTTGAAATGTAAATTTCTTTTGTACGTGTAAAAAATTTACACATCAAGAAATTTTACCACTCTCGGTGCTTGATAGATCCAGGTTTAAGATGGATCTTTGCTAGTTTAAAGACACTAGAACACGTCTCTAGCTTTAAAAGAAATCATAAGATCATGGGGTGTGCTAGCTCATGAAAGAGCTATGAACCACGCATAATGCACTTAATCAACATAAAGAGTAGAATATGAACAGATATTAGACAAATATAAGTGCAGAGAAGAAAATGCAAGAGACAATGAGATGAAAACCATAGAATATAACCGTTGTATTGATAATTCCAAAAGAATCAAAGAAATTTTCATGGGCCTCCTTGAGATGGAAACCTCTATTTAGTAAAGGTCCAATAAAATAATAATCCTTGACAAAACATTGCATAGCCCTCTAGCTCTAGAAATAGTTTCTTACTAGCAATACCCTAACTATTTTTGGTCCCATCATTAAAGAGTTCCAACCACCTAGCGGACTTGATAGAGTACAGATAACCCTTTTACATTAACTACCCACTAATTTCCTTATGGAACTTATTCAAAGAAGATTGCAAGCTCATACATTGATTAGGAGTACACCAAAGTACAAAGGATATGAGCCTAGCAACATGTGTAGTTTAGTGGATTTGAACCATTTCTAGGAAACATAATGGACTTGATCAAGTATTGATGCACAAAGTATATTCCAGTGGGACTGAGAAAGCTGAAAATTTGTATTGGATGGGTTAGGCCAATGACAATTTCAGTTTCCCTTGTCATTGATTGTGTGTTTGTGCAACGTTAAAAAGAGTTATTGTACACCAACTTAACTAACCTTTAAAATTCTTTCAAAATGTTATCACTTCCTTTATGCAAACACTTTTAAAAGTATTGGCATTTATTGATCTTGATTCCAATATCCTATTGGGGAACAACTTAATAGTGTGAAACTAATTAAGTTATGACAAGTGAAAGCATACACAAAATTGAATCAAAATGCATATAAAGAAAACACATCGATCAGTTTGTGTATCATTGCATATGATATTTGTAAATGTCTTTGTGAAGGGAGAGGGATTGAAAAGGAAAGGAGATATGCACTTTGTTTGATCATACATAGCTTCACATATCAACTACATAATGCCATTCAATTTCCAACAACGGTAACTTCAATATGTATTTATTGGTCACATTTTATCTCTTAATGCAACAAGCATTGTTGTTGGTCTATGGATGAAGTGGTACTAATCACTAAAAAAAATTATTAGCTTGCACACATTACCCATAAGACTTATGGAGAGTGTTATGTACCCCAATGTTGAGCTAGTGCACATAGTCATGGTATGTTGAGGCAATATAGATGGAGGAAACTAATTGAATAAGGTTGTAGATGAAAAGATCATCACCGGTATTGATGAAGAAGGGTTTAACAAGCAAAGCATCAACCCATATGTTGTTGATGAGAGGGTTGTAAATTGTTGACAAGATGGTGGTCGACATGCATGTTGTTAATAAGAGGGTGGCTGGCAAGAGGGATCTCAACAAGAGGGTTATCAACAAACCATTGGTTTATAGATTGGTTGTCAACAAGTGTGTTGTTGATAAGAGGATTGCTAACAAGAGGGTGGTTTATTAGAGGATTGTTGAAGAGGAAAATATTGATAAGAGGGTTTTTTTACATAAATGAAACAAACATCCCAATGTCTACACATGCATTATCAAAGGGAGTGCAATTGACTAAGTGATTATCAATAATGAGAGGATGCTATAAAACTATTGTTTCAATAGTCTACATGCATTTTTTTTTAAATAAAAAATCACCAACCCGTTATCATTTCTTAGGGTTATGAAAAGTAACTTCGACATGCATTTTCTTTTTTAAATAAAAAATCCATGGCTCAACAAGAGCATCATGTCACTTACAAGAATTGAACCTTGGCGGGGAGGGTAACAAATATTCCTCTTAAAAATTACATAGTTAAGTATAAATCCACCATAAATGTAACATTTTATACAATACAAACTCATTATAAAAATATAAAGTTTATGTATGACAACTATAAGTTATATAAATAATCCTACATCAACACAGATTCATTTTAATTCTATATCTAATAAACATTGAAAAAAATCAAAATCAAAAGATAATTTTTTTAATATTTTAAAAAATAAAAAAATAAAAATAATTTTTTACATATTTATTTTATAAAAAATTATAATTATTATAATCTATTTTTTAAATGATAAAATATTTTATTTTTTTCAATTATATTTCTAATTGCAGAGGTGCTTAACAATCCACTCTGAAAGAAAAATAATATAGAAATGACACATGACATTTTTAATAAAATAATCAAAATATTAATAAAATAGATCTATAATTGCACTTTCCCATCCAAAAATGAGACAATAAAGATCTCCATAAATATAACATCTTTTACAATTAGTGCATACTCTTGCTCGTTTGTTTCACCTGGTTTTTTGTATAATCCATTTTGTTGTTTCACTCGTGCGCAACGCTTAGTAAAGCAAAGCCAAGGCTTGATGCTCTCCAAAACCACGGCAATAATGAGCATGCTTCTATAGCTTACTAGAAAAAAGAAGGTGCGTAGGGCACAAATCTCAGAAAGTTAGCTCGTTCAGTCCTTTTCTTAATAGACTTGTAGCTTTCTTTCATGGTGCTGTCTCTATGGTATATGTGTAGCTGGAGGTGTTATACTTATAAATAAAGAATATTTCTTTTATCTGAGGATGAATTGTGGAAAGGGCAGAAATATGAAATCTGAATTGCTGGCCCTTTAGTGTGTATTAAAAGTGGCAAACTCTTTTGATCTAAATGAGATTTTGGTTTTTGGGGACTCAAGAGTGACCCTATTAAATGGACATGTGGTGATTATAACCTTTATGTTATATCTCTTTTTCCGTGGTGCGGGAGAATAGGCGAGGAGGTTGTTATCTTTTGAGAGGAATTTCAGGGCTTACAGGTTACAAAGACTGGCTCTATCGGAATCTTTGAATACTAGTTTTATGATGTAACTATTACATGACTTGAAGATATGTATAGGTTGGGATGTAGCTTTTTGTGCCTTTTATGTTGAGAAGGGGTTATAAGTATATTTTTGAACTTAAGTTTTATATAGACTTAAACATTTTGTACTATTTGATTCAATATGAATATCAATAATATGTCTATATGTCTTTTCTGCTGAAAATAAAAAAGAAAAAAAAAGGTGTGAAACCCTTTCTTGAGCTAGAGAAAAAGGAGCACAGCAGAGCCCAATCCGAAATGACGTTTCAAAATATCAAAAGTAGTATAGATAAATAAGGTAAATAAATAATATAAAAAGTTGAGGATCGTAGAGAAGATTTCCATATGAAATAGGTACCCAGGTTTTTTGGTTGTTTCTTTAATTCAACAAACCTCAGACTGAAACTTGAAAGATGAGTAAATGGGAAAATCCTTCTCTCTGCACTTTGTGCATAGTACTGGTCCAAGAATAACGGCCGCATGAGCATGTAGATTGGCATCATAGATTTGTCTGTCTAAATAGCAAATGGCAATTTACTTTTGAGTCTTGCGAAGATTTGGGTAGTTTTAAAATCAAGTATGATTAATCATTGGATTGTTGAAATCGCTAAAATCTCATAATGATAGAAATTGCAATTTCCAAACAGGATTTTAAGCAAATTTGATAAAAAAAACCACAAAAAAATGGGCGTTTTGGTTTGTTTTTATCCTATACGGCATGCTGCTTCCATGTTTTAGCGCCAGGAGATGTGCATGGCGTACACCAACGACAGCTGGTATTTATCCCGCTTAACGTAACATGAATTGACGTTGCAAATTGCAATGTATTACATAGAAATTTGACCTGTTTCACCGGGGCGTGAAATTTCAACAACTTATATCTACTCTCGTTCGATTTGGAGCAAAATACTGGAGAAACAGACCAGAAAATGGCCCAAATCGTCACTACTTGGGAATTAATTACACGAATTCAGATCTGTTAAGGTTTGCAGTGTTAAGATTTGCAGTTGTGCATAGGCTTATAAAAAATGTGGCTGTGATGAATATGGGCGTACGGGTTACCTGAGTGAACAGCACGCTGATCATTCCCGTCCTTTGAAATGCAGCGATTCAAGAGAAGATGAGTGGTACAAGTGTTAAAGAAAGCCATTAATTTTATAGTTTCAGTGGTACAAGAGTTGAAGAAAGTCATTAATTCTACGAAGATTCCAACGCAATTCCAGTTTCGGCGATCAGAACAGCCTATATATTTAGGACCAAAAAGCCTGCCATTGGCTCTACTTAGATGACCATATATGGAGCCTTCCACATCCCACGGCCATTAATGCGACGTGCATGTTGCTTCCCTGATCTGGTAG
The DNA here is from genome assembly GCA_027924585.1 of Larix kaempferi. Classification (NCBI taxonomy): domain Eukaryota; kingdom Viridiplantae; phylum Streptophyta; class Pinopsida; order Pinales; family Pinaceae; genus Larix; species Larix kaempferi. The sequence goes on from BSBM01000309.1 coordinate 5,008,244, forward strand.
ACCTAAGACTACACTGTTCTTGTTTCTTTCACTGTCTGCAGAACAGGCATAGTTCCCTGATATGGATTCAACTTCATATGATCAATAAGCACCGAGCCGCACAGCATTAAATGCTGCTGCGCGAGGTGCATTATATGCCGTTGGATTTGAATTGCTTCATATTCAACGGCATATATTCGGCATTAATGCTTTTGCCCCTTGGCGCTGTTTTTTTATTGTCTTTCTGGACCAAATCATTGCAACTGCTGGACAAAGACGCTAGCAGCAGCAATATGAGTGACTTCATTAATTTATTAGAAGTGGTGGTTTGTTAAACTCATGAAGATAAACACCTCGTTTCATTAATTTATTAGAAGTGGTGGTTTGTTAAACTCATGAAGATAAAAACCTCGTTGGGAATGTGTTGAGACCAAACTTCTCATGCAAGGGTCAACAAAAGTCCGATGGAGTCTAAATGGGTTAGCATTTTCAATATTTCCAATGGAATGAAGATTTTAATCAAAATTATCAAAACCATGGAAAGATTGAGGAAAATAATAGCAAGTCAACCTTTTTTTTTCTATGTATCCTTTTAACAAAGAGGTCAATTCCGGGATGACCTACATAGCTTGGTCGTGGAATTTAAGACTTGAATTGCTTTACCTATGGTTTCCATTTGCCCAAGAATATATAGGCATCACTGATGAATACATGTGCCTTCTCATTGTTTTGTTGGGATGGTTGGGTTTACTAGAGAGCCATCTACTCTACATCTAAAAAAACATTGATTTGGTAAGAGTGTCAAATAAGTAAAAAAGTGAATTCTCTAAGGGCCTTCTTGTCTACAACAACAACGTTAGCTAGAGCATCTACCTAACCATTTGAAGCCTAGATCTTCATATATACTTTGCTTGTTACTCGAGAGAATTAATGATGGACTAAGCATCCACGAAACTTTTCCACTATTTTCTACCTTCATTCCAGCAATCTCATCTAATCCTATAGAGAGATCAAAATTCATTGGCTTTGCACTATGGCCATGTGCAGTCATTCTCTTGTTGAATTCAACTCCGTAACCAAAAGGGGTCAAGCTGTGATGTACCTGCAATAATTAATTAATGCAAATACACGAGATATCAGAAATAATAGAACAGAATCGCTTTTATATTGATCACGGGCCACTTCGAGGGGGCAACCTCCTTTGAGCAAGCTCAATACAATTAACTTCACGGTGCCTTCAATGACCTCAACACACACTTATATACTAATTCTATGCCCAATACTATGAGTCAAAACCATGGGACATATAATACTACAGGACGACTTACAAAGCATATGCGTCGAATACTATGGGTCAATACTATGGGCTAATATAAACTACGGATCAACAAATACTACGGGACGACTTACAAAGCATATGTGTCCAACAACAATATACTAACATAGTAAATAGAAGGGTTGACATAGGTTCCTAACATCCCCCCTCCCGTAGAAAAAGCTTTGTCCTCAAAGCTTTGGTTGGAGAAATTGCTGCAGAATCTGAAGGAGTGGTTCCCCGGTAGCATCCTTGGTTTTCATTTCGGGCGTCTGACGCCTTTGGAGTGTCAAGGAGGATTGCTTGGAAGGCTATAGATGAAGAAGAACTCTGTCAGCTGCATGGAAAATGCGCTCAGAACGGTGCTGATCGGCTTGTTGTTTCAGGCGAATTCTGGCCATGTGAAGATTGTCCTGTAGAATGAGAAGAATCTGATCACGGTTTCGAAGAACCAAGTCAATTTCCTGAACTGGGGAGCTGCTAAGGGTGTATGGAAGAAGAACTGGTGGTGTTTGTCCATAGACTGCTTCATATGGTGTCCTTTGAGATGTGGTATTGTACCACCAGAGTGCTGCTAGGAAATCCATAGAAATAGTTGGCCAAAGCTGTGTAGTGATGGGCAAGGGTTTGATCAATCCTGAAAGGAGTGTCGGTTCCCCCTTGTTGACTTGGAAAGTATCATCGTTAGCCACCAGCTGTTGAATTGTCATTTTTAGTCCCAGCCAAAAGAAGTTACATTGTTCCTGGTCATACATTTTGCAGAACCCAGAGTGCCTTGTTGATGAAGAAGCATGGAGATCATAGAAGAGATAGCCCTGTTGAACATATGGCAACCAATTTGGAACAAGCAGAGAAAGAGTTGTAAGAGAAACTGGGCCATCAATTGTGCGAGAAGGAGCATCTTCCACCATATTGTCATTACCTGTCTTGTAAGTGATCACATAGGGATAACCCATGAGTTGGATAACCCATTGCAGGTGTGTTGGGGAGGAGACCCATTGTTCTAGAAAATTTTCCAGACTCGGGAGATCAGTCTTGATGCAGAAATAATTGCCTAATAGGTATGGCTGCCACTTCTGTACTGCATGCAAAATAGCCATCATTTCCTGCTGAGAGGTAGATGTGGTTACATTCTTACCAGAAAGGTCTCTTGAAGGTAGCAAGCTCATTGGTTCAGCAAAGATACCTGCATATCTATCCAAGGAAGTAGTGGAGACTGTTGATGGGTGCATCTGAATGGAATTGAGCTGAGCGATGACACCATGTGAATTCTTCTTAAGGATTTTTTCCAAGCGATGTGAACTGATGATGCAGAGAGACCCTGGTTGTAAGCCCTGAAATTTGTGTTGTGCCCCATTGACGTTAAACTGCATCCATAGTTCAGCAAAATCCCATAAGATGGGGCCAAGTGTGTGTAACCATTGAATGCCCAAAACCACATCACATCCGCCTAAGGACAAGGCAAACATGTCGGAGCGTAGGTTATAATCTTCCTTAGAGATACGCACATTGTGACACTTCCCCTTGCAAGGTAAGGTGCCCCCATTGGCAACCATGACTTCAAAGTTGGAGCAAGGATGGACAAAACAATCAGCCTGTTTCGCAATTCGAGGGTCAATGAAGTTATGAGTGCTACCAGAATTAATGAGTATGGTAAGAGGGAGCTTCTTGGAGTATCCCCTGACCCGCATTGTTTGGTGGGTGGTGACGCCGGTTACAGCGTGGAGAGAGATATTGGGTGGGTCGTCCTGAGATGGGGTGTCAACAGACGGTTGTTGCATGTCGACCGGATCATCTACTGTATCTGTAGCTTCTTCACCAAGTTCTAAGGCAGGCAGAGAATCCACATCCAAGATATAGAGCTTTTGTTGAACACATCTATGTCCCCTAGTGAATTTCTCATCACAATTATAGAAAATCCCTTTTTCTCGGCGTGCCTACATTTCTATTTCAGACAAATGCTTGATAGGAGTTGGTTGAGGAGCAGGCGTGATGGGAGGTCGTTGGGAACCCATATTTCTGAAGGGAACAAAGGTGGGTTTGGAGCATTGTTGAGCTGCGATCTTGTCCTCGGCCAACTTAGCCAACCTTAGGACTTCCATCATTGTGTTGGGACAAAACATTTTGACCTCTGAGCGGATTTCATCCTTGAGACCATTGATAAAACAACTCCTGTAGAATTCATCAGACATTCCTTCTGTGTGATTGGCTAGTTTCTCAAATTCCATCTGATACTCTCTCACTGTGCCAGTTTGGTGAAGTTTAGTGAGTGCTCCTGTGAAGTCATCAAAAGCACTAGGACCAAATCGTGGCAAAATGAGTTGGCAAAAATCTGTCCAGTTTGGCTCGGGATGAGCTTTGATGTACCAACAGTACCATTGAAGGGCTTCCTGTTCCAAATGAAAGGATGCAAGTGGAACTTTCTGAAAATCAAAAGTATTATGCAGACTAAAATATTGTTCTGCTCGGTATATCCATCCAGTCGGATCAGTACCATTGAAGCGAGGAAAATCAAGCTTCGGCCCACGAAAATTGCTAGAAGCAGAGAACCCGATGGCTGCAAAAGATTCTGGTTGTCTGGTATTGTTCATGGCTGAATGCTGAAGATGGAGGCTGAAAATTTTTTCATCCAGATCGTGGAGTTTGGTTTGGATCGCTGCAAGTGCTTCCTCCATGGTGTGTGCTCCTGCACGGGTGACAACCATAACCAGGTTTTTTTTTTTTTTTTTTGACTGGGTAGGAAAACAAAAACAGGAACTACTTCAGTAAGGGAAAATTTGGATTTGGGAAAAAATCAGAAGGGTAATTAGGGTTTGACTAGGTTTTGAACACTGTTGGATAGACAGGGAAGCAAAAATGAGGATTTCAGAAGCGGGGTGAAAGAATGGGAAAATTTGGCAGAGGGGAACAAAGAAGCATAATTCAAAAAGGAACTCTGTGGTAAAATTTGAAGGTAATTGGGTGAAATTTGAGGAAGTTATGGCAACCCTAAAAATCGACAAATGTGAGATTTCGGGCTGTAGGAAGGGGAATTGAAGATAGGGTCATTAGGAATGAAATATGCAGAATGGAATGATAGGGGTTCCCTGAAAATTTCAAGGGAAACAAAGGTAAAACAAGGGAGATATGGAGAAAAATTGAATTTTCTTCCTTTTTTTTTTTTTTCCCAGACTGGAGCGGCTACGGCTCGGAATTTTTTTTTTTTTTTTTAACAGACTGGAGCGGTTACGGCTCAGAAAGAATCTGGAACAACGCCGAACGGCTGGATCTGGAACGGCTTGCAAAATGGGTCTGAAACGGCGCAGCAATGATCAGCAATAGTTCAGCTGAAAGTAGATATGGACCCCAGGTATGTGCGGCTTCCTAACATTTCAGGGTTTTCACTCGGCCACCAATGTTGTTTGACGGCTTGCGTATTGGGGCAGTACCCCTCACTCCACGGCTCAAGTAAAATTGATAACCGCTTTGCCACAAACAACAGCTCTTGGTTTACCTCACGGGTGGGAACTAGTCAATCAGGTAGGGGTCGTTGCCCTTTTCGCTTGGCAGGTCCTCTCAATGGCCAGCTACTTCGAGGTTCCTGTGGTACTCCTCACAATGATTTTTAGGGCTTATGCCCAAGTACTTCCCACAATTAAGCGGATAGAGATTATTCCCAGATCCGAACCTGCAACAGAAAAAAAATTGGGCAGAAACCACCCAATGTTCAAAAACCGGATCTATATTTTTCAGAATCGCTATTATAGCATGTTTCCGGAACTGGAACAACCACTCTGCTTCTACTCGTGAAAGCGGAATAGAAATTTGGGCACTCGGTCAAAAGATTTTCTCGCCGTAATTTCTGCGGCCGTCACCTAAATTCTAAAAAATTGCTGATTTTAAATCCGCGATATCTTCACTTTTAGAACTCCAAATGAGATGTTTTTTTTTTGAAACTGCGTATTTTTGAAAGGGGAATTCAGATATGCAATCGGTTTCTTCTGATTTTGTGCAGAAAGGTTCAGAAATTGATCTGAAAGTCACCGCCCAAAAAAAAAAAAAAAAATTCCCACTTGCGCCAAGGAAAGTGCTCTGATACCAGATGTGATGTACCTGCAATAATTAATTAATGCAAATACACGAGATATCAGAAATAATAGAACATAATTTCTTTTATATTGATCATGGGCCACTTCGAGGGGGCAACCTCCTTTGAGCAATCTCAATACAATTAACTTCACGGTGCCTTCAATGACCTCAACACACACTTATATACTAAGTCTATGCCCAATACTATGAGTCAAAACCATGGGACATATAATACTACAGGACGACTTACAAAGCATATGCGTCCAATACTATGGGTCAATACTATGGGCTAATATAAACTACAGATCAACAAATACTACGGGACGACTTACAAAGCATATGCGTCCAACAACAATATACTAACATAGTAAAGATAAGGGTTGACATAGGTTCCTAACACAAGCACTCCACGAGTTGCCTCCATTGCTCACTCCCTTAAAACTATGTGGCTTGCAACTAAAATTCCAACTTCCCCATTCGGGCACAAAGTTGTCACCACGATGAACACAACAAATCCAAGCTCTAGTCAGTTTGGGTATTTTTTCCTTGGGAAATTGAGGTTCATGCATCTACAATTCTATCCACAATCCCCCCAATCGTAGTAATATAGCCTCTACTTCTTGTTCTCGGTTTTGACAGGCTTTGCATTCCAAATCTCACTCTTCCTCAACTTCTTCAAGACATATTTCCAAGTGTTGGTTGGTGACCTGCAATGCTTCATGTTGATGCTTGACTTAAGAAATGCAATGCTCAACCTCTCCAGTAGTTAGCTTAAACATATGGAGTAGGTAAGTAGTCAACCACTGTTGCAATTCCACCCGTTTGAAAGTCTACCTTGAAGGTGGAATCCAATTTAGTGGTTGGTTGCTGACAATGGATGGGTCAGACTAGCTGGACGTTTGGGCCTCTACTTCGACCTGCTTCCATGTTGAGTGATGGATCTTAAGAACTCATTCCTCAGTGGCCTCTCAAAGGAATGGGACTCGTCTATATGTTCCTAGGAGATATGCAACATGGCTTAACAATGGCTAGGGTGTTGTGCAATCTACTTGATATGGGCCATGAGGGACAAACTATCTAACGACAATAATGGGGAAAGGGGCCTACTTAGAGTATCTGCATGGATCTCCCCCTCATCAACTTCCTCCAATGATGAACTTGTCTTATAGTCCACCCACATCCCCTTGACATTAGCTAGGAATAGGGGGTGAATGTGGGGGTTCTTCACCATCGTCTCTCAAACTTGCACTAGCACTAATCGGCATTGTGGTCTACTCTATAAATGATGGCACAACTTCTGCATCTTCTTAACAATCTACACCAGTGGGAGTGTTAGGGACGAGTTGGCTATGTTCAGGAAAACCTAATGGAGTCAACTCTAAGAGTTTCATTTAGCATTGGTACATCTGGAACCTACAAAATGGAATTGGGTGGTTCATCTTCAATGGTAATAACCATGAATTTGACATTAGATACATCAAGGGCTTGGTATGTCATCAATATTTCTTTCATCTTGCTGAGTCCATGCTTAGTGGTGAAATTTGCTTGGTCTTGAAGGAATGAATCCATATGGATAGTGTAATATACCTAAACTATATTATATCTATATAATAATATATAAACATTTATATTATAATAATCATTTAGGGTAATATTTGATAATTATTATCTTGTAATTAATGATATTCATACATTTTACCAAAGGACATGACATATTTTATGTGTGTTTATATACACATCCATTGTATCACAAGACACATATATGAGCTATTAATTAATAGTAAGTATTTATCACTCGAGGAATCATATGGATTTATCTTAGTTATAATAGATTCTCGAATGAATTTGGTTCACTTCAATTGCTATGAGGCTCAAAAATAAGAAATAAGTTAGGCTCATGGTCCAACTTTATTTCTAAAAAAATTAGGGAGTTAAGAAAAAACTAAAGATATTTACAACATTAAGAAAATGAAAGAAATAAGGATATTTACTACCCAAAAATAAATAAAGAAATAAATGTTCTTTTTATTGGAGTTAAAAACAATTAAATGCAATAAAAATAAAAATATATTTTTACTACGACAAGAAGAAAATCTATGTAAGAAAAAAATCCATTTTTACTACAATAAGATTTTTTTTTACTGCATTGAAGTTATCCATATATCTTGGAAGATAAACATTTTTTTTCCAACTAAAAAAGAGTTTCTTGCTATTCATAGTGTGAATCAAAGAAACTTACAAATATCTCCAATCCCAGGGATAGGACTGCTCAGTTCATAATAAGCCTCTTACATATCATCCAAGGACTATATTTTTTACAATATTTATCATATTTACACTAAGTATCTTATATTCAAAAGATATCATAATTATCCTTAGATATCCCAAAAAGTTTTTAGAAAATACCAAAAAAACTAAGATTAATATATCCTAATAAGTCCCTCCTCCCTCAGTTGCTTATTTGCAAAGTAGGAGAAATGTAAGATACCATCACCAAGATTCAATCCTTTCTTAGAGAGTGTATGAGTGTTAGGAACCCGTGTCAACCCTTCTCTTTACTTTGTTAGCATATTGTTGTTGGACGCATATGCTTTGTAAGTCGTCACGTAGTATTTGTTGATCCATAATTTGTATTATCCCATGGTATTGACCCATAATATTGGACGCATATGCTTTGTAAGTCATCCCGTAATATTATATTTCCCATGGTATTGACCCATAGTACTGGGAATAGACTTAGTATATAAGTGTGTGTTGAGGCTAATGAAGGTACTATGAAGTTATTTGTATTGAGCTTGCTCAAAGGAGGTTTCCCCCTTGAAGTGGTCTGCGATCAATAAAAGCAATTCTGAGTTCTATTATTTCTGCTATCTCGTGTATTTTCATTAATTAATTGTTGCAGGTTCTTCACAATGAGCTCTCTGGTTAAAAATCCGAGAGATATGTTGAAATTTGACCGTGGAGAGATGATGTGAAAGTGACGAAATTCTTGATTTCCAATGGTCTAGTGAAGCCACCAAAAGAAGACGCTTGCCTTGGTACTGATCAAGGATTGCAATAGAATCACCAAGAACATATAAATATGAAATATGTTTTGAGATGGAAAAGGAGAGTAGAATGCATAGAGCCAATAGTTTAGCCCTGGAGTTACTCCCCAAGCCACATCCAAAATAGATCTCATAATAACAATCAGGTGAAATGACAAGAAAGCACCCTGCACCACATAATCCTCTTTGCTTAGCCCTGTCAAAATACCTCACTATGCACCTGCAATCAATCTTCAGAAAGTAAAAATGCTTAATCCTATTATTAGTCTTCTTGCACCAGAGATAAATTGCAATATAATACTACGGTCCCAAGAATAGTTGAACTTAAAATCATCAAATAAAATAAGATTCCTCAATTGCCATATACTCCATAAAAAATACAAAGGAAAGGATGAGAAATTCCTTCTCCAGCCGAACCATCTTGCAAGAGCTAACTCTAAGGTACCCTGGTTCCAACAGAAATCTATGCCCCAATGTATACAGACATCACTCCATAGTTGTAGATTAATATGACAATGCACAAACAGAAGCAAGGAACAAAAAAACAGATTTGACACCAGTAGTTATTAAGAGTACACCAGGACATAGTTATCAAAAGAACAAGTTTCGGCAATGTCAAAATGACCACCAACAACACCGAAGGCCTAATAGAGGACAGGGTAAAGAAGGTTTCGGTTGCATGGAAGTTTTAGTATATGCCCAGTCCCTGCAGAAGATATCCCATTGTCGGTAATTTGAGACAAGGTACAATATAGAAGAGGAACCACTAGAACATTCTCTTCCAGTAGCATGATACCATATCATGCATGATCATTGGACTGTTGGAACACCTTCTTCCGGTAGTACGCCTCATTGCGTATTGGAACAAGATGATACCGGAATAACTATGCATAGTGATATTCCTAGTTCTTGTTGATATATCTTGCTAATAAGAAAACACCATTTCTAGTTGTGATGATGGCATTAGATGCGGATAGAAAACATAATTTCAGAAGTGCAGGTAGAATAGATAATTTGAGAAGTGTGGATAGAAAACATAGTTTGAGAAATACAGATAGAGCATAATCTGTTTAAGCACAAATAGAACATATCACTGGATGAAATCATATTTTTTGGATCCTAATAGACATTGTTTGGAAATGTGGTTTCATGACAACAACTAATAGTACTAACTTCAGTAAGGCTAACCAATTTGTAGGGGTCAGTTGTTCTGGTAACTTGAAACAACTGCTAGGATTTAAATGAGGATACATAATAAAGAGATAAAAACCATAATCATAACCATAGAAACAACAACATTGAACACAACCATTTACCTTGGAAAACCCCATGCGCGGAAAGAACAACCAATGAAGATATTTATTACCTTGGCCAAAACCATCCATCCGGGCCAAGTGAGCTAGCCACCATTCACCTATAATCCACTTTATAATGGATCCTCCTGAAGTCTTATAAATGCTTCTTTACATGTAATACCTTGGGTCAATACCATGGGCTACAAGAAAGCATGTCCCCAAAACCATGTGATGTACCTAACCACCTTTGACTCATTCCCGAGTCAAGGTTAACCCTAACAATATGCCCTTTAAGCTTGATTTGGGGATCTCACATACACCCCCTATCACCTATGTCTATCTCCATACTTTATCAGTGAGTTACCAGGGTATGCATGCCTTACCAGGTCTTACATCCATATGCATTTTTACATACAATTTCCACCATTAATAAAAAAAATTCATGTTTCTTCATGGTGACTACACCATCACCATCTATTGCTTCATCCTCTCACTTTTCCATGCTCGCTTCCTTGCTCGTCTACTTGCTCATTTTTTACCATTCTTCTTTCGTAATTGCATCCAACCTATCACTAATGTCCATATAAAGAAGAATCCATCTACTAAATTACATGGGTCCTCAACCATTGTAACTGCTAGCTCTATAGGAATTCTCTTTTCATACATGGTTCATCAATCTTGGGCCCAAAACTGAGATTAAACCATCTCACATTCCTCCTGCAATCAAAGAATCAACCTCTCCAATACACATCAAGCTAGGATATGAGTGACACCTTCCACCCTTGTACCTACCCAATGGTTAATTCCACACTTGATTCAGCATCCCTTCTTTGCACATAAGAGAGAAACAATGATTTTTTTCGTTCTTTTAAGCACCCAAGGAAATCACATTCTAACCAAGAACCAAAAAATATCCAGGTGTCAGGTACCAATGATCATGCACCCCACAACATATTAATTAAAAATTAGGTACAAAAAGTATGGCCTTAAGGATCACCAACCACATGCTCTAATACCAGTTGTTAGGATTTAACTGGGCATACATAATAATGAGAGAACAACCATAATCATAACCATAGCAACAACAACATTGAACACAACCATTTACCCTGGAAAATCCCTTGACGAGAAAGACCAACCAATTAATATATTCATTACCTTGGCCAAAACCAACCAACTATGCCAAGTTATCTAGCCACCAGTCACCTCTAGGCTGCTTTACAATGGAGCCTCCTGAAGCCTTATAAAGGCTTCTTTACATGCATTGGGACAATACCACGGGATACAAGAAACTATGTCCCCAGAACCATTTGTTGTACCTAACCACCTTTGACTCATTCTCAATTCAAGGTTAACCCTAACAACAATGTGTATCAGGATAAGGGATGATTGGGACTTCTATATTTGAGAACTGTTGTGACGTCCATCAGATTAAAAAGTCACAAGTTCACCATGCATAAAAGGGTAGTTGAATTGTGCCAATGATAGGATAGACATATCAGGAAAAATGGTTGAGTATGCTTTGATCCTAGAACATTGTGTCTTGTTAACTCAAGCCTCATGGAGACGCCATCATCAAATATCAGAGTCAAAACTGGTATGGAGTGTCTTCATGATGTTTTAGTGTTCATCAAAGTAATGGGATATATAGAAGGGGTAAGGACATTCAAATTCCAGTAACTATTAGCCTCCAAGTCCTGTGGTAATTTAGCATGATGACTACCGAACTAATATGATCCAGTAGGTGTGGAAACTCCTTCTCATATGCCGAGGATTATCGGATCCGCAGACACAAAGGGCCATACCCATGTAAATTATTGTAAGATCATCCTTTATTTAGGGATTCATAACAAGAATAGGAAACATCATTTTTTTTTTAATTTGGAAAGTTTCCTTACTAATTTGGTTCATGCATGATACCCTTTACACCATCATCTCGTCCTATCAATTTTTATCATCATTGCACTCATGACTTCGCATAATTATATGTTCCTTACCAGTGAATGATTTGAATCATATTCACGATTCAAATCATTCGATTTTACACCCCTATCAATCTGAGAAGAGAAGAACCCGAGACCGTCTCCCTATCGTTTAGCCAATAGAGTGCATACTATGAGAATCTAAAACTAATATATCCTTGCGGGTTGTAGAAGATGGGTGATAAGAAACGAATAAGTGGAAAAGGGTCTACTATATATAGATATGAACCTACAAGAGCATAGCTCTTGGAGGACTATTAAATTTTGAGCATTAATTCACAATACTCTAGGATCTTTACTGAGAGAATAACATATACAGTATATCAATGCATGACAATCACAATAAGCATGACAAGCATCACAAGAATCAAAAGCATGAGAGACAAGAGACACAGAGTTTCCATGGGGAAAACCCTAAGGTGAAAAACCCCACAACTTCCTCGAAGATAGAGAGAGAAATGGCTCAACCAAAGTACAACCAAAATACACTGAGATAGTCTCCTAGTAGCAGATGATCCTCCTCCTCACTAGTGCGCCACTTTCTGAGTGAGAGAAGTGTGTGTTTCTGAGTGATCCAAATGGAGATCTCCCGATCTCTATTTATACTAACCTGTTTTCCTAGTGACCTTATGGAGTCGACTTGTCTAGCTAGGTACATCCACAATATAATATATATTTCATGGCCGACCCCACACATGGTGGTCTAATAACCCGTCGCCAATTACACACACTTGTGACACTTGTCAATACACATGACGACACTTACTTCTAGAGGAATAACACATCTCTTATAAGGGTACAATAAATTTATATATGAAATACATTCCGAAGTTACATATACATCAACACTCCCTCTTAACTAGGAAGGTATTTCTCGACACAGTTCCGCTAGACAAGTCTTCTTCTCGGGATCATCGTCATTGATGCATCATCATCATCATCGTCACTACTGCTACCATCTCAACCAATCTCTGACTCTACTAATCATAGGAAGTTCTACAGAGCCAGTCCTTTTTCATACTAGATGTAGGCCCACCACCTGCAGGTCTTCATCATCTGTGCGAACAGTCTGATAGAGGTGGCCTCTTAGGACTAATTTTATGTGTGGATGCAATACCGGAAAGAGTATCCCAGGAACATTTATGTGCCTAAGCACGACCGGCAAGATCTCCCAGGACTGATTACATGCATCTCCTCCACAATACCTTTAAAGAGCATCCCAGGAACATTTATGCGCCACAGCACAACCGACAAGATCTCTAAAGAGCATCCCATGACTTATTACGAGCACACAGCTCAACCTCTCATATCTCCAGGACTAATTACATGTGGATAGACAAGACCTTTAAGGAGCATCCCAGGAACATTTATGTGCCGCAGCACGACCGACAAGATCTCTAAAGAGCATCCCAAAACTAATTACGAGCACACAGATCAACCTCTCAGATCTCCAGGACTGATTACATACTACATAGCAATACCAGAAAGAGTACCCCAGGAACATTTATGTGTCGTAGCACGACCGGCAAGATCTCCCAGGACCGATTACATGCTATTTGCACAACCTACCACATATCATCTCTGACCTCCAAGTATCAACCTGATACTCATGATCCAACGGATCATCACCGCATGAGGCATCATCCTTATGCCCATGATCATACTGATCATCATCACTTGTACCATCCTGGTACATATCATCTGGAGCAACATCCTGAAGCTCATCATCATAATCAACCTGATCATACAATGCATCCACCTGATGCACACCAAGTATCTACCTGATACATATCATCATACATGATCCACCTGATCATACAGTGTATCCACCTGATAAAAATAAAAATACATGATACATATCAAAATACATGATCTACCTAATCATACAATGTATCCACTAGATACATATACAGATACATGGTCCAAGCATCCAACATGATGCATATACAAATACATACAAATGATCCAATCGATCATATCCAACATCCAACATGATGCGTACATACATATAAATGATCCAACCGATCATATCTAGCATCAACATGATGCGTACATACATACAAATATAAATGATCCAACTGATCATATCCAGCATCCAACATGATGCATATACAGAGCAGTAACTGAAGCATCATCCTGATGCTCATCATCCAACGCTTACATCCACAGCCATGTGAAGAATCCTCCTTCCAACATGCTTGGAATGGCTTCAACAAATGTGACCATCACTTCTTCCTCGAAGTGTCATCGATCTGAAGAACACCAAGCCTTTCCCTAAAGTACTTGAACTTCACCCTGGCTAGTGGCTTCGTCAACACATCTGCAATCTGCTCGTCTATCGCAAAATATAGGAGCTTCACGGCTCCTCTCTGCACCATATCCCTGATATAGTGATATTTGATCTCTATGTGTTTCGACCTGTCATGAAACACTGGGTTCTCAGACAGCTTCACACAACTCTGGTTATTGCAGAATATACCAGTAGCATCCAATGGGAGATCAAATAAATCAGACAGTAGCTTCCATAGCCATACTACCTCACAACTAGCTGAACAGGATGCAACATATTCTGCCTCAGCTGTACTCAGTGCTACGCAGGAATGCTTCCTGCTGGACCAAGAGATCACACCTGATCCCATACTGAAGCAGCACCCAGATGTGCTCTTCCTATCTGCAGCACTGCCAACCCAATCTGAATCAACATAACCCTGCAGGTTAAACTTTTGATTTGCTTCATACTTGAGCCCATAATCCACTGTACCCTTCAGGTACCTCAAAAAATTCTTTACAACAACTAGGTGAACACTCCTCGGATCCGTCAGGAACTGGCTCAATGTGTTCACCGCAAAGCAAATATCTAGTCTCGTGTTCGTCAGGTACATCAAGGACCCAATCTTCTGATGATACATAGAGATATCAACTGGCTCAAATGAAGCATCACATAGAAGCTTCAGATTCGATGCCATGGGTGTGGCCATGGCCTTGCAATCCATCATCCCGAATCTCTTGAGGATATCTACTGTGTACTTCCCTTAACCAAGGAATATCCCACCTGAATTCTGCCACAACTCCATACCTAGGAAATAATGCATCATTCCCTAATATTTCATATCCAACTCAGCAGCAAGCTTCCTCTTAGTATCTGCAATTAATCTGTCTTCTCCTGTTACAAATAAGTCATCCACGTACAGAAGTAGAATCACAGTATTCCCTTCCTCAACCTTGTAGTAAAGGTTGGAATCCACTTTACTCTTGGTAAAGCCCAAGCTAGATAGGAAACTGTCCATCTTACCATACCAAGTTATGGGAGCTTGCTTCAAGCCATACAAGGCTTTCTTCAATCTGCACACATATGACTCCCTGTCATGTATTTCAAAACCGAGTGGCTTCTCCACATATACTTTCTCTTCAACTACACCATTTAAGAAAGCAGTCTTGACATCCATTTGGTGTATTTTCCATTTCATTGCTGCAGCCAGGGCAAGTATTGTTCTAATGGAAGTATACCTGGCTACATGTGCAAAAGTTTCTTCATAATCTATTCCCTCTTTCTGAGAGAAGCCACAAGATACAAATCTTGCCTTGTATTTCTCTACACTGCCATCTACAGCATGCTTGATTTTGTAGATCCATTTGGAAGTCACGACAGACTTCTCTTTAGGTCTTGGGACAACATCCCAAACATCATTCTTCATTATTGATTGGTATTCCTCAACCATGGCATCCTTCCATTCTTTCTTTTCCGCTACTTCTTCATAACTGGAAGGTTCTTTGTTCATAATGTCACAGAGAAAAGCAACATAGCTGGTATGTGATTTGGTTCTCTTATTTGCTCTGTGTTCTTCTTCTGGAATGCCAAATCTTTCTGCATCTTGAATGAGCTCTCTAGCCCATGCAGGTTTCCTCTTGTGAGAGTTATCCTCACGAGGTGGATCTACAGGTTCTTGCGGATATTCAAACTCACGAACAACTTCTGGAATTGCTTCAGTCATGGTAGTGTCTTGAAATCTAGTTTCCTTAGGTTCTTCATAAACTTCGACAGGTGCCTTCCTTGATTTGATGAATGTTGAGTTTTCATCAAATGTTACATCCCTGCTGACATCAATCTTCTTGAACCCTGGAAAGTATATTTTGTAATCCTTCGAGCTTTCATTGTAACCCACAAAGATACCTTTCTTTCTTGAAGGATCTAGTTTGGTCCTCTTTTCCTTTCGGACATGAGTGTATACTAGACAACCAAATATTCTGAGATGGCTGACTTTGGGTTTCTTACCAGAAAAGACTTCTTTTGGTGTCTTGTTGTCCAATATCTTGTGGGGTGTTCTGTTATGCACATATATAGCTATTCTAGCTGCTTCTGCCCATAGATGCATAGGTAGATCTTGGTCATGCAGCATTGCCCTTGCTGCTTCCATGATTGTTCTGTTCTTCCTTTCTGCAACTCCATTTTGTTGAGGATTGTAAGGAGCAGTCAACTCCCTCTTAATCCCTGAATCACTGCAAAGTTTCTTGAAGTCACCTGAGGTGAATTCTCCATCAAGGTTTTGAATTCCTTGAACTTATCAAACACCTCATCTTTGTTTTTCAAGAAGTATACCCAAGTCTTCCTAGAGAATTCATCAATAAATGAGACATAGTAAACATACCCACTCAGAGAACTGGATGACATAGGACCACATACATCTGAGTGGATGATTTCCAGGATACCTTTTTCCTTGCTTTCACGACTTGGAAATGCCTTCTTAGTGTTCCTTCCTTTTGCACATCCTTTGCAAACACCTTCAAGCTTGGTCTTGATTTCAGGAAGACCCTCTACAACCTTGCTTGCAATTGGAAGTGCCCTATAGTGCATATGAGCAAGTCTTCTATGCCAAAGTTCACTTGGCTCCATGGATTCATGCACCATGGCATGTTCAGGTTGTTCTTTCAATTTATACAAACCTCCCTCTTGCTCTCCAATCACTACTGCATCATCTATGGTATTTCCCTTTGGCCACATTAGGACTTGGCCATCCAAAAATGCAACCCTCATACCTTTTGCATCCAGTGCAGAGATGGAGAGTAAGTGTTTTTTGAGCCCAGGTACATAAAGGACTTCTTTCATCTTCAAATATTTTCCAGAATCTAGGTTGTAGGAGGCTTCACCACTTCCTTTGATTGGGTATTGATAATCATCCCCAAGTTTCACCTTATGGGTGATTCATGTGCAGACAGATTTACAAAAGATTCTTTAAACCCAGTAATGTGTTTGGAAGCCCCACTGTCAATTAACCAATCATTACAACCATGGGAGATTGTACCTGTTAGAGCAGAGATTAGAACATACTCTTCTTCACTTGATGAGTCATCATTACTATCATCAATTTCTGCCCTAGCCTTCTTCTTTGGAGGTTCATCATATTCAGAAGCATGATCATGGTACCTTCTTTTGTTACCCTTCTTCTTCTTGCTGGAGTTGTTGTGGTTGTCCGTTTTGTTCTTGGGACATTCTAAAGCAAATTGACCCTTCTCATTACAAGTGAAACACCTTAGATCTTTCTTGTCTTTGTGATAATGATGAGAAGATTTCTTCTTGTGATGGGATGTCTCCCTCTTGAACTTGCCCTTCTTAGTGTGAGCTATGAGAGCTTGATCTTCATTCCCCATCTTCTCTTCTCTTTCCACAAGCCTTGCTTCTTCTTGAGAACATTCCTCCCACAATCTGCTGAAGGAGATTAATTTCTTTCTGGCATAGATCCCCTGGATAAAAGAGTCCCATGACCTAGGTAGGCCATTCAAAGTGGTCATAACAATTTCACCATTCTCCACCATTTCATTTACAGCTTCAAGTTGTTCCTTGATCTGAGAGACCTTGGAGAAATAGGATTGAATGGTTTCTCCATTCGACATCTTGACCCCTTTCAATTGATTCCGCAGGGTCATCTTCCGATTTATGTTCTTCCCTTCAAATAGCTTGGTCAAAGAGTCAAACATAGCCTTGGGTGTCTTTAGAGAAGACACATGGGGTATGAGATGGTCTTTGATAGAATCAACAATGATTCTCTTTGCCTTGACCAAGTTCTTCTTATGCAATACCTTAGCCTCTTCATCCTCTGGGATAGGGATGTCTTCTTTTATATATGAATCCAACTCATTCTCTTCCAGGATTAACCCAATTCTATACTTCCAAGCTCGGAAGTTATCAGCCCCTTCAAGCTTATCCTCAAGCTTGGTGTGGTGAGACATTTTAAAAAGTACTTCAAATGGAAATAGAAAAGATTTAGGTCTTACCACTTGAAATGCTGAACACTGGATCTGGTCCCGGATTAGGGTTTGTAAAAAAAACCCTAAAAATTCAAAATGTGAATTTCAACTTTCTGAAAGGATAGAAAGATGCGCCTTGATGAGCTGATTAGCTTGGTGTATTCATATATTGAGATCAGCAAAGCTTTACCCTTCAGATTTTTTTTTTGTCCTCTCGGGTTCACTGGGGAGAGCCCTGAATTAGGGTTTGAGTTTCCCGAAGATCTACCCAGCCAAAAGTCTCGATCCAAAGCTCTAAACTTCGATTTTTGCAAGGAGCGTCCAGCTATGTCTTCAGATTTTAGAAATTCCTATTTTTGTGGAAACCGTAATTTTTAGGGCCAAATCTAAAAATGCTCATAATTGAATTCTGATTGGACAGATAGATTCTCCTTGATGATTAGAGTCAATATACTATACTGCTTTTCCAAAATCTGTGGAGAGAAACCCAATAAACAAGAAACTCAAGTTTCTGTCACTGCAAAATGTCTTCTTCTCAGGTTAGCTCTGATACGATGTTAATTTTGAGCATTAATTCACAATACTCTAGGATCTTTACTGAGAGAATAACATATACAGTATATCAATGCATGACAATCACAATAATCATGACAAGCATCACAAGAATCAAAAGCATGAGAGACAATAGACACAGAGTTTCCATGGGGAAAACCCTAAGGTGAAAAACCCCACAACTTCCTCAGAGATAGAGAGAGCAATGGCTCAACCAAAGTACAACCAAAATACACTGAGATAGTCTCCTAGTAGCAGATGATCCTCCTCCTCACTAGTGCGCCACTTTCTGAGTGAGAGAAGTGTGTGTTTTCGAGTGATCCAAATAGAGATCTCCCGATCTCTATTTATACTAACTTGTTTTCCCAGTAACCTTATGGGGCCGACTTGTCTAATTAGGTACATCCATAATATAATATATATTTCAGGGCCGACCCCACACATGGTGGTCTAATAACCCATTTCCAAGTACACACACTTGCGACACTTGTCAATACACATGACGATAGTTCCTTATAGTGGAATAACACATCTCTTATAAGGGTACAATAAATATATATATGAAATACATAGATGAAATACATTCCAAAGTTACATATACATCAACAAGGACTTCTCGATATGGAAAGGATATTTTAGGGACTTAGGGTGGCTATACTTCTATGATAAATTACATGGGTATGATATTAATATGAAGAAGGAACTTGTTGAGGTTTTTGATGGACATGTAACACAATTGTGGAAATTGAACTTGATCACAATAGAGGACTCCATTTCCAAATTCATGGGACTCTTGCAAGAAGGATAACATTGGTTTAAGAGTAATCCAACTAAGGATTGTGACCATAATTAATTCCTATTTGAAGAATATGCATTCCATGATTGGAGTAAAGGGATTCCTTGTTTTTGGGTTAGAGAAGAATAGAGGGATTTAT
Organism: Larix kaempferi; assembly: GCA_027924585.1. NCBI lineage: Eukaryota > Viridiplantae > Streptophyta > Pinopsida > Pinales > Pinaceae > Larix > Larix kaempferi. The sequence continues at coordinate 5,027,660 of BSBM01000309.1, forward strand.
TATATGTAATGTAGAAATATTTTCAACCGTGAAGGAAGGTATACAATTACATTCCAATATCATCTTTGTTTCTTACTGCATTTTAATGAAACTAAGAAAATGAATCTACCTTTCTACTTACTAAGAAGTTTAACTAAGATGGAAACCCACTTTCAATTACACCCATATAATGTAAGACCATTCTATTTCACCATGGTATTATTAGATTGTTGATAGAGGAAGAATTGAAGATGAAGGAGAAGACATGGGAACACTTTCTCTTCTGGGGGGGATTTAAAAAGAATATTTGTGACCCTTCTACACAACCCTCATGGCATTCTAAGGGTGGTTCCCAATAGAATAAAAATCAAATTAAAGGAGAAGGGAAATCCAGTAAAGGAGGCAGACCTTTGAATGTTGAGAGTGTGCAAGGGCCTTCTTTAGAAGTCACTGGGAGTCTATTGGAGGGGGAACAAGTAGATAAATCTCATATTCCCCAAGGTAAGAAAAATAGTGAGGAGAAGGGACTGGAAATAGAATTAATGAAGGATTCTAGAGCAAATCCTACCAGAGAACAATGACATGATGCATAGGTAGGTTCCTCAAAGGATTTGGTGTCAAATCTCATGAAGAGGGTTAAAATTCCCTATGTTGAGAAGAAAGGAATGGAGTTATAAGGAGAATCTTCGAGGGGAATATAAACAAAAGCCATGAATAAGTTTGAAGATCCTCCTAACAGGGAAAAAGGGAAGGATGTACAAGGAGGGAAGGATCTTCAACCCATGTCTAAAGAGAAAATTACTAAAAACTTATCAGTATGTAGATCTTCTACCGAAAACTAGACTTCACTTGATAAAAGAAAAATCCAAGAATTCTAGGAGAAATCCACGGATAAGGGAACTAGTGACTTTTCCTTCCAAAGAGAGCTCTCTTTCTAAATCAAAAATGGTTTTACAGAGACAAGGATAATCGACACCAAGAAGGAATCCTCCATCAAGGGTAAAATGCACAAAAGAAGGAAGAGAGAAGCAAAGGAAAATCCAAAGGAGGAGGGGACACCAGAGGCAACTACTAGAGTCACAAGAAGTAGAGCCAGACAATTATTTCAACGAGATATATAGGAATTTTGGGAAGAATATGAAGTGGTGATTGTAGGAGTTCAACAAGGAAGCCTTGCACTCATCCCGCTAGTAAATAATCCTCTGCTCATCCTCAGAAAATAAAGTATGAAGAACTAGAAGATACCATGGGGGTGGAAACTGAAATGGAAGAGAAACAAATTAAAGAGAGATAATAGAAACTAGAGGTGATCATGAAAACCCTAAACTCATGACTGATTATGTTTCAAATTTTCCCTTCTTGGAAGCTTAAATTATTGACCCTTAAAATTATTTTATATAGCTTTTTGTGAGGATCCTTTTGCTCCTCCGAAGGAATTAGAACAGAGCATCAAGTTGGGACCTGAACATCATATGGAAACAGTTCTTGTAGAGGAATAAATTAAGGTCGCTAAGCCTATGGCTAGTTCTATCTCCAAATTACCTATAGAGGATGAAACGAAAGAACTCAAGGAACCTATGGAAATAAATCATCTCAATTTACCTTATTTATATTCAGAATAAGAGGAACTAGTACTGGAACAAGAGGTATCTTCAAAATTCCCTTACGAATTTCAGAAGAAGAAACGAAATAAGAAGCTAAGAAGGATCAGAAGGAATTTAAAATAGTATAAGGTATTGGATGCCCACCTAAAGAAGGAGAGAAAGACCCTCAAAGTGAAATTTAAAAAGAAGGATGTTGAGTGTGAAATTTTGTTCAAAAAAGATAGTAAGTGGTATCATCAAAGGGAAACCTTGAAAAGCTATAACAAGATACTCAAAATCAAGTTGTTACAGAAGAAACATCATCCATCGCAAGATGACTCCACCACTCTTGATCTCCTTACTAGAGATGCGGAATTTATAAGGGAGAAGGAATCCTAAGGAGAATTATGAGAGGCATGTTACATGAGTTCATGCAAAGGTTCAAACCTAGGGGATATGTTGGGCTTTGTTTTTTACCAGCTATGCGTTCAAATAGGCTACTCTTTTTTTATCATATGCTGTCCACCATCCTACCTATTTCCTTATCTTTTCATGTTTCCCTATGTTTTAATGTTCTAAGCCTCTTCTTGATTATACAAGGTAGATTTACTCAATTAGACATGATTTGCTATGTTTTGTTGCTTATTTCAAATAAAATGTGATCGACCTAATCATAGTGGTTATTTGCAACATCCTTCGTGGTGATTTGCATCATCATTCATATCATCGTGGTGATTTACAACATCCTTCATATTGACTGGAATTATAGAAGTGTCTATGCACTACCAGAATAAAAAAGGATCATTCCATAATGTGTGACGCTACTGAACCACAGAACCAAATTTTCCAACAGACACATTACAACAATTCCGACAACTCAATGACACCATTATTTACCATTGCACGATACAAGAGTTACAAGCTCGAGTCATTCATTGACTAAGTTATTTTTGGATAATAAGATTTTGGCCAAATATTTGAGATCAATCCCATGATTTGTATCTACCTTCTTATCACCTTCCAGGTTGAGATCTCGATCATCTATGCCCAATTTGGATCTTCAATACGATTTCATATTGTAATTCATGAAATCTTCTTGACGAAATATAAGCAAATATTCTGTTTGTATATTGTATGACCATGATACCTATCCTTGGTGAATTGAGATTTAATTTATGTGGACCTATCATATTAACCAATTCCATATTACTTCTATATATTGAAAAAAGAATTCATGTTGAGGTTAGCTCAAATTCTGCATTTGTACTTAAAGCATAGGGAGTGTTGGTGATATAGTTCAGATCCGTTGAACTCTCCTTATGTACTTCTTGTTTTTATTAATGAAAGGATTAGTTTGTTGATCAGTCTTTGAGCTCTTAGTTCCTATAGTGCACTCAAACAGGAGGGCCATGTGTTCTAAGCCGCACTAGTATTATTAGATAGTAGGTTTTGGTTTGCTCATGTGTGTTTGATGTATTCATGTTCTATTTCGTATTCGTCTTGGGATATTGGTTGGAAGATTTGGTTAATGTTCTGCATTCTATTCCATGTTCATATCAGACAAGGTAGTTAATATCTCTATAATCATATCGTAGATTCATCTCAGATAAACAAAAATATTAATAATTATGTTGTAGATTCACCTCTTATTAGTTCGAACTTATAAATAATGTTTGGTGTTTCAAATTCAGTCTAGAGCTAGTAGGGTTAATGATAAATGTTTGGAATTATATCATTTTCTTACAAAATTTTGAGAGGATCCTTTTCTTTGGTGTTTCCTAGTAGTTGAAGGACTGTAAACCAGAGTCCATTAGTGTTCTCATTGACAAAGGACCTGGACCTATAATATTTCTTCTATATGTTTTATTTATTTGAGCAGTGTGTCTTAATGCATCTCTTCAATGTGTAACATAAGCACAATTGTTTCCTGGGCACTTTGATAGTTCTGTGGAATCATTGTTTGATTTGATAAGTAGTTGGGTTGGAACATACAAGTGGTTACATATACTTAGTTGATTATAATTTGAAGAGTTGTAGTGTGGTTGATTCTCTATTGTTATAGTTAGGGAACAAAAATTGGGCTGACAATAGAATGCTGTGAAGTTATTGAAAAGACCATTTTTCCTATAGCGTAAGCCTGGAAGAGTGGTTTCTTGGGTCTAGGCATGATAATATTCACCTAGTCTATCTGAGGTTTCTTTTGAGTAGTTTTGGTGTGATAAACTAAACCTAGTTCTGTATATATTTTTCATGATACCTCATCAATTTACTGATATTGGTTGATAATTTATGTGAGGTAAAGCTAAGCAATTATTTTTCCCAATACTATTATTTCCCCACACTTCACAAGTATGTTGAGCAATATGTGTCAATATGTGATGACTATTAGAGGATGGGGAAGCCAACAAAAAGAGATGAAATGCCACTAAAACCCCAAGTCTCATTTGAACCATTTCAAAATTGGGGGTTAGAATTGATTGGACCAATAAATCCCCCATCAAATCAAAACCATTACATTCTGGTATGTACTGATTAGTTAAAAAAAATTGTAGAGGTAAAGGCACTTAACGCTATAGATGAAACAAGTGTAGCAAAGTTTTGCACTAAGCATATATTTACCATATTTAGAGTTCCAAGAGAATTGGTCCCTTACCAAGGAACATATTTACATCAAATTTGATTGAAGATCATATGAGAAGAAACAAAATCAAGCACATGCAACCTCTCCTACCGCCCCTAGGAAAATGGGCAAGTAGAGTTGACAAACAAAGAACTTGAGAGAATACTCACAAAAATAGTCCAACTACATAAAATAGATTGGGAAGAAAAATTGAATGAATCTATTTGGGCATACAACATAGCTTGGAAAACTACCACATGGTTTACCCCCTATGATTTAGTCTAGGGGAAGAAGGTCATGTTGCCAATAGAATTTGAGATCAAAACACTCAAGATCGATGCAAATCTCAACTTGGACTTATCAACTTCCCAAAAATAAAGAATCCAACACCTAAATGCATTAGATAAATATAGACAACAGGCACTCTTTCAGAATGAAGTGGTGCAACAAGAAAGAAAAGCATGGCATGACAAATACATTAAAACCAAGAAGTTCAAGGAAGGAGATTGGGCACTCCTTTATGAATCGTCACTCAATATTTAAGGACTTTAAGGGAAATTTAAAAACGATATGGCTTGTCCCATATCAGATTCATTATTGTTATGATAACAGATTAATAAATATCGAGACAATAGATGAATCTCAAAAACCTTTACTACTTAATAGTCATAGAATCAAGCTATATAATCAACCACTTTCTAAGGGCATGCTTACCTAGATGTTGTACAAGAAACATTTGACACTAATTGAGGATATTGATGGACCCACTCTTAGCTGAAATGACAACTACACAAGAAAATAAAATAATAATAATAATCATTTTGCTGAAAACTTGTTTTGAAGTACTAAAATGAAGGACTTGTTGAAATATTGTAACTTCCAAGAATATTATATTTGTATTTTATTATTCCGGAGATTGTACATTCCTCTGTGGTGACCTTATTGTATATCTGGAGATGTTTATTCCTCCGAGAGAGTGTGGTAACTAGGGTTATTAGATCTCCCATGTGAGGTCGGCCATGAGTTTACTATTTGGGGGTTATTAGACTCTCCTGGGAGAGGTCGGCCCCATTAGGGTAAAAAGTCAGTTGGGAGATGAGTATAAGTAGAGGAGGTATGTTCCTCACTTATCTCATTCATTCACTCACTTGTGATTGGTGCATAGGAGAGAGAGAGGTCTGCATAGGAGGAGAAGGAGCTCTTGTTTGGGTACTAAACTTTGTATTGGTTGATTATCTATATTGAGGAAAGCTTTGCTGGGTTTTCTACCCCATGAGGGTTTCCTAGGGTAAATCTTTGTCTATCTTGTGATTGTGTTTCTTTCAGTGATCTTGCTAGTCAAATTAGGCTAAAATTAACATGGTATCAGAGCTAGCCTAAATAGGACATCTTTCACAAGGTGAAAATACCTCTCTCTCCTCCTCCGGTGAAAACTAGGGTTTTTACAAAAGTTGGAATTTTTGGATTCTGATTGCATGGTTGGATAGCCCTCTTCAAAATCAAAGTTTTGAACCCTAGATTGAACTTTTTGAGTGGGTATAAACCCAGGCTTTGTCAAACCCTAGTTTGACTTCTGGACCAGAAAAGCAGAAAAAGTACACACCTGTGCACCAGTGAACCAGAAAAGCTACGAACCTGTGCACCAGAAAACCAGAAAAGAGAAGACTAGAAAACCTGAAATTCTGTTGCAGATCTAGAAGGTGTAAAGTTGAAGTTTCCAGAAGCTGATCACACCAGAATTCTAAACTTAATCATGATCATCTCCTGGTAAGTACTATTCTATCTTTTGAAACTTCAATCGATGTGACCTCCTGGATAAGATGGCTCCAAGCACTAAGCTTGAAGACAAACTAGAGGGTATAGAAATTTTTCGAGCATGGAAATACAGAATAGGTCTCATTCTTGAAGAGAATGATCTTGTCCAATATATTAAAGATGAGGTTGCAGAACCTGGAGAAGATGAATCCAAAGAGAAGTATAGGAAGGACCTGATTAGGGCAAAGAGAATCATTGCTGATTCTATCAAAGACCACTTGATTCCCCAAGTGGAATCCAAGAAGACCCCAAAGGAAATGTATGATGCCCTTTCCAGAATGTATGAGGGAAAGAACATCAATAGGAAGATGAATTTGAGAGCTCAATTGAAGAGCACTAAGATGAATAAAGGAGAATATATTCATGACTATTTCTCAAGGGTTTCCAAGTTCAAGGAACAACTAGATGCCATTGGAGATACCCTTGATGAATATGAACTAGTCATGACTACTCTAAATGGTCTCGCTAGACCTCAGGAGTCATTCATCCAAACTATGTGTGCCAGGAAAGAAAGTATGAAGTTTGATGTGGTATGGGAGGATTGCATTCAAGAAGAAGCTAGGGTAGCCAATAGAGAATCCCTTCTCAAGGAGGATGACCAAGCATTGGCTACTCATACTAGAAGAAGAATAAGGAGTCATTTCAACTCCAAGAAGAATGGTCACAAGGAGTCTCAACCTCCTCATAGATTTAAAAGGAGAGGGGGAGTAAACTCAGAAAGAGATCTCTCCTCAGTTCAATGTTATAGTTGTCACAAACTAGGACACATTGCTAGAAATTGTCCTTCAAAGAAGAAGAAGAATCTTCACAAAAGACATCAAGCACATTTGGTAGAAGATGATAGTGAAGAAGAGGAAGAGGAAAGGCCTCAAGAGAAAAGAACTAAAATAGAAAAAGAAGATGCAGAAGAATATGTTCTATTCTCTGCACTCTCTGATTCTATGACACCTGGAGAAGATACATGGCTCATTTATAGTGGTGCTTCAAAGCACATGATAGGACAAAAGAAGACTCTTTCAAGACTTGACGAGAAGACCTCTCCACAGAAGGTATCTATAGGAGATGACTATCAATATCCCATCAAGGGAATTGGCGAAGCAAGCTACAAGCTTGATTCTGGAACCCCATTGAAGATGAAGGAAATCTTATATGTACCAGGTTTGAAGGAGAAATTACTCTCTATCTCAGCATTAGATAAGAAAGGTTATAGGATTGCATTCATAGATGGACAAGTGCTCATGTGGTCCAAAGGAAAATAAATTGAGGATACAATTGTTATTAGTGAAGAGGAAAGAGGTCTATACAAACTCAAGGGCCATCCAGAAGCTTCCCTTGTTCATGAAGCCACTAGCTCAAGTGAGCTATGGCATAGAAGGCTTGCTCACATTAACTACAAAGCACTACCTCATGTGAGAAAGGTAGTCATAGGATTACTAGACTTAAAGATTGATCATGATGGCACTTGCAAAGGGTGTGAAAAAGGAAAGAATGTCAAGAACCCATTTTCAAAGAGTGATACAAAGACTAAGAGTACATTGGAATTGATTCATTCAGATGTATGTGGACCAATGCCATCCACATCCTTGAGTGGATATGAATACTACCTTACTTTAATTGATGACTACTCAAGGAAAACTTGGATATATTTTCTGAAGAGAAAATATGAAGTCTTTGGAAAGTTCAAGGAATTCAAAGCCTTGATAGAAAACTATTCAGAAAAGAAGATTAAGATACTCAGGATAGATAATGGTGGAGAATACACTTCAAAATAGTTTGAAGTCTTTTGTAAAGAAGCTGGAATCAAGAAGGAACTAACCACTCCGTACAATCCCCAACATAATGGTGTTGCGGAAAGAAAGAATAGAACTATTATGGAAGCAGTAAAAACAATGATACATGATCAATACCTACCTATGTATCTATGGGCTGAAGCAGCCAGGACAACAGTCTATGTGCAGAATAGACTATCTCATAGTGCTCTCGATTTCAAGACCCAGAAGAAGTGTTCACAGGGAAGAAGCCTGAGGTAAGTCACCTCAATATATTTGGACTCCCAGTATACATTCACATTCCAAAAGAAAAGATGACCAAGCTAGATCCTTCTGGGAAGAAAGGAATATTTGTTGGATATTGTGAAGCATCCAAAGCATTCAAAATATACATCCCAGGATTGGATCATATGGAATAAGTAGGGATGTGACATTTGATGAAGAGGCAGCCCTCAATAGATCTAGTAAGTGCTAACATGAAGAAGTATATGAGGAAGAGGCACCTTCCAGAATTACAGAAGCTGCACACACTCCTGAAGAGACAACACCTGAAGACCATGACATGTTGGAACCACAAGAACCCCCTGTCATGAACATTTCAAGGAAGAGAAAACCAACATGGGTAAGAGACATTATACTAGGAGCAGAAAAGTATGGAGCTCCTGAAGGCTCCACGAGGGTGAGCAAGAAACCAAAGACATTCTCCAACTATGTGGCCCTAATGTGTGATCTTGTAGATCAAGAAACCACCAGTTATGAAGAAGCATCTCATAAGAAAGAGTGGGTGGAGGCACTGACGGAGGAATACCAATCAATAATGAAGAATGATATTTGGGATATAGTTCCCAAGCCAAAGGATAAGAGTGTGATATTCTCCAAATGGATATACAACATAAAGCATGTTGTGGATGGAAGCATTGAAAAGTATAAGGCAAGGTTTGTGGCCAGAGGGTTATCTCAGAAAGAGGGAATTGACTATGAAGAAACATTTGCACCTATTGAAAGGTACAATTCCATTAGAACCATCATGGCACTTACATCCATGATGAAACGGGAATTACACTAGATGGATGTGAAGACAGCCTTCCTGAATGGTGTGATTGAGGAGGAAGTGTACATAGAACAACCACAAGGATTTGAGGTTAAAGATAGTAGAACTCACGTATTCAAACTGAAGAAGGCTTTGTATGGGTTAAAGCAAGCTCCCAGAGCTTGGTATGGAAGAATTGGCAATTTTCTGACAAGCTTGGGCTTTACCAAGAGTAAATCTAACCCTAATATTTATCTCAAAGTTATGGATGATGAAATTGTCATATTGTTGCTATATGTGGATGATCTATTTTTGATTGGAGATGAGAAATAGATTATCGAGTGCAAGAAGAAGCTCTCTTCAGAATTTGAGATGAAAGATCTCGGATTGATGCATTACTTCCTAGGTCTACAAGTATGGCAAGGCCCAAGAGGAATCTTTCTCAACCATGGAAAGTATGTTGTGGAAATCTTGAAGAGATTTGACATGTTGGAATGTAAAGCCATGGCCACTCCCATGGATTCCAACCTAAAGTTGTTAGCTGATGACTCATCAGAGTTAGTGGATATGACTCTATACAGACAGATTATTAGGTCATTGATGTATTTGAAAAATACCAGACCAGATACATGCTTTGCCGTGAATACCTTGAGTCAGTATCTAGTGGAACCTAGACGAGTTAACTTGATAGCTGCAAAGCATGTGATGAGGTACGTAAAGGGTATGATAGACTTTGGTCTATGTTATCTTGGAGATCATGATTTTAGATTGCATGGCTACACAGATGTTGATTGGGAAGGACGTGTATCAGACAGGAAAAGTACATCGGGAGGATGTTATTGTCTAGGATCTTCCATGATCTCTTGGTTTAGCAGGAAGCAATCTAGTGTGGCTCTCAGCATAGCTGAAGCGAAATATATAGTTGCTTGCTTTACTAGTTGTGAATCAGTATGGCTTCGAAAACTGTTATCAGGACTATTTGACTTAGAGATGGACCCCACTGTGATCATGTGTGACAAACAGAGTTGTATCAAGATGACAGAGAATCTAGTGTTCCATGATAATTCAAAGCACATAGAGATCCAATATTTCTATATACAAGATATGGTACAGAAAGGAGCTATCAAGCTCGAGTATCTAAGCACTGACGAACACGTTGCTAATATATTGACCAAAACTCTGTCTCAAGTAAAGTTTAAGTATTTCCAAGACAAGCTTGGTGTAGTTCAGAAGGACTTTCCTCAAAAGGGGGAGTGATGTGGTCACTGATGATGAGATTTCCTACATCGACAGTGAGGTCGATGATGTGGATACCTGTATTGGTGATACCGATAGTGAGGTCGGTGAGTGGTCCTTAGATTGGGTCTAAGTTGACAAGTGGCTTGTATCATCCTGGGATACATGTTATAAAAGAGATCCGTAGACATATATCTTCGAGAAAGAAGTCCCTAGCAGATGAGAGGGATTGCATCACCCCTGGACTTCAGTCCCCTAAATTGATCCGTAGACACATGTCTTCGTGAAAGAAGTCCCTAGTGGACGAGAGGGATTGCATCATCCCTGGACTTCGGTCCCCTGAATTGATCCCTACACATATATCTCCGAGAAAGAAGTCCCTAGTGGATGAGAGGGATTGCATCATCCCTGGACTTCGGTCCCCTGAATTGACCCATAGACATCTGTCTCTGAAAATTGATGATAGGACTGCATCGTCCCTGAACGTTGAGTTCAAAATGTATGTGATAAATCCTAGATCTAATCTGGGTCACATCCCGTATGAAAAAGGACTGGCTCTGTGGTGGTAAATCCTAGGTCTGATCTAGGTCACATCCAGTATGAAAAAGGATTGGCACTGTGGTTGGGATTGCATCATCCCTAGACATGGATTTGTCTTAAATGGATCAACGACTGCATTGTCCCTAGACATGGATTTGTCTTAAATGGATCAGGATTGATCATCTTGTAAGTAGATCTGGACTACATCGTCCCTAGACATGGATTTGTCTTAAATGTATCAAGGACTGCATCGTCCCTAGATATGGATTTGTCTTAAACGGATTAGGATTGATCATCCTATAAGTAGATGTGGACTGGACCGTCCCTATGCATGGATTTGTCTTAAATGGATTAAGGACTACATCATCCCTAGACATGGATTTGTCTTAAAAGGATCAGGATTGATCATCCTATAAATAGATCTGGATTGCATCATCCATAGACATGAGAGGTGTCTTAAAGTGAGAGGGATTGATCATCCCCTAAATTGGATCATGTGTGTTGCAGATGATCCATATGTTGTAGATCTAGATGATCCAGATGCTATTGATCGTGATGATCTAGATGACGATGCTGCTAATCGAGATGATCCAGATGGTGCTGATCATGATGATATAGATGACGATGCTGCTGATTGTGATGGTCTAGATGATGATGCTGCTGATCATGATGATCTAGATGAAGATGCTGCTGATTGTGATGGTCTAGATGACGATGTTGTTGATCGTGATGACGATGATGTTGATCAGAGGATCTAGTTGATGATGTGAGGCTGTTAATCGAGAGATCCAGATGATGATGTTACTATGGCTGTTCAAGTGCTGCAGAAGATGAAGACTCAGTACTGGAGATGTTGATGTTCCAGTATTGATTATGTTCCAGTAACTGTTTGAGTTACTAATGATGATGTATGAAGAAAGCTTCCAATGATTTATAGATGTATCATGTACCATGTAGTTGATGACTCCTTGCTCCTGCAGATGTTGTTATAATATCCTTATCGTTAAGGGGGAGTGTTGAAATATTGTAACTTCCAAGAATATTATATTTGTATTTTATTATTCCAGAGATGGTACATTCCTCCGTGGTGACCTTATTGTATATCCGGAGATGTTTATTCCTCCGAGAGAGTGTGGTAACTAGGGTTATTAGATCTCCCATGTGAGGTCGGCCATGAGTTTACTATTTGGGGGTTATTAGACTCTCCTGGGAGAGGTTAGTCCCATTAGGGTAAACATTCAGTCGGGAGATGAGTATAAGTAGAGGAGGTATGTTCCTCACTTATCTCATTCATTCACTCACTTTTGATTGGTGCATAGGAGAGAGAGAGGTCTACATAGGATGATAATGAGCTCTTGTTTGGGTACTACACTTTGTATTGGTTGATTATCTATATTGAGGAAAGCTTTGCTGGGTTTTCTACCCCATGAGGGTTTCCTAGGGTAAATCTTTGTCTATCTTGTGATTGTGTTTCTTTCAGTGATCTTGCTAGTCAAATTAGGCTAAAATTAACAGGACTCATGCTGAAAACAAAAAAAAAACATCTCCAATCCAGAAAATATGTATGTGTGTGTGTGTGCACATGTGTGTGAGAAAATATTCTTATATCTAAGAATTGTATTTATTTTTGTAGCAATTTACAATTTCAAGGATTGCAAGGTCTATTTCAATAAAGGCTATTATAGACTCTTTTCTCAAAACTCTATATTTACCACTCTATTTCAAAAAAGAATTTCAACACTCTATCACAACTACAAGGCCATGCATTAAAACTACAATAGACAATACTTGCAGAGCACTGACAAAATACACAATTTCAAGATCTCTGTCAACTCTCCACTACTTCCCATTCATGATCGCATCAATGACTAAGCTATGGGTAAGTAAGCTACTTTCCCACTTCTTTATTATTTCTTAAGCTTTCATGACACCTCAATCACAATGACTAGTCACAGTCACTCTCATGCTAAGGTTAGCACAACTGCAGTTAGGGGGGAATTGTGCACAAGGAGCAATAAGAAGGTGGAAAGTGTTAAATAAGGGACACCCCTGAGTAATGGTTAAGTGTGCATATGCATTTGCACCCAGCTTAATCGGAGCAGTAAATCTAAAAATAATCCATGTGTCAGCTAAAAGTATGGGAAAACGTCATGTTGAGATCATGGGAAGGATATTAGAAGATATATATAAATTCCAACACCCATAGGAAATCATGACAAGAAATGCACATACATGAAGTCCGAATTGAAATCATACCTAGTAATTACAAATCACACTTGAAAAAATTGGGGGGCGGAGGCTATATTTGGTATGAGCAAGGAAGTTTTAATTTTTCACTATGCAAAAGGAGGTATATAAATTAGTCCTGAAAACTAGCAGAGTTGGGGAGATTCAAACAAAGGTCACACCTGCAGTTCTATAAGTACAACTTAGACACTCTTTATTCTAAAGGGTGTTGTTGATTTCTCCTAGCAACTCAACTTTGTGGATAAGTATCTTGTTTAAATTGAAAAAAAATGAAACCCAAAGTGTTAGATTAAAGATGATTGCGGGATTTAAGAAAAGAGAACCTACAAATCCTTCAAAATTGTATGAAAACCTTGATATTTTGGAGATCTTTCGGAAAATTGGACGGGTGAGCTTCTTTGCCAAGCTAGATGGATATGACCAAAATGTTGCCTTGGATTTTTTTAAGAACATTTAGCAATTAGAAGAGGGTGAATTTGTGAAAAGAGTGAAGGGAGTATGGATTCCTTTGAATGAGTCCAAGATGATTGAATTTACATGAATCCCAAGTGGGAAGCATTGGAATAACGATGAAAGGGAATTGACAATTAGATTAAATCCGAATTTCTTTAGAGACAATGAGTTGTATGATGAGGAAAAAAATAGAGTAAAAGGAGACACCCTTCCTAGACCTTGGAAGAAAGTCATAGCCTTCATTCATAAATATATTACATTCACAAGAAGGATAGTCCCAATCCATGCCTACTAGTTTATGATGTTGATTCTATTGAGAAATTGTTCCCATCTAAGACCGAAGGAGAACGTCAATATCCCTTAATTTTTACTACAATTATTGTGGGAAATTAATATGAAAGTCAAGAAAGGGAAATAAGACGTTATGGATCATCATTGCTTAATTAATTCAGTCATATGCACATAACTAGGGACACAAATTCCTCATATAAGATGGTAAAAATTAATCAAAATAACTACAGAAGATGTGCAGGAAATGAGAGGGACCCAAGGCCCTATGCCCGCACCTACATCAGAGTAGAAGAAGAAGTCAATGAAAGAAAAAATTTCTATCATGGCTAGGGATAAGAGAAGTATTAAGTTGGGGGAGGATGATTATATAATAGAAAATATATTGGTTAAGATAAAGAATCCTAGCTCCATTCCTACCAAGTAAAATTAGATTCATGTTTCCAAGTCTTATGAATTTATAATTCTCCAAAGAAAACTAAAGGTAGAAGCACAAGCCTCGAAGAACCAACATAGTGAGATTGAAGACAAGAAGGAATAGGAGGATAAATCTTTGTGACTAGACCCCATTCAATATGGTGAGGACAATCCTATATATCGATGTAGGGGAAGGTCCATCAAGTAGAGAAGAAGAAGAAATGACACCCAGAACAAACTTCCAGCTACAAAATTCAATCATGGTGGCCAAAGTTAGAGAAGATCTAGTAGCATTAAAAGCCATGGTCCAATCCCCACCAATTGCCAAACAAATTAACTAATAGAAATTCAAATGAATTAGCTATACTACATGATAAGATGCAAATCATCAAGATGCAGTATGTTGAAAATCAAAAGCTCCTTGAGCAGAAGAATAAAGAAATCCAACAAGAATTGGATAGCTATATAGGAGAACTAGAGGATAAAAACCAAAGAATAGACAACCTGGAAGGAATGATTGATAAAATCACTCAGATATATGAAGAAATACTCGGCATAGACCTCCATCCAGGGTCTATACAATTTTCTTGAGGGAAAGATGGTGTAGATTTCAATTGTAGAGGCTTAAGCACCATTTTCCTTATAACCTTATTACACCAAAGTATTTTTTGGAGGCCTAACAAGATAGCATAGAAGAAGAGATAGACCATTATGCGAATTTTACATCCATGAATTCATACTACCTCACCCCTACAAATTGTCACCAAACCAATATGTGGGGGATGTGCAATTGAGGGATTTGTGATCTTGGTTACATCATGAAATTTAGAAGGAACAAGAAATGCACATATATTAGGAAAAATAATGGGGTAACGGGTTGTACAAATTGTCACCAAACCAATATGTGGGGGATGTGCAATTGAGGGATTTGTGATCTTGGTTACATCATGAAATTTAGAAGGAACAAGAAAAGCACATATATTAGGAAAAATAATGGGGTAACGGGTTGTGGATCAAGGCCAGAGCTACCAACCTAGATATTGTTATCCAAGCCCACAAAAATTTGTCCTCCGATAAGGAATTGATTCCAATTTTAGATGAAACATAGCAGGAGGTCATTGCTCATTTAGATGGAACACTTCAATGAATCAAAGAAGATGTCATACAAGAATTCACAGACAAGTGGAAAACATTATCGTAAGAACTCAAAAGTAGGGAACCTCATTCTCCTTCCAACAAGAAGGTTTCCCTATTTAGAGCACAATTTTACAAAGAAAATCTTTAAAGGAGAATGTTAGAGTGGATAAATGTTTAAAATTCACTCCATTATTGTTGCTTCCCCTCACTAAAAGTAAAGACGTAAATGAGGACGAGTAAAGAAAGAAATGGGAACAAGAGGAGCAAAACTCAGGTTTTTACAAGCAAGGTGATGCCACAAGGATGATTTCTTATGATGGGAAAGAAGTGTGTACAGAATAGTCAAGACCCCTAGCTCCAGAGTAGTAAGTTGCACAAGGGTGTGCAATCCTTCAAGTTGGGGGGGATGATAGGCCTCTCTTTAGTAGAAGCCATGCATTTAATATAGGATGAATAGTGTGTCAACTTGGGAGCATTAGCACAAAAGAATAGATACTATATATCAGTTCCCGTGATCCAAGGAGGATGTACATACATAGATGAGCATTGGAGCTCCAGTTCTAGGCACTCGCACCACCATTGAGATTTCTATATTGAGACCATTTCCGATCATCCCTAAATCATAGGGACGAGAATATACTATGCAAAGTTTTTATCTTTATTTTTGATATTTTTGAAATTGTAATAAATAAATACCCCTAGGCAAAGCCAAAGGGGTTCGCCTATAATTTCTTATTTTTGAAGACACGTATTATTTTCATAGCTACAATTTTGTATTTGATTGTGGATCATGAACAATTAATTGAATTAATGAAGAAATATAGTTTACTTTATCTTGTGAGTATTTGAGGTTTTGTTTAGATTCATGTACCTACCTTAGGGAGGACCCCCTCAAGGTATTAGGGGATTATTATCATTATTTTGATTAATTTAGCATAGATAAAATTGCAAATGATTTATGGCTATAAATGCTATGTTTTTCTTGTATACTTTAATTGTATCGCATGTATTTTATTTTATCATTTTTTGTAGTTTCTTGTTAAATGTGTTCTTTTCAATATTTACTTTACGTTCATTTCTTGCACTTCATTCATTTCACTTCAATTCCATTGTATTTATCAAACAAAATTTGGATGAGCATTATGATTCTTGGTCGTTTCGACACTTTGAAACACAAAAGCATTCATTTCTCATGTAGTATGAAACTTCCCACAGAGTAACAAACCCAACTCATTCGCTAGCTTGAAAGGAACTTGTGAGACTTGATATCCCAAAAAGGATTAGGGGAATGTGGGAAAGGGTAGGATCCAAATAAATTATGTCTTTAATCAAGCCTTTGTTATTTGCTCAGTAGTAATTATTTCATCTATTTTCCATTTCTCAATTTCCAGTATTTTAGAATCCCTTATAAGTTGCACATACTAGGTGTAGTACCTCTTAAGTTTGTACGCCCCTTGAATTGATGAATTAAAGTAGAAGTCTTGATCCTAACACATTTTGTTGCTAAAAATGTGACCCACCAGCGTGTTGTAGATTGTCTTATGCGCTTTGAAAAAGTGCAACAATGCAATGCAGTGATTATCATCATAATTTTTTTAAAATTACTTTGTTTCATCTCTTCAATATTGATAAATTTAGTAATGTATTCCATTGTGATAGTATGCATTGAGATACGAAAATTAAATTCTCATTATATTAACATTTTCTTAATCGTTTTTCTTAAACAAAGAACAAAAGGTTGGGTGTTTCCCAACTAAATTAGGATATTGAGCAAAATATTTAAGAGGAAGAAACAAAGCAATAAAAAATGATGGAGGGGTGTTGCCCAAGTTTTGGATATTGAGAAAAATATTTAGGGGAACAAAATAGGGGATTAAAAAATGGAGGGGAAGAATTTGGAAGTTAGGATGTTTTTTCAAAATTTAGGATCTTTGGTAAAATCCTTTCCTGGGTAATTGTGTAATGTCCCTTTTTCAATTTTTATAAAAATGCCCAATTTTCCAAATTTTCTCCAATTTCGACCTTTGACTAGTTTTGCAATTTTGGCCTCCAAATTAACCCAAATGCTCCCAAATATTCTGTAAGGGTATATGAATGATATTTAGACTTTAATATTAGGTTCAGGGATGATTTATAACCCTCAAAAGGCTTCTGCAAACTTGATTTATATTCTCGTCAATGTATGGGATTTTAACTAATAATTTGTGCATCAAATCCCCCGTGGGTAAACACTGAAAATGGCCTCCCAAATGCTTCCAAACTCCCTCAAATTATGAAAAGAGGTAGGGAATGTATTAAGGATGCTATTAAGGTCTCATGTGCACCATTAATTTATTAATATATCTGTTCCAACCCTCTCCCATTCAGCTGCAAAAATCACCAATTCGACCCTTGGGGAAATGGCAATATTTCTTCTCCCAATGCAATTAAACTGTGTAAAAATACTTCAAATGCTCAATTACAGTACATGAAACTTGTAAAATAAATACATGGAAGTCTATTAATCACAAATGTATCAAGGAATCATCCATACATTCTAAATCATCAGCATTATAATGATATACATCAATGTAGTGGGGAAATGGACATTGTTTGCTCATTAATCAACATTTTTGCATACAATAAGTGGGTATTTCGACCTGAGACTTTATGAATATGAATAATATAGGATATGAAGCTATTAAAATCATAAATACATCATATGAAGCTCTCCGGATGAGTAGAAGAGCTCACCCAAAGCGCAATCCCTCAAGGAGCATGAATACACCTTCAAAACTGGAAATGGTGGAGAGAAAGTGTTGCACTAAACAAAAACATGAGATTTACTGTAGCTTCTACCTGCAATTACCAAATCCATTAAAACACCATGAAAGACCTGATTGGCCTCTCCAAACACCAACTTGGATGGGAATCTTTCACCCTCAAAATTGGCTAAGGCAAGAAACTAGTCATCCACTAGCTCTCTCTTCACAAATGCAATTTTTTCTCAAATCATCAAAATCCATTCTCATAATTGATTTCTACATTTTATAACCAACATTAGCCTTCTAAGGGTCGAAATCCTCTCATTATCTTCTAGAGATTTCCACTTAGTAAATATTCCACATTTTCCACTTGTCTCCTAGTTTCCAACCTTCCATCTTCTCCCAAATTCGAGTAAGAGTCTCTTGGGATTATCCAACTCCATGAGCGCCTTCCTTGAGCCTATTTTTGGGGCTGACATGTCATAATGGTCAGATGTTAGAAGTCATATCTGAATTTTGTCATAGATGTCATAGATGCTTCATCATTGTTGTCATAAGACTAGGGAATCTAGCCCAAGTGTCCACTAGCCTCCAATTTGACTCTTCTTCTTCCATGGAGGTTACCATTCTATTCCATTTCGACCTAAGATGCTCCATGCCATGTGTATGCCTTACCAACTCACCCAATAATGTTTTCCTTCACATGGATTCGAAATGGCAAGTGAGATTTTCCATGTGGCAATGAGAAACCAAGCTAGTGTGGGTCCCACATCCTCCATATGTCCTCCAAACCATTTGCCGCCTATAATTCATCTTAGATTCATTTATTTAACTTATTTATTAAATACTTGGACTACTCTAATGTATAAACATTATTCCTTTGCTCCCTTATTACAATTACCAATGTACCCATTCAACCTAGGGAACTTGGTAGGATTGATGGGGATTGTCTGCTCTACAATTATTTGAATGGGGACATTACAAATTGTTGGAACAGGATTAGTCCGCAAGAAGTGTGGAAGCCAAAAGCCGTGAAAGGGATAATCCATGGAAGGAAGGGTTATTCGCGGAGAATGCGAAGCGCGAAAGTAGTTAGTTTGTTAGATAAGGGTCATATGGACCATTTTGTAACCACTTAGTTTTGTATAAATAGGAGTATGATTGTAATCCTAAGAGAATGAAGATCCGGTGATGAATAAAGCGATATAAATTTTGAGTTTTGATCGAGTTAGTGATCTGTTTTGTATTTGCGACATGATGTATTGACTATTTCTGCGAAGGTCATTACGCAGGTTTTAATGAATGCATGAATATGTTCGATTATGGTTCTATCTTTGTCTTTGTTTCTATTAGATGATGAATGCAAATTTTTGTGAGATGTTTAATGATCTATGGGTTTAGTAATTGCTAATGAGTAATTAATATCATGTTGATGCGAATGTCTATTAATTGATGGATATGCGAATGATAAACTGCTAGAATAGTGCAAAAGGTATAATCTCTGGTTTTTGCAGATGCAATGTTTGTTTAATGCATGTCCTCAACTCCACTATGGAAAATTGGTTCCTACAGCCCCCTTGTGCATCTCGGGTGAGACTTCACTCACTCTGCGAGTGTTGTTGGAAAGTGTAAAACCTGTCTGGGCCGATGCGTAAGGGAGTTCGGTTGATGATTTGTTGAAAACAATGCGAAGTGAACCCCTATTGACATCTGTTGTGTCAATAAATGGTTCCATTGTCGGGACCTTGAAGAGGAAAAGAAGAGGATATGCTGTGGAACCCGACGAAACCGGAGATTCAAGAGTGGTTTGAAAAGAAGAGAGAGGAGTTCACAGAAGGAGAGAAGCAAAACCCTAGACAGACAGTAAGTAGTTGGTTATAGAAATACATCTATGAGATATCCATGAAATATTTTAATGCATATTCCTAGTACTGCTGCACGAGTGGCTAGCGTAGATAACATTCCAGAAGCACCATTTCCAAAAGATTGAGCATGAAAATTGGACACCAGAACTGATTGGACTGCTGAAACATGTCAACAACACAGTATCAAGGGCTATCGATTTCTAGGTGGATAGTATCCTATAGGGATATATTACTGAGTTCACAGTAGACACAATCAAATCATACAGTGATGTGGAAAGAAATTTCTTTAGGGGACTAAGGGGAAGGTTCTTGTTGTTGCTAAAAATGTGGATTAAGATGCTCATCTGCGAAAAAGGGCATATTGAGGATGACTTCCGAAGAGTAGAGAGATCGGTGTGCAGAGGTTGTGGGTATTGCGTGAATGCGGATCCGATAGAAGTATGTGGGGTAGATGGACATGAGCGATGACAAGTTTCTAAGGGAAGCTGACGAAGAGTGTGGTACCTTGAGGAGCGGGGTGATATTCTGACATCCTGAGAAGAAGAGGAGGACTGAGAGAGAGTCTCTTGAGAGGACTGGAAATGAAGATAATGAAACAAGACCACAAGGGAGAAAGCAACCTTATTGTGACGAAGACGGTGAACAGGCTACCCCAGAAGCAAAAGAGGGACGAATCGTAAGTTACAACATACCTGCAATCCCATGCACTACCCAAAAGTTTATAGGAAGAAACACAAGCTATTCGTAAAGTTTCCGTACATGCAACGGTAAAAGTAGTGCATCAGTAAATAATAACACTAGGAAAGTTAGGATGGCAGACAACACAAAAATGCCCACTTTCTAGGGGAAGGGGACTGAGGATCTCGAGCAATTTTGGTTTCTGTACGAAGTAGTCTGGACTGTGAAGAAAGTCCAGGATGAGGATATAAAAAAGGGACAGCTAGTGATGCCCTTAAGGGTCGTGCACTAGATTGGTTTGTGAAGTTTACAAGGGTTCCAAAAGGAGCACTAGCCAAGTCGTTGGCACAGATCAAAGCAGGAATGGTCAATGAATTTGGGAAGCCAAAGTCGGAATCGTAGTATGTCACCGAGCTCAAAGAGATCAAGCGATACCCAAATGAGCTGGTATGGGAATTTGATCAGTGGTACAAAACGTTGATAGAGAAGGTAATTTTGGGGATAAATGATATGCAACACAAGGAGTGGTTCATCACAAGATTGGTACCACACATCCGCATACCACTAATGAAACAGAAGGTTGTGACCCAAGTGGAAGCATTGGAGATTGCGATGAAGCTGGAGGCTTCACCAATCGACGAAATGGGGTTGGCTATGGATCGAATACAAGCAGAGCTGGAAAAATTGACGATCCAACTGCAAAACATGAAAAAAGGGAAAGAGGCCCGCGAAGAGGTCTAATGCACCAGGTGTAGGACAGAGGAACACCACAAGGATCAGTGCCCAAACTTCCGATATTATTTGCAATCTGGTGCACCAAATCCCCTCAGTCAGGGAGGGTTTCCTTGTTGTCGTATCTTCCAAATGAGAGGCCATCAACTAGAAGAGTGTGTGTATCTGCAGAAAATAGTGTCGAAACTAGAGAACTTGTATTGCAAGTTCTGTAAATCGGTTGGCCACGATGAAAACAACTGCAGAGCTTATGGCCTACTCTAGGAGAGGACTGCGGCTGCATATTTCATGGCGGGAGAACAACAGGCATTGGGTTAGCAACAACATGAGTATAATCAACCGTTGACCCAGTATAATCACCAACCGCAGCAGTATGATCAAGGGGAGTATGGGAAACCACAGTATGGTCAGCCACAGTATCTGGCACCGCAGTATCCGCCACCTCAATACCCACCATATGGGCCACTACAACAACTACAGTATGGGAAAATGCAGTACCCACCATATATCCCACCATGTGGAGGTGCTAGAGGAGGATTCCACAGAGGTCGAGGTGTTGGTGCAGGACGAGGAGGAGTTCCTAGACGAGGAAGAGGACCGATTATATGCTACAATTGTGGGAAGCAGGGGGAGGATCAAAGGTATTGCCCGAATCCATTGCCACAGTGCACCTATTGCAGCATTGTGGATCATGGTGTTGAATATTGTGCATAGTTCATCGCAAAATGGAAGACCAAGAATCCCCCACAACCTCCACATAACCAGAATCAGAATCCACCACCAGCTGTATAGATGATATCAATGGAGGCTCGAAGACACCTTCCGACTATTGGAGTAGTGACATGAGGAGGAGCGGTGACAGGAGCCGATGGGCCATGGGCTACTATTTGACCAACAACACACAAACATGTCACCTTTGATGCAGAGGTCGAAAGGGATATCTTCTTGGAAGTGCAGGAGGCGATGAGACAGAGGAGGCAGTTACCTCTTCAGGAAGAAGTTATCTACAATATGCCACCGACGTTCGATGCAATGAAGTCATGGGGGAAGGCTAACACCTTAAAATCCTTCTTGAAGAGTTTCCTGGAGTTGGAAAAGGATCAGGATGCGCTGGAAGAGATATCCAATCTGTTGAATCGACGGGAGGGTGCACGCCAGAATCAAAAAAATAATCACATACATAAGAGGAACATGGGATGAGAGATGTAAATGTCGGCACAAATTGGGGCATTTGATGTTGACTCGATTATCTTGGACCTGGGGTCGGACGTCAACATTCTGACCAAGAAGACATGGGAAACAATGGGGAAACCGCAGTTGGCATGGTCACCAATACAGCTGCGATTAGCAAATTAGAGTAAAGTTACTCCACTTGGTTGAGTGTACTAGCTTCCAGTTGATATTGAGGGCCTCAAGACTTATGCATATTTTGATGTAATTGAAATCGTGGACAATACCAGTCCCTACCCAATGCTGCTAGGGATCGACTAGGAAATTGATAATATAGATGTCATCAACTTCAAGAAGCAAACTATGTCATTTGATAATCGCGAGATGATGGTCGTTGCATGCCTAGATCCCGTGGAAGGGTATCGATACGTTGAATCAGCACGAGATGAATTTACGGAGGGATGGGATAGCATATATAACATATCTGAAGATTACATTAATCCCACTACAGACAGAGAATTGGGATGGCGCAGTGTCAGTTCAGCGTCGTCGAATTCAGATGAGGCGCTCGAGAATTGGCAGAACCGGATGCATGACGTGTCATTTAGAAGGTGAGCAAGGATCACACAGTCACTGCGATGGGTATCCACAAAGGAATGCGTGCTACCAACATATGAGGGATTTCCCAATTTGGCTACATTCCTCACTAAATTTGAGGGAAAATTAGCAGAACCACGATGGATATTGGCCTTGGAAGAATCCCTAAAGGATACACTAGCACAATGGTGGGTAGCGCACAATTCCACCATAACTACCTGGCGACTATGTCGCCACCTAATGACGGCTAGGTTTGGCGATGCAGAAGGATATAGCGGATGGAATTTTGACAGCAGAAGTGACCCGAAGGCGCATTTGTCTGAGTGCGAAAGTAAATGGGGATTACTAACGAAAGAGGAATGGGTCCATGCATTCGTTCACACACTGGATGAAGTACTGCATAGTTCATATGTCGCAGCAGAACTGCGACGTAGAACGAATTCTTGGGAGCAGCTAATAATTGGCTTCATCCGAATGATTTGTTTCTCAGGTGAGAACCCCTTCATCCATAGTGCACTACAAGTGATCCGCGAGAATATATTTGAAGCAGTACCGATAGAGAAACCATTAGAACTTCGGTGGAATGCGACACCAAAAATGATGATGGAGTGCTATAACATCACAGGAGAGGCGGATGATGAGGATGATGTGAGGGCTGCGAACGTACCAGAGTCGGAAGGAAGTCGCAGTTTCGAGGCACCAAAAATACCTTCCGACAAGTTCCAATAACCGCTAAAGATCAAGAAAGTAAACATTGGGGACAAGGAGAATCCGAAGTTCACAAGTATTGGAGACTATTGGGACGACTCAACTATCGCGAAGATGAATGATCTGTTGCATGAGTTTCAAGATCTGTTCCCAATGAAATTATCAGAGATGAAAGGAATTTTCGGAGACTTAGGCGAAATGAAAATCCCCCTGAAACCCGATATGAATCCAGTCAAGCAGCAGCCCTACCATTTGAATCCAAGGCACAAGGAGAGAGTGTAGGCCGAGATTGAAAGGATGGTGGAAGAAGGCATCATAGAGTCAATAGCGGAATCATAGTGGATAAAACTAATGGTGGTCCAGGACAAGAAAACTGGCGAAGTCTGAATTTGTGTTGACTTGGGGAAATTGAACGATGCATGCTTACATGACCCATTCCTGACACCATTCACAGATGAGGTGCTTGAAGGAGTAGGAGGTCAGGGAATCTACTCATTTAAGGATGGATTTTCAGGCTACCACCAGATCAAAATCATGAAGGAAGATCAATAGAAGTCTACATTCGTCACAGAATGGGGCTGCTTTCAGTATACAATGATGCCATTTGTACTGAAGAATGCTCCAACAATTTTTTCAAGATTAGTAGTTTCGACATTCAAAGACTACATTCATAAATTTCTTGTCATCTATATGGATGATTGGACAGTGTATGGGTTGGTCAAAGATCACGTCGCAAACCTGAGGCTAATGCTGGAACGATGTCGATAGTACCAGATTTCATTGAATCTGAAAAAGTGCATCTTATGTGCTCTGTTTGGGATTTTGTTGGGTCACATTGTCTGCAGGGAAGGAATGCTGGTAGATTCGGCGAAGATTGCAATTATTGTTGACCTCCCACCGCCGACAATAGTCAAGAAATTGAGAGTGATGCTGGGACACACCCGCTACTACAGGAAGTTTATCAGGGGGTATGCAACAATCACAACACCAATGGAGAAGTTGTTGAAGAAAGATGCCAAGTTTGAATGGAACGAAGAGTTCCAGAAGAGTCTATACATATTAAAAGAAAAGATGGTTTCCGCACCTATATTGGCATTCCCATATTGGACGAAGGAGTTCCACGTTCACGTCGATGCATCATCAGTCGCATTAGGATTCATCTTGGCCCAACTCGGAGAAGGAGACATCGACCACCCGATAGCCTTCGCAAGTAGGAAGTTGTCTACTGTGGAGAAGAATTATACAACCACAGAACGGGAAGGGTTGGCAATGGTCTACGCCTTGCAGAAATTCGGACACTACCTTTTAGGGGGCCATTTTAAAATGTTCATCGATCATTCAACATTGAAATACCTGGTGAACAAACTTGTGTTGGGGGAGAATATCTGTCGATGGTTGTTACTATTCTAGGAATTTGATTTTGAGATAATTGTAAAACCAAGATGACATAATGCAGGACCAGACCATTTGTCACGAATTGAATCAGGGGAAGAGAAAAGGAGAATTGACGAAGGATTACTGGATGCTGAGTTGTTCAAAGTTGGAATGGTCGACGACCATTATGAGCAAGTCATTCATTTTTTAGCAACAGGGGAGGAACTACAAGGTTTCACTACCAGCCAAAAGAAACAGCTAGTCGTCATAGCCGCAGATTTTCAATTGATTGTAGGGAAATTGTATAAAATGGGGCTAGATGAGATACTTTGACGATACGTCCTTCCACATGAACAAGAGAGGATTCTTGCGGAATCCCATAACAGGATCGCTGGAGGACACTATGGAGGATGCACCACTGCGAGGAAGATCTTTCAAGCAGGACTATGGTGGCCAAAAATACATGGAGATGCTGCGAACTACACTAAAAGCTACAACATATGTCAATGGACAGGGAAGTCATCACGAAGAGATGAAATGCTACTAGTACCTCAATTGACACTACAGGATTTTGACAAATGGGTAGTTGACGTTGTGGGACCCATAAACCCACCAAGAAAACGAACAGGGTTGTGCTACATCATTACTGCAACGGATTACTTGACGCAATAGGTAGAAGCAACGTCGGTGAAGGATTGCTACGCTACGATGGTAGCAAGATTCCTCTTCGACAATGTGGTCACTAGGTTTAGGTGCCCAAAAATATTAATGAGTGACCAAGGGACTCATATTTTTAATCAGACAAGCACAACCATGATAGAGGAATTCCAAATACAACACAGAAAGAGCGCCCTTGACCATCCGCAAGAAAACGGAACAGTGGAGGCATTTAACAAAATCTTGGAGCATGCGCTCATGAAGGTATGCTACACGAATTAGCATGATTGGGATTTGAAGATCCGTGCGATACTTTGGGTGCATCGCACAACTTGTAAACGTTTGACTGGTCAGACACCATTCAAGCTTATCTACGGGCAGGAAGCCGTAATGCCGATGGAGTATATCGTCCCCAGTCTGTGGATTGTAGTTGTTACAGAAATGAGCGATGATGGAGCACTGGAAGAACGATTGGCACAATTGGTCCAGCTCAATGAGGACCGGTTCATCGTAGGCTTTCATTAGAAGGTGGAAAAGGATCAACAAAAGGCTTGGCATGATCGCCACGTTAAACAAAAAAACTTTCAGCACGGGGATACACTTTTTTTATATGACAGTAAGTTTTCTAAGCATCCAGGAAAGTTACAAATGCATTGGTTAGGTCCCTACATCATAGATCTTGTTACTAATGGAGGTGCAGTATAGTTGAAGAGCTTAGATGGCAGGTTGTTTCCGAAGCTAGTAAACAGGAATCGGTTGAAACCTTATCCCCATGATCAGGCACACAGTGGATGAGAAACACAGTGGTAAGAAAAAAAAAAAAAACCAATGATGACAAAAAGTGGAAAGCATGCAGGAAGCATTGCCATCCTGGTCGCTCGTCGATGCTTTGCATAGTTTAGCATGCAAGAGTCAAATCTGAGTCTGATCACTGTGGATCAGCATTGCTGGAAGATGTTGGAGAAATATGATGACAGATTTAGTTGGTTGTGGATAAGATTCCGCAAATGATGAGCAAGTGTCAAGATGAAAGGATAAATACCGGTGTAAGGATGCAGAATGCAAGTCAAAGTAGAGAGAGTCGGAGGAGGATAATTAGTGGGTTGTATGATGCGAGTCAGTAATTCAGATGCAGAAAGTTAGGTAGTTGGGTGCACAAGCCCAAGGAAGCTATGGAAAAGGGAAGTGAGATAGTTTCAATGGTGCACTTCATTTCGAGTGGGAGCACTCCAAGTGCGCTAAGAACAAGAACAACCACCGTGCATGAACAACCAATGAAGGAAGCAGTGCAGACACTTGGGTGGAGCAGAGATGAGGTATCACCTGAGATGTCTGAAAGTGTAGTAGTAGTTAGAAGAGCAGTGGTTTCCATGACCACCAAAACACTAGAAGAGGAGGCCCGCTGGCTCCAGCAACAGACCATCAAATGTGCGAAACAGATGTGCCAAAGCAGCTACCCTGTTTCACAATTTTCCGACGACAATGAACTTGTCCCCAGGTCACAACAAGATTAAAGGGCCTGAGCAAGCGAAATAGTGGTAGATGATCAAGTTTTCAAGAGACTGGAGGATGAGTTCGAGAAGTACATGATAATGAGATCCAGACGTTAAGAATAGCTTTAGAAGGTTACCATAGCAACAGACGAGACATACCAGAGGTGTCCAGCTGAGGTGGCTCGATGGGGAGCCACAAGTTTGTGTTGGGGGCCTATTGGCATGATATTAGTATACAAGAAGTGTGGAAGCCGACAACCGCGAAAGGGATAATCTGCGGAAGGAAGGGTCATTAGTGGAGAATGCAGAAGCGCGAAAGTAGTTAATTTGTTAGATAAGGGTCATATGGACCATTTTGTAACCACTTAGTTCTGTATAAATAGGAGTATGATTGTAAGCCCAAGGGCATAAAGATCCAATGATGAATAGAGCGATAGATCTTTTGAGTTTTGTCTAGTTAGTGATATGTTTTGTATCCGGAAGATGATGTATTGACTATTTCTGCGAAGGTCATTCCGCATATTTTAATGAATGCATGAAGATGTTCGATTATAGTTCTATCTTTGTCTTTGTTTCTATTAGATGATGAATGCAAATGTTTGTGAGATGTTTAATGATCTATGGGTTTAGTAATTGCTAATGAGTAGTTAAGATCATGTTGATGTGAATGTCTATTAATTGATGGATATGCGAATGATGAACTGCTAGCATAGTGAGAAAGGTATAATCTCTAGTTTATGTGGATGCAATGTTTGTTTGATGCATGTCCTCAACTCCACTGCGAAAACTTGGTTCCTGCATCCCCCTTGTGCATCTTGAGTGAGACTTCACTCGCTCTGCGAGTGTTGTTGGAAAGGGTAAAACCTTTATGGGCCGGTGCATAAGAAATTTTGGTTGATGATTTGTTGACGATAGTGCGAAGTGAACCCCTATCGACAGCTGTTGTGTCAACAATAATGGTAAAAAATGAAACTACCATGGGACAACGTGGTGTCCAGTGTGTAAAAAATGGAAATTCACTAAGCCATTTATTGTACATTGTTCAAATTAAAAATAGGTATGGGATGAAGCAATAAATTTGACACTTTTGGAATCGTAATTTACAACTACAAAATTGAAATTTTCATCCTTTTGAATCGAAATTCGTACTTTTGGAATCCAAAATCACACTTTTGTAATCGTAAATTGTACTTTTAGAATACAAAATCATACTTTTGGATCTAGGTTGTTTCTCTAAGGCATTAGCTACAAAACATGGTTGGAGGGTGTTGTTAGGTAAGGGGTTGTGGTGAACAACTATGGTTGGAAAGTATATCAAGTGAGACTCAGTGGAATATTGTATTAGAAGGTGTCTTAAGAATATCCAATTGGTATCCATTATCTGGAACACTACTGTGTTAGCATTTCCTATAATGAGGGACTCACTAATGTGGAGGGTTGGTAGAGGAAGCAAATTAAAAGTGGGTGAATATCCTTGGGCTAGTTGTGGTCATGGGTATAGGTTGCTCGATTCCACTCTCCATATTTTAAACGAATGGAATTGTAATACCCCCAATTTTGACTTGGAATGTATTTAATAAAAATTATGTAAATGATGTAGATATGCTAGTATGGATTCCTATTGTGGAGCTTAAGGCCAAATCCCAACTAGTGAATGGCTAGGAACATATGATGTATATACTTTTATTTTGGACCATATGATTGGTTTTTTATGCCAATTCGAAATGTATGTAAAAATTATGATGAAAATTAATAAAATGGTCCAAGATGCTTGTCTAAAGAGCACTAGAGGGGCTATGATACCACCAGAAGGTAAGAGGAAGGCGACCTATGGGGAGACCAAATCCTATGTTGCCATGTGTCAACCTGAACTCATCCAAAATACGTCATGCGTCTTAAATAATCCAATTACCTTCTCTTGACTATTAAATCCAATCATTGAATGCATATGTGAGGTTGGTGGGAAAAGTCACTTTATGTAGTTACTGAAGCATGGGGGTTGTGACAGTTATGTCAGTTGTTAGCAGTCCTATTTCTTCTATGGTCAAAATCTATGTTAGTTGTTTTTTCACCCTCACCCCATATCCTTGGAGTCAACACTCTTTTTATTTTTATTTTATCATTCTCTCATGCATGTTCCTACACTACGTAGAGTATTCCATTATTGTTCATGACCATTAACAGACTCTATTTAACCCAGAAATTCGAATTTGAAGACAGAGCTTCATTTTTGGAAGGAAAAATAGATGTTTGTAGGTGAGCATAGAGGTTGGTCAAGCTAGGAACCTTTACCCATTTAGTTATGCTACTCTTGTATGCTGGAGAAGCCATGAATTAATGTTGCAGGAAGTTCTCCATTAGCATACAACATGTTGGACTCTTACTGCAACACTAGTAAGCATTGTGAGGGTTGGATTTCCTCTAGGAATTGTGGATTAGTGAAGGGAAATGAATTCCCTTTTTTTTGTGGGGTAGTAGGAAGGAGTGCCATGGCTGTGATGGCTTAGTGAGACCCATGTAGAGCTTTGGTTGAGCAGAATTGGTTGTGATATGAGAGATAGAAGCTTGTAGGTGTTCCCTTTGCCCTAGTGGCCTCATAGCCCAACTTGGGGGTGGCCTCTTGAGAGAAAGAGTATATGATGGAAAAAGTGCCTATGGATGGGTGGACAATCGCAGGCTTACATAGCCAGTTGCTTGGATCTTCTTCATTTGGAGATAAGTATTCTTGTGTATTTGATGTGCAATGATTTTTATTTATATGCATGTGACAATTATGCTTGTTAATTGCATGCTATGTGTGTTTGTGGATCAAGTTTATTTGGCTGTGCAGTTTATTTTTGTGTCTGCACATGCATTTTAGTTTTTAGGAATTTGTAATTATGGCTATGGGGTGAAATTTTGAGGCCCCAATTTAGTTAATGTCCCCTCCTGCTGGCCAGATTGGGGGATGGGGACGTTACAGGAACATATTTTTTCTTGAATATGTGGCTTCCTACATTTTGTTAAGAAGGTAGGTTTGGAAGCGGCTTGAGGTGCGCAGGATCAAGGGTGATGAGGCATTGGGTTGGGATAGGTGTGTGGTGCATCTAAGGAATACTCAATGACCCATACTTGTCTAAAGGAGGATGATCATGAACTGATCTAGTCTAC
Source organism: Larix kaempferi (assembly GCA_027924585.1). Lineage (NCBI taxonomy): Eukaryota > Viridiplantae > Streptophyta > Pinopsida > Pinales > Pinaceae > Larix > Larix kaempferi. The sequence continues at coordinate 5,057,942 of BSBM01000309.1, forward strand.
GGATCCTCTTGGTTTTTATTCTCCAAAATTGGGTTATAAGATGTTGAGGGATACTAGTGGTAATCATGTAAAGTGGTGGTCATCATGGGTTTGGAAATTCCATTTTCCATCAAATGCCAAATTTTTATGTTGTACTTGTTGAATAATAAATCCCATATCTAGGATATTCTACACAAAGAAAATAGGATTGGTCTTGGGAGGTGTTCTCTATACAAGTTGGAATTGGAGAGAAAATTTCACTTGGCCATGTCTTGTTCCTTTCCTTGGCAAGTTGGGCATGAGGTTGAGTGTCTCTATGGAATTTAGAATGGTTGGCATGGGATTTCAATTGAATATTTATTATAGAATTTATGTGGGAAAGTGTTGACAAGGAAGTTTAAGGCCCACCCGATTATTCTTTGTTGGGGTATTTTGTTAGCGAGGAATGCTTCATTGTTTGAAGACCTCCTCTGGTTTGTGCTACTAAGGGGTTCCACATTCTTTCGGTATGATATATCAGTAAAGGTTTGCAAATAAATCCCTTCTAAAATTATTATTCTAGGCATACAATGGGCATACTTTGACAATGCTACTACATAGGGGAGCCTCATAGAGGAGGTGCAGAAGGTGTTATAAATTTGTTGAATAATAATTTCATTCACTTTAAGGCGGGTGTCGGGCTAGGATCAATAACTTTTTAGAGTTAATGGCTCTTTTTTTAGCTTTGGAAAAGGGGATCAAACAAATTTGGGATTTTGGAAATTCTATGTTGTTGGTCAAATGGGTGGGGCAGGAGTTTACTCTTTCCAATTATCTACTTCGGCCTTCTTTTGATGATTTTTTTCTTATGGTTCGACAGTTTGATACGTTCATTACCAATCATTTTCCGAAAAGGAAACTCTAAGGCCAATTTGTTATCTAAAGAGGGTGTTGGTTTAGATCAGGGCTCCTAGGAGATTGTAGTGCTAGAAGATGGAACGAGCAGGGCTCTTACATGCGGTCCTTTTTTATAATATTGATACTTTCTTTATGTTAATGTAGGATATTTATTGATGGTGTTGTGAGTTTTTGTGAACAAAAGCTTATTGTTTTCATGTGTCATCTAAGAATCTTGGTGGGGTTATTATCTTTTGGGGGCTTGTGGTTTTGGTTGGAAGTTTTGTTTATCTTTTTTGCGATGTCTTTTTCCTTTTTTTTTCTTTTTTTTCTTCTGATGTATATTTTTGGAGGATGAGACAAGTGTACTATCATTTTGGAGGAAGAGACAAGTGTACTATCATGATTTTATGGACATTGTTTCAAATTATAAATAAACAATAATGAAAAAAAGGGACATCAAAAATAACTGGTAACTCATAACTGTATGTATGTATAACTCTATGATACATGGATTACTCGTAGCTGATACATTATGGCATATTATGGCATATTCGTTCACTAGCACATGTACACGATGATTACATTTTGAAAACTCTAGTGAAAATCTAAAATCATAATTGTGTATAGTCATGGATGCCATTCTCGGTTTTGTATGGCCAACGCAGCCAAGCAGCAATCTATAAACGCTATGATTGATATTGATAGCAATAGTTTCCCACGCAGGGCGATAGCATGGGATACTCCCTACTTACAAGCTGAAGTCAGTCCTTATCAATTCACTTTACCTCAGAGTTTTTTCGCAGAGCGTACCCTTGGAAGGAAAATATTATGAGCAGAAGAAGCCAAAGATATCGGCACAGCCATTATAAACAATAGCGATTGATGGAGAGATGTCTATTGGAAATCTTCCATTGGACAGTTCAATTGACAGCTGTGCAGAGGTTGATGATGAGATGTATACTGCGGCCCTTACATTATTAGGTTGAGAATTCAGTACTGGACTATAGTTCTGAAAACAGCATTTTGGAGTGAAAAATGGGTGCATTCTCCAAGAGCACGTATGACCTAATTATACACATTTTCTTTGGCCAACAACACTACGATAGATCCAGGTAACAATATGGATCGTTTATCCTTGATACGCCACCCGTTCAAGACGGCCAAAACCTTCATATTTCCATAGATTTTTGAGCTGCTATTGATAGCGCGCAAATCGGTGGGCGTTTTGCAAACTTTCTACATCCATCTGGCTTACTATGCCGCGAATTCTAAAATTTAATAATTAATAAATAACAAAAATTGGACTTGGAAGCTAAAACTTCGACCGTTTTATGCAACATCCTTTCAAAAATAGTAAAACACCATCGGATGGGCTTAAAGTCACCAAGAATTCTCAAAGAAGAGCATAATATGGGTGTTTTAGAATATCAACATATATACTAGAAAGGAAACATGTAATTGCTAAGAACCTTTGGGGGTTGGTATATTCCGTTCACATTCTATTTAGGCTTTGGAACTCTCTTGGGAGACCTAGAGTGGTTTCGGTTTTATTTGGTTGCTTGGATTTGATTGTATTGCAGGATACTTTCAGGTCAATGTACTTCATATACTTATTAATAAAGTATAGTTTTTTCTTGTGAAAAAAAATGTTTACTAATGATAAAGCTAGAGTCTCCAAGCACCCAACATGGGAAATTCCTCTAATTGTAGGTAATATAAGGAACACTAAAATAATTGACTAAACTAACAAATAAGACCATGGTTCTAAAGATTACAAAGGAAAATGCAATGGTAGAGAACTCTCCAATAACCCAACTATGAGAACTAACCAACCAAGTAAGAAAAGATAGTTAGAGAATAGATGAGAGTCTTTTTACTTCTTTCACAGGAGAATTGCGGTGCTAATAATTATTGAGGGAACTACCTCAATCTTATCGAGATGACCCTAAGGCAGTAATAGAAATTGTTTCTTTTGATAAGAAGAAGAAGCAATTGAAGGAGCATGAACGTGTTCATCACAATAATAGATGAACTTATAGCAAAAGAATCTTAATTTACAATTATATACATGATGTGAGATCTAAACTCTAAATGTTTTGTACCTGAAATCCGACAAGTTTTTTGGTCCAAATCAGGCTAAAATTATTGAAATAACAGTTTTCAGTTGTTGGAATTGCTAATTTGGGTGCCCCAAGAGTAATCGAGGATGTTGAATCTATTTCTACAATTAAAATTGCAATCCCAACAACCAAAATTGTCATTTCAGCAATTTCTTCGTTGTCAGATTTTGGCAAAAACCGCCAAAGAAGGTGCAAATTGTCTAGAGATTAGCTTACCGCATTCACAAACCTAGGACATTAGGTTATGTATTACAAATCATCCCAGCATATAAGATTTTATTAATTATACTTTACACCTCAACAAAGGAGGATTATTTGTACATTAAAAATTATGCAAATTCATCTTTGGACTCAAGGAAACCTTGAATGGAGCCATATCACTAAATTAACAGCCTAAAAGGAGATATGAATAATTGGATAAATGGATGGAATGCTTTCATATAATAATATTATGGTTACAAAAACACTCTAATTGGGCGAATATATGTTGGTTGACACCTAATATCATTCATAAGCTCAGGAGCAGGGATAATTTTAAAGACCCATACTTATTTAAAAGTGTATAAACCTTGGCGAATCTTACCAATTCTTAAAATGTTAACTATAAAATATTTGACGATATTTTTCTAAAATTTAATAAGAATGGTCAACATCTCTACCAAAATTTATCCTTAATTCTTCAACCAAACATGTAGCACTAATAGTTGGGACCATATTCCATCTGTCCATACTTGAGTTGAATCCAGTGATGTGTTTTTTTGTCAATTTCTTGATGGTTTAGTTTCACTAAACTTCTCATTGCTTGCACCATATAATAAATAATAAAAAATGTGAATGCATTACATGTTAATGAGGGGCAACTATTTTTCATAATTTGACATTATAGAAGCAAGTTAATTGGGTATGCAAATGATATATTATCGAGTCATAAATTTGACCAAAATACATAATAATGAACAATCTAAGACGGTTTATACAACATTTCTAGAACCCAAGGTTTGTAAATGCTTGTGAAATCAATTAAAATAAATAAATATGTGGGTGTCACTCACAAATGAAATTTAAACATGTGGGTGGATCTGACAATTGATTCACTTCGTAGAGATACAATAACGATAACATTAAACTAAAGATAACATTAAACTCCATAGAAAATTAATGTTATAAAAATTAATATGGTAAATGCGAACAAATTGTCCTTCCTACCTGTGCCTCTTTTCAGTTGGAATTCTATTATTTTTAAATATTCATGTCCATGCTATTTTGATTGTAATTATTCTTTGAAAGAATTTTTTGGTGGAAAATCTTCATACATTTTCCATGTTTCAAATATGGTACTCAGTGTGAACAAAATTTGGCCTCAGTGTTGAAAATCCTTTATAAATTTGACCTTGCTCAATCCTTCATTCATTACTGCATTTATATAGTATACTTTGACCATAATATTTTATATATAATACAACATATTTTTGCTAATACAGCTAGAGTCCACAAACAACAATTGTGTGTTGTCTCCTACTCGCCAAGACTTTGTCAATTCCATTATAGTCACATATCTATAGTTGGGATTTCTAAATTTTTCTTCGAGCCTCATGAACTCGGTGTATTAGTTTTTCCAATTCTCGCGTCCTTGACTCATGAGTCAATAGTGTCTTTTTAAAGCTCAACCTCTCCACCATTTCCTCTAGGAATTTTTTTTGCTAATGCTTCTTGTGCTAGATGGTTGCTTGAGTATTTTTTGGTGCCTTTCCTCATGCATTACACTCTTTCATTTGATAATTCTACTATGCAAGTTTCATCATTTAACTACTATGGTTTATTGTTGATCTGAATTTAGTGATAACAATTGCTTCGTTGCACTAATTTGAATTCTTATGCAAAGTTTCTCAACTTTAGTGAATTTCACTAAAATTTTGACTTAATAAATTCAAATAAACAATTTAAATTACTGAAATTGAGAATAAAACAACAATGATCATATACAATACTTAGCAAATTGATAACGAAGTTCACCTACCTAGGATACATCTCTGGGTCCGCTTAAATCGAGGAACCAATACATTAAAAATGATGCAAAATACACCCTTATGTCTTCTTTACATCAAAGAATGACCTTCAATCTACAAAAGAGTTATTGGATTTCTTCTAGGAAGACAATAGCATTGGCCTTTCAACCTTCAATGGCCTCTTCCTACACCAAAGACCACTATCTTGCCTATTTTCTCTACAAAGAATATTGCTACCCTTCAAATGCTATACAATCCACCATATAACACTTCCCAAGCTTATGGTCTAGTGGTAATGCACCATATTTTTTACAAAATATTGGGGTTCAAATCCCCTTGAATCCACCCCTTTTCCTTTTTCTTAGAGATAATTTATCCCAAATTTAGTGCACGTAACAACTTCATACATTTTATAAATATTTGGGGTCACGGTTCAAATCCCCTTGAATCCACCCCTTTCGCTTTATCATAGGGATAATGTATCCCACATTTAGCACACGTAACAACTTCATAGATTTTATAACTCTTTGGGGACTATGACAAAATCATATTATATCACATGCCTTGTAACATTGAAGCTTTTGGTATTGTGAGGTTGGCACATATAACAATGTTAGTTGGCACGTATTAATAACTATATTCTAAATCCCTTTGTAGTATTTATCCCACATTATTTGAGATTGTGAATCATATATGATATTATTTTTTTACTAGGGGAATCAACAACTGTTGTGGAGCTTGTACTCATGTGACACGAGATCGATTCATGCCTATTATCATTTTACCCCTAGGTGCACCCACACAAACCCTTAGCATGGGGCACATGCTAGCTAAGGTTTGAACCCATGACATCACAAGGAGTGCCTTAAAAATACACTCTATCACAACTTGGTCTATACCCCTGGGGGAGAATCATATATGATTTTTAGTTGTAACATCCATGCATAATATTTGAATGCCATGTCTTAGTTCCATATTGAATCCAAGATTGAAAACTTTTGGGGATAACCATACATGAACCTTGGGGATAACCATACATAAACCTTGGTTTGAAGACCAACAAAATTTTTCCATGTGTTTCTTTTTTATTGGTCCACATGTCAAAATATGTTTGGTCCGCCTACCAAAATTTCATATATGTCCAATCAATATTGTACCTTGTTTTGCAAATTTTTTACTTATTCATCACTTTAACTCTAGCAAGCCATTTCTTTTGCATATGGTGTCTAATTCACCCCATTCAAATTGTGTTGGAAATATCTTAACGAGTTCTTCGACATGTAGACATTTTAAATGGGATTTGATATCATTTAATTGGATCGGTTTTGAGGATCCTCTTAAATCAATCCTTTCCACTAAAAAGATTTTGTACCATTAAAAGTATGATTTCATTCAAAAAGTAAGTGAGGGTACAATGTCCTCACTTGTCCAGTGTCCATCCATTGTGCAATACTTGGATGAAAAATAATTCTCTTCTTAATCTAATATTCATCCATGACTTTGAAATGTATGCATACTCTTTTTTGTTGTTTAACTTTTCCCATCTTCAAAAATTCTTCCGAGAAAACAATCTTTAAGTGTATTCATGTTTGTAAGAGAAACAACCGGAGCTACACATAATGCTATAGTTACTCCAACAATGAATACTTGACCCTTCATGTCAAGCGAGACAACAATGAAATTTTTTACTTGAATAAACATTATCATTCTATCAAAGGCATTTGTAACCATTGTTGCAACTACTAACCATGCAAAACAAACCAATAGAAAACCAATAAACAAAAGTGAATATGTAGTTTCTATTGAGAATTACTTAAGGGTGAAAACCTGAAGTTGGGAAACAGTTTTGTCTTGTTTTTGACAAAAACAATTGCTAATTTTTATGTTTTTTAACTTCGACCTATTCAAACCCATATATCCCTTAGGAATTTCAACTTGAAGTAAACACAAAGGTTTTACGGAATTGAATTAGCTTTCTATTCGTATTTTTTTAATTTTTTTTATGGACATATCGTGGGACAAATTTGTTGTCAACCAACGGCATATACTTGAAAATTTTAGGTATGGATAATGAGTGACCCATGTTGACCACGGTGTTTTTATATATGGTTATTCATTTTAGGGAAAAAAATTGTAGGCTTATATTCTACACACGCTAAAATTGATCCTGGACTATATTTTGAGTTTTTTAAGACTTGGGAACTATTTTTTATTATTTATCAAAACAACATATGTTCAAAAAATGGTACATTATCGACACATGTTTTTGTCTTCTCATTTTGTTTCAAATGTGACTCTTATCAAACAAACTAAAACCAACCCATTGAAGAGGACAGTTCAAGGAACATCCCTGTATTTTTTTAATGTTTTTTGGCTTTGGCATTGTGATGATATTGAATTTTCATTGTGACTGATTTTTACGTCACTAAATTTTTTAATGATAAAGTTTAGTAAAAAAATAGAAAAAAATAGTAATCCTAAACGAAATTCGAAAATTTTTGTATTATGAGAAATTAGATTGAATGACGAATCTACTGGTATAAACTCCAACGTGTAATTCTCATTTTTTGCAGTGGTTCGACCTTGTTAAAGTGACACATTTCTTCATTCTGCAGAAATTCTGCTGGAACTGTTGACCAAAAACTCTCAGCCCAGAAAATGTCTCGGGCGAGAGCTTTAAGATGTCTCGGGTGAGAGTCGTTCCCACTCAAAAATTAACCCAGAGTTAACGAAAACTCTCGGGTGAAAGTTGATTTAAACTCTCGTCGCAGAAGTTATAACATTTCTCGCCCGAGAGTTTTGTTACATAATCCATCGAGAATATTTTAGGCCTCGACACATTAAATATTAAATTTCCTTGATTTGTGGGCAGGATTCCACATTATTCGGATAGGATGCCCGTGATTCTCAGCCAAGAATGTTATATATAATCTCTCGGCCAAGATACTTTTCCAAATTATTTCATCCGAGGATTTGTTTTCAGTGGATTGTTTTTTCAGCCGAGGGTTTGTTTTCAGCAGAGGTTTTTTTCAGCTGAGGGTTTGTTTTCAACAGATTTTTTCATGTGAGCATTCTTTTCAGCCGAGAGTCTATTCATTCAATTTCAATTATGCCTAATGTTGCACTTTCTCTCTTCTTGGTTGTTGAACCTTTAACTCATCTTATATATATACAAAATGTTAAATTTCACTTGAAAAGGGTTACAAATCACCACTTCTATCAAGCAAGGTTTGGAGATTAAACTCATTGGTATTTAAAGTAAATTTTTAGTGCTTTTAATGAAGACTATTTTTAGTTTGATAGGCAAAATATTTTAGTACATTTCCATTGAGAAAGTTTTCATGACATTATTCTTTATTTTTTAGAATTAGTACTTGTGCGAATTGTATTGGTTGTTGCATGGTGAAATATTCCCTAAAAGAGGCCTCGTTTGTTTGTATTCACTAAGTTTTCACTACTTTTTCTCTTGAATCACCCATAATGAGGATTTTGATTACATTCGGAATTGTTTTAAGATTTGTAGAATCACATGTCTTTGATGAATATTTGAGATCTAAAGAATTGAGACTGAAGCACATAACAAGTCTTGCACTATTTTGAAATTGTTGTTTTATATGATCATGGTATTCTTGATATAAAGGTAAGGTTAGATCAATCAATGCTTTGTATTCATTTTACATGCATAAGAACTATTTCATGTTGAAGAGGTTTTTGGATACAATTTGGCCATAACAAGAACTATTTCATTTTGAATGAATAACATTTATTGGGTCAATGTACTGTTCTTTTTTTTCCAGCATATAAATCTCAATTCTCATATGTTTTCATGCATTGAATTTTAGGTCTTTATTTATTTCAACATGGGAAACCGAAAGAAACGTGAAAGAAAATATGATCGCACCAGAGTTGATGAAGAGGCAAGGAAAGAGAGATCTCGTGTTTCTATGAGAAATTTAAGAGCAAAAAGAGCAATGGAAATAAACATGGAGGCACATGGCAATGACAAAGAAATGCAAAATGTGAATGCACATGGCGGTGACGAAGAAATGCAAAATGTGAATGCACATGGCGGTGATGAAGGAATCCAAATAGTCGAAGATCACGTTGATGAAAGAAATGAGGAACACGGAGGTAACGAGGAAATGAAAAATGTGGGGAAAATTATGGGTAGCGTTGATATTGAGACTATGAGTGGTGAGTAAATATTTCTTTATATGTTTATAATTTACTTTATAATACTTGAGTATATATATATATATATATATCTGATTTGAAAGTGAACAAAATCTTATAAACTTATATTTATTTTTATGCAGGGTTGACATCCAACATACAACATCCTACCACAGTTAGCAATTTACAGAGATTAACTGGAAGCTGCAACAATATCGTCATTGATGATATTTTTTTGGAGAATTCGGATCCAAGTAAAATTGAAGAAATGGGACTGTAGATGCTTGATCGTACAACTCATTATAGAGTAGATAAGATAGTCAAAAAATATTTTGAAGGTATTTATGTCATATAACAAGCTCAAATGTTGCATAAATTGTTAAAGCGAAAATGTCTAAAAGATGCAATTACATTATTGGGCATTCAAAGTGCCAAAGAGGCTAAGTCAAATCAGATTGTATCACAAAATCTGACCTTGGTCCTTGCATCACTTGCAAAAAAACGATCTCACAATTTCATGGTTACTCGTAAAGCAATTCTAACAGGGGTTGTGGAAAAAAACACTACAACCAGTCGTTTGTTGTCTACGACTGCGAGAACGTTAAAAACATCAAGAAAATTTTTATGGAAGCATAAAAAGCTTCGGGTTCAGTTAGATGAGGATGATGAAGTTGCATGTTGGGGTGTTATCTATAGGCAACCTTATCAAGATAGACTTCCGGATAATGTGAGGGACATGGTGAAAGAGTTTTGGGATGTAAACTCGAATGTCTTACCAAATGAAAAGGATGTTTTTCGACGTCGTATATCGAAAGGAAACTATGAAACTCATGCCAAACACATAACAACGATCACTCAAGCAGAAATGTTCAAAACTTTCAAGTATAGTAATGTTGATGTGAAGATTGCCCTTAGCACATTTGTGAAGCTTAAACCATGGTATGTCAGGCCCATCGTTGTTCCCGACACATGTTGTTGTCGATACCATGTAGAATTTGAATTATATTATGAGACATTTCTAACTTTTGGCATGCAGTGTTGGCCAAATAACCCCCCTTTTTCGAGTGTTCGTGAATTTGTATCTAAAATATTATGTGCTCGATAGAATCATCAAGTATTCTATAAGAAACAATGCGTCAAAGGTAAAAAATGTGAGGAATGTTCTAATTTGGCCCTTTTTAATGCTAACTACCCCATTGATGAAAATGATCCTCAATTGTCAAATCGCATTGTCAAATGCAAGAGATATGTTTATGTTGACTATACTGCAATTACAGATTCAATGGCAACATCAAGAAAGATTAATTTGGTTGAAAGTGATATCTCTTTGACAGATTTTATGAATTTGTTCAGGGATCAAATATATAAATATATCAAGCACTCTCACTCAACACGATGGCAGGACTTACAGTTCAAGCAATCACGAGATGTATTTCCAAAAGGGACAATATTATCCTTTGTTGATTTTGCAAAAAATTACACTTTCACTCCGCAAAAGGAGATACAAAGTGAGTATTATCATTCAGATCAGGTATCTATACTTGTGCATATTACGTATAGACATGCAGAGCTTGATGTCAATGGTTTTGATAGCAATGAAAATAATCGTGAAGTGATTAAGGAGTATCATTTCTACATCAGTGATGATCGTACACATGATACATGTTTTGTCCAGCATTGTTTTGGTATGCTTTTTCAAGAATTAAAAAGAAGAAGGGTCACTTTTAAAGAACATTGGGTGTGGTGAGATGGTTATGCTGGTTAGTTTAAATCGGCACGATCATTCTTATGGTTGTCTCGCCTTCATAGAAACATGGATGTTCTCCACACATGGATATTTTTTGAAACGGAACATGGAAAAGGAGAACATGATGGTGCTGGGGCCTGCGTGAAACGTGCACTTAGGAGATATCAAATGAATCATTCTATTGCTCGCCTTGCAAATTCAAACTATATTGTTAATTGGTGCAAACAAAATTTGAGCCATGAATTCAATGAAAGGATGGGTAATGTGAGAAGGTTTTTCTGGAATATTGCAATGGGCAATGTTGACAGATCAATGCCACATAATTGTACTGAAATCCTGAAAACAAGGGGCTTACACTCCATTCGGAGTAAGAAAATGGAAAATATACAGGCAATCGAGAAACGGAAGTACTCTTTCTTTTGTCTTACATGTATTGATGATGTAGAGTCTTTGGATGAGTGTCAAAACCAAACTAACAAATTTGTGAAACCATGGAGACATCAAGAATTGACACCATTACCCCCATTTGGAAATATCAGCGATGTAGAGCGCGACAATGAAGCGGTTGTGATTAACAAAGATTATGATCGTGTTTCTGATTTGGTTAGAGAAGGCGATGTATTTGCAGTCATTGCACCAGCAGATAATCCAGAAAATGTGCATTATTATTTATTGAGATGCACTAGGTCGAAAAGCACGTTGATGCAAGAATTTAAAGACCCATCAAATTATACGTATGCAGTGGGTTCAATGGTTTTAATGGGACATTTCTTTGCAGAAGTAAGGAAATGTAAAGACCATATTCTTTTTCAAGACTACGAGTCAGATGTTATATGTGCTCAATACATTCATTTGGTCATAGCAACCCGATTGCAGTTGAAGACAGTGAAGAGTAGGAAAAATTCCAAGCATTGACAATGGAAATTGTCGATAGAAGATCATAATGCCATTCTTGAAAATATGCCACTGGCACATTTCATATGATTCAAGAACACATCAAGGTTGAAGAATGTTTTCTTTGATTCTAGGGTGGGTGGGTGGGTGGGTGGCCAAATGAGCTTCCACCTTCATGTGGTTGGCCTCGTCAGTAGAGAATATATATAATTCTTGAAACTAAGAGAAGCTCTTTTTAACAACATATCTAATGATAACTCAAGGCTCATAGATGTTCATGGGAACAAGAGAGATGGCTTCACCCTTTGGGACACCTGCCATTGATTGTCTTTGGTTATTTATAAAGTATAAGGGTTCTATATATTTTTTGTGTTCAATTTCTAGGTTAGGATCACTACAACTTCCTCCAAATTGTTTTCCTCCTTAACATTCATAGTCCCAACCTAGAGTGTCCCACCTTGAGTGTTAATAGGGGGAGTGGAAGCATATGGAAAGCCCTTCAGGGACATTCATGGAAAATTTGTTATATCATCAACCCTATAAGAAAATGAGCCCATTTTTCTTTATAGTTCCAATTATAGAGACTTTTGTGCTTTCATGTGGACTCTGATGCTTTTTTCATCTCCTTGAAAGCTTAGATTTATACCGCAACATATACCATATGTCTATTATGTTCCTGAACCTCTACAAAAATATTTTCCTCCTACATTTCATGCCATTTGTTCCATTGCAATACCTATCTTGTCACCTCTTGACATTTATCTCTGATTCCCTGCTCATAATTTCTCATGTTCCACCTAATATCTACCAATTCACACATAACATGTCTCCTATTCTTGCAATGTGCATGCCACCCACATACTACACCACCAATCTATTGTCCCATGCCACAAAGCAAAAGGTCATGAACATTTCTCAAACTTATGACTCTTATGAAACATGCGACCTCCAACATAGGGATGATGAGAAGAAGGGTTGTGATGAATCCAAAGATAATGGTGAAGACAAGGGTGAATAGATCTCTTGATAAATTGAAGGATGAATCACCTTGTCTTTTTCATGAAAAAGGTCAACAATAATGAGCATCCTCAATTTGCATGTAAAAATGTGGAATATTATGAATATAATATATTTCTCACATCAATATGCCTCCAATTTCAAATCCTAGAATTTTATTTTTACTCCAATATAAATGGTCTCCAAGGTTACATAGTCCAATTATCCTCACATAAAGAAAACTTATAGTAATAGGTCTATATATCTCTTTCGCTATAACAAGTTTGCAACCACCTACTTAAATTTTATGAAGTAGTACATGTTGGTAATGCCAATTAATCTCTAGGCATGAGAGAGGGTGAATGTATAGATCCATTCCTATTTGTTTGATATGATTTGGTAACTAAGGAAATATTATTAAAAAAAATTTAAACATAAATATCATATTAGAAGAATAACCCAAAATATGGCTATTTTATTTTTTATTTATTTTAAACATTGTAATCACTTGCTTAAATTCATTTTACTTGGAAAAATTCTTAGAACACTTCCTTAAATTCATTTTATGATAGTTTGTCTAGTTCGCATTTCATGATATGCATTAGTCATAACATGTAACATTTTATGTTGATGATCAATCATATATTAATACTTGACCTATTAAACATTAACATGGTTAATCTTCTATATGGTTCATCGGTCACTGTATCTTCAATTAGACGAGATTAGCCCATAAATATCATCCTCCATTTTTAATGTACATTCATTCTAAAAAACTTGAGTTCCTTAATTCTTTTATGATCTCAGTATCATTCCCTTAATATTGTCAGAAATTCTTGTCCTGCCTACATTCATCCATACATATTTCGGAACCTTGGGGAAACAAGAAAAATTCCTACTGAAATATGTTTAGATACTTCCCATATATATATTCCATGTTGCCAAGCTACCACTCTCCAGCCCATAGGAAAGAATGAGAGGATAACCACTCTCTACCACTCAAACTAAGAAAGGTTTATTTATAATTAACACTTGGTTTGGAAGACTTAGGAAAAGTGGGATGATTAATGAACTCCTAGTCTTCCTAATGGCTAGGGGAATAATTTCAGTTATTTCCCTAGCCTATTTTAATTCTAGGTGATTGGGTGAAGATTTATATTCTTGCTTGGCTTACACGAATTCAATAGATCATAATCGTCTGTGAGTTAAACTTTGTTAAAGCATAAGGTGAAAGATGACTCAATAACCCAACAATAAATTAATTGAACCAACCAAATACTTAAACCATTAGATTCCACATTAAATTAAAAGAACTAGATAGCATCAACAAAATAATAACTGGGATAAAGTGCAAGTGGCAAGAATTATTCCACCAAGCTCATGCAAATTATTAAGCACAATAAAGCATAAATTATAGATTTTAACCCAAGCGAATGCTCAATATGGCCATGTAATGAGGGCTTGTGTGATTAGATGTATGCCTTGCCAAATTATGATTTGTCCAAGTGAAGGGTGCGTTTTTATAGCTATAGGTAGAGACCAAATGTCTTCAATAGAACCAATTGACAAATACTTCCCATATATGCTAGAAATAACAAATATTTGATGACATTTAGAATGGTCAAGATTTTCCTAATCTTTTTATTGTTTAAATCCTATGCTTAAAATGAGATATCATTTACAATTAAAAATGATAGAAATCAGATGAGTTCAGGTTTCTATCAAATTTGACCATCTCCAAAAGCACTAAATCTTTTTTATCATGAGGAACTTTTATCATATCTAAAAGAGAATTATTTTGCAACTATTTTAACATGACTTGCACTATAACCTTCTGCTACTTGGATCAAGAATTTATCCAAATGGAAAAGGAGAAATCATATCTTCACCCTTTATTAACATCTTTATCTAGAGTACATAGGAGCCTAGTATACTAAAAAAAGAATGTTGATTGCCACAAAGCATTTGGAGGGCCACTGAATTCGTGGGCAGCATTATTGGTCTCGAGTTGTCCACAAGTTTCTTGTCAACAAGGCTGAATAGATAAATTGACAACATTGGCCTCCAAGCCATTAATTTTCACAATTTAATAGTTGTCAATATGAGTTCTTTCTGCTCAGGGGAAACTCTTGCAAAAACCTACAATAGATTCATCAAGGTCAATCGCAATGGATAACATTACAAATTATCAAGTTAAAATTTATCCATGAAATATTCATGCCAGAGAGTATACATGTTCATACCTTTACATATGGGATCACCGAATGTTTAGCATTTGTATGTTTCAACATCGAAGAATGGATGCAACTTTGCAAGACCAGCCTTTAACAGTACTGCTGCCATATTTGTTTTTGGACGCCCATAAGTCGTTCCCGATGACGGTGTTGATGGTGTAGGGACATCAGTCATGCTAACTTTCCTGGCATATTCCATTGTTACATTGACCTGCAAAATGTGTACAAATGGTAAATTTTAATCCCTCTACACAGATTGTACTGGAAAATGTAAAATTATATTTTGCAAACAAAGGATAGATATAGCTGTTACACACTTGAGCATGCATCTTTGCCAATGAGTATGCTATGTAAATACTCCTTTGCTTCTCGAGCATATGGAGCCAGTTTTTCATCTCTTCTTGGATTGCCAATTTTTGGAGCTCTAATACTTGACAAATTCACTCGACGTTCATCCAAAGGACTCCCATAAGGAGCATAATCATCAGCAACAACCACAGAGTCTCCACTAACAACCTCCACAACCTGCAAATATACAGACCTTCAGTACATAAAAATAAGTAGTTGTGCTTTGCTTCACATCAAGAGATTTAGGATTAAAAATTAAACACAGTTTAAGTAAAATGTCTTGATTCTTCTCCGTGTTATCAACAGAGAGTACTCAGTCACTGCAAATGAAGACAAACCTTTCCAGTAAACTTGTCATCATGAATTGCTTTTAAGTTAGAAGGAGGTGGAACATAATTGATCCATATATTCAAGCGATCTTTTTTTTCCTGAAGCTCAGCATTCTTTAGGCGCCTTTTGGCATCCTCCTCCATCATACTAGCACTCCATTCAACAAATTTAGCTAAACCCTAAAGTGAAATAGAAACATATAGATGAAGCAGTCATCAATAAATATGTTAAAACACCAATCCATAAACTAAGAGAATGAATAATAGCTCAGAATAATTGCAGTGCTAGATTGCAAATCAGATCAGAATTACAATAGCCTCGTGATACAACATGGTACACAAATATTTGTAGTACAAATAATGACCACTTGAATCAACACAAACAAAGGCAAAAAAACCAACCAAATGCTCAAGCATCTAAACTCATCCAAACCAAACAATTATTGAGTTTAGGTCACCCTTGATGTAGAAACAAGAACAAAATTTTCTTTCTATAATACCATTCTTCCTGTGAGGAGAGAGACCATTTTCATAAGGAACAATGCTCAATGGTGAAAGCTTTGCACCTTCAACAACAACTTTGATAGTTGACATATCTCGACCTCCTGTAGCTGGCATAGCTGACATATCTTGTATGGTTGGTCGATTTAGTTGTTTGTCTCTACGCGAAGTCTATGAGAGCCCACTCTGAATTGGCCTAGAGTGTAAGATCCCTTGGCAATCTCACTATGAAATTTCTAGTTTAACTGCTAGACTGGACAGATTTGCCACTCATGAGCATTTCTCTTTTGATGCTGCTACTGGCCTCCTGTAGATCTCCTCTTACAAAATATATCACCTAGGTCTGCTATGGGAATATATTTGGTCACATCTTTTATGAAAGGCCCCACTGTTATACTGCTATAGACTTCTACTTGCAATAAAGGTATAGAAAGTGCACTGCTCTAATAAGTCTGAGGGTGATATTTTGACAAACATTTGGTGTGTTATCTGTTGTAGGTCTCCTGTAGATTTCTTAGTTTATGTAACCTGAATTACTCTTTTGAGGAGTGTGTGGTTCAAGAGCTCACAACATACATTTCACATACATATACCAAAACAAATTGATCACAGCATCATACCAACATTGCATTGATCTCGAGCATTGAATATCAATAAATGATTCAGATCTTATTGAAACATTATAACAGTCCTGTAGATGACACCTTTTAATACAGAAATGCCCATAGTGGCAAGATACATGGACTATATCAA
Source organism: Larix kaempferi (assembly GCA_027924585.1). Lineage (NCBI taxonomy): Eukaryota > Viridiplantae > Streptophyta > Pinopsida > Pinales > Pinaceae > Larix > Larix kaempferi. Next base: position 5,074,901 of record BSBM01000309.1, read on the forward strand.
CACAGGAAATTTATCAGCAAGTGTACCTTTGATCTCATGGAGTTGCAGGTGACAGTTAGATGATGTATTTGAGGCGGCAGTGAGTGGTTCTCAGAAATCAGAATTCTAAATGCATGCTTCAGCAGTGAATCTTCCCCAAATCGACCAATAGTGATGGCAGCAGTGAATAATCCAATGATACAGCTCTCCACAAGAGGATCATGATCTTCCTTATGCAAACCCAGTATATAAATAACAAGTGTAGGTTGCTGTTGATAACTTTCCCTTTAGACCTATTGTGGTGCTACAGGAACCTGCTCCACCACACCACAATAATGTCTTCACACCCAAGATTAATCCACTGGAGAAGCAAAGCCCCGAACAGTAGTAAACTTGTCTTCTTCTTAGCAAATGAAAGAAGATATAAGGAAATATATAGTTGTCCATACAACAGTGCGCCCTTCTTCAGATGGCAGTCACCATTCACTGTAATGAAGTCACCCTCAATAGTACTTAGTAGTAGCAATAAGATCAATCTCTACCCCCACGATTTTGGCCAAGTTGTGATGAAATATGCATTTGCTAACTCATCCTTGGAGGATATCTGTAGATGGTGTTTTCGTCAGCTGTTTTCCACATGATTTATTTACATGGAATGGACTTTATAGATTTGATATATGTCAGTAATAGCATCTAATCCTTTAATAGAATCTAAAAAATATTTAGGTCTACTGATACTCAACCTTTTGATTACATGCACCTCAAATCCATCCTTAAAACTTTCTATCATTAATTTACTCTGGGATTTCCCCTAGTACTACTGGCTTCTATTAAACTAAACCTGTTGTTTCTTGATTATCTCCAATTCAATCCCAACTTTCTTTCATGACAAATGGTAACCAACTGGGATGATTTTCAATAAATTGCCCCATATTCTCATTTTCCTTCATATCAATCATAAGTACACAAAACTTTAAGAAATGTGTTATCTAGCAGGCTTGATTTTATTTATTTTCAAACCATTCATAACTTTGGTCTTAGGCTCCAAACTAGGAGCTTCCAACTTTTTTCCTTGCAGATTATGATTTTGCATGTATTATCCATACAAATCCTAAACTTTTGTAACCTAGCATGAATTAGAGACTGCTAACTTGGTATATATACATAGTTCTAGAAAACGCATTTCTAAATATTAATACACAACAATATACACCAAATGCCTCACTTGGATCCCTGCCATGAAAACTTGCACAAACTGAAATGTAGGGAGTAAATAAACCCATATTGTACTTCCATCTCGAACTTGCTCCACAAGAGCTTCCATAGGTTTTCCTTTATTTGCAGATAAGAGGGAGATTGCATCTATGTTTCTTGGATCTCCTATAGCTGATGGAGGCAAGTCGTGAATTGTCCCCGAGATCTTTGGTCTTATGCAGCAAAAATGTGCCAGAAAGGATTGTAGCAAAACCACACATCTCAGTGATGATTTGAGATGGATCTTGCCTATCCAAGTACTGAAACAACCAAGCAAAATTCTAATCAATTGTTGTGCTTTAGCATTAATAAACAAGCAAAACATAAAAGCATTATGAAAGCTGATCAACCTCATCTGTTGTTGCAGTAGGATGATATTGACACATGGAAAAGCAGATCAAAACTGACATTGATAATCATCCAGGGTGAAAAATAGCATAACAGCTGCCACAAGACCATAAAACGGCCGCAAAACTTGAAATAAGACAGATGACAAGGATTCACTCAAGATGCTGCAAGAGGAAGGAATAAGATGATCAGATATGCGAGTAACCACACAGTTTCTAACCATACTTGACAAAAACAAAAGTGATATTCCAATACCTTCCATAACCAAATAATTTGATCACCATTCGCTCAGTCACAAGGAAACTATGTTCAAGTAAACAAAAATGATCGTTCAAGTAACCAAAAATGATCGCCATGCCCTTGGTCATTTCTTACTATCGCAAAAAATGGTGACAATTGATTTACAAGTAGAGCAGATCGTTCTCAACCTTCGGACCGGAACACCAATGGCTCTTGGGTTTCTGTGGGATGCAAATTCAAAAGGATGAAAGAAGAATAGTTACTTCTTACTACCCTAATATGGACTTACACAATAGTTCAATGCCAAAACAATAAGATTAATATTTATCTTGTGTTTTTCTCTCAATAGTATTTTGAAATACAAAAACATTTTCTCAACTGTCTTTCAAGAAACAACTGTAGATTGCTTAGTGATCTATTATAGCCTCCCTCTCTCACTCAGTAATTTGTTGTAGTCTCCTTCACTCTTCCTACAAATAGGAGGCTAAACTCAACTGTGAACGTTTCCCTTGCAAAGAGGATGTTGAGCTAGTGAACTGTGAAAATTTCAATTGTAGATGCCAACAAATTTCAAACAATAAATTGGAATTTGGTGTATTAAAGACTCATTAGCTACTATCAACTACGAACAAACATTAATATCATCATCCTTTCTTTCTTTCTATGAAATTTGCACATAAATTAGCCTTTAGCATAAAGCTTAGTTTTCTATAATTTTCAATTATAAATATGAATACAAAGATTAGTTGTTTGGATATATTGTGTGACAATGACTATAAGTCGAATAGAGAAATGGTCTTGAGTCTTTAAGAACTGTGTGTAATGAAGTGATTTTATGCTGAAAATGTGAGTCCAAAATTGTAGTAAAATTCAATAAACATGCAAGGAAAGAAGATGTTATATTTGACAAAAGCACTACATGTAGTCTAGAACAAAACAAGATGCTTCATCCACAAAGAAATGAGGGGATTTCCTCTTCAAATTGAGAACCAAAATAAAGAATAGGACATGGGAAAAAGTGAACCACTGAAAAGAGTAATCGAAGAAAGGTACAACATGAAGAGCTTAAAATATTCAAATTCATAAACTTGAGGACATGACTTGAAAGTAAACTTTCATCTTTCACTCTCTTAAATCCATATTTTCAACACTTTATTTAAAGAAATTAGGGACCATAAATTTGATCTCAATGCCTAAGAATAAGCACATAAGACCGATAAGCATGAAATTGGGTGAGACTTATGCTAAAAGAATTAAAAAATTCTAGGAGATCTACGTCAAAAGAGTGGACTTGGTGGGATTCTATGTTCTTGATCTAAAGTAAATCCTCCTCAAAATTGAGTGGAGATACTTCAAATACAATCAGACCAAAGGTTCTAATTTCAAGTATGTTTAAATGTCAGCAATGGCATCCCAGTTTCCAATTGATGAGATGGGATGGGTTATCATCTTCCTCTTCGTAATCATATTTCCTACCCTGCATACAATATAATACCTTAACAAGAGAAGAGGCATATCTTCACAATCCTGGATGTTCACATAGTCAATAGATTTGCATTTTGGAGAATCCACCCAATGATGTATATAATATATGGGATCCTATAACATCAGTTTGATCCATTCACAAAGCAAATTCTGTAAAAGGAATGGAGACCAAACTGAATGAGTAGAGGGGTAGGCTAAAGTTTTGGCATTTTTCAACGAGGATATTTTGGCCCAGATGATGCTTAAAATTCCACAACATTAACAAGAATGTTCATCCAAGAAGTGATGACATGCCAGAGGGAAAATTCTTTCCTGGTTATAGAGGAGTTGACCCTTGTGAAACCATCTGATCCAAACCATTTGATAGTCACTCCTAATCCTTATGGACTAGGCTTGTATTTTTACAATAGATCAACATATCTTTACCAATAGTTCATATCCTTGAAAACCCTTTGGCCAATAGTGGCCAACACATCTCTTCCAAAGAGTGAACATAGAAGGGTATGCTTACAGTTCCTAATACCCATGAAATAAGAACATACCAAATAGTTGGAATCCCCAAGAAGAGTTGCATGCAAATGTACCTTCCTCTGTAAAAGAACTGAATACTAAGTCTAAACGTAATTCCAACAATTCCTAGCAAATTGACAATCCAAAAACATGTGCTTCACCATTTGAGAATGGCTGTAGATAGGGAAGAGACCATCAAACTAACCATTTCTCCCCAACCAGGCCTGCAAGGGGAGCCCCTAATAGAAAAAAAGCCAGACGAAAACACATAGCTTGTATGACAATTGCTTGATTTGATGCAATCTGGAGGCCATCCAACAAGCATTGATAATATGGGCTAGTTCTTGGCACTAATGCAAAAGGATGTATAACTTCTGACAATCATAATACTGGAGAGCGGGGGACCAAATATCCATGCCCAATCCCTCCAAAATGGACCCAGTATGCCAATATTCATTTTGAACACATTTTCCTAAAGGATGAGCCCTGTTAACCCCATTTTGTATGGGTGTCCACTTTCATCACAATCTCATTAGGGGGTTATGTGTGATAGAGATTGGATGGCTTGTGTTCTTGATTCTAGACATCAAATAGAAGCATATGATGCATTTCCATATCTATGTGTAGAGTAATTTGTGTTTGTAGCAGGGAATATTTACTAATGGCATTTTGGATAGAGCATAGGAGGAAGCATTCCCTATTCAATATGACCCGAAATATCATATAAAATGGAATTTATTTCATCCTTTCTGGTGGAAGAGTTGGATTGTTAAGTTAATGGAATCCCTAGCGTCATCATATTTCATAGGTTTTTTATGATTCTTGTAGCAATGTTAGAACATGATTAATGGCATCCAATGGTAGGTACATATTATGGATAATTTTACTTTCAAATGGGAGCAAAGCTAGTCATGCATGTGAACTAAAGCAACAAAAAACAACATTTAGACCTAGAACCTAAGTTGAAGGAAGTCCCCTCTTTGCAGTGCAGCCTCTCTGGTCCTTCCCTCTTTGTGGTGTAGTTTTTCTAGGCATATTCTTTGAAGACATATATGGGTTCAATATACTAAGATTCATAGAAGAATATGGAGTGGGGTTCGAATAGAGCATCAGGAAGATGAGATTGCTCAGAGATTTTATCAGCACACCTTTCACCAAGATTGTATGATCACTCTGTCATTGCCAAGAATGTGTGTGCCTAATAAGCTTAGTGTCAAATTTGGTAGCATAAAATTAAAGAGAGTTGCTACATGTTGACCAACATCTAAAATGCAAAATGTGACAGTGAAACAAGTCATGTTTCTCTGAGGTAAAAAAGTAATAAAGAAGGCTAGCAAGTAAACATCTACTCAAATTTCTTACAACAATGCATGATTTCCTACCTTGTAATTTCTTAAATGTGCTAGTAACTTGAAAGCAAATTTACATATGAAAATCCAACAAGCAATGTAAATGTAAATATGAAAATCCAACAAGTGTGAGGTGTCATTAAAGCTAATTCAAGTTGCAAGTGTAAGTTGCTAATTCAAGTTGCAAGTGTGGGTTGTCTACATTGGGAGCTATTTTGGCTAGTCTTCTAGGCATGAAAAAACCCACAATATGGGCACGAACAACCATTTTTAACAGTAAAAAATGCACAGAATACCATGAATATAAATTCAGTATTATGTATATAACACAGAATACCCATAAAAATAGGAGGTAAACTTTTTAAGCTAATGCTAAGACCAATGATTAGAAGACATGAAACAGGAATGTCCATACCTGTGTCCCTTGTGGAAATTGAGAAACTACAATTTCCTCAACATGTGTATTCGTGCCATTAGCCTCTGTTTCTGACCGGTCAATCAAATCTGTATCATCAAAGTTGTCATCATTCATGAATCTGGTATACTACATAAATTCCATATAATTTATATACATTAGATTTGGAGAATAAAAAAAATAGATTTCATATAATAAATTGAAAAATATTATTGCATACTTACGTACCTTGCCTCTATTTTGATTTTGTCCAGCGATGACTCGCTTATAATTATCTCTACAGTACATTGCATACTGCTGAAGCTCTAATCGAGTCATGCTACTCAAGCGATCATCAGAATAATCATCAAATGGGATTTCATCCATACTGGTTGAAGATGACAAAGTATTTATGCCGATTTCCACCCCTGCCAATGCAGCCCCAACATGCTCTCTTATCTCTTCCCTCACCCCTCTTGCTATTTGGGATGTCATTTGCAACTCCTCTGGAAAATCAACGACTCTAGGATGTGACTATACTAACCGAGGCATCGGACGCCTATACTGAACATCTCATCATGCATCAGGTCGTTCATATGTACGACCTTTGCCAACACTATAGAAACTAGATCCCGTATCTGTATAGTCGGGGTCCATGTGAAACCGAAACTCTGCAATCAACATCTTAACAAAATACTGAGGAACCTCGTCATTATTAGGGAACTTCCCATATGCACACAGGAACCTGGAATAAATATGGGGTGCAATCAGTAGATCATTGAATCTTGCGATCTTTAGACGTTTTTTGTCTTCAGGCCACAAGTCAAAACATGAAAAGACCATTTCTTTTGTGACAAGTTTTTTTATTTCTTCAAACTTGTGGCGACCCATCACTGACAACCGCCTCCTACACATCATGTCATGAAAAATATGGGTTGATGGTACAACCCCAATATATGTCTTAATCAAACTATTCAGATTGTGCAAAACAATCTGGAGACACTGTTGAGAACCAAAAGAGATATTTTAAGTGTCAAGTTCTGCCTGCAATATCGATGAATGCTCCTTCATCTCTTCCACAGTCAACATAGCGATGTTGTCTTCCCAAGGAGTCTCCTCGGGAACATCTCTGGGATGACTGTAAAGAGGATCATATCTTTCATTGCGAGCATACTGCTGCACCAGACGACCTCTCCTTGTTTGGGGAGGTGGATTAGGATCAGCAGCAACAAACCCTGTAAGAAGTAAAATGCATGTGCAAGTATTAAAAACTATATATATAATTTGTCAATCAAATTATAAACATTTAAATAAAATGTGTTCATTTTAAATACCTGATGGAACCTCTGCATTATCATGAACATGGTTAGAAATAGAAATAAAGTCTTCTGAACCATCATTATTGTTAGAATGTCCAGAAGCCCCTGTAGGAAACCAAATATTGGAAATCACATGTAAGTTTACAGGAAAAATCATGTAATTTTTCACAACTAAAACAGTCATGTCAAACAAAAATTGTAGTCAAAATGTATGTAAACAATCTCTACCTGGCAATGGCATATCTGAAGAATAAGACACTAAGGGTGCCATTTGTGGTTGTCCAATGGCCTCTGTAGACCCACCCTCAGACAGATGTCTGTCATTTTGAGAGCCACCACCTGTGCACAACAAGATCTTAGAAAGATCTATGTAAAAGAAGTTTTATGTTTATATAGACTTGAGCGTGAATTGAATGACAATTGAATTTACCTGACGATGACCTCAGGGAGTGAAGTTGCATACTAGTCAAGATTGCTTCACCCTGAAGCTGTGAACCTGTGCCTGATAAGAATTTTCCACATATTAATAAACATGTCAAACAAGAATTCTAGTCAGAATGTATGTAAACAATCTCTACCTGACGATGGCGTATAAGACACTAAGGGTGTCCTCTGAGTTTGTCCACCGGTAGCTGTAGACCCCTCAGACAGACGTCTGTCATTGTGAGAGACACCACCTGTGCACAACAAGATCTTTGAAAGATGTGTAAAAAAATATTTATGTTTATATAGACTTCAGCATAAATTGAATAACAATTGAATTTACCTGACGATGACCTCACAGAGTGTTGTTGCATAGAAGTCAAGATTGCTTCACCCTAAAGCTGTGAACCTGTGCCCGATAAGAATTTTCCACAGATTAATAAACATGTCAAACAAGAATTCTAGTCAGAATGTATGTAAACAATCTCTACCTAGCGATGACGTATAAGAAACTAAGCGTGTCCTTTGAGATTGTCCATTGGCACCTATAGACCCCTCAAACAGATGTCTGTCATTGTGAGAGACACCACCTATGCACATCAAGATCTTAGAAAGTTGTGTAAAAAAATATTTATGATTATATACACTTGAGCATAAATTGAATAAAAATTGAATTTATCTGACAATGACCTCACGGAGTGTTGTTGCATAGAATTCAAGTTTGCTTCACCCTGAAGCTGTGCATGATAAGAATTTTCCACAGATTAATAAACATGTCAAAACATGTCAAACAAGAAAAATATATTTCAGATTAACAATCGAATATACCTGACTGCATCACATGTCTTCGTCTAGCACTGATGGTAGATGTCTTTGGATGATCCATGTGTCCCTGTTAAGACAAAATGAGAAATCAACCAGGTTAATCATAAACTTAGATATGTAGGCACATGAAATGAAACATTAGAACCTATTCTAGCCTAAATTAATGCTAGCAAGCACACTTCAAAATGTAATAATACCAAATCAAACAACGAGGTAAACTAACACCACATGATTAGCTTAGAATTTGACCACAAGATCATATCTCCCCTGTTAGATCTTGATCTTTGATGTCTTATTCTGGTAGAGGTTGACTAAGCTACTAAAGCAAACTACAAAATGCAAGAAAAGGAAATCTAGAAATGACTTTCAAACAACTAATCTCTTAGAAATCTTCTATAATCAAAAGTGTTATATTGCATAGATTGACCATTGCCCCCCTAGAATCACATAGAGGGTGATGGTGGATAAAAAGTGAGAAAAATGAGGCTAGAGAAAGGTGTAATGGTAAGTGTCTCATATAGGCAATGAAGTGGGTTCTCCAATGGTAACCTAGGATTCCGATAGAAAGATATTTTGTTTTTTATTATGGATCAAAGGTTTTCTTGGTTAGGGGGTGGGGTGCAAAAATCCAATGCTTGAAATATTACAACCAATTGTATAAATTTTTAGTTGAATCTTTAATGAAATACAAAATGTTGTGTACGTGATTCATTTGCTTTTGTTGTAACCTATGGAACAATACTTAATAGGATACGAATGTAACCTATGTATATCCTAGTGGACAAGTATTTAACAATGCCCTAATCGCCATCTAAGTTAGGATTAGGGATTTTACATGCGTCAATTCTCTACTTTATCATGGAACATTACTTAATACAATATGAATTTATCCTATTTATATCCTAGTGGACCGGTATTTAACAATGTCCTAATAGCCATCTAGGTTAGGATTAGGATTTTTACATGCTTCAACCCTTTATTAGGGCCAGGGTTTCAAATGCTTTAATTTTTTTGAAAGACTCTACAGGATTAATTCCACATGTGTGAGTAATGAAAGCTAATGTGGCATGCACCCAATATCATGGTGGTTAACAGGATAAATCAACTTGTGAAAAGTATAACTTCCTCATACGAACTCTACTTGAGGTAATCTTTGATCCATTGGAAAGCTCTTAATGGTGCCTAGAACTCTATTCACAAAGTTTTGACCCCAAAAACAACCATTTAAAGCCTCTAACAAGATCCAAACATTTTTGGACTCTAAATAACCAAGGTGGGACCTGCCACTAAAATGGGCCCCAGTAGCCACTCGCTACTTTTTCCCCCAAAAATACCGTAATAGATGAAAAATATATATAATGATTCATTTTGGATCAATTAAACTAGTTGAGTAGTTATACCAAAGCAATTGGATGGTGCACTAAAAATAAAAAATGAGTTTGTTATGCACCATCATCAATCTCTATGGATGTCACCTTCCTCACTTCAAGGGAGTTAATTACATCTTCATGATGTATAAAATGACCTTATGGCTCAATCTAACAAGTTCAATAATGTTTGCATATGTGGTAATTGTTGTGTATCAAAATATTTCAGTTTCTTGCAATTCTATGTTTGTTGAATTATGTTTTATTGTGCTTAACTATTGTAATGATATATTTCATTACCACCTCCTTGAAAAAAAAAATTCTCTTATCTACCTCATCTCTTGGTTATGCATTAAATTATGTTACATAAATTTTAAATTAAAAATTTAGAGGGAGATTAGAAACATACATTTTCATGTATTTTCAATTTATCTCCCTATAGGTTTACTAAAAATTATTCATGTGGATGACAATCAAGAGCTTGATACATTCTCTTATTTTTTCTAATTGAACCTTCCACTTGGTGCAGGCTATTAGTTTCAATTTCACTACCAAACAACTTCGTAATTTATGAAGATTTTGTTGAATCATAGTAACCTAAGTGCTACTACATGTATCATCTAATATTCTTCTCCATACACCTCCCTATAAAGTACGGAATGGAGCAACTAAGACAACATTTTGGGTTGAAAATGTAGCATTGACTATCAATGCCATACCTATTGTATGAAATCGTACAAAGCAGTGCTAAGTCATTTTAAGATATGAAATTGATATATGATATCCAAGAGAATTAACATTTTAAAAGATTAGTACTTCATGAGCTAAGAGTCCTTTCTGGTCAAAATAAAATACCTATATAGTGCAAGGAAAATAAGAAATATAAACATGTGCATTATCTTCGCTCATCTGACTCATGTCTTTAGCTCCCTTATTAATTTGTCATCATTCACATCTACATTAATCCATTTGCATTAACCCATTATACTTATCTCACTTAAGTATGGGAAACTACAATAAGTTGTCGAAGGGAACCATGAAGCAAATCACCTTCCATTGCCACTGTCAAATCTAGAACCATGACTGAGACCACTAAGGTAAGTTCACATTCCATAAACATTAATCAAGAGCATCTTTCTGAATTTGAAAATCATATTAGAGGCATTGGTTCCAAACTATTAAGGGAAATGGGATACTATGGACAAGGACTTGGAAAAAGAAGACAAAACATCTCAATCCCCAGTGTAGCTACACAGTGGGACAAGCACGATGACCTAGGATTCAATGGAAGAATGAAAAATTATATGTCCAATAATACCATTTTTGTGAAGGTACAAGATGTGACAGAGTTGGCTATATCCTCAAAAGAAAGAGAAACAAATGAAGGTAGAAACCCACTACCCCCTCAACCTTCTTGTGACATATTAAAGAAGGGAAGTAATGAGAAAGTCTTAAAGACTCATCTTCCACCAGCATGTAGAATAAGTGGAAAACTAATCAACCATAGAAAGATTAAGAACACCAAGAGACATACATTAGGAAAGACATCCCTGATTTGTCATTGCTGCAAGAAGAAAGGCCATAGAGCTGGTAACTGTTGGTATTCAGAATCATGTTCATTTTGTGGAAAGAAAGTTCATTATATGGTTCCTTTTTGGGAGAAGCAAGACATCTGCAGGGATCCATATTCATTTTAGAGAAAGGATGGAAAGAATACTTCTCCAAACCATCCAATAGCTCAAGGGAAAATGGAGAAGGCAAGCAAAGTAGTCCAATTAAGTTCAAGAATTTTTTCCACCATTGCAAGTTGAGTTGACATTGGGAAGAAAAATGTTGGAAGCTTCATCCATATCTTCACCCAACCCATTGGGAAACTAATAGAAGGGAATGGAGAGTGAAGATAAGAAGTGATGAAGAGTTTCCTACATCTACAGTATAAGGAGTAGAAACTATCCAAGGAGAGATATACACTCAAGAGGAATGTAAAACTAGCAATATGGACAACAAATTGGTGTCAAGGATAGCCGCATTCTAATGGTTTACAAACTTTCACCTGAAGAATCCACGTTGGAAGATGGACCAAATATTGATGCATGGAGGTAAATGAATTTGGGGTTCCTTAGAACTCCATGAATATAGCAGACAAAGCGGCCATGGTTGAGTATGTTTTGTGGTTCAATGAATAGTTGATTCTATTTTGAGAGTGAATGTAGAAGCAACTATGATATGGTGGAGAATGTTGGTAAAGGATCCACTGCATCCTATTGATGGTTATCACTTGCAACCAAGCATTTGCAAGTGTTGGCACTATCTTGGATAGTAAAAGTGTTATGATTACACACCAATTAGAAGGTCTTTCAGTTGATGTTATTGGAGATATAAAGTGTCGATTAACACCTCACCAATCAATATAGAATTGCTTCCAGGATGAGAATTAACTCATCCTAACGGAAGAGAGTTGCTACCATGATAAGAAACAATTGAGTCTTGCAATGAAGAGATCATTACCTGAACATCCCAAGGAAACAAATGTCCATAAATTTGTAGTTGCATGAGAGGTCAACCTCACCAATGAAGCAAGCAACAATTCAATGGAATTAGGAAAGAGCATAAAAACTTCTCAATCATGGGATAATGTTTTACTCATTGAATATTGATTGAAGCATGATTAACCAACATATAATTGTTCCATGCCAGTGAGCAATTGATCCTAGCTGAAGAGGGAAGCCCACACTTCATTTTTTATGGCATATGTTCGTTGGGATCTTAGTGTTGAATAAATGTTGCATAGATTCAATAGTGAACCAAAGTATACCAGAATTTGACGTGGATTAATTGATTGCCAAGATGGACCAATTTCAGAGCCATAGAATGCAAGAGGCTTGCATGTTGAGTATGGGAGTGAATTATGATTAAATATTTTGGGTATAGATATTGCTCAGAGTGGAGTCAATGAGCATACCTTTGCACTACATGAATAAATAGAGACCAACATTCGAAATGGATTCATTGAATTGTTGAGATGGACTATCTCCAAGCTAGAGAGGGAGATGGGAATGGATGTTGAGTCTAGAGTTCAGATCATAGGATTGCACAAAGATGAGAATCAATGAGCATACTTTTTCAGCAGGAAAAAGTGAACTAGAACCTAGAGCTAAAACTATTGGCTGACCTTGGATAATATGATATATGGTTGCAGGGAGTGGGGTTGTAAAAAATGTAGGGGAGTGTAGTAAAAATTGATACAATAGAGTGGAATGAACAAGGCATTAAAGGAGATGATAGCTAGGGTTTTCTAACTAAAAACATCTTAAAAATGATGAATTGTGGTCAATATTCAAGGAGAAAGTGAATGGAAAACTTGAGTTAACTGAAGAAGAGTGTTGATGGAGTGCAAAGAAGTCGAACACTAGTAAGATGTGGTTGGTAATATAAATAATAGTTTTTAAAATATTTTTATTTTTATATTTATATTAGAATTGGATTAAATTTTGATAACTAACAAGGATGGTAGGTGCATGAAGGTGATCTCAGGCTTTGAAGGAAAGTAAGAAGAAACTTTAGTATGGAGACTTGGTATAATGATGAACAATCAAACATATAAGTCAAAGTGGTGGGAAACTCAGTTGTAATAATAGAACAAGATGATAAGGACAACCTCATGAAAAAAACCAATTATGTTTAGAATGTTATAAAGAATACAAGGTTTCTTCACCCACTTTGAAATGATAGACATTATTCATTTTCGACGTTCATGTAACTCACTAGTAGACAAAATGGAAAACATCACTATTAATCTTGGCAAATGTATGCTAGTAAGAAATGGGGGTGACCCAAAATTTATATTAATACCATAGTTAATGAATAATCAAACAATGCATGGCAAGGCACACAACATTATAGACGAATGACAAGTGCATTGGATCAAGACATGGTTATTTACTCCAAAAATTGTCATAGTACTCCCCCCTCCATCATGTGAGTTTTAACTCCTTCATGTGTGAGCTCAGAACTGTGGGTGGGATATTAAACTAGTCCTGAGTGCCTAGCATGGTGATCTCTATGTAAGTTTGCTCGTATTTATGGTGCGATATAGGATCATAGGCTTGAAGACTAAGGTTTTTGGTGTCTTTTGCATTGAAGGTTAATCAATTTCCTATAAATAATGATATATTATTTGTCATTGCGATCTCTCTTGTTGATGAATTGCACAGTCTAAAGAGGATTCCTTTAGTATATAACAGTGATTATTACTTTGTGTATGCCATATCAAAGGGTTTAGTTGGAATTTAAATTCCTTTGGTGATTCTAAGTTGGTAATGGCCAAGGAAAAGGTCAAACCCTAGCTGGAATATCATGTCAATAGGGCGCCAATGTCAAACCCTAGTTGGAATATCATGTCAACAGGGCGCCCTTATAGAATAAGGCTGTCTTATAACTTTATATATTGGCCTTCAAGCACTCTACGATAGATGTTTGCTATTGTATCACACCAATCCAACAAGCTTCGAACCACCTTTCTTTAGCGCCTCACCTTTGTTTCATATGCCCTTGTAAACCGTGATCATCCCATCTCGACCTACAACAAGTGGGACTCTACAATTGGATATGGCTTGTGAATTCAGCCTCTAATCCTAACCCTAAGGGAGAATTGATCGAAATCAGATTAGTTCCAAGGAATGGTAGCCAAATTTGAAATTGAATTCGGTTGAGTTTTAGAGAGATGCCCGTGGAAAGAGAGAAAGATACCCATGTGCGGTCGTCTGATGGTATGGTCGTCTGGATCGAACTAGCGGTGGCTGTCCTCTTCTCGTGGTCGTTCACTTCATTTCCGTGCGGGGTCTTCCATGAAGGTGTTTCAGTAAACAGAGTTGCAGTGCACCTGCTCTTTCCCTTCGATGTTTCAACACAGTGTCGGTTTGAGCGAAAACAGACACCAACAACAATAGCGTTGAAAATGAAAATGCGTGTGGCAGGGAAATATTATTGCGTTTATATAGTTAAACATGTCTCGACCGATACATTAAAAGGAATCAAAACTCTCGACCGAGAAATTTGTCTGAGAGTTTGACAAAAAAAAATGGTTATACTCTCGAACGAGAAATTAAAAACTCTCGAGAGAACAATTCTCTAACTATGGAAAAACTCACGGATGAGAGAAATCTAACCGGGGTTAATGTCTCGCCCGAGAAGTAGTAAAACTCTCGCCCGATAAAATTTGTTGACTTTTGTCTCGGGCTTGAAAACGGAAATTAGAACAAAAAAAAAGCAAATTGTCATGGAATTGTTTCCCACCTTCGCGTTTTCACCCTTAACCATATGCTTAATAGAATTGATCTTTGTTTCAACATAACCAACATCATATAGGCCAAAAATGTTATTTTAAAGTGCTTTTTCTTGGTCTCAATATAATGGAGCTATCAATCCTTCACTCTCAACCATGGGCTATGGACTCACCAATGATTTTGATCGATGACCAAATGGATTGTTATTTGCATCCTCTATGGTTGCATGTAGTTGAATCTCATGGTGTATCTCTCTCTTTGGAGGTACTTCTTGTTGTTCTTGAAACTCTTCATCATGTTTAGAAATAAACTTAACTACTTCATCTATGTGTTTTGAATCACACCCTTTGAATGCTTTGGATTTATCATTATCCTTAGCTTTTCCAGACATGAGTACAAAACTCTTACTTGCATTTACCAACCTTTTCATTTGTCCTATAGTAACATGAGACAAGTTGTTAATCTTCACATGATGGGATCTTACAATATACTCATTCCCATCCTTTGTAATATTATATTTGTTCTCTTCCTTGTTAAAGATAGATTTCTTGTCATACAAATAAGGACTTCCAAAAATAATTCCATAAATATCAAGTGGTACAACATCTAATTCTACCTCATCCATGATTCTTGTATATTTTTATTTATGGTTTTCCATGGTTGACTAGGTTCCGCTTATTACTCTCTGAATATTCGATGGTTGTGCTCATTCCACGTAGTCAAGAGTAAGAATCTTGGGAAGATATATTCCAAGATCTATTCATAATTGGGCAAGTGAAGTGTTGCTTTTGCCATTGTTTTAGATACCCAAGTATGATCCTGTGTGATTTCACTCATGTCTCAGGCTCATATTAATGGGCTATATTGAACCTATATGCAAGTTGTTAGGTCACTTCTCAACATGTTCGCATTTCCATATCAGCACATACCCTGGTTTCTTTCATCTCATTTCAAGGACTATGTTAAGAAATTTTCTTTTTTTAATTTCGACTTTATGATAAGTTATAACATGATTTTTTAAAAATTGTTGGAATTATAAATTTTATTTATTAAATTATAATATTATTTTATACATCTCAAAATTTATAAAATTACATAGTTTTATTGTTAAAATTACAATTTTAACTTGACTAATCCGATAATAAACTTACCAAAAAGAGAATGTTTTCGGCTCCTTAGAGCCTATACACTCATTTACACCCCCCTACAATAGGCTAACACTTCCTCTCATCTTCTCCATTCTATACCACATTTAGAAGATTGTAAATATTTGGAAGGACAATATCTTTTCACATTTTTTTTATGAAGGTTTTACTTAATTCACACTCGTCAATAGAAGAACACTTATTTATATAACCCTTCATTGTTGAAGGGTTATATCACTGAATGAAATGCATCACATGATTTAATGGCTATTTGCACCCCATTTAATAAAGTAAAATTCGATGTTTATCATTTATAGGGTCATAGGACATCTCTCCCATCACTAGCATTGATTATGTTTAATAAATTTTCAATAGTTTTTCCACCCTTGTAAATTCATAATATCAATTGCTTCATGGCCCATGACGAAGGACATGCTAAAATGGCATGGGTTGTGCATGCAATCCAAGTTGAACCTCCCATATCATGAATATCCAACCCTTTGTCCTTCCTAAAGATATTGTCAAGCACATGGGATCCCATGGCCAAATGAGGAGCATTCAATGGGATCTAGTTCAAGATGGGGTTTCATTCATGCCTATAAAAAAGAGCCATGGGTATGCAATAAGAAGGAATTTAGATAAATTTTATGCTGAAAAAATGACATTAATGTGTTGGGAATCCATATCCCTACTCATCCATTTCTAACTTGTTTTCCCTTGTGCTATTTGTTTTCCCTTCCAAGTGGCCACCCACAAGGGAGAAATGTTGTCCAAACACATTGGAGATTGAGATTGAGCATACAAGGAGGTCAAAGTACCCTCCCTTGTAGCACATTAGATCCCACTAAATGCACGTATCCTCGGGTGGCATAATGCATTGTATATTTTCCTTCCATTGTAATGATATTGAGTATTGTCCATCCACCCCCTCCCCTGGTACATATAACTTGTTTGAATTTTATTTAATGACATTAAATTCATTTGTAAATGATTTATAATTCTCATACAACCTTAGGGATCGAATAGTTTCTTGTATATTTTCCCATGTTCCTTCATTTGTCTAGTTTTAGCTTTGCAACCAATTAAGAGAGTGATTTCATAAATCAATGCACCAAAACTCCCATACAACCACTAACCACAATAAAATATGGTAACCCTAAGGGACTTTAATGAATTTTAACCTATGACCTATGGCGTCCTCATCGGAAACTTTCCTTAGGTAGATGGTTCAACCAACTAAAAACATTTAAACTTAAAATTCATGAAATATACATGAGAATGTATTGAAAAATAAACACCTAAAACCCAAAATAGGTAAGTTAATCTCCCATGGATGTCTTTAGTAAAATTCATTAACAACTTTGTTTTAAAATATCATATAATTAATCCTTTTAAAATGCCATATAATCGTCCTAAGATTTTCTTGTAAAACCTTGTTTTCTCAACTTGACTTGGTATCGTGGTTGCAAATGGGGACCATGTTGAGATGGGATTGCAAAGAGGAAAAGTAAAATACAATCCATCATTGCTCCAACTTTTATGATATGCTCGACTAAATATTGATGTAAATATTATATCAGTGCTTGATAGAAAAAATGAATAAAAAATTATATGATTAATATTAATGCAATATAGTTAACATTAATGCAATATCATCTTTGGAAGCTTAGTTCTTAAACCAAGAGCTCAAATTATTAGAAACATGCAACCCTTTACAAATGCAAAAATTGAGGCATTGTTTGTGAATGATTCGCTAAGCCATGGAATTATACAACGTTGTAGGGAAAATAGAGCATAACTCCCATTCCCTGTGCAAGTTCTACAAGTATATTCACAAACTGGAAGTGTGTGCGAGGATAGGGGAGGAAAGTACAAATCATCTAACCAACAATAATGCCATTCTCTTAATATAGATGTGAGAGAAGGGAGGAAACACATTTGATCATATTGATTATCTATTCATTGCTTAGGTCTATTGGTTGGGCCTAATGCCATGTGTCAGTGGTTCCAAAAATTTTGAAATGCCAAATGCTTAAGGATCTAGAGTTAACAGAGAGTTTCAATGCATGGAGTTCATTGTAGTTTGTTGGTTAGGACTAGAAGGTCGTGGTTCTTGAAAGTTTGACATCACAAACTCATGGGTTCCTTGGCATGGAAAATGGATGTCAAAATCAACCTAATATTAGAAAAGAGGTGCTACGAATGACACCCCTTTCCTTTGCTGGGTTACATTTGCAGACATTTCTAAACCATGAACTTAAAAAAAAAAATCTCTGTAAAAATGAAAAAAATACATGACATATTCAAGACAAAAAACCAAACATTAAACATATTTAAACAAATTTTTTTTAAACCTAAAAAACCAAAAATGACTTAAAAAAATACATGTTTTGGAAATTTAAAAAAAAAAAAAAAACGATGGCATAAAAAGATTTGGAACACGGTTAATGTTTAAAACAACAAAAATTTAGAAAACCTAACTAAAAGAAAATGTTAAAAATAAATAAAAAATAAAAATGACTGAAATAATATAATAATTAATAAATTTAAAAGATTAACTATATTTTTTTAAGTTTAAATTTAAAAAAATAAAAATTTAAAACAATATAGTTTTAGGGGGGTTTGTTTAAAAATATTGGGGAAAGAGGGAACGCGAATGGGGAAGGAGGGTAGTTCAGGGTTGGGGTCACGTGGGTGGGGAAAGAGGAGGCAGGGGTCATGTGGGTGGGGAAGTAGGTCCTCACATGGGTGGGGATTTAGGTTGGGGGAAGGGGTGTGTGGAGTGTGTGAGTGAGGGTGGTGAGCCGGAGTTGGATGGGGGCAGGATTCTCAAAATAGGGCCACCATCCAAACCCCCTCACCACCCCTCAGCCACCACTCCACTGCGATTTTTTTTGTTTAGAAGGTTTTTTAATTTGTTTAAAATGTGTTTTTTTTTGTTTTGTTTTTTTTTTTAAATTTGTTTATTATGTATTATTTTTAATGTTTTTTGGTTTTTGTAAGTGTTTTTTTCATTTAAAAATTGTTAAAAAATTTCTTATTTTTTTTTCTTATTTTTTTTACAAAGTTTTTTTTTTAATTAAATATTTTTTCGGGCCATAGTTTAAAAATGTCTAGAAATGTAACTTGACAAAGGAAAGGGGTGCCATTGGTAGCACCTCTTATCAAGTCCTCGGTTTATTTTAGCATTTGCGTTGCAAAGTTGTTGATTCTTAAGGAAACGATGTCAAAAAGTTGTAATTTTAGCCCTAGAAAAAAAAGTGTTCTACCATTTTCGATTTGGGGGTAAATTTTTACGATTTTATTACAGCGGCACCATGTTGCACTGCTCGGGGTTACCAAAAATATGTAATTTTAGCCCAAAAAAAGTGGTGCTACCGATAGCACCAATTTTCGATTTGAGACCTTTTTTTGGTGGTTTTGACGTTTATAAAAAAACGAGAACAATGTCAAGTTCACGTCAAGTTGTATAACTTGTTAATCTTGTCAATTCTTTAAAGATGCAATAATTCACTTCTTTCACATGCAATTGCATCATATATACTATAGACAAAGTACAAGGATACAATTGTGAAAGGAAATGAATCAATAAGAAACTCTCATAAAATGCATTAAATAGATGATTAGAAAGATCAAATAAGATATTGAAATGACATTAATTATTTATCCAATCTTTGATAAGATATGATATGATATCATTGATTTCATGTTAATTGGTTGCATTATTAACGTGGAAGTTCACATGGGAGTTTACCATGGTGGACCAACTCAAATGGTTAAGTGTTTTGAGCTTCATGTAGGAAGTCTCAAGGTTGATTTCCAAGGTTAGTTGTCTTTGTTGCATGCCTTGCTTATATTTCACCCAAAAATATCTCCATGGAGAACATTAAACAAAACACAGAAGAAGATGCTTATTGGTAATTGAATAACAACCATAACTTCATGTAAGGAGGTGTTGTTTCAAGGAATATATATGAAAAGTTTGTAGTGAAAGAGAAGGTGCAGGGTCAATGCTTGAGTTATCCAAAGAGCGAGGGGCAAGCTCATAGTTTTCTAAAATTACATTTACATATTGTATTTTTAAATTTAAATGTTCTAAACTTACATTTACATACTGCCTTTTAAAATTTAATTGTGTATGAGGAACCTGCAACAATAAATTGATAAAATGCACGATATATTAGAACACATAATATTTTTATTGATCGTAGGCCACTTTGAGGGGGAAACCTCCTTTGAGGAAGCTCAATGCAATTAACTTTTGGATTCCTTCATTGGCGTCAACACAAACTTATATACTATTCTATGCACCAATACTATGGGTCAATACCATGGAACATATAATACTATGGGCTAATACAAACTATGGATCAATACCATGGAACATATAATACTATGTGACGACTTACAAAGCATATGCGTCGAACAACAATATCCTAACAAGGTAAATAGAAGGGATCACACGGGTTCCTAACATCCCCTCCCCCTTAGAAAAAGCTTTGTCCTTAAAGCTTTAGATGTGGAAATTGTTGTTGAATCTGAATGAGTGGTTCCCATGTAGCATCCTCTAGTTGCATTCTGTGCCACTGAATTAATACCTTTGTGATAGATCAAGAGAGAAGCTGACGACTACACCAATTGAGGACGCCCTCTGACTCTAAAATTATGGATCCTTCATTATCCAGTTCTAGTAAAATAGTTTGTCCTCTGATGTTGGTGCCAAGAACTTTCTTCAGACAAGAGACATGAAATACTGGATGAATGCGGGAAGGAGGAAGTTACAATTTATAAGAAACAGACCCAATCTTCCAAAGAATCTTATATGGCCCATAGAACTTTGGAGCGAGCTTATTATGCCCTTTGAGTTTCAGGGAGGATTTCTTGGAAGGATGTAGATGAAGAAAAACCATATCACCTGCTTGAAAAGTGCGCTCAGAATGGTGCTAATCCGCTTGTTGCTTCATTCGATTTCTTGCCATGTGAAGATTGCCTTGCAAAATGCGAAGAATCTGATTGTGGTTTCGAAGGACCGTGTCAACTTCCTGAATTAGTGAACTACTGGGGGTGTATGGAAGAAGAACTGGCAGTTCTTGACCATAGACTACTTCATATGGAGTCATTTAAGAGGAGTGTGGTAAGAGGTATTATACCACCATTCGACGAGAGGGAGCCACTTTTCCCACTAATGTTGTTGTTCGAAGGTGAAGGAACGAAGATAAGTTTCCAAACATTTACTGATAATTTCAGTCTGACCATCTGTTTGTGGGTGATACCCTGAACTCATATTCAGTTTGGTGCCATTGTGATGAAATAGTTATGTCGAAAAATGACTGGTGAAAGTTGCATCACGATCTGAGACAATGGAAGAAGGGATTCCATGAAGACGAAAGATTTGGTCTAGGAAAATTTGTGCGATTGAGGAGGTTGTAAAGAGATGGTTGAGGGCACAAAAATGACTATATTTGGAAGTACTATCAACCACAATCAAATCATTGTCTTCCCTCCATATTTAGGGAGCCCTTCAATGAAATCCATAGAAATATCTGTCCAAATCCGTGTAGGGAGGGGAAAGGGTTCGAGCAATCCCGGAAGGAGTGTTGTTTCACCCTTATTGTGCTGGCAGGTATCACATTCAGCCACCATCTCTTGAATTGTCTTTTTCCCTCCCTACCAAAATAGGTTACACTGTGCCCGCTCATATGTTTTGAGGAACCCAAAGTTCCCTACCGATGGAGAAGCATGGAGTTCATAGAAGACAACATGTTGAATATCTATTCTCTAGGGAAGCAATAGACAACCCTTGTATCTCAGGGAAGCACTATCCCAAGAGTAATGCGGTACAACAGAAGGGTTAATGGCCAAGTGTTGGATGATTTGAGATAATGAAGAGTCATTGGCATAGCCCTGTGGAACAACTTGCAACCAATTTGGAACAGTCATAGAAATAGAGGAAAGAGAAACTTGGTCATCAAATGTGTGAGAAAGAGCATCCACCACAAGACTGTCCTTACCATTCTTGTAAGTGATATCGTAGTCATAACCCATGAGTTTTCTAACCCAATTCTATTGTGCTAGGGAGTGTTGGGTGTTTTATTTTCTTAATGAATCACCAAATATTTAATTATCGACCAAGGTTGGTAATCATAGAGTTGTGGCATAGTATATGCTGAGGTACAAGGGTACCTAAGACATCGGCTTGACCGACCTTAGAAATTTTTAATAATGAAAAGATCGAAAGATCTTTCAAAATGAAAAACCGAGTCAAACTTCAGAAATACAAATACTAAACTAATTAGACCTAACCAAACCAATAGATTAGAATAATATCAATCTATACTACTCTATTCTATGAACAATAATTGAAAAGATAAAAACAATACTATTATAGGAAACAAGACCTAGTCAAAAGCAAATCTACTCTTATGAAAATGGAAACTATTGATCAACTATTCAAACTCTCATCTAGGAATTAGAAAGATTAACTACCATGTAATAACTATGAATTCAAGAACCTATCAATGAAATGATTCAGTGTACAACTTAACTATGAAAACAAGAAAGCTATATTACACTTGAGAAAGAGATAGTTACTTAACAAGCCTAGGAAATTCAACGGTTAAACTTTTCATGCATTCGACAAATACTCAAAACTAAGCTAAGCTACCTAATTCCATTCTCCTTGAGGATTATGAGGAAATGTGTCAACTGTAATAAGAATTGGAGAAAATGTATCGAAATGACTTTCAAATGTGACAAGGAAACAAAATGGAAGTAAATCTAGTTTAACTTCTACAAAGAGATGCAAGCTAAAAAGTGACCAATTGCAATTGATTTTAAACATTGTAATGTATTCTTTATCCATAAGCAAATAACGTTTGAAAAACTCTAGCTATGCTATTTAAATTTGATTCGAAATGAGATGCTATTAATAATCAATCTATTGAAAAGAAACCAAGAACATGTACTTCTATTGACTTCTTTGAAATCAAAGGCATGCAAATATCAATGCTATCCTACGAAGGTGAAGTATGAAATATAATTACCAACACAAGTCTTAAGGAAATCTAAGCATATGCAAATGACTTGGAAATAAATTTGATCTAGAAGCAAGTAGAAAACTTAATAAAGATATTCTATTTCTAAATCAAATCCGATCCATGAACATCTTCATTAACTATGTAAATGAGAAGAGCAGATCCTATGCTTCAACTAAATTTTTTGATCAAACCATGAAAAACTAATGTACTTTTGAAAATGAAATTACCAAGTTTTAATCCAAAATCAACCTTAATAAAAATGAAGTAAACTGAGCTAAGAATGAAATTGACGAGTTCTAGAGCAGTAACAATTTAAGAAATCAGAGATAAAAGATCAATTATAGAAACATAATCTGAAAAGTAAACTAAGGAAAATTTAAGGAAATGAGTAAGAACTAAGAATGGATATGAAGCTTAATTGAAACTCTAGGTAGTTCAAAACAAGGTCTTAATTACATATACAGATGATGGTCAACTACAGGAAATAGTACAATTTGAAAACCTAAAATATTGAATTCTAAACAAGCATAAAAACAAGACAGAAAATATTAAAGTCCGAATGAGAGTCCGGATGACAGTCTGAAATACAGTCCGAATGACAGTTCGGATGACAGAAAATGATGTAAACTATGAAAAGAAGCAAACTAAATAATTCTAACGCCAGCTGGTTTATGCATATTAATCTACAGTGCAATCAAAGTAGTAAATAAACTATTTAAAGTTAAAATAACAAGAAGAAACTACACTAATCTATATATAAGGAAAAAAAATCCACTTCTATTGGACAATAAAATAGAGTTGAAAGGTAAACAAATCTAATATACAACTATAGGAGAATTAACAGAGCTAAATTTGTCTATAAACTGAACTTGAAATACTGAAATAATCAAACTCTATCTAATTTGCAATGGAAAAGCTAAAAGAAACTATGCGTGACCGGTCACTTTAAATTCTGGAAGTGTAAATTGTATTAACAACAAGAAATATATTATAGGAAACAAAACAACACCATCTACAGGAAAACCGAATTAAATACGGAAAATCAAAACTACTTATCAATAGAAAATAAATAACAAAATATACACAATGAAAAACCTCTGGTTGTTGAGGGGCCCTTCTCAGCAATCAGGGATTGTGTCTAACTCAAATCAATCACTAACAAAACATGAATTTAATCATCAACAACTAAAATCATAGACTTTCTATTAACTGAAAAAGTTACACATCGTTTTCTCTAGCTCTGTGCCTATTCTCTCTAAATGCGTTTCTCAACCTGAGACGTCTTTATATAGTTTTTACAATGGGAGAGACAGTCGACCCTTTCAGTGGTTGACCTCTCTAAAAATAGGAGTTCTTAATAGATACAGAAATGCATGAGTACAACACATAGGCCATCTCCCACAATCTACGCATGTTGGTTCCCTTCACGTGAGCAGTTGGTGTGTTGATTCTCTTTGACGTGGGAAGCTGATGCGTTGTCAGGCTGGGTGAACAAGAGCAAAAATATTCTAGAACAAAGGCTCACAAACTATGAGGGCCACATTTCCAACAGAACCCACGTCACAGTTTTTTCCTTTAGTGCCCCAGAATATTCCAACCGACGAACCCGTGGGTGCGAACAGAGAGCTGAACGATGGTCCAAATGCAGCCAGGCATCTTCGGCATGAACACGCATATGAATGAGAGTCTGTTTGAAAACCATATCCTGCAGAACGAAGTCTATATTCCAAGCAGGTCGAGAAATGTTAAATTAACGTTAATAATCCACAAAATAATGATAATCACTTAAGATTTATGAAATATTCAAATGTATTCATACCTGAGTTCAAATGGTGGTCTGAATGTGTGAAGAACCTACAATAGTTAATTAATGAAAACAAATGAGATAGCAGAAATAACAGAACTCAGAATCACTTTTATATTGATTGCAGGCCACTTCGAGGGGGCAACCTTTTTTGAGCAAGCTCAATACAAATAACTTCACGTTACCTTCATTGGCCTCAACACAAATTTATATACTAAGTCTAGGCGCCAATACCATGGGTCAATACCATGTGTCAATACAAACCATGGGTCAATACAAAATATGTATCAACAATTACTACGAGACGACTTACAAAGCATATGCATCCAACAACAATAATACAAACTATGGATCAACAAATACTACGGGATGACTTACAAAGCATATCCGTCCAACAACAATATACTAACAAAGTAAATAGAAGGGTTGACATGGGTTCCTAACATCCCCTCTCCCTTAGAAAAAGCTTTTCCGTCAAAGATTTAGATGTGGAAATTGATGCAGAATCTTAAGGAGTGGTTCCCCTGTAGCATCCTCGGGTTGCATTCCAGCCCACTGATGCCTTTTGAGTTTCAGGGAGGATTGCTTGGAAGGTTGTAGACGAAGAAGGACCATATCACCTACGTGAAAAGTGCACTCAGAACGATGCTGATCAGCTTGTTGTTTCAGTCGAATTCTTGGCATGTGAAGATTGTCCTGCAGAATGAGAAGAATCTGATCGTGGTTTCGAAGAACTGAGTCAATTGCCTAAACCGGGGAGCTGCTGAGCGTGCATGGAAGAAGAACTAGCGGTGCATGTCCATAAATTGCTTCATATGGTGTCCTTTTAGATGTGGTAATGTACCAATGGAGCACTTCTAGGAAATCCATAGAAATAGCTGTTCAAATCTGTGTAGGGATGGGAAAGGGTTTGAGCAGTCCAGAAAGGAGTGTCATTTCACCCTTGTTGACCTGGAAAGTATCACACTCAACCACCATCTGGTGAATTTTCATTTTCAGTCCTTGCCAAAAGAAGTTACATTGTTTTTGGTCATAGGTTTTGAGGAACCCAGAGTGCCCTGCCGATGAAGAAGCATGGAGTTCATAGAAGAGATAGCCCTGTTGAACAGATTGCAACCAATTTGGAACAAGCAGAGAAATAGCTGTAAGAGAAATTGGGTCATCAAATTTGTGAGAAGGCACATCTACCACCATATTATCCTTACCCTTCTTGTAAGTGATCACATAGTCATAACCCATGAGTTGGATAACCCATTTCCGGTGTGCTGGGGAGGAGACCTGTTGCTCCAGAAAATGTTCCAGACTCTGGAGATCATCCTTGATGCATAAATAATTCCCTAATAGGGATGGCTGCCACTTTTGTACTGCATGCAAAATAGCCATCATTTCCTGCTGAGATGTAGATGTGGCTAAATGCTTACCAAAAAGGTCTCTTGAAGGCGGCAAGCCCACTTGTGCAACAAAGACACCTGCATATCTATCCAAGGAATTAGTGGAGACCGTTGGTGGGTGCATATGAATGGAATGGAGTTGAGCAATGACACCATGTGAATTCTTCTTAAGGATCGTTTCCAGGCGATGTGAACTGATGATTCGGAGAGACCCTGGTTGTAAGCCCATAAATTTGTGTTGTGTCCCATTGACTGAAAAATGCATCCAAAGTTCAGCAAATCCCATAAGATGGGCCAAGTGTGCGTAAGCATTGAACGCCCAAAACCACATCACATATGCCTAAGGACAAGGCAAACATGTCAAAGCGGAGGTTATAATCTTCCAGAGAGATATGCACATTGTGACACTTTCCCTTGCAAGATAAGGTGCCCCTATTGGCAACCATGACATCAAAGTTGGAGCAAGGATGGACAAAAGAATCAGCCTGTTTGGCGATCCGAGGGTCAATGAAGTTATGAGTGCTACCATAATCGATGAGTATTGTAAGGGGAAGATTCTTGAATTAAACTTTGACCCACATTGTTTGGAGGGTGGTGGTGCCGGATAAAGTATGGAGAGATATCTCTGGGTGGTCTTCCTGACATGGGGGGGTCAATAGGCAGCTCCTGAATTTCGACCTGATCATCCCGTGTATCTGGAGCTTCTTCACTAACTTCAGAGGCGGGCGGAGAATCCACATCTAAGAGATAGAGCTTTTGTTGAACACATCTATGTCCTCCATGGTTTTCGCTCCTGTGCAGGTGACAACCATAACCAGGAGTTTTTTTTTTTTTTTCGGTGGGGGGAGTGAATGGATAAAAAAATACAAACAAAAGCTTATTTAGTAAAGGGAAATTTGGATTTGGAAAAAATTCGGAGGGGTAATTGGGGTTTGACTAGGTTTTGGACACTTTTTGATGGACAGGGAAGCAAAAAATTGGGATTTCAGGAGCGGGGTGAAAGAATGAAAAAATTTGGCAGAGAGGGACAAAGAAGCATATCTAGGAAAGGAACTCTCTGGTAAAATTTGAAGGCGATTGGGTGAAATCCAAAGACATTATGGAAAACCCTAAAGATAGATGAATGTTGGATTTTGGGCTTTGGGAAGTGGAATTTGGGATAGGGTTCTCAGGAATAAAATATGAAGAATGGGATGACAGGGGTGTCAGGGGATTTTCAAGGGAAACATAGTGAAAACAAGGGAGATATGGAATCTACAATGGCACGAAAGGGATCTGAAATAGATAGATCTACAATGGTGTAGAAGGGATATGAAATAGATAGATCTGCAATGATGCGGAAGTGATCGAAAATAGAGGGATCTGAAACAGTGCCAAATGGATCGAAAACGGCTGGATCTGAAATAGATCTGAAGCTGGATCTGGAACGACTTTCAGAATGGATCTGAAAGGGCTGGATCTGAAATGGTGCGGAAGTGATTGGAAACGGTTCAGCTGAAAATAGATATGGACCCTAGGTATGTGTGGTTTCCTATCGGTTCAGGGGAATCACTCAGCCACCAATGATGTTTGACGGCTTGCGTATTGGGGCAGTACCCCTCACTCCACAGCTCAGGTAAAACTGATAACCACTTTGCCACAAACGATAGCTCTTGGTTTACCTCACAGGTGGGAACTAGTCAATCAGGTAGGGGTCGTTGCCCTTTTCGCTGGCGGGTCCTCTCAATGGGCCAGCTACTTCGGGGTTCTTGTGGTACTCCTCATAATGAGTTTTAGGGCTTATTCCCAAGTACTTCCCACAGTTGAGCGGATAGAGATTATTCCCAGATCCGAAGCTGCGACAAATGAGAAAAACATTTGGCAGGAATTTCACCCATCGAGCCCAAGAAAGTGCTTTGATACCAAATGTGAAGAACCTGCAATAGTTAATTAATGAAAACAAATGAGATAATAGAAATAACAGAACTCATAATCACTTTTATATTGATTGCAAGCCACTTCGATGGGGAACCTCCTTTGAGCAAGCTCAATACAAATAACTTCACTGTACCTTCATTGGTATCAACACAAACTTATATATTAAGTCTAGGTGCCAATACCATGGGTCAATACCATGTGTCAATACAAACCATGGGCCAATACAAAATATGGATCAACAATTACTATGGGACGACTTACAAAGCATATGCGTCCAACAACAATAATACAAACTATGGATCAACAAATACTACGGGATGACTTACAAAGCATATGCATCCAACAACAATATACTAACAAAGTAAATAGAAGGGTTGACATGGGTTCCTAACAGAATGACAAGATGTATGACTTATCATATCAAAAATAGTGAAAATAATGCCAACAGAGCA
Organism: Larix kaempferi; assembly: GCA_027924585.1. Taxonomy (NCBI): domain Eukaryota; kingdom Viridiplantae; phylum Streptophyta; class Pinopsida; order Pinales; family Pinaceae; genus Larix; species Larix kaempferi. The sequence continues at coordinate 5,103,425 of BSBM01000309.1, forward strand.
CATTTAATGATCAAAAGTGATGACAAAATTGGGCATCAACACTCCCCCAAACCGAAAATATGCTAGGTCCCACTGAGCAAAGAAGAGAGGAAGTCAGGAAGAAGGCTGAGCTGCGGCAGCAGCTGCCTTCGACTTAGAAGAGGAAGTAGATTTAGGCTTAAACTTCGTGGCTTGGTCTCTCAAGGTATCATTCCTCGTCTGGAGAGTCATGAGAGAATGTTATGGCTCTGTTCAGGTCTTCGACACTCTTCACTTGTAGATGTAGTTCCTTATTCTCTTGGCGAAGCTCAAAAATTATTTCAACATATTTCTCATTATGGATTTTTAATCGTGCTATGTACTGGGTCAATCTATCCACGATTTGATGGATTAGAGTGGATGGTTCTACAAAATACTCAGGATCTTTGTGAGGGCTCGATCCATTTAGACATGTTTCAGGATCAACAGAGGTGGTTCGTTCTTCAGGATCTTTGCCTTCAATGTGTGCAGGAGTAAGTTCAAAGGCAAGAGCTTCAACCAAGCGAGCATAGACATTGGCTAATGCAAGAAGGGGTGTTTCAGGGACAGGGTCGTTCATCTGGACGTCAAGGCTATCTTAATGCACCGACTGAATGACGGGTTGAACAATGGGCTGGATGACGGACTGATCACGGTTCGCCCTTCTTGATTTGGTGGGTATTGGTGAAAAGAGTGGGGTTTTCGTGGTCGTGTCCTCATGGACAAGCTTAGGAGAGGAGGATGAATGGACAAGGTGCATTTCTCCTAAGGTACCGTCTTTAAACTGCACATACTTAGTATCCCTTTTTGCTTGGGAAGAGGTTTAAGCAGGCTCATCCGCACGAGTTTGAATCGATGGAGCTTCCGAGAGGCTGAGGCTTTATCAAGGGGATTCTTGACTAAATGGGGGTTCAATACCTCAAACAAAAAAATTTCCCATGTTTTCCCCTTTTCCCTAGGGCTGCCAGCACACAAAAGGACGATGTAGACCTGCATTTTTGAAACTTTAGTTGTGCTCTTCTTTATTTATCATGGATCAGAACAATCTTCTGTTACTTGCATTATTCCTTAAACACATATCATTTTATCAAAGATAAATGAACTTTTTTTTTTTGAAATAATCAGAAACTAAAGACAATTCTGATCCTCACCCAAACCAAAAATATGGCATGTCCTCAAGCCATCAAATAAAAACTTATTGATATTCAAATATTTCCAATTGACAGTCAACAAATAACTCTAAAAGCTGTTATTTTGGTAAGAAAAAGAAATACTAATTAACAATGGAGATGATTCATACATGCAAATTCATCAAAAAATAACAGTGCTTATGAAGACCATATAAATAATGATAGTACAATCGATGCGAAAATTCCATAGGAAAACCAATCATCTTTTACTCATTTTGAAAGATCTCTTGTCATCCAAAGAATATAGATAAATTTCGCCCTAGAGTTCATTATATTTATATAGTTACGGGTCCCACTTCTAGGATACAGCATCCTAGATATTGTTTGAATTAGATGACAGGGTCCAAGTTCAACTTACAACCATTCTCTAGTGACAGTATGAATAATTGGCCTAAACATGTATTTGTGTACTCAGGTTTGTTTTAGATGAGCCATGTGCATAGTAATGCATTAACCGTATCTCTTTTACCCAATATTGCCCCGCTTCCAGCAGGCCTGTTCAGTACCCCGACGGGTTTATCTTGGTACCATGCAAGCATAGCCTGGCTGCCAGCGAGCCTGTTCATTACCCCGATGGGCTTACTTGCATTTACTGACCTTCCTTGTATAATATTTTACTTAGCATGGACCCGCTGCCAACGAGCCTGTTCAGTACCCCGATGGGTTTGCTTTGTATAATGATTTTAGTATGAAGAAGTCGGTTGGCACTAGAGTGTGTTAATCTTGCTAAACACATAACTCAAATTTTTAGAGAGAACCTTATGAGTAACTTTATTTATAACAGCCTGGATTATAGATCATGCCAAAATAGAATAACCTAAAGCTGTTCCTTGACCTCTCAGTCTATCTTCTTCATAAAAGATTAGTAATGTTCCCCACAAGTAGAAATATCACTTACTCTTGGGCTACCTTTTAAAAAAAATGCTTAATAGACAAGTTTTGATAATGAGTCTGGGATGAACTAGTATTCCATAGGTGTGAAATAGATCTTTGAAAAAAATTATGATTAAAGTAGGTCTTAAGCAATTGTTCTAATGATAAATCAAGAATGTGCATGTTTGAACCAAATAATATAGAAGCATAAAAATGAAATTAATAAAAAAGAATCATAGTAGAAAAATGGTTAGAAATGATATATATAAAGAACACTCTATCTTTTCACTATAAATTTTCAATTCTCAACAATAATCAAAAGAGAAGGAGTTAAGATGCATTATGAGTTTTTTAGAGCACTTCCCTTTTTTACATAATATTTTATGAGCTGATTATAGAGATAAGGTTCTTGTAATCAAACTGCAAAATCACATGTTAGATGATTCAAATTTATTCAAAACAAAAACATATGTGCAAAGAAAAGTCATATGAAAATTGATCAAAATTAGGGAAAGGAGAAGAGTCTTCCTAATTTAATTGACAAAATTCCATAAGCTGATCATAAGAATGAATTTCCTGTATAAATGCAATCATCTATTAGAGATGACTCTTATTTATTTAAAGAAACAAAAATATATTTACATATGTACAAATAAAAATAACCCAAAAAAATACGTCAAGAACTAGGAGAAGGAGAGACTTCCCCTTCAACTAGCTCCATCTCCTTTTGCTGTGAGATATTCTGCACAAAGTATTGTTTTTATATTGGTTGATGATAAAGTATTAGTCTATTTCCATTTACAACAAATGAAACTTGTGAATCATCGACTGTTTTAATTTCAACAGATCCATTATTGAAATCTGTAACAATTCATATGGACCCATCCAACGGGTAGTCAATTTACCTTTAAAATTTTTGTACTTTGAATCAAATAGTAATGCCCAATCTGCAGTCTTAAACTGCTTTTGTTTGATGTATTTATAATGCCACTTTTTGCATTGGTTTTGTACTAAAATTGTGTGTTGAATGGCATCTTGTCTAATATCATCTAATTTGTTTATTTGCAAGATTCGTTGTTTATGTGCTTCTTCCAGATCCATCCCTAATTGTGAAGCCATACGAAAGGTTCTTACATGAATTCAATGGGTAGAAGAACTTGTTTAACATAAACAAGTTCATAAGGTGTGTGGCCAGTGGTATTCCTCCATGTTATTCGATAAGCCCACAAGGCTTCTAGAAGCCTATCTACCCAATCTTTGTGGTGTAACTGGATATTCTTGGTCAAGATGGATTCTAATACCTTGTTTGTAGACTCTACCTAACCATTGTCTTGTGAGTGATACGGTGAAGATTTACAATGTCTAATACCATATTTTTCAGTAAGCTCTTTCATTAACTTGGAGGTAAACTGAGATGCTCGACCGATTACAATTTCCCTAGGTACACCAAATCAGGTAAATATCTCTTCATATATAAACTCTACCACATATTTTTCTGTGGCTCAGAATAAAGCTTTAGCTTCCACCCATTTAGTGACATAGTCTGCACAGACTAGGATGTACTTCTTCTTGCGAGACATAGGGGAAAGTGGCCCTACAAAATCGAGAGACCATTTTTCAAAAGGATCAATCATAACCTGGGGTTGTAAGGGCATCTCATCTGATGGTGTAGGTCTACCCATTCTTTGACAACTGTCACATCCCTTGGCATACTTGGCAGCATCTTTGAAAATGCTTGGACAATAATATCCAGAGTGCAATACTTTGTATGTTGTTCTCTTATCAGAAAATTTCCCACCACAAGGTCCACCATGACATGCATGTAGGATCTGTACCATCTCATCCTCTCATACACATCGTCTAATAATAAGATCAGGACTAGTGCGAAAAAGATCATTGTCAACCCAAGAATAATTAGAAATTTGAAATATGATCCTACATTTCTCAGGTGGGGAGAGATGGTTTGCTGCTTTCCAGTTGCTAAATGGTTGGCTATGTCTACAAACCAAGGGGTTCGAACAGACACAATGAACAAATATTCATCCGGAAATCTATCATCGATGGGACTAGCTTAATCGTCAATTTGAATACGAGAGAGAAAGTATGCTACCACATTCTCTCGACTGGGACAATCAACAATAATGATGCTAAATTCATGTAATAAAAGAAGCCATCGAGTCACCCTTCCATTGGTGATTGCTTTGTTCATTTCTGGCAGAGTGGTCCGTGTGTACAAAAAATTCATATCCTGTGATATAGTGATGAAACTTGTTAATAGCATAGACTATTGCCAGAAACTCTTTTTCAGTAACAGTGTATTTTGATTCTGTAGGAGTCAAATTTTTGCTAGCAAAATAGATGGCATATGATGTTTGTCCTTCCTTTTGACCTAAGACTCCACCTATAGCCATGTCGGAAGCATCAATGGATATGTGGAAGGGAAGGGACCAATTGGGGCCCCTAAGTATTGGTGCCACTGATAGCTTTGCTTTTAAAGTTTCAAAAGCATATTGACAAGGTTTAGTCCATTGAAAATCTATATCTTTCATGAGTAATTTGAACATAGGTGCAGCTATCTTGGTAAAGTTTTCAATAAAACGTCTATAATAGCCTACATGGCCAAGAAATCTCCTTACCTCCTTTTGATTTTTTGGAGGAGAAAGATTAACAATTATTTCTATCATGGCAGGATCCACCTTGATTCCCTGAAGAGAGACATTATGTCCCAAAACTATGCCCTCGGTTAGTAACATCTTACATTTTTCATGACTAAGGGATAAGTTTGTTTCTTGGCACCGGATAAGAACTGTTTCAAGGTTATCAAGGGCTTCTTGGAAGGTATTACCATAAAATGTAAAATCGTCCATGTAAACTTCTACACAATCATGTATAAGGTCAGAAAAAATTCCTAAGATTGCACTCTTGAAAGTGGCAGGTGCATTACATAAACTAAATGGCATGTTGACTCAAACCCAGTCGGCAGGGGTTCCCATCACTGTCGACACCAACCCGCTGTGATTTCCTTGAGCACCAGCCCAGACAGGTTTTACCCTGTCCAGCAACACCTGTGGAGTAGATGAGGTCTCACCTGAGGAGATAACGGAGAGTGGACGGAACCATGTTTCCTCCAAATGAAGGAGGATGATTGTGGCAATACTTACTTAAATTATCACAACATTCAAGATAGATCTATGCATTCAAGTTTAACGTCATTCATATTCATAGCATCAGTCAACAGAAACATTCATCGCAATAGATATAACATTAAAGTATTTGTTGATGTATATGTAACTTCGGAATGTATTTCACATATATGTATATTGTATTCCTATAGAGATGGTATTATTCCTCTATAAGGAAGTGTCGTCATTTATATTGTAAGTGTCGTAACTTATACTTGATGGGTTATTAGACCACCTTATTTGGGGTCGTCCCTGTATAAGTCATGTGGGTCAAAGGGTTATTAGACCACCCTATTGGGGGTCGGCCCACTCAGCATTATGTTATGTGATAAAGTTCGAGCCTACATGAGTTAGGTAAAAAGGCAAGTCAAGTCAAGTATAAATAGAGTGCGGGAGGCACTCTATTTGCCCACTCACTTCTCACACATGCACTCAAGGAGGAGTGGCGCACTTATGGAGGAGGAGGATCTGCTGCTAGGTTATGGCTATCTCTCTTGGTTGGTTGTATCATTACTCTATCTATCTCTGAGGAAGTTATTGGGGTTTTTCACCTTTATGGTTTTCCCCAAGTAAATCTTTGTGTCTCTTGTGTGCTTGCATTATTGTCTCCATGATTGATATGCTGTAGATATGCTGTACATGTTGTTCTCTCAGTTAAGATCCTAGATCATATTGAATTAAATTCAGAAAATTTAACATGGTATCAGAGCTAGCCTGAAAGAAGGCATGATATGGCATGTATGACACTTGTTGCACTTACGATGCTAGGGCTTGATATAGCAAAAACCAGTCATCATAGCACTTTCGCTATAAATCCGTTTTGGAGAAGTTTTCGGATCTAAAATTGTTACAGGATGAAGATTAAATCTCCAGGTACCTTGTGTCCAAAGGAAAACCTCTAGTTCGTTGTACTTTGTGATTTATGATCTGTACAATATAGAGTTTCTGCCTCTTCCAGATCTGAGTCAAAATCAGGTGACCTTGGGAAAAAGGTCATATCTTGGGCTAGGAAGCTCCAAATGAAATTTAGTAACAAATGACAGGTAGTACACAGTCTGTACTATCTCAGAAAACGTTTTCAGAGGCCAAAGTTGAACCAGTGACACATGGCACTCCGTACAAGTTCGCTCTCCTGTATTATCCCATAAAAAGGTCACGTTGCGACACTTGGCATAACTCTCTCTCAGAGAGTCCAATTGAGGTCAGACCTGTCAGGATGGAAAGATAACAGGCCGAGCTATCTTAGGAAACTTTTTCAGAGGCTGAAGTTCAAATAGTGACACGTGGCACGCCGTACAAGTTTGCTCGCCTGAATTATCCCAAAACAGGTCATGTTGCGACATTTGGAATAACTCTCTCTCAGAGAATCCAATTGAGGTAAGACCTGTCAGGATGGAAAGATAACAAGTCAGGCTATCTTAGGAAATGTTTTTTCAGACCCTGTGGATCAAAAAGTTCAGAGTTACACCAGAAACAATCAGGTACATATTTCTATCAAAACAGAATTATTTTTGAGTACCTTCATTCATGGCTTCTGGAATTTAGGGCTTTGGAGAAAGTTGGAATTTTTGTAATCGGAGACCACGGCTGGATGATACTCATCAAAATAGAAATTTAGAGACAAAGATCAGAATTTTTGGTTGGGAAGAAGGCCGGGCTTGATTAGACCCTAGTTCGAGACTTTGATCAGAAAAGTGGAAAATTAGGGCTTCTGTAAAAATGAGAATTTTTGAAATCTGTGACCACGGCTGGAAGCTCCTCAGAAAAATAGAAGCTTAGAGCTTTGGATCAAACATTTTGATTGGGCAGAAGAGTGGGCTTCATCAAACCCTAGTTCAGGGTCACGTCCAGTGAATCCAGAAGTTTCAAAAGCAAAATTGAGGAGTGAAACTTTGCAGTTTTCAAATTCTGAATATACCAACTTGATCAGCTCATCAAGGCACATATTTCTATCCTGTCAGAAGTTTGAAATTCAAAGTTTGAATTTTTGGGGTTTCTCTGACAATCCCATATCCAGCTCAAGGTCCAGTTCTTGCAAATCAAGTGGATTGGGTTAATCCTAGAAGAAGATGGATTGATCATCTGCATGAGTGAAGAAGTTCCTGTTTCAGAGGGAGATGAGGCTAAGGCCTTATATAAGAAGATTACAAGCGATCTCGACAGGTATGACTCATCGAGGTATGTTTCGATATTTGTCCATGATTAAGTTTATGGTATGTTTGTCTTCATGTTATTACGGTTAGTACAATTTTGATTTTAGATTTGTCGTATCACCTTAACAAAATTATGAATGCATGATAGAAGATATTCATTGGTTAGGGTGTTGACACTTATGATTGTACTAATGCATTATGGTGTTGTATGAGGTTTATGTTGTCTACTAACATGAAAGGTACACCAAGAAAGACAAATCATGTTCTGGTCCAAGAACATATGATCATGATAACATGAGGACAAAGATTCATCCATTGTCATGGATCTCATAGAAGATCCATTTACGAGGTATGTATAACTTGGTTTTGTAATAGTTAACCTATGAGATATACAGGTTACTAGCACAAGTCATTGAAGAAGAACAAGAAGACATCATGTGAGTATGTTAGACATAAATAGCTAGCATGCTAATCCAGGTATGTTTTTCCTATATCAAGTTAGAATCCTACCTTGTGTTAGGATCTTATACTGTTGTTGATAATGATTATTCATGAAGTCATAGGTTTGAATAATCATGGTTGTATGCATATTATGTTTCTTACCTTAATTGATGATATGACTAACCAGAAGAATCATGAAGGTATAGGTTTGAATAATCACAGGTTTTATGCATAATATATCTCTTATCTTGATTGATGATTCAACTAACCTGAAGAGTCATAGGTTTGAGTAATTACAGGTTTAGACATGTTATGTTTCTTATGATTTGACTAACCTTAAGAATTCTACATAAACCTTGAATGCTAATGCTTATTATTTTCTGTTTGAAATGACCATGACTATACATGCTTGAGATTATTGTGTTTTAATAGTATACTAATGAATGTATGATTTTATATGAGATCACAAGGATAACACAATCATGATACTAATAAGCATGCATAGGAACCAAGGATGAATGTAAGTTCAAGGACAGGTAATCCAGGAAGCAAAGATCAAGAGGGAGTACACTCCAGTGGTTTATGCAAGGATGCAGATATTCAGAGGGAGTTGACCATCTCTCTACATCCCACAACAGAAAGGTGTAGAAGAAGCTACTTCAGATTAGGACTCCAGCAGCTCCTGCAAGGAAGCGAAGACTCAGAGGGAGTCCACCCAACGAACAAACAAAGATAAGTATTTGAATTGTCATTTCTTAAATAATACTGTTCAATAATGTATATACTAATGTTCCTAGAATTAGGTTGTGTATTATGCATATTAGAATAATTGCATTGATGAACAATATACTCCTAATATGCATGGGTAAGTGGCCTATGGCACTGTACAACATTCCATTGCTACTTATCTAGAATGAAACCTCTTTGCTGACATGTTGGGAGTTGTGCACACTCTTAACAATGTTCTGGTAGAGATTGGAAGGCATCTAGAAAGTTACGGAATATGGATAAATGTTGTATTGAAGCATTGGATAAGATAATTGCATGACTGTATGGCATATTTCTTTATGTGTAAGAATTTGTTCTGAAAACTATGAGATGTTTTCTAATCATGCAATTTAACTTGTTGTGTAGGAAATATCGTATGCCATCTCCTACAAAAGAAGAACTACAACATTTGTTCCAGCAACAAAGATATCTATTGAAGATATTGAAGATATTGAAGATATTGAAGTTCCCAGGATCTGGGATGAAGAAATGAAATGCCATGATCCGTCGATCATGAAGAATGATGTTTGGGATGTAATCCCAAGACATGAAGGGAAGTTTTCTATGACTTCCAAATGGAACTATCAGATCAAGCATGTTGTAGATGGCAGCATTGAGAAATATAAAAGTGATGAAATAGAAGATACACCAGATGGATTCAAGACAGCTTCCTTGAATGGTGTAGTTGAAGAAGAAGTGTATGTAGAGCAGCCACTTGGTTCTGAGACACATGATAGGAAATCATATATGTGCAGAACTTGGTATGGTGAAGATAGATTGATTGCCGACACGCAGCGGAAGCTTACTACCGAGTTCGATATGAAGAACTTGGGGATGATGCACTATTTGTTTTTGGCATGGAGGTGTGGCAGAGTGTAGATAGAATCTTCCTTGGACAAGGGAAGTATGCAGTAGAGATCCCAAAGAGGTTCGGGATGATGGATTGCAAGGCCATGGCCACACCTATGGCATCAAATATGAAGCTTCTATGTAATGCTTTATCTGAGCCGATTGATGTCTCTATGTATCGCCAGATGATTGGGTCCTTGATGTACCTGACGAACACGAGACCAGACATTTGCTTTGCTGTGAACACATTGAGCCAGTTCCTGACGGATCCGAGGAGTGTTCACCTGGTTGCTGTAAAGCATATTCTGAAGTACCTGAAGGGTACAGTGGATTATGGGCTCAGGTATGAGGCGAATCAAAAGTTTAACCTGCAGGGTTATGTTGATTTAGATTGGGCTGGCAGTGCTGCAGACAGGAAGAGCACATCTGGGTGCTGCTTCAGTATGGGATCAGGTGTGATCTCTTGGTTTAGCAGGAAGCAGTCCTGCGTAGCACTGAGTACAGCTAAGGCAGAGTATGTTGCAGCCTGTTCAGCTAGTTGTGAGGCAGTATGGCTACGGAAGCTACTGTCTGATCTATTTGATCTCCCGTTGGAGGCTACTGGTATCTTCTGTGATAACCAGAGTTGTGTAAAGTTGTCCGAGAACCCAGTGTTTCATGACAGGTCGAAACACATAGAGATCAAATATCACTATATCAAGGATATGGTGCAGAGAGGAGCTGTGAAGCTCCTGTATGTTGCAACGGACGAGCAGATTGCAGATGTGCTAACGAAGCCACTAGCCAGGGTGAAGTTCGAGTACTTCAGAGAGAGACTTGGCGTTCTTCAGATTGAGGATACTTCGAGGAAGAAGTGATGGACACATTTTTTGAAGCCATTCCAAGCATGTTGGAAGGATGATCCTTCACATGGCTGTGGATGTAAGCGCTGGATGGTGAGCATCAGGATGATGTTCTGGTTTCTGCTGGATATGATCAGTTGGATCGTTTTATGTATGTATGTACGCATCATGTGGATGCTGGATATGATCAGTTGGATCATTTTATGTATGTATGTATGCATCATGTTGGATGCTTGGACCATGTATCTGTATATGTATCAGGTGGATACATTGTATGATCAGGTGGATCATGTATGGTGATATGTATCATGTATTTGTATTTGTATCAGGTGGATACATTGATGATCAGGAGGATCATGTATGATGATATGTATCAGGTAGATACTTGGTATGCATCAGGTAGATGCAGTGATGATCAGGATGATCATAGATGATGAGCTTCAGGATGTTGCTCTAGATGACATGCAGCAGGATGTTGCAGTGATGATCAGGATGATCATAGATGACGAGCTTCAGGATGTTGCTCTAGATGACATGTAGCAGGATGTTGCAGTGATGATCAGGATGATCATAGATGACGAGCTTCAGGATGTTGCTCCAGATGACATGCAGCAGGACGTTGCAGTGATGATGATCAGGATGATCATGTATACATCAGGATGATGTATGGTGAGTATCAGGCTGATACTCTGTGGCCGTGGATCAGGTTGTGCAGATGAGCATGTAATCCGGTGCCCTGGTAGATTTGCAGATGGTCTTTCGAGGTTTTTCCTATGGCATGTAATTCGGTGCCCTGGGACATCTGGAAAATGCTCTTTCAAGGTTTTGCTCTGTGAGGACATGTAATTCGGTGCCCTGGGAGATCTGCAGATAGTCTTTCGAGGTTTTGCCTATGGCATGTAATTCGGTTCCCTGGGATATCTGGCAGATGCTCTTTCGAAGTTTTGTCCTATGGCATGTAATTCAGTTCCCTGGGAGATCCGATAGGTTGGGCTGTGTGCCCGTAATCAGTCCTGGGATGCTCTTGCGAGGTTTTGCCATGACCAAATCTAATTCGTTGCCTTGGGAGATCCTATAGGTATAGATGTGTGCTCGTAACAGCCTGGGATGCTCTTGCGAGGTTTTGTGGTGGACCACATGTAATTTGTGCCCTGGGAGATTTCAGGTCGGAGTTGTGTACCCGTAACATCCTGAGATGCTCTTTCAAGGTTTTGTGGTGGGGTCACATGTAATAGCGCCCTGGGAGATCCTACAAGTCAGAGTTGTGTAACCGTAACATCCTGGGATGCTCTTTCGAGGTTTTTTGACGCACATAATAAGTCCTGAGGATTCTACAGTATGGCCAGTGATGATGAAGACCTGTAGGTGGTGGGCCTACATCCAGTATGAAAAAGGACTGGCTCTGTAGAACTTCCTATGACGAGTAGATTCAGAGATTGATTGAGATAGCAGCAGCAGTGACGATGATGATGACTCGATGACGATTATCTAGTGACGATGATCTAGAGAAGATGACTTGTGCTAGAAGAATTGTGCTGAGAAATACCTTCCTAGTTAAGAGGGAGTGTTGATGTATATGTAACTTCAGAATGTATTTCACATATATGTATATTGTATTCCTATAGAGATGGTATTATTCCTCTATAAGGAAGTGTCATCATTTATATTGTAAGTGTCGTAACTTATACTTGATGGGTTATTAGACCACCTTATTTGGGGTCAGCCGTGTATAAGTCATGTGGGTCAAAGGGTTATTAGACCACCCTATTGGGGGTCGGCCCACTCAGCATTATGTTATGTGATAAAGTTCGAGCCTACATGAGTTAGGTAAAAAGGCAAGTCAAGTCAAGTATAAATAGAGTGCGGGAGGCACTCTATTTGCCCACTCACTTCTCACACATGCACTCAAGGAGGAGTGGCGCACTTATGGAGGAGGAGGATCTGCTGCTAGGTTATGGCTATCTCTCTTGGTTGGTTGTATCATTACTCTATCTATCTCTGAGGAAGTTATTGAGGTTTTTCACCTTTATGGTTTTCCCCAAGTAAATCTTTGTGTCTCTTGTGTGCTTGCATTATTGTCTCCATGATTGATATGCTGTAGATATGCTGTACATGTTGTTCTCTCAGTTAAGATCCTAGATCATATTGAAGTAAATTCAAAAAATTTAACAGTATTACTGCAGCAAAAATCATAGCATAATTTATGAATCACAACAGGAATTACACAGGAAATTTCACTAAACAGTTCCGTCATGTCATATTACTTTAGCAAAACCCTGATACAACATCTCCTCAAAACCAGATCTCAGCAATATCTCTTGATCTCACATGCAGACTCAAAGATGTGCATAATCAACATCCAACGATCCGTACCAATATCAAAATCCAGAACATAAGGTAAGGTACCTCAACACTTACAACTCTTGTCTATATATAGGCTTCCGCCTTTACAATGCTTGTCCACTTACTAACAACTTCCTAATTGACACTTGGACAATTGACCCAAAACCTAATTGACGCGGTCCAAATGACCCAAACAACCGCATACCGTGGTACAATTGACTCAAAAATGCATAAAATACATAATATGTGGTCCAAATGACCCTAAACCCGCCAACTGCGGTACACTAGGCCCAAAAATCATAAAATAATCCCCCTTTCTGCCTTCCACGACCTCTTCTGATGTGTCACAACATCGACGATACTGTGACTCTTCCTTACCAAACCACCTGCCAATAGGCCCCCAACACAATCTTGTGGCTCTTCCTCGAGACATGTCAACTGGACATGGTGTACTCCGTTGTTCTGAGCTTGAAGTCATCATACTCCTGCTCGACTATCATCAGCATTTCCTTGGATTTTGTCGCCACCGCCTGACTGTCGACCACATCTTCTGTAGAGGGATGCACTGTGAGCTTCCTCGCCACTTGTTGAGGACCTTGCTGCACTGTTTCCAGAACTTCGCCAGATTTCGTCATGAACTTGGCACCAACATCCTAGAATTCCTCTAACTGTGCCACGCGCTTCTTCTGTCGTTCATCATCCTTAGTGACTCACTGCTGCAATTCCTTTAAGTCTTGAGACTTGGCGACCTATTCCATGGGTGGCATTGTGTGCATTGCTGCCTTTAGTGTCGCCAGCTGTCCTTCTACGTCCTATCGATACTTGTTCAACTGGTCAACCTGCTCGTCCTGGAAAATTTGGCTCTCGAATTGTACTGTATCGGCTGTAAGCTTCGTCATGGTCTTTTCTAGCTCCTCCAACTGAGTTGCAACCTCCTCAATCACCTTTTTCCTTTCGTCAACTTCAACTTGAGGCGTACTAGGATTCACCTGAGCCTTCAATTCCTGATTCTCTTGCCGCAACTAGATAATGGCAGCCCCCAGTCGCTGCATCCGTTGGAGCACATCTAACTCTACGATGGGCTCATGTACATGGTGACATGCCTCAACAGTAGCCATCTCAATCCACACACTTTGATCCCATAGATGGGCTTTCTCCGCAATAAGGAAATCATGTTCCTTCTTTAGTCTTTCGATTTCGTAAGCCTTCTCAACTCGTTCTTCCTTAATGTCTTCTTCGAGCTCATTCACAGCCTGTCGTGCTGAAGCAACCCTGCCTGTCAATTTTGCGATATCACGCTTCACCTCAAACTCGCTCTCCTGTAGTCGCGAGCACATACCACTGATCACCTGCAGTCGGTCTGTCATCTCCCAACTAGTAGCCACCTGCATAGTGGTCAACCCTTATGCTGGAAACACGTTAATATTGATGGTCACCGTCTTCAACTGCTACAGCAATGTGTTCATGGCCTCATCCTCGGTCACAGTTGGGGGAATCTCCACATTCCTGACCCGTGGCTCAGTGCTGATTGTGCCAACTTGCGGTCTCACTGCTTCCTCTCGTGCCTTTCTTGAAACCATGTCATACACGGATTCCATACGATCAGTGAGCCCATGGAACCCTTCGTCTGCCTTCCTCGCCATCTTTTCAGCTGCCGTAGTGGATGCATGTTTGAGCACTGTAATTAATCGACCCAAGTGTGCCTCCGATGACATGGTAAACCCACTGATCGTCGCATGTTCCTGGTGCCCTTTTCTTCTGTTTTCCTCAAGCACCCGGTCACTATCATCATCCGACAGTGTTTTGGTTGATTCTTGGCCTGAGTCGTGGAGACTTTGCTGGTCCTGTGCCGACAGTCGATCATCGGGGCCCTTCGCCTATCTAACTCAGTGGTTGTCCCAACATGGAAAAACTCTATAGGCATATGTACCACTGATACATTGATATGATCTAAGATCCCAAGAGGTTGCACCATAGTGCGTTCTGCTAATTCCAACATTGTTGGTGTAGGGCAGAGAAACTGTCCTAAATGGAGAGTTTCTAAAACTGTGGTAGTCATCAAGTTAATAGCAGCCCTTAGATCAATAAGTGTGTTTCCTATAGAAGTGTTATTGACGATAATACTTACAATAGGATTTCCTGGATTTGTATACTTTGGAATTCTAGGTTGGCTTTCTATGTAATCTGACATTTCACCTATGACATGAATTGTCAGAGGGTCTTTTTGCTTCTTACCTGGTCTTTTAATACAAAGTTCCTTTATCACTTTACTTTAAATTGGTATATATTTAATGGCTTGTAACAGAGGGATCTTGATACAAATATTTTTCAATTAGTTAATAATATCATACTCTGGAAAAGTTGCAGGTTTCTCTACTGCTAGATGCTCCGGATATGGGGGTAATTTTTCTCCTGTAGTTGCTTCCTTCTGAGAGGGGTCATGTGTTCATTAGAGGAAATTTGGATGAAAAATGGGCCTTTTAACCCTATAGTACAATTTCTTGTCATCACATATTAGCCAATCAAAATGCTTTAAAATTCAAACAAGGTGCATATAAAAAAAATGGAGGGAAAAAATAAAAACTACTTTTTTGGATTGTATTTTCAACTTATCTCCTTGTAGGTTTACTCAACTTTCAAACGAGAGGACTCGTTGGATGCATAATTAAATTATGCATCCAATGAGTACCCATGTTTCATACTTTTAACAACATCCACGCCATGAAAAATCAAAAATACATTAAAAAACGTGTTTTCTCTCACTAGAAACACGTTTTTTTAAGTATTTTCAATTTTTCATGGTATGTAGGTTTTTAAAAGTATGCAACATGGGTACTCGTTGGATACATAATTTACTTATGCATCGAACGAGTCCTCCCGCTTGAAATTTGAGTAAACCTACAAGGAGATAAGTTGAAAATACAATCCAAAAAAGTAGTTTTTTTACTCTCTCTCTACTATTATTTTATTATTTTCCTTAGGAGGCCCATTTTTTACCCAAATTTCCTCTAAGGGGAACTTTTGGAATAACTACATTTTCAAAAATGGCATCGTTCAAGGTTTGAGTCGGTATGTCTTCTTCTTCATTCTCTTCATGAATAACAACTGATGATTTGGGATGATCTTGCAGAACTCTTCCAAACTACAGCTGAATTTCATGCACTGGTGCGGTCGAAGTGGCATATGATGGAAGAGGTAGCAAGCCAATGTTGTTAAGAGTTTGATTTGGTTTATTGTTAGGATTTGGTATTGGTTGTACAGGCAATATTGTGGGTCTTGGAGGATTCATATTCTGGAAATGGCGAGGCTGTTGTGTGATGGGGGGTAGTGAAGGAGGCACAAATCCAGGCAAAAGTTGTTGGATATTAGGTGGGTAAGGATAATTAGGCACAGAAGTAGGTGGATATTGAGCATATGCTTGTCCCCTCCACCCTTGTGGCCATTGTTGATGCTGAGCATTTTGAGGAGGATATTGAGGTGGTTAGTTATGAGGTGGCGAGTTTTGCCAATTTGAGGTGTTCCAATGTTGAGGTGGTTGATAAGGGTGATAATAGGGCGGAAATTGTAATGATGGATCATGATATGATGGTTGGTCTCTAGGTTGCCAAGGACTCCTAGATGTCTCACCAAATTTCCCACAAGTTTCCACTCTTATATACGGCTTGCAACCCAAGAAACGATGGACAATTATTATTTGGATGTTCTTCTGTACAAAGGTGACATACTGAAACATTATTAAATGGGAATTCCCGTTGGGGATGTTTAGTTCCACACCTAGGATAGAAAACACTCATTGTTGCACACTCTTCATCATGTCTCTTTTTATCTTGTAATGCATCTAATTGAGAACCCATGGCTCCTAAGATATCTATTTTTAAATTTGTTGATGTATATGTAACTTTGGAATGTATTTCACATATGTGTATATTGTATTCCTATAGAGATGGTATTATTCCTCTATAAGGAAGTGTCGTCATTTATATTGTAAGTGTCGTAACTTATACTTGATGGGTTATTAGACCACCTTGTTTGGGGTCGGCCCTGTATAAGTCATGTGGGTCAAAGGGTTATTAGACCACCCTATTGGGGGTCGGCCCAGTCAGCATTATGTTATGTGGTTAAGTTCGAGCCTACATGAGTTAGGTAAAAAGGCAAGTCAAGTCAAGTATAAATAGAGTGTGGGAGGCACTCTATTTGTTCACTCACTTCACACACATGCACTCAAGGAGGAGTGGCGCACTTATGGAGGAGGAGGATATGCTGCTAGGTTATGGCTATCTCTCTTGGTTGGTTGTATCATTGCTCTATCTATCTCTGAGGAAGTTATTGGGGTTTTTCACCTTTATGGTTTTCCCCAAGTAAATCTTTGTGTCTCTTGTGTGCTTGCATTATTGTCTCCATGATTGATATGCTGTAGATATGTTGTACATGTTGTTCTCTCAGTTAAGATCCTAGATCATATTGAAGTAAATTCTGAAAATTTAACATGGTATCAGAGCTAGCCTGAAAGAAGGCATGATATGGCATGTATGACACTTGTTGCACTTACGATGCTAGGGCTTGATATAGCAAAAACCAGTCATCGTAGAAATTTCGCTATAAATCCGTTTTGGCGAAGTTTTCGGATCTGAAATTGTTACAGGCCGAAGCTAAGATCTCCAGGTATCTTGTGTCCAAAGGAAAACCTCTAATTCGTTGTACTTTGTGATTTATGATCTGTACAATATAGGGTTTCTGCCTCTTCCAGATCTGAGTCAAAATCAGGTGACCTTGGGAAAAAGATCATATCTTGGGATAAGAAGATCCAAATGAAATTTCGTAAAAAGTGACAGGTAGTACACAGTCTGTACTATCTCAGAAAACGTTTTCAGAGGCCGAAGTGGAACCCGTGACACGTGGAACGCCGTACAAGTTCGCTCTCCTGTATTATCCCATAAACAGGTCACGTTGCGACATTTGGCATAACTCTCTCTCAGAGAGTCCAATTGAGGTCAGACCTGTCAGGATGGAAAGGTAACAGGCCGAGATATCTCAGAAAAATTTTTCAGAGGCCGAAGTTAAAAGAGTGACATGTGGCACGCCGTACAAGTTCGCTCTCCTGTTTTATCCCAAAACAGGTCACGTTGCGACATTTGGCATAACTCTCTCTCAGAGAATCCAATTGAGGTCAGACCTGTCAGGATGGAAAGATAACAGGTCAGGCTATATCAGGAAACGTTTTCAGACCCTGTGGATCAAAAATTTCGGAGTTACACCAGAAACAATTAGGTACATATTTCTGTCAAAACAGAATTATTTTTTGGTACCTTCATTCATGGCTTCCGGAATTTAGGGCTTTCGAGAAAGTTGGAATTTTTGTAATCGGAGACCACGGCTGGATGCTACTCATCAAAATAAAAATTTAGAGACCAAGATCAGAATTTTTGGTTGGGCAGAAGGCCGGGCTTGATTAGACCCTAGTTCGGGACTTTGATCAGAAAAGTGGAAAATTAGGGCTTCTATAAAAATGGGAATTTTTGCAATCTGTGACCACGGCTGGAAGCTCCTCAGAAAAATAGAAGCTTAGAGCTTTGGATCAAACCTTTTGATGAGGCAAAAGAGTGGGCTTAATCAAACCCCAGTTCAGGGTCACGTCCAGTGAATCCGGAAGTTTCAAAGGCAAAATTGAGGAGTGAAACTTTGCAGTTTTCAAATTCTGAATATACCAGTTTGATCAGCTCATCAAGGCGCATATTTCTATCCTTTCGGAAGTTTGAAATTCAAAGTTTGAATTTTTGGGGTTTCTCTGACAAACCCATATCCAGCTTCAAGGTCTAGTTCTTGCAAAATCAAGTGGATTGGGTTAATCCTAGAAGAAGATGGATTGATCATCTGCATGAGTGAAGAAATTCCTGTTTCAGAGGGAGATGAGGCTAAGGCCTTATATAAGAAGATTACAAGTGATCTCGACAGGTATGACTCATCGAGGTATGTTTCGATATTTGTCCATGTTTAAGTTTATGGTATGTTTGTCTTCATGTTATTACGGTTAAGTACAATTTTGTTTTTAGATTTGTCGTATCACCTTAACAAAATTATGAATGCATGATAGAAGATATTCATTGGTTAGGGTGTTGACACTTATGATTATACTAATGCATTATGGTGTTTTATGAGGTTTATGTTGTCTACTAACATGAAAGGTACACCAATAAAGACAAATCATGTTCTAGTCCAAGAACATATGATCATGATAACATGAGGACAAAGATTCATACATTGTCATGGATCTCATACAAGATCCATTTACGAGGTATGTATAACTTGGTTTTGTAATGGCTAACCTATGAGATATCCAGGTTACTAGCACAAGTAATTGAAGAAGAACAAGAAGACATCTTGTGAGTATGTTAGACATAACTAACTAGCATGCTAATCCAGGTATGTTTTTCCTATATCAAGATAGAATCCTACCTTGGGTTAGGATCTTATACTGTTGTTGATAATGATTATTCATGAAGTCATAGGTTTGAATAATCATGATTGTATGCATATTATGTTTCTTACCATAATTGATGATATGACTAACCAGAAAAATCATGATGGTATAGGTTTAAATAATCACAGGTTTTATGCATTTTATATCTCTTATCTTGATTGATGATTCAATGAACCTGATGAGTCATAGGTTTGAGTAATTACAGGTTTAGACATGTTATGTTTATTATGATTTGACTAACCATAAGAATCCTACATAAACCTTGAATGCTAATGCTTATTATTTTTGTTTGAAATGATCATGACTATACATGCTTGAGATTATTGTGTTTTAATAGTATACTAATGAATGTATGATTTTATATGAGATCACAAGGATAACACATTCATGATACTAATAAGCATGCATAGGGACCAAGGATGAATATGAGATTCAAGAACAGGTAATCCAGGAAGCAAAGATCAAGAGGGAGTACAGTCCAGTGGTTTATGCAAGGATGCAGATATTCAGAGGGAGTTGACCATCTCTCTACATCCCACAACAGAAAGGTGTAGAAGAAGCTACTTCAGATTAGGACTCCAGCAGCTCCTGCAAGGAAGCGAAGACTCATAGGGAGTCCACCCAACGAACAAACAAAGATAAGTATTTGAATTGTCATTTCTTAAATAATACTGTTCAATAATGTATATACTGATGTTCCTAGAATTAGGTTGTGTATTATGCATATTAGAATAATTGCATTGATGAACAGTATACTCCTAATATGCATGGGTAAGTGGCCTATGGCACTGTACAACATTCCATTGCTACTTATCTAGAATGAAACCTCTTTGCTGACATGTTGGGAGTTGTGCACACTCTTAACAATGTTCTGGTAGAGATTGGAAGGCATCTAGAAAGTTACGGAATATGGATAAATGTTGTATTGAAGCATTGGCTAAAATAATTGCATGACTGTATGACATATTTCTTTATGTGTAAGAATTTGTTATGAAAACTATGAGATGTTTCTAATCATGCAATTTAACTTGTTTTGTAGGAAAGACCGTATATCTTCACCTACAAAAGGACTACAACATTTGTTCCAGCAATGAAGATATTGAAGTTCCCAGGATCTGGGATGAAGAAATGGAATGCCATGATCCGTCGATCATGAAGAATGATGTTTGGGATGTAGTCCCAAGATGTGAAGGGAAGTTTGTTATGACTTCCAAATGGAACTATCAGATCAAGCATGTTGCAGATGGCAGCATTGAGAAATATAAAAGTGATGAAATAGAAGATGCACCAGATGGATCTCAAGACAGCATGGTGTAGTCATATATGTGTGCAAAACTTGGTATGGTAGGATAGACAACTTTCTATCCAGTTTGGGTGTTACCAAGAGTAAAGCAGATTCCAACCTTTTCTACAAGGTTGAAGAAGGCAATCCAGTGATACTACTTTTGTATGCAGATAACCTGTTTGTTACAGGTAAAGATAGATTGATTGCCGACACGCAGTGGAAGCTTTCCTCCAAGTTCGAGATGAAGAACTTGGGGATGATGCACTATTTGTTTTTGGCATGGAGGTGTGGCAGAGTGCATATGGAATCTTCCTTGGACAAGGGAAGTATGCAGTAGATATCCCAAAGAGGTTCGGGATGATGGATTGCAAATCCATGACCACACCTATGGCATCGAATCTGAAGCTTCTATGTGATGCTTCATCTGAGCCGGTTGATGTCTCTTTGTATCATCAGATGATTGGGTCCTTGATGTACCTGACGAACACGAGATCAGACATTTGCCTTGTTGTGAACACATTGAACCAGTTCCTGACGGATCCGAGGAGTGTTCACCTGGTTGCTGTAAAGCATGTTCTGAGGTACCTGAAGGGTACAGTGGATTATGGGCTCAAGTATGAAGCGAATCAAAAGTTTAACCTACAGGGTTATGTTGATTCAGATTGGGATGGCAGTGCTGTAGATAGGAAGAGAACATATGGGTGTTGCTTCAATATGGGATCAGGTGTGATCTCTTGGTTTAGCAGGAAGCAGTCCTGCGTAGCACTGAGTACAGCTGAGGCAGAGTATGTTGCAGCCTGCTCAGCTAGTTGTGAGGCAGTATGGCTACGGAAGCTACTGTCTGAGCTATTTGATCTCCCATTGGAAGCTACTGGTATCTTCTGTGACAACCAGAGTTATGTGAAGCTGTCCGAGAATCCAGTGTTTCATGACAGGTCGAAACACATAGAGATCAAATATCACTATATCAGGGATATGGTGCAGAGAGGAGCTGTGAAGCTCCTATATGTTGCGACAGACGAGCAGATTGCAAATGTGCTGACGAAGCCACTAGCCAGGGTAAAGTTCGAGTACTTCAGAGAGAGGCTTGGCGTTCTTCAGATCGAGGACACTTCGAGGAAGAAGTGATGGACACATTTGCTGAAGCCATTCCAAGCATGTTGGAAAAAGGATCCTTCACATGGCTGTGGATGTAAGCGCTGGATGATGAGCATCAGGATGATGTTCTGGTTTCTGCTTGGATATGATCAGTTGGATCATTTTTTATGTATGTATGTACGCATCATGTTGGATGCTGGATATGATCAGTTGGATCATTTTTATGTATGTATGTACGCATCATGTAGATGCTGGATATGATCAGTTGGATCATGTGTATGTATTTTGTATATGCATCATGTTGGATGCTTGGACCATGTATCTGTATATGTATCATATGGGTACATTGTATGATCAGGTAGATCATGTATGGTGATATGTATCATGTACTTGTATTTGTATCAGGTGGATACATTGATGATCAGGAGGATCATGTATGATGATATGTATCAGGTAGATACTTGGTATGCATCAGGTAGATGCATTGATGATCAGGTGGATCAGGTATGATGACATGTAGCAGGATGTTGCAGTGATGATCAGGATGATCATAGATGACGAGCTTCAGGATGTTGCTCCAAATGACATGCAGCAGGATGTTGCAGTGATGATCAGGATGATCATAGATGATGAGCTTCAGGATGTTGCTCCAGATGACATGTAGCAGGATGTTGCAGTGATGATCAGGATGATCATAGATGATGAGCTTCAGGATGTTGCTCCAGATGACATGCAGCAGGACGTTGCAGTGATGATGATCAGGATGATCGTGGATACATCAGGATGATGTATGATGAGTATCAGGTTGATACTCTGTGGCCGTGGATCAGGTTGTGCAGATAAGCATGTAATTTGTGCCCTGGGAGATTTGCAGATGGTCTTTCGAGGTTTTTCCTATGGCATATAATTTGTGCCCTGGGACATCTGGCAAATGCTCTTTCGAGGTTTTGCTTGGGAGGACATATAATTTGTGCCCTGGGAGATCTGCAGATAGTCTTTCGAGGTTTTTCCTATGGCATGTAATTTGTGCCCTGGGATATCTGGCAGATGCTCTTTCGAGGTTTTGTCCTATGGCATGTAATTTGTGCCCTGGGAGATTTCAGGTCGAAGTTGTGTACCTGTAACATCCTGAAATGCTCTTTCAAGGTTTTTCCATGACCACATGTAATTTGTGCCCTGGGAGATCCGATAGGTTGAGCTGTGTGCTCGTAATCAGTCCTGGGATGCTCTTTCGAGGTTTTGTGGTGACCACATGTAATTTGTGCCCTGGGAGATCTGATAGGTTGAGCCTTGTGCTCGTAATCAGTCCTGGGATTCTCTTTCGAGGTTTTGTGGTGAGGTCACATGTAATTTGTTCCCTGGGAGATCCTATAGGTAGAGCCGTGTGCTCGTAACAGCCTGGGATGCTCTTTCGAGGTTTTGTGACGCACGTAATTAGTCCTGAGGATTCCACAGTATGGCCAGTGATGATGAAGACCTGTAGGTGGTGGGCCTACATCCAGTATGAAAAAGGACTGGCTCTGTAGAACTTCCTATGACGAGTAGATTCAGAGAT
This sequence comes from Larix kaempferi, assembly GCA_027924585.1. Taxonomy (NCBI): domain Eukaryota; kingdom Viridiplantae; phylum Streptophyta; class Pinopsida; order Pinales; family Pinaceae; genus Larix; species Larix kaempferi. The sequence goes on from BSBM01000309.1 coordinate 5,126,479, forward strand.
TGATTGAGATAGCAGCAGCAGTGACGATGATGATGATGACTCGATGACGATTATCCAGTGACGATGATCCAGAGAAGATGACTTGTGCTAGAAGAACTGTGCTGAGAAATACCTTCCTAGTTAAGAGGGAGTGTTGATGTATATGTAACTTCGGAATGTATTTCACATATGTGTATATTGTATTCCTATAGAGATGGTATTATTCCTCTATAAGGAAGTGTCGTCATTTATATTGTAAGTGTCGTAACTTATACTTGATGGGTTATTAGACCACCTTGTTTGGGGTCGGCCCTGTATAAGTCATGTGGGTCAAAGGGTTATTAGACCACCCTATTGGGGGTTGGCCCAGTCAGCATTATGTTATGTGGTTAAGTTCTAGCCTACATGAGTTAGGTAAAAAGGAAAGTCAAGTCAAGTATAAATAGAGTGTGGGAGGCACTCTATTTGTTCACTCACTTCACACACATGCACTCAAGGAGGAGTGGCGCACTTATGGAGGAGGAGGATCTGCTGCTAGGTTATGGCTATCTCTCTTGGTTGGTTGTATCATTGCTCTATCTATCTCTGAGGAAGTTATTGGGGTTTTTCACCTTTATGGTTTTCCCCAAGTAAATCTTTGTGTCTCTTGTGTGCTTGCATTATTGTCTCCATGATTGATATGCTGTAGATATGCTGTACATGTTGTTCTCTCAGTTAAGATCCTAGATCAGATTGAAGTAAATTCTGAAAATTTAACAAAATTTTCTAATAGCTACCCTTGTAACTCCACCAGGACTGGATGTATTTCCTTTTAGGTTTCTATTATAATATTCCCGAAAGTGTTTCCCACTTTTTCCTCTGGTCTTAGAGTAATTCCTACATAGTTCACAAATTTGTGCAAAAGACCTATGAGAAATGTCTCTAGTGGCCATGAGGTTAAGATTTTCTAAAAACTCTTCTGAAATTCCCTTAAGGAAGAGTGTTCTTACTGCATCTTCCTGAAGATCACTATACTTTGATTTATGTAACACATAGTTAAATCTTTCAAGATAGTCTTCCAGGATCTCATCTTCAAGTTGTTGTATTTTGAAAATGTCATTACGAGAGTCCTTAGGTTTACAGTAATCTTGATATTTCCATAGAAATGCAGTCTTCATGTCTTCCCAAGTTCTAATGCTAGATTCTCCTAACCCCATAAACCACCTAAGAGCGAAATCTTTCAGTGTAGTAGGGAAAAGTTTTAATTTTTGGCCATCCTGTAGGTAGTTATAGCTCCTACACAAAATGTCAAATTCGAATAGAAATGTATCTGGATCCTCACTACTTTTTCCATAAAAGGTCGTTAGTGAGGAGGGAGGGATGTTTTTCATGGTTACATCTTGTGCAGTGTCTAAGATAGGTAACCTAAAAGTACCTCCAGTTCTAACCTCTCCCTCTTCTTCATATTGTCAGACATGATCTTCATTTTTATTCTCCATAAAAACTTGATTTCCAAAGAGAGTGTACCTAGGTGGTTCCTTTCATGGTGAATATGGGATGTCCCAATGTTCGGTTTTAGGGAGAGTATTTCTTCGATGAGAATATTTATTACCTACGCGAGAGTCGATCTCTACAGGGATTGTAGGCCGTATAGTTGATGTTTCTATTTGTGAAACAACTGGATTTGTAGTATTTTCAAAAAGAGTGTCTATCTGTGAGGGAACAACAAAATCTACCAAATTCGGACCCCCTACTCGTGAGAAGGTTGTGTTTTTAGGTTTTCAAACTAATGGAGGATTGCAAGGTTCTAATGATTTATCTTTTTGAGCTTCTTCCTTCCTAAGTTCAGTTTCAATATGATACTGAGGTTCTTCTAGTGGTATTTCTTTATGAATAGGATTCTCTGATGTCTCTATGGTTCCCCCTAAATGGTTTCCAGAAAGGATTTCCTTAGATTTCCAAGTAGGACTATCCCCTTTAGGTTTTTTCCGATATCTTTCTACTAAGTTGGTAGTTGGGGTGGCATGCCCCCCGTATAGGTTAGTAGGAATTTTAGTGTTTTGGGGACTAGTTTTAATGTATCTACCTTTTAAATCTCTAGGTCTATTCATGAAAACAAAGCTAAAACTAAAATAAATTTTAATTTCATTACTACTATTGTTGTGTTTTGGGGATGCCTGTTATAACAGATGCGCAGGTTCTTACCTCTCGTCTTACCACTCACCCACCACCAGCCTATCTCTAAGTTTCAAAAGGAAATTTCTACCTATCACTAAGTCTTAAGAAGAAAATTCTACCTATCTACAACTCCCCGGCAACGACGCCAAAATTTTGGGTGTTTTATTGTCTTAATGAATCACCAAATATTTAAGTATTGATGAGGGTTGGTAATCTTAGAGTTGTGGCACAGTATATGTTGAAGTAGAAGGGTACCTAAGACATCGGCTCGACCGACCTTAGAAATTTTTAATAATGAAAAGATCAAAAGATCTTTCAAAATGAAAAACCGAGTCAAACTTCAGAAATACAACTACTAAACTGATTAGACCTAACCAAACCAATAGATCAGAATAGTATCAATCTATACTACTCTATTCTATGAACAATAATTGAAAAGATAAAAACAATACTATTCTAGCAAACAAGACCTAGTCAAAAGCAAATCTACTCTTATGAAAATGGAAGATACTGATCAACTATTCAAACTCTAATCTAGGAATTAGAAAGACTAACTACCATGTAATAACTATGAATTCAAGAACCTATCAATGAAATGATTCAGTGTACAACTTAACTATGAAAACAAGAAAGCTATATTACACTTGAGAAAGAGATTGTTACTTAACAATCCTAGGAAATTCAACGGTTAAACTATTCATGCATTCGAAAAATAATCAAAACTAAGTTAAGATACCTAATTCCATTCTCCTTGAGGATTCTGAGGAAATGTGTCAAATGTAATAGGAACTGGAGAAAATGTACCGAAATGACTTTCAAATGTGACAAGGAAACAAAATGGAAGTAAATCTAGTTTAACTTCTACAAAGAGATGCAACCTAAAAAGTGACCAATTGCAATTGATTTTAAACATTGTAATCTATTCTTTATCCATAAGCAAATAGCATTTGAAAAACTCTAGTTATGCTATTTAAAGTTGATTCAAAATGAGATGCTATTAATAATCGATCTATTGACAAGAAACCAAGAACATGCACTTCTAATGACTACTTTGAAATCAAAGGCATGCAAATATCTATGCTATCCTACGAAGGTGAAGTATGAAATATAATTACCAACACAAGTTTTAAGGAAATCTAAGCATATGCAAACGACTTCGAAATAAATTTGATCTAGAAGCAAGTAGAAAACTTAATAAATATATTCTATTTTTGATTCAAATCCTATCCATCAACATCTTCATTAACTATGTAAATGAGAAGAGCCGATCCTATGCTTGAACTAAAATTTATGATCAAACCATGAAAAAGTAATGTACTTTTGAAAATGAAATTACCAAGTTTTAATCCAAAATCAACCTTAATAAAAATGAAGTAAACTAAGCTAAGAATGAAATTGACGAGTTCTAGAGTAGTAACAAGTTAAGAAATCAGAGATAAAAGATCAATTATAGAAACATAATATGAAAAGTAAACTAAGGCAAAGTTAAGGAAATGAATAAGAACTAAGAATGGATATGAAGCTTAATTGAAACTCTAGGTTGTTCAAAACAAGGTCTTAATTACATATACAGATGCTGGTCAACTACAGGAAATAGTACAATTCGAAAACTTGAAAAATTGAACTCTAAACAACCATAAAAATAAGACAAAAAATATTAAAGTCTGAATGACAGTCCGGATGATAGAAAATGATCTAAACTAAGAAAATAAGCAAACTAAATGATTCTAATGCCAGCTAGTTTATGCATATTAATCTACAGTGCAAGAAAAATAGTAAATAAACTATTTAAAGTTAAAATAACAAGAAGCAACTACACTAATATATATCTAAGGAAAGAAATCCACTTCTATTGCACAATAAAAAAGAGCTGAAAGGTAAACAAATCTAATCTATAGCTATAGGAGAATTAACAGAGCTAAATCTGTCTATAAACTGAACTTGAAATACTAAAATAATCAAACTCTATCTAATTTGCAATGGAAAAGCTAAAAGGAAAGCTGAAAGAAACTATGCATGACCGGTCACTTTAAATTCTGGAAATGTAATTTGTATTAAAAGCAAGAAATATATTACAGGAAACAAAACAGCACCATCTACAGGAAAACCAACTTAAATACTGAAAATGAAAACTACTTATCTACATAAAAGAAATAACAAAATATACACAATGAAAAACATCTGGTTGTTGAGGGGCCCTTTTCATCAATAAGGGATTGTGTCTAACTCAGATCAATCACCAACAAAACATGAATTTAATCATCAACAGCTAAAATCAGAGACTTTCTATTAACTGAAAAAGTTACACAGTGTTTTCTCTAGCTCTACGCCTATTCTCTCTAACTATGTTTCTCAACCTGAGACGTCTTTATATAGTTTTTACAATGGGAGAGAAGGTTGACCCTTTCAGTGGTCGACCTATCTAAAAATAGGAGGTCTTAATAGCTACAGAAACAGCTCTGTACAACACACAGGCCGTCTCCCACAATCCGTGAGTGTTGGTTCCCTTCACGTGAGCAGTTGGTGTGTTGATTCTCTTTGATGTGGGAAATTGATGCATTGTCAGGATGGGTGAACAAGAACACAGATATTCTAGAATGAAGGATCACAAACCATGAGGGCCATGTTGCCAACAGAACCCACGTCACAGTTTTTTCCTTTAGTGCCCCAGAATATTCCAACCAACGAATACGCATGTGCAAATGGTGGGCTGATTGATGGTCCGAATGCGGCTGGGCGTCTTCAACGTGAATGGGCATCTGAATGAGAGTTCGCTTGAAAACCATAGCCCGCAGAACAAAGTTTATGTGCCAAGCAAGTCGAGAAATGTTAAATTAATGTTAATAATCCACAAAATAATGATAACCACTTAAGATTTATGAAATATTCAAATGTATTCATACCTAAGTTCAAATGGTGGTCTGAATGACAAGAAGTATGACTTATCAGATCAAAAATAGTGAAAATAATGCCAACAGAGCACGTTTAATGATCAAAAGTGATGACAAAATTGGGCATCAACAGGGAGGATACCCGTTGTTCCAGGAAATATTTCAGATTCTGGTGATCAATCTTGATGCAGACATTATTCCCTAATAGGTATGGACGCCATTTCTATACTGCATGTAAAATAGCCATCATTTCCTTCTCATATGTAGAGGAAGCTAAATTCGTACCGGAAAGGGCTTTGCTGGTGAACACAATGGGATGTTCATCTTAAAGGAGAACAACAACAAGTCCATTGCCAAAAGAATCACTCTCAATAGTGAAGGGCTTGGAAAAGTCGGGCATATATAGAACACGTGTAGTACACATAGCTTGTTTTAGTTTGTCAAATGCACACTCAGTAACATGGGTCCATGTAAAAGCATCCTTTTTCAATAGAGCGGTTAATGGAGCTGCAATCTTCCCATAATCCTTGACAAAATTGTGGCAGTAGCCCGTCAATCCCAAAAAACCACGAAGTCTCTTGAGTGTTTGAGGAGGCGGCCAATTTGTCATGGCATCTATTTTGGCAGGATCCACGCGAACCCCTTGTGATAAAATAATGTGCTCGAGATACTCTACTTCCTCTTGTCCAAAAACACATTTAGATTGTTTGGCGTGGAGATGATGATTAAGGAAGAGTTGCATTACAAGATCCAGATGTTGGAGATGCTCAGCCCATGTTTTACTATAGATGAGGATATCATCAAAGAAGACCAAAATGAATTTCCGCAAGTAGGGCCAGAATATTTTATTCTTCAATGCCTGGAATGTGGAAGGAGCATTAGTGAGGCCAAAGGGCATGACCAAAAACTCATAGTGGCCATCATGTGTGCAGAAAGATATTTTAGGGATATCATCCTCATGAACCCGAATTTGATGATACCCAGAACGAAGATCCAACTTGGAGAAAAATTGAGCACCATGAAGCTCATCAACAACAGGAATTGGAAAATTATCCTTGATTGTGAGGTGATTATGTTAAATTTTGAGCATTAATTCACAATACTCTAGGATCTTTGCTGAGAGAATAACATATACAGTATATCAATGCATGACAATCACAATATGACAAGCATCACACAAATCAAAAGCATAAGAGACAAGAGACACAGAGTTTCCATGGGGAAAACCCTAAGGTGAAAAACCCCACAACTTCCTCAGAGATAGAGAGAGCAATGTCTCAACCAAAGTACAACCAAAATACACTGAGATAGTCTCCTAGTAGCAGATAATCCTCCTCCTCACTAGTGCGCCACTTTCTGAGTGAGAGTGAGTTACTTTTCCGAGTGATTAAAATAGAGATCTCTGATCTCTATTTATACTAACCTTTTTTCCCAGTGACCTTATGGGGCCGACTTGTCTAGCTAGGTACATCCACATTATAATATATATAATTCAGGGCCGACCCCACATGGTGGTCTAATAACCCATCGGCAAGTACACACACTTGCGACACTTGTCAATCCACATGACGACACTTCCTTATAGAGGAATAACACATCTCTAATAAGGGTACAATAAATATATATAAAATACATAGATGAAATACATTCCGAAGTTACACATACATCAACAATTCCTCTTAACTAGGAATGTATTTCTCGACACAGATCTGCTAGACAAGTCTTCTTCTTGGGATCATCATCATCGATGCATCGTCATCGTCATCGTCACTGCTGCTGCTATCTCAACCAATCTCTGACTCTACTCGTCATAGGAAGTTCTACAGAGCCAGTCCTTTTTCATACTGGATGTAGGCCCACCACCTGCAGGTCTTCGTCATCACTGGCCATACTGTGGAATCCTCATGACTTATTACGTGTGTCACAAAACCTCGAAAGAGAATCCCAGGCTGTTACGAGCACACGGCTCTACCTATAGGATCTCCCAGGGCCATATTATATGTGACCTCACCACAAAACCTCGCAAGAGCATCCCAGGTTGTTACGAGCACACAGCTCTATTTATAGGCTCCCCCAGGGCACGAATTACATGTGGTCACCACAAAACCTTGCAAGAGAATCCCAGGCTGTTACGAGCACACAGATCTACCTATAGGATCTCCCAGGGCACGAAATACATGTGGTCATGGAAAAACCTCACAAGAGCATCCCAGGACTGATTATGGGCACACAGCCCAACCTATCGGATCTCCTAGGGACAAATTATATGCCATAGGACAAAACCTCGAAAGAACATCTGCCAGATATCCCAGGGCAACGAATTACATGCCATAGGAAAAACCTCGAAATACTATCTGTAGATCTCCCAGGGCCAAATTATATGTCCTCCCATAGAAAAACCTCGAAAGAGCATTTGCCAGATATCCTAGGGCAACGAATTACATGCCATAGGAAAAACCTCGAAAGACTATTTGCAAATCTCCCAGGGCCAAATTATATGCTCATTTGCACAACCTGATCCATGGCCATAGAGTATCAACCTGATACTCACCATACATCATCCTGATGTACACATGATCATCCTGATCATCATCACTACAACATCCTGCTGCATGTCATCTAGAGCAACATCCTGAAGCTCGTCATCCACGATAATCCTGATCATATAATGCATCTACCTGATGCAAACCAAGTATCTACCTGATACATATCATCATACATGATCCACCTGATCATACAATGTATCCACTTGATACAAATACAAATATATGATACATATCACCATACATGATCCACCTGATCATACAATGTATCTACCTGATACATACAATGTATCCACGTGATACATATACAGATACATGGTCCAAGCATCCAACATGATGCATATACAAAAATACATACACATGATCCAACCAATCATATCTAGCATCCATCATGATGCATACATATAAATGATCCAACTGATCATATCCAGCATCCAACATGATGCGTACATACATACATAAAAATGATCCAACTGATCATATCCAACATCCAACATGATGCATACATACATATAAAAAATGATTCAACTGATCATATCCAAGTAAAAACCAGAACATCATCTTGATGCTCATCATCCAGCGCTTACATCCACAGCCATGTGAAGGATCCTCCTTCTAACATGCTTGGAATGGCTTCAGCAAATGTGTCCATCACTTCTTCCTCGAAGTGTCCTCGATCTGAAGAATGCCAAGCCTCTCTCTGAAGTCCTCGAACTTCACCCTGGCTAGTGGCTTTGTCAGCACATCTGCAATCTGCTCGTCTGTCACAACATACAGGAGCTTCACAGCTCCTCTCTGCACCATATCCCTGATATAGTGATATTTGATCTCTATGTGTTTCGACCTGTCATGAAACACTGGGTTCTCGCACAGCTTCACACAACTCTGGTTATCATAGAAGATACCAGTAGCCTCCAACGGGATATCAAATAACTCAGATAGTAGCTTCCGTATCCATACTGCCTCACAACTAGCTGAACAGGCTGCAACATACTCTGCCTCAGCTGTACTCAGTGCTACGTAGGACTGCTTCCTTCTAAACCAAGAGATCACACCTGATCCCATACTGAAGCAACAACCAGATGTGCTCTTCCTATCTGCAGCACTACCAGCCCAATCTGAATCAACATAACCCTACAGGTTAAACTTTTGATTCGCTTCATACTTGAGCCCATAATCCACTGTACCCTTCAGGTACCTCAGAACATGCTTTACAGCAACCAGGTGAACACTCCTCGGATCTGTCAGGAACTGACTCAATGTGTTCACAGCAAAGCAAATATCTGGTCTCATGTTCGTCAGGTACATCAAGGACGCAATCATCTGACGATATATAGAGACATCAACCGGATCAGATGAAGCATCACATAGAAGCTTCAGATTCGATGCCATAGGTGTGGCCATGGCCTTGCAATACATCATCCCAAATCTCTTCACTATATCTACTGTGTACTTCCCTTGACCAAGGAAGATCCCACGTGTACTCTACCACACCTCCATACCTAGGAAATAGTGCATCAAATCTTTCATATCGAATTCAGCAGCAAGCTTCCTCTTAGTATCTGCAATCAGTCTGTCATCTTCTGTTACAAATATGTTATCCACATACAGGAGTAGAATCACAGGATTCCCTTCCTCAACCTTGTAGTAAAGGTTGGAATCCGCTTTACTCTTGGTAAAGCCTGAACTAGATAGGAAACTGTCCATCCTACCATACCAAGTTTTGGGAGCTTGCTTCAAGCCATACAAGGCTTTCTTCAATCTGCACACATATGACTCCCTGTCATGTATTTCAAAACCGAGTGGCTGCTCCACATATACTTCCTCTTCAACTACACCATCCAATAAAGCAGTCTTGACATCCATCTGGTGTATTTTCCATTTCATCACTTTTATATTTCTCTATGCTGCCAGCTACAACATGCTTGATCTGATAGATCCATATGGAAGTCATTACAGACTCCGCTTCAGGTCTTGGTACTGCATCCCAAACATCATTCTTCATGATCGACGGATCATGTCATTCTTCCATTTCTTCATCCCAGATCCTGGTAACTTCAATATCTTCAATAGATATCATTGTTGCTGGAACAAATGTTGTAGTCCTTCTCTCGTAGGTAAAGGTATACGATCTTTCCTACAAAACCAGTTAAATTGCATGATTGAAACATCTCATAATTTTCAGAACAAATTCTTTCACATAAAGAAATATGTCATACAGTCATGCAATTGTTTAATCCAGTGCTTCAATACAACATTTATCCATGTTCCATAACTTTCTAGATGCCTTCCAGTCTCTACCAGAACATTGTTAAAAGTTTGCACTACTCCCAACATGTCAGCAAAGAGGTTTCATTCTAGATAAGTAGCAATGGAATGTTGTACAGTGCCATAGGCCACTTACCCAACACATGCATATTAGTAGTATACTGTTCATTAATGCAATCATTCTAATATGCACAATACATATCCTAAGTCTAGGAACATGAGCATATACATCATTGAACAATTTTATTTAAGCAAAAATATGCAAGAAATGACAATTAAAATACTTATCTTTGTTTCTTTGTTGGGTGGAGTCCCTGTGAGTCTTTGCTTCCTTGCAGGAGCTGCTGGAGTCCTTCTACACCTTTCTGTTGTGGAATGTAGAGAGATGGACAACTCCCTCTGAAGATTTGCACCCTTGCAGAAACCACTGGAGTGTGCTCCCTCTTGATCTTTGCTTCCTGGATTATCTGTTCTTGAACTCATATTCATCCTTGGTCCCTATGCATGCTTATTAGTATCATGATTGTGTTATCCTTGTGATCTCATACAAAATCATACATTCATTAGTATACTATTAAAACACAATAATCTCAAGCATGTATAGTCATGATCATTTCAAACAGAAATAATAAGCATTAGCATTCGAGGTTTATATAGGACTCTTATGGTTAGTCATATCATTAATTAAGGTAAGACACATAATATGCATATACCCATGATTATTCAAACTTATGACTTTATGAACAATCATCATCAATCATGCCATGCATACTTATATGATAGATCCTATGATATAAGAAACACATACCTGGTCACCATATTTGCTAGTTATGTCTAGCAATGTGTTCTTGTTCTCTTCAATGACCTGCATAACTCATTAGTTAACTTTTCCAAAAACAAATTATACATACCTCTATGTGATCCATGACTATGGATGAATCTTTGTCTTTATGTCACCATGGCATGTTCAGGTTGTCCCTTCAGTTTGTACAAACCTCCCTCTTGCTCTCCAATCACTACTGCATCATCGATTGTTTTACCCTTTGGCCACATTAGGACTTGGCCATCTACAAATGACACCCTCATACCTTTTGCATCCAATGCAGAGTAAGTTCTTCTTGAGCCCAGGTACATAAAGGACTTCTTTCATCTTCAAATATTTTCCCGAATCTAGGTTGTAGGAGGCTTCACCACTTCCTTTGATTGGGTATTGATAATCATCCCCAAGTTTCACCTTATGGGGTGATTCATGTTCAGATAGATTCACAAAATATTCCTTAAACCCAGTCATGTGTTTGGAAGCCCCACTGTCAATCAAACAATCATTACAACCATGGGAGATAGTACCTGTGAGAGCATAGATTAGAACATACTCTTCTTCACTTGATGAGTCAACATCACTATCATCACTTTCTGCCCTAGCCTTCTTCTTTGGGGGTTCATCATCTTCAGCAGCATGAGCATGATATCTTCTTTTGTTACCCTTCTTCTTCTTGTTGAAGTTGTTGTTATTATCCATTTTGTTCTTGGGACAATCTGAAGCAAAGTGACCCTTTTCATTGCATGTGAAGCATCTTAGATCCTTCTTATTCTTTTGAAAGGATCTCTTGAGGCAAGAGTGCTCCTTCTTGGGCTTGCTTCTTTTGGTGTGAGTTGCAAGAGCTTGATCTTCACCTCCCATATTTTCCTCACGAGCTATAAGTCTACCTTCTTCTTGAGAGCATTCTTCCCGCAGTCTATTGAAGGAGATCAATTTCTTCCTTGCACAAATTCCTTGAATGAAGGAATCCCATGACCTGGGTAGGCCATTTAGAGTGGTCATCACCACTTCACCATTCTCCACCATTTCATCCACTGCTTCTAGTTGTTCCCTGATCTAGGAGACCCTTGAAAAATAAGATTGAATGGTTTCTCCATTCTGAAGCTTTACTTCTTTCAATTGGTTCCGCAGGGTCATCTTCCGATTTATGTTCTTGCCTTCAAATAGCTTGGTCAAAGAGTCAAACATCTCCTTGGGTGTCTTAAGAGAAGACACATGGGGTATGAGATGGTCTTTGATAGAATCAGCAATGATTCTCTTTTCCTTGACCAAGTTCTTCTTATGCAATACCTTGGCCTCTTCATCCTCTGGGATAGGGATGTCTTCTTTCACATATGAGTCCAACTCATTCTCTTCCAGGATTAACCCAATCCTATACTTCCAAGCTCGGAAGTTATCAGCTCCTTCAAGCTTATCCTCAATCTTGGTGTGGTGAGACATCTTAAAGAGTACTTCAAATGGAAATAGAAAAGATTTAGATCTTACCACTTGAAATGTTGAAAACTAGATCTGGTCCCGGATTAGGGTTTGTCAAAAAAACCCTAAAAATTCAACATGTGAATTTCAAATTTCTGAAAGGATAGAAAGATGCGCTTTGATGAGCTGATCAGCCTGGTGCATTTAGAATTTGAGATCAGCAAATTTTTACCCTTCAGATTTGATCTTTTGTCCTCCTGGGTTCACTGGGGAGAGCCCTGAATTAGGGTTTGAGTTTCCCAGAGATCTATCCAGCCAAAAATCTAGATCCAAAGCTCTAAACTTTGATTTTTGCAAGGAGCTTCCAGCTGTGTCTTTAGATTCCAGAAATTCCTATTTTTGTGGAAACCCTAACTTTTAGGGCCAAATATGAAAATGCTCGGAATTGAATTCTGATTGGACAGATAGATGCGCCTTGATGAGTAGAGTCAATCTACTATACTGATTTTCAAAAATCTGTGGAGAGAAACCCAATAAACAAGAAACTCAAGTTTCCGTCACTGCTAAATGTCTTCTTCTCAGGTTAGCTCTGATACCATGTTAAATTTTGAGCATTAATTCACAATACTCTAGGATCTTTGCTGAGAGAATAACATATACAGTATATCAATGCATGACAATCACAATATGACAAGCATCACAAGAATCAAAAGCATAAGAGACAAGAGACACAGAGTTTCCGTGGGGAAAACCCTAAGGTGAAAAACCCCACAACTTCCTCAGAGATAGAGAGAGCAATGGCTCAACCAAAGTACAACCAAAATACACTGAGATAGTCTCCTAGTAGCAGATGATCCTCCTCCTCACTAGTGCGCCACTTTCTGAGTGAGAGTGAGTTACTTTTTCGAGTGATTAAAATAGAGATCTCTGATCTCTATTTATACTAACCTTTTTTCCCAGTGACCTTATGGGGCCGACTTGTCTAGCTAGGTACATCCACATTATAATATATATAATTCAGGGCCAAACCCACATGGTGTTCTAATAACCCATCAGCAAGTACACACACTTGTGACACTTGTCAATCCACATGACAACACTTCCTTATAGAGGAATAACACATCTCTAATAAGGGTACAATAAATATATATAAAATACATAGATGAAATACATTCCGAATTTACACATACATCAACAGATTAAGTGCTCAGAATTCAATGTAGAGGCATCATGACCCATTTTTTTTCTGACAAGAATAACTAGTGAAGAAAAGGAACTAGTACTAGGGCGAATAATACCTTGTGTCAGTAAGTCCCGAACGAGCATCTCAATCTCTATTTTTTGGTGAAATGGGTAACGATAGGGACCGATGTTGGGAGGAACTCTTCTAGGAAGGAGGTGAATATGATGGTCCTTTGTTCTTGAAGGTGGCAATCCCACTGGTTCAACAAAGACACCTATATATCTATCCAAAATATTTTGTAGATCCAAAAGAGTAGTGGAGACCGTTGATGGTTGCATATGAATGGAATGAATCTGAGCGATGACACCATGTGAACTCTTCTTAAGGAGATTTTCCATGCGATGTGAACTGATGATGTTGAGAGACCCCGATTGTAAGCCTGCCAATGTGTGTTTTTTCCCATTGATTGAAAACTACATCCAAAGTTCAGCAAAATCCCATAAGATGGGGCCAAGTGTGCTTAGCCATTGAGCACCCAAAACCACATCACATCCTCCTAAGGCCTAGGAAAACATGTCGGAGTGTAGGTTATAATATCCCATAGAGATACGCACATTGCGACACTTCCCCTTGCAAGGTAAGTTCCCCTCATTGGTAATCATGACTTCGAAGTTGGAGTTAGGATGGATAAAACAATCATCCTGTTTGGAAATCTGAGGGTCAATGAGTATTGTAAGAGGGAGCTTCTTGAAATAACCCCTGACCTACATTGTTTGGGGCATAGTGACACTGGCTAAATCATGGAGAGATATCTCTGGGTGGTCGTCCTGAGACAGAGGGTCAACAGGCGCCTGCTAAATGTCGACCTAATCATCTATTGTATCTTGAACTTCTTCACCAATTTCAGAGGTAGGTGGAGAATCCACATCCAAGAGATAGAGATTTTGCTCAACAAATCTATGTCCCCGAGTGAATTTCTCATCACAATTATAACAAAGCCTTTTTTGTCTACTTGCCCGCATCTCTGCTTCAGACAAATTCTTGATAGGAGTTCGTCGAGGGGCTGGCGTGATGGGAGGTCGTTGGGAACCCACATTTCTGAAGGGGACAAAAGTGGGTTTGGAGCATTGTTGGGATGCGATCTTGTCCTCTTCCAACTTAGCAAACCCCTCGGCTTCCATAATTGTGTTTAGACATAACATTTTGACCTCAAATCGGATGTCATCCTTTAGACCACTGATAAAACAACTCCTGTAGAATTCATCAGGCAATCTTCTTGTGTGATTGGCTAGTTTCTCAAATTTTTTCTGATACTCTCTCACATTTCCAATTTGGTGAAGTTTAGTGAGTGCTCCTGTGAAGTCATCAAAAGCACTATGACCAAATCGTTGCAAAAGGAGCTAAAAAAAATCTATCCATTTTGGCTCTTCATGAGCCTTGATGTACCAACGGTACCATTGAAGGGATTCTTGTTCCAAATGAAAGGATGTAAGTAGAACTTTGTTGACATTAAAAGTATTATGTAGACTGAAATATTGTTCTTCTCGGTATATCCATCCAGTTGGATCATTACCATTGAAGTGAGGAAAATCAAGCTTCAGCCCACGAAAATCGCTGCAAAGAAGAGAACCTTGTGTCTGCAGAAGAATCTGACTGTCATTTATTGTTCATGGTTGAATGCTCAAGATTTAGGCCGAGAAATTTTTAATCCAGATCTTGGAGTTTGGTTTTGAGGGCTGCAAGTTCTTCCTCCATGGTTTTTTCTCCTGCACGGGTGACCAACATAACCAAGAGTTCTTTTTTTCTTTTTTTGAATGGGTAGAAAAACAAAAACAGAAACTATTTTAGTAAAGGAAAATTTGGATTTGGGAAAACTCTGAGGGGTAATTGGAAGGGAAATTTTTAGGGGCGAAATTTCGTCAATTGGCTATTTCTTGGACATTTTTTCGAAAACTAAATTCGCTATTTGGTCATTTTTAGCCTCTAATATCGCCTATATTTACATAAAATATGTTTTTTATCTTGATATTCGCCAAAATTTACAAGTTTTGGTAGTAAATTGTATTTTTCATATTTAATATCCTCCTACCAATCTACATATATGTTTTTTTCAATACAAAATAATCGCCTAAAATACTATACTTAAGTATACTTTAATAACCCTTAAAAAATACCCTAGTAATTGGGGTTTGACTAGCTTTTGGACACTTTTGAATGGACAGGGAATCAGAAAATGAAGATTTTAGAAGCAGAGTGAAAGAATGGGAAAATTTGTCAAAGAGGGACAAAGAAGCAGAATTAGGAAATTAACACTGTGGAAAAATTTGGAGATTGGGTGAAAATCGAAGAAGTTATGGAAAACCCTAAAAATAGACAAATGTGGGATTTCTGGCACTGAGAAGTGGAATTTGGGATAGGGTCCTCAGGAATCAAATATGCATAATGGGATTGCAGGAGTGTAAGTGAAGTTTCAAGGGAAACAAAGGGACAACAAAGAAGAGACGGCGAAAAAACAGAATATTTTTTTTTTCGAAATGGATCTGCAACGGCATGGAAGTGATAAGAAATAGTTCCGGACAGATTGAATATGTGATTTATCATCTGGCAATAGATATGGACCCCAGGTATGCACAGCTTCCTAAAGGTTCAGGGTATTCACTCTGCCACCAATGTTGTCTAACGACTTGCGTATTGGGGCAGTACTCCTCACTCCATGGCTCAAGTAAAACTAATAACATCTTTGCCACAAACAATAGCTCTTCGTTTACCTCACAGGCGGGAACTAGTCAATCGGGTAGGGGTCATTTCCCTTTTCGCTGGCAGGTCCTCTCAATGGGCCAGCTACTTCGGGGTTCCTGTGGTACTCCTCACAATGTGTTTTAGGGATTATTCCCAAGTAATTCCCACAGTTAAGTGGATAGGTATTATTGTCGGATCCGAACCTGCATTTGATAGGAACAAATACAGATGCGAAAAACAAATTGGCAGAAATTCCACCCAACGAGCCCAAGAAAGTGCTCTGATACCAGATGTGAGGAACCTACAACAATGAATTGATAAAATGCATGATGTATTAGAACAAAGAATATTTTTATTGATCGTGGGCCATTTCGAGGGGGAAACCTCCTTTGAGGAAGCTCAATACATATAACTTATGGATGCCTTCATTGGCCTCAACACAAACTTATATACTAGTCTATGCACCAATACTATGGGTCAATACCATGGAACATATAATACTATGGGCTAATACAAACTATGGATCAATACCATGGAACATATAATACTACAGGATGACTTACAAAGCATATGCATCCAACAACAATATAATAACAAGGTAAAGAGAAGGGTTGACACGGGTTCCTAACATTGTGATGTTCTTTTCAGTTGCATTTTTCCATGATGAAGTTAATTAATGTTCTTTAAGATGGGAAATGCCAAAATTATTTAGTAAAACACAAACCTCTAGGGATATGTTTCTTACTTGCCACCAAGAGCTCCATGTTGAAGGCAAATAGCTAAAATTTAGTGACCTACCTACACTTAAGAGTTTTGGTCTTAAAATTGGCTTATTTTCGAAGGAGTTTTGGTTTTAATTTGTATGCGTGAAAGATTTGATCATGAAAAGCGTTAAATTTATTGTCTCATTTTACTATTCATGGGTTTTAAGAGAGAAACGTTTGTGGATTTTTCTTTGAAGCTTATTTTTAGCTTGCTCCGTAGGTGTATAACTTGGAGTGCATTTGAAGGCAGAGAAAGAAATTGTTTATACAACTGACCCAATTTAAACTATATGGTTTTAAGGTTAGATTTGCAACATAGCTTAGCGCATTTGTGAAGTTGGCCATAGCCTCAAATTAAACAATGAAAAAATGGACTCACAAGATTCACCATTGTTTAACCAACCCTCCTAGTTTATGGTTGTGGCGATGATGATTTTGGAAATGGTGCTAGGGTTTGAGGCAGGATTCCATCAAATATGATAAATTGATTCTTTATTTAGCCACAATATATGCTCTTGTAATACATATTAGTGTTTATAAAATTACTACTGTGCTTCGGATCAAAGCGATGGAATTGCTTACATGTCTCAATGTGCAATCCAACCGAGCATGACTTATATCTACAACTGTGTTGTTGACATAGTATGTTTTAAACATATTTTACCTTTTCTATGGTTGCATCTTAACTTGCTTACATAACATTGTGATTCTATAAGAAGAAGACAACCTAATGCTAATTATATATTCTTTCTATCATGGCCACTACAGTCTACACTGGTCAGCTGATTAGTATGGTTCGTTGATATTTGATTCCGCTAAGAAATATCCTTTCGCCTATGATGAAGAACTGAGGATCATCTTCAATGACTGATGGCACACCAACACTTACCAATAGGTTGTGGGATTCTCATCTAATCCCTTCGTTTGGGTAGGATTCGACCCCATGTCATGCGAATATGATACCGCCGCCATTGCGGATTCCCCTACTACAAAAAAAATCTTGCAATGTTGCCGACAACCAATGCTCACCTTACATTCTACCAGTGAATCCTGACAAAACACACAGCCTACGCATCGCTACTAGAGTCCCTATCCTCTCTAAATTTTTTGATTCAGGTAAAATAACACAGTTAGAGATTCTACAACTATTCATTTTAATAAGAGGTTGAAATGAATGAGCTAACTATTTGTTCCCTGTTTTTAAGGGACACAAGATGATCATTGTAGAGGCGAGCAACAACTATGCGAAACTGATTGAGCTTGAGAATCTGGATGTGTATTCGGGATAATTGTACTCAGTTTTGCTAAGGGATGACCAAGCATCTTTTAAACACTAGATTGGCCTAAAGGTAAATCGGTTTTTGGTATGGTCATATGATGTGACACTTATCCTCCTTTTTCTTTGTGTCGATATGTTTTAGCTACATGCTAGAGGACTAGTTGTTGGGTGTTTGCGTTTGCTTGTTGGGTGTAAAAATTGTTGTTAAGTTGTTGTTAGCTTATTTCTCCATATGCGGATTTTGTTAATTACAATTTTTTGTTAGCATTTTTCCAAATACATTCATGTCCCACTTACAGTTGCATAAGATTTCTAGCTGAAATAGTTCTGACCAAGAATGATTCTGGTGACACAAATGAATCTCTGAATGGGGAAGTGTCTCATACTTCCTCCTCTACACTTCTCAATGTCTACAAAAAGGACGACATGAAGTCTCCACAAAGAAAGAAAACAGTAAATCAATCCATCACATGATTTCCCATGTAGGAAACTACACCACTGCTCCTCATGGATAGACTTCTGGAAATGAAGGCTAGCTCACCCTCATGGATCCCACTGAACATGATGCATCCTCCTAGTCTCCAACACCATCAAAATCAATCTGTAACTTCATGGAATGCTAGGGTCCCATGGCTTATGAAACAATCCACTAAACATCTGAGTCAAATGGAACAACTTGTCTTTACAAAGGCTTCCAAGATCCCATAGCCAAATGGGGAGTTAAACACCTCCATGAATTTGAAACGGGCTATGGAGAATCTCAACAAAAAATGTAATAGAATATCAAACAAGAGTATTAAATATAAAGGAATTCAAAACGGTTATCTACAGTTAGATAACGAGATTATCAACCAAAATTTAATAACTAATAACTTTAATGTTAATTACAATGAAATCCTGAGGGATTATTCAACATTCCCCCCTTAATCTGAAGGGACATCTGACATGCCAAGCTGCATTCTGAATTTTTCATTTTTTTCATGGCCCAATGCTTTAGTAAATATATCTATGAGATTATCTAAAGTAGAACAATGTGGCATATGAATGGTTTTGGCCTCAACATGATGTCGAATCAAGTGATATTTGGTTTTGATATGTTTGGTTCGATCATGGAATTTGGTATTCTTGGCCAATTGAATTTTAGAAGGGTTGTCAACAAAGAGAGGTGTTGAAGTCAGTTGTTTCTATAGCAAGTCTTCAAGTATTTTCCTAAGACAAATGATTTCTTTTGTAGCTTGAGCTGTTGCAACATATTCGGATTCAGTTGTAGAATCATCAGGAACATATTGCTTTAGTGATCTCCAAGTGATAGTTGTTGATCCAATATTCATCAAATAACTTGAAGTATACACCCCATGCCCTTTATCCCTGTCAAAATCAAAATTTTAATAACCAGTGAGATGGAAGTATGAAACTTTAGAATATTTGATTCCATAAGATTGAGTGCCTTTTAGATATTTGAGCACTCATTTTGTTGTGTTCCAATTACCTTCACAAGGCTGATGCATAAACATCGAAAGTATTCCTACAACAAAAGTTATGTTAGGATGAGTAGTAGTAAGATAAATTAAAATTCCAACAAGCTACTTGTACTTTTTCGGATCTTCAAATGCACTGGCTTCATTTGAAGTAAGCTTTAGATTCTGCTCCATTGGTGTAGAAACAGAATTACAATCCCACATCCCAAATTTTCTTAATAACTCTCCAATATATTTTTTCTGAGATATGAAAATTTTCTTTGTTTTTTTATCCACTTCAATTCCTAAATAATAATGTAGTAATCCAAAATTTGTCATATAAAAAACTTTTTTCAACTCCCTTTTAATAGAGAGTATATAATCATCATTATTTCGCTTGATAACCAAATCATCTACATAGACAACTAGATATACAATTCAACTTGAGAATATGTTCAATTAACTTTTCATACCATGCCCAAGGTGCTTGCTTCAAACCCTATTAATATTTTACCAATTTACATACCTTCTACTCTTGACCTTGAATAACAAAAACTTATGGTTGAGTCATATAGATATCTTCTTTCAAGTCTCCATTCAATAAGGCATTCTTAACATCCATATGATGTATTTTCCATCCTTTTTGTGCTTCCAAAGAAAATAAAGTTCAAATAGAGCCCCACTTTGTTGTAGGAGAAAACGTTTTTGTGTATTCAACACCTTCTTTATGAGCATATCCTTTTGCCACAATTGTTGCTTTATGTTTTTCAAGTGTGCCATCAACTTTATACTTGTTCTTATATATCCACTTGCAGCCAATAGGTTTAATTCCAATTGGATGTTCCACCAACCTCCAAGTTCCATTTTTAATGAGAGCATCATACTCTCTTTTCATTGCACTTCTCCATACATCACTAGTTGTTGCTTCTTGAAAGGAAGCAGGTTCATCGACAACAAAAAAATTTAATTCACAATTTGATGTGACAACATCATCATACCTTCTTGGTCTTGGTTCATGTCGATCTACGTACTAGTTTCTACGTTGTTTGATATGTTTCTTCTTCAAGAGCAAGTTCTACATTATCTCTGAGACTTAACTTATCCATTCCATCAGCAATATCATCAATTTTATGACCCTCTATTTCTGCGGGAAATTGTGCATTAAAACAACTTGTTGTTATGGAAGGAAATTCTAAAGATTGACTTAGAACATGAACTCCCCCTTCAATATTTGGAAGTTCAATATCACTTTCATGATAGAATTTTTAGAGTGAAATCTATCAACCTGAGCAAGTTGTTTATCAATAGTGAGTGCATATTTTTCAAATTCAAGAAAGAAAATATATATAGAAACAATAAGCTTCACAAACAATAAACTTTATGTTATCTTCATCATACAATCTATAAGCTTTGGAAGTATTAGAATATCCCAAAAAATGCACTTTCAACTTCTTGCTTCTAATTTATTTCTTTGTTGCTTGGGAATCAAAGCATAACATGTGGAACCAAAAATTCTAAAATGCTTGACAGCTGGAAGATGGTCATGTCACATTTCATAAGAAGTTATATTTTGCAGTGCTGCTAAAGGAATTTTCCCCAAAACATTAACTTAACATTTTTAAAAAATATCACGGATCTTACCATATTCATCAATGTCCTCTTCATACGTTCTGCCAAACCATTTTTTTGTGGATTATAAGGAACAGTGGTTTGATGTTTAATGCCATTGTCCTACAAATATTTTTCAAACTTCTGTGATGTGTACTCACCACCATTATCAGTTCTAATGGTTCCAATAGTAAGCTGAGTTTCATTTTTAATCTACAAATGAAAATTTTTGAATGTATCAAAATCTTGAGATTTTTCCTTGAATAAATAAACCCAACACATCCTTGTATAGTCATCAATAAAAGTCATTAAATATTTATTACCATTTTTTATGGAACAGCCATGGACCCAAACAAAATTGAGTGAATAAGGTCTATCTTTCCACAAGCTCGAGATATAGAATCATGAAATGGTTGTTTGTTGTGCTTTCCTAAAATACAAGCATCACATTGGGAAAGTTGTATTGGAATAGTATGAAGCCCTTTAAATCCTTTTTGTTTCATAAGTCTAGGACTATCATAATTAATATGACCAAATCTAGTATGCCACAACAAGATGGAATACAAATTACCACTATGCTGAGCCAAATTTGCAGAATTCTATGAATTGAATGAGGTACCTTTCAACTTTCAAAGCTTGCCATATTCCACTCCAGTCATTACAATCACATGATCAGAAGCTCTTGTAATTTCAATAATGCCATCAAAAACATGTATTGAATGGCCTTGATATCTAATATGCAAAAGAGACAACAATTTTATTATCAATTGGGAAAGATAAAGAACATTATTAAATATGTAACCAGAAAGTTTTGGTAACTTAAGTCTAATAGATCCAATTCCTAAGGGTTTTAACTATGATTTGTCTACAAAAAAAACTACTCCATCAACTTGATCATTGAATATATCAAAGAAGTATTTTATAAATGTCATATGGCATGTGGCTCCAGTATCTAACAACCAAGTATCATTCCAAGAAGAAAACGAGGTACTAAAAACTTCTCCAATTCCAAGATTATAATGTGCTACAACATAATGTGCAAATTCGAGAGGGTTACCTTTGTCTTGTGTTTGCTATTTCTTGTTAACTATTTTCTCCCATGAAATTTTGCAATTACTGGCCATATGACCAACCTTGACACATCTATAACATTGTCTCTCTCCTTGATTATATATGCCGCCCCTTCCTCTAAATTTTCCTCTTTGTCCTCTACCTCGTCCTCTGTTTTTGATATCATCTTTAGTGCATTCTTATTTTGAATTTTGTCCTTTCTGTGCGAGGCACAAATTTTATTCATTGGGATTAGACTGCTTCTTCCCAAATGCTATCTCTTTCGATGCAATTTTCTCAACAAATTTTTCAAAATTCATAGCTTTCATCTAGTCACTAGATTGAAGAGATTCTAGATAGTGAGTATAGGAGGGGTACATATCCTTAATAGAAGCAATCAATTGTATCCCAAATTTTACACCAGTTGCTTCAATAGCATGAAAAATGGCTCTAATTTCCTAAGCAAGTTTCATAGGATCATTATCTTTCAACTCTAAATTAAATAACTTCATCAACAACTATATGAGTCCAAGCTAAGAATGTGAATCATACAAATCTTTTATTTTATTTAATGCTTGCCAAACAGTCTTGCTAGAAACTAAATGTGTACTTACTTCTTCATTTACAGAGGCAATGATAAAAGCATAAGCTTTCTTGTCCTTGCTTATCCAGGAAGAAAGTTATTTTGTAGAAGTAGGTGGTACTGGTGCACATTTGTCCACTTCACCTGTCGTACCCTCTCCATCTTTGTTGTCTCCATAATTCTCACTTCACAAATTCTATCCCACATATCGTTAAAAATAAGAGTATTTTTAACTTTACGAAACCATTCATGATTATTTTCTTTACCAAACATAATTACTCCAACAATTGAAATTAAATAATTCATTGAAATTTATCGTGCACAAATTATTGTCTAATATTTTCTCTTCCTCTTTGTGAATGTTATTTAAAATCTTTTTATCTTCTAAAAAGATCTCCCCAAAGGTTTACTAATTCAATTTAAAGAACCTTGCACGCAAATATAAATGGCTGCTTAAAATATTTTATTTTCTAAAAATATCTCCCCAAAGATTTGATAATTAATTTAAAAGAAGCAAAATATTGCACGCAAATATAAATCTTGGGTCTCCTCTTTTTTTTAAATAAGTAAAAAAACAAATATT
Organism: Larix kaempferi; assembly: GCA_027924585.1. Classification (NCBI taxonomy): domain Eukaryota; kingdom Viridiplantae; phylum Streptophyta; class Pinopsida; order Pinales; family Pinaceae; genus Larix; species Larix kaempferi. The sequence goes on from BSBM01000309.1 coordinate 5,149,799, forward strand.
CTAATAATTACCGAAACAATTTACGTGCAGTCTTCTCCGACAATATTTACTCAGCATCTCTCCTTTTTTCGTGATAGTTCCTTCATGGACCCCTTCTCTCTCACCAAGGCTTTCTCACCAATGCTTTGTTGCCTAGCTCTTATACCACTGTTAGGAACCCATGTCAACCCTTCCATTTACTTTGTTAGTATATTGTTGTTGGATGCATATGCTTTGTAAGTCATCCTGTAGTATTTGTTGATTCATAGTTTGTATTGTTGTTGTTGGACGCATATGCTTTCTAAGTCATTCCGTAGTAATTGTTGATCCATATTTTGTATTGGCCCATAGTTTCTATTGACACATGGTATTGACCCATGGTATTGGCACCTAGACTTAGTATATAAGTTTGCCTTGAGACCAATGAAGGTACCGTGAAGTTATTTGTATTGAGCTTGCTCAAAGGAGGTTGCCCCCTTGAAGTGGTCTGTGATCAATAAAACTAATTCTGAGTTCTAATATTTCTGCTATCTCTTGTATTTTCATTAATTGATTGTTGGAGGTTCTTCACATCTGGTATTAGAGCACTTTCTTGGGATCATTGGGTGGAATTTCTGCTAAATGTTTTTCGCATCTGTTGCAAATTTGGATCTGGGAATAATCCCTATCCACTTAATTGTGTGAAGTACTTGGGCATAAGCCCTAAAACTCATTGTGAGGAGTACCACAGGAACCCCAAAGTAGATAGCCCATTGATAGGACCTGCCAGCTAAAAGTGCAACGACCCCTACTTGATTGACTACTTCCCACCCGTGAGGTAAACCAAAAGCTGTCGTTTGTGGCAAAGCAGTTATCAGTTTTACCTGAGTCGTGGAGTGAGGGGTATTTCCACAATACACAAGTCGTCAGACAACATTGGTGGCTGAGTCAAAACCCTAAATTGTTAGGAAGATGAACATACATGGGGTCCATATCTATTTTCAGTTGAACTGTTACTGATAACTTTTGCACCGATTCTGATCCATTCCGAGCCGTTTCAGATCCATTCTGAAAGCCATTCCAGATCCAGTTGTTTTAGATCTATTCTGAAAGTCATTTTAAATCGATTTGGCATCGTTTCAGATCCATCTTTTATGGATCACTTCCGCGTCGTTGCAGATCCATCTGTTTTCGCTCCCTTCTGCGTCATAGCAGACCCATTCTTCACCATATCTCCCTTGTTTTCACTCCATTTCACTTGAAACTTCCCTGACACCCCTGTAATCCCATTCTGAATCTTTCATCCCAGGAATGAAATATGCATAATGGGATTTCAGGAGTGTAAGTGAAGTTTCAAGGGAACAAAGGGAAGACAAAGAAGAGATGGTGAAAAAACAGAAATTTTTTTTTTTTCGGAATGGATCTGCAACGGCATAGAAGTGGTGAACAACAGAACGGATCTCCAATGGCTTGGAAGTGATAAGAAATAGTCCTGGACAGATTGAATCTGTGATTTATCAGCTGGTAATAGATATGGACCCCAGGTATGCGCAGCTTCCTAAAGGTTCAGGGGAATCACTCTGCCACCAATGTTGTCTAACGGCTTGTGTATTGGGGAAGTACTCCTCAATCCACGGCTCAAGTAAAACTGATAACATCTTTGCCACAAACAATAGCTCTTGGTTTACCTCACAGGTGGGAACTAGTCAATCAGGTAGGGGTCATTTCCCTTTTCGCTGGAAGGTCCTCTCAATGGGCCAGCTACTTCGGGGTTCCTGTGGTACTCCTCACAATGTGTTTTAGGGCTTATGCCCAAGTAATTCCCACAGTTACGTGGATATGGATTATTGTCGGATCCGAACCTGCATTTGATAGGAACAAATACAGATTCGAAAAACAAATTGGAAGAAATTCCACCCAACGAGCCCAAGAAAGTGCTTTGATACCAGATGTGAGGAACATACAACAATTAATTGATAAAATGCACGATGTATTAGAACAAAGAATATTTTTATTGATTGCGGGTGACTTCGAGGGGGAAACCTCCTTTGAGCAAGCTCAATACATATAACTTATGGATGCCTTCATTGGCCTCAACACAAACTTATACACTAGTTTATGCACCAATACTATGGGTCAATACCATGGAACATATAATACTATGGGCTAGTACAAACTATGGATCAATACCATGGAAGATATAATACTACGGGATGACTTACAAAGCATATGTGTCCAACAACAATATAATAACAAGGTAAAGAGAAGGGTTGACATGGGTTCCTAACATTGTGATGTTCTTTTCAGTTGCATTTTTCCATGATGTAGTTAATTAATGTTCTTTAAGATGGGAAATGCAAAAATTGTGTAGTAAATCACAAACCTCTAGGGATATGTTTCTTACTTGCCACCAAGAGCTCCATGTTGAAGGCAAATAGCTAAAATTTAGTGACTTGCCTACACTTAAGAGTTTTGGTCTTAAAATTGGCTTATTTTCGAAGGAGTTTTGGTTTTAATTTGTATGCATGAAAGATTTGATCATGAAAAGCATTAAATTTAATGTCTCGTTTTACTGTTCATGAGTTTTAAGAGAGAAACATTTGCGGATTTTTCTTTGAAGCTTATTTTTAGCTTGCTCCGTAGGTGTAGAACTTGAAGTGCATTTGAAGGCAGAGAAAGAAATTGCTTATACAACTGACCCAATTTGAACTATATGGTTTTAAGTTTAGATTTGCAACATAGCTTAGTGCATTTGTGAAGTTGGCCATAGCCTCAAATTAAACAATGAAAAAATGGACTCACAAGATTCACCTTTGTTTAACCAACCCTCCTAGTTTATGTTTGTGGCGATGATGATTTTGGAAATGGCGCTAGGGTTTGAGGCGGGAGTCCATCAAATATGATATAATGATTCTTTCTTTAGCCATAATATATGCTCTTGTAATACATATTAGTGTTTATAAAATTACTATTGTGCTTCAGATCAGAGCGATGGAACTGCTTGCATGTCTCAATGTGCAATCCAACCAAGCATGACTTATATGTACAACTGTGTTGTTGACATAGTGTGTTTTAAACATATTTTACCTTTTCTATGGTTGCATCTTAACTTGCTTACATAACATTGAGATACTATAAGAAGAAGACAGCCTAATGCTAATAATATATGCTTTCTATCATGGACACTACAGTCTACATTGGTCAGTCGATTAGTATGGTTCGTTGATATTTCATTCCCCTAAGAAATATCCTTTCGCCTATGATGAAGAACTGAGCATCATCTTCAATGAATGATGGCACACCAACACTTACCAATAGGTTGTGGGATTCTCATCCAATCCCTTCGTTTGGGTAGGATTCGACCCCATGTCATGCAAGTATGATACTGACGCCATTGCGGATTCCCCTACTACAAAAAAAAATCTTGCAATGTTACCAACAACCAATGCTCACCTTACATTCTACCAGTGAATCCTGACAAAACACACGGCCTACGCATCACTACTAGAGTCCTTATCCTCTCTCAATTTTTTGATTCAGGTAAAATAACACATTTATATATTCTACAACTATTCATTTAATAAGATTCATTTTAATAAGAGGTTGAAAATAATGAGCTAACTATTTGTTCCCTGTTTTTCAAGGACACAAGATGATCGTTGTAGAGGCGAGCAAACACTATGTGAAACCGATTGAGCTTGAGAATCTGGATGTGTATTCGGGATAATTGTACTCAGTTTTGCTAAGGGATGACCAAGCATCTTTTAAACACTAGATTGGCCTAAAGGTAAATCGGTTTTTGGTATGGTCATATGATGTGACACTTATCCTCCTTTTTCTTTGTGTCAATATTTTTTAGCTACATGCTAGAGGACTAGCTGCTGGGTGTTTGGGTTTGCTTGTTGGGTGTAAAAATTGTTGTTAAGTTGTTGTTAGCTTATTTCTCCATATGTAGATTTTGTTAATTACAATTTTTTGTTGGCATTTTTCCAAAGACATTCATGTCCCACTTACAGTTGCATAAGATTTCTAGCTGATATAGTTGAGACCAAGAATGATTCTGGGGACCCAAATGAATCTTTGAATGGGGAAGTGTCTCATACTTACTCCTCTACACTTCTCAATGTCTACAAAAAGGACCACATGAAGACTCCACAAAGAAAGAAAATAGTAAATCAATCCATGACATGATTTCCCATGTAGGAAACTCCTCATGGATAGACTTCTGGAAATGAAGGCTAGCTCACCCTCTTGGATCCCACTAAACATGATGCATCTTCCTAGTCTCCAACACCATCAAAATCAATCTGTAACTTCATGGAATGCTAGGGTCCCATGGCTTATGAAACAATCCACTAAACATCTGAGTCAAATGGAACAACTTGTCTTCACAAAGGATGCCAGGATCCCATAGCCAAATGGAGAGTTCAAGACCTCCATGAATCTGAAACAGGATGGGGAGAATCTCAACAAAAAATGTAATAGAATATCAAACAAGAGTATTCCATATAAAGGAAGTCAAAATGGTTATCTACAGTTAGATAACAAGATTATCAACCAAAATTTACTAACTAATAACTTTAATGTTAATTACAATGAAATCCCAAGGGATTATTCAACATTCCCCCCTTAATCCAAAGGGACATCTGACATGCCAAGTTGCATTCTAAATTTTTCATTTTTTTCATGGCCCAATGCTTTAGTAAATATATCTGTGAGTTTCTCTGAAGTAGAACAATGTGTCAGATGAATGGTTTTGGCCTCAACATGATGTCGAATCAAGTGATATTTGGTTTTGATATGTTTGGTTCGATCATGGAATTTGGTATTCTTGGCCAATTGAATTGTAGAATGGTTGCCAACAAAGAGAGGTGTTGAAGTCAGTTGTTTCTCTAGCAAGTATTCAAGTATTTTCCTAAGACAAATGATTTGTTTTGTGGCTTGAGCTGTTGCAACATATTCGGATTCAGTTGTAGAATCATCAGGAACAGATTGCTTTAGTGATCTCCAAGTGATAGTTGTTGATCCAATATCCATCAAATAACTTGAAGTATACACCCCATGCTCTTTATCTCTGTCAAAATCAGAATTTTAATAACCAGTGAGATGGAAGTATGAAACTTTAGAATATTTGATTCCATAAGATTGAGTTCCTTTTAGATATTTGAGCACTCATTTTGTTTTGTTCCAATTACCTTCACAAGGCTGATGCATAAACCTCGAAAGTATTCATACAACAAAAGTTATGTTAGGACGAGTAGTAGTAAGATAAATTAAAATTCCAACAAGATGCTTGTACTTTTTCAGATCTTCAAATGCGCTGGCTTCATTTGAAGTAAGCTTTAGATTCTGCTCCATTGGGGTAGAAACATAAATACAATCCCACATCCCAAATTTTCTCAATAACTCTCCAATATATTTTTTCTGAGAATATATATATATATTTTTTTATCTACTTCAATTGGTTTTTTATGTACTTCAATTCCTAAATAATAATGTAGTAATCCAAAATTTGCATATAAAAAACCTTTTTCAACTCCCTTTTAATAGAGGCTATATAATCATCATTATTTCACTTGATAACCAAATCATCTACATAGACAAGTAGATATACATTTCAACTTGAGAATATGTTCAATTAACTTTTCATACCATGCTCGAGGTGCTTGCTTCAAACCATATTAATATTTTACCAATTTACATACCTCTGCTCTTGACCTTGAATAAAAAAAACTTATGGTTGAGTCATATAGACATCTTCTTTCAAGTCTCCATTCAATAAGGCATTCTTAACGTCCATATGATGTCTTTTCCATCCTTTTTGTGCTTCCAAAGAAAATAAAGTTCAAATAGAGCCCCACTTTGTTGTAGGAGAAAATGTTTTTGTGTATTCAACACCTTCTTTATGAGCATATCCTTTTGCCACAATTCTTGCTTTATGTCTGTCAAGTGTGCCATCAACTTTATACTTGTTCTTATATATCCACTTGCAGCCAATAGGTTTAATTCCAATTGGATGTTCCACCAACCTCCAAATTCCATTTTTAATGAGAGCATCATACTCTCTTTTCATTGCACTTCTCCATACATCACTAGTTGTTGCTTCTTGAAAGGAAGCAGGTTCATCGACAACAGAAAAATTTAATTCACAATTCGATGTGACAAAATCATCATACCTTCTTGGTCTTGGTTCATGTCGATCTATGTACTGGTTTCTATGTTGTTTGATATGTTTCTTCTTCAAGATCAAGTTCTACATTATCTCTGAGACTTAACTTATCCATGCCATCAACAATATCATCAATTTTATGACCCTCTATTTCTGCGGGAACTTGTGCATTAAAACAAGTTGTTGTTATGGAAGGAAATTCCAAAGATTGACTTAGAACATGAACTCCCGCTTCAATATTTGGAAGTTCAATATCACTTTCATGATAGAATTTTTAGAGCGAAATCTATCAACCTGAGCAAGTTGTTTATCAATAGTGAGTGCATATTTTTCAAATTCAAGAAAGAAAATATATATAGAAACAATAAACTTCACAAACAATAAACTTTATGTTATCTTCATCATACAATCTATAAGCTTTGGAAGTATTAGAATATCCCAAAAAATGCACTTTCAACTTCTTGCTTCTAATTTATTTCTTTGTTGCTTGGGAATCAAAGCATAACATGTGGAACCAAAAATTCTAAAATGCTTGACAGCTGGAAGATGGTCATGCCACATTACATAAGGAGTTATATTTTGCAGTGCTGCTAAAGGAATTTTCCCCAAAACATTAACTTAACATTTTTAAAAAATATCACGGATCTTACCATATTCATCAATGTCCTCTTCATACGTTCTGCCAAACCATTTTTTTGTGGATTATAAGGAACAGTGGCTTGATGTTTAATGCCATTGTCCTACAAATATTTTTCAAACTTCTGTGATGTGTACTCACCACCATTATCAGTTCTAATGGTTCCAATATTAAGCTGAGTTTCATTTTTAATCTACAAATGAAAATTTTTGAATGTATCAAAATCTTGAGATTTTTCCTTGAATAAATAAACCCAACACATCCTTGTATAGTCATCAATAAAAGTCATTAAATATTTATTACCATTTTTTATGGAACAGCCATGGACCCAAACAAAATTGAGTGAATAAGGTCTATCTTTCCACAAGCTCGAGATATAGAATCATGAAATGGTTGTTTGTTGTGCTTTCCTAAAATACAAGCATCACATTGGGAAAGTTGTATTGGAATAGTATGAAGCCCTTTAAATCCTTTTTGTTTCATAAGTCTAGGACTATGATAATTAATATGACCAAATCTAGCATGCCACAACAAGATGGAATACAAATTACCACTATGCTGAGCCAAATTTGCAGAATTCTATGAATTGAATGAGGTACCTTTCAACTTTCAAAGCTTGCCATATTCCACTCCAGTCATTACAATCACATGATCAGAAGCTCTTGTAATTTCAATAATGTCATCAAAAACATGTATTGAATGGCCTTGATATCTAATATGCATAAGAGACAACAATTTTATTATCAATTGGGAAAGATAAAGAACATTATTAAATATGTAACCAGCAAGTCCTGGTAACTTAAGTCTAATAGATCCAATTCCTAAGGGTTTTAACTATGATTTGTCTACAAAAAAAACTACTCCATCAACTTGATCATTGAATATATCAAATAAGTCTTTTATAAATGTCATATGGCATGTGGCTCCAGTATCTAACAACCAAGTATCATTCCAAGAAGAAAACGAGGTACTAAAAACTTCTCCAATTCCAAGATTATAATGTGCTACAACATAATGTGCAGATTCGAGAGGGTTACCTTTGTCTTGTGTTTGCTATTTCTTGTTAACTATTTTCTCCCATGAAATTTTGCAATTACTGGCCATATGACCAACCTTGACACATCTATAACATTGTCTCTCTCCTTGATTATATATGCCGCCCCTTCCTCTAAATTTTCCTCTTTGTCCTCTACCTCGTCCTCTGTTTTTGATATCATCTTTAGTGCATTCTTATTTTGAATTTTGTCCTTTCTGTGCAAGGAAAAAATTTATTCATTGGGATTAGACTGCTTCTTCCCAAATGTTATCTCTTTCGATGCAATTTTCTCAACAAATTTTTCAAAGGTCATAGCTTTCATCTAGTCACTAGATTGAAGAGATTCTAGATAGTGAGTATAGGAGGGGTACATATCCTTAATAGAAGCAATCAATTGTATGTCAAATTTTACACCAGTTGCTTCAATAGCATGAAAAATGGCTCTAATTTCCTAAGCAAGTTTCATAGGATCATTATCTTTCAAATCTAAATTAAATAACTTCATCAACAACTATATGAGTCCAAGCTCAGAATGTGAATCATACAAATCTTTTATTTTATTTAATGCTTCCCAAACAGTCTTGCTAGAAACTAAATGTCTACTTACTTCTTCATTTACAGAGGCAATGATAAAAGCATAAGCTTTCTTGTCCTTGCTTATCCAGGAAGAAAGTTATTTTGCAGAAGTAGGTGGTACTGGTGCACATTTGTCCACTTCACCTGTCGTACCCTCTCCATCTTTGTTGTCTCCATAATTCTCACTTCACAAATTCTATCCCACATATCGTTAAAAATAAGAGTATTTTTAACTTTACGAAACCATTCATGATTATTTTCTTTACCAAATAGAATTACTCCAACAATTGAAATTAAATAATTCATTGAAATTTGTTGTGCACAAATTATTGTCTAATATTTTCTCTTCCTCTTTGTGAATGTTATTTAAAATCTTTTTATCTTCTAAAAAGATCTCCCCAAAGGTTTACTAATTCAATTTAAAGAACCTTGCACGCAAATATAAATGGTTGCTTAAAATATTTTATTTTCTAAAAAGATCTCCCCAAAGATTTGATAATTAATTTAAAAGAAGCAAAATATTGCATGCAAATATAAATATTGGGTCTCCTCTTTTTTTTAAATAAGTAAAAAAACAAATATTCTAATAATTACCGAAACAATTTACGTGCAGTCTTCTCCGACAATATTTACTCAGCATCTCTCCTTTTTTCATGATAGTTCCTTCATGGACCCCTTCTCTCTCACCAAGGCTTTCTCACCAATGCTTTGTTGCCTAGCTCTTATACCACTGTTAGGAACCCATGTCAACCCTTCCATTTACTTTGTTAGTATATTGTTGTTGGATGCATATGCTTTGTAAGTCATCCTGTAGTATTTGTTGATTCATAGTTTGTATTGTTGTTGTTGGACGCATATGCTTTCTAAGTCATTCCGTAGTAATTGTTGATCTATATTTTGTATTGGCCCATAGTTTCTATTGACACATGGTATTGACCCATGGTATTGGCACCTAGACTTAGTATATAAGTTTGCGTTGAGACCAATGAAGGTACCGTGAAGTTATTTGTATTGAGCTTGCTCAAAGGAGGTTTCCCCCTTGAAGTGGTCTGTGATCAATAAAACTAATTATGAGTTCTAATATTTTTGCTATCTCGTGTATTTTCATTAATTGATTATTGGAGGTTCTTCACATCTGGTATTAGAGCACTTTCTTGGGCTCATTGGGTGGAATTTCTGCTAAATGTTTTTCGCATCTGTTGCAAATTTGGATCTGGGAATAATCCCTATCCGCTTAATTGTGTGAAGTACTTGGGCATAAGCCCTAAAACTCATTGTGAGGAGTACCACAGGAACCCCAAAGTAGATATCCCATTGATAGGACCTGCCAGCTAAAAGTGCAACGACCCCTACTTGATTGACTACTTCCCACCCGTGAGGTAAACCAAAAGCTGTCGTTTGTGGCAAAGCAATTATCAGTTTTACCTGAGTCGTGGAGTGAGGGGTATTGCCCCAATACACAAGTCGTCAGATAACATTGGTGGCCGAGTCAAAACCCTGAACTGTTAGGAAGACGAACATACATGGGGTCCATATCTATTTTCAGTTGAACTGTTGCTGATCACTTTTACGCCGATTCAAATCCATTCCGAGCCGTTTCAGATCCATTCTGAAAGCCATTCCAGATCCGGTTGTTTTAGATCCATTCTGAAAGTCGTTTTAAATCCATTTGGCATCGTTGTAGATCCATCTATTTTCGCTCCCTTCTGCACCGTAGCAGACCCATTCTTCACAATATCTCCCTTGTTTTCACTCCATTTCACTTGAAACTTCCCTGACACCCCTGTAATCCCATTCTGCGTCTTTCATCCCAGGAATGAAATATGCATAATGGGATTCCAGGAGTGTAAGTGAAGTTTCAAGGGAAACAAAGGGAAGACAAAGAAGAGATGGCGAAAAAACAGATTTTTTTTTTTGGAATGGATCTGCAACGGTGTAGAATTGGTGAACAACAAAATGGATCTCCAATGGCTTGGAAGTGATAAGAAATAGTTCCGGACAGATTGAATCTGTGATTTATCAGCTGGTAATAGATATGGACCCCAGGTATGCGCAACTTCCTAAAGGTTCAGGGGATTCACTCTGCCACCAATGTTATCTAACGGCTTGTGTATTGGGGCAGTACTCCTCACTCCACGGCTCAAGTAAAACTGATAACATCTTTGCCACAAACAATAGCTCTTGGTTTACCTCACAGGTGGGAACTAGTCAATCGGGTAGGGGTCATTTCCCTTTTCGTTGGAAGGTCCTCTTAATGGGCCAGCTACTTCGGGGTTCCTGTGGTACTCCTCACAATGTCTTTCAGGGCTTATGCCCAAGTTATTCCCACAGTTAAGTGGATATGGATTATTGTTGGATCCGAACCTGCATTTGATAGGAACAAATACAGATGCGAAAAACAAATTGGAAGAAATTCCACCCAACGAGCCCAAGAAAGTGCTCTTAGACCAGATGTGAGGATCCTGCAACAATTAATTGATAAAATGCACGATGTATTAGAACAAAGAATATTTTTATTGATTGCGGGCCACTTCGAGGGGGAAACCTCCTTTGAGCAAGCTCAACACATATAACTTATGGATGCCTTCATTGACCTCAACACAATCTTTTACACTAGTTTATGCACCAATGCTATGGGTCAATACAATGGAACATATAATACTATGGGATAGTACAAACTATGGATCAATACCATGGAAGATATAATACTACAGGATGACTTACAAAGCATATGTGTCCAACAACAATATAATAACAAGGTAAAGAAAAGGGTTGACACGGGTTCCTAACATTGTGATGTTCTTTTCAGTTGCATTTTTCCATGATGTAGTTAATTAATGTTCTTTAAGATGGGAAATGCAAAAATTGTGTAGTAAATCACAAACCTCTAGGGATATGTTTCTTACTTGCCACCAAGAGCTCCATGTTGAAGGAAAATAGCTAAAATTTAGTGACTTGCCTACAGTTAAGAGTTTTGGTCTTAAAATTGGCTTATTTTCGAAGGAGTTTTGGTTTTAATTTGTATGCGTGAAAGATTTGATCATGAAAAGCGTTAAATTTATTGTCTCGTTTTACTGTTCATGGGTTTTAAGAGAGAAACATTTGTGGATTTTTCTTTGAAGCTTATTTTTAGCTTTATCCGTAGGTGTAGAACTTGGAGTGCATTTGAAGGCAGAGAAAGAAATTGCTTATACAACTGACCCAATTTGAACTATATGGTTTTAAGGTTAGATTTGCAACATAGCTTAGTGCATTTGTGAAGTTGGCCATAGCCTCAAATTAAACAATGAAAAAATGGACTCACAAGATTCACCTTTGTTTAACCAACCCTCCTAGTTTATGTTTGTGGCGATGATGATTTTGGAAATGGCGCTAGGGTTTGAGGTGGGAGTCCATCAAATATGATATATTGATTCTTTCTTTAGCCATAATATATGATCTTGTAATACATATTAGTGTTTATAAAATTACTACTGTGCTTCATATCAGAGCGATGGAACTGCTTACATGTCTCAATGTGCAATCCAACCGAGCATGACTTATATATACAACTATGTTGTTGACATAGTGTGTTTTAAACATATTTTACCTTTTCTATGGTTGCATCTTAACTTGCTTACATAACATTGCGATTCTATAAGAAGAAGACAGCCTAATGCTAATCATATATGCTTTCTATCATGGCCACTACAGTCTACACTGGTCAGCTGATTAGTATGGTTCGTTGATATTTGATTCCACTAAGAAATATCCTTTCCCCTATGATGAAGAACTGAGCATCATCTTCAATGACTGATGGCACACCAACACTTACCAACAGGTTGTGGGATTCTCATCCAATCCCTTCGTTTGGGTAGGATTTGACCCCATGTCATGTGAGTATGATACTGCCGCCATTGCGGATTCCCCTACTACAAAAAAAAATCTTGCAATGTTACCAACAACCAATGCTCACCTTACATTCTACCAGTGAATCCTGACAAAACACATGGCCTACGCATCACTACTAGAGTCCTTATCCTCTCTCAATTTTTTGATTCAGGTAAAATAACACAGTTATATATTCTACAACTATTCATTTTAATAAGATTCATTTTAATAAGACGTTGAAATGAATGAGCTAACTATTTGTTCCATGTTTTTCAGGGACACAAGATGATCGCTGTAGAGGCGAGCAAACACTATGTGAAACCGATTGAGCTTGAGAATCTGGATGTGTATTCGGGATAATTGTACTTAGTTTTGCTAAGGGATAACCAAGCATCTTTTAAACACTAGATTGGCCTAAAGGTAAATCGGTTTTTGGTATGGTCATATGATGTGACACTTATCCTCCTTTTCCTTTGTGTCGATATTTTTTAGCTACATGCTAGAGGACTAGCTGTTGGGTGTTTGGGTTTGCTTGTTGGGTGTAAAAATTGTTGTTAAGTTGTTGTTAGCTTATTTCTCCATATGCAGATTTTGTTAATTACAATTTTTTGTTAGCATTTTTCCAAAGACATTCATGTCCCACTTACAGTTGCATAATATTCTAGCTGAAATAGTTGAGACCAAGAATGATTCTGGGGACCCAAATGAATCTTTGAATGGGGAAGTGTCTCATACTTCCTCCTCTACACTTCTCAATGTCTACAAAAAGGACCACATGAAGACTCCACAAAGAAAGAAAATATTAAATCAATCCATGACATGATTTCCCATGTAGGAAACTACACCAAGGCTCCTCATGGATAGACTTCTGGAAATGAAGGCTAGCTCACCCTCTTGGATCCCACTGAACATGATGCATCCTCCTAGTCTCCAACACCATCAAAATCAATCTGTAACTTCATGGAATGCTAGGGTCCCATGGCTTATGAAACAATCCACTAAACATCTGAGTCAAATGGAACAACTTGTCTTCACAAAGGATGCCAGGATCCCATAGCCAAATGGGGAGTTCAACACCTCCATGGATCTGAAATAGGATGTGGAGAATCTCAACAAAAAATGTAATAGAATATCAAACAAGAGTATTACATATAAAGGAAGTCAAAATGGTTATCTACAGTTAGATAACGAGATTATCAACCAAAATTTACTAACTAATAACTTTAATGTTAGTTACAATGAAATCCTGAGGGATTATTCAACATTCCCCCCTTAATCCAAAGGGACATCTGACATGCCAAGTTGCATTCTAAATTTTTCATTTTTTTCATGGCCCAATGCTTTAGTAAATATATCTGTGAGTTTCTCTGAAGTAGAACAATGTGTTAGATGAATGGTTTTGGCCTCAACATGATGTCCAATCAAGTGATATTTGGTTTTGATATGTTTGGTTCGATCATGGAATTTGGTATTCTTGGCCAATTGAATTGTAGAAGGGTTGTCATCAAAGAGAGGTGTTGAAGTCAGTTGTTTCTCTAGCAAGTCTTCAAGTATTTTCCTAAGACAAATGATTTCTTTTGTGGCTTGAGCTGTTGCAACATATTCGGATTCAGTTGTAGAATCATCAGGAACAGATTGCTTTAGTGATCTCCAAGTGATAGTTGTTGATCCAATATCCATCAAATAACTTGAAGTATACACCCCATGCTCTTTATCTCTGTCAAAATCAGAATTTTAATAACCAGTGAGATGGAAGTATGAAACTTTAGAATATTTGATTCCATAAGATTGAGTTCCTTTTAGATATTTGAGCACTCATTTTGTTGTGTTCCAATTACCTTCACAAGGCTGATGCATAAACCTCGAAAGTATTCCTACAGCAAAAGTTATGTTAGGACGAGTAGTAGTAAGATAAATTAAAAGTCCAACAAGATGCTTGTACTTTTTCAAATCTTCAAATGCACTGGCTTCATTTGAAGTAAGCTTTAGATTCTGCTCCATTGGGGTAGAAACAGAAATACAATCCCACATCCCAAATTTTCTCAATAACTCTCCAATATATTTTTTCTGAGATTTTTTATTTTTATTTTTTTTATCTACTTCAATTCCTAAATAATAATGTAGTAATCCAAAATTTGCATATAAAAAACCTTTTTCAACTCCCTTTTAATAGAGGCTATATAATCATCATTATTTCACTTGATAACCAAATCATCTACATAGACAAGTAGATATACAATTCAACTTGAGAATATGTTCAATTAACTTTTCATACCATGCTCAAGGTGCTTGCTTCAAACCATATTAATATTTTACCAATTTACATACCTCTGCTCTTGACCTTGAATAAAAAAACTTATGGTTGGGTCATATAGACATCTTCTTTCAAGTCTCCATTCAATAAGGCATTCTTAACATCCATATGATGTCTTTTCCATCCTTTTTGTGCTTCCAAAGAAAATAAAGTTCAAATAAAGCCCCACTTTGTTGTAGGAGAAAATGTTTTTGTGTATTCAACACCTTCTTTATGAGCATATCCTTTTGCCACAATTCTTGCTTTATGTTTGTCAAGTGTGCCATCAACTTTATACTTGTTCTTATATATCCACTTGCAGCCAATAGGTTTAATTCCAATTGGATGTTCCACCAACCTCCAAATTCCATTTTTAATGAGAGCATCATACTCTCTTTTCATTGCACTTCTCCATACATCACTAGTTGTTGCTTCTTGAAAGGAAGTAGGTTCATCGACAACAAAAAAATTTAATTCACAATTCGATGTGACAAAATCATCATACCTTCTTGGTCTTGGTTCATGTCGATCTACGTACTGGTTTCTATGTTGTTTGATATGTTTCTTCTTCAAGAGCAAGTTCTACATTATCCCTGAGACTTAACTTATCCATTCCATCAACAATATCATCAATTTTATGACCCTCTATTTCTGCGGGAACTTGTGCATTAAAACAACTTGTTGTTATGGAAGGAAATTCCAAAGATTGACTTAGAACATGAATTCCCCCTTCAATATTTGGAAGTTCAATATCACTTTCATGATAGAATTTTTAGAGTGAAATCTATCAACCTGAGCAAGTTGTTTATCAATAGTGAGTGCATATTTTTCAAATTCAAGAAAGAAAATATATATAGAAACAATAAACTTTATGTTATCTTCATCATACACTCTATAAGCTTTGGAAGTATTAGAATATCCCAAAAAATGCACTTTCAACTTCTTGCTTCTAATTTATTTCTTTGTTGCTTGGGAATCAAAGCATAACATGTGGAACCAAAAATTCTAAAATGCTTGACGGCTAGAAGATGGTCATGCCAACTTTCATAAGGAGTTATATTTTGCAGTGCTGCAGAAGGAATTTTCCCTAAAACATTAACTTAACATTTTTAAAAAATATCACAGATCTTACCATATTCATCAATGTCCTCTTCATACGTTCTGCCAAACCATTTTTTTGTGGATTATAAGGAACAGTGGTTTGATGTTTAATTCCATTGTCCTACAAATATTTTTCAAACTTCTGTGATGTGTACTCACCACCATTATCAGTTCTAATGGTTCCAATATTAAGCTGAGTTTCATTTTTAATCTAAAAATGAAAATTTTTGAATGTATCAAAATCTTGAGATTTTTCCTTGAATAAATAAACCCAACACATCCTTGTATAGTCATCAATAAAAGTCATTAAATATTTATTACCATTTTTTATGGAACAACCATGGACCCAAACAAAACTGAGTGAATAAGGCCTATATTTCCACAAGCTCGAGATATAGAATCATGAAATGGTTGTTTGTTGTGCTTTCCTAAAATACAAGCATCACATTGGGAAAGTTGTATTGGAATAGTATGAAGCCCTTTAAATCCTTTTTGTTTCATAAGTCTAGGACTATCATAATTCATATGACCAAATCTAGCATGCCACAACAAGATGGAATAAAAATTAGCACTATGCTGAGCCAAATTTGCAGAATTCTAAGAATTGAATGAGGTACCTTTCAACTTTAAAAGCTTGCCATATTCCACTCTAGTCATTACAATCACATGATCAGAAGCTCTTGTAATTTCAATAATGCCATCAAAAACATGTATTGAATGGACCTTATATCTAATATGAATAAGAGACAACAATTTCATTTTTAATTGGGAAAGATAAAGAACATTATTAAATATGTAACCAGCAAGTCCTGTAACTTAAGTCTAATAGATCCAATTCCTAAAGGTTTTAACTATGATTTGTCTACAAAATAAACTACTCCATCAACTTGATCATTGAATGTATCAAAAAAGTCTTTTATAAATGTCGTATGGCATGTGGCTCCAATATCTAACAACCAAGTATCATTCCAACAAGAAAACGCGGTACTAAAAAATTCTCCAATTCCAAGATTATAATGTGCTACAACATAATGTGCAGATTCGGGAGGGTTACCTTTGTCTTGTGTTTGCTATTTCTTGTTAACTATTTTCTCCCAGGAAATTTTGCAATGACTGGACATATGACCAACCTTGCCACATCTATAACATTGTCTCTCTCCTTGATTATATATGCCGCCCCTTCCTCTAAATTTTCCTCTTTGTCCTCTACCTCGTCCTCTGTTTTTGTTATCATCTTTAGTGCATTCTTATTTTGAATTTTGTCCTTTCTGTGCGAGGCACAAATTTTATTCATTGGGATTAGACTGCTTCTTCCCAAATGCTATCTCTTTCTATGCAATTTTCTCAACACGTTTTTCAAAGGTCATAGCTTTCATCTAGCCACTAGCTTGAAGAGATTATAGATAGTGAGTATAGGAGGGGTACAGATCCTTAATAGAAGCAATCAATTGTATGTCAATTTTTACACCAGTTGCTTCAATATCATGAAAAATGGCTCTAATTTCCTACGCAAGTTTCATAGGATCATTATCTTTCAACTCTAAATTAAATAAATTCATCAACAACTATATGAGTCAAAGCTTAGAATGTGAATCATACAAATCTTTTATTTTATTTAATGCTTCCCAAGTAGGCTTGCTAGATACTAAATATCTACTTACTTCTTCATTTACAGAGGCAATGATAAAAGCATAAGCTTTCTTATCTTTGCTTATCCAAGAAGAAAGTTATTTTGCAGAAGTAGGTGGTACTGGTGCACATTTGTCCACTTCACCTGTCATACCCTCTCCATCTTTCTTGTATCCATAATTCTCACTTTCACAAATTCCATCCCACATATCGTTAAAAATAAGAGTATTTTTAACTTTACGAAACCATTCATGATTATTTTCTTTACCAAACAGAATTACTCCAACAATTGAAATTAAATAATTCATTGAAATTTATTGTGCACAAATTATTGTGTAATATTTTCTCTTCCTCTTTGTGAATGTTCTTTAAAATCTTTTTATCTTCTAAAAAGATCTCCCCAAAGGTTTACTAATTCAATTTAAAAAACCTTGCACTCAAATATAAATGGCTGCTTAAAATATTTTGTTTTCTAAAAAGATCTCCCCAAAGATTTGATAGTTAATTTAAAAGAAACAAAATCTTGCACGCAAATATAAATAGCAGGTCTCCTCTTTTTTTAAAATAAGTAAAAAAACAAATATTCTAATAATGACTGAAACAATTTACGTGCAGTCTATCTTTTACGTGTAGTCTTCTCCGACAATATTTATTTAGCATCTCTCCTTTTTTCGTGATAATTCCTTCATGGGCCCCTTCTCTCTCACCAATGCTTTGTTGCCTTGCTCTTATACCACTGTGAGGAACCCATGTCAACCCTTCCATTTACTTTGTTAGTATATTGTTGTTGGACGCATATGCTTTATAAGTTTTCCCATAGTATATGTTGATTCATAGTTTGTATTGTTGTTGTTGGATGCATATGCTTTGTTAGTCATCCCGTAGTAATTATTGATGCATATTTTGTATTGGCCCATGGTTTGTATTGACACATGGTATTGGCGCATAGACTTAGTATATATGTTTACGTTGAGACCAATGAAGGTACTGTGAAGTTATTTGTATTGAGCTTGCTCAAAGGATGTTTCCCCCTTGAAGTGGTCTGTGATCAATAAAACTGATTCTGAGTTCTAATATTTATGCTATCTCGTGTATTTTCATTAATTGATGGTTGCAGGTTCTTCACATCTGGTATCGGAGCACTTTCTTGAGCTCGTTGGGTGGAATTTATGCTAAATTTTTTTCGCATATGTTGCAAATTCGGATTGGGGAATAATCCCTATCCACTTAACTGTGGGAAGTGCTTGGGCATAAGCCATAAAACTCATTATGAGGAGTACCAAAGGAACCCCAAAGTAGCTGGCCCATTGAGAGGACCTGCCAGCGAAAAAGGAAACGACCCCTACCTGATTTACTAGTTCCCACACGTGAGGTAAACCAAGAGTTGTCGTTTGTGGCAAAGCGGTTATCAGTTTTACCTGAGCCGTGGAGTGAGGGGTACTGCCCCAATACACAAGTCATCAGACAACATTGGTGGCCGAGTCAAAACCCTGAACTGTTAGGAAGACGAACATACATGGGGTCCATATCTATTTTCAGTTGAACTATTGCTGAACACTTTTGCGCCGCTTCAGATCCATTCGAAGCTGTTTCAGATCCATTTTGAGAGCCATTCAAGATCCAACCGTTTCAGATCTATTCTGAAAGTCGTTTTAGATCCATTTGGCGTCGTTTCAGATCCATCTGTTTTTTATCACTTCCATGTCATTATAGATCCATCTGTTTCTGCTCCCTTCTGCGACGTAGCAGACCCATTCTTCGCCATATCTCCCTTGTTTTCAGTTTGTTTCACTTGAAACTTCCATGACACCCCTCTAGTCCCATTCTGCATCTTTCATCCCTGAGGACTCTATCCCAAATTCCACTTCCCAAAGCCAGAAATCCCACATTTGTCTATTTTTAGGGTTTGCCATAACTTCTTTAATTTTCACCCAATCGCCTTCAAATTTTGCCACCGTGTTCATTCCCTATTTTTGCTTCTTTGTCTCTCTCTGAAAAATTTTCCCATTCTTTCACCCAGCTTCCGAAATCCTCATTTTCTGCTTCCTTGTCCATTCAATAGTGTCCAAAACGTAGTCAAACCCCAATTAGCCATCAGAGTTTTTCCCAAATCCAAATTTTCCTTTACTAAATAAGGTTCTGTTTTTGTTTTTCTACCCATTCCCCCCCCAAAAAAAAAAACTCCTGGTTATGGTTGTCATCCACATAGGAGCAAAAACCATGGAGGAAGCACTTGGAGCCATCCAAACCAAACTCCAGGATCTGGATGAAAAATTTCTCGGCCTCCATCTTGAACATTCAGCCATGAACAACAAACAATAGTCCAAGTCTTCATCAGACAATGGGTTCTCTTCTTCCAACAATTTTTGTGGTTCAAAGCTTGATTTTCCTCGCTTCAATGGTACTAATCCAACTGGGTGGATCTATCATGAAGAACAATATTTCAGTCTACATAATACTTTTGATGTCACCAAAGTTCCACTTGCATCATTTCATTTGGAACTGGAAGCTCTTTAATGGTACCATTGGTACATCAAGGCTCATGAAGAGCCAAAATGGCCAGATTTTTGCCAGCTCCTTTTGCAATGATTTGGTCCTAGTGATTTTGATGACTTCGTAGGCGCCCTCACTAAAATTCACCAAATTGGCACTGTAAGAGAGTATCAGACAGAATTTGAGAAACTAGCCAATCACACAGAAGGATTGTCTGATGAATTCTACAGGAGTTGTTTCATCAGTGGTCTTAAGGATGAAATCCGCTCAGAGGTTAAAATATTCTGTCCTAACACAATGATGGAATCCCCGGGGTTGGCTAAGTTGGCAGAAGATAAGATTGCAGCCCAACAGCGCTCCAAACCCACTTATGTTCCCTTCCGAAATATGGGTTCTCAACGACCTCCCATCGCACCAGCTCCTCGACCAACTCCTATCAAGCATTTGTCTGAAACAGAGATGCAAGCATGTTAACACCCAAAAAGTGCTCACTACCTCATCTACCCCATTACATGACTCATTTGTCCATATTTCCTACCATATTTATCTTCAGAACCCTAAAATCCCATTAAAAAGCCTCCAAAAGGCCTAAAAAGCCTCCACAAGGCCACAAAACCATCAAAAAAGCCTCCAAAAGGCTAAAAAACCCCCTTTTTCCCCCAAAATTATCCAAAATTCCTCCAAAATAGAAAAAACCCTCTAAAAAGGGAATAAAAAATATAAAAAAATGAGGAAAAAGAGGAAAAAGGAGGAAAAAACCCTATACAACTGACCTAAACCATATGGTTCCCAAAAACATGGGCCAGCACTCCACCACTAAAAACCTATAAATAGGGATGAAGACCCCTCATTTCATATCCACAATCAAATACACCCTTACTTTGCCAAAATCACTCTCGAAATCCTAGCTCGCCCTTGAGCTACTTTCACCATTGAGTGCCCCTTTTGGCCCATTTCCACCATTTGGAGAAAGAGAAGGAGCAAAGTTGGAGTTTGGAGCAACCCTGTTGGACCATTGCAAGAACTTCACCAACCTCTACACTTGAGGTAAAATTTTAATACAAAAAAGAAAGATCTTCCCCATATTTCATGATTTTGTTATGTTTATTAATGCTCATGCTAGTTTAGAATTTATATTGTTTTCTTACTTTAGTTTACTGTTTATTGAACTGCTACTAAGGAGTCCATTCTCCTTAGTAGGTGCTCATCTGCACAAGCTAGGGTGAAAACCCTAGCTACAGTTTTGGCGACTCCCCTTGTGTTCCTTTGAATTCCTGGTTATAGTTTTTAAAGTTTCAAATATTTTTAATTTTCTGCAATATTTTTCTGTTCGGCTATCCCTTTCGGCTACCGTCAACCGCATCTTTTACCCCCTGCAGTTGCGTTCCGACCATGTCTTTCAGGCCTTTACCTGCAATCTGACCGCGGCTCTCAAATTGTTTCCGGCGGCCTGCCGACCATTTTTAGTCTGTTACCTGCGATTCGACCGCGGCTATTAGCTTGTTCGGGGCGATCCGACTGCAGCTGTCGGCCCTTTTCCTGCATCCCGACTGCGGCTTTCAGCCATTTTTCTGTAACCCACCTGTGCCTGTCGGCCCTTTTCCCACGTCTCGACTGTGGCTTTCAGCCATTTTTCTGCAACCCGCCTGTGCCTATTGGCCCTTTTCCCGCGTCCCGATTGCGGCTTTCAGCCATTTTTCTGCAATCCGCTTGCGCCTATCGGCCCTTTTCCCACGTCCTGACTGCGGATTTTTTCCCTTTTGCTACAACCTGACTGCATCTGTTGGCCTTTTTCCAGCATCCTGCCTGTGGCTTTCAGCCTTTTTCCTACAAACCGCCTGTGGCTTTTTACCTGTTTCCTGCAGTCCAACTGCCTCTTTCGGCCAAAAACCCGCAACCTGTCCGCGACTGTTGCTCTGTTTCCCATGGTTCGACCGCCGATATTTTCCACAGACCCGTAGTCAGCTTTCTGCACTATTTTCCCTGTTTTGAACCCAGCACTTTGCTACACTATTTTCTGCACCTGCACATCCATCTGTCCTACCTGCAGCCATACTTCCTTACAGCCTTTTCTGCAGTTTTATTTTTGTTCCATTTACAGAATCGTTTTTTAAAATTTCAGCATTTTACTTGAAAAAGAGAAAATTTTGCATTTCAAAGTTTAAATTCTGTCTTGTTATTTTTAGTTAGAAAGTTTCCCCCCTTGTGGAACTTTTATTTGGGTTCATCATCTCACACGCACACACTCTGTCACCTAATTCAAGTGAGCCTTAAAAAAATACTTAACACAACCAACATTCTAACCCCACTTGGGGAACACGTAAGAATTTTTGTAGTTAGGTAGGGTCAGGGGGATAGGCATCCAAATAACACCCCTCGATTGCTTACACTTGAGACATAGCTATTGTCCATTAGGGAACCAAAATCCCCTAGTATGTTTTGGCACGGTCACAACCAGTTTATCAGGGGGCCTCTCCCCTAGGAGGGTTGAAGTCACCAGACTAGTTCTGAAGGCCTAAGTGGAATACTGCAATCCATTCAATAACCGAAGGCTACCTTTCGCAGTTCTCGGGGTATCCTTGTATGGGGATACTGCGGTAAAAGAACCAAATGGCAGATTCACCTTTTCTGGACTTGTCATGAACGGGGTAACTTAGTTTCCTTTCTTCTAGGATTGACTACCCGGTGTCCCTCCTGGTAGGGGGATATCTTTAGCCACTTGGCTCTCCTATCCATATTGTATGACTTGGATTTCATCACCTTGTAGAGGATATGTCTAGTTGAGTCAGAATACTATTTAGTTAGGTGTTTGCATGCTCCCTTACCTCCTTTTGGTCTAGTGAGTACATTATTTTTATTTTTTAGGAAACCTGCTGCTTGTTGGTATTCTGACCATTTCTGTTGATACTCCACTTATTGTAGCACAGCTATTACAGTAAGTGTTTTGAGTTGGTTGTTGGATTGAGTGCCATATTTTTTGAGCTCTCCTTCTGCACACTTGGTTGCATTAGGGTTTTTGAGATGTTTTTCACTCGACACAACCCCCCAGATATTTGACACCATCTGTCACCATTGAGTCCTCAAGACATTCTCGGTGCCTTCGGGGTGAGCCCCCACAGCACGGTTCACTTGACACCACCCGTCATAGACATCGATCTTCATCACTTGATACCACTCATCATAGATCTCGATCTTTGTCACTTGACTCCACTCGTGAACGGCATAGAACTCCGTCACCTGATCTAGACACCCCCTATTTTACCTCTGATTCTGAGGCAGAGTCTGAGAACCCCATTTACACCGCACCAACCAGCCCCAAGGCTGGCATGGCTTCCACCCCATGGCTGGCATGGCTTCCACCCCTTTCTTTGTAGGGACCATTGGTGGAGCATCCACCACCACACCAGCTACCACACCTGCTTTGGGTGTGCCCTCAATGGGGACCACGTCTACCATTCCGATCACTGCACCCATTCCAGTAGCTAGAATACCTATTCCCACTCCATTAGTGACTCACACTACCCTTGGCGGTGCAGAACCATCCCATACCACGTTCGTCCCTACACTTGGGGGAAACCTCCCAAACCCTGCCCCTACACTTGGGGGCATTTGCCCCAACATGGTCCAACCCACTAGTATGTCACATCCTTCTACTAGTTTTCCATTCATGGCTAGCCTCAACCTTCCTGACCTAGCTAGACTGACTAACGATCCTATCAGACATGACCCTGCATGGCCTCACATGCCCACCAAGCTCCCCTCTGGCATCCCTAAGTTTGAGGGAAAAGCAGGTGAGGACCCCCAGAACCATATTACGTCCTTCCATTTATGGTGTTCCTCCAACTCCATAGTGGACGACTCTGTCTGCCTCCGTCTGTTACAGTGCACCTTCACTGGCTCTGCAGCTAATTGGTACATCGAGCAACCCCATGGGACCCATTCCACCTTTACTTCCCTTGCCTCGACCTTCCTACAGTTCTTTCAGTTACCTGTCCGCTATGACGCGGGAGTTGAGATCCTACTGTCTTGCAGACATAACATGGCTACCCACATCACTGACCACATTCATGAGTGGCGTCGACGCCGTAGCCTATGCAAAATCAAGTTAGACGACCGTATCTTCTTAGATTGGTTTCTAAAATCCCTCCTTCCTGTCATTGCCAAAGATGTGGCATCCGAACGACCCCAGTCCGAAGAAGAGGCCATCCTCAAAGCCCAACAATTTGACCTCATATACGCCCAGTCGGGTTATCTCTATACTATTATACCTGACGCCCCTCACAACGATTCCTCCCAACACGATGCGCCGGGGGCATCCCACGTTGCAGACGGCATCATTGGCCGTGTTACCTCACATCCCCAACCCTTTTCCATAGCACATCCTAGCCCTAGCCCCAACCTTTCACGGGCTACATCTTAATCCGGAGCAACCAATTCGTATGCTCCTATAACACACCACCACCATTCTCACGGACCCTCATGTCCACCTCAGTGCTTTGGACATGCGTCCCCCGCTTATGCTCCCCCGGTCGCACCTCAGATGTATTACCATCCACAGGCTGCCTCAGCTCCTGTGTCCTTGCAAGCCCAACCTGCTTATTACCCGCCACAGGCAGCCCCTGTGGCAAACCCACAGCCCGCTCCGCAGACGTATCAACAACCCCCACAAGGTTCAGCACCTGCGCAGCCTCCACCTACTTATTATACACCGCATCCTGCTCCCACACTTGCACAACCCTAGAACCCCCCTGCTTCCCAAGGGCAAGTCTACGCCCAACAAAATCTGCAGCAGAACCAAAATAACCAGCGCCAACAGGGCCAGCAAAACCGTGGCAAAGGCCATAACTGTGGGAACAACCCTCCTCCAGACCAAGGTGGTCAACCTCCCAATCCCCCAGACAACAATAACGCGGCACCTGCCAACCAAAACCCTGATCGACCACCCAAGCAGGCCAAAAATCCTAATTTGCGAACAAACCATCCTTGTTCTATTTGCGGGGTCTATGGCCACTACACACATGCTTGCCGACATTTGGAGCGAGCTTGGCAACTCTGGGTTGATGATGCCCATCGCCAAGGGCATGCAACTCCTCAAGTGTCGCCCAACCCCCCACCCCCTCAGCAACCACCTTTGGTGCTGCAAAACCCCTTACCAACTCAAGGCATAGTGAAAACTCAGCCTTTGGCTCCCCCTCAGGGCAACGTGCCCCCACAACAATAGATCACTTATGCTGCTCCTGATCAACCCATGTTCGACTCAGGTACTCACCACTTGTTGATGATGTCGTCTGCTGATGTCAACCTCCAAACCCATCGGAACCAATATGGCTCCACCCCTAAAGCCCCTCCCACCGACAAAAACACTAACGCTCATCCCACTGATCAGATGTTACGTATA
This sequence comes from Larix kaempferi, assembly GCA_027924585.1. Taxonomy (NCBI): domain Eukaryota; kingdom Viridiplantae; phylum Streptophyta; class Pinopsida; order Pinales; family Pinaceae; genus Larix; species Larix kaempferi. The sequence continues at coordinate 5,174,959 of BSBM01000309.1, forward strand.
CCTCCGGATCCACTCGATGGCGCCTCTAAAGCACCTCGTTTCCCACTTCGTTGTATCAACAATAACCCCAATGCTCGCGCTGCGTCAAATTACAACATTGTAGATGACTTAGCCCAATCTCCCGCAGCCATGTCCACGTTAGAAGTATTAAAAAACTGTCCTTCACAGCGCAATACTTTGCTCTCCGCCATTGGTGCTATTGACCCAAATGATTCACAATTGATGGCATTCGATTTGGACCAGTCCGAACCATGCCTGCCTTCCACTTTAGCGTTCCAAGTTTCTGTTTCCGTTCGGAATCGTGTCATCCATCGGTGCATTATCGATGAAGGTGCCTCTACATGCGTTATGTCCACATTCGTTTGGCAGAAGTTGGGATCCCCTACTCTCCAGCAGTCCACCAATGCGTTGCAAGCCTACGATGGCCGTTCGGCTCAACCCCAAGGTCTATTAGCTAACATTCCCGTCCAGCTGGCTGGTAAAACCGTTCTCATTGACATAGAGGTCATCAATGCCCAACTTGATTATAACCTCTTACTTGGCTGCAACTACATGTATGCCATGCGGGCGGTTGCCTCATCCATTTTTCGTACCATGATGTTCCCCCATGACGGACGCATGGTCAAGGTCGACCAACTCACCTATTCCGATCCAAATGCCCCTGCTGCACCCGAGAATGTTCTCCCCATGGTTGAACAACCTGTTGGTGGTGCAACTACCTCGTTTGTTTCTTCCGTGGGACCCAGAGTTTACTCAGATCCAACGATGACCTCAACATTCCAATCCATTCCTCCCCCATCACCCGCGACTGAAGTATCTGACCTATGCACCCTTTCCCACAATACACAAGCACCCAACAATCAACCGCCCTTGTTACCCAAACCACCATTGGTACCTAGTCATATTGGTGTTACACCCATCCACACAATCCCCTTCTTAGTCCCTCCCTCGGGAGTAGTAAGCGCCCCGGTTATGGCTACCCTCAGCCTCCCTAGGTTAACCTTAGGATTACCCGTCTGGTATCTTTTGCCTCCCGTTCCCCCCCTGACACCAAATGTCGTCCTCCAACCAGTGCAACCCATTGTCACTACTAGTCAACCACCTCCCGGTGTCGCTACCCCTTCGTCATCTACGAATCCCCCTCCTCTTATCAAGCCCACTATGGGCATAGGCCCACAACCATACACTGTTGTACCCCCTCCCAAGGCAGTTAAACCCCCTCCCATGTTTCGTTCTCCCCCGAAATGCTCGTTGTGTGATGAGTTAGGCCATCCGACTCATCAATGTCCACAATTACCTACATTACAGGAACACATGCAAATGCTTGACAATGACCCCAACATCCCGGTTGTCGAACTCGACCCAACCCCTAAGCCTCGTGATAAATCACTGCGTACCAACCACTCTTGTGCCATATGCGGTATTTACGGCCACTACTCACATCACTGTCCTGATCTCCCAGATTACAAAGCAACTCTCTACAAGATGAATAATTTGGACCTTGAGACGGTACCCCCCACAATTGAGGAGATCCACCCCTCGGTATCATCCCCATCCGGAGAGATTAATACCATTTATATGATCTCTTCGATTACCACTCCCTCATCAACCGATTTTACAACTCAAACTTTCCGCAATGATGAGGAGATTCTCGAGGCTCTCACTGCCCCGGATTATCCCTGGGATGACATGCACCATCATTCATGTTTCCTCCCAGAAGAATCCTCCTCTACCACAGCTACCCAACTCGCGGTTGAGTCCAAAGATTTCCTTCCCACTAAAGTCGACTGGTTTAAGGATCCTATTCCTACTCCTGATTCCTTTGAGGAAGGTAACATGCCCAATATCTCACCCGTCACCCACATCGATATCTATGACCCACCTGGTGCTCTTGAAATCATTACCTTAGGAGCCTTCTGCAGTGAGCATGAGATTGGAGAATACAAAAAACTTTTCCAAGAGTTCCGTGATGTCTTTGCTTGGTCTTATACCGAAATACCTGGTCTTGACCCCACTATCATCGAGCACCACATTGACACCTCTGATTTAGGGGGCATAATAGATTACCTCGACCCTAGGATAGGGGGCATGATCAACCATTTTGAACCTTCCCCATCACATCTATCTCAGCACGTCCATGACCCCCTTGTTCAAACCAACACATATGTGATCCACAATCATAAACCCCATGCACATAGCATGGGGGCAAGTCATTAACCCTGCTCACTTTTTCACATGCATGATCTCAACCATTTTTGAGATCCCATGTCACTTGTATATATGATTCGATTTGATACACCTAGTATTCTTCCCCCATGGGTCATCACTTATCCCCACCATTACATCCTTGGCTTGGTAGGCTCACCTTTATTTGCAACCATTTTTTAACCTAGTTATTTCCTTTAACCAATCTGGAGTCCTTATGACCTCCGTGTTTCGCACCATTTGCACCGTCGGATTCATATTTCCGTGCTCATGATGATGCTTGAGATCATTTCTCACTCTCACCAGGACCAATATCAACATTGTGTCCCGACACCTTGTCACCTCGGTTTGCATGCCACATCGGTCATAGCCCATTTTTGATATACCTTATATCATCGGATTCATTTTTCTGAGCTCGTGATGATGCTTGAGATCATTTCTCGCTCTCACCTGGTACAGTTTCAACATTGTGTCTCGACACCTTGCTACCTCGGTTTGCGCACCACATCGACCACCATCGGATTGTTTCACATTTTTACATGAGCCATTCACTCCTGTCATACTGCAATTATTTCATTATTTTTCCACCATTCATTATCCCGCAAGGAGGCCCACCAGTGTTCCCCCCTACCCTCGTTCTTGTTCATCCTCAATGTTCCTTGATTGAGCAATTCCTCCTTGTCTGGCCATTCCTTTTGTTCGGTATAATTTTATCCCTTTTTCGGGCCGGACAAGTCCTTTACAAAAAAGGCACTTAGGGAGTTTCTGTTAAGCTCTTTTCTGACTCCTAAAACAATGAAAATATCGTCGAGCAATCTTGCTTCCTTTCATGCTCGTTAAAGTACCTGAAAGGGCGTCTATCTAGTATAAGTTTAACCCTTTTCCGGACCTGGTAGAATAATTACAAAAAAAGAATACTCTAGTCACACCGGCTAGAAGAGTTCTTCATTGCATCCTTTTATGCTTCTTTGGGCCTTGGAGACTAATACACCAAAAAGCAGCCCCCTGGAGTCTTCTTATCGCTTTCAGACTCTCTAAAATTGAAAGCAACCACGAGCATGCACTGTCCTGGGCTCGTACAAATCCACACGACAATACCATTCCATTATTTTAGAGTCTTCTTATCGCTTTCAGACTCCTTAAAATTGAAAGCACTCACGAGCATGAACCGTCCTGGGCTCGTATAAATCCACACGACAGTACCATTTTAAACACACTTCTTCTAGTTCCTTAACCCATGAAGAAGTCCCCCCATGCCTCTTGGCACTATGATCGATCATCGACAGCACTCCCAATCAGGTCACCTTTGTTCAGAGTAGTCTGCAGTCTCCTGCCATTTTACACCAGCTTGAGTATCCCTCATCCCAGTCACTCTCCTTGATCCATTCCAGCTAGGATACCTTTCCCCTCAGTCAGTTTCATATGTTTCCCAATCATCCCCACCATTATACTCTGAACAAAGGAAGTTTGAGTCCACCCACTCTACTTGCCCAGTTATCCCCCACAGTCTGTCAATCCTACCATCAGTACTCTCATACTTCGGTTCTCCACCTCGCGCTCCTATCAAGGAAACATCATTGCCTTGCTAGTTGCAGGTCTCCCTCTGTCGACGACAGCCCCTCTATTCCAGAGGATAAACCCAGAGGTCCCTGCGCCTTGGACCCATCACCATCTGTGGCGAGTGCCTACGGACCATTTTGAGAGGAGTCATCACTGCCTCTCCAAGTGGCTGTTTCTCACATGCTCAACTTCAACACCTTGATTGCATTGTTGAGAATCGTGTAGGGTTTATATCCCTTCAATTATTGGTCGATGACCCCAGATTTCCCCTGACTCTAGCACATTGGTGAGTCCCTTCGGAACGCCCAGTTGTATGTTCCCGTGGATGTCCGGGTCGCGTTGGCGATTGTATTCGGAAGCCATCCATTTATATGCTTCCTTGAGTACCCAGTTCAGTGTACCATTGAGAGTATGACTCCTTGTCACTATGATCCAACAGCTCATCAGTTCCTCTGGTACCACACTCAGTAGCACTGTTGTCATTCTAGTGTAACAGTTCTTCAGCTCAAATACGGTCAGCCCAGCAGTATGTCCCAGATTTGTGTCCCCTCTGGACCCTTATGATGTACACAGTGGTTCTCTATGTATCCTACAGGTCCCCCTTTCCGGGCCTCACTGTTATTTTTTATGTATCTTAATACGAGCATGGGTATGCCTGCCTCGTCCATATATTGAGATTCTTCCTCATTCCTTATTTGAGGCCATGTATATTTCAGGTCCCCATATTTTGGACCCCATTGTTATTATTGTTCTATATCTTGATACGAGCATGGGAATGCCCGCCTCGTCCATATGTTCAGATTATTCCTCATCCATTATTGAGGTTATGTGCTTTTAGTTTTTGCAGTTTGTTCGGGACTGTTGTTCCGGGCTCCAGTTTGTTTCTTCTCTTCTCCACACCCCAGGAAAACCATACAAGACTTATGATGTCTATCGGCCATACGATGAGCTCCTGCCCTCACACATCATGGGGCAATCTGTTAACACCCAAAAAGTGCTAACTACCTCATCTACCCCATTACATGACTCATTTGTCCATATTTCCTACCATATTTACCTTCAAAACCCTAAAATCCCATTAAAAAGCCTCCAAAAGGCCACAAAACCATCAAAAAAGCCTCCAAAAGGCTAAAAAACCCCCTTTTCCCCCAAAATTATCCAAAATTCCTCCAAAATAGCAAAAACCCTCTAAAAAGGGAATAAAAAATATTAAAAAATGAGGAAAAAGAGGAAAAAGGAGGAAAAAACCCTGTACAACTGACCTAAACCATACGGTTCCCAAAACCATGGGCCAGCACTCCACCACTAAAAACCTATAAATAGGTAATGGAGACCCCTCATTTCATATCCACAATCAAATACACCCTTACTCTGCCAAAATCACTCTCAAAACCCTAGCTCACCCTTGAGCTACTTTCACCATTGAGTGCCCCTTTTGGCCCATTTCCACCATTTGGAGAAAGAGAAGGAGCAAAGTTGGAGTTTGGAGCAACCCTGTTGGACCATTGCAAGAACTTCACCAACCTCTACACTTGAGGTAAAATTTTAATACAAAAAAGAAAGATCTTCCCCATATTTCATGATTTTGTTATGTTTATTAATGCTCATGCTAGTTTAGAATTTATATTGTTTTCTTACTTTAGTTTACTGTTTATTGAACTGCTACTAAGGAGTCCATTCTCCTTAGTAGGTGCTCATTTGCACAAGCTAGGGTAAAAACCTTAGCTACAAAGCACGCAGAGAAAAAGGGATTTGTTATAATTGTGATGAGAAATTCACTCGGGGACATATATGTGTTCAACAAAAGCTCTATCTCTTGGATATGGATTCTCCGCCTGCCTCTAAACTTGGTGAAGAAGCTCCAGATACAATCGATGATCAGGTCGACATTCAGGAGCCTCTTATTGACCCCCCATCTCAGGACGACCAACCAGAGATATCTCTCCATGCTTTATTCGGCGTTACCACCCCCCAAACAATCCGGGTCAGGGGTTACTTCAAGAAGCTTCCTCTTACAATACTCATTGATTTTGGTAGCACTCATGACTTGATTGACCCCCGGATCGCCAAATAGGCTGATTTTTTTGTCCATCCTTTCTCCAACTTTGAAGTCATGGTTGACAATGGGGGCACCTTACCTTGCAAGGGAAAGTGTCACAATGTGCGTATCTCTCTAGAAGATTATAACCTACGCTCTGACATGTTTTCCTTTTCCTTAGGCGGATGTGATGTGGTTTTGGGTGTTCAATGGTTACGCACACTTGGCCCCATATTATGGGATTTTGCTGAACTTTGGATGCATTTTTCAGTCAATGGGACACAACACAAATTTACAGGCTTACAACTAGGGCCTCTCCGCATCATTAGTTCACATCGCCTGGAAAATATCTTTAAGAAGAATTCACATGGTGTCATCACTCAGCTCTATTCCATTCAGATGCACCCATCAACGGTCTCCACTACTTCCTTGGATAGATCTGCAGGTATCTTTGCTGCACCAGTGGGCTTGCTGCCTTCAAAAGACCTTTCCGGTAAGCATTTAGCCGCATCTACATCTCAGCAAGAACAGATGGCTATTTCGCATGCAGTACCGAAGTGGCAGCCATCCCTATTAGGGAATTATTTCTGCATCAAGACTGATCTCCAAAGTCTAGAAAAATTCCTGGAACAATGAGTCTCCTCCCCAGCACACCTAAAATGGGTTATCCAACTCATGGGTTATGATTATGCGATCACTTTCAAGAAGGGTAAGGAAAATATGGTGGTAGATGCTCCTTCTCGCACATTTGATGACCCAGATTCTCTACAGCTATTTCTCTGCTTGTTCCAAACTGGTTGCAATCTGTTCAACAGGGTTCTCTCTTATATGAACTCCATGCTTCTTCATCGGCTGAGCACTCTGGGTTCCTCAAAAAGTATGACCGGGAACAATGTAACTTCTTTTGGCAGGGACTAAAAATGACAATTCAACAGATGGTTGTTGACTATGATACTTGACAGGTCCACAAGGGTGAAATGACACTCCTTTTGGGACTACTCGAACCCTTGCCCATCCCTACACAGATTTGGACAACTATTTCTATGGATTTCCTAGAAGTGCTCCAGTGGTACAATACCATGTCTACAAGGACACCATATGAAGTAGTCTATGGACAGGCACCGCCAGTTCTTCTTCCATACACCCTTAGCAACTCCCCAGTTCAGGTAATTGACTCGGTTCTTTGAAATTGTGATCAGATTCTTCTCATTCTGCAAGAAAATCTTCACATGGAAAGAATTTGACTGAAACAACAAGCCAATGAGCACCGTTTAGCATGTAGTTTTCATGTAGCTGATATGGTTCTTCTTCATCTACATCCTTCCAAGCAATCCTCTTGCAACTCAAAAGGCGTCAGTGGCCTGGAATGCAACCCAAGGATGCTACAGGGGAACCACTCCTTCAATTTTTGCATCAATTTCCACATCTAAAGCTTTGAGGACAAAGCTTTTTCAAAGGGAGAGGGGATGTTAGGAACCCATGTCAACCCTTCGATTTACTTTGTTAGTATATTTTTGTTGGACGCATATGCTTTGTAAGTCGTCCCGTAGTATTTGTTGATCCATAGTTTGTATTGTTGTTGTTGGACGCATATGCTTTGTAAGTCATCTCGTAGTAATTGTTGATCCATATTTTGTATTGGCCCATGGTTTGTATTGACACATGGTATTGAACCATGGTAATGAACCATGGTATTGGCACCTAGACTTATTATATAAGTTTGCGTTGAGACCAATGAAGGTACTGTGAATTTATTTGTATTGAGCTTGCTCAAAGGAGGTTTCCCCCTCGAAGTGGCCTGCGATCAATAAAAGTGATTCTGAGTTCTAATATTTCTTCTATCTTGTGTATTTTCATTAATTGATTGTTGCAGGTTCTTCACAACCACTGACACAGGTTGTGGAGAATCTCAGCAAAAATTGTATTAGAATATCAAAGAAGAGTATTATATATAAAGGAATTTAAAACTATTATCTACAGTTAGATAATGAGATTATTAACCAAAATTTACTAACTAATAAACGTAATGTTATTTACAATGAAATATTGAAAGATTATTCAACAAAATATTCATCTCTACAATGCATCTATCCATCTCAATCATGAGTGAATAGACACTCATGTTGGCTGAACCAAATGGAAAGCAATCAGCCATCTTATTTAGAGCAAAATCTCCCTTCCATGAAGGTAGCTCTAGATCCTGTTGAAGTAAAGTGAGTGTTTGGAAAACACTCTCCATGTCAACTGATCCATTCAACCAAATTAAGTAGGACTGCCATGTGTTGTTATGTGTACTGGAAGGATTATATGGAAGCCATAGATACTCATGATGTTTCTCACAAGATTGCACATCACATGATGTGTTCATCAAGCCTCTACCAATACATACAAGTTTGGTTCATCCTTGCATATCCATGTCAGATATGTATTTTTCTACACAATCCATGGATAAACAAACACTCTTGATTTCTGATTTTAATTTCATTATATTATCTATCTCTCCCATAGCTAAGTCCTCCTCACTATCCATCTACATCAAGGGAAGTGCTTGGCCAAAATATTCTTCATTGTTGTTCTTCAGAAGCATATGCAAATACAAATTTTCCTCATGTTCAATCACCAAATGAGGTTCCTCCATCATGTCCAAAGTGTATCCTTCCATGAATCCATGTGAAAATGAGTGTTTCCCATGAGGGATGGAGAGTGTGACACATCCAACTCCGTTTGAAGTTGATCAATCTTCCTCCTTGACTCTTGAAGAGATTCTTGGGTGCTATCCAATTCTCTAGTGAGCCTTTCTAATTCATCTTCTTCCATTATGAGTGCATGATGGTACATTTCATTCACCATGAGGAGATTCTTTCTATTTGCAAGTAGGTCCGTGTAGCTCACTTTCATCTTTTCCATGACTTCTCAGAGAGGTTCGAAATATCCCACTAAATATCCTTTCTCCCAATATGTATCGCAATCTCTCCAACATAATCTTGACACAAAGGCATTGGTATCAACAATGTTACTCAAGAATACCTTGAGATTCTCTTGGTCCTCCTTTAGTGATCCACTCAAATTATGTGGCTCACAAGGAATATCTTCCCCCAAGGTTACTCCTTCCAATGGATCATACCTAGAATCAGCTTGCTTGTGGCATAGATCCATAGCACATACTTCATTCTCAAAAAAAGTATCAGCAATAGAATTTTTTTCAAACTCACTTCCATGAAATAAAGTGGAAGGTAAATCAAAGTGCTGCAATGAATAGTGATCTTTTCAAAATTCATAGATTACATCATACCTTGGTATTTCACCATCATTCTCTCCATGTGGAAGGATTATGATGGCATTCTCTTCATCTTTGTAGTACATGGGAAGACTCACATCTACAACTTGTGGCTCTCTCTACTTCACTTCTTCATTCGATTGTAGGGAATCTATGTGCATGTTTTATCTTTGTCATCAGGTGCTTTTTCTTCTTTGCTATCCTCTTCCAGGCAACTTGAGACTTCTTCATCTTGAGTGATACTAGGATCACAACATTTATTCGTATTTTATTAAAGAAGTGGAAAAAATTGGTTCATCCCTTGTTGTTTTGTTGATCTTCAATGATTCCACATATGCACTCTTGGGCCTATATCCAAATACATAATAGACAAAGTATTTGAAAGGAACGTCCTTGCGTGTCTCTTTCTTCAGAGCAATATATTTATGATATTGGTGGGGTAAGCTTTTACATGTTGCTTTCAAATTTGCTAATAATTCCATAGGATTATCCATTGGCGGTTTGGCCCATATTTATTCATTGTACATTTTGTCACAATAGTAATAATCCTCATCTCTTAGCCATTTAAAACCCCCAACATAGGGCACCTCTTCTTCTTCATACTACTCAAAATCGTCATCTTTAACTGGAATGAGCCTCATTGCTGCAAAAATTTTATTCTTCAATCGATGGTCACAATGCACAGTTGTAGAGTTACATTCTTTGATACCACTATAATATTCCCAATCTGAAAATCGGAGATATTAACTCACCTATATCTTTAGGGAATCAAAATTTTCCAAAACTAGGTGTTTTGCTTCACCATGGATATTGGAAGACAACTTGGGAAATAGTGCAACCTATTGGGAATGATTGGATATCTATATTAGGAAAATGTGAACGTCTCATATGAAGTATTAAACCTCTATTTTATGCATGTATGGTTGAGTAATTTTGACAATCATTTTGCATACAACCTCAAAACAACACTTTGACTACCACGGAATTGGCAAATTAGAACTAGCATTTTACAACTTCATTCAGATGGCACTAGAAGGTTACTAAATTATGATATGGAAGTTATGAAGGGTAATAACACATCCTAATATATTCCATTTACTCCTAGATAGACACCTACTTCGACATAGGCACATATTCTGGGTGCATCATCACTGGGAAGTCTCCTTTGGAAACCAAAGGCTACAAGGGAATAACTCGAGGACTTTTGTGGAAAACCAATGGATTCTGGTGAACTATGGATACACATGATCTGAAAATAAGTCCCACTTTTCAGTATGAGACACTTGGTTCATATTTTTGGAAGTGATTTTGCAATTTGGGGTCACTAGGAGAAAAACTAGGAATCCAAGACAACTCACCTAAGTGATTTCCAAGTCGACCCAAATTTTCCTAAGCCCAATTTTATATATATATGAAGTTAGGTTGCAGTCCTATTTTTTATTACCTAGATGAATAAACTTACAGAATCAAATTTGGTTGAGTGGAAGTCAGGTTTTCACATCAAAAATCAAAATTGGTCAGATTTGCCATTTCCTTGAAGCATAGTAGAGAAATAGTGAAATAGAAGAACAATAATTGCAGGAGAAGGGCATAAATTATTTATTATTTAATTTTTCATGTCTACATTGTTTGTTTGCATACATCATTTACAAGTTCCATGGCTCTTATAGAGCATTACGACATTCATTAAAAACTTGCATTACAAGCTGCTACAACACCTGCAATTGGGATACCAAAAGTACGTAGAACATGAACAAAAATTTATGGAAATGATGGAAGATGAGAATGGCATGGAAATTCCTAAAAAATAATCTCCAATTATTTGAATAGGGTTCCCAACTCCTCACCAACTGAATTGGCTATCCTCTCCAACTGGTTAGATTATGATTGAGGGGCCCATCACTCTCCTTGTATGCAAGGGGAGCATCACCCAAGAAGCGAGTAGCCAAAGAAAATAAATATGAATATGAATAATACACTAGATGACCCTGCTAGTGTTCCCTTTATCTCTTTTTAAGCCATTCCCCTTCATTAGTTTCCAATACTAGGTTCCATTACCATGGAAGGGAGAAAACCACCAAACTAGTTTGTCCACTTAGTCAATACTAGTGGTAAATACCATGGAACATCAAAAACCATTCGTTGGGTAGTTCAGTGATCCTTATCCTCATTCAATTTTCCCTATAACTTCTTTGACCAATGGTTACTCCTTTTTAGGGTTACTTGGCTAAACAACTTGCAGTTTGTCCACTTTCTTAAATGGTGTCCACTAGCTTTCCTTGTTTTATGGAAATGCCTATTTTTAAGGGATAAGCACTCCCAAAAAGGTCCAAATTCTCTACTTGGATCTTATTTGACTTAATTGACTCATTCAACTCATGGGATAAGCCTCCTTAGCACCACAATGTTCATGTTCAGACATTGGACCAACTCAACTAGTGTTTTGTGGACAAACTTTTGCCTTTGATTAATTTGATCAATTTTATGCATGTAAAACCTTAGGAAAATAATTCCCAAATTAATTATGAATTTCCACTCAAACCATGGGAATCTAATGGGAATAGTGTTGAACCATAGTGCTCCCAAAATGGTGACATTACATAGGCTATAAGAGTACCCATGCCATCTATTTTTTGTATTCAATTGATGTTCATTCATTTTCAGAGCTATGGTAGTTGTGAATGCCATTTTTCGGACCTAATAATGCCATGAATGATTTACTACTTGAATTAGTGTGTATATCTCATAGTAATACACCTAATAATTCAGAACAATGCTTTAAAAAGTCTCTTAAAGGTATAAAATGGGTCTTTGTTTCTGCATCAAAACTATGCCTATTGCATGTCGAGAGGCATCCACTTCAATCTTGAAGGCTTGATTATTATACCGAGTGAGTGTAAGAGTTGTGATTAATTAATGCTTGATCTATTGAAATTTTTTTGGTTTCACAAATTACTAATTTAATTTGTCTCGGTCACAGTTAAATGCATTAAGTGGCTGGATGACATGAAAAATTTATGCAAGAAACGTTTTCATGTAAGTTGACTCTCCCATGAGAATTTTCAAGGCATGAATATTGTTTGGTTGAAAGTATCAATATGTGTTCCAACAATACCACCCTCAAGGGTTTGTAATGGGCCCTAATGGGTATTTAATATTTGTTAATGATGAGAAACTCCTCATTCCTCACCATTGAATCCAACCACTTTGGGATTTCTCCATGTTGTTCAAGAGTTAGATCTATTTTTAGTAAATTTTAGATGAGTTTGAAAAAATAATGAAAAATCAAATTCCAACATCTAAATTCAACTTTCACATCCAAAATTCTATAATTTTTCAATTTTATTTATTTATTTATTTAGATATTAATGCTAGTAGATATAGTTTTAGAATATCTATAATTCATGGATTTCAACATTCATATTTAGATTCTCAGCGTAGTTTCAAGAAAACTATATATTCTATGTGCAAAAATTGTTTCCATTTATAACCACAAGTTTCTATAATAAACACATCAACGATATTAGAGAAATTTCTTAGTCTTCTAGGAGCACCAATAATGGCCTCATTCTTCTTAATACAAGGGAGAACTTGAAATCAGAAGTAGCACTCTTTGTAAAGGAAGCCATTAATGGTCCAATTGATAGATTAAGGTAGACCATGGACTACATTTAACAATGTTATCATAGCCATGAATAAGACTTTAAAATACCTGAACCTATCCATGAAAAATAGATAGAATATATCCTCATGAGGTATTACATTCCCCTAGGAGTTTATACCTTAATCCTCAAGTCATTTAGGGATAACTCCTTTGATTTGGAAACACGCCAATTCTGATTTCAGAGGATTTTAAATCAATGATGTGGACCTGCTTCCTGAAGTCATGCTGACACCATTGGATTCTTTCAGCATGGGAATTTATTTCCAAGTGATAATACAAATTATCATGTTCCAATGTTGTATTCAATGCAAAGGACCATTCATTGGTATATTGTACAGGTATAGATTTTTCCATATCCATTTCACCTCAAGATAACCTTCATAGTTATAATCTATCTTCATAGAGTATGAAATATGGTAGACTCCGCTTCAAGATGCGAGAGATACCCCTTTATGGGAACTCTACTCTTTTGAGAGACTCCCATCCTTGGCCAAACAAGTCAGATCCCTTATTGGCTCTATGAGCCATAGTTTCTTCTTAAGTCGACGTGTATTATTTTGATTGATTTCCTCTCTCCATAAATGCTCGAAAAGAAGGAATTGGTGGAGTTCTCATGCATAATGGACATGTGGTATCTTATGAGTCTTGGAAGCTTAAGGAACATGAGAAAAATTATGTCATACATGATTTAGAGTTGGTTGTTAGAAAAACATGATCACAGAGCAATAACAATAAACAAGATGAAAATACAAATTACAAAAACACATTACAAGAAAGACACCAATATATCGTGGTTCATTCAAGATGGGCTACGTCCACACTGAAATTGCTAGTCCTTATTATTATACCATCCAGTAAATGAAGGGATACAACCTGCAACACATCCGCTACACTTCCTCTTCACTATCTCACAGTTTCTCTTTCATGATCTCAAAGATATTTACAATGCATAATACCTAATACATCAACCTTAGCCATATTAAAATGTCTTTCTTATAAAGGGGAATACCATGGGAAAATACCACGGGTTACCCAAAGGCATGAGCTCGTAAAACAACCCCAAAAATTTCCTTAGGGGGCTTCGCCTCCAAATCCCCCATCCAAGGGGGATGGCCCCCCCCTGGAACCCCGTGCGGGGGTGATGCCCCCACACATCCCTCCGCTGGGGTGAGTGTACATTCCACCTACATATCATATAAAACTAGGTTACAAACACGACTGAATAATAATATCTCTAAATCTGGGAGATGAGGCTCCACAACCAACATTGGTTTCTATAGCGCATGCCTTAAAAATGTGGAGACATTATCTCATGGGAAGGAAGTTTGAATTAAGGTAGATCATAGTGGGTTGAAATACTTGTTTGAAAAGTAGACTTTTAATGCCATAAAAACAAGATGGCTAGAATATATTTGTGAATTTGATTTTGACATCAAACATATAAAAAGGAAAGAGAACAAGGTTGTAGATCCACTCAATAGGAGAGTACATCTAATTCATGCTACAACCATTAGCATGTGTAAATCATATTTAAGAATCAAAATTCTTGAGGTTGTTATCTCAGATGAACATTATCTTCACATAAAATAAGGACTATAATAGGAAAATGTATAGGAAAAATATGAAGGTTACAGGATGGAAGGTGATGGTATTCTTATTCATAGAATTTTCCTTCCCAACTCTATGTAATTAAGGAAAATTATAATGGATGATATGCATAAGTTTCCATATGTAGGACACCCTAAATACCAAAAGACAATTACAACAGTGAGAAGTCAATACTTTTGGCCAGGAATGAAGAAAGATGTTGCTGAGTATATAGCCAAGTGCATGGAATGTCAGAGAGTAAAAGCGATGTTGGAATATTCTCACCATCATTTTCTATATTTGTATTATTTGCATGCATGCATCCAGTCATTAGTATGGTAGTCTCCCCAGCACCTAGAGCTTATTTTCATCCCCTTGGAGCCTGTTTTTAGCCCTCAGTAGCCCTCCTACCTACCTAGTGCGCCTTTTTTTCCTCACCTGGATGTAAAATGTGCCCTACTACACCTACTTGGATTCCAACAGTAAGTTTTAGCATTGATTGCCCAGTTCATGCATGTATTGCTCAGTTTAATTTCCTGTAGCTTTCATTTGTCTCTATCGGAGTGCCACTTGACCTACTGACAGCCTCATGCACCCTCCTTGGAGTCTCCTTCTTTTTGTTTATGCTCACATGGCTTCGTTAGACTCAGTTAGACTCATTTAACTGATATTTGACTATTTGTGACTACTACCACTGATTGGGTGATGTATCCAATGCTATCCAAGCCACACATTGAGGATAATTCAAATGACCTTATGTGTATTCGAATTGATTTGATTGTATTGAGCTATCATTGAGTTTCACAGTACCAACTTACAGCTGATGTATGATTATACTGCAGATTTTACCATTTTTTAGTTTATGAGTGAATATTGATTCAATTCTTCTTCTTCTTCTTCTCTACAATTCTTGAGTGATATTAGTGAGATTTACTCTAGCTATGTGATCTATCATATAAAATATCACATGGTATTAGAGCTAGAGCCATCTATTTGAATTGCAACAACAGTAGTTGCGGCAATTCATTGAGTAGTTCCCTTTCATTGAGCACCAAAAGCCTCTGGATTTCCACAACAATTCCTTATGCAATTGTCTTGAATTCAATGGAGAAATCTAGTGAGGTCTAGCTAGGTGGGAAGGACCCAATCACATGTTCTAATTGTTTTAAGGAAGTGTTCATTCAAATTTACAGCAAATATCCATCAACAATTTCATTTGTTTTGCAGGTTATCTCCATCTTCAATTCGAGTTCAGCAGTATCAATGGATCTAAAACTGGAATCCTTCAATTATTTCAAATGTAAAGACAAGATGGACATATTCATGAAGTCCAAAATCCTTTCTAGAGTATTGAATGGAACTGTAGTCGAACCCACTGGTGCATTTTAGAAATCTAAGTACTTGGATAAACTTGATGAAGCAATAGGACTGCTACTCCTCATCATTTTCGAAGACCTCCATTTTCATGTCATAGATCTGACAACAAGTAAATAAGTTTTCGACAAGATCGAATCTCTCCTTGGAAAGAAAGATGACTTGAAAGGTCACAAGCTGGAAAATGAGCTTATCTCACTGATCCCTTGCAGTTTTGACTCAATCACTGAGTTTCTTACCAAGTTTAAAAATATGATTTCAAAATTGAAGACATATGGAATAGAGAAAGAATAGAAGCAACTAATCCTATCCATTCTATCAAAATTGGGCTCTGATTACTCAGTATTTGTCTCTACCTTCCAGAAAAGAAAAGCTATCCATCCCAAAATGGAAGTTTCCCACTCTTGAAGACTTCATCTAGTCTCTCACATAAGAGGAGGAGAAGTTAATTCATATGGGAATGATAAAACCCAAGATGGATTCATCACTTGCAGTTGCTAAAGTGAAGAGAGCGAATGGCAAAGGAAAGCAAAAAATTTCAAACAAAAAGTCGAATGAGCAGAAGCAGAAGGAATCTCCCTATCAGTCAGAAGGAGGTTTGAATTCCAAGAAAGACAAGTAATCTCACAAGGGGAAATACAAATGTACCTAATACAATAGAGGATTTCATCCTAAGAGCAGTTGTATGAAGAAGACTATAGATCTGATGGCTCAGCTACTTGAAAATAATAACCTTCCAGTACCTGCATGTGCTAGGAAGAAAGAAGTTGAATCTTCAAAATATGAGGACAAGGAGAGATGACATGCCCTCATGGCAGGTGCATCAAGAGAGTCCTCCTTCATCATAGATTCATTAGCATCAAGACACATGTCTTCCTCCAAATATCCCTTTACTGGTTTCGAATCCACTATTAGTCCTTCAATCATGTTGGAAAATTATTTTGAGGTCTCCTCTGAGGGGATTGGAAGGATCAAGCTTGATGATAGGTACTTCTCAGATGTGCTCTATGTTCCTACACTTACTGCCAATCTACTTTTGGTCTACTAGATGACCCATACTGGACAGCCCAAGAGGGCAATATTCTCTCCAAACGAGGTTGAAATACAAGACATGGTATCAGGATCTACCATTTCAAAAGGTGTTTCAAACCACAAGTCGAAACTCTATGAGTTATCCCACTTTCTACCTCTCTCTAAACTGTCTGCTCTTCACACTCATGCAAATGAAGATAGTAGGCTATGGCATGAAATATTTGGGCATCTCAACTACAAGCACCTGCAAGATATGCACACTCAAGAGTTGGTTGAAGGACTACCCAAAGTCAAGTTTTCCAAGGGAAACTCTAAGGGTTGCTTGATGGCAAAGCATCCAGAAAAGAAGTCTAAGATAGGGAAGGAAAGGAGAGCCTCTCAATTTATAGATCTGATTCATAGTGATGTCTCAGGGCAATTTCCAGATCTGTCTTTGAACAAGGAAAGGTATATTCTTACTTTTATTGATGATTATTCAAGATCTACATGGGTATACTTTCTCATATTAAAATCAGAAGTGTTTGGATACTTTAAGTTTTTCAAGTCTTCTGCAGAAAGGTTTTCAGATAGAAAGATCAAGTCCCTCCGCATTGATAATGGAGGAGAGTATTTCAAGGGTGATTTCAAATCCTTTTTTGCTGACGAAGGCATAGAGATGCAACATACTGTTCCCTACACACCACAGCAGAATGGTGTTGCAGAGTGAAAGAACAGAACATTAAAAGAGATGGAAACCTGCATGCTAAAGTTGAAAGGGTTGCGCCCTAGTCTTTGGGAAGAAGGCATAAACTGTGCTTCCTACCTTCAAAATAGAGTTCCTCACAAAGGACTCAAATATATGACTCATTTCGAAGCATGGATGGGGTACAAACCTGATGTATCTCATCTCAGAGTGTTTGGATCTAGAGCATGAGAAAGGATTCCAACAGAGAAAAGGAGAGCCCTAGATCCACAGAGCAGAGAGTGTATTATGGTGGGTTATGCATTGAGTGAAAAATCCTACAATCTTCTTCATCCTTCTACAATGAAAACATTCCTTTATAGGAGTGTACAGTTTGAGGAATGGCCACTTCATGATGCTCATCCTGTTGAGCAAGAGAGATTTCCTACCACACCACCATTGCTTGATGAGAAAGAGAGCGAAGCTTCATCTCATGAGAGTTCAGATTCTAAACCTGAAAGTGAAGATGATGAAGAGCGAATGCTAGATCCAGATCCACAAGAACCTGAATATATAGCACATGATAGTGAAGATGAGCGAATGGAATACCAATATCCATATCTACAACCTATTGATCCTCCTCTTCCTATATGGGCAGCCACTACACTTAGATCTGTTGGAGATCTTGTTGGTAAAGGAGAACCATATCTAATTTTCAGAATGGAAGGTTTCATCCTTCACACATTACTAATCCATTTCTTGCCGGTAAATCTTTCTTTGGTGGAGAAGTCCACTTACCTTTTGGGGTGAGTGATGTACATGATTGATTAAAATTCTGTAGTCTATCTTGAGGGGGTGATTTCTTCCCACTAGGTTTTCCCTCTTTCCTCACTTTATTTATTTAGATCGTTGTACGAGGTGACATTTCGTCTCAGTTACTAGGGCCCTACTAGTTTTCAGTTATGTGTTTCCTCATAGTCCGACGTGCGGGGGGGTGTTGGAATATTCTCACCATCATTTTTTTATATTTGCATGCATGCATGCATACTGCATGCATCCAGTCATCAATATGGTAGTCTCCCCATCACCTAGAGCTTATTTTCAGCCCCTTGGAGCCTGTTTTTAGCCCTCCTACCTACCTAGTGCACCTCTTTTTCCTCACCTGGATGACAAATGCACGCTACTACACCTACTTAGATTCCAACAGTTAGTTGCAGCATTGATTTCCCAGTTCATGCATTTATTGCTCAGTTTAACTACCTGTAGCTTCCAGTTGTCTATATCGAAGTGCTACTTGACTTACTGACAACCTCATGCACCCTCCTTGGAATCTCCTTCCCTTGATTTATGCTCACATGGCTTAGTTAGACTCAATTAGATTCATTTGATTGATATTTGACTATTTGTGACTACTACCACTGATTGGATGATGTCTCCAATGTTATCCAAGCCACACATTGAGGATAATTCGAATGACCTTAGGTGTATTTGAATTCATTTGATTGTATTGAGTTATTATTCAGTTTCATAGTGCTAGCTTATAGCTGATGTATGATTATACTACATATTTTACCATTTCTAAGTTTATGAGTGAATATTGATTCAATTCTTCTTCTTCTTCTTCTCTGCAATTCTTGAGTGATATTAGTGAGATTTACTCTAGCTGTGTGATCTATCCTATAAAATATTACAAGTGAAGCACAAACATCCATCCGGTTTTCTATAGCCACTACCAACACTAGAATGGAAATGGGTTGTGGTGACCATTGATTTCATCATGAAATTTCCCAAGACATTAAAGCAACATGATTCCATCATAGTAGTGGCGGATAAGTTAACAAAGGATTCCCGCTTCATTCCAATCAAGTCAATACACTAGGCAGTTAACATAGCAGAGATTTATATGAAGGAAATTACCAAGTTACATGGGATACCAAATTTCATTGTATCAGAAAGAGATCCAAAGTTTACTTCAAACTTTTGGAAGGGTTTATTCAAAGGATTTGAACAAATTTGAATTTGAGTACAGTATACCATCATCATACTACTGGGAAAACTGGGAGAGTTAACCAAGTTATCGTGAATATGTTGAGGATGCATGTGATGGATTAGCCATCTAAATGGGAATATTACTTGTACTTGGTGCATTTTTCATACAATAATGGGTATCATGCTTCTTTGAAGATGAATCTGTTTGAAGCCTTATATGGAATAAATTGAAATACTCCAATCAATTGGGACAATCCAACAGATAGAATGGTAACTGGGCCATAATTGCTTAAGAAAATGGAAGAGAAAATTGTGAAGATCAGACAAAATTTAAAGAAGATGCATGATAGATAGAAAATTTATGCAGATAAATATAAAGTAGCAAGATAATTCAGAGTTGATGATCATGTGCACCTTCAAGTCAGGATGAAAAAGAGTTCATTGAAACTTAGAACTTGTCTTAAGCTAGTGCCTGAATACTGTGGTACATTTGAAATATTAACTGGATAGGGAATGTTTCATATGATCTTGTTTTTCTTCTTACATAAAAGTGCATAATGCATTTCATGGGTAATTATTGAAAAAGCATATGCATGATCCTAACCACATTATTGATTAGGATGTGATTCAAGTGGAACTAGAAGGAGATATTCTAGTGCAACCAATGTGCATCCTTGATAGGAATATTATGTTGCTCGAGAACAAATCCATAGGGAAAGTAAAGGTATAATGGACACATTCCATCCCTAAAGAAGCAACGTGGGAACTAGATGATGTGATGCAAGGAGGCATACCCGCAAATGTTTTGAAAATTTTGTTGTAATGTTCTCATACATGTACATAGTGTTGATATGCGTCAAGGGAGGTGCATAAATTAAGGGGTAGGGGAATGTAACACCCTATTTTTTACCCCAAGATATAAATATGATTAATTAGGTAAAGGATAGAATTTGGATATGAATAGTATAAGATGATTGAATATATTGTAAATATGTACATTTTCTTTTTAATATAAAAAACCCCGACAATTGTAAGTGAAGAAATATGAAGAACAAATGGGGGGCTATGAATCCACAAGTAGGGAAAGTGAGAGGGGATAAGGGGTGATGACCCTAGTGAAATTTAACTATGCCTTAGATTTCATTAACCTTTTTAACCCAAAGTACCTTAAACATAGTTACCAGGGTCACTTTAATTAATCATGGGTTAATTATCTTAATTGAGTATTAAGGGGGAAAGTGGATTCTTATAGGGAATCCATGTGTCAATACAAAACCATGCATATTTAATGTTAGAAATGTTGGGGAACCTCTATTTGAACAATAGGACAAAAAAGAAAGAATAGCAGAAGGGATAAATATTCCAAGAAAATGGGTGGTGTCTAATGACACTGTTACAATACTTAAGCACAATGCATTGTGATCAGAACATCACAATGCAATATTCAATTGCAACATAACATAATAGATATCAATACAAGACATAGGTTCATTCTTTTATAGTCTCCAAATCTAAGAAACTCCCTTTAAGTGATGATAATCTGGTCTATAAATAGGGGTTGTTGATTTCAATAGTTTCCACAAAATTCACAACGTCCCATATATTAGTCGGTTTCTTAAGTCAATATGACCATGGCCTCATTGTCTGTTTAATCGACCAATCATTTCAGCCTCAATATATCTAATTTGTTGGTCAACTGTTGTCTTTTGACTTACTATCTCGACAAGATCTAGAGGTGTGTGGAACCTTGTTGTATTCAAGCAGAGAGTATAAGCACACACACAGATATATTCAAGACAGGAGATGAGTCGAATGCATCCAACTACTTATATTCATCTTGATGGTATTATTTATACATCTTACATGTGGTTGGAGGAGTTGCACCCGCTCCAACAACTTCTTTAACTATATTATTACATAAGTAACTAATGACAATTAAGGATCCTGAAGGGTCCCCTCCAACATCTCCCCCACCTCAAATGTTTTCTTCGTCCCGAAGAAAACATTAACAACCATGAACTGCGATTCCTTTAGTCTCTGTCAGCAGTCTGGTAGTGGCCAATCGAGCCGCTTACCCCTTTCACCTTCCTGTCGGATTCTCTTCCACGGTCCAGGATCATCTGGGCTTCCACTCTCTACCATTGCACCAACTACCTGAAAAATGTCTGAAATGACATTGAATAGATGTTTATGTGTGTCAGTATCAGGGGGCTTGATAAATTTAAGTGTTTTTTTGTCATTATTGAACGTGAAGCGCTTTCTCTGTGTGGTATATATGTCTTCTGCTTGAGTACATGCTTTTCGTAGACTTATTTGTCGTGAGGTGTCCTGCAAGTTTCAAATGTGTCGCTGCTGCTTGTGGTCGATACCAACTGATATTGGTCGACTTGACTCGACTCGACATGACTTACACTGATTGGCAAGAAACCGACTCGATTTACAACGTTTATGAATATACATGGTTCAAATAAGTTTTGAACAACCCTTTATTCGACTAATTTTCAATGACTCGACACTTTTTACAACATCATGGCCACTTTAACCAAAGAGTACTAAAGACATGACTAAGTATTATACGAGACCAACCATCTTTTGCATATCGACTAAAATACAAAGCAACTTTAATAATATGTTTAATAATATGTCGACATTGATATTCCGACTATATTTTACATCGACCAGTTTAACATATTCGACACAAAAGTACTAATGACCATATTTTTCCTCGACTAAAAAGTTAGGTGACTCATCGACAAACCTTTTGCATTGACCATTGACTAATAATTTTCAAAGCTTCCACCGTATAAAAGTTATATCGACCGAAGAAAGTAGTATCGACGTATTATTTGGTATCGACCATTTCCATTGTATAACATGACTGAACTTAGCATCGATCACGATTTTAAACCTTCGACCAACTTTAAGGGAGCCGACCAAGATCTGTTTACAAACTTTGACTATGGCTTGAATTACAACGACTGTATTGAGATGTCGACTGAATAAGTCGTTGATCATATGTTGGTTTATTTGTCGACGACTTACAACAATGTTAACCAATAATAAATAAAGGGTCGAGCTCAGATTAACCATGATAACTTATACTATTAACCATGTTGACTTACAGGACATGTGCGTGGATGAGGAATTTAACCTTGAAATTATTGAAGAACATTGACCAAACTTCTCTTCCTCGACCATTGGTGCGGACAAGGTCACTGCATCAGCCCTCAACGGTATCACTCCATATAATGGAACCGTGCATAGTCGAATAGATCGTTTATTGAGCAACATTAGTTTTTTCTTGCAGGTATTTTTAATTTAAGATTTAAGTCAGCATCTTCCAATGCGTCGATGAGAAGGCCGGGGTAGTCGACATTTCCCCATAAAATCTATCGGGCATTCAGTAAGTCGGTGGTAGACAATTATGGACGTATGACCCCGCTTTAATCTTCACTTCAGGCTTCTTTTCAGGTTTGAACCCATCAATTTTTCTAGCCGGTGCAAGAAGGCGCTAAAAGTCACGATCTTCCTCTTATAATGATAGCATACGCATGAGCAGTCCTTCATATTCCTCGTAGTTTTCTTCATCTCACGAGCAGTATTTCTCCTAATTGCCACCATTACGTAACTTTTAAACTTGCAGATCATTCTCTAGCTTTCAAGAATATGGACACACTTTCCGAACCAATTCTTAAAAGTATAAAAATGGTCGATGTTCCTCTGAATTGATTCATCGATGGGCATAACTTTGATTAGCTAGCTGGTTGTAGTCGAAATAATGAGTGCATTGGTCCACAGCTTGACAGACGACGGGATCTACAACATATCTTCCAACAGTCGTTGTTGAAAATTATTCGTCGACAGACTGCTAAGCATATTGGTTGACTTCTTTAATCTTTTGCCGAGCATTCTTTCTTTCAGGTTCTTTATATCCTCATATTCTTGATTTAGGTTCGGTCCATCCTCACGCTAAGCAATCTTTAATATTTCTTCCAAGTATCTTGCAGAAGCATCTCACGTTCTCTTGCAAGTTCGAACCGCTCCTCTTTTGCTGCTGCTGTCACCCAGACCAGAAGAAGATGGAAATAGTGCCATATGTTGTATTCAAGCAGAGAGTATAAGCACACACACAGATATATTCAAGACAGGAGATGAGTCGAATGCATCCAACTGCTTATATTCATCTTGATGGTATTATTTATACATCTTACATGTTGTTGGAGCAGTTGTACCCACTCCAACAACTTCTTTAACTATATTATTACATAAGTAACTAATGACAATTAAGGATCCCGAAGGGTCCCCTCCAACAAACCTACATAAACTTTGGTTCCAACACCCACCGATCAGCACAACAATCTAGAGATTTGGGAGGTGGAATTATTTTCTCTGAACACACCCATACAATATTTGGAGCTGCATGAAGCCCAAGCATAGCCCAAAATTTCACAAACTTATATTCTGGTAGAGGTTGGGTAAATATATCCATAATATAATCATCTATCCTACAAAAAACAAGAGTTACAACATTGTCCTATTCCAATTATCTCAAATAGTGAACATGAAGTTCAACACGCTTCATTTTGTTGTGAGAAATAGGATTATTAGAAACCTGTATTATACTATGATTGTCACAATGGATAACATTTGAGGCATGAACATGAAAACTAATTTCTTATAAAATCTAATGGATCCAAGCTACCTCTGTACCTTCATTGGCATAGACACAATATTCAGATTATGTAGTCAAAAGAGGGACTAACTTTTATTTCTTACACAACCATACTAAGGGTCTAGAACTAAGTCAAAACGCATAGACAAAAGTGGAATTCTAGTCGTTAACATGACCTCCCTAGTTTAAATAACCGAACCCAACCCACAATTCTGAACTGCAACAATATTTAATACTATACTAATAAGTTCCTTTAATATAGCGAACAATTCTCTTTGAAATTTTCTAGTGGATTTCTCAAGGATCCTGCATGAACTAATAAAATATACTAACAAAAAAAGAGAGATTAGGTAACCTATGAGTTACATAAATCAGGTTACCGACCAAGTATCATTAAAGAGTGGCATCGAATCAAGGAGAGTCACAGTCCTCAGACAATTTAACACCCAAATGATAAGGTGTAGCACAAGACTTACATTCATCCATTTTGAATCATTCCAAAATATTGATAAATAAAAATACCATCATCCATTTGCAAAATTTAAATGCCCAAAAAGAAATGCAATATACCAATATCAATCATTTTAAAGGTATGCGCAACTTGTTTCTTCAAACCCAAAATCATACTAACATGATTTCTTGTGATGACTAAATCATCAACATACAATACCACAATCAAAGTATCACCATGAAAATTTAATACATAAATATTATGATCAGATTCACAACATTTCAAGCGAATATTGAGAAAGAAACAAACAATCTTCTCATGCCAAGCACAAGATTCTTGTTTCAAACCATACAACTATTTCTTTAAGTGAAAAATAAGACTAGAATCTATCACAAAACCAATAGGTTGTTCCATATAAATTTCTTCAAACAAATCCCCATGAAGAAAGGAAATTTTAACATCCATTTGATGAAGTTCCCATCGAAAATGAGTAGCAAGAGAAAGAATCAATCTAATTGAGTTCATCTTTGCAATATGAGAAAACGTTTCAGTGTAGTATATTATTTCTTGATGAGAGAATCCATTGGCTACCAATCAAGCTGTGTGATGTTCAATAGTACCATTGCAAGAAAAATTGGTCTTGTAGACCCAACGACACTTCACAACATTCTTTCCTTATAGTCGGGGAATTAGTTCCCAAGTGTGTGTTAGGATATTCCTATACTCCCTCCTAGTCCCACCAGTATTTTGATCATTTACATTTTCAGTCATGCATGCACTTTTAGGGTTTGCATGCATTCTAGGGTTTGCATGCATCCCAGTCATCAGTCCAACACCTAGCCCTCAATTAGCCAGCCCCCAGGAGCTTCTCACTATTTAGTTTTAGCCCTCCAGTTGCTTAATGCGCCCTTCTTCCTTGATTTTAGGAAGCAACTCGCCCATTTTCACCTACTAGTCCAGTTGTCTTCAGTTTATACTCAGTTACACCTACCAGACTCAGTTTGACTCATGGTTGACAGTTACTTGAGCATTGATGACTCCACTTATGATGATGAATACTTCGAGTTGTGCTCCGATGATACTAGTTGTGCTCCGATGACACTCCAGTGATCCTTTGATCACTCCATGAAGGCTAATTTGAATTGCAACCTTAGGCATTGGAATTCCTCATGCATTGTATTATTTATTTGTCCATTTGTGATTAATGAATTAGTGTGTGTGAAGTATTATTGTTTCTATCTGAGTTCTACTCTACCATATTATTTTGTTGCTCATTATACTGTATTGTTCACTCTTCTTCTATTTTCCTGCTTAATCATAATTACTCTTGTGAGGCATACATCATCTCCTAGATCTACTGTGAGGATTTTCACATGGTATCAGAGCATGTTGAGAGTATTGTTTATCTCCATTCTTGAGAGTTTTTTGCAGGTTATTACCAAGATTTCGAGTGCAGCAGTTGCAGTAGTTTCTGCATCTCTGCAACAGTATTCTCTATTGCTTTTGCAGGTCTTCTACAGCTTCAATGTATCTAGAATTAGAAGAAATCACTCCTCTTTCTCTATTCAACTATGATGAATGAAAACCAAAAATAATAGCATATTTGAAGAGCCATGATCTCTTTGATTGTTATTTTGAAAGAGAGTTCAAATCCTCTGTAGAGAAGATTGACTAGTTGAATAAAGGTGACATGCACATTGGAAGAATGAAGCTTACTATGCCATATTACATATTGCTCCCAATCATTATTGATATTGAAACTCCACAAGAGCTATGGGCCCATCTGGATGAAAGATTCGGCAAACGGAATGAAGGTTTTGGTCCAAACCCCTTCAAAAGCAAACAAAGTGATGCATTCGCTCCTCTTGATGGTCTCTCAGATCATGAACCAGTATCATCTCATATTGAAGTTGTTGACAAAGAACTTGTAGATTCTACACTCATGCTCAAACTTTCTTCTCTTTCTATGCCAGCTCACACTCTAGATATTGCAGAAGGTCCTAAATCCTCTCTTGCACCAGAGTCTGTTGGTTTGCATCATGATCACATGATTATTTCAGAGGTCAAAACAACTATTGAAGGTAATGCATTCGCTCCTCTCCAGCTATCTCCTCTTTTATACTACTATATGATCATAATTCCATGCTTTCAGAAGGTCATTGAAGAATATGGCCATGGCCATTCGCTTGGGATAATTTCTCATGCATATGATAGTTTTGATCTCACCCCTGCTGGTTCAAAGGAGATCTCAAGAAACTATTTTTTAAGTCTTAAATCTGATTTTGATTTCAAGCAAACATGTAATATTTCTTTTTGGCATAATCTCACCCATGGTAGTTCGAAGGAGAAGACAAAACACTATATGCACTTTCAAAGATTTGATCCTACCTCAGTTGATTCAAATCACAGGTTCAAGGATCATTCTCATACTGTTGGATTTGTTCTCATCACATTCGAACTGAAGAGAAAGTACAAACACATGATTTTTGAGCATGATCCACTTCTTCCCAAGAAGAAGATACCTCCTGACATATGACCAAGCATCACACCTGCTTGAGTTTGGAGCATTTATTTTTGTGTGTGCCTTACAGTCTGTTTTTTGAGGAGGGGGTATGTTTCCCATGAAATTTTCCCACTTCCTTGGTTTATTGACTATTATTATTCATTGTATTGGGTGACCTTTTGTCTTAGTTACCAGGGCCCAGGATGGATTAAGGGGGGGTGTTAGGATATTCCTATACTCCATCCTAGTCCCACTAGTATTTTGATCATTTACATTTTCAGTCATGCATGCACTTTTAGGGTTTGCATGCATTCTAGGGTTTGCATGCATCCCAGTCATCAGTCCAGCACCTAGCCCTCAATTAGCCAGCCCCCAAGAGCTTCTCACTATTCAGTTTTAACCCTCCAATGGATTAATGTGCCCTTCTTCCTTGATTTTAGGAAGCAACTCGCCCATGTTCACCTACAAGTCCAGTTGTCTTCAATTTATACTCAGTTACACTTAGTTACAGTCAGTTACAGTCAGTTACACTCAATTACACCTACCAGACTCAGTTTGACTAATGGTTGACAGTTACTTAAGCATTGATGACTCCACTGATGATGATGAAGACTTCCAGTTGTGCTCCGATGATACTAGTTGTGCTCCGATGACACTCCAGTGATCCTTTGATCACTCCATGAAGGCTAATTCGAATTGCCACCTTAGGCATTCGAATTCCTCATGCATTGTATTATTTATTTGTCCATTTGTGATTAATGAATTAGTGTGTGTGAAGTATTATTGCTTCTATCTGAGTTCTACTGTACCATATTATTCTGTTGCTCATTATACTGTATTGTTCACTCTTCTTCTATTTTCTTACTTAATCATAATTACTCTTGTGAGGTATACATCATCTCTTAGATCTGCAGTGAGGATTTTCACAATGTGATTATTCTTCAAAGAATCAATTTCAATAGTCATAGCATTTTCTCATTCAACCAATCCTTGAGAATCAACATAAGTGTTAGGATCATAGGCTTCAAGAAAATTTTCCATTAGCACAATACTACCATGTTGTTTCTAACTACGAGTATGCCGACCAATACTAGCATATCCAGCATCAGGTCCAACAACTTCAATTGTTTTAGCATCTCACTGAGGTAGACAATTTGGTAGTGATTCAAGTAAGTGATTGTTGTACGAATGAGTAGGCGTGTCGACATTTTCAATCAATATATACCAACTACCAGTCGAATCAAGAGTAGAATTCGACTATCTATTTGAAGCTTCAAAGAAGGGAAGATCCAATCCATATTCTTCAATAATATCAAATGAATCAATGTGAAATATAACAAAATAGGAGTGAACAATAACTTAGTACCTAAAATCTTCTCATCAAATATCACATTTATGCTCATATGATAAGTTGTTTGACTGGGTCAAATAGTCAATAGGATTTTGATTCATCAGAATCACCTATCATGATGTAAGCATGACTCTTTGCATCAAATTTCTTCCTTTAGTTATCACTTATATGTGCTCAAGCAACACATCCAAAGGTTATGAGGTGTTCGTAAGAGGTTTTTCTTCCACTCCACTTCTCGACTGGAATCATGTCACTGACATCTCTAACCAAAAGAACATTTCAGAGATAGTTTGAAAATTAAACATCTTCTACCCACAATTTAATCAAAAGGTATTTGGTCTGTAGTAGGCATTGGGCCATTTCTACCAAAGTCCTATTCTTCCTCTCTGTGATGACATTTTTTTGAGGGGTGTGAGGGACAAATATCTTTCAAGAAATGTCATTTCCAAGAGATATTCTTCAAACTCTCAACTCACATATTCTCCACCATTTTCTAATCACAAGCATTTAATAGGTCATCCACATTGCTTCTCATCCAATGCCCTAAATTCCTTGAATATTTCAAATATATGACTCTTATTTTTAAGAAACATACCCATGTGAATCTAGAGAAATCATCAATGAATAAATATACTTCGTACGTGCTAATGAGGGTTTTTTCATGCAACAGAGATCACAATGAATAAGTTCTAGTCCTTCTTGTGCTTGCCCTGCTTTCTCGTAATTAGAGGGTGACCGATGATGCTTTCCAAGCACACATCCGCTACAAACTCCATCAGGTGGAATAGTATTTGGGAGATCAATAAAAATATTATTTGTTACCATCATATTCAAACTTTGAAAGTTCATATGTCCAATTCATTCATGCCAAATTTGATTTATGTCATTGATCTAAACAAAGAGTGCAGTCGGTCCAATCAATCGAAAATATCAAAACTTGTATAGTCCATATTTGGGATCTAAATATCACGAATCAATAGTCATCCCCCAAGCCTCAAATCCTTTACAATAATGAAATATAACCAAAACTCAAAAGTCTGCTTAGTCTATGTAAGTTGTGCAACCGACAACAAATTTGTGCTAAAGCTATGTACATGATAGACATGAGATATTCGATCATGCCTGCATTCAACATCACCACTTCCAAAAATCGTGAGAGTATAATCATCGGCTTCATAAATATTCCATTATGGAGCTCCACTTAAGGAAGAGAACATGGAAGCATCCTTATCCATATGATGAGTGCAACCAACATTGACTATCCATCCAGTCTAAGTGGTGTGAGCACGTAATGCATGCAAAGTGATAACAAAAAAGGTGAAATTTTCTAGAGGTCGATTGATCGAAGGACCAGTCGACATGCCTTCTTCAAGATGCTTGTTTTTTTTCTTTCAATTCCTTTGTCTTCTTCCAACATGTTTTCTCCACATGTCCCACCTTTCCATAGTAATGACAGGTTTTCTTCTTTCGATTCTTCTTGGTTGATGTCAACTTGTTGATCTTTCCTATAGTAGGTTGGTCGATACACTACAGTCATTGATCCAATCAACCAAGTTCTTTAGAATTATGGTCTACCTTTCCTTTGAGCAAGTGACCATAGTGTTTTCTTCCAAGCTTCCCTTCTTCAAGCATTTTTTGTTGATCCTTGATCAATAAATCACAAAATATATCAAAGATGAAAACCTTACCATATTTCTTGTGTGACATCCAATTGGCATGAAATGAAGAGAATAATACATCATAAGGTTCCCTCATATTCATCAATCCCAATTCAATGCGTTGTCCATCCTTCTTCGGAAAAATCTTACCACATTCACCCAATTTCAAAAGTATCTCCTTGATGTGGGCCAAATAGTCCTCAATCCTTTCAAAGGAATGTGGTTCCAGATAGACCAACTCTTTCTCTATCTACATCACTTGAAATTCATTAACCTTGTTAAACAACAACTTCAACTTACTACAAACGACATGAGAAAAATTCACCTTGATTGTATGAAAGTGAATCTCCCTTGAAATGTAGGCCATAATGAGCCCAACAACCTCATCCTTCTTTCTGTTAATGAAAAACCTATCTTGGTCATCAGTCTAATCTAGAATAGTGATCTTAGTATATTTACATAGTCCCTTGCTCTTCAACAAAGTTTCCATATCTAGCACCTAGATTGCATAGTTATGGCCATTAAGAATGACACGTTCTATCTTGGAATCCATCCTTCTAATCAAACAGATTTGATCCAAATTCAAATTAAAAGGTATTAGTTGACAAACATTTAGCTCAAATTCAACCAACCCTAGATTTGACTCAACATGATTCATATACAATAGGCCAGGTCAAATCCAATATCTTTGATACCATGTTGGGGAACCTCCCTTTGAACAATAAGATAGAAAAGAAATAATAGAAGAAGGGATAAATTTTCCAAGAAGATGGGTGGTGTCTAAAGACACCGTTACAACATTTAAGCATAGTGCATTATGATCAAAACATCACAACGCATTCTTCAATTGCAACATAACATAATCGATATCAATACAACCCATCGGATGATCTATTCCAAAAATAGGGGTTGCTGGTTCTAACCATTTCCATGAAATCTATAACATCCCATAGATTAGTTGGTTTCTTTATTTAATACAAACACAACCTCATAGATCATTTATCCAGTTGACTAGTCAACCACTAAGTCGAGCCTCTAGTCGACTACTCTACTAGTCGATTGTTGAATTTTGATTGAATGTCTCTAGAAGATCCAGAGGTTTGATGAACCTGCATAACTTTTCATTCCAACAAGAAAATCACTTCATTTAGGATTCATTCATTCCAGTATATAGAAAAGAAGAGAATACAAGCCACGGTAGTTTCAGTTAGTAAACCAAAGGAATATTAGTTTTCTAAAAGTTACACTTGAGCCAACCCTGATAAATGATATTCTATCTATCCTAATAAACTAGTGCCTAAGATGACAGAATTTGGCCTACAATGTGAGATCCCTAAATCCTTGTCATGGAGACTTACTATTTTACCTATAATGGAGTGCGAGAAGGGGAAGGGGATGGTCCTAGGGACTGCGATGCTAATAAATGGGTACCTTCCCTGGCGTTGTGCAGGTTGATGGGTAATGAGTGAGGGGTTGGGGTCAATTGTGGATGAGGTTACCCACACAACTTGTGTAGAGGCTGAGGTTCCCTTGGGTGAGGAGTGTAGTTGTAAATTGAATAGGAAGAAGTTGAAATTCCCCCCTTGTAGATTGATAGCCTCAACTCGGGGGTGGCATATGTCAAAGAAAGAGAAGGCTTGACAGAGTGCCTATGGCTAGGAATATGAATGTTCTTAGACTACAGCTGGTTGGAAGACATTCCTAAGCTAAGTTCCAAATTGTGTATGATCTTCATGGTTTATAAATTATGATATATGTGCATGCTTAAATTATTGTTGTTTAATTGCTTATATGCATGAATTATTAGAACTTGGTTTGAATGCATTTATTGTAGAAATAATCCAATAAAATTGAATGGGTATTTTGAAT
This sequence comes from Larix kaempferi, assembly GCA_027924585.1. Taxonomy (NCBI): domain Eukaryota; kingdom Viridiplantae; phylum Streptophyta; class Pinopsida; order Pinales; family Pinaceae; genus Larix; species Larix kaempferi. The sequence goes on from BSBM01000309.1 coordinate 5,206,850, forward strand.
AATCCATAATTATAAATATAAGTATGCTTCGACTATAAAATTCATGAAATAGATGTGAATGGAAGGGAAATTACAAGTATCAAAGAGTAAAATTTATGCACAAATTTGAGTGCCATGTGGTCTCAACAATATAAATAGGCTATTGGGTACGTGACAATGGATGACTAAAACCAATTGCTTACCATGATTCTTCATGAAGGCATTTTTCCATAGTTGAGGTGTCATTCTATGTGTCATTTTTATAGCCTCTTCTTTCTCATCAAATATACATTTTCTTGTAGTTTGATACCTATGGTTCCCAAGGAGGAAATTCATGTACTCACCTTCCTAAACTTATTGAGCATCTATATGTTATTCTAGGGCCACACATTGGACTTGCATATTTATCCTTTTTTTGAATACTTCCAATATAAATAATATTGTTTATAGAATATCACAATATTCAAAAACACAAACAAAATAAGAGAGGATAGAAAGAGTTAAATTGCACTTTACATACAACAATTTTTTTTATCCATGGGACACCATTTGTCCATGTAAGTGTTCAATGGAATTGAATTCATTATTTCCCAATTGGTTTGGATATGCTACACACAGTGATGTCAACACATAGCTTTAAAAATTTGTCAATTAAGAGGCTCAATACGCGCATCTATATCTCAAATTTAGTGAATTTGTTTACTACTTGGATATTTGAGAACACAAATACTTTATACATAAAAATTATGTAACAAATAATAAAATGAATTGGTATGTTGTAAACATTCCTGAAAACAAACACCTAGAAAAATAAATGCCAACAATATGTGTGCTCTCTTTATTGACATTCAAAGAGGAATATTATTATTTACAACAAAACTAGCGAACCTGAGTAAATGGATTTGAGCTCTCTAAATGGTTTGACACAATCAACTACTAATGAAAGTCTAACTTTATAAGGTTATTCTTTAAAGTGGACCATTTTTACTTAATGTTCCTAAATGCATAATCATCTGCAAGCATTCACATAACACCATATTCATTTCTCTTTCATGCACACTAATCCATAAATCCTGTTATATTTTTGAAGCTAAACACTCGTTGAAAACATGGAGTTACAACCATATGATGAAGAACTTTATGGGGGACCTTATTTGTCACTTGGTCAACTTGATATCTACAAATTCCACATTTAGGGCATTTCAACTTTGTTGCATGCTCTCCATAATATATCATACGATCAATAGGGAATGCATCAATTGTTTGATAATCCATTTTTATATATTTCATCAGGGAACACAATTCTTGTTATGTGTGACTTGAAGTAATTAATGGTGGTAGGAGAATATCACCTAACAAAGTACAAGAAAAAAATAAATTAATGTATAAAATAATGGACATTGTATCATAATATTTACAACCATATAAATAGACAAAAAATTATACTTGTATAAATAATTATATTTCATAACTTATGTTTTTTGTCATATACACATTTGAAATACCATTCTATTAGAATATTGAGAATATTCATAACATACAACAATACATTTACACTAACATGTAAATCAATATCAAAGATCTACTAGTCTAGCCTTCTATCCATATAAACAACAATAATCATGTAAGAAATAAGAGATAAGAGAACAAGAGAACAATACACCAGATATACCTGGTAAAATCCCAAATGAGGAAACATCCACAGGAAGTTTTGGTCTTCGTTATTTTTCATAAATATCCAATCATACAAGATAGATCCACCCCACATATGCGTCACATCTTTACAATAACATTACAATGCATTCCATGAGATATTCCCAAAGGCTCTCCCTCACCTCTATTATATACTAAGAGGTATGGAAGAATAACATCCCAAAATACATGTGGGATAAATGATTTTCCACCTCTTTATATAATGAATGGTAAGAGGAGCATATTACTCCTTGATGCATAGGGATAACTTATTTTACATAAGATTAGAGTTATTTATGCATTCCAATTGTTGATGTATATGTAACTTCGGAATGTATTTTATATATATATTTATTGTACCCTTATAAGAGATGTGTTATTCCTCTATAAGGAAGTGTCGTCATTTGTATTGACAAGTGTCACAAGTAGATTAACTTGCCGATGGGTTATTAGAATACCTGATGTGGGTGTCGGCCCAATATATATGTAACTGGGGTTATTAGGATGAGTTAGACAAGTCGGCCACATAAGTAATTAGCCAGGTTAGGACAAGTATAAATAGAGAGTTGTGATTCTCTATTTTGATCATCTCGGAACTCACTCTTCTCTCACTCAAAAAGTGGCGCACATTGGAGGAGGAGGATCAGCTACCTAGTAGGAGACTATCTATTGTATTTTGGTTGTACTTTGGTTGAGCCATTGCTCTATCTATGTCTAAGGAAGTTGTGGGGTTTTTCACCTTAGGGTTTTCCCCATGGAAAAATATGTGTGTCCATTGTCTCATGCTTTTGATTCTTGTGATGCTTGGGATGCTTGATATGATTGTTATGCATTGATATACTGTACATGTTATTCTCTTAGTAAAGATCCTATAACATATTGAATTAATGCTCAAAATCTAACATGGTATCAGAGCTAACCTCAGAAGAAGACACTGTGCAGTTGTGGAAGCTAGGGCTTCTTGTTTTTGGGTTTCTCTCCATAGATTTTGGAAAAGTAATATGATGGATTGACTCTCCTCAGCAAGGTGAATCTATCTGTCTAATCAAAATTCAATTCTGAGCACTTTCCATTTTGGCCCTAAAAGTTAAGGTTTCCTAAAAAATAGGAATTTCTGAAATCTGAAGACACAACTGGAAGCTCCTTGGAAAATCAGAAGTTTGGATCTTTGGTTCAAGATTTTTGGTTGTGTAGATCTCTGGGAAACTCAAACCCTAATCCGACACCAGATCCATTTTTCAGCAATCAAGTGGTAAGACCTAAATCTTTTCTATTTCCATTTGAAGTACTCTTTAAAGATGTCTCACCACACCAAGCTTGAGGATAAGCTTGAAGGAGCTGATAACTTCCGAGCATGGAAGTATAGGATTGGGTTAATCCTTGAAGAGAATGAGTTGGATACTTATATAAGTGAAGAGGTCCCTGTCCCAGAGGGAGAAGAGGCTAAGGCTCTTCATAAGAGGAATTTGGTTAAGGCAAAGAGGATCATTGCTAATTCTATCAAAGATCATCTCATCCCCCATGTGTCATCCCTAAAGACACCAAAAGAGATTTTGATTCCTTGACCAAATTATTTGAAGGCAAGAATATAAATCGGAAGATGACCCTAAGGAATCAATTGAAGAATATCAAGATCCAGAATGCAGAGACTATGCAGTCATATTTCTCAAGGGTCTCCCAGATAAAAGAACAACTTGAGGCTGTGGGTGAAGTGGTAGAAAATGGAGAAGTGGTGATGACCACTCTTAATGGCCTCCCTAGGTCATGGGATTCCTTCATCCAAGGAATTTGTGCTAGAAAGAAACTTATCTCTTTTTCTAGACCGTGGGAAGAATGCTCACAGGAAGAAGCTCAAATTGTAGCCAGAGAAGAGAAGATGGGGAGTGAGGACCAAGCACTCACAGCTCACTCCAAAAGGCATGGTGACAAGAAAGCTCACCATCATGGCAAGAAAGGAAAATATCAGAATCAAAGAGGTAGTCCTAGAAATTGAAGGGACATGTCCCATGTCCATTGCTATACATGTGATGATAAGGGACACTATGCCAGAGATTGCCCTAAAAATAAGAAAGAGGGTACTCGGAAGAAGAAGAACTTCAAAAGAAGACATCATGCTCATGCTGCAGAGGATGATGAACCTCCCAGGAAGAGGGCTAGAAAAGATAGTGAAGATTTTTCAAGTGAAGAAGAATATGTTTTGATTTCTGCTCTCACCGGAACCATTACTCATGGAAGTAATGATTGGCTCATAGATAGTGGGGCTTCCCAACATATGACAGGATTTAAAGAATCCTTTGTGAATCTATCTGAACATGATTCACCCCACAAGGTGAAGCTTGGAGATGACTACCAGTATCCCATAAAAGGGAGTGGTGAAGCCTCCTATAAACTAGATTCTAGAAAGTCTATGAAGATGAAGGATGTACTCTTTGTTCCAGGACTCAAGAAGAATCTACTCTCAATCTCTGCATTGGATGCAAAATGTATGAGGGTTGCATTTATAGATGGCCAAGTCCTAATGTGGCCTAAGGGTAAGACTATAGATGATGCAGTTGTGATTGGAGAGCAAGAGGGAGGATTATACAAATTGAAGGGCCATCCAGAACAAGCCATGGTCCATGACTCAGTAGAGCCAAGTGAACTTTGGCACAGAAGGATTGCACACATGCATTACAAAGCATTACCAATTGCAAGCAAAGCGGTAGAAGGTCTTCCTGAAATCCAGACAAAGCATGAAGACATTTGCAAAGGTTGTGCAAAGGGAAAGAATACAAAGAAGACATTTCCAAGCAGTGAAAGCAAGGCAAAATGAATCTTGGAGATTATCCACTCTGATGTATGTGGTACCATGTCATCCAGTTCTCTGAGTGGGTATGTGTACTATGTCTCCTTTATTGATGATTTCTCTAGGAAGACTTGGATCTACTTCTTGAAGAACAAAGATGAAGTGTTTAACAATTTCAAGGAATTCAAATCCTTGATAGAAAACCAAATTGACTTGAAGATCAAGATCTTCATATCTGACAATGGCAGAGAATTTACTTCAGGAGACTTCAAGAATTTATGCAGTGACTCAGGGATTAAGAGGGAGTTGACTACTCCTTACAATCCACAGCAGAATGGGGTTGCCGAAAGGAAGAATAGAACAATCATGGAAGCAGCAAGGGCAATGCTTCATGACCAAGACTTACCTATGCACTTATGGGCTGAAGCAGCAAGGACATTTGTATATGTGCAGAACATAACACCCCATAAGATACTTGACAACAAAACACCAGAAGAAGTGTTTACTGGGAAGAAACCAGAAGTGAGCCATCTCAGAATATTTGGTTGTCCAGTATACACTCACATCCCAAAAGAGAAAGGTCAAAGTTGGATTCTTCGGGAAAGAAGGGTATATTTGTGGGTTACAGTGAAAGCTCGAAGGCTTATAGAATCTACTTCCCTGGATTCAAGAAGATTGACATCAGCAGAGATGTAACATTTGATGAAAGTTCAGCTTATCACAAATCGAGAAAGACACCTGTTGAAGACAATGAAGAACCCAAAATATCCAGAACTCAAGACACCATAATGAATGAAGGAGTTCCTGAAGAATATCGAGAAATGGAAGATCCACAAGAACCTGTGGATCCACCTCGTGAGAAGAATCCTCACAAGAGGAAACCTACATGGGATAGAGAGCTCATCCAAGATGCAGAGAGATTTGGCATTCTAGAAGAAGAACATAGAGAAAGGAAAAGGACAAGGTCACATACCAGTTATGTTACTTTACTCTGTGACATCATGGATAAAGAACCTTCCAGTTATGAAGAAGCTGTAGAAAAGAAAGAATGAAAGGATGCTATGATCGAAGAATACCAATCTATTATGAATAATGATGTTTGGGATGTGGTCCCAAGACCAGATGGGAAGTATGTGGTAACTTCCAAGTGGATCTATAAGGTCAAGCATGCTGCAGATGGCAGCATCGAGAAATACAAAGCTAGGTTTGTAGCTCGTGGCTTCTCCCAGAAAGAAGGAATTGATCATGAAGAGACTTTTGCTCCTGTGGCCAAATACACTTCCATTAGATCAGTACTTGCTCTGGCTGCAGTGATGAAATGGAAGGTACACCAGATGGATGTCGAGACAACCTTCTTGAATGGTGTAGTTGAAGAGGAAGTGTAAGTGGAGCAGCCACTCAGGTTTGAGACACATGATAGAGGAACACATGTGTGCAAACTAAAAAAAGCCCTGTATGGTTTGAAACAGGCACCCAGGACCTGGTATGGCAGGATATATGGCTTCCTATCAAGTTTGGGATTTACCAAGAGTAAAGCGGATTCCAACCTTTAATACAAGGTTGAGGAGGGAAATCCAGTGATTCTACTATTGTATGTGGATGACCTGTTTCTGACAGGTGAGGATAGACTGATTGCTGACACGAAGAGGAAGCTAGCTGCCAAGTTCGAGATGAAGGACTTGGGTATGATGCACTACTTTCTTGGTATGGAGGTGTGGCAGAGTGCAGATGGAATCTTCCTTGGACAAGGGAAGTATGCAGTAAAGATCCTGAAGAGTTTTGGGATGATGAACTGCAAGGCCATGGCCACACCTATGGCATCGAAGCTGAAGCTTCTGTGTGATGCTTCTTCTGAGCCGGTTGATGCTACGTTGTATCGTTAGATGATTGGGTCCTTGATGTACCTTATGAATATGAGACTAGACATTTGCTTTGCGGTGAACACCTTGAGCCAGTATCTGACAGATCCGAGATATGTTCACTTGATAGCTGCAAAGCATGTTCTGAGGTACTTGAAGGGTACAGTGGATTATGGGCTCAAGTATGAGGCGAATAAAAAGTTTAACCTGGAGGGTTATGTTGATTCAGATTGGGCAGGTGTAGCTAGGGTTTTCACCCTATCTTGTGCAAATGAGCACCTACTAAGGAGAAGGGACTCCTTAGTAGCAGTTCAATAAACAGTAAATTAAAATGCTGAAACAATAATGTAAATTACTCTAAACATGTGCATGAAACAGAAAAACAAGATATAAAGAATGGCTTTTGTATTAATTTTACCTCCAATGTGAAGGTTGGTGAATCTCTTGCAATGGTCCAAGAGGGTTGCTCCAAGCTCCAACTTGCTCCTTCTCTTTCTCCAAATGATGGGAATGGGCCAAAAGGGGCTCTCAAGGTGAAAGTAGCTCAACGGTGAGCTAGGGTTTCAAGAGAGATTTTGGCAGAGTAAGGGTATACTTGATTGTGGATATGAAATGAGGGGTCTCCATCACCTATTTATAGTTTTTTGGTGGTGGAGTGCTAGCCCATGGTTTTGGGAACCAAATGGTTTAGGTCAGCTGTATAGGGTTTTTTTCCTTCTTTTTCCTCATTATTTTATATTTTTTATTCCCTCTTTAGAGGGTTTTTGCTATTTTAGAGGAATTTTGGATATTTTTTGGAGGAAAAGGGGTTTTTTAGCCTTTTTGAGGCTTTTTTGATGGTTTTGTGGCCTTTTGGAGGCATTTTAGGCCTTTTGGAGGCTTTTTAGGCCTTTTGGAGGCTTTTTAGTGGGGTTTTCAGGGTTTTTAAGGGAAATATGGTAGGAAAATGGACAACTGAGTCATGTAATGGGGTAGATGAGGTAGTGAGCACTTTTTGGGTGTTAATAGACTGCCCCCTGATGTGTGAGGGCAGGAGCTCATCGTATGGCCGATAGACATCATAAGTCGTGTATGGTTTTCCTGGGGTGTGGAGAAGGGAAGAAACAAACTGGAGCCCGGAACAACGATCCCGAACAACTGCAAAAACTAAAAGTACATAGCCTCAATAATGGATGAGGGATAATCTGATCATATGGACGAGGCGGGCATTCCCATGCTCGTATCAAGATATAATAACAATGGGGTCCAAAATATGGGGACCTGACATATACATGACCTCAAATACTGAATGAGGAAGAATCTCAATATATGGACGAGGCGGGCATACCCATGCTGGTATCAAGATACATAAAAATAACTGTAAGGCCCGAAAAAGGGGGACCTGTAGGATACATAGAGAACCACTGTGTACATCATAAGGGTCCAGAGGGGACACAAATCTGGGACATACTGCTGGGCTGACCATGTCTGAGTTGAAGAACTGATACACTGGAACAACAATAATGCTACTGAGTGTGGTACCAAAGGAACTAATGAGCTGCTGGATCATAGTGACAAGGGGTCATACTCTCGATGGTACACTGAACTAGGTACTCAAGGAAGCATATGGCTGGATGGCTTTTGAATACAATCACCAATGCAACCCGGACATCCTCGGGAACATATAACCCGGTGTTCCGAAGTGACTCACCAATGTGCTAGAGTCGGGGGAAATCCGGGGTCTTCGACCAATAACTGAAGGGATATAAACCCTGCACGATTCTCAATGATGCGATCAAGGTGCTGACGTCGAGCATGTGAGAAACAACCATTCGGAGAGGCAATGATGACTCCTCTCAAAATTATCCGTACGCACTCCCTACAGATGGTGATGGGTCCAAGGCGCAGGGACCTCTGGGTCTATCCTCTGGAATAGAGGGGCTGTCATCGACAGAGGGAGACCTACAACTATCAAGGAAATGATGTTTCCTTGACAGGAGCGCGAGGTGGAGAACCGAAGTGTGATAGTACTGATGGTAGGACTGACAAACTGTGGGGGATAACTGGGCAAGTAGAGTGGGTGGACTCAAACTTCCTTTGTTCAGAGTATGATGGCGGGGATGATCGGGCAGCATATGAAACTGACTGATGGGAAAGGGATCATAGCTGTAATGGATCAAGGATAGTGACTGGGATGAGGGATGCTCAAGCTGGTGTAAAATGGCAGGAGACTGCAGACTACTCTGAACAAAGGAGACCTGATTGGGGGTGTTGCCGAGATGATCGATCATAGTGCAAGGAGGCATGGGATGACTTCTTCATGGGTTAAGGAACTAGAAGAAGTGAGCGTAAAATGGTATTGTCGTGTGGATTTATACGAGCCCAGGACAGTTCATGCTCGTGATTGCTTTCAATTTTAAGGAGTCTGAAAGCGATAAGAAGAATCTGAAATAATGGAATGGTACTGTCATGTGGATTTATACAAGCCCAGGACAGTTCATGCTTGTGGTTGCTTTCAATTTTAGAGAGTCTGAAAGCGATAAGAAGACTCCAGGGGGTTGCTTTTTCGTGTGTTAGTCTCCAAGGTCCAAAGAAGCATAAAAGGATGCAATGAAGAACTCTTCTAGCCGGTGTGACTAGAGTATGCCTTTTTCGTAATTAGTCTACCAGGTCCGAAAAAGGGGTAAACTTATACCAGATAGACGCCCTTTCAGGTACTTTAACGAGCATGAAAGGAAGCAAGATTGCTCGACGATCTTTTCATTTTTTTAGGAGTCAGAAAAGAGCTTAACAGAAACTCCCTAAGTGCCTTTTTTGTAAAGGACTTGTCCGGCCCGAAAAAGGGATAAAATTATACCGAACAAAAGGAATGGCCAGGCAAGGAGGAAGTGCTCAATCAAGGGACATTTATGATGACCAAGAACGAGGGTGGGGGGGAACACTGGTGGGCCTCCTTGCGGGGTAATGAATGGTGGAAAAATAACGAAATATTTGTAGTATGACAGGAGTGAATGGCTCATGTAAAAATATGGAACAATCTGATGGCGGCCGATGTGGCGCGCAAACCGAGGAAGCAAGGTGTCAGGACACAATGTTGAAACTATACCAAGTGAGAGCAAGAAATGATCTCAAGCATCATCATGAGCGCGGAAAAAAGAATCCAGCGATATAAAGAGTGTCGAAAACAGATAACGGCCGATGTGGCATGCAAACCGAGGTGATGGGGGGCGTTTTGGAAAAAATACCCAAAAAATATGGGGGTGAGAGCGAGAAATGATCTCAAGCATCAGCACCGGCTCAGAAAAATGAATTCGATGATATAAAATATGCGAAAAATGGAGAGCAGCTGAAGTGGCACGCAAACCGAGGTGACTAGTGGCGTCTAAAAAATGTGCAAAAAATGATGTGGAAAAAATAACACAACAAGTGGACCATCATGACGGTCTCGTCGTGCTGATTCCAGTGGTGGAAACAGTTTGAAAAATGGACTCCGTATGGGTTCAGAATGGCCAAAACAAGAAAAAGTCAATAGACTATAAATAGTGAGTGGGTCCAATATGACAAGTGTCATTTGTACTATTTGACTTTGACTAGTGATCAGAGTGGACCAGAGCTTAGTTGGTGTTTCTGGACAATCCGACTGGCCGATTTCAGATTCGGGAGATACAGGTATTCCGTCAAACTCATACCTGCATGTTTTTTAGGTTCGGGGGATGGGTAGTGGGTCCCAGGTGTTATTTGTACAGTCCACGTGGGGTGGACCGCGGGTTTGTAGGAGGGAGCCGCAGTCAGGGCCCGCGGGTTTCACTGCGGATGATGCACGTGGAGACCGTGGGTCTCGAGTCGGAACACACGTTCTGGGACCGCGTGTTCCGAGGCTGAACATGCGGTTTGGTACCGCGTGTTCGGGACTGACAGTCGCGGTTTTGGACTACGTCTGTGGGCCAAACAGCCGCGGTCAGAAACCGCGGCAAGGGGGGCTAAAGCCACGTTTTGGAGCGAGCTGTTAGGAATTCCCCTGGGGGGGGGTTATTTCTTTGACATGAGTCTGATGAGTTTTCCTTTTGTGTTTGAGAGGATACCGCTGGTACTATGGAGAGAGCGGGAGATCCCAGATGAGATAGTGGCTTTCATCTGGGACGATGGTCATGTGCGGGCAGTGTTGGGATTGTGCGGACTGCTGAAGGTCGCGCAGGTACCTATGATGCGTTCGACAGGGTTGCTACTGAACAGGCTAGTGAGTTTCTGGGAGCCAGACATTCAGGCTTTCAGGGTGCAGGGTGAGAGGGTGGATCTCACCCTGACAGATGTATATTTCCTGACGGGGTTGCCCTGTCTGGGTAGGGTGGCGGATACGTAGCCGCGAGTATCTGCCGATGTGGATATGGAGGACATGCTGGAGCGGTACTATGCTCCAGAGGCTAGGGTGCATAGGAATGCACTCCGAGTGATAGACCTACAAGAGCTGGTGATACAGGCTATTGCAGCATGTGTGGTTCGCGTGTTGGGGTCCCAGTCACCGGAGAAGGTGTCTTGGGGCCAGATGCAGCTAGTGGAGCGCGTACTGGATGGGGTTTACTATGCGTGGGGCCAGATGTTCCTCACCTGTGTGCAGCGACAGCTGACAGCGGCGAAGGAATCTGGCAAGGGGTTTTGTTATGGTTCCTTCCTATGTGCGTTCTTCATGGAGAGGGTACCCACCCTGCGGCCGCGGGTACCGATCAGGGCAGGAGGGTTGAGGGAGCCGCGGATGGTGCGGTGGGGGGAGATGATGCGCTGCCAAGGTGGCGGTGAGGTGGGTAGGTACTTTACCCAGGAGTTATACCTGCAGTGGCTATAGATGCCACTGCCACTGGACAACTATCCGTATAGGGATATGGACTACACGGGAGACCCAGAGGCACCGCGGGCACCATGACAGGCATGGGGACCAAACGGTACGTATTGATTTACTTGCATGTTATGAATGTCAAGATTTATGTATGATGTGTGTTATGATATATACTGTTACTGACTGATGTGTGATCTACAGATGTGGGTCCGCGACCACCGCCAGGGCATGTGGCGCGCAGGGGACATGTGGCGGTACCAGCCCTGCCTGGCCGAGGCGAGGTGCGTCGGCAGGACGCAGAGGGGACTTTGGAGTCCGTACGAGTGTTGCTGGATCGGTTACTAGCTGGAGTGACCGACGAGGGATGGCGGGACGTGGATCTAGATGTGATACAGGATTGCATGAGGTCGCCCCGGGAGTTCCGGTCGATTGCGATCCGGGTGGCTATCCTAGCGGACAGGGCTCGGGCACAGGAGCCCGCAGGGGATGAGGATCTGTCGGAGGAGGAGCGAGGGGAGGATTCAGAGGCCACTGATGCAGGCAGTGATGTAGGGTACGACTCTCATTAGGGAGTACAGGGGACTCCCCCCTCGAGTTTTGTAGCTCCGGCATGTATCTTATGAGATGTATAGAGATTTTTTGTGTATAGATGAGTACGGGGGTACTCAAGACATGTACAGCCGATGAACATGTATTTTTTGATATATATATATATGCACGTGGATGCACCTTTTTTACGATGATGTTTTAGTTGTACGCACGTGGATGCGCTTTTGTTTTGTGATATGTTTGTACTACACGTGGATGCAAGTAGTACAGGATGTTGGGCACATGGATGCCCCTTGTGTATGTTATGTGTTTCTATTTTTATTGCACATGGATGCAAATGTTTATGTGATGATAGGCACGTGGATTCCCCTTGCAATCTTTTTGGGTTTTTATATATTTTTATGAGATGTTATGCATGATGGAGGTTTTACATGGTGTGATTTATGTGCCAATCTAGGATGTTGTTGGCCATTTGATCTGCGACACTATTTTGAGCTCTTGGGACATGGGTGAATGTGATGGATTCAAACTGTCGGCTGAGTTGTTTTGTGCGCAGGAATTTTCTAAAGAGGCAGGGATCACACACCTGGTAGCAGTTGTTGAGCTGGGAGACAAGTAGCTGGGAGTCAAGGAACACATGAAGGTGACATATGCCCATCTGGAGGGCAACAGTCAGGAGACCGGTCATAGCATCATACTCCGCCTGGTTATTGGTAGCAGTACCTATACATATTCCATCAAGGTGAATCAACTCGTGTGAAGGGGAATATAAGACCCATGCTGCAGAAGCAAGGTTTGGAGACCAGCAGCTTGCTCCATCAGCGAAGCCAATGTAATGAGGTGGAAGAGGGTCCATCTGTGATCATGCAAAAATTATGAATGTAAAATTGCGGTAAAAAAGGTGAAAAACAAAAATAAAGCAAATTGTACAAGGCGGACCGATGGGGCCGCGAGTTATTCTAGGGATAGAAGCATTTAAGGTACAACCCATTACGAGGGTTGCGCAAAGGGCGACCTTCTGAGTCCGTTAAAATGTATGCCCCCTTGCCAAGGCAAGTCTGCACAATGTAAGGGCCTTGCCATATGGATTCAAACTTTCCTTTGCCAGTTTTGTCATGGGCTTGGTCATAGGTGAGGATGAGGTCCCCTTCATGGAAAGTTCGAGGGTGTACATGTTTGTCGTAACCAGCTTTGGAGCGGTTCTTAGCGGCTTCAATAGTCTGGAGAGTGGCACGACGATCTTCATCATCTTGTTCGAGGGATAGAAGATGTTGCTCGAGTGGGGAGGTATCGGAAAGAAGCTCGACGACGATTTGTAGGGAAGGTATCTAACATTCGATGGGGAGGACAGACTCTACGCCATGAACTAAGTGAAACGGGGTAAAGCCAGTGGCGGTCTTGGTAGAGGTACGGTATGCCCACAAGGCAGGGAACAACATGTGGTGCCAATTGGACTTATGCCGGTCAACAGTGCATTGAAGGATGGTTTTGAGAATTTTGTTAATGGCCTCTACTTGGCTGTTCCCTTGGGGGTAGTAAGCAAAGGAGAACTAATGTTTGAATTTTAGGAGGGTGGATAACTCACGCTAAATTAAATATTCGAAGTGTGAACCATGGTCTGAGACCAACTATTTAGGAACCCCGAATCTAGTGATAACGTGGTTAAAAGAAACGGGTAGCGGTGTCAGCGGTACAATTGAAGGTAGGCATGGCTTCAGCCCATATGGTGAAGTAATCGACGGCGACAATGATGTATTTATGGCCGTTAGCAGATGGGGGCTTACACTCCATGAACTATGGCCCACTTACAAAAGGGACCAACGGTGACGACTGGGTGTAACGGAGCAGGTGGCGTCCGGGCCTTGGGGGCGAAGAGTTGGAAATTATGGCAATGCTTGACCGCAATGATGCAATCGGTGAAAAGTGTGGGCCAGAAGTATCCGGTGCGGATGACCTTTTGGGCGGTGGCCATCCCAGAGAAATGGCCGCCGCAAGCGCCTCTATGACAGTCATTGAGGACATGTCTAGCTTCCTCGTGTGTAAGGAAACGACGAAGAATCGTGTCGACCCCTCGCCGGTAAAGGGCATCGCCTAAGAGGAGATATCGAGAGGCCTGGTGGCGGATACGACGGCGTCCTACTCGAGTAACGTTGGATCTAAACTTTTGTGTGCGAAGGTATAACAAAATGTCACCGTACCATGGGTCATCAGATGAGATGGTGAACAAATGATTGTCGGGTAACTCATCGGAGATTTGAGGGGACGGTAGAAGGGAAGGGAGATCAGTGATGAGCTGGGCGAGTGCAAGGGCTTTGGTGCTCTTCGGGGTTTTGAAAGTAAGGTCATATTCTTGGAGGATAATAACCCATTTAGCAACACCACCTTGCAGTAGCCGCTGGTTGAGGAGATACACCATGGGGTTGGAGTTGGCGACGACTGTGGTATGACTAAGTAAAATATAGTGTCACAATTTTTGGACGGAAAAGACCACATCTAGGGTGAGTCTCTCCTCATATGGGTAACGTAGAGGTGGTCCAGACAAGGTCTGGCTGACGTAATAAATGACATGCTCTTGGTGAGAAGCGTCTTCTTGAACCAAGACTCTGGACACGGCAGGATCGGATGCCGAGACGTAAAGGATGAAGTCCTGAGAGAAATCTGGAGGGGAAATCAAAGGGGCTTGTGTGAGAGATTTCTTGAGGGCGTCGAATGCAGCTTCTGCTTGCTCATCCCAAACAAAGGGTACGTGGGTACGAAGCAGGCGTAAAAATCAATGAACTTTACTGGCGTAATCAGGAATGAAGCGGCGAAGGAAATTGGACCGCCCCTCCAGACTCTGGAGTTGCCGAAGCGTGCGAGGAGAGGGAAGGTCTAAGATGGCTTGGACCTTCAGGGGGTCAACAACAATTCCTTTCTAGGAAACAATGAAACCTAACAACCGGCCTGCCGAAACGCAAAAGACACACTTGTGTGGGTTCAAGCGGATTTTATATTTGCGACAACGCAGGAAAACTTGCCGGAGGTCTTTAAGGTGGTCTGATCATTTCCGGGAACGAGCTGTAAGGTCATCAAGATAGACTAGCAGGATATGGACCAAGTCGTGAAAACAATAGGTCATGGCCCACTGGAAGGTGGCACCAGCATTTTTGAGGCCGAAAGGAATGACCCGGTAGGCAAAGGTGCCCCATGGGGTGGTAAAGAAGGTCTTGTACTGATCCTCCTTACGGATCTGAATCTGGTTGTATCCGAAAAAACTGCCCATGAACGAGAGGACTTCATGCCCCGCACACGCATCGATGAGTTGGTCAATAAATGGCATGGGGAAGTTGTCCTTGGGACAAGTTCGGTTTAAATCGCGGAAGTCAATGCATACTCTAATGGTGCCTTATTTTTTGTTAATTGGAACGGGGTTTGAAACCCAGGTAGTATAAGCAATAGGATAAATGAATCCTGCTTTGCGAAGTTTCTCGACCTCGGCTTTAACAGCGGGTAGCTTGAAAGGATGAATGGGACGCTGTTTCTGACGAACGGGGGGTACATCAGGCAATGTGTCAATGTGGTGCTTGATAATGGTGGGGTCAAGACCAGGCATTTCGGTATAGAACCAGGCAAAGACATCACGGAATTCTTGGAAGAGTTTTTTGTACTCCTCAATCTCTTGTTCACTGCAGGAGGCTCCTAAGTCAATGCATTCAAGGATGCCAGGTGGGTCAGAGATATCTATGTGGATGACGGGTGAGATGTTGGCCATGTTACCTTCCTCAAAAGCCTCAAGAGCAGGAATAGGATCCTTGAACCAGTCGACTTTGGTGGGAAGGAAATCTTTGGATTCAACCACGAATTGGGTGGCCGTACTAGAGGAGGATTCTTCTGGGAGGAAATACGAATGATGGTGCATGTCATCCCAGGGATAATCCGGGGCAGTGAGTGCCTCGAGAATCTCCTCATCCGTATGAAACATTTGGGTTTCCAAATCGGTTGACGAGGGAATGGTAGTTGAAGAGATCATATAAATGGTGTTGATCTCGCCGGATGGGGGTGAGATCGGGGGGTGAATCTCCTTAATGGTGGGAGGTGCTGTCTCAAGATCCACATTATTCATCTCGTGGAGAGCTGCCCTGTAATCGGGGAGATCAGGACAGTGATGTGAATAATGTCCGTAAACACCGCATATGGCACAAGGGTGGTTAGTGCGTAATGATTTATCACGAGGCTTAGGGGTTGGATCTAGTTTGACAACCGGGATATTGGGGTCGTCTTCAAGCATCTGCATGTGTTCCTGTAATGCCGGCAACTGTGGACATTGGTGAGTCGCATGGCCTAAATCATCGCACAACGAGCATTTGGGAGGAGCACGAAACACGGGGGGGTTTTTGATTGTCTTGGGAGGTGGGACAACGGTGTAAGGTTGGGGGCCTCTGCCCCCAGTAGGTTTGGTAGGAGGAGGGGGATTCGTGGAGGATGAAGGGGTAGCGACACCGGGGGCTGGCTGAGTGGTAGTAGCCATGGGTTGCACCGGTTGTAGGACGACGCTTGGTGTCGGCGGGGGAACGGGAGGCGAAAGATACCATATGGGTAATCCCAAGGTTAACCCAGGGAGGCTAAGGGTAGCCATGACCAGGGTGCTTACTACTCCCGGGGGAGCGACTAGGAAGGGGATTGTGTGGATAGGTGTAACACCAATGTGGCTAGGTACCAATGGTGGTTTAGGCAACAAGGGTGGTTGATTGTTAGGTGATTGGTTATCGTGGGAAAGGGTACATAAGTCAGACACTTTGGGCATAGATGACGGGGGAGGAATGGATTGGAAGGTGGATGTCATCGGCGGATCTGAGTAAACTCCAGGTCCCAAGGAGGAAACAAACGAGGTAGCAGTACCACTAACAGGTTGTTCAACCATGGGGAGAACATTTTTGGGTGCAGCCGGGGAATTTGGATCGTAGTAGGTGAGTTGGTCAATCTTGACCACGCGTCCATCATGGGGGAACATCCTGGTACGAAAGACAGAGGAAGCTACCACCCACATAGCATACATATAGTTGTGGCCAAGTAAGAGTTTATAATCAAGCTGGGCGTTGATGACCTCTATGTCAATGAGTACGGTTTTACCACCTAGCTGGACAGGGACATTGGCTAGGAGACCTTGGGGCTGAGCCGAACGACCGTCGTAGACGTGTAATGCAGTGGTGGACTGCTGAAGAGTAGGGGATCCCAACTTCTGCTATACGAATGTGGACATAACGCATGTGGAGGCACCTTCATCGATGATGCACCGATGGATGACAAGATTCCGAACGGAAACAGAAACTTGGAATGCTAAAGTGGAAGGCATGCGGGGTTCAGACTGGTCCAAATCAAATGCCATCAAATTCAAATCATTTGGGTCAATAGCCCCAATGGCTGAGAGTAAAGTCTTGCGCTGGGAAGGGCATTTTTTCAAGACTTCTAACGTAGACATGGCTACGGGAGATTGGGCTAAGTCATCTACAATGTTGTAGTTTGACGCAGCGCGTGCATTGGGGTTATTGTTGATACGGCGAAGTGGGAAACGAGGTGCTTTGGGAGCGCCATCTAGTGGAGGCAGAGGTATAAGTAACGCCTGATCAGTGGGATGAGCGTTAGTGTTTTTATTGACGGGAGGGGCTTCAGAGGTGGAGCCATATTGGTTGTGACGGGTTTGGAGATTGACATCAGCGAATGACATCATCAACAAGTGGTGGGTACCTAAGTCAAACATGTGTTGATCAGGGGTGGCGTATGTGATCTGTTGTTGCGGTGGCGCGTTGCCTTGAGGAGGAGCCAAAGGCTAAGTATTCACTACACCTTGGGTTGGTAAGGGGTTTTGCAGTACCAAAGGTTGCTGCTGGGGGGCTGGGGGTTGGGCTGCGCTTGAGGAGCCGCATGCCCTTGGCGATGGGCATCATCGACCCAGAGTTGCCAAGCTCGCTCCAAATGTGGGCAAGCGTGTGTGTAGTGGCCATAGACCCCGCAAATAGAACAAGGATGGTTTGTTCGCAAGTTAGGGTTTTTGGCCTGCTTGGGTGGCCGATCAGGGTTTTGGTTGGCAGGTGTCGCATTATTGTTGTTTGGGGGATTTGGAGGTTGACCACCTTGGTCTGGAGGAGGGTTGTTCCCACGGTTACGGCCCTTTCCACGGTTTTGCTGGCCCTGTTGGCGCTGGTTGTTTTGGTTTTGCTGCTGATTTTGTTGGGTGTATACTTGCCCTTGGGCAGCAGGTGGGTTCTGGAGTTGTGCAGGTGCAGGAGCAGGCTGCGGTGGATAATATGTAGGTGGGGGCTGCGCAGGTGCTGACCCTTTTGGGGGTCGCAGATATGCCTGCGGAGCGGGTTGTGGGTTGGCCACAGGAGCCGCCTGTGGTGAGTAATAAGCAGGTTGGGCTTGAGAGGTCACAGGAGCTGGTGCAGCCTGTGGATGGTAATACGGCTGAGGTGCGACCGGGGGGGAATAGGTGGGGGAAGCATGCCCAAAGCACTGAGGTGGACATGAGGGTCCATGGGAATGGTGATGGTGTGCCATGGGAGCATACGAATTGGTAGCTCCGGACTGTGATGTAGCCCGCGAAAGGTCGGGGCCATGGCTAGGGCTTGCTATGGAAAAGGGTTGGGGCTACGAGTTGATACAGCCAATGATGTCGTCTGTGGCATGGGATGCCCTCGGTGCATCATGCTGGGAGGACTCACCACGAGGGGCGTCAGGTATAATGGTATAGAGGTAATCCGACTGGGCGTATATGAGTTCAAATTGCTGGGCTTTGAGGATGGCCTCTTCGTCAGACTGGGGTCGTTCGTATGCCACATCCTTGGCAATGACAGGAAGGAGGGATTTTAGGAACCAATCTAGGAAGATACGGTCGTCTAACTTGATCTTGCAAAGGCTGTGGCGTCGACACCACTCATGAATGTGGTCAGTGATGTGGGTAGCCGTGTTCTGTCTGCAAGACAGTAAGATCTCAACTCCCACGTCATAGCGAACAGGTAACTAAAAGAACTGCAGGAAGGTCGAGGCAAGGGAGGTAAAGGAGGCATGGGTCCCATGGGGTTGCTCAATATACCACTTAGCTGCAGAGCCAGTGAAGGTGCACTGTAACAGATGGAGGCGGACAGAGTCGTCCACTATGGAGTTGGAGGAACACCATAGATGGAAGGACATAATGTGGTTCTGGGGGTCCTCACCTGCCTTGCCCTCAAACTTAGGGATGTCAAAGGAGAGTTTGGTGGGCATGTGAGGCCATGTAGGGTCGTGTCTGATAGGATCGTT
Organism: Larix kaempferi; assembly: GCA_027924585.1. Classification (NCBI taxonomy): domain Eukaryota; kingdom Viridiplantae; phylum Streptophyta; class Pinopsida; order Pinales; family Pinaceae; genus Larix; species Larix kaempferi. Next base: position 5,225,802 of record BSBM01000309.1, read on the forward strand.
AGTCAGTCTGGCTAGGTCAGGAAGATTGAGGCTAACCATGAATGGAAAACTAGTAGAAGGATGTGACATACTAGTGGGTGTGACCAAGTTGGGGCCAATGCCCCCAAGTGGAGGTGCAGGGTTTGGGATGTTGCCCCCAAGGGGGGGAACAAAGGTGGTATAGGATGGTCCTGCACCACCAAGGGTAGTGTGAGTCACTGGTGGAGTGGTGATAGGTATGCCAGCTACTGGAATAGGTATGGTGACCGGAATGGTGGACGTGGCCCCCATCGAGGGCATACCCAAAGCAGGTGTGGTAACTGGTGTAGTGGTGGATGTGCAACCAATGGTCCCTACAACAAAAGGAGTGGAAGTCATGCCAGCCATGGGGCTAGTAGGGGCAGTGAATATGGGGTTCTCAGACTCTGCCTCAGAATCGGAGGTAAAGTAAGGGGCGTCAATATCTGGTGACGGAGTCCTATGCCATTGACGAGTGGAGTCAAGTGACAAGGCTCGAGATCTATGATGAGTGGTATCAAGTGATGATGATCTAAGTCTATGACGGGTGGTGTCAAGTGAACCGTGTTGTGGGGGCTCACCCCTGAGGCACCAAGAATGTCTCGGGGACTTAATGGTGACAGATGGTGTCGAATATCTGGGGGTTGTGTTGAGTGAAAAATAGCTCAAAAACCCTAATGCAACCGAGTGTGCAGAAGGAGAGCTCAAAAAATATTGCACTCAGGCCAACAACCAACTCAAAACACCTATTGTAATAGCTATGCTACAATAAGTGGAGTATCAACAGAAATGGTTAGAATACCAACAAGCAGCAGGTTTCCTAGAAAATAAAAAATGGTGGACTCACTAGACCAAAAGGAGGTAAGGGAGCATGCAAACAGCTAGCTAAATAGTATTCTGACTCAACTAGACATATCCTCTACAAGGTGATGAATTCCAATTCAGACAATATGGATAGGAGATCCAAGTGGCTAAGATATCCCCCTACCGGGAGGGACATCGAGTAGTCAATCCTAGAAGAATGGCAACTAAGATACCCCGTTCATGACACGTTCAGAAAGGTGAATCTTCCGTTTGGTCCATTTACCTCAATACCCCCATACAGGGATATCCTGAGAACTGCGAAAGGTATCCCTTCGGTTACTGAATGGATTGTGGTATTCCACTCAGGCCTCCGGAACCAGTCTGGCGACTTCAACCCTCCTAGGGGACAGGCCCTCTAATAAACTGGTTGTGACCGTACCAAAAAATACTAGGGGATTTGGGTTCCCTAATTGGACAACAGCTATGTCTCAAGTGTAAGAAACCGAGGGGTGTTATAGGAAGCCTATCCCCCCGATCCTACCTAACTACAAAAATTATTTTGTGTTCCCCAAGTGGGGTTAGAATGTTGGTTGTGTTAAGTACATTTTAAGGCTCACTTGAATTAGGTGACAGAGTCTATGCGTGTGAGATGATGATGAACCCAAGTAGAAAGTGCCACTAGGGAGGGCAACTTTCTAACTAGCAATAACAAGATAGAAATTAACTTTTGAAATGCACAATTTTCTTTTTCCAATTTAAAATGCTGAAAATGTAAAAACGGTTCTGTAAATGAAATAGAAATAAAAAACTGCAGAAAAAGGCTGTACAGAAGGGTGGCTGCAGGTAGGATAGATGGCTGTGCTGGTGCAGAAAATAGTGCAGCAAAGTTCTGGGTTCAAAATAGAGAAAAATGCAGAAAACAGACCGCGGGTTTTTGGCAAATCTGAGCGGTCGGACCGCGGAAAACAGCTGAACAGTCGTAGTCGAGTTGCGGGTTTTAGGCTGAAAAATGCAGTCGGGACGCAGGAAAAACGCTGAAAGTCGCAGGCGGGTCACGGGAAAATGGCCGAAAGCCGCAGGTAGGACGCAGGAAAAACGCCGAAAGGCGCCGGCGGGTTGCGGGAAACTGGTCGAAATCCGCAGGCGGGACGCAGGAAAAACGCCGAAAGGCGCTGGCGGGTTGCGGGAAACTGGCCGAAAACCGCAGGCGGGACGCAGAAAAAGGGTTAATAGCCGTAGTCGGACCGTCCCAAACAGGCTAATAGCCGCGGTCGAATCGCAGGTAACAGACTGAAAACAGCTGGTAGGTCACCGAAAATAGTCTGAGAGACGCGGTCGGGTCGCAGGTAAGTGCCTGAAAGACGCGGTCGAAACGCAACTGTGGGGGGAAAAAATGCGGTTTACGGCGGCCGAAAGGGACAGCCGAATAGAAAGACAAGGAAATATTTTTTAAAAGTATAACCAGAAATGCAAACCAAGGGGAGTCGCCAAAACTATAGCTAGGGTTTTCACCCTAGCTTGTGCAAATGAGCACCTACTAAGGAGAAGGGAATCCTTAGTAGCAGTTCAATAAACAGTAAATTAAAATGCTGAAACAATAATTTAAATTACTCTAAACATGTGCATGAAACAGAAAAACAAGATATAAAGAATGGCTTTTGTATTAATTTTACCTCCAATGTGAAGGTTAGTGTAATTAAGGTTGGTGTAATTGTTCGGATATCCACATCATCTTTTTCAGGATCTTGCATGCAATTAGTGTTTGCATGCACTTTGCATGCATCCGAGTCACCAGGTTGATGCCTCCAGCAACTTAGCCACCTCTTTCTAGCACCCGGGAGCCACTTACTTCAGTTCTGTAGCCCTCCTAGTCTGAAAGGCGCCCACTTCTCACCTACTGCCAGAGACGGGCGCACTTTCTCACCTACCACTGCAGTTCCACTTCAGTTACATTCAGTTAGCTCTGATTCTCCCTGATTTGAGGCTAGTTTCACTCCCGACTGACTGTTTCACTTCTGTTGGACCTCCAGATTGACTAGATGACTTGTTCTGACTTCAGTTAGCCTCCCATGCACTCCCCACTGAGCCTCCTTCCCTTAATTAGTGCTACACACTTCAGTTACACTTGTTACACTCAGTTAGACTCAGATTGACACCTGGATGACTGGTTCTTGTGCATTGATGAGCACCACCGATTGATGATGAGGACTCCTAGTTGGAGTCAAGCTACTCCATTCAGTGATTCGAATGGCCTACTTAGTCAATTCGAATTTCTCACTCACATTGTCAGATTGTATTCTAATTATTCACCCTTATTGGGATATTGAGCACTGCTGCATGTTTTGCACAGTTTTGCACCATATTTTCTATGTTCATATGTTGTGATTGATTTACTTGTTCATTAGATCTGCTGTGAATAGTTTTACATGGTATCAGAGCCATTGCAGGGACAAGATCTCTTTTCTACAGGTAGTTCTACAAGAAGATTTGAGTGAATTGCTCAAAAATTGCAAAAAGTTTGGCATGAAATATCTCAAGGGCATTCACTCCTGTGCATGCAAAGCTTGAAAATACTTCCAATACCACTCCAGAAGCTTGAGTTTCCACATAATTTCTGGATCTGATACATTGGACCAATTCAACATTGTTTGATCTCCAATCCCAGGTGTGATGCAACTCTAAAATGGTGGATTGTTCGACCTCATTGTTCTTGGTTTATTGTGATTTGCAGGTTTATTGTCTCCATCACTTGCATTCGCTACACTATGCATGCAAGCTCCTCTACATCAGTGTGCACTCGCTCCTAGCAATGGAATACTCTTCTTCAAAGCCTATCCTCACCCCATTCAATTATTTTGATTGGAAAGATTATATGGAGATCATATTATGTTCAAAAGGTTACTACCGAGTCACTGTTGGTCTTGAATTGGAGCCAAACAATCTGTCAGATAGAACCAAACACTACAACAAGCTTGATGAAGCTTATGGTCTTCTTTGTCTTTCCATCTCCAAAGATCTTCACTTCCATCTCAGCGGATTGAAGACTCCAAAATCTATATGGGAGCAAGTTGAAACACTATTTGGCAAGTAGGATGAGCTTAGGGCTTTTCAATTAGAGAATGACTTGATTGCCCTTAGTCCTGAGAATTTCGAGACCATCAAGGAATTCTTCACAAAATTCAAGAACTTGAACTTGCAGTTGAAGAACAGTGGAGTTATCAAAGAGGACAAACAATTGATCCTCTCCATTCTAAGCAAGCTTGGTAAAGATGATTCGGTATTTGTCTCTACTTTCAATTCCGGTCGGCTAACTACCCCGAATTGGAAGATGCCTACCTTGAATGCCTTCATTGAGTCCGTCACAAAAGAGCATGACAAGTTGATTCAAATGGGGTCCATAAGCTCCAAAGATTCAGCCCTATATGTTCAAGGACCCAAGATCCCGAATGGTAAAGGAAAGGAAAAGAAGGAGAAGCCCAAATTCGAGCCTCACAAGCAAAGAGAGAAAGGCAAACAAACAGATGCACCATCCAGTTCGAAGTTCAAGCAAAAGGGCAAAGAAGGTAACCAAAAATCTAAATGTACTTATTGTAACCGTGGCTTTCATCCCGAAAGTTCATGTATGAAGAAGACTATAGATCAAATGGCCCTCCTTTTGGAAAAGAACAACATAACCCTTCCTGACGGTGCAAGGAAGAAGGATAGGAATGATGATCATGAAAGAGGACAAGCACTCATGGCAACTGTTTCGAAGCCCACTACTCTCTTGATAGATTCGGGTGCATCGAATCATATGGCTGCAAATATTGATTCTTTTTCCTCATTTGATCCAAAGAGCTCCATCCCCATCCATTTGGGAGATGACTCAAAAATTTCTTCAAAGGGCAAAGGTACGATTCATGTAGATCATGGAATCTTTCAGAATGTTCTCTATGTGCCTTCCTTGGCTTCAAATCTTCTTTCTGTGTATCAAATGACACACACTGGTGAACTGAAGCAAGTTACATTCAGCCCTAATACAGTTGAAATTTCTGATATCAAAAGTGGAAGACTTGTTGCAGTCGGAAAGGCAAACCACACTGCAAAATGCTATGAGTTTTCACACTTTATTCATCTTGCAAACCCCACTGCTCTTCGCACACATGGTAATGAGGTTAGTAGTCTTTGGCATGAAAGATTTGGACATCTTAATTATAAGTATTTTCTGCTGCTATCAAACAAATCCATGGTAGATGGTCTTCCACAACTCCGTTCCTCGAAGGGAATATGCACTGGTTCCATCATGGGGAAGCACCCCGAGCACAGATTCAACCGCGGCAAAGCTAGCAGAGCTTCTATTATTTTGGGGTTGATCCATTCTGATATCAGTGGTCCGCTGCCCCACATGTCATTAAATGGTTCAAGGTATGTTTTGGCATTTATTGATGATTTTTTCCCGCTTTACATGGGTATTCTTTCTCAAAAACAAGTCAGAAGTGCTTGTGAAATTCAAGGATTTTAAGGCTTCTGTTGAGACCACCACTGAGAGCAAGATCAAAGCTCTTAGATATGATAATGGTGGATAATATATTAAATCCGAGTTGCTGCAACTTTGTTCCCAAATCGGAATTCAAATCCAACATACAGTTCCCTACACACCCCAGCAGAACGGTGTAGCGGAAAGGAAAAACCGGTCACTGAAAGAGATGGCTACATGCATGATTGAATCAAAAGGTTTGGCTGCAAATATTTGGGCTGAAGCAATCAATGTCGCTGCATACATACAGAACCGTGTTCCACATTCATCCGTGAAAGGTATGACTCCTTTCGAAGCATTCCTTGGTCACAAACCGGATGTGTCAAATTTGAGAGTTTTTGGCTCTACTGCATGGGCTAGAATTCCTCCCAAGAAGAGACGAGATTTGGATCCACAAAGCATCGAGTGCATATTGATAGGATATGGGGAAGAATAAAAAACATATAAACTCATGGATATCAGATCTAAAAAGATATTCATAGAGCGCAGTGTGCAATTTGAAGAACCGCTTCAAGAATTACAACTAGTCGAGGAAGAGACTGCCGATTCACCGCCTTCACCAGAAGAAGATCCGTGCAGCGATAATGAAGGTATGAGTTCTGATATTTATGATATTTCAGCAGCATATGATGATCATGACATATCAGGTTCGGAATCCAACCATTATGATCCTCCTCAGTTACCAAAGTGGGCCCAAAACACTCTCCAATCTACTGGTTCGAACCTTGGAAATCCTGTTGATCCGAGACGAACAAGAGAAGACTTTCAAAGAGCAGGTATGGGACTTTCTATTCTAATCCATTACTTCATGAGATTTGTTATTTGATGGCTGGTTCAGATCCCACATCATACTATTCTTCCCACCGAGATCCGAGATGGCAAAGTGCCATGGATGAAGAGTACAGTTCTCTTCAAAAGAACAACACATGGGAGCTAGTTTCTCTTCCACTTGGAAGAAAATTAGTGAAGTGTAAATGGGTCTACCGCACGAAAGTTGCTGCTGATGGCTCTATCAGTAAATACAAAGCAAGGTTGGTGGCAAAAGGTTTCTCCCAAGTCCAAGGAGTGGACTACACTGAGACTTTTGCACCGGTTGCAAAGATGGATTCCATCCGCCTTGTTTTGGCTATTTCCGCATCCAAGCACTGGGAAGTGCACCACATGGATGTGAAGAGTGCACTTCTACATGGAGACCTCGCTGAAGAGGTATATATGCAGCAGCCAGAGGTCTGCACATCAGATCTATCATTAGTTTGCAGATTGAAGAAATCTTTGTACGGGTTAAAACAGGCCCCAAGAGCTTGGTACACAAAGATGGACTCCTTCCTTCTTTCTCAGAATTTCCAAAGATGCAAATCTGATCCGAATGTGTATCTTCAGCGAGTTAAAGGTAATTTGTTGGTTATTATACTTTATGTTGATGATCTTCTCATTACTGGTAGCACTCTTACTTCAATAAACAAGCTAAAAACTGCCTTAAATCTAGCCTTTGACATGAGCGATTTGGGCTTGCTGAGTCACTTTTTGGGCTTGGAGATAGCTCAAAATTTTGATGGGATCACTATATATCAGCAAAAATATGCTTCTGACCTATTATTCAAGTTTAATATGGCTGAATGTAAGGCATCCCCATTCCCATTCCTCTCAGGAATCAGTCTTGAGGAGGGAGATTCTACACCGCTTGCAGATTGCAATATGTATCGACAGTTGATTGGTTCACTACTTTATTTGACACACTCAAGGCCTGATATTTCATATGCCGTGAGTGCCATGTCAAGATATATGCAGCAGCCACATGAGCTTCATTGGCGAGCAACCAAGTGGATCTTGCAGTATGTGCAAGGTACGAGACAGTTTGGCATACAATATGCTGCAGATTCTGAGCTTGATTTCATTGGTTTTACTGATTCAGATTGGGTAGGTGATAGCATTGATCGGAAGTCCACTTTCGGTTATGTTTTCATGATTGGTCATGGTGCTATTTGCTGGTCCAGCAAAAAGCAAGCAGCCATTGCACTTTCTTCAGCAGAGGCAGAGTATCGAGGGGTGTTGTAGAAATTTCTCCCTACGGATAGGTAGAAACTCTCTTAGGATAAAGCAGGATGTACTGACTCTATACTAAGACAAAAAGGAAACAAATGCTACCTTGAATCCCTAGATCTAACAAACATCTCAAGATTAAAATGCTAGAAAGAGTAGAAGAAGTTTAACTGACCTTCTATCCAAACGCTTGTCTTTGTAATTGCTCCAATCTCCAAGCCCTCACGAATGAACCTGTCAAAATGGAACCAAGACACAAGAATGCACTATTCTCTAGCAACCTGAAACATGAGTTAGGATCTAAATCTATGAAAGATACAAATCATATCATTAAAATAGAATTAACACAAATGATTTGGGAAAACAAGACAAGTTATCTTTATTATCAACTTGAAGAGTACTTACAAAGGTTGCTTGATGTCCAAGCCAATCCTCCAGCTCCAAGTGCTTCCTCTAGCTATCTCTGCAGCAGTCTAAAGATCATAGGTTTGATGCCCCAAAAGTCCTCCCTTTGGCTCATGGAAAGCTTCTCTCCTATAGCACATGGGAAGGTTAACCAACAAGAGAGAAGTGTGGATCTATGGAGGGTTTAGTGGATCAAGCCAGCTAAACAAAGAAGGAGTTAGGATCGAACCAAAGGTGGTAATCCCAACAAAATCTCCTCGAAGGTCGAAATCCCAAAATCCAAGGCAAAAAGGCTAATTTCAGACTACCGCGCCCCTATAACTGAGCATAACGCGGTAGTACCGCGCCCCAGAGAAGGAGCAACGCGCGGTAGTGCTAACTACCGCGCCCTTGTATATGTGCAAGGAGCGGCAGTGCTCACAAACAGGGCTAAGTTGGGCTGGAAGATGGCAGAAAAAGGTTTTGCTTTCAGTATTCAGTCAATGGTTTTCACTCTGGATGTTCAGATGATATTTAAGGGAAACTGTCGTTTAGGTCGCTAGTACAAGGATGCGACACTAATACATAATGTGTAATATTGAGGTATAACAGATGCCCCCTAAAGTGTGAGGTCAGAAGAGACTGATGGCCGAAAGACTTTACAAATATGGTTCAGAGATAGCATCAAGGAGAGCAACAAGGAGCTGAAAAATAGAAACAAAATGTCAGATATACCACCGAGGCGGGCATTCCCATGCTCGGAAACAAATGACTCAAAGCATGGCTGCCGACCAATACATTGCAGATCCATGAGTACTGAGATGATATAGACTGTAGACAAATCATGGCTACTATGAACAAGCGTAGATCCATGAGACAGTGATGACACAGCCACGACCAATACAAAAGTGGATCTGTGTGACAATACAGAGGAAATCTCCATTGCAACCTGGACGTAATCAAAATACAAATGGATGTCCAGGGTCTTCTACCCGATCACGAACGATACGAATCTAGCCATGTGATTACAAGGTGTTGAAGTCGAACATGGTAGAAACCATTTGATTACCGGTCAATGATGTGAACCGTTAACAAATGCGAGGGAAATCACCAATGATGACAATGATCCCCAAGGTATCTATAGTACATCTCAACGAAATGCGAATAAAGGAGTTGATGTCGAGCATCCGAGAGATCATTCAATCAGAGGTCATTGATGAAAACCTACTGTTGAATACGAGGAAACCTGCCATTGAGGCATGCAGGTACCAAGGTACTAGTGGTTGACTCCTAAGCCTAATTCCTGGATAGTGATTTGGTGTCGACAGGAATAGACTCGTCGAAGGTGGGCCATAATGATTCCCACATCATCGACACGAAATCAGAACGAGAGATAGTATAGATCGATGAAACAATGGAATATGTACTGACACAAAGGGAAGGTTTGACATGAAGTGGAGGTGGACTCAAGGTAATAACCCTTTGAACATATAACGGCATGAAACAGAGCTTGGCAGCATGGATTACTTGAACAGACAGAACCACAGAAAGTGTGAACTCATAGCAATAATGAGGACGCATGATCATAATGATGACACTATCAGCAAGACTGACTACCCAAAACAGACAAGGTGAGGATGCATGCCATGTTCAAAGGTGACGACTCACAAGCTGCCAACAAGGTAAACTTGACTCATTTTCCCACTTTCCCCCGACATGATGGACGAGTACCTCTTTGTTTTTTAACGAGCTTGAGGAGGATAACAGATGCTCGATATAGCTCATCTCATAGATGAGTCCAATCTCACATATTTTTCGAACCTGAGAAAGGAGGGGTTCGTCCCAAAGTGGGCCCTTCGATGTTGAATTTTAACGAGTCCAAGGAAGGAAAACTCGGTCGTCATTTCATGTTTAGAGAGTCTGAAAAGAACTAAAGAAGACTCCAATGGTCCTTTTTCGTAAGGTTAGCCTCATCGCCCGAAAAAGGGTAAAACAACGCGGGAGAGGACTCTTCCAGTCATGATTGGCTGGAGTATTCCTTTTTCGTAAGTAGTGCCCCCTAGTCCGAAAAAGGGGTAAACTATCACTAGGGAGACGATCATTCAAATCCTTTTACAAGCGTGAACGAATCAATTTCGCTTGGCAATCTTTTCAATTTTAGGGAGTCTGAAAAGAGCTTAACTATGGACTCCATGTACAACTTTGTCATGGTTGATGACCGAGTACGACAAAGGAAAAGTAAACTCGGCACAGTTCCTTTTCCGTAAATAGTCTAGCGAGGCCGGATAAAGTGATAAACCTATACTCGTTAGACACACCTTTTTACTCAAATTGTTTAACGAGCACGATAATGGTATCAAAAGCACTCGGAATCTTTTTCATGTTTGGATCCAGAGCACGAAAAAGGAAAAAGTAAGCTCAAACCACTTTTCATGTTTTTAACCAGAGCACGAAAAAAGTGAAAAGTAAGCTCAAACACCATCTTACTGTTTTTAATGAGCTCGAAGATAGGTTGGAAGAATGCTCATGATGTCTGCTTCATTTTTTAACGAGCTTGTAACAGAAAATGAACTATGCTCAGAATAATTTTCATGGTTTAATGAGCTCGAAACCTAAAAAGGAAAGTATGCTCGGGATAATTTTCATGGTTTAATGAGCTCGAAACCTAAAAAGGAAAGTATGCTCGAAAATGTTCCCAATGGTGAACTTCTTCCCGTCATGAAATCCAAAGGTTGGTTCATGCCCCCAGCATGATTGCTAGAAGTAAGTGACTTAGCTCCAACGTGATGTGGAGAGGTGATCGAGTTGACTTCAACGTAACTTCCAGAGGTTGAAGACATGCCCCTGAGCTTCATTTCATTCGCCTAAGGTATAGGCAAGTGAAAAGAAGGTTCATTTACTAAGTCTACGAGGAGACTCGACTCAAAGGGAAAGGATATGTTTCATTTTTTAATGAGCTTGACACAGGAGTAGAACTTTGCTCAGACTATTGGTTTCATTTTTTAATGAGCTTGAAGCCAATGGTAAACTCTGCTCATGGTTAAGGTCCATTGATGGGTTCCCTCCCAACATGATGATCAGAGGTTGGTAAATGCCCCCAGCATGATTGCTAAAGGCTAAACATGCCCCCCAAGCTTCGTTTCGTCTGACTACTCTTCTTCCTTACCCAAAAATCCTGGCTACTAATCCAAATGTGTTCACCAGGGGGGTAGGGAGAACCAGGACCAAGTGACCCAGGCAGATGAAATGAAGGTTCAAATCCTAACTCTAGCGATAGACTCGAACAAATGGAAAGGAGATCTATTTCATTTTTACACAAGCTTGAAATAGATAATAACAATGCTTGAAATGGTCCTTTTTATTTTTTAATGAGCTTAAAACAGAAAGAAATTATGCTCGAAGGTAGTTTCATTTTTACGCAAGCTTGAAACCGAACGTAAACTATGCTTGGGATTTGGTTTCGTTTTTACACAAGCTTAAAACCAAAAGTAAACTGTGCTTGAGGGTAGTTTCATTTTTACGCAAGCTTGAAACCGAACGTAAACTATGCTTGGGATTGGTTTTGTTTTTACACAAGCTCAAAACCAACGGTAAACTGTGCTTGAGGGTCGGTTTCATTTTTTAACGAGCTTGAAACAAAGAATAAACTATGCTCGTAGGAATCTATTTCATTTTTTAACGAGCTTGACATAGAAAGGGAACTATGCTCATAGTGATGGTTGGTTTCATTTTTACACAAGCTTAAAACCAAAAGTAAACTATGCTTGGGATGATGGTTGGTTTCATTTTTACACAAGCTTAAAACCAAGAGTAAACTATGCTTGGGAAAATGGTTGGTTTTATTTTTACACAAGCTTAAAACCAAAAGTAAACTATGCTTGAAATGATGGTTTCATTTTTTAACGAGCTTGACACCGGAATAGAACTTTGCTCCAAGTGATGGTTGGTTTCATTTTTACACAAGCTTAAAACCAAAGGTAAACTATGCTTGAAATGATGGTTGGTTTCATTTTTACACAAGCTTAAAACCAAAAGTAAACTATGCTTGGGAAAATGGTTTCATTTTTTAACGAGCTTGACACCAGAATGGAACTTTGCTCCAAAAGTCCCCCCCCCTAGGGGGAAGAAACCACTAAAACATGTGGAACATTTAGGGAAGTCTGGTGACTAGGAGTCATGCGATGAGTGGGCGTCACAAAGGAAAGCTGATCGATGGTCACAACATTCCCATGATGGGGAAAATACATCACTCGGAAGAGTGAGGACACTACAGCCTTCATGGCATGGACGTAATCGCGTCCAAGGAGTAGATTAAAATCTAAGGGACCTTGGATGACCATGACATCAATACAGACAGTTTTCCCTCCCAAAGTGATAGGTAACTGAGGAAGGGACCCTAAAGGTCCAGTAGGCCTTCTGTTGAAAGCCAGTATCTGATCAGTGACGGGCATAAGCCGAGGAGAACCTAAGGCTTGCCAAGCAGTTGAGGATAGAATACTAACAGAAGCTCCTTCATCAACTATCGTACGAAAAATTTCTTTATCGGAAACTCCTACAGATATTTGAAAAGGAACACTCGAAGGAAGACGAGATTCTGTTAGACCATTCCAATCAAAGGAAATAACCTCAGTGCTTGGAGGGGGTCTCGCGGAAACGGACAGGGTTTCCCCTTGCCGAGGACGTTCTGAATCGATAATGAAAACATCAGTGGTTTCCAATTCACTCTCTCTTGGAAGATAAGAATGAGACGAAGATTGTGTCAAGGTGACTGCTTCAGTCTGGACTTTCTCCAATGAAAGAGCGGGATCGAGTGAGGATGACAGCGACTCAATCACTTCACTCTCGGGAGGGAGAGTGGGACCAATTGCAGATGAAACTGAATTGATCACTTGGTCAACCAGCGGGGGGTCGAGGGGCAACTTACTATCGTTTGTTGGAAGCACCAGTTGAGAACTAGTAATATCTTCCAACCACCGCGAGGCTTCATCCATGCTCGGACAAAGGAAAGTACGGTGCATACCCTTGCATATCAAACAGGGATATAGGACTTTACCCTTACGACCCTTCACCAAGGGGTCACTGGTTGAGGGGGTGTCATCGACATGATGGTCAGAGGTCGACGATACGATTGGTTTGGGGTTTTTAGACCACACTTCTGATACACGGGAAAGATCAGGACAATCCTTGAGAAGGTGATCACCCTTACAAAGTTTGCAAGGGAACTTGGGCTTCCGGGGTGTTTTCGTAGAATGAGTGCCATTAGAGGCGACTGGTTTACGCTTGGTCTCTTCTTTATCCTTCTTCTTCTTAACTTTCCTTTTCTTCTTCTTCTTATCCACCTGATTACTAACACTATTGTTTTCATCAGGCGAGGAAGAAGGAACGGAAGAAGATTCATTCGACGAAGAAGGGGAAGGATTAGTTTGGGATTGACTCTCTCGTGGTGGAGAGTTAACATTCGAAACATTGGGTGCAATCAGAATTACCGGATTGAATAACCATACCGGTAATCCTATTGTTAATCCAGGAAGATTTAACGTGGCAATAAAGGGAGGACCAATATCTCCAACTGAAGGAAAAGTAAAAGGTACCCCTTGAAAAGGGGTCTCCGGATTGGTAGTCCCAGAAGGAGCATGGGTGCATGGAGGTAGATTTTCCATGAAACAAAACTAAGTGATGTGGACGAAGTCTTGTTAGAAAGAACTCAAAAACCCTCAGGCAACCGAGCGTGCAAAAGGGGAGCTAGGAAAAGACAAGGCTCACAGGCCAAAAGAGCAAGCTCAAAAAACTATACTGAGGCCGCTGCCAAAGTAAGCGAGCTGTACAACAAAACGGCCAGAATGCCAACAAGCAGCCCTACAAAGAAAAAGACCCTCTACAAGATAGCAAGCAAAACCTCCTAACTAAGAGCTGGAGACCTCAACAAATTGTATCCTTCGCAAGGTGATGAAATCCAAGTCGAACAATACAACATGAGAGACCGATATAAGAAGGATATCCCTCTACCGAAAGGGATCCTGGGTAAAAGAGCCCTAGTAGAATAGATACTAAGCTACCTCGTTCATGACACGTCGGAAAAGGTTTTGGGCACTTCAGCCTTCCGAAGAAGACAGCGATCGATGTTGCCTTAGGGCTAAGTGGAGTGCGGTATTCCACAGAGTCCGTCCGGTTCTCAATCTCGCGGCCGTTTAACCCCTGAAAGTTGGAAACAGTCAGGAGGCCCCTCCACAAACTAGCTGTGACCGTGTCAATAAGTACTAGAGGATTTTAGTTCCCTAAAGACAACAACTATGTCTCAGATGAAAATGACAAGGGGGAATTATTTTGATGCCTATCCCCGGTGTCCTACCTAACTACCAAATTCTTTTGATTTCCTCAAGTGAGGTTAAAGTTGGTTTAATTAGGGAGATTAATTTTAGTGGCTGTCTTACTCAATCGGGTTATGGAAGTGCAACTTGATGGTGTTATGACGACCCAAACCATGCAAATGAAGATGAATCGAAATGAGCCTTTCTCTTCGATGAACACTAGCTAAAGTAAGGAAGAATTCTTTCCGTTCCCAATATGCACAACCCAATGTACATGCAATTTTATTTCTTTTCAAAATGATAGAAAGAAGTAAAATATGTACCCAAAACTAACCCAAAGTAATGAAAAATTTCTTCATATGAACACCAAACGTAATGATTCTAATTCATTTCCTATCTTTTTACACTTGAAAAAGACACATCCAAGCTATGGAAAGAAAGATTCTACAAATGCTTCCAATCAAATGCAAGACAAAGAGAAGAATCTAATAATTTTGTCTAACTCAAATGCACATAAATATGAAACAAGTATTTCGTCTTTTCATGAATGTAATACCAAAAATATCAAATGATTAAATTAAGGCAAGAAGAATACTTTAGTGTTTCAATTTCATGAATATGGTAAAAAAAACGACAAAATCAAGCTTCTCTTTGAACTAAAGTAGAGGTAAGGAATCAATCTTTTCAAACAATCATCAGATAGGATGTAAAGGAAATAAGATGCCAAGCAATCCAAACACGCCAAGCACACCAAACCAAAAATGATCTCAAAACCTTAATATGGGTCAAAACGACTGTAGGATGCACGATTCATGGCCCCCCCAAAAATAGAACCCATTTCGCTTAAAAACTGCAAGCAAAACACTAGTATTGACTCAAAGGGCCAACATGGATCCAAATCTCGAAAAGACCCAAAAATAACCAAACAAACCAAATAAACACACTTTCCAGGAACTACCGCGGACTTGTAGGCCACCTGGGAGCGGTACTGACAGACTACCGCGCTGTAGACAGCGCTTAAGGCGTGGCACTGCAAGACTACCGCGCTCTAGACAGTGCTTAAGGCGCGGCACTGCAAGACTACCGCACTCTAGACAGTGGTTAAGGCGCGGTACTACCGCTCTGTAGGCAGTTACGGGGGCGCGGTACTGTGTGAACAGGGAAAGAGGCGGAAGTTTGAGAAAAGATCTTAACTTTTCAAGGGTTCGCCAACCCAGAGGACTTACTGATCTGTAACAGGAGTCTAATGCAGAGAGCGGGGAAGTGAATGAAGGTGAAAGAACCCAATTCTTACAATCAATAAGTGAAATTGAAAGCAAACTTCACAAACAAAGAAAATGGATGTATTTTCCCCAGCGGAGTCGCCAGTTTTTGTTGTAGAAATTTCTCCCTACGGATAGGTAGAAACTCTCTTAGGATAAAGCAGGATGTACTGACTCTATACTAAGACAAAAAGGAAACAAATGCTACCTTGAATCCCTAGATCTAACAAACATCTCAAGATTAAAATGCTAGAAAGAGTAGAAGAAGTTTAACTGACCTTCTATCCAAACGCTTGTCTTTGTAATTGCTCCAATCTCCAAGCCCTCACGAATGAACCTGTCAAAATGGAACCAAGACACAAGAATGCACTATTCTCTAGCAACCTGAAACATGAGTTAGGATCTAAATCTATGAAAGATACAAATCATATCATTAAAATAGAATTAACACAAATGATTTGGGAAAACAAGACAAGTTATCTTTATTATCAACTTGAAGAGTACTTACAAAGGTTGCTTGATGTCCAAGCCAATCCTCCAGCTCCAAGTGCTTCCTCTAGCTATCTCTGCAGCAGTCTAAAGATCATAGGTTTGATGCCCCAAAAGTCCTCCCTTTGGCTCATGGAAAGCTTCTCTCTTATAGCACATGGGAAGGTTAACCAACAAGAGAGAAGTGTGGATCTATGGAGGGTTTAGTGGATCAAGCCAGCTAAACAAAGAAGGAGTTAGGATCGAACCAAAGGTGGTAATCCCAACAAAATCTCCTCGAAGGTCGAAATCCCAAAATCCAAGGCAAAAAGGCTAATTTCAGACTACCGCGCCCCTATAACTGAGCATAACGCGGTAGTACCGCGCCCCAGAGAAGGAGCAACGCGCGGTAGTGCTAACTACCGCGCCCTTGTATATGTGCAAGGAGCGGCAGTGCTCACAAACAGGGCTAAGTTGGGCTGGAAGATGGCAGAAAAAGGTTTTGCTTTCAGTATTCAGTCAATGGTTTTCACTCTGGATGTTCAGATGATCTTTAAGGGAAACTGTCGTTTAGGTCGCTAGTACAAGGATGCGACACTAATACATAATGTGTAATATTGAGGTATAACAAGGGGTAGTCAATGCCTGCATTCAGGCAGTTTGGTTGCAGGGTATTCTTTCCGAGTTTGGTTTTGGTGGCACTACTTCGACTGTCCTATTTTGTGACAATCAAAGTGCTATCAAGATCTCCATAGATCCAGTTCAGCGGCAAAGGACCAAACACATTGAGATTCATATGCATTACATTCGATAGTTGGTGCATGACCGCACCATCATTCTGCAATATTGCCCTACTGATGAGCAAATTGCAGACATCTTCACCAAGAGCTTCACTGAGAAGAAGTTCTCTTACCTCCGTTCACTGTTGGGGGTGAGTTCCATCATGGTGGAGACAGATTGATCCATTATTATGCTTTAGCTTGAGGGGGGGCTTTCTTCCCACTGGGTTTTCCCTCTTTCCTCACTTAGTTTATTTTCAACATTTTTTGGATTATTGTATTGGGGTGACCTTTGGTCTTAGTTACGAGGGCCCCACATTATTTTTTGCACATCATAGTCTAGCTTGAGGGGGGCTGTTCGGATATCCACATCATCTTTTTCAGGATCTTGCATGCAATTAGGGTTTGCATCCAAATTCTAGGGTTTGCATGCAAATTCTAGGGTTTGCATGCACTTTGCATGCATCCCAGTCACCAGGTTGATGCCTCCAGCACCTTAGCCACCTCTTTCTAGCACCCGGGAGCCACTTCGTTCAGTTCTTTAGCCCTCCTAGTCTGAAAGGTGCCCACTTCTCACCTATTGCCAGAGAAGGGTGCACTTTCTCACCTACCACTGCAGTTCCACTTCAGTTACATTCAGTTAGCTCCGACTCTCCCTGATTTGAGGCTAGTTTCACTCCCGACTGACAGTTTCACTTCCGTTGGACCTCCAGATTGACTAGATAACTTGTTCTGACTTTAGTTAGCCTCCCATGCACCCCTCACTGAGCCTCCTTCCCTTAATCAGTGCTACACACTTCAGTTACACTTGTTACACTCCGTTAGACTCAGATTGACACCTGGATGACTGGTTCTTGTGCATTGATGAGCACCACCGATTGATGATGAGGACTCCTAGTTGGAGTCAAGCTACTCCATTCAGTGATTCGAATGGCCTATTTAGTCAATTCGAATTGCTCACTCACATTGTCAGATTGTATTGTAATTATTCACCCTTATTGGGATATTGAGCACTGCTGCATGTTTTGCACAATTTTGCACCATATTTTCTATGTTCATCTGTTGTGAGTGATTTACTTGTTCATTAGATCTGTTGTGACTAATTTTACAGTAATACCCCCAATTCGACCCTTAGGATATATTAGCCTTAATGTAAATAATGTGTACATGTTATGTATGTTTCCCTAGCGTGGAGCTCAAGGCCAAGGCCCCGCTAGTGAAAGCCCGAATTTTGATTTAAAAAGGCAAGCATTGATATTTTGATACCATGTGCTCTCAAGCCATGGAAACTGTAATAGGATGTAAATAAACATCATGCAATATACAATTCCAAGACTGGCTATGGAGGCAACGAATGAGAAGGGGCCACGTGTATCCACTAGGGAGTGGTGAGGGGGCTATGGGACTAAACCCTAGGCTGCCATATGTCATTATGACAACTCTTTGACTTCCCTAGAGGACATTTATTCATGTTGTAAGAGAGTGGTTGAAGAATTAAGTCAATGACTTTGATGGAGCATGGGCAGCCCTGAAATTCGTATGGGTAGGTATGGGCTTTGTTTTCTTGTACAAGAAGTCACTCAACCTCATGAGAGGTGGCTTCATTCTCATCCCTATCCCATGGTGGAAGCAGCCAGCTTCATTCTCCATCCAAAAATGAGCTCCCAACAGTGAGAAAACTAGAAATCGCGACTGTGAGAGAACCCACGTTTTGGGAAGCCAAAAACGTCCCGATTTGGTATTGGATAGTGAAATGCAATGGGGGATCCATTGGTAGGAACCTTGGGGCGAATTTGGGAGCAATAGATACCCCAAAATCCATGGGAAAACCCAGTTTGAACTGCCCAAAAAATCAGTGACGGATTTGGAGTTATTTGTGACAGAGTTGTGAGAAATCCAAGAGTGGATGTATGAACAGAGGATGGGGTTGTTGAGTTCAGCTTGAAGTGTAAGTGGCTCTGGGATTGAGCTTAGTGGACTAGCATCCTCCTCCATCTCCTATTGCATGCTTGAAAAACCCAACTGTGTGTTGGCTTAGCATGGTTGTTTGAGTGAAACCCTGACTGTGAGTGAGCCATCTAGTTCCTCCTTAGTGGATACACAGCCCAGCTCGGGGGTGATCTCTCAGTTGAAAGAATATAGGTTGGATAGAGATCTATGGTTGGGTGGAATGTTTCCCTCACATAGCCAGTCGTTGGACATTTACATTCAAGATAAGTATTCTTGTGATTTAATTTATATACAGTCTGTGTTCTGCAATGCACTCAATCTGAAGGATTAATTATTCATGTTAATGAAATGAAGGCATCATGTTTTATTCAAAATGATAATTAATGACTATTACATGTATGATTGATATGGGTATGCTGAAGGCATGAAGTAATTGTGTGTATGTTATGTTCAATTCCGCTGTGTTTTATTGAAGTTGCATATGTATGGAGAAGTTTTTAATTGTTATGAATTTTATGAGTTAAAAGGAATTGGGGCTAAGTCTGCCAAAAGCCCCGGTGTGTTGCTGATGTTTCCTTCCCTGCAATCATTGATGGAAGGGGACATTACAGTTGGTGAAGCTCTTGCAATGGTCCAAGAGGGT
Source organism: Larix kaempferi (assembly GCA_027924585.1). NCBI lineage: Eukaryota > Viridiplantae > Streptophyta > Pinopsida > Pinales > Pinaceae > Larix > Larix kaempferi. Next base: position 5,244,953 of record BSBM01000309.1, read on the forward strand.
TTCTCCAAGCTCCAACTTGCTCCTTCTCTTTCTCCAAATGATGTGAATGGGACAAAAGGGGCTCTCAAGGTGAAAGTAGCTCAAGGGTGAGCTAGGGTTTCAAGAGAAATTTTGGTAGAGTAAGGGTATACTTGATTGTGGATATGAAATGAGGGGTCTCCATCACCTATTTATAGTTTTTTGGTGGTGGAGTGCTGGCCCATGGTTTTGGGAACCAAATGGTTTAGGTCAGCTATATAGGGTTTTTTCCTCCTTTTTCCTCATTATTTTATATTTTTTATTCCCTCTTTAGAGGGTTTTTGCTATTTTAGAGGAATTTTGGATATTTTTTGGAGGAAAAGGGGTTTTTTTAGCCTTTTTGAGGCTTTTTTGAAGGTTTTGTGGCCTTTTGGAGGCATTTTAGGCCTTTTGGAGGCTTTTTAGGCCTTTTGGAGGCTTTTTAGTGGGATTTTCAGGATTTTAAGAGAAATATGGTAGGAAAATAGACAAATGAGTCATGTAATGGGGTAGATGAGGTAGTGAGCACTTTTTGGGTGTTAACAGCAGGCAATGCCATTGATCGGAAGAGCACTTCAGGGTGTTGCTTCAGTCTGGGATCAGGTGTGATCTCTTGGTTTAGCAGGAAGCAGTCCTATGTGGCACTGAGTACAGCTGAATAAGAGTATGTCGCAGCTTGTTCAGCTAGTTGTGAGGCAGTATGGCTTAGGAAGATACTGTCTGATTTATTTGATCTCCCGTCGGATGCTACTGGTATCTTCTGTGATAACCAGAGTTGTGTGAAGTTGTCATAGAACCCAGTGTTCCACGATAGGTCGAAGCACATTGAGATCAAGTTTCACTATATCGGGGATATGGTACAGAGAGGAGCTGTGAAGCTCCTGTATGTTGTGACAGACGAGCAGATAGCCGATGTGTTAACCAAGCCGCTTGCCAGAGTGAAGTTTGAATACTTCATAGAGAGACTTGGTGTCCTTCAGATCGAGATGCCTTCCAAGGGGAAGTGATGAAGTCTGGAGACATAGATGCACACTAGGACATTCTTGCATGGTGGTACGTTGGTCCTCCCATGGAAGGATGTAAGGGCCTGGCCATTCTTGCATGGTGGTAGGTTGGTCCTCCCATGGAAAGATGTAATGGCTGAGCCATTCTTCCATGGTGGTAGGTTGGTCCTCCCATGGTAAGATGTAAGGGCTGGGCCATTCTCACATGGTGGCAAGTCAGTCCTCCCATGGTGAGATGTAAGTGCTGGGCCATTCTCACATAGTGGCAGGTTAGTCCCCCTATGGTGAGATGTAAGTGTTGGGCCATTCTGACATGATGGTAGGTTAGTCCTCTCATGGTCATGATGTAAGTGATGGTCCATTCCGACATGGTGGTAGGTTGGTCTTCCCATGGTTATTGATGTAAGTGTTGTTAGCCTTTCCCAGATGGTAGTAGGTTGGTCCTCCCATGCTGGTGAGTGTAAGTGTTGTGATCCTTTCACATGGTGGCAGGTTAGTCCTCCCATGGTGAGTGTAAGTGTTGTGTGTGTGCATTTGGGTTGTGCTCCATGGACTACGTGGTGATCTGAAGACATTAATGTGACAGTTTGGTACACAGTTTTTGCAGAGGCATATAATCATTCCTGAGATGCTCTTGCAGGTTTTGCCGAGGTAGTGTAATCAGTCCTGAGAGATCTTGCAGGTTTTTCAGAGGCAGTGTAATCAGTCCTGAGGTGTATCTACTTGATGGCTTGCTCGCAGATGATGATGATGATCAGGTTGATCATGTGATGATATACATCAGTTGGATGTATGGTGAAGTATCAGTTTGATACTCTGTGGTCGTGGACAGGTTGTGCAGTGGCATGTAAAAGATCCTAAGAGATTCGAGAGGTTGAGTTGTGTGCTCGTAAAAGGCCTGGGATTCTCTTGTGAGGTTTTGCAAACGCACGTGATGAGTCCTGAGGATTCCACAGTATGACCAGTGATGATGAATACCTACATGTGGTGGGCCTACATCCAATATGAAAAAGGACTGGCTCTGTAGAACTTCCTATGACGAGTAAATTCAGAGATTGGACGAGATAGTAGCAGCTGTGACGATGACGATGGTTCGATGACAATGCATCGATGACGATGATCCAGAGAAGAAGACTTGTGCCCGATGATCTGTGTCGAGAAATACCTTCCTAGTTAAGAGGGAGTGTTGATGTATATGTAACTTCGGAATGTATTTCATATATATATTTATTGTACCCTTATAAGAGATGTGTTATTCCTCTATAAGGAAGTGTCGTCATTTGTATTGAAAAGTGTCGCAAGTAGATTAACTTGCCGATGGGTTATTAGACTACCTAATGTGGGTGTCGGCCCGATATATATGTAACTGGGGTTATTAGGCTGAGTTAGACAAGTCGGCCCCATAAGTAATTATCCAGGTCAGGACAAGTATAAATAGAGATTCGGGGTTCTCTATTTTGATCATCTCGGAACTCACTCTTATCTCACTTAGAAAGTGGCGCACATTGGAGGAGGAGGATTAGTTTCCTAGTAGGAGACTATCTATTGTATTTTGGTTGTACTTTGGTTGAGCCATTGCTCTATCTATCTGTGAGGAAGTTTTGGGGTTTTTCACCTTAGGGTTTTCCCCACGGAAAAATCTGTGTGTCCATTGTCTCATGCTTTTGATTCTTGTGATGCTTGGCATGCTTGATATGATTGTTATGCATTGATATACTGTACATGTTATTCTCTCAGTAAAGATCCTATAGCATATTGAATTAATGCTCAAAATCTAACACCAATTTGTTAGAAAAACAGGATTGCCGAACAATAGCATTAAATAAGATGTAGAAATAAAACACATACACACAATAAAGAGAGACACCAATATACGTGGTTCACCCAATATGGGCTATCTCCATGGAGAAATTTCCAGTCCTTTTATTATGTTGTCCATCAAATGAACGGATACAACCTACAGCACATCCACTGCAATTTCCTCTTCACTCTCTCACGGTATCTCTCGTACAATCAAAGAGATATTTTTCACAATACTACAAAATACATAGTCGTATTACAATTCCTTCCTTTTAAAGAGGGATTACCATGGAAAAATACCTTAAATTACCCAATACCACGGGCCCATAAACCATTATCCAAAAAAACAACCCAAAACTTTCTTCGAGGTTGCTTCCCCCGAGCCTCTGTTATACCTCAAAGTACCACTTTGAGTGCCATTTCACATCTTCATATCATAACACCATGCAGAGCCTAATGGCACTTCCTCCTAATGAGTCTCAAACCTTACTCCTACCTAGTTGGTCCCCTCCTAGGCCTCCATTGAAGTTATTGGAGATAAATACAACTTACCTCAGCTGAATTCCAACTCATGAAGTCCACATGCCACATCATTGAGCACCCTTTACTAGGATTTTTGTGCCCTACTAGTGGTGCAAGGCGCAAAAATTCTTCATTTGCACTCCCTGCATGCCTGCAAGGGTGCAAAAATTACATCATTTTCTCACCTTGCTCTATGTCTGGGGTGCGAAAATTTTCTTAATCATATCTTATCTTGGAAAGTGGATCCTACCTTTGGCATATTTTCTTGGGATTGAAACTCCTTTCGATCCTAACTCACCCTCCCTCTTTGACCTAGTTCAACCTCTTGATCCACCATTCACTCATCTAGATCCACCTTCCTCTTTTAGTGGTTGGCCTCCCAAATCCTATAAGAAGGAGTCCATCCATGAGCTAAGGGGAGAATATTGGAGGCATCAAACCTATGGTTTGGAGCTTTTGCAGAGATAACAAGGAGAAAGGCTTGGAAGGAGACTCCACTACTTGGACATCAAGGGTAACATTGTACTATTATTATTTGACATACCTTAATAGAACTTGGCTTATTCTCCCATATGATGATTCTTGTTAGCTTAGATTCATGATATGTTTTCACTAGAAGTTAAATCTTGATCGTGTTGGTATTTGGAGATATTGTGCTTGTCTTGCTCTCACAGGTTCACATCTTTGACATCAAGCTTGGAGCTGGACCTTGGACAACCGAATGGTCTGAAGTAAGTTATACCTTCTTCTCTCTCTCTCAATGTTATGATATTCACACATTGAACTGGATCTAGGAGTTTAAGGTTCCACTTGTTACTTAGTTGTCTTAGATTAGGCCTGCTTGAATCCTGCCTGATCTATGAGTAAGTTTAACTATCCGTACGACGATTTTACTTGAATAGAAACTGGAGACTCCGCTAGGGACATCCCAGTCTTCATTTAGTTATTAAATCTCTATTTTTTACCCATTTGATTCATTATCTCTGCATCTGATCAACCCTTGACCTTTGTTTATCACTTTGATCCTTAGAAATGAGTTCTCTGGGTCTGCAAACTTGAGAAAAACACAAAACACTTCTCATACTTTCTCCCCCATCCACTTACAGAGAAATTTGGTGCCCTCACAATACACCACAGAGTAAAAATACTAATATTTATGCACCCTTGTAGTGCAGCAGAGCGCAAAAATTCCAAAAATCGTGCCCGGGTGGTCTTCCAGGGAGTGAAATTTCCCTGTATCTCATTTAATTTTGGTTTTTTTCTTATTCATTTTTGGTTTCTTATTTTTTGGTTTGAGTGCACTTCTCTGAGCCTGATTAGACCTATGTGATTCCATTCTGACTCCTGCATTTCTTGCAGTGGCTTTTGAACCCTTAGTTAGCTTGGTTTGCTTGATCTCTTTTGGTTTGGATTTTTGAGTGAAAGTGACAAGAGTGAATTTGTTTTGCTTGGATTCTTTACCTCTTCGTCGCAAAAGGTGATCATTTTTTAAAATTCAAGGAATTTTTTTATATATATAATGGTTTGCATCCTTGAAAAAACTTAGTGGAAATTTTATTACTTGAGAAAAATTCTATGCATTTTGAATTGGCTTAGAAATTTTTTATTCAAGACCTATTTCTCCTTTGCTTAAACGATCAACTTGTTTTTTGCAATCATAAGACGTTGTTCCATTTACTTGTCACACTTTAGATACTCATTTGAAGTAGAAATGAAAACAAAAAATTTGATTTTCAATTAGTAAGTTCGATCCATTCTTTTCTTGAAAGAGTAGTTTACTTTTGGTTTGGCATATAAAAGTTACTGATTTTTCTCTCTTTTTTGAAATTTTTTTGGTTTATGCATGTGTTTATGCCTCGGTTGAACATGTGCTGGAAAAGTGTTTAAGTAAAACAACAGGGGATGAAAACCCAACCAAAGGCTTTAGATAATCCTACGCAAGTTTTACCCTATCCCCGAGCTGTTTGTTGTGGTTAACACCCATGGATACAAAGGCCTTTACTGGAACTTATGTGTGTTTGATCTTGAGAAGGATTTGTCTTCCTGTGAGGTAAGATGAGAAGCTCGCCTAATCCTAAGAGTTACTCTAACTTGGAAAAGAAATATAATCTAAGTTAGGCCTATTCTAACAGGAGTGATGTGTTTGTGTACAAGATAACTTGATCTAGAAATTACTAAATCCTTTCACCAATTTAACAAACATGTAAAACTGGATCTTGACTCAGTAGCTTAAGATATAATCAATTGAAAACATTCAACCAACAATAACTTAAGAATGAAGTGCATACAAGCTTATCCTGAATCTTGAATGTTAATTGACAAATTAACATTGACTTAATGTTTTCTGTGAATCATTTGTAGAAATCGATAAAATGTTTTAGATTAAGACATTCATTTAAAACATCAATTGCAGTGATCATAAGTTAAGATAAATCTGAACTATAAACCGATGCAAGTTACTGATTGAAAACAATAAATAGTATTAGTGAATGTGTCGAAGCAAAACCACAATTCATCAAAAACATTTGACAAATTAAGATAGAAGAGATAGCTAAAAGAAACTAACTATGTATTAAGGCCTCCAAAACATTACATAGTCTACAACAACAGAGCATCTCCAGTCTTTTTTGGAGATTATGTCCTCTAACCATCCATCCCTTGCTATGAGAACTAAAATCCCTTAAATAATAATTACAAAGTAATAAATTCAGGATGAAATCTCCCAAAAAGCAGAGATAATCAAAACTAAACAATCCTAAGATGGCCAACAAAAAACTGCCTCTTGGCCTACAATATCCAACAATCCTCATACATAGGAACAATAACCAATTCAAACCCCACATTGCGCATCATACAATTTTTAGAAAGATTGCACTCATATTCTTGAGTATACCCTGTCGTAGGATAAGGAGAAGCAAAATAGATCACGAGATGTTGAAGGTAGCTGGTAGGGAATGAATGAGATCTTCCCTAGATTCACAAGGACGAGACATATCTTCAAAGATCAAAAAATCAGTTAACAGATCCTCCTTGGAAGGAATTGTGGGGCACGCAGGTGGAAAATTTATAATTAAATCCCAAACAATTGTGTTATCATGATCAATGTACTCTTTATCACCCTTCTTCTACTTGTTTAAAAGAAGTATTTCATATATGAATTGAACCCTGTCATATTCCTCCTCACAATCTGTGTTGTCATCATAAATATCAACATCAAATGGTGCGGGGATAGGTTCAAATTACTCCACTGGCTAGGGATCTTTTTCAACATAATGGTTGACAGAAAAGTCAGAAATTCTTTGCATTTTACTTACAACATGCAATTGTTAGTAGAGATATTAAAATATCAACCCAGAGTTTGCATTTATCATCGTAAACTAATGGATTGTTCATATGGATCCTTATAGAAAATAAAACCATAGCATTCGACATCAATTGAGTATGACTAACTGGCATAATTGCACATCTGCAATGCGCAGATTGCAATTACCATTTCTATGAGCGAAAAATTAGTCAGTCAAGCATCAGTTGAAGTTTTGCGCAGGATCATGATAAATTAACATAATAACACACACAATTAGCAGCCAAATCTCAGAGTTTTGATTATTAAGCAATCATTGAATTTAGGGACTTCATGTCTGATCGAGCATAACAGAGATGAAAACATGATTAACACTTGAAGCGACAAACCAAGAGCAAAAATAAAAAACTGAAATCATTCTTCTAGATGCAATCTAGGCAGTCGGATCATAATACTTCAACGGTTGGGATGAGTGATGCGAGATGCCAATTGCGTGCACTTGTTATTCAAAAAAAAATTACTGCATTCCGCAATCCGCAAATTGCGAGTTGCGGGTTGTGGAATACCAAACACAAATGCGTGGTCAAAATGTTTCCTGCATCCCGCAATTGCGGGTTGCGGGCAACATAAACTTATTCTTTATTAACAAAAAACTTCAAATGTAAACAAATGAGCCTGCAATCCGGAATCTGCAATTTGCGGGTTGCGGGGAGAAAACTTCAAATGTAAACAAAGGAGCCTGCAATCTGAAATCCGCAATTTGCGGTTTGCGGGTTGATTAAAAGATTTCAATCCAAAACTTATTTCTGCAATTCGTAAAAACATACCAAAAATGAATAATTTTCAAGAAGGAAAATGTACTAAATTATTTAAATCAAACCAAAGGCCGCAAGATAAATGGCAAACAGGATGAACAAAACCCCAAAAATTGATTAAGTTACTCTTTGATATGGTATTGGGGCTCCCATGTTTTGGATAAAACATGGGATCACTTGTGCCTACAACAACATGTTATTGGGAATGAAAGAACTCTCTCCCTTCCTTTGTTATCCATTCATCGAAAAGAAAATTTGCATTGATTTATTCTACATGCATGGTTTGAGTCAAGTCATCACACCATTGAGTTTCACTCCCATCACCTATTGAGTTAACAACTAGCCCTTAAAATCAATCTCCTAACTAAACACATATTAACCTCACTTGAGGATACAAAACATGTGTGTATTTAGGTAGGACGTCAGGGATAGGAATCCAAATAATTCCCCCTATCTCTTTATATCTGAAACTTAGTTGTTTTCCTTTAGGGTGCTCAAATCTTCTTGTATTTTTTGACACGGGTTTACACCCATTTATTGAGAGGGCCTCCCATTTCATGGGGGTAAGTAGCGAGGACTATTTCTGGATGAGCTTTGTGGAATACTGCACCCCACCTAGCACCTAAGGACATCAATCGATTGTCTTCCTTGTAGTTTTCAGCCTCCATACCGGTTGTACGAGGGCTCAAAGGAAGAAACTCCAGTAAACCTTCTCGGATGTGTCATGAACGAGGTATCTTAGTGACATTCCTTATAGGTCTCTTTTACCTAGGATCCATTTCGGTAGAGTTATATCCTTTCAGCTTTTGGCATCTCACTTCGTATTGTTAGACTTGTATTTCATCACCTTGCGAAGGATATGATCTGTTGAAGTCTCCAGACCTTAGATAGGAAGATTGCCTGCTATTGTACCTTGTAGAGGGTCTTTTTATTTTTTAGTGTTGCTTGTTGGCTTTTTGGCTAGTTTATTTTAGCTTGCTTACTGTGACAGCGGTCTTAGTATAGTTTTTTGAGCTTCATTTTTTGTCCTGTGTGCCTCTTCTTTTCCTAGATCCCCTTTTGCACAGTCAATTTCTCTAGGGTTTTTGAGTTCTTTTTTCAGCAAGACTTCCCCTAGAATATCTAATCCTATTCCATGGATGACCAATGAAAATCACAAAGACAACAAGGGAAGAGCCCTGAACTAGTACCTAGAACTAGTCGTACACCACCTTCACACATACTTACACCTCCTACTAGCCGAGAGGCTGGCTGGGGGACCATCCCAATTTCACTTAGCATGACACCAACAGCTACTACGATACCCCAAACCCATATCATAGTCCCAGAGACTAGTACTATCCCAGATACTAGTGTATTACTTGAGACTAGTGCAGTACCACAATCCATTGTTGCACTAGAAGTTATCCCCACAGTGGAAACCACTTTAGCACCTGAACTTAGTGTCTCACCTCAAGCCGACGTTATGCTAGAATTTATTATCGTTTTGGAAGCTAGCACTGTCCAGTTATTCCATCACAATTTGATCTCCCTGAAGGATATGTCAAAATTATTGAGGAGTCTGATCCAACACCCCCTTCGACGATCCACTTCGATACGAACTTTAACCAATCCTTTGTACAGTTGGTAACCCCACCTATCATAACTTCTCCACCGGTTATAGGTAGCTGCTAAGTTGTATCTTCTAGCAATAGATCATTCAGAATGCCTTCCCCTGATCTCCCTTTATGCCATGACATCATGGCATGTATACGAGTAGAAATTTTTAGTCTAGCCCATGAACAGGCGATGAAGAAAATATTTAGATGTGAAACTGCCCAAATACGGGTTTGACCTCACAATACCCACCGATGGCCACTTCTCAAGTGGTAAATCCTCGTGATTCCCGAGCCCTCCGATATTCATCCCATGATACTACCTATGGAACATCATTCATAGGTCGATATGGACCCACAAACTGGATCCATCCAGAATATTTCCCTGGCGACTCAGGAACAACACACATTTTTTATCGAGCCTCATCATTATGGAACACCACTCTGGGCCAAGCTCTCAACTATTTCCACACTTTTTCAGCGCCCATGCAACTGACGCCAGAAAGTCCTCTCCAACCTTCCCCTCATTTATTACCAAATGAAATTTTTGGTTCTTCTACGGGGAACATTCCTACTTGGAGGATAAACCCTACTTTCCCATCATTTCCCTTATCATATGGAACCAGTGCACGATCAACTTCACATGTTGATACCACTAGTGTAGTCAACCAACCTGCACAACCAATCCCTTCTAATGTTCATGTTGGAATACCACCCATTTCTACTATTAGAACACCTATTGTGACTAGAGATCAATCTTCAGCCACAATTTATACCCTTTACGGAGGACAACCATTCACTGGTCTCCTTACCAGAACCAATAACCAACCTACTCCGTAAGGACCATCCACCCTGTGGGGATCACAAGCCTCATTTTTTGGAGGACAACCATATGTTGGTGCCCCAAATAGAACCAACCACCAACCTCCTCCATCAGCATCATCTACTCTGTGGGGGCGACAAACCCAACCTAGTGGAGGACAACCTTTTGTTAATACCCCAAGCAGGACCAACAACCAATTTCCTTCATCTGGCCCACTTCCTTCTTGGGGGCCACAAATCCCACCTACTGGAGGGAAACATATGTTCGAAACACAAAATCCAGCTGGGGGACACACAAATCAAGATCAATCATTCCCCCCCCCCTAACCTGAATTCTGGAGTCCCTTATCCCAACGTCTCAAACAAGCAATGGAATCCACCCCCTGAAACCTTGTCTCTTAATCAGAGCAGAAGAAACAATCCATGAGATCCATTCTTTCAGACACCCCCCCCTGCTCAAGGTATGGGAAATCCACCCAATCAAGGATTTGGGAACTCTTCCTAGATCCCGCAACCCCACATATCTACTCCATTTAATCCCACTCAGCAGTATCCTCTAAAACCGGTTTATAATTCAATCCCAAATCAATTGGTGAATCCAATGATTCCTAACCAACAACCGGTTAACCAGATGGTCCTCAATACAAAAAAAATTCAGGAGTACCCTGTGGGTAACATGTATGGGTATAACATGCAACAATATGCAGTGTAGGGCTCGATAGGTGTCCTAACACCCCATCAATACTATTCATTCCTGCAACCCAATCAAAAAATTCTAGTTTTGGAAACATTAGATGTACCCGACTCGTCGAGAATCATAAACAATCCCATTTGGAATGAACCTCATTGGCCACCCATTCCTGCCAAACTACCATCGAACATTCCAAATTTCGATGCCAAACATAGGGAAGATCCAAAAAATCATGTCATGACATTCCATCTTTGGTGTTCTTCGAACTCACTGATGGATGACTCTATACGATTGAGGATCTTCCAATGCACACTCACCATAATGGCAGCAAAATGCTATATCGAGCTGCCACAACACTCTTTCAAGGATTTCAACACCCTCGCTAGCAGTTTTTGACACACTTCCAGCTTCTCATTCAATATGAGACTAGCATGAAGCTTTTAACTTCATTGTGGCACTATACTTCCACTCACATCTCTGATCATATCCATCAGTGGCTAAGACACTAAATATTGTTTGAGGATTCTATCCCTTACCAATTGCTGGTTGATTGGTTTACAAATTCATTACTGCCACCCATTGCTAGGGATGTTGCAATGGGCGGGGCTATCACAGAAGAACAAGAAATCGCTCTTTCTCAGTACCTAGATTTGGTTTATTCCCAATCTGAAACCCTATATGAATTGATTCCTCATGCCCCACACCCTACCAGCGATCCATCTAGGCCCACTACACAACCACCTGTCGATGGTGTAGTGGTTGTTGTGAAGGCCCATCCTGCAACCAAACCGAGTGGACAACAAAATACTGTTGCTCCACCTCAAACTCAGGCTACACCCAAAACCTGTACTTCTCCTGCTCAGACCTCTGAGGTGAATGTTGTTCAATCCTCGCCACAACAATATGGAGGGAAAAAGAATAAAAATAAAGGGAAACCTAAAAAATATTCCACTCCACAGGAAAATCCTAAACCACAACAAACCAATGCTAACAACAAACCTAAATGGAAAGCTAAGTTCCCCTGCCTCATATGTCAAGAAGACCACTACACAAAGAAATGTCCTTATAAAGAGGAATTCAATATATTTGTCAAAGGAACTTCCCGCCCTCTAGTCTTAACCAACCCCTTCCCACATCAAAAACAACAAATGGTTTCACACAACCCCCCGCAAGGGGGAATCCAAAACGATAATTCTCAACCATACATCTTCAAATCACGACATTCTTATGATGAGTAATGAGACTATCCACATATCCACTCGTTCAAATACATATGACTCATTTCCCAATCCAAACAAGAATGGGAATTCTAAAGAGAAAAATCCCTTGGAAGACATTCCTTCTGCTCCTCCTTCTACAAGCTCTCTTCATATTGAGAGGCCTCCTACTAACACTCTGTTCCTCCCACCAAATTCCACCATCTGAAAGGCGACATTCGATCCAAACATGTGATCTTCCCAAAATTACAACATTGTTGAGGACTTAGCTCAAGCACCTTGTGCAATGTCCACTCTTGAAGTCCTACAACATTGTCCTACTCACCATAGAATCTTATTGTCATCACTTGGAGCCGTTGATCCTGATTCTTCCAATACAATCACGTTCAATTTGGAATACTTTAAGGTGAGACTATCTCATCAATTGGATTTTCATATTCATACTAAGATCTGTGGAAACAATATCCATCATATCGTTTTGGACGAAGGTGCTTCCACCTCGATCATGTCTTTGTCTTTTTGGCGAGCTATCAACTCTCTAGCGGTAACCCAGTCTCCCACTACTTTAAAATCTTTTGACAGTCATGCTTTCCAACATTACAGACTCATCCCATCACTCTCCGTAGAACTACGGGGAAAAAAAACGTCTCTATCCATGTTGAAATCATAGATGCTCCATTGGATTATAACATCATACTCGGCCGCAATTGGTTTTACGCCATGACTGTCATAGCATCTTTTTTTTTCTGTTTGGTTCAACTTCCTCACCAGGGGAAAATTGTTACTGTTGATTAGTTATACTTTTGCACTCCATACTTTCACTCCAACACCACCAATAATGTCTCGTTGTTGACACAATATCAACATCATTATGAAGACATTGGTGTTGGTCTGCTGAAAGATTCCTCCATCATCATAGTATTTTCGGAGCACCCACCCTCAATCTTTTCAGTCAACATGATCTCGTCGAGTACTTTTCAACCGCATGAATCTTACAATTCCTGGGTTATACTGATTCCTGCCGAATGTAAAACCATCGGTGATTGCATGCCTCTGAACCAGAACCAAGCAAATTACCATGCGATTCAATCCACTTCCGATTGGATCAACACAATTGACCACCATATGGTGGCACATCTCCCATCTTGAATCCATTCATCTTTTCCCTATACTGACTCCCTTACATAGAATTTTCCTTCCAACGATTCTATTATGGATATCATGAGCATCGATGAACCACCATGGGAAGATCACCATCATCAGTCTTCTTTCCCTACGATCCAAGCGGTAGAACTTGATTCAAAATCCATTGTTTCACCATACATTGTCAACACTAAGATTCTCATTCCTACACACGATGTGTTTCCCGAAGGAAACTTAGCAAACATTAGGGAAACCATTCCAATTGACATCTATGTGAAACCTGGTATCGTGGAACAAATCCATTTAGGCAAAACCTGCACACCTACTGAGGTGGAATTCTACACTTCCTTATTAAAGAAGTTCCGCGATCTTTTTGCTTGGAGTTATGAATAAATTTAAGGGATAGAACCCTCTATAGTGGTTTATGAAATTCAAGTCTATCCTAGTTCCCGACGCATCCGGCAGAAACTCTGACCCATCCATCCCCGCAAAACTGCAGCCATTAAAGTGGAAGTTGAAAAACTTCTTCGTGATTGTTTCATTTAACTTGTCCCATTGACAGATTGGGTGTCCAATATCATTCCCGTAGTTAAGAAACAGGGCACGATTAGATTCTGCATCGATTATAGAGATTTGAACAAAGCTTGTCCCAAGGAAAACTACCCAACTCCCTTTATTGACCATATTATCGACAACTATAATGGGAGCATCATCTTTTCATTTATGGATGGCTTCTCCAGCTACAATAATATTGAGATAATCCCATTAGACCAGCAGAAGACTTCTTTTATATTCCCATGGGGAGCCTTTGCATATCACAAATTACCCTTTTGTCTCAAGAAGGCCGAAGCCACATTTCAACGGGCAATGTCATATGTATTTCACGATATCAAGCATGTTTTGGATCCTTAGCTGCATGAACTACCCGCTCACTCATAAATGCTAGAGGACCATACAAATAATCTGAGTGCCATAATCTCATGATGTCTCCACTACAACATCTGTTTGAATCCGCATAAATTTGTATTATGTGTCGAAGCCGGTAGATTGTTAGGCTTCGTAATATCTAAGGATGGCATTTGCCTAGACCCATCGAAGGTGGAGGCTATTCTAGCCTTGCCTTTCCCCTCCAACATTCCAGAACTCCAAAGTTTGCAAGGGCATGCTAACTTTTTGCGTCGCTTTATCTGCAATTTCACTGAGATTACTGATGGGTCCATTTTTCAGGTATTTTGATAACCCTTTTTCCACAGTCCAGCTAAAGAAATGGTAACGAAACACACTCAATTGTGGGAAAAGTGTTTTACTTTCATGATTTAATGAAATTGTTTTTATGATTAATCTTGTATGATAGAATGCGTATCAATTAAACTAATTATATGGAAACCAAGCGTGATTGAGCAGGTTCAGGTTTATTAAAGGATGGATGTGTAGAAGACTAAAGGATCACCAAGCTCGACGCCTTGTTTCCTAATTTATAGAGGACACACTCCCACTTTCAAGATGAATCGGCACTTTGACAATCAGTTAGGATTAGAGTTAAATCGTATAAATATGGACCTCTCGAGTAGCGAGATGCCCCTGCTGTTATTTTTGTGAAAGACATTATTGTTAACATTTTTTGCACTATTGAGATACTGAAGTACAGACTTCTATTTTGACATGGATTTTACATATTAATGAAAGATTGATGATTAATTCCAGCAAGCGTTTTTGAGTTTTTATTCTCTCTTGGCTACGGGTTGGGGAGGGCCCCTCCAACACGTAGGTCAGGAGATTCCTATTTGCAGGTATTTTTCCAAGTATGCATTTTACATTGATGAACAGTTCTATGATATATGGTAGCGTTGAATGATTCATTATTTCTGTAGTAGTTTAGAATGCATTCCGTAGTACAATAAAATGATTTCAGTAGTCCTGTAGGTCATTTCTTGCAACGCATATTTTTATCAACGATTTCATGTGTAATAGCTTTGCTTTCAATGTCATGGTTTAGATTTGGAGTTCACTGCAGTTTCCTATCGTGATTAGTTTCTTTTAACTTCTTAGTAATAGATGGGTAAGCATAGAATGATCATATTTCAATTCTAGATTGATAAGTTAGATCAATACTCCAATTTTGTATGCAGATAGTAGTTACAAATTTTGTTTCCCCAATAGTATAATAGCTCTGTTCTGGTATCTTCATTTTCAGCATTTAGTTATTTCAGCAATTTAATTATTTCAAATAGATTTACTGTTTTCTTTGTATCTTCACTTCTTAGAATAGATCAGCATCTAATTACTTCAGCATTTTAAATACTTAGAATAGATTCCCTGCTTTATTTCTCAGAACATATTTACTGCTTTCAGCACTTTAATTCTTTTAATCAGATTCATTTCTTTCCAGTATTCAATTTCATAGCATAATCAGTCTTCACATTTAGTAGACAATCTTTAGAACATCGATACCGCCCTTTAACTATGACAAGAGATTATCCTATAAAGAGCACAGATAGTGCATGCATCTCTCAAGTTTGTACGTTCCTCGGGTTGACATTTAAAATAGGCTCTTGATATAGCTTCCCTCATTAGGCATACATATTAGGAGCTCACCACTTTTTGGCGCCGTTGCCAGGGAGGTGCTAAATCTTTTAGGAGACATCACCTAAAAACCACAAAAAGAAAACAAAAATTACATAAAACAAAAACATAAATATCTTCTACCAATGAATGCCTCGTCGGCAAATGGATAGGTTTGGCCGCTTTCTACCCAAGGATTCCATGAGCAACAACGGTTATAATAGTTCTGACCATTCTCAGTTTGAATTTCTACACTCTGAAAATGAGACTGACTTCACATATGATCCAAACAGAAGCAACTTCACTGCCAGTTCTAGCTCAAACAGCTCAATGGAAAATGACGAGGAAGAACCTACAGAGATTTTCACTTTTCCCATTAGCATACCTCTCGGAGATGCCAGAATGAAGAACATCAATCCTAATAATCTGCCAAACTTCCATGGGTTGACTTCAGAAGATCCTGACACATTCCTGTTTAAATTTGAGGTAGTTTGCAGATCATTTGATTACACTACTGATGCACAAAAGCTTAGGCTTTTTCCTTCCACACTGAAAGACCTATCACTCCAGTGGTTCATGAGCCTTGAAGGAAATAGTATCTTTAGCTGGGATCAAATGAAACAGTCATTCTTAGAAAAATATAGGGACTATTGCAAGGCCAAAGATACTAGGGATGAAATCTTTAGGATGCAACAAGGAGATAGAGAGTCATTAGAAAATTATGCCCGAAGATTTCAACTCAACTACAAACGATCCAGCCATTGCACATTGGATCCTAAATAACTAAAGCTTGTCCTTCTCAGAGGTGTAAAAGAGGAGAATTTTGAAGTCTTAAATCTCCTTAGAGATGGAGACATATTCCAAAAATCTTTTGACCAGATCCTGCAAATCTTCAAAAATTACTCAAGATATAGGAAAACTAAGAACGAGACAAGGGATACACATACAACCACCAGTGGATCATCATCCTCAACACCAACACTTACAAAATCTGATTTAGTAAACCTGCTGGATGATATGAAAACTGACATACTGCAATCCCTAGCCATGGAACTTGATGCTCTTCAAATAAAAAATAAACAAGATGAAATTAACCAAGCCTTGGCAGTATTTTGTCCTCGTTGTAGGAAGAAGCATGAGAAGGGGCAGTGCACCTTAAACACAATAGAAGTATGTGGTCTCTGCATCGATGACCATTCCACTTACAAATGTTCCCTCTTACCCTCATGTAAGGCAGCCATTCAAGACCAAGCAACTAAAGGAACTATAGAACAACTCTGTTTTATAAATCAAAGGAGGAATAATTTTGTTAGGCCATATTAGCAGAGCAATCAAACTTACTATAATCAAGGACAACCAAATTGGAACTCTGCACCGACTCCATGGCAAGCATAGCCAAATCAAAACCAATGGAAACAAAACCAGCAAGCATATCAACCATCCTATTAACAGCCATATTATCCACTGTATTATCCTCAATACCCCCCACCATTTCCATCCACCACAAACTATGCAAACCAGTACCCACTTCCATCAAATTGGAGGGAGCAATTACAACAGCCACTCATTATGCCACCCCCAAAACCTCAACCACCCCCATACCTCCACCTATTCCAGCCCAACCAATTCCAAATCCTAATAATAACAGGCCCCCACAACACCAGCAGGCTTACAACACTGATATCACACAATTCCCAACTTATGTTGTAGACACCATAGAAATAAATGAAATAAACCTATGATCTGGAAAAATGTTGCAGAATACACCCCCACACAACATCCAACAACCTTTACCTGAAGCTCAGGACCACACATCAGAACCCTATGTTCAGCATCCTGATGAACCAGAACCTCCTGATGAAGAAATTATACCACTCACACAAACTAGAAACCCTCCATTTCTAGAAAAACTTGTCCGGAATACAAAAGAAGAGGAAGAGAATATAATCTTAAACGAATTCAAACACTTAAACATCCAAATCCCAATCTTACAAGCCATAAGGGATGTGCCCATCTGCAACAAATTCATTAGAGATAATTGCCTAAAGAAGCTAGGAAGGAGGAAGCGTGACCCACAAACTATTAATATAGTGGGACAATTGGACGATTTGATGCTAGGTGTCATAATAAATCCCAAATATCTTGATCCTGGTAGTCCTGTAGTAAGCGTCACCATAAATAACAAGCAAATAAATAAAAGCTTAATCGATCTAGGAGCTGCGATCAATGTCATGACTAAAGAAACCATGTTATACCTAGGACTCCAATCAATGATAAGACCAACTACAATAGTACTCCAACTAGCAGACACGTCCACTGTGAAGCCCGAAGGAATGCTAGAAGACATCATGATAAATATCGAGTCCTGGGAATACCCAGCTGATTTTATAATACTCAAAATAAAAAGCAAACTTAGTGGCTATCCAATTATCCTAGGTAGACCTTGGTTAGCAACTACGGACGCTTACATAGGTTGCCGATCAGGAAATATGACAATCACCAGTGGACATACCAGGAAGAAGATAACAATCTACCCACCAGCAATGAAATCCTCAGAGTTAGAATATCAAAATTGGACTGATGATTACCAGAACACGCCAAATCAAAACCTCCGACTATACTAACAATTGATGCTGCAATATCTTTAAAAGCAATAGATGAAGATGGCCATATAGATAGATTTATACAAAATATATCTCCTAACAATCATGTTATTCAAGAATTTTTTTCTATAGAAACAGGTGAAAGTTCAAAACATTACATGGATGACATATGGACAGAAGTGCTGCCAGAACAGATTGAGAAGGTGAAAGTCATGGAAATTAACCCTGGCAAAACAGTCAACATAAATTCCAATTTAAAACTAGAGCAAGAAGAGAAATTGATGAAGATACTAACACAACAAAGTAAAGCATTTTCCTGGACATATATAGATATGAAAGGAATACATCCTAATATCTGCAAACACTACATTTACATCAAAGAAGGTTCTACTCCCATCAGGCAACCACAAAGAAGGCTGAACCCTGCACTAAAAGACATAGTCAAAGTGGAATTACAAAAGTTATTCAACGCAGGGTTCATATATCCAATATCTGATAGTGAGTGGGTCTCACCACTAGTCATAGTGCCCAAAAAAGGAGGCAAATGGCGAATTTGTGTGGACTACAGGGAGCTGAATAAAGCAACAAAGAAAGATCATTTTCCACTTCCATTTATAGACCAGGTGCTAGATACATTATCTGGAAACAAGTACTTTTCATTCCTAGACGGTTTCAGTGGTTACAACCAAATTTTAATACACCCAGCTGATCAAGATAAGACGACCTTCACATGCCCATGGGGAACTTATGCCTATAGGGTTCTACCCTTTGGTCTATGTAACGCCCCAGCAACATTTCAAAGAGCCATACTGATTATTTTCTTCGATTGTCTGAATAACAAAATGGAAGTATTCATAGATGATTTCACACCTTATGGACAGAGCTTTGAGCAGGCATTGGAAAACCTTGAATTAATATTAAAAAAATGTATTGAGATGAGCTTGTGCCTAAGCAATGACAAATGAAGGATGTTAATGGAAGAAGGAATTGTTCTAGGACATCATATATCACAGAGAGGTATAGAGGTGGATCAAGCCAAAGTATCAACAATCAAGATACCGCCCCCACCTGTCAAACAAAGAGATGTGAGAAGCTTCCTTGGACAGACAGGGTACTATAGGAGGTTTATTGAGAATTATAGCAGAATTGCTGCCCCCATGTTTGTACTTCTCACAAAAGACAATGAGTTCATATGGACAAGCAACTACATGTCATCCTTTGAAAGTCTTAAACATAAAACCATCACAGCACCGATACTTCAAGGACCAAACTGGGAAATTCCATTTCACATTCACACCGATGCATCGGATAAAGCAATCGGATCTGTGCTTGGGAAAGAACAAGACAAGAAACCCTATGCCATATACTATATAAGCAAAAATTTGGCTGGGGCAGAACTCAACTACACAGTCACAAAGAAGGAATTTCTGGCAGTTATACATGCAATCAACAAATTCAGGCATTACATTAAGGATACCAAAGTTTTATCCATACTGACCACTCAACGATCAGATATCTTATGAACAAGCCTAATACCAGTGCAAGAATTATTCGATGGATGTTACTTCTACAGGAATTCAACATCACTATAATAGATAAACCATGCAAGCATAATGTCGTAGCAGACTTTTTGTCAAGAGTAACACATGGGACAAATAATGAATTGGTCCAAGATAACTTCCCTGATGAGCACCTTTTTTCCATATCAATAAAAATTCCATGGTTTGTTGACATAGAAAACTATTTGGTATCCAGGAAGTTTCCAGAACATTACAATTATAAAGAAAGGACAAAAGTAATAAGACAAAGTGCCACATATACATGGATAGAGGGCATGCTCTTTAAATAGGGACTAGATCAAGTACATAGAAGGTGCATTAGGGAAGATGAGGTACATGACATAATGCATGCCACCCACAATGAACCCCGTGGAGGACACTACGCTACAAAAAGGACAACCTACAAGATCTTGCAAACAGGGTATTATTGGCGAACACTCCACAAATATGCTTATGAGTATGTGTCCCATTGTGACGATTGCCAGAGAATGGAAAAGCCAACACAAAAACAAGAAATGCCACTTCATCCACAAATCTCTTTAGAGGCATTCGATAAGTGGGGATTCGATTTTGTTGGCCCATTCAACCCACAGTCCAATAAGAAGAGATACATCCTTGTATGCACTGATTACCTTACAAAATGGACAGAGGTACCAGCACTGGCTGCTGCAAATGAAACCAGTGTGGCCAAATTCTTTATTGATAATATCTTTCACATATTTGGGGTGCCAAGAGAAGTAGTTTCGGATCAAGGACCACAATTCACATCAAATTTAATTGAAGACTTGATGAAAAGAAACAATGTAAAGAACAGACAACCATCCTCCTACCACCCTCAAGGAAATGGTCAAGCTGAGGTAACCAATAGGGAATTAGAGAGAATCTTGACAAAAACTGTCCAACTTCACAAAGAGATTGGGCTGACAGAATTAGTGAAACAGTCTGGGCTTACAATACTACATGGAAAACAACAATAGGATTCACACCTTATGAACTGGTCTATGGGAAAAAGGTCATGCTACCAATCGAGTTTGAGGTAAAAACGTTAAGAATTGCAGCCGATCTAAATATGAACCTATCAGATATTCAAAAAGAACAGATGCTACAGCTAAATCAACTGGATGAACACCGCCAACAAGCACTTACACATACTGAAATCAGCCAACAACAAAGAAAGAAATGGCATGACCAACATTTGAAGGATAAGAAATTCAAAGAGGGTGATTGGGCACTCCTCTACGACTCCAGATTTCACACATTCAAAGGGAAGCTAACCACTAGATGGCTTGGACCTTACAGTATACAGAAAATTTATGACAATGGGGCTGTGAGAATTATTACAATTGATGATGATGAGTTCCCCATGATCGTGATTGGGCACTGCCTAAAACTCTACAAACAACCAAAGTACAAAGAGGAATTTACACAAATACTCTACCAGCAACAATTGATGCTAATAGAGCATGCTCCAAAACAGTAAGCTTCAACACATTTCACGAAAAAAAAATACACAAAAAAAAGAGAAAAAACAAAAAAAAAGAGAACAAAGGAATAACAGTAAGTACAGAGCATCAACCTATTCAAGCGAGCCTGCACAACAATTCAAGCGAGGCTGCCATCAATTCAGGAGAGCCTGCAAAATATATCAAGCGAGGATGCCAATAATTCAAGTGAGGCTGCCATCAATTCATCCAAGAAACAATTTATATCAAGCAAGGTTTCCATCAATTCAAGCGATCCTGAAAAATAAATCAAACGAGGCTGCCATATATTCAAGTGAGGATGAAATCAATTCACGCATCCCAGCCACGTCGACATGCAAAATAAGTCTTCATCTACTATGGAATTCATCAAAGACACACCCCACCAACCTTTTTCAAACATATTCAAGAGAGCCTGCAAAGTTATTCAAGGGATCCAATCAGATCCAACCAGGCAATCATCCAAATATAAAGCACAATCACCTGAGTCGTATCAACAACTGGCACAATTTTCAAAAGCACATACTCAGCAAATTCAAAACATGCAAAACGGAAAAAGCACCCTACGCACGTAACTACTGACATGCAGAAATAAACTATAGACACCACCAAGATATACTACAGAATCCACCGCACATGAAAAACAGACCAGATCATCAATGCAGGTATGCATACATACCAAGGTAATCTCTAAAACGATTTTATTTCATTTTTATGGTAAAGCACTTTCCCACAATAGAGTCGTTTCTAGTCAGCTAAGGACAGATTCAATTTCAAATCGGCGGCATGGTGGAATGACCTTCATAACTCATGATTACTACCAAAGTCCCGTCACCCTCAGCAAATCATGATCACAACCTTCACCACATGAAGTACAGAGGTCGATCATAAGAAGGCAGAGGTCGATCATGAAAGATAGGGGATTAGAAGTGGCAAGTACAAGTATGATGAAAAGAATAGGTGCAGAAAGGCAGTGAATTAGGGTGCAACATATTCCACGATTTATGCATATAAGTAACCACCCGGAATTCCTGAGAAGCAACCACCATTGCATTCCTTGAGCCCGTAGTCAAAGCCCGAGCAAGTTAAAAGTATAAAACTGCATCCCAAAGCCCTGGTTTGTCTGGTTATAGAGAAGATTCGAAAATGACGAAGGGTTTTAAAAAGAGTGAACTGGAAGATCACAGTGCCATTTATCAAAGCCCGAGAGTCTTGCAAATCATTCGCAACTCAAGTTGGATGCCATTTATCCTTAGACTGAGAGGATACCATACAGGGGTAGCCCAAGAGTTCGCAAGAAACTTCAAGCATATAAAGGATGAATAGTACGTCACCCGGGTGAAGGGGTTACGCATAAAAGTGGATGAGGACATGATAGCCAAACACACTAGTCTTCCAATGGGCCTGCATTGGAGCGTGGAGAATTTTATGATGAGGACAAAAATGGAGTCAAGAGACCCTCCATGCTAGCACCATGGGATGAAATGGCCACAATTGTCCTAAGGTATATTACATGCACTGGAAGATTAAGCTATGTTCCCATTTTCCATTTTTCGTATTTTAGAGCTTCTCAGGCACAGAAGTCACATTTCATCAAACAACAATATTAGCATTCCATTTTTCCTTCTTCAATCCCTAGCAGAGATGAGCAGGAAGGTGGCTAAGGGAAAAGACGATGCTTTGGCCCATCATGGGCTGATCAAACTAATAGTTGGTGAGGAGCTAAAAGCTCAGATTCTAGAGCTATCCTGGGAGGAGTTCATCGTGGTATCTGCTAAGGACATTCAGAGAATGAGGACTATGCCCTTGCCAACTGAATAAAAAATTAAGACCACCTCTGTATCAGGGGCAAAAAGAAAAATCGACTTGGACAGTGTGGTCGACACCTTGGTCAAAATAAAACACTCCAAAGAGGACTCCCCCAAATCAGACCCAAATATTCCTACCAGTAGTCAGGGGTCGAAGAGGCGTAGCAAGAGATTCACACAGGTATCTAAAATCCGAGTCTCCAAGGAGAAAGAAAGGGAACCAAACCCCCTAATTACCAATGTGTCTGATGATGACATTGATCCTTTTATAGATCAAAAGGATCCCATTACAGATGAAGAAGAGGATGAAGAAGAAAAAGAAGAAGAGGATGAAGAAGAGAAAGGGAATGAAGAGGAAAAATAGGATACAGAAGAAGAGATGGATAAAGGAGAAGGGCAGAGCTTACAGGAGCAAGGCAACTTTCAGGAAAACCCTCCAGAATGTAATGAAGACCCCCGAGGTCGTTTCCCAGCTCGCTAAAGCATGAGCAGAATTGGAAAGGCTCAGAAATGAGTTGGCAACATTAAGAATTTGGCCAGGAAGCCAGGCCACACCTCCCCCATTCTCAGCCGAGAAGACGCAAATCCTAAAGATGCACCATGCAGAAGAGCTCCGGCTGGCCGAACAGAAGAATTTAGCACTACAAGAAAAGTTGGCAGAAGCACAGAGCGAATTAGCAAGGAAGGACCAGGAAATTATCAAAATTAAGGATGTTTTTGCCACTACTATCAGCATATATGAGAGAATGTGTGACCTCAGACCACCATCGGCGGTCTATGCAGTTCATTTACAAGAGAAATGGGGTGAATTCCAACTCTAGAGGTTGAAGAAAGATCTCCCGATTGAGGTAATCACTCCTAAAGAATTTATTGATGCATAATTGAACTCCACAGAGCTGGAGAAAGACCGATTGAGTGAGTTCTTCTTGCACAATTTTGTAGTATCTGGCTCGTCCAACTGGTCGCCAAACCCATATTTGGGTGATTTCCAGTTAAGGGCATTGTGTTCATGGATGAACCACGAAATTGAGCGAGCCCAGGACTATCATCTCTATGTGGCATCCAAATGGAAAACTCCATTAATGATCAAACCTGAGCCAACTCACCCTGAGGGAATAATTTATAATCATAGGATCCTCACTCAGGACGAAGAACTGATACCCATTCTCCTCGCAAAACAACAGGAGGCCGTGAGTCACTTCGACATTACAGTCCACAGCACGCAAAAGGAAGTTGATGAGTCCATCAGGGAAAGGTGAAGCAGGGTGGCAAATGATCTAAAACGAAGAGAACTCCACTATCCCCTCAGGCTTAAGGATGCTCTCTTCAAAACCATACTCTATAAGGAATCCCTGGCAAGAAACCAACTAAGGTGGATTGGGATGAGATTGAATCCTCCATTCTTTCTTTCCCTAGTCCTCAAAGAACTGATTAATGAAGAGGAGGAGAGGAAGGCATGGGCCAGGGAGGATCAAAATTTTGGGTATCTCAGACAGGCAGGGGCACCTAAGGTGGCAGCATGGGATATCAGGGAGGTCATTGACGAAAGGAATAAGTCACCCAAGGATGGGTGGATCCTTCAAGTAGGGGAGAGAATGATGGGTTCATTTTTCAGGTATTTTGATAACCCTTTTTCCACAGTCCAGCTAAAGCAATGGTAATGAAATGCACTCAATTGTGGGAAAAGTGTTTTACTTTAATGATTTAATGAAATTGTTTTTATGATTAATCTTGTATGATAGAATGCGTATCAATTAAATTGATTATATGGAAACCAATCATGATTAAGCAGGTTCAGTTTTATTAAAGGATGGACGTGTAGAAGACTAAAGGATCACCAAGCTCAATGCCCTGTTTCCTGATTTATAGAGGACACACTCCCACTTTCAAGATGAATCGGCACTTTGACAATCAGTTAGGATTAGAGTTAAATCATATAAATATGGACCTCTCGGGTAGCGAGAGGCCCCTACTGTTATTTTTGTGAAAGACATTATTGTTAACGTTTTCTGCACTATTGAGATACTGAAGTACAGACTTCTATTTTGACATGGATTTTACATATTAATGAATGATTGATGATTAATTCCAGCAAGCGTTTTTGAGTTTTTATTCTCTCCTGAGTACGGGTTGGGGAGGGCCCCTCCAACACGTAGGTCAGGAGATTCCTATTTGCAGGTATTTTTCCAAGTATGCATTTTACATTGATGAACAGTTCTATGATATATGGTAGCATTGAATGATTCATTATTTCTGTAGTAGTTTAGAATGCATTCTGTAGTATAGTAAAACGATTTTAGTAGTCCTGTAGGTCCTTTCTTGCAACGCATATTTTTATCAATGATTTCATGTGTAATAGCTTTGCTTTCAATGTCATGGTTTAGATTTGGAGTTCACTGCAGTTTCTCATCGTGATTAGTTTCTTTTAACTTCTTAGTAATAGATGAGTAAGCATAGAATGATCGTATTTCAATTCTAGATTGATAAGTTAGATCAAGACTCAAATTTCGTGCGCAGATAGTAGTTACAGATTTCGTTTCCCCAATAGTAGAATAGCTTTGTTCTGGTATCTTCATTCTCAGCATTTAGTTATTTCAGCAATTTAATTATTTCAAATAGACTTACTGTTTTGATTGTATCTTAACTTCTTAGAACAGATCAGCATCTAATTACTTCAGCATTTTAAATACTTAGAATAGATTCCCTGCTTTATTTCTCAGAACATATTTACTACTTTCAGCACTTTAATTCTTTTAATCAGATTCATTGCTTTTCAGTATTCAATTTTATAGCATAATCAGTCTTCACATTTAGTAGACAATCTTTAGAACATCGATACCGCCCTTTAACTGTTACAAGAGATTATCCTATAAAGAGCATAGATAGTGCATGCATCTCTCAAGGTTGTACGTTCCCCAGGTTGACATTTAAAGTAGGCTCTTGGTATAGCTGCCGTCATTAGGCATCCATATTAGGAGCTCACCAATTACTAAGGGCTACATTATGATTCTCAAGAAATAAATTCCTTTCATTTGGGATGACAAATCTCAATAGTCTTTTGACAATTTGAAAAAGGCCCTTACCAATAGTCCTCTTATACAACCCCCCAATTATACACGGGACTACATTTTATATCTCCCTGCTTCTACTACCACCATTGGCATGGTGCTCGTACAAGAAGACAATAGTGGTCAGGAACATGTCTTTTACTATCTCAGCAAGAGTCTCATCGACTCTTAGACACGTGACTCGCATGTGGAGAAACTGGCTCTGGACATAGTTTTTGCAGTCTAGATATTTCTCCATTACATCTTACTACGCAAAAAACCGTCATCGCGAACTTCAATCCAATGTACTATATCCTAACACATCAAGTGCCAGGGGAAAAATATTCCCTTTGGATTGTAGTTCTCCAAGAATTCGATTTGGAGTTTGCCAAAGCGAAATCCAAAAAATCCTTGGTCTTTGCAAAGCTTATTTATGCATTTCCCCTCGTCAATGATCAATCTGAGCCCATCGATTCTCTTTTGGATGAATCTCTGTTCCTCATTATCACGACTGATCCTTGGTATGGAGACATTATCTTATATCTCCAAAACAAAATGTTTCCGGCCCAACCTCAACCGTGATGAACGTCGCCCCATAAGACACCACGCTAAATATTATCTTATCATTAGTGATACCCTCTATCGTCATGGTATTAATTTCATGTTACAACGCTGTCTAACTCTTGATGAAGTTGAACATATTCTTAATGACTGCCACTATGGATCATGTAGTGGTCATCTTTCCGGGATGGCTACAACCCATAAAATATTACGCGTGGGTTACTTTTGGCCTTCAATATTCAAATACTGCATTGAAGCAATTAAGAAGTGCCCTCCATGCCAATTCTTTCATGCCAAGAAGCGTTTACACCCTGCTCAACTTCATCTTGTCATTGTCGTCGGCCCCTTTGCAAAATGGGGCATTGATTTTTGTTAGGAATTATGATCCAAAAATGTAATAAATAGAAGTTTAGTTTAATAAATGTAAAAGGGCATCTACACACTCACGTGATTATGTGATGTGTCCCTTAGTTAGTTTTGGTAACGGTAAATTAGTTGTTACTCTTTGGATATTTAAATCCATCGAGTTTTCCATGTGAGGTAATCTTTCGGGATTTAGCCCTCACATCTCTGTGATGTAATTATTTTCCTTCTTCATTAATAAAGTTATGTGTCTGAGGACACTTTGTCAAAGTGGTATCAGAGCACGCGGTTGAAGCTTGGCCTGGTTGAAGCTTGGTCTGGTTGGAACCTGGTTGGAAGGTGCTAAAGGTTGTTTGAAGAAGGTGACTTTCAAGGTTTTGGAATATCGAAATTTTAACCGTAAGTTAATGCTTCCTATTCTTTTGGGCTAAAAAGAATCTCTGCAGAAAATTTTTCTTTTTAGAGTCTCAGAGAGAGTAAAATATTATTATTTTAAGGCACGGTTATTTAAAAATTTCGTGGAAGAGAATTTTAAAAAAAAAGGAAGAGATTGCATAATCTTTAGTTTTTTTTTAACTTGGAGAGAGTAAAAGGCAAGTTTATTTAAAAAAAAAATTTGGAAGAGAATTTTTACAAAAAGGAGCTATTGATACCAATGGTGAAATAGCCTAAACAGCTATAGAAAGTGAAGATATCATGTCACAGCTATAGAAAGTGAAGATATCATGTCTAAAGAATATAGAAGATCGTCCTCCATATCGAAGTTGTAACCTTTTGAACGCCTTGTATTTGCATCCATGACAACCTTAGCAGCTTTCACTGATGAATATCTACTCTGGAAAGTCTCCTGCAAGACCAAATCTGAGACATCTGAATCCAAATCTCCCACAAAAATAGAATAATCTGGGCCTCCATCCAAACGCCTTTCTCCCACGCAGCAGAACCTGTTAGCAATAAGACATCATGTGCTACAAACTTTACACTGGTAACGCGTTTTGTGTGCCCAGATAGTGTTGAAACGATCTGCCCAGCTTCGTTTGCTTGCCATATTCGCAGCAGAACCATCATGTGCTACAAACTTTACACTGGTAACGCATTTTGTGTGCCCAGATAGTGTTGAAACGATTTGCCCAGTTTCGTTTGCTTGCCATATTCGCAGCAAAACCTGTTAGCAATAGAGCCATGTGTGTTTGTTGTGGCTTCGTTGAAGAAAAGACAGAGGAACGCCATTGCTGTGTGAAGGAGAATGCCGGAACGCTGTGTCTAAGAGATGAAATCGCTGTGTGAAGAAGAAAGCTACCATTGCTGTGTGAAGAAGAACACCATTGCTGTGTGAAGGAGAATGCCGGAACGCTGTGTCTAAGGTGAATCCTGCGCATGTGTTTTATGCATTTCGAGGGTTTGTTTTTGCTTCATTCACGTGTTTTTCGAATCCTATAATGTCGCCATTTATGAGCACGTATGAGAATTCTCTGTAGAGATGCAAGCGACCCCACTATGCCCTTGTTGCAGCCATCAGTAAAAACAGATTTTTCAGAGTTGAGTATGATGAATTCAGAAACTACATTGGTCCAGAGATAAGGTAATATTTTGAAGAGTGAATACGTTGTTTTGGAGAGATAAGGTATTTTCATATTCATTTTTTATTTTTGGAGATTTTTTATATTAAGAAGAAAAAGGTGGATATATAAATTTAAAAAAAAAAAGGGATATTTTTTTAAGTTGATGGGATTGGATCTTGTGACCTCCCACTCAACAATAATGTATCTTTGCAATTCACTTATTAAGACTTGTTATTTTTTGGAGTAATAAGGTGTAATTTTTTTGGGCATTGGAGTAATAAGGAGCATTGTTTGGTGTCATAAGGAGTACTTGTATTTTCATTCAAGGTTTGATTAGAGCAAAGTGAAGCTCTATCAAATTATTTTCTTGAGGCTATAAGTGGGTCAAGGCCAAGCCCCTATAGCTTTCTTTTGCATGGTGTGTGGTGTTTCTTGCAGCATTTCTTTCATGGTGACTCTTGTTGATGAGTATTTTTCTTTTCATGTTGGTGGTGATATTTTTGCATAAAATCTTCTATTGGTGATATAAGGTGATTGTTTACTTCTTCTGGTGATATAAGGTGCTTTCTTTAATGCTTGGAGCTATAAGATTTGCATAATATACATCTTCTGGAGTTACAAGGTGTTTATTTTTTTTTACAATGTCTAAAGTTATAAGTCTTTTTAATGAATCTGACAAGTTGGAAGGATCGAAAAATTATAAAGTTTGGAGTCGTCATATTCAAAGCACTCTTATTTACAATGAATTGTGGAAGGGTTTCTGTAATGCTAAACCTACCAAACCAACTAATCATGATCAGCTTGCAAAGTGGGAAGTAAAAGATGAAAAGGCCTTAGCATTGATTCACAGTACTGTTTCTGATGATATTTATGTGCATATTGAAAATAGTTCTGATGCGTGGTCAGCTTGGAAGACATTGAAAGATTTATTTGATTCTCAAAGTGAAGCTAAGAAAATTGATCTTCAATTGAAGTTGTTTCAACAAAAATTGACTTCAGAAGGTGATGTCATGGAGTACATTTCTAGATTAAAAAATATCAAACAAGAAATTTCAAGAGCTGGTTTTGATAAAATTGAAGACAGCATGATGGTGACCATTTTGATCGCAGGATTGCCTGAGACATATAAGCATTTTTTGGAAACTTTACAAATTACAAATAAATTGGATAAAATTTCTTTTGATGAACTAAGTGAATTACTTGCCACACATGAAAAAAATTTTGGTCAAACAAAGCAAGCAGGAGAAGATGTTTTGGTTGCAAGTACTAGCAAACAGTCTCCAGGTAATCATCAAAAAGGCCATGATCAGAAAGCTTTTCAAAATTCAAATAGAGGTCGTGGTCAGGGTTTTGGAAGAGGAAGAGGCCGCGGAAGAGGAAGAGGAAGAAATCAAGGAAGAGGTTCTAAAGAATTTGAAAGTATACAGTCACAGTTTTCTGGAAGAGGAAGAGGTTCAGGAAACCAACAGGTCTCTGGAAGAGGAAGAGCTAATAAACAGGTCACATGTTTTCGTTGTAATAGAGTTGGACATTATGCTTCAGACTGTAGAGTTTCATTTGAAAAAATTCTAATAGAAAGAGAATCTAAGGAATCTTCATCAGCGGCACATTATGCTCATGCAGATGATAGTGAAAATTGTGAATATGTCTTTACAGCACTTGGACAATCATAATCAATGGATTTTGTTCAAGTTCATCAGTTGGAATCGGTGAATTTTGTTCAGTCTTCTTATTGTTTCAAAAATGATTTTGAAGATGCTTGGATTATGGATACAGGGGCTACTCAGCATATGACATATAGGAAAGATTTCTTTTGGAGTTATGAAGATTGTCATTTAAATTCAATTTTTCTTGCAGATGATTCTATTCATTTACCACAAGGAAAAGGAACAGTTAAGGTTGATTTGCCTGGAATTGGAGAAAGATTGATTTATAATGTTTGGTATGTGCCTACATTTAAGAAAAATTTGTTGTCTTTAGTTGTCATTCGCCAATTAGGACATCAAGTTGTAATGGAAGGTGGTATCTTTTTTGTTAATTCAACAAAGGATGCATACAAAACAGTTATGACAGGTTATGAAGACGGAAAGCTTCTTAGGATGAAGGGAACAGTCATTCCTAGATCAAAGGAACATTTGAAGGAATTTGCAGGTTTAGTTGAAACTGATGTTTCACCTATCCGATTGTGGCACATTCGTTTTTGGCACTTGAATGTTGATAGTCTTGTACATCTTCAAAAACAAGGAATGGTAAAGGGGTTGCCTACTTTTTGGAAGGAAAATGCAAAGTGTGAAGCTTGCATTTATGGCAAACAGAGAAGGATAGCTTTTTCAAAAAGCACTTGGAGAGCAACAAGGAGATTACAGCTTATTCATAGTGATGTTTGTGGTCCTTTGGAAACTTCACTTGGTGGTTGTAAATATTTTTTGTTGTTTATTGATGATTTTAGCAGAATGGTTTGGGTGTATTTTTTGAAGGAAAAATCAGAAGTGTTTGAAAAGTTTCAGTCATTTCAAAATTTGGTTGAAACAGCAACAAAGGAAAAGATTGCTACTTTGAGAACTGATAATGGTGGTGAGTTTACATCAAATAATTTTTTGACTTATTGTCAGAAAAAAGGGATTAAAAGACAGTTGACCAATTTTTATACTCCACAGCAAAATGGAGTATCAGAAAGGATGAATCAGACTTTATTGGGCATGGCTAGAGCAATGTTATTTTTCAAAGGGTTGAAATCATGTTATTGGGCAGAAGCAGTTCATACAGCAGTTTATTTGAGGAATAGATCTCCTTCATCATCACTTGATGGAATAACTCCTTTTGAGGCTTGGTATGGATTCAAACCTATGGTCAAACATTTGAGAGTTTTTGGTTTAGTTTGTTATGCACTTGTCCCAAAAGAAAAACGAAAGAAGTTAGAGTCTAGAAGTGTTAAGTGCATGTTGATTGGTTATTCTCATGAGAAAAAGGGGTATAGGCTTCTGTCAGATGGAAAGTTTATTGTCAGCAGGGATGTGATTTTTGATGAAACTGAAAGTTTAAGTGTAGAAGAGGTTGAAAAACAACTTAGTCACTTAGAGGAAAAAGTAACTAAGGAACAATTAAGGATGCAACACTTAAATAAGACAAGGAATGAACAATGGTTTGATCTCACTTCAGAAGTACAGGATGATGAACAGGTTGAAGATACTTTGAATTCTTCACAAGTTAACTTGGATGATTCAAATCAAGTTAACATTGAAAAGAAGAAACCAAAATGGGCAACTAAGTTACTTCAGGATGTTAAGTCTGATGAAAAAGGAAAAACAGGTACAAGGAGTTCTAATACGGGTTCAGAAAATTTTGCTCTTTCAGTTGTTGAACCAACTACTTTTAATGAAGCAGTTGAGTATGATGAATGGAAAATGGCCATGCAAAGTGAGTATGATGCAGTAATGAAGAATCAGACTTGGAAAATAGTTGATTGTCCACATGATGTTAAACCCATTGGTTGTAAGTGGGTTTACAGAATTAAGTACAAAGAAAATGGAGATATTGATAAATATAAGGCAAGATTGGTGGCAAAGGGTTTTGCTCAGAAAGAAGGGATTGATTATGAAGAAAGAAACTTTTGCTCCAACAGCGAAATGGAATACTATTAGGATTGTGCTAGCTTTAGCTGCACAAAATGGATGGAAAGTGCATCAAATGGATGTAAAAAGCCCATTTCTAAATGGTGATCTATAAGAGGATGTTTATATGACTCAACCTCCTGGTTTTGAGGTTCCAGGGAAAGAAAATCAAGTTTGTAAACTAGTTAAGGCATTGTATGGATTGAAACAGGCTCCCAGAGCTTGGTATGCAAAAATGGATGCCTACCTACAGAAAGTTGGTTTTCTTCGTAGTGAGTCAGATGATACTTTGTATGTTCGAATCCAGGAAAACAACTTAGTCATTTTGGTTATGTATGTTGATGATTTGCTCATAACAGGTAACAATAATGATCATATATTTCAGGTTAAGAAAGAACTTCAAACAGGTTTTGAAATGACAGACTTGGGTTTACTTCATTACTATCTTGGAGTTGAAGTAAAGCAGCAGGAAGGGAGTATATTTATTTCTCAAGCTAAGTACATATCTGGATTATTGAAGAAGTTTGGAATGGAGGAATGTAAACCAGCGATTACTCCCATGGAACAAAATTTAAAACTTTCTAAGTTTGAAGGGGGGGGACTTGTAAATTGTACTGGATATAGACAGTTAATTGGATGTTTCATTTACTTGATGAATACTCGTCCTGAT
This sequence comes from Larix kaempferi, assembly GCA_027924585.1. Lineage (NCBI taxonomy): Eukaryota > Viridiplantae > Streptophyta > Pinopsida > Pinales > Pinaceae > Larix > Larix kaempferi. The sequence goes on from BSBM01000309.1 coordinate 5,277,687, forward strand.
CTATCTTATGCAGTTAGCATACTTTCTAGATATATGCAGGAACCTAGAGAAAGTCATTGGAATGCAGCAAAAAGGGTGTTAAGGTATCTTCAAGGAACAAAGGATTTTGGACTTGATTTTAAAAGAAACAAAAATTTCAAGCTTGTTGGCTATTCAGATGCGGATTTTGCTAGAGATGTTGATGACAGGGCATCTACTTCAGGTTACTTAATGAATATGGGATCAGCTGCAGTGGCATGGAGTTGTAGAAAGCATGATACAATTGCAAATTCTACAGCAGAAGCAGAATATATTTCAGCTTGGGAAGCTGCTTGTGAGATAGTTTGGTTAAGAAGGATTTTGCAAGACCTCAAAGTTGATCAGAAAGAAGCAACTTCATTATTTATTGATAATCAGTCAGCAATCAAGTTAGCCAAAAATCCTGTTTTTCATTCAAAAACTAAGCATGTGGATACTAAGTATCATTACATTCGGGCTCTCGTCGTCAAACAAATCATCAAGCCAAAGTATTGTCCATCAGAAGATCAAACTGCAGATATTTTTACAAAATCTCTTGGAAGGGTCAAATTTGATAAGTTTAGAAATGAACTTGGTATTTGTTCAAAAGAATTTTTGGATCAAAGGGGGGATTGTTAGGAATTATGATCCAAAAATGTAATAAATAGAAGTTTAGTTTAATAAATGTAAAAGGGCATCTACACACTCATGTGATTATGTGAGGTGTCCCTTAATTAGTTTTGGTAACGGTAAATTAGTTGTTACTCTTTGGATATTTAAATCCATCGAGTTTTCCATGTGAGGTAATCTTTCGGGATTTAGCCCTCACATCTCTGTGATGTAATTATTTTCCTTCTTCATTAATAAAGTTATGTGTCTGAGGACACTTTGTCAATTTTATGCACTGTAATCCCACTTCAACTGGGGGGCATAGCTATGTCATAGTAGTTGTTGTCTATTTTACGAAATGGGCTAAAGTAATGCCTATGTATGCAGAAGACGGAAAGACATTAGCATTATATACTCAATCATATCATAGTTAGGTTTGGAGTCCCTTAGGCCATCATGACTGACCATGGTTCCCAATTTAGGAACCATATGATAGATGAAATGAGTTCCAAACTGGGTCTTTGTCATGACAATTAAACCCCATACTACCCACAGGAGAACAATCAAGTAGAGGCGATCAATAAAGTCTTGAAACGTATGATCCAACGCGCCATGGGTACCCAAAAATATAAATGGAACTTAGCTCTATTCTCAGCTCTTTGGGGCTACAGGACATCAGTAAAAAATGCAACCAGGTTCACACCATTTTAACTGGTTTATGGCCTAGAATAAATCCTACCGATTGAATGTGAGATACAATCCCTCAAGTTAGTCGTAGAACACTTACCCAACACAACCACTGAGGAAGAACGGTTTCTATACTTAGCCAAGCTAGATGAAACTCTCTGAGATGTTGCACTTTCCAAAGAGGCCCATAAAAAGCACGTTAAAGCTCAATATGATAAATCCATCCAACCTCGGATTTTCAACGAAGGTGACCTAGTCTTAACCTACGACCAGATGCATGATAAGTTAGGTAAAGGAAAATTAGAATCTATGTGGTATGGTCCCTACGTTGTTAAACGTGTGTTAGAAAATACCGCTTACGAGCTCGTAGACTGTGATGGTATATCTTTGGGAGATCCCCGAAATGGGATTTACCTAAAGAGATTCTATACGTAGGTTCATCCTGTGTGAAACACTTTGTATATAATTTATTTAGTGTGATTTTGGTTCATTTTTTGTGCGTAAGGACTCTATCTCGTACACAATCATTTATCTCGACTTGTGCTTTTATGCGTAGATGTCGGTGTATTTTGGATTCGCAGATGGTGCTAGTCGACATACCTGGAACATTGCTTCTGTAGCATGGGTACTTTATTCCTCTGCCGGAGAGTTGATATCCTCAGGTGGCATTTGCTTGGGCCCCGCAAAAAATAACATTGCGGAGTACCATGCAATCATTAGACTTCTAACTGAAGTTTCTTCTCTTGGAATTCGTTCCTTCAGAGCCTACTTGGACTCTCAACTTGTGGTATCTTAGTTGAATCGCTTCTACACCGTCTGTGATCCTACACTACTTTGTTTATACAGAAGGGTACACCTCCTTGAACGATCATTTGATTACATTTTATATCAACATGTACCAAGGAAATTCAACATGGTGGCTGATTCATTAGCTAACTATATGTTGGATTGGCATCCAGCACACACATAATCCATACACCATAAAAGAACACATGTAAAAATGTAACATACAAGTCATCATAGGTAAACATTAGAGATAGATCCATATGTATATATCATGTATAAAGTGTCTTTTTGCCACATAAAATAGTATAATGTGTCGAAAATCAAAAATTGGGATCACAACCCATAAAAAAATTGGCTCTCTTACCTACATATCGTATACATACCGCTAACAATACTACTTCCTAAACACTAGTCATGAGGTGCACAGTGCTCATGGTAGCACACCACTGCCCTTGCAACTCGACGAAGTAGCCTCCCAATCCGCTCTAGCACACACACAGTGTTCCACTGGAGATGATATGCAACCCCGGGAATCCTCATAGGAGGAACACACATGGCCAATCCCACTAAGTTCCACTCTACATCGTGGAGCCCTCCTACCTCATCTTCTTCATCTTGGTACTCCGCCCCATGTCGTCGCAGTGGAGACGATCCCACTGTCCTCACCGGCCCTCAATCTGTAGCATTATGCATATACATTAGATTTTATACACATTATAAAAACAAAACAAAACAAAAATGACATAAACTTAAAAAATTAAAAACAAGTTTAAAGGTCATATACCTGAATCGTCCCAATCATCATCCTCAAGTAAGGCTAGATCAATATCACCACGGAAGTCCACCCCAACATAGGGATAGTCCTTGATCATGACGATTTGCTCCTCAATCCATGAGAAGAAATCCTCACCAAAAGCTAGGACCTGCGGCCCACCAAGTCATTTAGCGTAGTCACTCCATCGCCCCATCCGTGGCTCGGATGCGGGATGACAAGGCCTCTCTATTTGAGGACGCAACAACGGAAATCTCTCCAAGAAGAAGGTGACCAGGATAATACCATACCCAAATTGGTGGATAGTTCCATTGCTGCATTTAGTCACCTGATCCTTGGGATTTACCAGGACCCCTTCACACCAATTGAAAAACTTAGGCTCCATGCACTCCAAAGCATACGTCATCTGATATTTGGTTGCATGGTCAGCCCCCACGCTTCCCGCCACTCGACCGATAGTATATCGGATCATCCTTAAGGGAAGATCCAACACATCCGCAGTGAGCACTTTCCCGCTCTTCTTGCGGGATCCTTTCCTACAATACTGAGCAATGTAGGTATCTGTAGTCTCTTCAGTAGTTCGGTGCCCTGACAGATTGACCCGTTCCTTTCTCTTGGAGAGACCGGTCAAAAAGAAGATGTCTTCGAGCTCTATCTCAAGGACGTGCTCTCCAATGCGGAAGGCTTGGATATTGGCATCCCACATTTGTATTATATGGTTCAGTAACTTTTCTTGTTTGCGGATACTGTTAGGAACCTATGTCAACCCTTCTCTTTACTTTGTCAGTATATTGTTGTTGGATGCATATGCTTTGTTAGTCATCCCATAGTATTATATGTTCCATGGTATTGATCCTTAGTTTATATTAGCACATAGTATTATCTATTCCATGGTATTGATCCATAGTATTGGACACATATGCTTTGTAATTCGTCCCATAGTACTATATGTTCCATGGTATTCATCCATAGTATTGACGCATAGACTTAGTATATAAGTATGTGTTGAGGCCAATGAAGGCACCGAGAAGTTATTTGTATTGAACTTGCTCAAAGGAGGTTTCCCCCTTGAAGTGTCCCGCGATCAATAAAAATATTCTGTGTTCTAATATATCGTGCATTTTATCAATTAATTATTGCAGGTTCCTCACATTTGGTATTAGAGCACTTTCTTGGGCTCGTTGGGTGGAATTTCTGCCAAAAAAAAATTGCATCTATATTTGTTCCTATCAATTGCAGGTTCATATCTGAGAATAATCCATATCCACCTAACTGTGGGAAGTACTTGGGCATAATCCCTAAAACTCATTGTGAGGAGTACCACAGGAACCCCGAAGTAGCTGGCCCATTGAGAGGACCTGCCAGTGAAAAGGGAAACGACCCCTACCTGATTGACCAGTTCCCACGTGTGAGGTAAACCAAGGGTTGTCATTTGTGGCAAAGTGGTTATCAATTTTACTGGAGCCATGGAGTGAGGGCTACTGCCCCATTACGCAAGCGTTAGATAGCATTAGTGGCTGAGTGAATCCCCTGAACCTTTAGAAAGACGCACATACCTGGGGTCTTGTTGGCCGGATTTTCTATCCCGAGGCCAACACGGAGAGAAAGCCCAGACAAAGCACTTAATACAGCCTCCGGTGTATTTAAAGTAGCCAACTCTCGCGGGAACAAAGGCTCCGCTGCCTTTTGGGTTTGCTCTCAACAAGAGAGCCTCATAGTTGTATTGGTTAACTTGCTGAAACTAAAACTACACTAAGATGCAAAACTAATCTATAATAAATTCCAATAACTGAAACAAACAATTTAGTAGTTGCTAGACTGAAAAGAGATATAAGAGCTGCTAAATTTGTAGGTTACTTGCTATGTAAATCTAAGTTTAAAACTAAATTCTTATCCCATGGGAGATAGATTGCAATTAATATTGACTCAGTTTGCATTTAAAAGATAAACATGTAATAATTTAAGACAAAGAAAAATCTTACAATCAAATTATTACATGCTAAATAGCTTTAAAAGCTTCTGCAAATTAACGGATTAAAATCACGAAGAATTGTTAGATGCTTTTAATTATGCAAAGGAAATCAATGCTTTGTTAACAGATCGAATTATAAAGCAATCATTATCTTTCAAAATAAATTTTAGAAAATAATGATAATAAGAAAATCAAACATAACTGAAAACTAAGTTCCGAAATTTGCTTAATTTTATGAAGAACATTGATAGATAGAAGTATGGCTTTGAACAGAATCTAAAACAAAATTAAGTTTGTGTGTCAAAATCAAACATACAATGAACAAATCCAATAAAAGACCAACATAAAACGAGTGCTGAAACATTCAAAGAAAAGTTTATAAAAGTCTTATTAAGAGAAATGTTACACTGAAGTTTATAAAAGTCTTATGCAGATTTGTAACTCACGATGTTAAGCACTATGCCTGAAGATATTTGTAATTCCTGGTGATAATTTTTTAATTATAATGTAACGCCATTCCGTTTACATTTGTAGCGATCAAAATATTAAAAAAAAGTTATCCATTTTATGTAGGTCCATGTTCATCATTGAATTGGCATATTACAATTTTGTAATAGCATCCTTTCTCGTAAATCCTGCAACAAAATAAATTTATAATTAGACCATCTTCCAAGACTAAATGAAAATTCGTTTATTCATTAACCATTTTTTTTTGAAAGGTCGTGTGCCTGATTACTCAATATTCCAGTGGATAAATGGAAATCTCAATCCATAAAACATTCAAAATATAATATAATATCACCAACTGTCATGCCATGCCGGAGGGTAGATTTGAACTTATTCATGGAGAGTATGAAACAACAAAAGATTATTAATATTTAATATTGATAAAAACTTTTGTTTACAAAAAATATTTTTAATGTAAATGGATAACCCAATATGGTTTTAGGAACGTGGAGTTAAGCCATAAAGGGATCCTTTTACAAATTTATAAATTTCCCCTTTTAAATAAGTATGCATAAGATCTTTTAATAGATTTATGATAATACATAGAACATATCATTTTGGTTTCATTAATATAACTTTGTTATGAAATATTAATAAATATAATGATACCAAAAGTCTATTAAAGTTTAAATAAATCATCATTTTAAATTGTTTTCTCATTTTCACTTTAATTCAATAATAGTGTGATCTACTTTTTATTGGTTTAGAAATATATTAATATAGGCCTAACCCTCAATGTGCACACTAACATAATCCCACTCAGAATAAAGTTATAAAAGGTTCGAAATAAGTGATAAAAAATACCTATAAATAATTAGAAGTGATCTATGAATTAATAAAATGTTCAAATTAATATTATCTCTAGATTCAATATATATAATTTTAATGACCAATTAAAGTACATATTAATAGAGTAAAAACTTCGGTCATTAGATTAGTTTTCTTAGTCATAGCGAATTTAATTAAAATTGTGATTTAAGAAAATAAATCATTAAATTCAACTCTAATAAGATAACTGTAAATTTATAAGAGTCTAAGAGGAGTATAATGTTTGAACAAAATTGAAAAGCATCAGTGCATCTCCAAACCTTAATATATAATTCTTCAAGATGTGAACTGACATAAACATATAGCTAATTTGTGTTGATCTGCAAAAATGTCCTTCCTAACAATTTAAAGTATAACTTAGTAAGATCGTCGAAGGAACAAATTAATCTAATGCAAATGAATGGAGACATGGAATTGACTCAGATAAGTTCAAATGAGATCAAGCCAGTATTATCTAGCCACCGAGAAAAATCTCAAACATCCAACATCAACAAATCCTCAAAACCATGAAAACCAAGCCAAAGAACCATCATTACAAAGGTCAATGAAAGGACCAAAGAAAGTAAATCATGAAATTACCTACCAAATCAAGCAAAGAAAGAAAACCAAGAGCTAATATTTACAAAATTCTAATAGAGGTCCCCTTGATTTTTGCGAGAATCAAAGGGGGACTTTTTCGGGTGCCAACAGGTCCATATCTATTTCCAGCTGATAAATCTCATATTGCATCTTTCCAGAACTGTTGCCGATCACTTCCGTGTCATTGCAAATCCATTAAAAAAAAAGTATAAAATTCTGTTTTTTTTCTCCATATCTTCTTTGTTTTAACTATGTTTCCCTTGAAACTTCACTGACACCCCTAAGATCCCAGTCTACATATTTCATTCATGAGGATCCTATCCCAAATTTCACTTCCCGAAGCCATAAATTCCACATTTGTCTATGTTTAGGGTTTGCCATAACCTCTTCGATTTTCACCCAACCGCCTTCAAATTTTGCCATAGTGTTCATTTCCTATTTCTGCTTCTTTGTCCCTCTAAGACAAATTTTTCCCATTCTTTCACCCCACTTCTAAAATTCCCATTTTATTCTTTCGTGTCCAAAACCTAGTCAAACCCCAATTACCCATCATATTTTTTTCAAAATCCAAATTTCCCTTTACTAAAGAAGCTTATGTTTTTGTTTTTCTACCCATTCACACAAAAACAAAAACTCCTGGTTATGGTTGTCACCCGCGTACGAGCAAAAATCATGGAGGAAGAAATTGCAACCCTCAAAACCAAACTCCAAGATCTGGATGAAAAATTTATGAGCCTCCATCTTCATCACTCAGCCATGAACAATAAACGACAGCTAAAATCTTCTGCAAACATTGGGTTCTCTTATTCCAGCAATTTTCGTGGGCCGAAGCTTGATTTTCCTCACTTCAATGGTATCGATTCGACTAGATGGATATACCGGGCATAACAATATTTCAGTCTGCATAATACTTTTGATGTCCACAAAGTTCTACTTGCATCCTTTCATTTGGAACAAGAAACCCTTCAATGGTACCATTGGTACATCAAGGCTCATGACAAGCCAAAATGGACAAATTTTTTCCAACTCCTTTAGCAACGATTTTGTCCTAGTATTTTTTATGACTTAATAGGAGCACTCACTAAATCTAGCCAAATTGGCACTGTGAGAAAGTATCAGACAGAATTTGATCTGGCCTGCTTGAATCCTGCCTGAACTATGAGTAAGTTTAACTATCCGCAGGACAAATTTACTTCAACAAAAACTTGTGACTCTACTGGGGACATCCCAGTCTTCATTTGGTTATTAAATCTCTATTTTTACCCATTTGATTCATTATCTCTGCATCTGATCAACCCTTGACCTCTGTTTATCACTTTGATCCTTAGAAATTAGTTCTCTCAGTCTGCAAACCTGAGAAAAACAAAAAACACTTCTCATACTTTCTCCCATATCCACTTATAGAGAAATTTTGTGCCCTCCCCATACACGATAGAGTGAAAATACTGATATTTGCGCGCCTTGGCAGTGAAACAGAGCGCAAAAATCCCCAAAATCGCACCTAGGTGGTATTCCAGGGAGCGAAAATTCCCTGTGTCTCATTTAATTTTGTTTTTTTTCTTGTTCATTTTTTGTTTCTAATTTTTTGGTTTGAGTGCACTTCTCTCATCCTGATTAGACCTATGTGATTCCCATCTGACTCCTGCATTTCTTACAGTAGCTTCTGAACCCATAGTTAGGTTGGTTTGCTTGATCTCTTTTGGTTGGATCTTTTGAGTGAAAGTGACAAGAGTGAATTTGTTTTGCTTGTATTCTTGACCTCTTCATCGCAAAAGGTGATCATTTTTAAAAATTCAAGGATTTTTTTTATATATAATGGTTTTCATCCTTGAAAGTACTTAGTGGAAATTTCATTACTTGAGAAAAATTCTTTGCATTTTGAATTGGCTTAGAAATTTTTTCTTCAAGACCTATTTCTCCTTCGCTTAAACGATCAAGTTGTTTTTTGCAATCATAAGATGTTGTTCCATTTACTTGTCACACTTTAGATACTCATTCGAAGTAGAAACAAAAACAAAAATTTTGATTTTCAATTAGTAAGTTGGATCCATTCATTTCTTGAAAGAGTAGTTTACTTTTGGTTTGGCATATAAAAGTGACTGCTTTTTTCTCTCTTTTCTGAAAACGTTTTGGTTTATGCTTTTTATTGGGAACGAAGAGCTCTCTCCCTTCCTTAGTTAGCCATTCATCGAAAATAAATTTTGCATTGATTCATTCTACATGCATGGTTTGAGTCAAGTCATCACACCATCGAGTTTCACTCCCGTCACCTATTGAGTTAACAACTAGCCTTTAAAATCAATCTCCTATTTAAACACATATTAACCTCACTTGAGGATACAAAAAAAATGTGTAGTTTCTTAGGACATTGGGGATAGGAATCAAAATAATTCCCCTTTTTGCTTTACATCTGAAACTTAGTATTTTTCCATTAGGGTGCTCAAATCCTCTTGTATTTTTTTACACGGTTTTACACCAATTTATTGAGAGGGCCTCCCATTTCATGGGGGTAAGTAGTGAGGATTGGTTCTGGATAGACTTTGTGGAATACCGCACTCCACTTAGCGCCTAAGGACATCAATCCATTGTCTTACTTGTAGTTTCTGGCCTCCATACCATTTTTACGAGGGCTCAAAGGCAGAAGCTCTAGTAAACCTTTTTGGATATGTCATGAATGAGGTATCTTAGTGACCTTCCCTCTAGGTCTCTTTTACCCAGGATCCCTTTCGGTAGAGTTATATCCTTTCATATTTTGGTCTCTCACGTCGTATTGTTCTACTTAGATTTCATCACCTTGCAAAGGATACGATTTGTTGAGGTCTCCATACCTTAGATATGAATATTTCCTGTTATTGTACCTTGTAGAGGGGATTTTTATTTTTTAGTGCATCTTGTTGGCTTTTTGGCCAGTTTATTGTAGCTCTCTTATTGTGACAGCAGTCTCAGTATAGTTTTTTGAGCTTGTTTTTTATCCTGCGCGTCTCTTTGTTTCCTAGGTCCCCTTTTGCACACTCAATTTCTCTAGGGTTTTTGAGTTCTTTTTTCAACGAGAATTCCCCCAGAATATCTAATCCTATTCCATGGCGGACCAATGGAAATCACAAGCACAACAAGGGAAGAGTCATGAACTAGTACATAGAACTAGTCGTACACCACCTTCATGCATACCTACACCTCCTACTAGTCGACCAACTAGCCGAGGGACCATCCCACAATCACTTAGAACAATACCACTAGTTGCTACGGTACCCCAAACCCATATCATAGTCCCAGAGAGTAGTACTATCCCAGAGACTAGTGTAGTACCTGAGACTCGTGCAGTATCACAATCCACTGTTGCACCAGAAGTTAGCCCCAGAGTGGAAACCACTTTAGCACCTGAAGTTAATGTCTCACCTCAAGACCTTGGACCTTAGAAAAGCCCTTTTCTACCAGACTTGCTTTGTATTTTACCGCTGTACCATCGGCTAACATTTGGTATTGAAAATCCAATTGCACCTTACAAATTTTATGCCTACGGGGAGCTTGACTAGCTCCCAAGTTTCATTCTTCTGCAATGACTGAAACTCCTCATCCATAGAAATATGCCATCTTGGGTCATGTGAAACCTCCTCATATGTTTGAGGATCATAATCTATCATCATATAACATCTCTCAAGAAGGTAAGGATCATTCACATTGAGAGCAGTCTCAAATTGTGGTCTAGTCCTCCTTTGGTCCTAAGGATTGCCAACTAGTTCACCTACTAGTTGCAAAGATTTTGCAGCCCACTTAGGCCTTGTAGATGAGTTAGAATCTGAAATAAAATGATCCTCATCATCACAAATATCAAAATAAAAAAATTCAAGAACATCACTTACTTCTTCTTCAGGTGGTGGTGAAGATGGTTCTCCAATTTCAGCGCTCTGAGAGGGATCTTCCTCAAACTGCACACTTATTTCGATGAAGGCTTTATGAGTGGTCATGTTCAACAACTTATAACCTTTGGATTCCTCTGAATATCCAACAAATAAAAATGGTTGTCTTTGGGGATGCAAATCCCTTCTCTTCTTAAGTGGAATCCTAGCCCAAGCCTTTGAGCCAAAGATCCTGAAATGAGAGATATCAGGTTTGTGACCTGTCCAAGCCTCGAAAGGACTGATACCTTTGAGAGCTTTGTGTGGCACTCTATTTTGAATGTATGTGGAACAATTTATTTCCTTCATATCTTGGGAGATAATGAATTTTCCTCAAGCATACATGTGGCCATCTCCTTTAGAGACCTGTTTTTCCTCTCAGCAACCCCATTCTGCTGAGGTGTATATGGAACTGTGTGTTGCATCTGAATACCCGAAGAGGCACAAAATTGATGAAACTACGACTTCACATATTCACCACCATTATCAGATCTAATAATTTTTATGTGCCTACCAGACTGATTCTCAATTGAGGCTTTGAATAGCTTGAACAGACCAAAAACTTCATATTTTAGCTTGATGAAATAAATCCAATAGTTCCTGCTAAAGTCATCTATGAATGTGAGGTTGTATTTGGCATGGTTCAAAGACTCATGAGGGAATCTAACTGATACATCAGTATGAATAAGGTCTAATGGTGCAGTGGTTCTCTCAGAATTGGATCTCCCATACTTATGCTCAGGGTGTTTTCCTAGGATGCAAGATTGACAAACACCTTTGGAAAATATGATATTGGTCATCCCTATAACCATCTCTTTCTCATGAATTTGGGAAAGGTATTTGTAATTTAGGTGGCCAAATATGTTGAGATATTGTAACTTCAAAGAATATTATATTTGTACTTTATTATTCCGGAGATGTTTCATTCCTCCGTGAAGATCTTATTGTATATCCGGAGATGTTTATTCCTCCGTCGGAATGTGGTAACTCGGGTTATTAGACTTCCCTAGTAGGGGTCGGCCCTGTATGTGTTATGTGGGTCAAAGGGTTATTAGACCACCCTAGAGGGGTCGGCCCAGTTAGTTGTAGTGGGGTATTTAACCTATTGGTTAAATACGAGCCTACGTGTACTTGTGTAAAATACATATCAGAGTAGTGTATAAATAGAGGAGGTGTGTTCCTCATTATACACACTCACTCACTTGAGAAAGGTGCATTTGTGGAGGAGAGGTCTGCTATGGAGGAGAAGGAGCTTATGCTCAGGGTTTGCATCTTTGTATATTGCTGGTCATCTATATTGAGGAAGCTTTGCTGGGTTTTCTACCCCATGAGGGTTTCCCAGGATAAATCTCTGTCTCTTGTGTTTATGCTATGCTTGTTGTTTCTTCAGTGATCCTGTATATGCTATTATTGTGAAATGGAATGTAATGCTGCTATTTTCTGTCTTAGCATATTGAATTTTAACATGGTATCAGAGCTAACCTGAAGGAAGACAAGGTATGGCACTAAAGACACTTGCTTTACTTACGACATTTTGAAGGTTAGGGTTTTACATAGCAAAAACCAGTCATCGTAGCACTTTCGCTATAAATCCGTTTTGGCGAATTTTTCGGATCTGAAATTGTTACAGGACGAAGCTAAGATCTCCAGGTACCTTGTGTCCAAAGGACAACCTCTAATTCATTGTACTTTGTGATTTATGATCTATACAATATAGGGTTTCTGCCTCTTCCAGATCTGAGTCAAAATCAGGTGACCTTGGGAAAAAGGTCATATCTTGGGCTAGGAAGCTCCAAATGAAATTTCGTAAAAAGTGACAGGTAGTACACAGTCTGCACTATCTCAGAAAACTTTTTCAGAGGCCGAAGTTGAACCAGTGACACGTGGAACGCCGTACAAGTGCGCTCTCCTGTATTATCCCATAAACAGGTCACGTTGCGACACTTGGCATAACGCTCTCTCAGAAAATCCAATTGAGGTAAAACCTGTCAGGATGGAAAGATAACAGGCCGAGCTATCTCAGAAAACGTTTTTAGAGGCCGAAGGTCAAACAGTGACACGTGGCACTCCGTACAAGTTCGCTCTCCTGTATTTTCCCAAAACAGGTCACGTTGCGACATTTGGCATAACTCTCTCTCAGAGAATCCAATTGAGGTCAGACCTGTCAGGATGGAAAGCTAACAGGTCAGGCTATCTCAGAAAACTTTTTCAGACCCTGTGGATCAACAATTTCGGAGTTACACCAGAAACAATCAGATACATATTTCTGTCAAAAACAGAATTATTTTTGGTACCTTCATTCATGGCTTCCGGAATTTAGGGCTTTGAAGAAAGTTGAAATTTTTGTAATCGGAGACCACGGCTAGATGCTACTCATAAAAATAGAAATTTAGAGACCAAGATCAGAATTTTTGGTTGGGCAGAAGACTGGGCTTGATTAGACCCTAGTTCGGGACTTTGATCAGAAAAGCGGAAAATTAGGGCTTCTGTAAAAATGGGAATTTTTGAAATCTGTGACCACGGCTGGAAGCTCCTCAGAATAATAAAAGCTTAGAGCTTTGGATCAAACTTTTTGATGGGGCAAAAGAGTGGGATTCATCAAACCCCAGTTCAGGGTCACGTCCAGTGAATCCGAAAGTTTCAAAGGCAAAATTGAGGAGTAAAACTTTGCAGTTTTCAAATTCTGAATATATCAGTTTGATCAGCTCATCAAGGCGCATATCTCTATCCTTTCGGAAGTTTGAAATTCAAAGTTTGAATTTTTGGGGTTTCTCTGACAAACCCATATCCAGTTCCAGGTCCAGTTCTTGCAAATCAAGTGGATAGGGTTAATCCTAGAAGAAGATAGATTGGTCACCTACATAAGTGAAAGAGTTCATGTTTCAGAGGGAGATGAGGCTAAGGCTTTACATAAGGAGATTACAAGCGATCTCGACAGGTATGACTCATCGAGGTATGTTTTGAGATTTGTTCATAATTAAGTTTATGGTATGTTTGTCTTCATGTTATTACAGTTAGTACAATCTTGATTCTAGATTTGTTGTATCACCTTAACAAAATTTTGAATGCATGATAGAAGATATTCATTGGTTAGGGTATTGACACTTATGATTGTACTAATGCATTATGGTGTTGTGTAAGGTTGAGGTTGTCTACTAACAAGATACAGGTACATCACAAAAGACAAATCAGGCTCCATGACCATGAAAACATGAAGACAAAGACTCATCCATAATCTTTGTTCTACTTACGAGGTAGGTATGACTTTGTTATATTATGCTTAACCTATGAGACATGCAGGTTCTAGCTCAGGATCTCTAAATCATTGAAGAGATTGTTTAGGTATGTTGTACATAACCAAGTAGGTATACTAATCCAGGTATGTTTCCCATGAATCTTACCTTGTGTTAGGATCCCTTATATAAGTATACTTGGAATGATTGGTTATGCTTATTCATAAAGTTAGTAATCAAGGGATTATGCATATTATATCTTTTATCAATGATATGCATGAGTAAAAGAAGACTTCCCTGAAATCTTGAATACTAATGTTTATTAACTATAATCATGACTATATGTTTTCAAGATTATTTAGTTTTGATAGCATTTAGAATATACTAATGAGTGTATGTTTGTGTATGAGATCATGAGGATGACTCTTGAGCATGCACAGTGGTACAGAATGAATAGAAGTTCAAAAGACATACAGAAGATCAAGCAGGAGGCAGCCACACAAACATAAAAGATAAGTATTTGAGTTGCTATTTGAAATAGTAATGATATTGCCTGCATGCATATTTGTATTCCTAGAATATATAATGCTGAGTGTAAACATTCATAGAGCATTGAACAGTATACAACTAATGTGCATATGTTTGGACAAACATTCCATTGTTGCTTGAAACCTCCTTGCTGACATGCTGAGAGTTGTGCACACTCTCGATAGTATGTTCTGGTAGAGATGGAAGGCATCTAGATAGCCACTGTATGCATACAGGATATGGGAAAGTGTTGTGCCAAAGTATTGGTCAAAATAGTTGCATCACTATGTAAATGATATCTGTATGCATAATGGGTTATCTTTTGATGATTATGAAGTATTACTAATCATATACTTAATTTTGATTTGTAGGAAAGGTCATGAAGAATGATGGACATCGTACAAGTGGTGGATGTTCAAACAAGAAGTTTTACAAATCAAACAAAATATAGAAGGCTCATGGCTAGAAGATTCTCTTAGAAAGGGGAAGAGAATCACGACAAGATGTTTGCTCCAAGTATGGTGTAATTAAAGAAGAAGTATGAATCAGGTTCTGTATAGGTACCTAGGATCGATAATAATTTGATAAGCTTAATGATCACCATGGGTGATGTGGATCTCAACCCTTTGCTACAAGGTTGAATATGATACACATATGACATGGATGCAAGAAGGAACTCACCACAGAGTTCAAATGATATTGAGGCTCATATCAGTAGACCCATCTAACGAGAGATGGCACAGATAGATATGCAGAAGATCATTCAATGCAGAAATGAAAAAAAAAAAAAAAATAAAAAAATGAAAGATCTCAATTTGATGCTTTACTTCCTAAGTCTGGAAGTATCGCAAGGCTCAGAAGGAATATTTCTCAACCAGGGAAAGTATGATGAGAAATATGACTTGAGGTGTTGGAATGGCCACTCTTATGGATTCCAACTTGAAGCTGTTAGGGGATAACTCATCAGAGTTAGTGGATATAACTCTGTACAATCAATTTATTGGGTCTTTGATATATCTAACATATACTAGGTTAGATATATGCTTTGTTATGAACACCTTGAGTGAGTATCTAGTGGAATCTAGATGTGTTTACCTGATAGTTGCAAAGTATGTGATGAGGCACATAAAGGAGAATTTGATCTATGCTATCTTGAAGATCATGACTTCAGATGGCTATTCAGATTCTGTTTGGGCAGGAAGTGTATCAGACAAGAAGAACACATCGAGAGGATGTTATTGTCTGGGATTAGCCATGATCTCGTGGTTTAGCTGGAAGCTGTCTAGTGTGACTCTCAGCACAAGCGGAATATATGGCTGCTTGCTCTGCTAGTTGTGAAGAAGTTTGACTTTAGGATTGTTTGACTTAGAGATAGAACCAACTGAGATCCTATGTGATAATTAGAGTTGTATCAAGATGACATAGAATCTAGTGTTCCATGATAAGTCAAAGAACATAGGGAACTAACAAGATATGGCACAGAAAGGAACTCTAAAAATTTTGAATTTGTAACAGGTTACCATTGTACTAACCAAGCCTCTACGTCAAGTGAAGAAGTTACCAACCAAACCTCTGTCTCGAGTGAAGTTTGAATACTTCCGAGACAAGCTTGGTGTAGTTCAAAAGGACCCTCCTCGAAAGGGGGAGTAGTATAGTCACTACTGATGAGATTGTCTCATCAAACAACAAGGTCGTTGATGAGGTAACCTGTTCTCTACACCCAGTTACTTAGAAATATTTAGATTTAGGACTCTTACATTAAGTACTTTTGATGATTAGATGTATACATGCTTTTGATGATAGATGTATACATGCTAGATACTTTTGATGATTAGATGTATACATGCTTTTGATGATAGATGTATACATGCTAGATACTTTTGATGATTAGATGTATACATACTTTTGATGATAGATGTATACATGGTTTTGATGATAGATGTATACATGTTTTGATGATGTTGATACATGTTGTGTTTATACATGTTTTGATGATGTTGATACATGTTGTGGTTATACATGTTTTGATGATGTTGATACATGTTGTGTTTATACATTTTTTGATGATGTTGATACATGTTGTGGTTATACATGTTTTGATGATGTTGATACATGTTGTGGTTGTGATGATGATGATACATGTTGTGGTTATACATGTTGTGATGATGATGATACATGTTGTGATAATGATGATACATGTTGTGGTTATACATGTTGTGATGATGATGATACATGTTGTGGTTATACATGTTGTGATGATGATGATACATGTTGTGGTTATACATGTTGTGATGATGATGATACATGTTGTGGTTATACATGTTTTGATGATGATGATACATGTTGTGGTTATACATGTTTTGATGATGAGGATACATGTTCTGCTTTGGTGAACATGTGAAGGGATTGGATCATCCCTGGACTTTCAGTCCTAAAGAGAGCCGTAGACGTGAGGTCTCCGAGAATGAAGTCCTTAGTGGACAGTTGAGGGGATTGGATCATCCCTGGACTTTCAGTCCTAACGAGAGCCGTAGACGTGAGGTCTCCGAGAATGAAGTCCTTAGTGGACAGTTGAGGGGATTGGATCATCCCTGGACTTTCAGTCCTAAAGAGAGCCGTAGACGTGAGGTCTCCGAGAATGAAGTCCTTAGTGGACAGTTGAGGGGATTGGATCATCCCTGGACTTTCAGTCCTAAAGAGAGCCGTAGACGTGAGGTCTCCGAGAATGAA
The DNA here is from genome assembly GCA_027924585.1 of Larix kaempferi. Lineage (NCBI taxonomy): Eukaryota > Viridiplantae > Streptophyta > Pinopsida > Pinales > Pinaceae > Larix > Larix kaempferi. Next base: position 5,294,811 of record BSBM01000309.1, read on the forward strand.
CTCCTTAGTGGACAGTTGAGGGGATTGGATCATCCCTGGACTTTCAGTCCTAAAGAGAGCCGTAGACGTGAGGTCTCCGAGAATGAAGTCCTTAGTGGACAGTTGAGGGGATTGGATCATTCCCGGACTTCAGTCCTAAAGAAGAGCCGTAGACATGAGGTCTCCGATAACTGAATGACAGGACTGAATCGTCCCTGGACCTCGGTTCAAAATGTACGTGACAAATCCTAGAATTACTCTAGGTTACATCCAGCATGAAAAAGGGCTGGCTCTGTAGTTGTGATACATCCAGCATGAAAAAGGGCTGGCTCTGTAGTTGTGATACATCCAGCATGAAAAAGGGCTGGCTCTGTAGTTGTGATACATCCAGCATGAAAAAGGGCTGGCTCTGTAGTTGTGATACATCCAGCATGAAAAAGGGCTGGCTCTGTAGTTGTGATACATCCAGCATGAAAAAGGGCTGGCTCTGTAGTTGTGATACATCCAGCATGAAAAAGGGCTGGCTCTGTAGTTGTGATACATCCAGCATGAAAAAGGGCTGGCTCTGTAGTTGTGATACATCCAGCATGAAAAAGGGCTGGCTCTGTAGTTGTGATACATCCAGCATGAAACAGGGCTGGCTCTGTAGTTGTGATAAGGATTGATCATCCTGGAACTTGATCTGGATTGTATCATCCATGGACTCATGTCCTAAAGAGAGCAGGATTGATCATCCTGTAAATATGATCGTGTGATGATGATGCTGCTGATCGTGTGATGACGATGCTGCTGATCATGTGATGACGATGCTGCTGATCGTGTGATGACGATGCTGCTGATCGTGTGATGACGATGCTGATGATCGTATGATGACGATGTTGATGATCGTGTGATGATGATGCTTATGATCGTGTGATGACGATGTTGATGATCGTGTGACGATGATGATGATGATCGTATGATGACGATGCTGATGATCGTGTGATGACGATGCTTATGATCGTATGATGACGATGCTGATGATCGTATGACGATGCTGATGACGATGTTGATGTTCCAGTAACTAGTCAAGTTACTGATGATGATGAATTGAAGAAAGCTTCCAATGATTTATAGATGTATCATGTATGATGTTGATGACTCCTTGCTCGTGCAGATGTTGTTATAATATCCTTCTCGTTAAGGGGGAGTGTTGAGATATTGTAACTTCAAAGAATATTATATTTGTACTTTATTATTCCGGAGATGTTTCATTCCTCCGTGAAGATCTTATTGTATATCCGGAGATGTTTATTCCTCTGTCGGAATGTGGTAACTCGGGTTATTAGACTTCCCTAGTAGGGGTCGGCCCTGTATGTGTTATGTGGGTCAAAGGGTTATTAGACCACCCTAGAGGGGTCGGCCCAGTTAGTTGTAGTGGGGTATTTAACCTATTGGTTAAATACGAGCCTACGTGTACTTGTGTAAAATACATATCAGAGTAGTGTATAAATAGAGGAGGTGTGTTCCTCATTATACACACTCACTCACTTGAGAAAGGCGCATTTGTGGAGGAGAGGTCTGCTATGGAGGAGAAGGAGCTTATGCTCAGGGTTTGCATCTTTGTATATTGCTGGTCATCTATATTGAGGAAGCTTTGCTGGGTTTTCTACCCCATGAGGGTTTCCCAGGATAAATCTCTGTCTCTTGTGTTTATGCTATGCTTGTTGTTTCTTCAGTGATCCTGTATATGCTATTATTGTGAAATGGAATGCAATGCTGCTATTTTCTGTCTTAGCATATTGAATTTTAACAAAATATTTCATGCCATAGTTTGTTGGAATCATTGGCATGGGTTAAAAGAGAAAAAGGTGAGGGATTTGTCACAAAGTGAGAAAACTTATAGATTCTAGAACATTGATCAACAGTACCAAATGCAATATTTTTTCCTGTTGAAATTTCAGCTATCTCAAAATCATTGGGGGTAAAGGTTACTATCTTGGGAATCCTTGTATGGGTCATCTGATAGAATAAAAATAGGTTTGCAGCAAGTACAGGTACATATAAAACATTATTAAATGACCCAAACTCGAGATCTATGCTACCTTTTCCTTTGCTAGAAGTTTCAGAATTGTCTCCCAATACAATATTTGGACCACTGGAAGAGTCAAGTGAAGTAAAAAACTTGTAGACACCATGTGTCTCGATGCACCGGAATCAATAATGAATGAAGAAGATTTGGATGTGCTAGCCATTAGTGCATGAACTCTCTCTTTATCATTAGAATTTTGTCCTCCATCCTTCTTCGCGCTCTCTAGAAGAGGAATGTTGGCTTTCTCCAAGAGTTGAGCCATTTGGTCAATGGATTTCTTCATGCAAGAGCTTTCAAGATGAAATCCCTTGCTACAATAATTTCATTTTGTCCTCCTATTCTTCTTATTCGGATTCCTTTTGAAGTTTAAAGATTCTTCATTAAATTTCTACTTATCTTTCCTATCACCGGTGGGATTCTTGAAATTTCCCTTCTTCTTGCCTTTCAAACCCTTTGAATATCCAACATTCAGATAGTGGTATTTGGATGGATTTTTAATGGCTCCCATCAAGACCAATTTTTCTTTTTCTTGTGTCAAAATCTCCATGAATTATGAAAGTGGCGGGCTCTTCCAATTTTTAATTGTTTCCAGGTGGAATGGAAGGTTGAGACAAAGATTGAGTAGTCGGGGCCAAGCTTGGAGAGAATGGCCAAAACTAATTGCTCATCCTTTTTGTCAATACCACATTGCTTCAGCTGCAATATAGGATATTTAAATTTGGAGAAGAAATCCTGTAGATTATCAAAATTTTGTGGACTCAAAGAGACTAGCTCATTATCCAATTGGTGGCCTCTCAATTCATGGGTTTTCCCGAACAATTCTTGAAGTTTCAACCATACTTCATTGGGAGAAGTGAGGACATTAAGATGAAATAGAATCTCTCTAGATTTGGTGAGACATACAACCCATAGGATTCATCCCTTTGATTATGCCATTTAGATTGCTCTACTGCTAAGGTTGGCTCAGCTTCAGTTGCCATTGTCACCTTATAGATCCCTTTGCTCCTCATTAAGATCTCCATCTATGCCTTACAATAAAATTAATTGAAGGGGGTGAGGATTATCTGCTGTGAATGATCCATGGCTTCTCTGAAATAACTTGTGGACTGATTTTGGTATACTTTTGGGTGCCAAATTGTGCCCTATAGAGAATAGAATTCACCTGGTGGATTGATCAATGCGCCCTCCTTGGGACTGGTTGGATCCTGCAAGACAATAGAAGGAGAAATTAAATGCATGATATCTCTAATACCATGTGAAATTTATTTAGCATGAAGATATGATCAAACAATTTACACTCACTCAAAAAACATCTCACACAACTAGTCAAAGACACAAAAATTACTCACAAAGATACAATTATGTATTAACTTCTCATGAATAAAATACATCAGCCAACCTTATTAAAGTAATAGGATTCTATTATATAACATTACAACAGATATTCTAATGGCTAAAGATGCCAAATAAATCATCTCATCATCAAAATTACTAAAAATATGCTCATCCCCCCTAGGTGACAAGTATGCTTTCCAAATATCTCAAAAAGCTCACGAATTGCTAAATTAGGGAGATGAAGGTGATGTATGATGAAAAAAAATTCCAAATACAAAATTTGAGAAGAAGAAACATTGTGGAGTGTCATGGGTGTAAAAAACAAGTTGCCTAGTTTGACTAGCTTTTCCCCATAGGGTAAAAAGCAGTAAAATCCAGGAAAGCACCTTTCTTCATTAAATATTATCCATAATCAATTATAAATGCACCCAATTGGTCTTGGTGACTTGTGGTTCACACTTTAGAGTCTGTGGTCCCCCCCATAGATGGCTTGTGGTCCATGCAAAGCCTCAATTAGCAATAATCTAGTCTAATACATAGGAAATTAATCATAAATGATTAATTTGATCTACCAATGTATTTAAATGACATCTAGGAGGAATTAATTATTCCAACACTCATTGGCCACCCATTCCTTCTAAACTAGCATCAGACATTCCAAAGTTCGATGCCAAACAGGGAAAAGACCCAAAAAATCATGTCATGACATTCAATCTTTGGTGTTCTTCGAACTCACTGATGGATGACTCTATACGATTGAGGATATTCCAACGCACACTAACCAGGATGGCAGGAAAATGGTACATCGAGATTCCAAAACACTCTTTTAGGGATTTCAACACCCTTGCTATGCAGTTTTTAACACACTTCCATCTTCCCATTTGATATGAGACTAGCACGAACCTTTTAAGTTCATTGCTGAAATCTACTACCACTCACATATCCGATCATATCCATGAGTGGAAGAGACACCGAATATTGATTAAGGCTCCTATCCATGACCAATTACTAGTTGACTGGTTTACAAAGTCATTGCTGCAACACATTGCTAGGGATGTTGCAATGGGCAGGGCTATCAAAGAAGAATGCAAGCAATCGCTCGTTCTCAGTACCTAGATTCGGTTTATTCCAAATACGGAACCCTATATGAACTGATTCCTCACGCCCCACGTCGTACTAGCAATCCATATAGGACCTCTAAAGAACCACCTATCAATGGTGTAGTTGGTTTTGTTAAGGCCGAGCCTGCAACCAAACCGAGTGGACAAAAAAATACTGTTGTTCTGCCTCAAACTCAAGCTGCACCCAAAACCTCTACTTCTCCAACTCAGACCTCTGAGGTGAATGTCGTTCAATACTTACCACTACAATCCGAAGGGAAAAAGAAGAACAATAAAGGGAAACCTAAAAAATACTCCACTCAGCAAGAAAATCCTAGGCCATAACAAACCAACGCTAACAACAAACTTAAACGAAAAGCTAAGTTACCCTGCCTCATATGTGAGGAAGACCACTACACAAAGGAATATCCTTATAAAGAGGAAGTCAATAAATTTGTCAAAGGATATTCTCTCCTGACAGTCTTAACCGACCCTTTCCCACATCAACAACAACTAATGGTTTCACACAACCCCCACAAGGGGGAATCCAAAATGATAATTCTCAACCAGAGACATATTCAAATCGTGATATTCTTATGATGAGTAACAATACTTTCCACATATCCACTCATTCAAAGACATATGAATTGATTCCCACTCCAAATAAGAATGTGAATTCCAAAGAGAAAACTCCCTTGGAAGACATTCCTGATGCTCCTCCTTCTACATGCTCTCTTCATATTGAGAGGCCTCCTACTAACACTCTATTGCGCCCACCAAAGGACACCATTTGAAAGGTGACATTCAATCCAAACACACAAGCTTCCCAAAATTACAACATTGTTGAGGACTTAGCTCAAGCACCTTATGCAATGTCCACTCTCAAATTCCTACAACACTCTCCTACTCAGCGTAGAACCTTATTGTCAACACTTGGAGCCATTGATCTTGATTCTTCCAATACAATCATGTTCAATTTGGAATACTTTAAGCTGAGACTCTCCTACTAAGCGTAGAACCTTATTGTCAACACTTGGAGCCATTGATCTTGATTCTTCCAATACAATCATGTTCAATTTGGAATACTTTAAGCTGAGACTATCTCGTAAATTGGCTTTTCAGATTCATACTAAGATCTGTAGAAACAATATCCATCGTACTGTTTTGGATGAAGGTGCTTCCACCTTGATCGTGTCTTTGTCTTTTTGGACAAATATCGGCTCTCCAGTGGTAACCCAATCTCCCACTACTTTAAAATATTCTGACTGTAGTGGTTTTCAACCTTATGGACTCATCCCATCACTCATAGTAGAACTAGGAGGAACACAGTCTTTATCCACGTTGAAATTGTAGATGCTCCATTGGATTATAACATCCTACTTGGTCTCAATTGGTTTTATGCCATGACTTCCATAGCATCTTCCATTTTTCGTTTGGTTCAATTTCCTCACTAGGGGAAAATTGTTACCATTGATCAACTAGACTTTTGCACTCTGGACGTTCACTCCAACACCACCAATAATGTCTCGTTGTTGACACAATCTCAACATCATTATGAAGACATTGGTGTTGGTCTACTGAAAGATTCCTCCATCATCGAAGTATTTCCGGAGCTCCCACCCTTAATCTTTTCAATCAACATGATCTCATCGAGTACTTTTCAACCTCACAAATATTACAATTCCCGATTCATACCGAGTCCCACCGAATGTAAAACCATCGGCGATTGCATGCCTATGAACTAGAACCAAGAAACTGACCATGTGATTCAATATGCTTCCGATTGGATCAACACAATTGGACACCATACGGCAACACATCTCCCGTCTTGAATCCATTCATCTTTTCCCTCTATTGACTCCCTTACACATAATTTTCCTTTCGACGAGCCTATTATGGAGATCATGAGCATCGATGAACCACCATGGGAATATCACCATCATCGGTCTTCTTTCCCTATGATCCAGGCAGTAGAACTTGATTCAAAATCCATTGTTTCACTGGACATTCTCAACACTAAGATTCTCATTCCTACACATGATGTGTTTTCCGAAGGAAACATAGCAAATGTTATGGAAACCATTCCAATTGACATCTCTGTGAAACCTGGTACCCTGGAAGAAATCCATTTAGGAAAAACCTGCACACCTACTGAGGTGGAATTCTACACTACCTTATTCAAGGAGTGTTGTGATGTTTTTTCTTGGAGTTATGAATAAATGCTAGGGATAGACCCCTCTATAGTGGTTCAAGAAATTCAATTCTATCATGGTGCCCGACCCGTCTAGTAGAAACTCTTACCCATCCATCCCCACAAAACTGTAGCCATTAAAGCGGAAGTTGAAAAAATTCTTCGTGCTAGTTTCATTTACCCTGTCCCATTGACAGATTGGGTGTCCAATATCGTTCTTATATCTAAGATACAAGGCAAGATTAGATTTTGTGTCGATTATATATATTTGAACAAAGCTTGTCCCAAGGACAACTATATAACTCCCTTTATTGACCATATTATTGACAACTGTGCCGGGAGTGTCATCTTTTCATTTATGGATGGCTTCTCTAGCTACAATCAGATTGAGATTCTCCCATCAGACTAGCACAATACTTCTTTTATATTCCCATGGGGGACCTTTGCATATCGTAAATTACCCTTTGGTCTCAAGAATGCCGGAGCCACATTTAAATAGGCCATGCCATATGGATTTCACGATATCAAGCATGTTGTGGAGCCTTATCTGGATGACCTACCTGCTCACTCTGATACGTGAGAGGACCATACAAATCATCTAAGTGCCATATTCTCACGATGTCGCCACTACAACATCCATTTGAATCCGCATAAATGTGTTTTCTGTGTCGAAGCTGGTCGATTGTTAGGCTTCATAATATCTAAGGATGGCATTCGCGTAAACCCATCGAAGGTGGAGGCTATTCTAGCCTTACCTTGCCCCTCCAACATTCCAAAACTCCAAATTTTTCAAGTGCATGCAAAATTTTTATGTCGCTTTGTCTGCACTTTCACTGAGATTACTAAGGGCTACATTAGGCTTCTCAATAAAGACATTCCTTTAATTTGGGATGACGAATCCCAATGGTCTTTTGACAATTTGAAAAAAGACCTTACCAATGCTCCTGTGATACAACCCCCCAATTATACACGGGAATAAATTTTATATCTCGTTGCCTCTACTACCACCATTGGCATGATGCTCATACATGACTACAACAATGGTCAGGAACATGTAGTTTACTAGCTCAGCAAGAGTCTCATCAACTATGAGATACATTACTCGCATGTGGAGAAAATGGCTCTGGCCATAGTTTTTGTGGTCCAGAGATTTCACTACACTAGTACATATGGGCGGATTTTTCCACGAAATGTTTCCACGTTTCGAACATTCGTGGAAAAATACATTGAAATTTAAGATGTCTTTTCATTTTTTTTAAATGGCATAATTTTCATCGCTATATCGACAAATTTTAATTTTCGACGAACTTTCGTCTCTATATCGATGAAATATGGTCATCTTTGCACACACGCCAAACCCCACGTGCCATCTTCCAACGAATATTGATTTTTCATGGGTCAACTCATGCAATTTTGTCGATCTATAAATACATACTTTTTGACAATTTTCGACACATTTTCTATAGTTGCGACAAAGTCCTTGGTGATTGATTGAGCCCGGATTTTGAACTTGCGACAAATTTCGTGGTGATTGTTTGAGCTCGGATATTCTACATAGATCATATTTTGAACTTGTAAGGTTAGTATCTTTATATTTTTTTGTCTATTTTAATAGAAATATATATTAAGAAAAAAAAATTCAGTATTTTTTTTAACATGCATGTTTGAACGAAATTTCTTATTTTTTTTTTTTTTTAAATTTAGCATTGCTACATATATTTCATGTGATTGATTAGTTATACTTACATTTTTTTATAGGATTTTCATACATTATTATATATTAATTACTAATTAAACCTCTTATTTTTTCTATAGTTCTATTAGAATATAATTATAACATGAAGGTATTGTTAGACACAATGGCACACTAAGAGGGGGGGTGAATCAGTGAGCCAACACTAAATACCAATTTCAACTTCTTTAAAACTTAATCAAATATCATTAAGTATTTTCAATTCAACACTTAGGAATAGTTCATCATTCAGTACACTAGGATATACATCATTCATATGGGCTTATTCTCATGTTACAAGTACATTAGGAAGATTTCACCATTAATAGTACATTAGGTTATACTAATTCAGTTTGACATGCCCACAATCATTCAGAACAACACTCCGTTGCTAGGTTTCACTTTCCTTCATGCCTTCTGAATTTTTTTAAGTGCCTTTGTTTGCTTCAGTCATTTGAAGAAGGAGCTAGCATATCTCAAGGAAATACTTGAGTGATTTTGCAAAAACAACCCGAATATCTAAGAATGACTAAATAGTTAGGAAGAGTTATAGTTGTAGATGTCTTGTATACCCATAATTGTCTTCTTCGGGATCTGTGCATTCTTCAAGAGATCAAATATATTGACAATGAATGGATTCTTTAGATTGTATTCTTGGTCTTGTGAAATGTGTATGCATGGATAATCTTCTACTAATGCAATAACCTACACTTCTAACAACCCAAAATCAAAATTGAAAACCACCTCAGTAGTATCCAAGAACTTCCAGTTGTGCTTGTGGTTGACTTGGATTCTTCAACACTTGAACTGTGAGCTTCAACTGTGTCACATGGTTCTTCCTCCCTCGTTCTTTTTTTTCTCTTGTATGCTTGTCAAACATAAGCCATACAATTAGATACCAACAACAAGTGTTTCCTAAATACATTATTTATCAACCATATCCAAAACTAGAGAAAGTCATACTCAATAATCATCTGGTAAATTCATAAAAGGTAAGCATTCATCAAGGACAACTTTCATTTGGACCATTTTTCCCACCTAGTGTTCCAATGCCAAAACTATTAAGGTCTCGTTGTGAGTAAATCAAAGGCGATTGCACAACCCTTGTTTCCATCAATAAAAACTTCAGTCTTCAAGTTTTTCTTCATAGAAATTGGTATATAATATACCATATTTAGAAATATACTTATATCTAATGTATTTTACAAGTTACTTTTTGGTATGGTGTAGGTAAGACAATTACTTGTCACTACAAGGATTTGTCACTATGAATGAAAATGAAAGGAAGCTTGCTTAGTTTAGAGCAGCATTAGAGGTGAGGAGAGATGGAAAATTTTATTTCCCTTTCTCTGATTGCAGGGGCTTGCAAAGAAGAAGACTTTTAATAAAAACAATTGAAATACATTGTAGGGAGAAGGGGCACGCCGAAGGGGATTATGAATATCGTCCCTTGGTAAGAGGTTATTCAATATTTAATGTATTTTCTATAATAGTCATCATGTCATGAATTTCAGTAAAATGTCTTATCGTTTTATTATATGTTCTATACACACTAATTTTAATACGTTGTTTGTAAATATATAGACAATGCCGCCAAAATGTCTCCCTCTAGAGAGTTATTTTCCAAGTACTAGCAAAAATTCTCCTTTACAGGGTGACGAAATTCAAGATCAGAATATTGAAGTTGATCAAGTTCTTAATGATGATATGGATGGAGATAACGTTAGTGATACAAATCATGAAGATGATATACATAGATTGATCCAAGACACATTTTATCCAATCGATGAGCACAACCAAGATGATAGTCATGATGTTGATCCTCTACTCAAGAAGTCACGTCAACCTCTTTATGAAGGCTCAAAAACAAATCTTCTATCTGCTATATTGTTGTCAGTGAACTTGAATGCTTTGAATGGTTTATCAAACACCTGTCTCACATAGATACTAAGGTATGTAATTTGTTAATTATTTATGCCTACATGTTCACATGTACATAAAGGGTTGAATTTTTTCCTGTATTGATATTGTTATCTAATTTCTAAAGTATGGATGCGATATTGATGATTAATATTGTTTACATTGAATTATTCTTCTGAATTTTGTAGATTGTTAGGTGAATTTCTATTACCAACGTCAAATATTTTACCATGCACATATCGAGAGATATATGTGATTATGAAAGAATTTGGAATGGAGTATCAAGCTATTGATGCATGTCCTAATGATCATTTCATATACTATGGACAATATGCACTAGAAAATGAATGCCCACAATGTCAAACAAGTAGGTATCGAACCGATAAAGCGACCAAAAAGGTGCCTCACAAAGTTCTTCATTATATTCCTATAATTCCACGTTTCCAGTTGTTGTTCAGGTGTCAAAGTGTAGCACAATTTATGGATTTCCATGCAAAGAACAGAAGTTGAGACGATGTTCTTCGAATGCCTATAGATGGTTCTGCATTGAGGTACATCGAAGAAAAGTGGCCAATTTTTAAAGAAGAACCTTGTAATATCAAACTTTCGTTGGAAGTTGATGGTGTCAATCCATTTGGAGAGCTTTGTTCTACCTACTCAGTGTGGCCTATTTTTGTTATAAACAATAACCTTCCTTCTTGGATGTCGATCAAGAGAGAGCAAACAATGTTGTCAATGATTATTCCAAGTATTTAATTAATTTGTATTTTTTTACTTGAAAGTTTGATCACTAAATATTTCATTTCTTTGTTTCATGCATGATAATTATGTCTTTTATATATAATGACATATAGCTAAACATAATTAATCATTTATGTTGGACCAATTAGGTAAGTACCAGGTTAAAGATATGAACGTATATATTGAGCCTCTTATCAATGAGTTGTTGAAGTTATGGGCTGGCATCACTATGTATGACATCTCTAGACCAATAGGGAAAAAACGATTTCAATTCCATGGTAATTCTAATTTGCTACACTAATTCATATATCTTGTAGGTCTTCAAACAAAGGGTAAATTTGCATGTCTAGTTTGCGTTCCTAGGATAAAATCTCGTCTTTCAATTAGTTTAGTAAAGGAAGTGTTTGATGAGTATAGGAACTTTCTGCCTAAGAACCATAGTTATCAAACTACAGACAAAGCAAAATTCAATGGTAAAGAAGAGAATGGAAAAAAAACCATGAAGAATGACACCTCACCGATGGAATTTGGAATATAATAGAAATCGTCAAGGTATGACAAATTATTTATGTATCATATATTATATAAATCTTTGTTTTTTTAATGAATTATGTTCAGCGCGGTGAGTACCTATATTGATTAGTTGGTGTTAATTTGATTTTGTTGATGTTTCATGAATGTCGTTAAGGCACGAATGGGATTCCAAGAGGAATGAAAATTTACCCGATGCAATTTAGTACGTTGCCATACTATGAGCACCTACAAATAGTTCATCTATTTGATACAATGCATATCGAGAAGAACATAACAGAATTGTTATGGCAAATATTAGATGGAAGGATCGACAAAGAAATAATTGGAAAGATTTGTAGTGACATCCAAGAAGCTAATAACGCATTGCAAAGTGTGATCAATAATTCTAATGTTGATGGTCGTCAACAGAATATTAGTCTTCCTTGGTGTTTGATGGAGCAACAAAGCAATATTGTAAAAGAGGTCATCATAAAAATCAGGTTTTCGATGGGGTTTTTGTCTAACATAAAGAATATCTTAACGAAAAAGGTGAGTTTGGTGGGGTTAAAACACATGACTAGCATACATTCATTAAGTTAATTGTGTGTTTATAATATATTTCCTTATTGCTATGCATTACTTTATTAATTTTCTTCTCTTATTTGTAAATAAATAATAATTTATTTTTTTTGATACAGTATGTTCTACGTTTATCTCTCCCAGACAACTTTGACAACAACATAAAACAAATTATTTATGTTCTTGGAAAATACATGAGGTAAGTAATGTTTTATATGGAAAATGTACTTGTTCTGTGATTTGTAGCAGAACTTATTGACATATTACGTTTTGTCCACAAATTTTGTATATGCCTTGATATTATTTTATTGCATCATTTGTAGGTGGATTTCATCAAAAGAAATCCATAAAGAATATATAAGGTATTGAAAGAGAGAAATTCCCTGACTAATGTGTGAAATGCAACAATATCTACCTCCAACATTTTTCAATGCACAAGAACACTACCTCATACACCAAGTTGAGGATATTGAATTATGTGGACCAATACACACAAGGTCGATGTGGATGGTGAAGAGGCAGTTGAATTCATTGAAGGATTTTGTTAGACAAAGAGCATGTTTTGAGGGTTCTATGGTTGAGGGATATATGGTATATCAATGCATGGTGTACAATAGTGAATATCTACCTAAATTAACATAAAATATGAATGTGCCTCGCATTTGGAATCTCGACTCCATCAACAAATTTGAAGGGGAGGTCCCATTGAGGAAAGGTACAATGAGGACTATGAAAGGTAATTATTAGATGTTGTGGAATTAATATATTACACATGTATTTTTCCAATTTTATTTTATCATACTAATTTTTTTTTATTTTTTTTATTCCTGCATATTCAACTATATTAAACTATGCCTTTAATGATATCTAATTAATGATATTGAATTGTTATTTTTTCATATAGTTGCTAAAGTGTGGGATGATTTACATTTATACATTGCAAACAACCTTGATTGGATGGAGCATTGGATAGAAGATTGTGAAGAATACATCGGTAGGTTATCATGGGAAGGGGTCAGTAAGATGATTAAAATAGCTCATTGTCATCAACATCAATTTCTGGATCTTCTGTCACAAAGGGAAGTTGATTTAGCCTATGGCTTAAAAGATAAAAAGGCAAGTAAATTGTTTACCCACATTTTTCTAGTTACCTCCCATTTTTTCAATGTCTTTGGTTTGTTTAAGTTTTGAAATATATTTACTATATTTACTAAGTCCTATATGACGTTTATTAATTGAAAATGTATTTTTTACTTGTTGTCCATGTTGCAGTTGAAACATCACAAGGCTATGTAGTGTAATGGTCGTAAATTTCGTATCAAAATGTAGGATGATAAGATGAAAACCTCAAAATGTGGGATAACTGCAGTGTTTAAGGTCACCAATGTTTCCTATAGAAGTGATACACATCCAGAAGAAACTGATAATAGGTACTATGTGCATTTGGAGGACATAATTGAGTGTGATTTTAATTCCTTTAAAATAGTTTTGTTCGAGGTGAAGTGGTACATGCTACAGATGCATGAACGTGGTCCTGAAAGAACTTTTATTGAGCATGCTAATGGATTTACCATGGTTAATACAAGGGCATTTGAACTGATTACAGATCCTTATGTTCTTCCAGGTAAATGTGAGCAAGTCTTTTACTCAGAGGTACCAGGTAAAGCAAGTTGGTCACACGTTGTTAGATATGATCCAAGAGGAAGACCAATAAAGTATAATCATGTAGATGATGAAGATAATCATGAATAAGAAGATGATGATTATGATTCATATCAGGAGCAGGTGACTGCAGTCGATGTGTTAGATGAATAAGTTGAAGAGGTTGATCATCCAAATGTAGCAGCCGATGATCTCATTGACAATATCAATGACTATATTAGTGAAGATGGCATTGATGATGATGCTAATGTGAATGAGCCTTTCATCAATATCTATTAGGAACCATATCCTGATACAAATTTTGAGTTGGATGAAGAAGAATATGAACGATATTTAATTGTTGAAAAGTAGAGGTATGTGTTTATATCTTTTATATCATGATGATCTTTATATGTTTTTATTTTGTATAATAGAGTATGTTTCATGTTCTTTAATATTTCAAATTGGGTATGGGGAAATTGAGAGTGATGTGAGGGGGGGGGGCATAATTAGAGCTTCCACCTTCACATGGTTTCCCATATTTAGTAGAGAATGAACTATTCTCGAAACCAGGAGAAGCTCAAAATTGGGGTGTATACGATGGCTGAAATTTGACATGGTTTAACTTGACAATCTAGTTGTGACATGTGAATGGGGTCAATGTTTAATTTGTGCATTTATGGACTGATCAAATTTAACATGGTAGGAAAACACACATGCATTGATTGTATGGGAGGGTTTAACCATTAAGGCACGACTGCACCTAATCATGTACTACGTCATCCTGCTTACAAGCCGCGACATGTGAATAAGGAAAACATTGAATGTTTTTCAAACATTTCTTGCATGGACTGGAATTTGACATGGTTTAGCTAAAGACATGCATTGACCGTATGGGATGGTTTCCAGAATCAAATATTTTCTTCCAATTATATCTAGCAATGTCCTCGAACTTGCGAATATCTATTGCTATAAGATGGAAGCCATAAAAACAAGAACGCAGATGGAAACATATGTTAGGAATGTTAACTTCACCTACTTGATTGGTAAATAAATTCACATAATTGTTTGGTAAATAAAGTGAGTATTTTTATTATGTGCGCCTTCGCAAGAATAAAGCCATGATTCCATGAGTTTTGGGTCTTCCATGATGTCTTCCTCTATTTTCCATCACTATTATTTAGTTCTAGTATCCCTTTCTTGTGTCCTCCCCACTTCAGCAACAATATTTGTGTATTAATGAATCCAAGACCAATATATTTTTGGCCCTCCCAATTGTAGGATCAACTCACGATAATACCACTTGATGGAGCTCAGCCAATGCCTCCCTAGGAGTCAAAGCAAAAATGCAACAAAATAAAATCACTTAGATTTTGAATAAATCTCTATAATATGAATCTATAACATAGAATAATAATCATACACAATTATTTATGCAAAAACGACTATACATTTTATTAATAAAATTGGCCAACCTATTGAGATTTGATTACAATAATTTGAAGAGATTGCTAGTGTCTACAACTTCTACTAAATCAAAACCATTAGAAACACCCTACACATGGATACAATTTAGCATGCAAAACCTTTACACAAAATCCCATTAGAAACACCCTTCACATGGCTCCAATTTAGCAAGCAAAACCTTTCCACAAAATACGAAGGTGTATTTCCCATTCATGGCTACATAGTTTTATACACAAAATTTGAAATTTGGAAGTTGAACAATTCAAATCAATTGTCATTAATTTGTCTTCAATCAAATTATTTTTTTACATTAGTTTGTCTTCCATAAATTAATTATTTATTTTAAACCATAGTTTTAACTGCTAACTTTTGACCGCATAATTTACTTTTTTGGGTGCATTATCCATTACTTTAATTAAAATAATATTTTTCTTAGCATATGATGGTTTCATCACCATTGGATACCGTGGGAACAAACCCATTTGAAGTAGCCTTCCCTAACTTTTACATATGGTCAAATTCATCAAAATAGCCTTATGCAACCAATTTAAAACCAGCACTTGTGTCCTTTACAACCCATCCTCCTAGTACCAATTATACATTTTATTGGTGTGTGAGATGTGGTAAGTAGAGAGAAGCTCTTGTATAACTTCTAGAACATGGAAGGCATCTCCAAACTTAACAGTGTTGATGATGACATCACCATAACCTAAAAATTGTAGGGTGGAGTTATCACCAATATTTATCCATTATGTTATTGTCAATCATTAGACATCAGGCATTGATGTTTGGTCATATGCCTACTAGTGCCAAAATCAATGATCCATTCCTCCAAAGAAGTGGAGGACTGAGATTTTGCACAAAAGAATGTGTATCGTGAGAAGATAGAACAATTTGATAAAAAATATTCTAGTTATCTATTGTTTATCTTGCAAGTTCTTCAATTTTTTGAAGATGAATGATGTAATATTTCAATATGTGTCCCTCCTTATGACAGTAGTTGCATGAGTTTCTTCTTTTTGGAGATTTTCCAGTTTCCCCCCTTACCTCGTTTGGATTCATTCTTAGAAGGGGTCAAGATATCCTTTGGATGGGCGTGAACTCGAGGGGGTAATATGCCCATACTCCTCGAAGTTACTCAATGCTAGATAAGATTAGCAAAATCCTCCTCAAGAAGAGTTGTGTAACCCTTGAAAAATAAAAGGATATTATAAGATATGATAGAAACTGATTAAAATGTTGAAGAAAGATCAATATTCATAACAATAATTCAATTTTTCCTTTCCTCCTTTCCTCCTAACGTAATGATGCCAACCTTCAGGTTCTTCAACCTTTCCATATACCCCTAGATGTTGTCAAAGTCACCCACCTTGAGAATGGAAAGCTCGTATCAAGTCTATTGACATGAGTGTTATTCATTGTGTCAATGTGAATGTAGAATACAAAAATAAACCTATACTAATAATAATAAACCATATTAAATAACCCAAGGTCACATGTCTAAATGAATATCTATTTAAGTAATGTGACCATTCAATGTATACTTATAAACAACATCACATGTTATTGTAATCAGCTCTTATTATATATTCAATACATTATATTGATCTATATGAATTTTTTTATGTTATCCCATTTATTTTGGATATTTTCTTGATGAACCAATCAGTTCACTATATTGGTCTCATATCCCAACTTAGGATGATATTCATGATATAACTCACTAAACCATAGTCAAATATTCTTGTGAGTGAACATATTTGTGGCTAAGACATGTTATGCATCCATCATTGCAAGCTTGTGGCTTGTGACCAATTTGCTTCCAAAAACACTTATCACAAATATCTATGTTGCAAATTTGAAGAGAAAACTATAAATAATTGCAAGTAAACTTCAAGTTTAATTCAAACATTGTCTACCAAATAGATCCATCTTATGGTTATTTTTTTTCTATCGCAAAGAAAATAGAGACACAAATACCAAGTTGAGTTGTCCCAATTCAATAGAAGTAGAGAAGATTGGTTGCACATCAACAAGAAGACATTAGTTGTGTGAACATCCACCATCACTTAACAATTTCACAATTCCACGGTAGTTGCTCATGTATACAACATTTCATATTTTAGTTTCACTTCCTTTAGTGTGATGTACCTACAATAATTAATTAATGCAAATACACGAGATATCAGAAATAATAGAATAGAATCGCTTTTATATTGATCACGGGCCACTTCGAGGGGGCAACCTCCTTTGAGCAAGCTCAATACAATTAACTTCACGGTGCCTTCAATGACCTCAACACACACTTATATACTAAGTATATTCCCAATACTATGAGTCAAAACCATGGGACATATAATACTACAGGACGACTTACAAAGCATATGCATCCAATACTATGGGTCAATACTATGGGCTAATATAAACTACGGATCAACAAATACTACGGGACGACTTACAAAGCATATGCGCCCAACAACAATATACTAACATAGTAAAGAGAAGGGTTGACATAGGTTCCTAACATCCCCTCTCCCTTAGAAAAAGCTTTGTCCTCAAAGCTTTGGTTGGAGAAATTGCTACAGAATCTGAAGGAGTGGTTCCTCGGTAGCATCCTTGGTTTGCATTTCGGGCCACTGACGCCTTTGGAGTGTCAAGGAGGATTGCTTGGAAGGCTGTAGATGAAGAAGAACCCTGTCAGCTACATGGAAAATGCGCTCAGAACGGTGCTGATCGGCTTGTTGTTTCAGGCGAATTCTGGCCATGTGAAGATTGTCCTGCAGAATGAGAAGAATCTGATCACGGTTTCGAAGAACCGAGTCAATTTCCTGAACTGGGGAGCTACTAAGGGTGTATGGAAGAAGAACTGGCGGTGTTTGTCCATAGATTGCTTCATATGGTGTCCTTTGAGATGTGGTATTGTACCACCAGAGTGCTACTAGGAAATCCATAGAAATAGTTGGCCAAAGCTATGTAGTGATGGGAAAGGGTTTGATCAATCCCGAAAGGAGTGTCGGTTCCCCCTTGTTGACTTGGAAAGTATCATAGTTAGCCACCAGCTGTTGAATTGTCATTTTTAGTCCCAGCCAAAAGAAGTTACATTGTTCTTGGTCATACATTTTGCAGAACCCAGAGTGCCCTGTTGATGAAGAAGCATGGAGATCATAGAAGAGATTTCCCTGTTGATGAAGAAGCATGGAGATCATAGAAGAGATAGCCCTGTTGAACATATGGCAACCAATTTGGAACAAGCAGAGAAAGAGCTGTAAGAGAAACTGGGTCATCAATTGTGCGAAAAGGAGCATCTTCCACCATATTGTCCTTACTCTTCTTGTAAGTGATCACATAGGGATAACCCATGAGTTGGATAACCCATTGCAGGTGTGTTGGGGAGGAGACCCATTGTTCCAGAAAATTTTCCAGACTCGGGAGATCAGTCTTGATGCAGAAATAATTTCCTAATAGATATGGCTGCCACTTCTGTACTGCATGCAAAATAGCCATCATTTCCTACTGAGAGGTAGATGCGGTTACATTCTTACCAGAAAGGTCTCTTGAAGGCAGCAAGCTCATTGGTTCAGCAAAGATACCTGCATATCTATCCAAGGAAGTAGTGGAGACTGTTGATGGGTGCATCTGAATGGAATTGAGCTGAGCAATGACACCGTGTGAATTCTTCTTAAGGATTTTTTCCAGGCGATGTGAACTAATGATGCAGAGAGACCCTATTTGTAAGCCCCAAAATTTGTGTTGTGCCCCATTGACGTTAAACTGCATCCAGAGTTTAGCAAAATCCCATAAGATGGGGCCAAGTGTGCGTAACCATTGAACGCCCAAAACCACATCACATCCGCCTAAGGACAAGGCAAACATGTCGGAGCGTAGGTTATAATCTTCCATAGAGATACGCACATTGTGACACTTCCCCTTACAAGGTAAGGTGCCCCCATTGGCAACCATGACTTCAAAGTTGGAGCAAGGATGGACAAAACAATCAGCCTGTTTGGCAATTCGAGGGTCAATGAAGTTATGAGTGCTACCAGAATCAATGAGTATGGTAAGAGGGAGCTTCTTGAAGTATCCCCTGACCCGCATTGTTTGTGGGGTGGTGATGCTGGTTACAGCATGGAGAGAGATCTCGGGTGGGTTGTCTTGAGATGGGGTGTCAACAGGAGGGTGTTGCATGTCGACCGGATCATCTACTGTATCTGTAGCTTCTTCACCAAGTTCTAAGGCAGGTGGAGAATCCACATCCAAGATATAGAGCTTTTGTTGAACACATATATGTCCCCGAGTGAATTTCTCATCACAATTATAGCAAAGCCCTTTTTCTCGGCGTGCCTGCATTTCTATTTCAGACAAATGCTTGATAGGAGTTGGTTGAGGAGCAGGCGTGATAGGAGGTCGTTGGGAACCCATATTTCTGAAGCGAACAAAGGTGGGTTTGGAGCGTTGTTGAGCTGCGATCTTGTCCTCAGCCAACTTAGCCAACCCTAGGACTTCCATCATTGTGTTGGGACAAAACATTTTGACCTCTGAGCAGATTTCATCCTTGAGACCACTGATAAAACAACTCCTGTAGAATTCATCAGACAATCCTTCTGTGTGACTGGCTAGTTTCTCAAATTCCATTTGATACTCTCTCACTGTGCCAGTTTGGTGAATTTTAGTGAATGCTCCTGTGAAGTCGTCAAAAGCACTAGGACCAAATCATGGCAAAATGAGTTGGCAAAAATCTATCCAGTTTGGCTCGGGATGAGCTTTGATGTACCAACGGTACCATTGAAGGGCTTCCTGTTCCAAATGAAAGGATGCAAGTGGAACTTTCTGAACATCAAATGTATTATGCAGACTGAAATAATGTTCTGCTCGGTATATCCATCCAGGTGGATCAGTACCATTGAAGCGAGGAAAATCAAGCTTTGGCCTACGAAAATTGCTAGAAGCAGAGAACCCGGTGGCTGCAAAAGATTCTGGCTGTCTGGTATTGTTCATGGCTGAATGCTGAAGATGGAGGCTGAGAAATTTTTCATCCAGATCTTGGAGTTTGGTTTGGATTGCTACAAGTGCTTCCTCCATGGTGTGTGCTCCTGCACGGGTGACAACCATAACCAGGTTTTTTTTTTTTTTTGACTGGGTAGGAAAACAAAAACAGGAACTACTTCACTAAGGGAAAATTTGGATTTGGGAAAAAATCAGAAGGGTAATTGGGGTTTGACTAGGTTTTGGACACTGTTGGATAGACAGGGAAGCAAAAATGAGGATTTCAGAAGCGGGGTGAAAGAATGGGAAAATTTGGCAGAGGGAAACAAAGAAGCAGAATTCAGAAAGGAACTCTGTGGTAAAATTTGAAGGTGATTGGGTGAAATATGAGGAAGTTAGGGCAAACCCTAAAAATCGACAAATGTGAGATTTCAGGCTGTAGGAAGGGGAATTGAGGATAGGGTCCTCGGGAATGAAATATGCAGAATGGAATGACATGGGTTCCTTGAAAATTTCAAGGGAAACAGAGGTAAAACAAGGGAGATATGGAGAAAAATTGATTTTTTTTTTTTTTACAGACTGGAGTGGTTACAGCTCAGAAGGAATCTGGAACAACGCCGAATGGCTGGATCTGGAACGGCTTGCAAAATGGATCTGAAACGGCGCAACAGTGATCAGCAATAGTTCAGCTGAAAGTAGATATGGACCCCAGGTATGTGCGGCTTCCTAACATTTCAGGGTTTTCACTCGGCCACCAATGCTGTCCGACGGCTTGCGTATTGGGGAAGTACCCCTCACTCCACGGCTCAGGTAAAACTGATAACCGCTTTGCCACAAACGACAGCTCTTGGTTTACGTCACAGGTGGGAACTAGTCAATCAGGTAGGGGTCGTTGCCCTTTTCGCTTGGCAGGTCCTCTCAATGGCCAGCTACTTCAGGGTTCCTGTGGTACTCATCACAATGATTTTTAGGGCTTATGCCCAAGTACTTCCCATAGTTAAGCGGATAGGGATTATTCCCATATCCGAACCTGCAACAGAAAAAAATTTGGGCAGAAATTCCACCCAATGTTCTAAAACCGGATCTATATTGCTCAGAATCGCTGTTATAGCATGTTTTCGGAACTGTAACAACCACTCTGCTTCTACCCATGAAAGCGGAATAGAAATTTGGGCACTCAGTAAAAATATTTTCTCGCCACAATTTCCGCGGCCGTCACCGAAATTCTGAAAAATTGCTGATTTTAAATCCACGATATCTCCACTTTTAGAACTCCAAATGAGATGATTTTTTTTTTAAACTGCATATTTTTGAAAGAGGAATTCAGATATGCAATTAGTTTCTTCTGATTTTGTGCAAAAAAATTCAGAAATTGATCTAAAAGTCGCCACCCAAAATAAGAAAAAAAAAGTTTCCCACTTGTGCCAAGGAAAGTGCTGTGATACCAGATGTGATGTACCTACAATAATTAATTAATGCAAATACACGAGATATCAGAAATAATAGAACATAATCGCTTTTATATTGATCACGGGCCACTTCGAGGGGGCAAGCTCCTTTGAGCAAGCTCAATACAATTAACTTCACGGTGCCTTCAATGACCTCAACACACACTTATATACTTGTTGGAGCCTAGGCCATAGCTGCGGTAGAGCTGCGAATTTTGGGGAAAAAGCACAAGTATGAAAGGAAAGTGCTAATTTTGGGACAAGCACTAAGTTTTGGGGAAAAAGGAGACGGTGCGTAGTACGGTGCCAGATGGACAAGCTCAGCGAGGATCACGGACCGGAAATCGCGGAGCTCGCGTGCACGTCATCGAAGAATGAAGGTGGCTCAGCTACCATAATAAATAAGGAAATGGAGTAGAGGGCTCAGCTACCCTCATTTAAGGGCTAAGTACAGAAGTTATGGTTGCTCGGATCAAGGAGGAGCAACGGACCAGAGCATTGAAGGCGAAGGACAAGCGCCCATACCCACAATCTGCGTCGGAAGTCAAGGAGCCTGCAGGAAGCGGCGACATGACCACAAGCGGCGCCTACAGTACACCTAGCCATGTGCGTGGTTAGGGTTTTTGGGAATCACTGTTGGGAAAGGCCCATAGTTTTGTAAAGGTGTGACCGTCATGGCCACCTATATATATGTATACATGATAAAGAAGAAGAGGTTAGATATTTTGGGATAGTTAGATGGTTAGACTGTTAGATAGTCAGTCTCGAGGATAGATCATGTGTTGATTATCCTTTGCTGTGTTTTTCTACCGAGTGTGTAGAACTAGAGTAGAATCGGATAGCCGAGGAGCTAATCCCTGAGTTGCCAGACAGTCTTAGTTGACGTCTATGATTTTGTAATCTCTGTAGAGAAGAGACTAGATTGAGAGAAGGGCTCCCAGCTGTGTGCGTGGAGTTTCCTGTAAGATCTAAGGCTGCAGCTGTGTGCGCAGCATATTGTATAACTCTATCATTTTCTGGTTAATATAAACTCCCGCGGACGTGGTTTTCCTCGAGGAGATGACCTTCACATATTTCTTCTTGTTATAATGTTTGCGTGAATGATTAACTGTTTAAGTTCATTACCTGTGCATGCAAGACTCTTGCATTATCTTTGCGACTGTTTAAGTGAGTTTGGGAAGGTCCCTTGATAGCTATAAGAAGTGTATTGAAGAAGTGGTGGAGCGCTATCGTGGCAGCGATCGAGGAATGCGTTACTGCGCTGGGCGCGCAGGGCGAGGAGGTACTTAACGCGTTGACGCAAGGAATAGCTGCTTCTGCGCCAGAGCGTAGAAACTGCGCAGCGGGCCTGCTGAGGGAGGAAGCCGCGCAGTTGAGCCGAGGGGCCTGCGGGAAAGTCAGGCCACCGACATCTGAGGAACCGGAACAAGGGAAGAACAATCTCCGCGTCACCACGGTTAAGGAAATCTGATTCCTTAACCCCCCCATAGCCACTTCGGGTGAGACCTCGAGCTGCTGCGCAGCTCGTTGCCGAGAGGGCCAGTGTGCCTAGGGGTTTGTTGCTACGCTTCATTAAAACCCGGGTCTGCCCAAGAAAGCAGCCAACAAATGGTTCCGTTGCCTTGCGACTTGTTGTTGTGAGACTTGTTATTTTGGCGACGCGCGAGATCGAGGAGAACAAATGGTTCCGTTGCCTTGCGACTTGTTGTTGTGAGACTTGTTATTTTGGCGACGCGCGAGGTCGAGGAGAACAAATGGTTCCCTTGTCTTGCGACTTGCTGCTGTGAGAATTACTATTTCCGCGACGTCTGAGATTGTTGCTGAAGCCAGCACAAGGTTCTGTTACACTGAGACTTGCTCAGTTAACAAATGTGTTACTGGAATCCTACAGCTAAAGAAATTGGAGACTGGTTTGATCTAAAGGCTAAAGAGTTCGCTGAACAAGAAAATAGAAGCTCTACGCTCCAAACAGAAGACTGGTTGCAGAAGTATATTTATAATGACCTTCACGAAATTTTCTTTGTGACATTCGCACTGGAGTTGCACACTTGGATAGCCAAGTTAGCAGAGTCTAGACCTACTGTGCATATTGATCGACCCGTCGCTTGGACGCCTGAGCTAGTCAGTATTGTGAAGCAGATAGACAATCCTGTGTCCCGCGCAGTAGACTTTTGGTTGAATAGTCTACTGAAAGGTTTCATCACTGAGTTTGCAGTAGACACAAGAAAGAGTTTCAGTGAAGCTGAGAGGAATTTCTTCCAAGTACACAGAGGTAAGTTCTTAAATTCTCTGAACTTATGGATTAAAATGCTTCTGTATGAAAAAGGAAAGCTATGTATTGCTTCTGATGAATATCATAGACAAGTAATGTCCGTAGATTTTGATAGTGATCCTGAACTTATTGGTTGCACTCGTAGTGGAAAACGATATAAAGTAGGCCTTGACCAATATTCTTTTGAGTCTAGCCCAGACGATAGCCAAGTCCCTAGACCAAGCCATATAGAAAGACAAAGGAGTGCTCATATCCCTTAT
Organism: Larix kaempferi; assembly: GCA_027924585.1. NCBI lineage: Eukaryota > Viridiplantae > Streptophyta > Pinopsida > Pinales > Pinaceae > Larix > Larix kaempferi. Next base: position 5,319,043 of record BSBM01000309.1, read on the forward strand.
CACCCCTTTACACCGCAAAAACCAGACGAAGCTCAGTATAACCCCGCAGTAACATCTTCTAGCAGCCCACACGGTACTTCTAGTACCTCTGCACCACCTTTATTTAACCAGCCCAGAAGCACTGCTACAGCACCATCACCTCAACCTAGCACAAGAAGGATGGGTGATGACATGAAGCTACCAACGTTTAGAGGAACAGGGATAGAAGACCCTGAGCAGCACTGGTTCTTATGTGAATCCATTTGGACAATTAAGCAAATTAATGATGATGCTGTTAAACTGGTTCAGTTAGCAACCACACTAAGAGAAAGAGCCTTGACTTGGTTCATGAAATACTCAGCAGCACAGAATAGAACGCTTGCTGATGTAAGAAATGCCATGATTAGAGAATTCAAGAAACCTAAATCAGAATCACAATGTATAACAGAGCTCAAAGACATCAAACAGCTACCTACAGAATCAGTATGGGACTTTGACCAGAAGTTCAAAGCCTTGATAGATCAAGTAAGCTTCGAGTTTGCACCACAGAAGCATAAGGAATGGTTCATTGCTGCGCTGCTCCCACATATTAGACTTCCTCTTATGCAACAGAATCTCAATACTCAGGAACAAGCTCTAGAGATGGCTATGAAACTAGAAGCTTCGCCCATTGCGGGAACAAGCAACGATGTTGCGCAGTTGCAGAACCAACTAGCAAACTTAACCTTGCAAGTGCATGATATTAAGAAAGGCAAGGAGATTAAGGAAGAAATTTGGTGTACAAAATGTAAAGCCCAAGGTCATTCAAAGGACCATTGCCCCGTTTTCATAGACTATATTGCAACTGGAGCACCTAACCCTTTACCACAGGCACAGGGGCCTTGGTGTGAAATCTGTAGAACTAGAGGTCATAGACCACAAGAATGTCACTTACTTCAGAAATATGTACAAACTCCAAAGAATCTATATTGTAATTTCTGTAAATCAGTAGGTCATGATGAGAACAATTGTAGAGCATATGATCTTATGATAGAAAGAAAGCATGATGTTTTTAGGGTACAAGCAGAGACACAAGGACCCACAGCAGGTCCACCGTATGACCAAACTCGCGACGCCCGAGCAGGAAATTACAGGGGACGCGGACGCACAATAAATTTTGGTCGAGGAAGAGGACAGATCACTTGTTATAATTGCGGAGCACAAGGTCACTTTGCCAGGGATTGCCAAAATCCTACAACCCTCTGCAGGTATTGTAAATCTTCTGACCATATCATTGAAGAATGCCCTCAGTTACAGGCTAAGATGCAAGCAAAGACCCCACAGGTCAATCAGAATATTCAGTTGATTGGAGCAGAAAAAAGAGAACCAGACCCTACAGTTAATATAATGACACGCAGTGGAGCAACCACTGGTGCGCAAGAGATGGGAATGGGAAAGCAAGCGACGCAATGGGTGCACCGCGCTAATATTAAACCAGCCCCACTTAACCTGCAGAAGCAAAAAGAAGCATTCAAGCAAGCTCAAGAGTATTTCTCAGATCCGAGAGCTTCAAGTTCTGCCGTAATTCTGCAGAACAATATTAGATCGCAAGTGCTAAGACAAGACAACCTGGTGCAAGAACAGGCCACTACAGCTGGAAGGCCTGACGAGGAGCATGCACTAGGCAGTGTTCATGCGTTTCTACGACAATGTTTAAAATTGTTGCGCAATGAAAAGGCAACTCTAGAACTCCAACACCTGTTGGATCAGTGCCAACAGTCTGCTTCGACGAACACACCGCAGTGTGCCGTTCACCAGATTAGGAGTCACATTAGAACTGGAAAAGAGATGAGGCTCACAGCGCAGATTGGAGCATTTGAAATGGACGAAGTCATGTTAGATCTGGGCTTCGAAGCCAATGTTCTCACTATGCAGACATGGGAACAGATGGGAAGCCCTCAGCTTACAAGATCCCCTATCCAGCTAAGACTCGCGAATCAGCAACGAGTCTCTCCATTGGGCAGATTACCCAATGTACCTATTGATATTGAAGGAGTAAGAAGCTCTGCAGATTTTGAAGTAATCAAAATCATGGATGATAGTAGACCATACCCAACACTTTTAGGAATAGACTGGGCATTTGATAATTTGGCTGTCATTAATTTGAAGAAAAGACAGATGACCTTTGAGGATGACTAGATTAGGGTCATCGCACCACTTGATCCTATTCAAGGACCTAGGTATATAGAACCCATTCGCGCAGAAGAGGAAGCGCGCCACATGGAAAGTTTGTACCAAATGACTACTAACCACAGTGACTATGTCAACCCCACAGTAGATGGCCATGTCAGCTGGCGATGCGATAGCTCGTGCACATCAGACTCAGATGCAGGATTGGAAAACTGGCAGAATCGTTTACATGAGGTATCTGCAAGGCGTTGCGCTATGATGACTAAATCCATTCGATGGATTGGCACAGAATTAACTGACATCCCAATTTTTGATGGTTTAACTGAAGTAACTAAATTCATACATGAATATGAACAAAAGCTTCCAGAACAGCAGCGCATACAGGCATGGGATGTAGCATTGCGCGCCACACCCGCAAGATGGTGGGATGCGCATAAGGAGAATATTCATACATGGCAAGACTATCGCAGATTGATACTGCGCTGATTTCAGGACACCACAGCCGAAGTCCTACGCAAGTATGAGGGACAGAGTGACCCCAGGTCACACACTGAAGCATGTATTCAGCAATGGTCAGATATTCCGGAAGATGAATGGGTTCACCTATTCATCCACACATTGGATACAGTTCCAAGGAACTGGTATACTGAAAAAGAATTGCGTAAAGGCACTATCAGTTGGCCTCTTATGATAGAAAGCTTTCAACTTACCTTCAGCTTTGAGTCAGAACATCCAAGCATCGATCAGGCTCTAAAGTGTATTAAAAAGAAGGTATTTGAACCATGTCTATTACCAGAATATTCCCAACCAGATTGGGCTGTCCAGATAGAACATGCCCTGGAATGTTATAACTTCACCGCTGAAGAGGAGGAGGACAATCCTCGCAACATCAATATTCCAGAATCAGAAGGCACGCGCAATGTTGAAGGTCCTCAGCTTAATATCCCTGCCATTACAGAACAGATCAAGCTCAAAAAGGTTAACATTGGTACAGAAGCCGAACCCAAGTTTGCTTCTATAGGAGATTATTGGGATGATGAAACTGTTGCGCATATTTCAGATTTATTACGTGACTACCAGGATATCTTTCCTACCAAGTTCACAGAAATGAAAGGCATCCTAGGAGACTTAGGAGTGATGCGCATACCTCTGAAACCAGACGCCAAGCCATTAAAGCAGCGCCCATACAGGTTGAACCCGCGCTATAAAGAAAAAGTCAAAGAAGAAATTGACAAGATGCTCGCAGCAGGTATTATTGAGCCAGTAGAGGAAAGCGATTGGATTAGTCCTATGGTGGTCCAAGAAAAGAAAACGAAAGGTGAAATAAGAATCTGTGTCGACTTGCGCAAGCTCAATGACGCATCAGCGCATGATCCATTTCCTACGCCCTTTACAGATGAAGTGCTTGATAATGTTGGAGGACAAGAGGCTTACTCTTTCACTGATGGATTTTTGGGATACCATCAGATCAGAATTCATCCAGACGACCATCATAAGACTACTTTTGCAACTGAATGGGGCTCATTCCAGTACACGGTAATGCCCTTTGGTCTTAAGAACGCTCCTGCTATCTTCTCTAGAGTTGTTGTTGCTGTTTTTAAAGAATTCATTCACAAGTTTTTAGAAGTCTATTTTGATGACTGGACTGTATTTGGCCTATTAAAGAACCATATTGCAAATCTGCGCATGATGTTAGAAAAATGTAGACAGCATCAGATTTCCCTTAACTTGAAAAAATGTATATTTTGTGCGCCCTTTGGTATTTTGTTGGGACATATTGTATGCAGACAAGGACTCCTGATGGATCCTGCGAAGGTTGCCATCATTGCTAATTTACCTGCGCCCAACTCCGTTAAGCAATTGCGCACTACATTGGGACATACAGGATACTACAGAAAATTCATCAAAGGATATGCAAAGATCACAGCACCTATGGAAAGATTGCTGAAAAAGGATTCGAAGTTCCAATGGACAGAAGAATGCCAACAGAGCTTGGACACACTTAAAGAAAAGATGATCACAGCGCCTATTCTAGTTTTCCCGGACTGGAGAAAACCTTTTCATGTTCATGTTGATGCTTCTTCAATAGCATTGGGGGTTGTGCTTACACAGTCTGGAGAAGGAAGTATTGACCACCCGATTGCTTACTCCAGCAGAAAGCTATCTACAGCTGAGAAGAACTACACCACTACAGAAAGGGAAGGACTAGCTATGGTGTATGCCCTACAGAAATTCAGACACTACCTATTAGGCGCCCATTTTAAAATGTATACTGACCATTCTGCTTTGAAATATTTGGTCAATAAACCAGTGTTAGGAGGAAGAATTTGCAGATGGCTACTGCTCTTTCAAGAATATGATTTCGAGGTTATTGTAAAGCCAGGCAGATTGAATGCAGGGCCTGACCACCTATCCAGGATAGAGTCAGGAGAGGAACCTACAAGTCTGGAGGACAATCTGCCTGACGCATAGTTATTTTCTATTCAAGCAGCAGACGAATATTATTCTGATATTCTTGAGTTTCTCACTACCGGGCAAGCGTCGGCTGAGTTTACAATCCAGCAGAAGAAGCAACTTGTTGTCAGAGCCGCAGACTTCACTTTGATAGCAGGCCAGCTTTATAAGTTGGGCCCTGACGAAGTTTTGCGCAGATGTATCTTACCACATGAAAAGAGCTCTATCATCGCAGAAGCGCATTCAGGTACCGCAGGAGGCCATTTCGCAGGAAAGCCGACTGCGCAAAAGATATTAGCCGCAGGTCTTTGGTGGCCGACATTACATAAGGATACTAAGGCGTTCTGTAAATGTTGCGATGTGTGCCAACGAACAGGAAAACCCTCAAGGAGAGATGAAATGCCGCTAAGACCCCAGATCACACTGCGTGCTTTTGATAAATGGGCCATTGACTTTGTAGGACCTATCAACCCACCAGGAAAAAGAACTGGCGCAAGATACATCATTACAGCTACTGAATACCTCACCAGATGGGCCGAGGCTAAGCCAGTTAAGAACTGCGACGCTGCTATGGCCGTGCAGTTCATTTTCGAAAATATTATCACTAGATTTGGATGCCCAGTGATCCTCATGAGTGATCAGGGTACACATTTCCTCAATGAGACTATAGAGGCCCTCACTGAAGAATTTCAAATTAATCACCATAAGAGTACACCCTACCATCCTCAAGCTAATGGTACGGTGGAAGCATTCAATAAGATCCTTGAGAATGCCCTGACGAATATTTGTAATCAACAAAGAGGTGATTGATGCCATCACTAAAGAAGAAGCCAATGCAGAAACTGTGCAGACTGCTGTGGAATGTGTTGATGAATTGGACCACGCTATTGCGCAATGGAAGAAAACATTCGTGGAGACCCAAGCACAAGCAGATGCGCAAATCAAGCGACCACACGCTAGTGCGAGTGGCTCGAGGGCGAGCCACAAGTGAGTGTTAGGGGCCTGTTGGAGCCTAGGCCATAGCTGCGGTAAAGTTGCGAATTTTGGGGAAAAAGCACAAGTATGAAAGGAAAGTGCTAATTTTGGGACAAGCACTAAGTTTTGGGCAAAAAGGAGACGGTGCGCAGTACGGTGCCAGATGGACAAGCTCATCGAGGATCACGGACCGGAAATCGCGGAGCTCGCGCGCACGTCATCGAAGAATGAAGGTGGCTCAGCTACCATAATAAATAAGGCAATGGAGTAGAGGGCTCAGCTACCCTCATTTAAGGGCTAAGTACAGAAGTTATGGTTGCTCGGATCAAGGAGGAGCAACGAACCAGAGCATTGAAGGCGAAGGACAAGCGCCCATACCCACAATCTGCGCCGGAAGTCAAGGAGCCTGCAGGAAGCGGCGACATGACCACAAGCGGCGCCTACAGTACACCTAGCCATGTGCATGGTTAGGGTTTTTGGGAATCACTGTTGGGAAAGGCCCACATTTTTGTAAAGGTGTGACCGTCATGGCCACCTATATATATGTATACATGATAAAGAAGAAGAGGTTAGATATTTTGGGATAGTTAGATGGTTAGACTGTTAGATAGTCAGTCTCGAGGATAGATCATGTGTTGATTATCCTTTGCTGTGTTTTTCTACCGAGTGTGTAGAACTAGAGTAGAATCGGATAGCCGAGGAGCTAATCCCTGAGTCGCCAGACAGTCTTAGTTGACGTCTGTGCCTTTGTAATCTCTGTAGAGAAGAGACTAGATTGAGAGAAGGGCTCCCAGCTGTGTGCGTGGAGTTTCCTGTAAAGATCTAAGGCTGCAGCTGTGTGCGCAGCATATTGTATAACTCTATCATTTTCTGGTTAATATAAACTCCCGTGGACGTGGTTTTCCTCAAGGAGATGACCTTCACATATTTCTTCTTGTCATAATGTTTGCGTGAATGATTAACTGTTTAAGTTCATTACCTGTGCATGCAAGACTCTTGCATTATCTTTGCGACTGTTTAAGTGAGTTTGGGAAGGTCCCTTGATAGCTATAAGTGTTAAGTGTATTGAAGAAGTGGTGGAGCGCTATAGCGGCAGCGATCGAGGAATGGGATACTGCGCTGGGCGCGCAGGGCGAGGAGGTACTTAACGCGTTGATGCAAGGAATAGCTGCTTCTGCGCCAGAGCGGAGAAACTGCGCAGCGGGCCTACTGAGGGAGAAAGCCGCGCAGTTGAGCCGAGGGGCCTGCGGGAAAGTCAGGCCACCGACATCTGAGGAACCGGAACAAGGGAAGAACAATCTCCGCGTCACCACGGTTAAGGAAATCTGATTCCTTAACCCCCCCATAGCCACTTCGGGTGAGACCTCGAGCTGCTGCGCAGCTCGTTGCCGAGAGGGCCAGTGCGCCTAGGGGTTTGTTGCTGCGCTTCATTAAAACCTGGGTCTGCCCAAGAAAGCAGCCAACAATACTAAGTATATTCCCAATACTATGAGTCAAAACCATGGGACATATAATACTACAGGACAACTTACAAAGCATATGCATCCAATACTATGGGTCAATACTATGGGCTAATATAAACTACGGATCAACAAATACTACAGGACGACTTACAAAGCATATGCGTCCAACAACAATATACTAACATAGTAAAGAGAAGGGTTGACATAGGTTCCTAACATTTAGAGTACTTGACTCTTTTGATTTTGCTGAGGCATTCGTAGATGGGAATAGCATAGAGACCATGGTACATAACATATGATAAGTCAATTGAGGGAAAATGATGGAAATGGATGGAATGGATATTGAAATTACATTATATGAAAAATGGATAGGTGAAATGTTGTGAATGAGATTAAATGAGGGTCACAATTACGTGGATCCCTAGGGATAAACCTGATTCATAAGTTTACACACTTAATTTAAGAAAGAATTATAACCACACCATAATGCATCCTTAGCTATCAGACACCCATCTAAGATACATGAGTCATTATAGACTAACACTGTTGACCTCCTATGGTCATGTCCACATAAAAAAGCATTAACCATAAATCAAATATATTAAAAAATTAAATAATATATATTTTATATATATATATTAATATATATCAAATATATTAAAAAATTAAAAACAATAATTAAAACAAATAAATTAGATATTTAATAATATATAATATATATTGCAAAACATTAAACATAAACAAGTTTGTTCCCATCCTCACTCAAAACAAAGGTCAACCCCTGCGCCCATGAGAGAGCAGTGGATGTTGGAGCAGGGGCACCGCGAGGGAGAGAGGGGCATGGGCGCCGCAAAGGAGAGAGGAGTAGGGGCACCGCAGAGGAGAGAGGAGTAGGTGCGCCGCAGAGGAGCAGTAGAGCAGTGGAGCAGAGGAGCAGGGGCGTCACGAGAGAGAGAGGAGTAAGGGTGCCGCAAAGGAGAAAGGAGAAGAGGAGCATGGGATCATGGGCACCGAGAGGGTTTCACTTCCTTGGAAATGGCTTCGGTATGTTGAATTTCCTCACTCCTCCTCAAATATGTTCTTAGGAACATGAATGCTAACGTGAGAAGCTACTTCATCTAAATTCTATTACCCTCTATTTATTTCCTTCAACTATCAATCAACATAATTTGTTGAAAACATAAAAAAGCTTCTATTCGGTTTCACTATAGTTGCAGTTACAAGATTATTCTGAGCTTGACTGTATTTGTAAGCCACTGCAAAAGATACTCAGATTCTTTAGGTAGTCAAACAAACCATGTTGGATCCTATATCTAAAATTACAAATATAGGTATAGAGGAGCCCTCTAGCAAAAAATATGGTTAGGAAGGGTCTAAGAAATCTCATAAGCGAAATAAAAAGCTATAGAAGGGATATGCATCAAGAAAACCTCACACTAGTCCAAACAATAATCTTAGATTGAATGCAAAAGAAATATTAAATACTGCATTGAAGAAGTACAATCTCATTACTATAAAAGACGATGATTATAAAGATTCTTTTCCAGGAAGAGAAGAAATACTAGAAAAATCATAGTTACTTAAATTAGTTCATGAAGCCTTAAGGAAAAGAAGGAGCCTAAGATTGAAGAAAATGAAGCAGATAGATGAATCTAAAATATATGCTCACTAAGAAGAGACAGGAGAGCTACCATCATAGAACCCTAGGATACATGATGTGCAAAAAATGGCCATAGAAGAACACATGTTTATATTACCTCTAGATCATGGAAAGAACCTATTGAATATGCCATACTCAAATACTGAAGAATCTGAGCCTAAGAAAAATGATCCCAACAAAGAGTTAACCTTGCATGGATCTGTTACATCATACCATTCACAGAAAAAGAAGGTCAAGATAAGGAAATGACTTAAGAAGAAGCTTAAGAAGTCCAAGGATCTCATCAAGCATCTGAAACAGGAAAATGAAGGATTGCAAAGAGAGGGTGCAAAGACCAAAAGGAGAATGATTAGGGTTGTAGAAAAACATAACAAATTATGTAATCTAGCTTAGATATAGACTAGAGATAGTAAAAAATTGTACATGGAAGGTAGATTTTGGAAATAAAAATGGCTCCAAGAAAAATAGAAAAACCAAGCAAGTAATAGGCTGGATCTTCTTGCAAAAGTAGTATCTCAAAGTTTGACAAAGTGAATCATAGATCCCGGTGATCAAGGAGTAAAGGGTTTTTGACAAGTCATTTCATGAATTGTTGCAAGTTTTTGAGATAAAACCTTTTCTTGTAGAAAACGTTGTTTCTCCCTACAATGTCTAACCATAGAAGTTTAGCTTAACATGGTATAAGGAAGGAAGTTATCCCTTCCTCTTTTTTATTCCATTGATTTCAACCTATTAAAAGAGACACATAAATAGACTTGGGATGGGTTCTCTCTCCCCAAAAGAGATCACTTTCTTCCCCAAAGTACAGGGAGTACACCTCTATTTGGAAGCAAAACAATATATATGAAGCCAATACACAGAAGGTTGGTTTTCTTAATCAAAATGTAGAAACAATAGTAAAGATTGGAAACCACTCTTCTAGTAGAGAAATGTTGATGTGATCTAAGATACCTCTATCTATCAAACAAATCTTTGCATTGACTGTAACAAACATCTGGCGTATATCCCTTCCATCCTCTATAGTTTTTTTTATGCATCCTCATTTCCATTTCTTTAAATGCTTAGTGCACAATTTCCAGTAATTCATTTCAAACTTCTTACATATTATAAATGTCTAACATATTCTACAACATAATCTATTCAAACATCTTTAAATTTGACATCTTGTTTCTCAATAACAAAACTTGAACTTCATTCGATGTTTCTTCTAAACTTAATTTGCTCCAATTGTCTCTAATATGCGTAAGAATATTGTCCTCAGGTGAAAAAGTGACAAGGATGAGAGAATTCATCTCTTCTTCTAAAACTAACATCAAATGAAAATCAAAAGCTGAACTACTAAGCACTTCCAGATAACATGTACCCAAAACCCAATCTTGCAATGAAAATCACAAAAACTTCCAAAATGCAAATAATATAAATTTGTAATTTTGATGATCATGAAACAAAAACTTAGCAAAAGGATCCAAAAATGACTATTTAACATTTATTAAAGTAAGCTACAGGAAATGGGAAATACAAAGGAATATGAAATACAGAAACATTTTTCAAAGGAATATGAAGAGCAGAGGCATTTTTCAAAAGAAATGTTTTGAATAGAGACAAAAATCAAACATGTAAACATTAGAAAATTGATAATAATTTGGCAGAAAGTCTACAATGATACATATTGCTAATAGACTATTGTTGGTTCAAAATATCATTAATTTCGATAATGGAAGGTAGTTGGGAGGACTTTAAGATGAGCTAAAACTTGAAAACAATACATAAATTAAATCCAGTGGCATCAAGCTCCCCACAAGTATTGGTGAAACTTCTCCAAATCTCCAATCAATGATCTTTTATACGGTAGATGGATAAGTTGATGAACATTTCCATATTAACAAAGTATAAGCCATCTACTCCAAATTAATAATGACAAACTTGAATCTAAGGATGCTAACACTAATAAAATATGCATGCTCTTTAGGTCCTGATTATTCAATGCTTAAGCTATTGGTTGATTCATGACTGTCTTGGCTGATGCAACACATGGTATCACTGCCACTGATAGCACTTCTAATTTTTGCATCCTCTTGATAGTGCACTAACAAATTACTCATCAATTTCGAGTTTGAAGATATCAAGTCCGTTGTCATTGCTTCCCTCTTTCTTCAAATCTTCATGATTGTCCCATAAGCTACCAACTAAAAAATTGATTGGTTGAACATCCACCAAAGGAAACAAACCTGAGAAAGTGTGGGAAACTTCTAAGCATGCTTAGGGCATCAAACAACAGTAAATCAACATCTTCTTTAGGTCTAGTAAAAAATGCTACCTTGATCTTCAATCTTGGACACATGACAGGGGTAAAATTCCACCTGATAAGTATGAACAACAAGAAACTTGAAAATATGGGTGAATTTAAAAGTAATCAACAGTAAAACAACAGTAAGAGAGGTCATTTATGGGATAGTTTTAAACATTTTTAGGTATGTAGCATCTTTGTCATGTCCTCCTACACTAATAAGTAGCAATAAAAGTGAACTTCAGCCCCTTTTCCCACCTCCAAGCTACATTTTACAACATTATTAGCAAGATATATGGTGACAATAGATTTAAATTCAACATCTAGGCAAGTAAGAAGGATGAAAATAGTCCCAACCTTCCACCCCACTGGAGTGCTCATTTTTCATTTTCTAAACACTTACAGGTCGACATGGAACACTAGTAAATTGGATATTGCAAGCAAAGATGCCAATACAAAAATAATACAAGTAGGATAGTATTATCGAGGTAACAAGGATGAGATGCTACAAAATGATTGTTAGAGGAAAATTGTAACATTTGTGTCACTTGCTGAAGGGGGGTAACTTTCAACACCATAAATCTTATGCTATGAAGAGTCCCATGAACACCAATCACCACCCTAGATGGATGAAGCTAAAATTACACCTTTGAGAGAAAAATAGCTTTTGATAAAGTTTTTGGGAAGAAATAACTTTTGATATTAAAACATTACAACTAAATATATTTGCATGCTAACTTATATCTGCTTGGAAACTTATCTTCTTGTTTTATCGAGTGTAGGTACCACCAAATAGGTATCTTCAGATCTATCTTCCTCGAGTGATGATGAAGATATACTCAGAGAGGTTGAAAGTGAAACATGTTGTACTAGATCTACCGGTTCTATATCAACAAGATCTGAAAATGGAAGGAAAATATTTCGTAGATGCATGCAAAATTTTATTTCCAACAGAGGGTCATGTAATTATGATGATGAGAGAATAGGTGACATCTAGTTTCCCTTGAGGTATAGACATCTAGTGCAACAATGGATGCCTAAAAAGCTACCTCAGGTGGACACAGATTTATTCATTAGTGGGAGGATGTATCGCATTGCTCCTTCATCCTTACATGGATTGGGGCTATTTTCCATGGATGGCATAAAGGTCAGCTATGGAAATGTAAGTGAATTGATGGAGTATGTCAGACCATTATACAGATACAATCACTGGTTGACCTTGGTCCAATATGCTCGAAGTATGCGAAGATACAAAGTTGCCGCAAATTATATACAACTAGCAGAAAACAATAAAAACAAAGGGGAGACTATGTATATCAATGGAATACCAAAAGCATCCGGAAACATTGCTGGCTTTATAAATAGTACACGACCAGTGACAACAACTAAGCAACCAAATTGCGAATTTGAGGGACATGAAGAACATCGTATATTTGTATGTGCAACAAAAACAATACTTCCAGGTGAAGAGTTGTTGATAGATTACAACTTAAATTGAATAGATGTGGCTTCCACGGTCCATGGTAACCGTGGAAGGTCACATGTTGTGCCTCATTAGGTAAATGCTAAATATAGTAACTAAACATGACTACAATAACTAGATGTTTTGATTTTTTCTATTAACATTCGATTTCCACTATTGACATTTGCTTTTTCATGCTTATTATGAATATTTACATGTGATAACATGCTTATTACACTACTGTGCTTATCTCATTTTTGTTTATGTTACAATTATTGACTCAAATTTTATTTATTGATTTATTGTGTCAAGGTGGTAGTAGTGGAAAGCCACATGTTGCTTCCATGGTCCAGGGTGACTGTTGAAGGTTACAATCTATGCCTCGTCAGGTAAATGTTAAATATAGGAAATAAATATGACTACAATAACTAAATGTTTCGATTTTTTCTGTTAACATTCGATTTTCATTGTTACCATTCTCTTTTTTCATGCTTATTGTGAATATTTCCATATGATAACATGCTTATTACACTGTGGAAGGAGTCTTCTCATTGCCATGGAGCAGAACATGTATCTTCTCCTTAAGAGGTAAAAGTAAATATTATTGAAATATCTCATTTATGTTTATGTTACAATTATTGACTCAAGTAAATATAGTAACTAAATATGACTACATGTTGTTGCTGCAACCTGATCCCCAAAATTTTCAAAAAATTGTAGGGCCCCTCCTTTATTTTTTAGAGTTTTTTGCTTCTTGGAACATTCCCCTTTTGACACTTAGAATTTTCTTAGAAAATCTTGAAGAACAAGTATTTTTCAGCCTAAGTACAAACTTAGGTTTTTACTCTGAAACAGTCGCATCTTTTTTGATGAATTTTCGCTGACCGTCACACAGCTTTTAGATGAGTTTACGCAGACCGTATAGCAACTTTTAGGGTGAAGCACACCGACTGTTTCACATCATTCCAGCGATTTGGTGCCGATCGGTCACAGCATTCGAGTTTAGCGCCAAATATTTTCTTTTGTTTGACGAGTTTAACATCGATATTTTGGATCCCATGGGAAACTAGCACCGATGGTTCATAGCAATCGAGCCAATTTTCCAAACGGTCGCTTCAACCAAAGAAGATCGTGCTGACCATTTCATAGAAATCCAGACAACTTACGCCGAACAGTCGTAGCAACGCGTCAAGTTTACGCCGATCGTTTCGTGGTGATTGAAACAATCACGCCGAAGCAATCGGCAGATATGGCCTTGACACGGCGAAAAGGGGGAGCAGTCATTAATTGACGCCACCTACTGAAACCCTATTCGCATTTATGATAAATGTTTTCGTTTGTGTATATATAGCGGGAGGGGGTTATTTTCTTTTTTACCAACATTTGAACAATAAGAAAACATCGTTTTTTACCATCGCTCATTGGACACCAGGATTTCAAATTTTATGAGCTCGCCTTCTCATCCATTACACAACTGCCAAGTAGGCATCCTGTAGACCTTGGTCTTCTCTTTTTAATTGTTTTGGTCTTTGCTTGGTCACTTTTTATTGTTGGACGATTGTAGAGGGCCTTGTGGAGTTAGTGTTTAACCCATTTTGTTTTCAAGTATGTTGTGGCCTTCCCCAACGAGGTTTTCTTGTGTCTAGTGGTTTCTCGTATCCTGTTATGTGGAATTCTTCCCTACGGATAAGTCAAAATTCCCTTAGACTAAAGCAGACTTTAACTAACTCTAGGCTAAGAACAAAACAAAACAAATGCTACCTTGAATCCCTAGATCTAACAAACATCTCAGGATTAAAATGCTGAAGAGAATAGAAGGAGTTTAACTGACCTTATGTCCAAACGCTCGTTTTTGGTATTTGCTCCAAGCTCCAAGCCCTCACAAGTGAACCTGTTAAAATGGAACCAAAACACAAGAATGCACTATTCTCTAGCAACCTGAAACATGAGTTAGGATCTAAATCTATGAAAGATACAAATCATATCATTAAAACAAGATTAACACAAATGATTTGGGAAAACAAGACAAGTTATTCCATTACAACTTGAAGAGTACTTACAAAAGGTGCTTGATGCCCAAGCCAATCCTCCAACTCCAAGTGTCTTCTCCTCTAGCTATCTCCACAATGCTGCAAGACCATAAGTTTGGTGCTCTCAAGAGTCCTCCCCTTTTCCAATGGCATGCCTCTCTTTTATAGTGAATGGTGAGGTTAACCAACAAGAGAGATGGGTGGATCTAAGGAGAGATAAGTGGATCAGGGTTTCTAATCGAAGGAGATGAGTTGAGATCGAATCAAGGACCCCATTATCTTCGAAAATCCAAAATCCCACGAGCCAAGGGAAAAAAGCTATTAAAAGAGTACCGCGTTTTGCAAAGACTGCAGAACGCGGCACTGCCGCGCTTTGGGAAAATAGAAGAACGCGGTAGTGTCTAGTACCGCGGTTTGTCAAGCTGGCAATACACGGTAGTGTATGTGAGTAAAGCCTAAGGTGGGTCAAAACTTGCCAGGGTGGATTCACCTTCAAGGTTGACTCATCATCTGTCTCTTCTGGATGGTTTAAAACAGTAGGGGAAGTGTCGTCAACTTGTTTTGTGATGGGGATGCGACACTGTGAAATATAGAGGTATAACAGATGCCCCCTAAAGTGTGAGGTCAGAAGGGAGTGATGGCCGAAAGACTTTACGAATATAATGTGCAGAGATAGCATCGAGGAGAGCTACACGGAGCTGAAATAGAAACAAAGCGTTAGATATACCACCGAGGCGGGCATTCCCATGCTCGGAAACAGATGACTCAAAGCATGGCTGCCGACCAATACATTGCAGATCCATGAGTACTGAGATAATGTAAACTGTGGACAGATCATGGCTACTATGAACAATCGTAGATCCATGAGACAATAATGACATAGCCACAACCAATACAATAAGTGGATCTGTGTGACAATACAAGAGACATCTCCATCGCAGCCTAGACGCAGTCGAGATACAGTGATGCGCCCAGGGTCTTCTACCCGATCACATAAAGATACGAATCTAACCATGTGATTACAAGGCGTTGAAGTCGAACATGGAAGAAACCATTTGATTACCGGTCAATGACGTGGACCGTTAACAAATGCGAGGGAGATCACCAATAATGACAATGACTCCCAAGGTATCAGTAGTACATCTCAACGAAATGCGAATGAATGAGTTGATGTCGAGCATCCGAGAGATCGCTTGATCACAGGTCAATGATGTGAACCTACTGTCAAACGCGAGGAAACCTGCCATTGAGGCATGCAGGTACCAAGGTACTAATGGTTGATCTCTAAGTCTAATTCCCGGATAGTGATTTGGTGTCGACAGGAATAGACTCGTCGAAGGTGGGACATAATGATTCCCACATCATCGACACGAAATCGGCACATATGATAGGATGATGAAGTAATGGAGTATGTACTAACACAGCGGAGGCCTGACACAATGAATGACTCGATACAATGCAACCCTTTGAACATATAACAGCATGTAACAAGACTTGGCAGCAGGGATTATTGATAAATAGAGGATAGACACCGGATGAGCGGACTCGTGGCCAGGGAGACGACCCATGATGATGACTATGACTCAATGAAAGACGGATACCCAAATATAGACAAGAGATGGACACATGCCATGTTCAAAGGTAACGACTGACAATGCTGCCATAGATAAACTTGACTTGTTCCCCCATATTTCCCCGACATGATGGACGAGTACCTCTTTCTTGTTTTACGAGCTTGAAGAGGATAACAGATGCTCGGTGTAGCTCATCTTGTGGATGAGTCCAATCTCACATGTTTTACGAACCTGAGAAAGGAGGGTTTCGTCCCAACGTGGGTCCTTCGTTGTTAATATTTTAACGAGTACAAGGAAGGAAAACTCGGTAGTTTTTCATATTTAGAGAGCCTGAAAAACTTAAAGAAAGCTCCATAATGTACTTTTTCGTAAAATTTAGTCTCTCGATCCCGAAAAAGTGTAAAACAATTCCCGAGAGAACTCTCCCAGTTGAGATGGACTGAGGTATACCTTTCTCGTAAAATAGTCTAGACGGGCCGAAAAAGGGGTAACCTATCACCGAATAGACGACCTTTCAAATACTTTTACAAGTGTGAAAGAGTCAAGATCACTTGGCAATCTTTTCAATTTTAAGGAGTCTGAAAAGAGCTTAACTATGGACTCCTATGGTCTTTTTCGTAATTTTAAATTATTCTGGTCCGGAAAAAGAATAAAATACAACCAGGATAATACTTTCCTCATCGTTTAACGAGCATGAGTAAAGCTGACCGTACTCGACACCGTTTACTTGCGTTTGACAAGCACGACACAGGTGTGAAAGCGCTTGGAATCTTTTTCAAGTTTTAAATCCAGAGCACGAAAAAGATAAAGTGGGCTCAATATGAAGGTCAAATTACGAATAAACACCGGTATGAATGCATCCCGTATCTACCGAAGATCCTGTTAATAAATGCTCAACAATTGGACATTAGCAATGTGAACAAAGGGTTTATTTATTTGAAATAGTAATTAATTAATCAATTAAAAAAATGTGAAAAAATGCTATATAAGGCATGGTAAAAATAGAAATTACTATTCATTTGTGTTTTTTACCCAAAGGAGACATTTTTACCCATTTTGGAGCAAAATTTCAAGGATCGATACCGAGAGTTCTGGGACACCACTTCGACCGCCGTCTGCGCCAGGTAAGAGTGCTTGAGCCCCTCTTTCATTTCATGCAAGAAATTTTTGTTTTCACCGGGAAAAATTATTTTTTTGGCAAGCCCTTTTGGGAAAGAATCGCTCACCGTACTACCGCGCGGGGGTCCCTATCGAAAGGCGCGGTACTGTTGAACAGTGCCGCGCTGTAACCCCAAAATGAGGCGCGGCACTGTGGACTGCCGCGCGATAGGGTATCCTCCAGGCGCGGCACGTGCGAAATTTAAGTTCAAAAAATTAAATTTTCTCCAATTTTTTGCTGGAAGTAAGTTGTTAAATAGTTACTAATTGCTTTGTTTGCCTTTTTGCAGGGATTTGCAACTTATTTGGAGCAAAATGGTGAGTTGGAAAGAGAAAGAGCACGAAGCGGATGATTTTGCAGCCGAAAATGACTTACCAACCGTGACCGCATTGCGAGAATGTGGTTTGCTAAAGTTTTTCAAGACCAAAGGGATCCGCCAACAACCTAAGCTCCTTACTCACCTTGTTCAACTGTGGGAACCCGATATCCGAGATTTACGAGTGGGAGAGCATGTGCTTGAAATCCAACTCGAAGACATCTACTTCCTCACGGGCCTCTCGAAAAGAGGGGCCCGACCGAATTTTACCGGGTACACCGCTTCAGAATCAAGCACGGATGATTTGATTGCTCGATACTGCCAGGCAGGTTCGAGTAAGAAAAGTGGGAAAGTGGCCATAAAAGAGGTCACAAATCTTCCTTTTAAAACCTTGCTATTCACTATTACACGTGCAGCAGGAAGTGTGAGCCCACATCAGGCATCCCGCACACAGGTGAATCTCGCAGCAGAGTGCATGGGAGGAACAGTTTTCAACTGGTGTGAGGCAGTGTTGTCCAACATGAAGGAACAGGTGCACAAATGTAGAACTGGGAAAAATACCCAGTTTGGCTATGGGAGCATCCTGGTCACTTTCTTTCTGGCAAGGGTGCCATTACTGCGTCCACAGATATCTATGCATCCTCGTCCACCTACTGAGCCATGGATGGCTCGATGGAGCGACTACGCTGGACGCCTCGGGGGACCTCAGCGGATAGCCTTTGGAGAGGACTTTTTCTCTTGGCTAGAGGAGCAGATAGTCATGATTGACGACTATCCCTATTCAGGGGTAGATTTCCGTGAGGATATCGACTTGGCCTTGCCAGAAGATGATGACTGGGACAACTCTGGTATGACCTTCATGGATATGTATTTTTTCTTTTTGGATATTTAATTTTTATTGCTTTTTTAGAATGTGTAAAAGACGCCTAATGTATATTCACATGCATGTTGCAGACCGTGGACCACAGAGGCCAGCTGGATACTCTCCACTACGTCGTGGTGGTGTCGATCGTCCAACTGATCCTGTCGAAGAAGAAGATGAAGACGAGGCAGGAGGTGTCCGGGACATTGAGAGGAATATGCAGGGATTGACTCATGGTATCCCTGCTATGCGGATGGATGACGTCCCTTACCACCTCCAGCGTCATACTGTAGGTGTATCTGGTCGTATCAGTCGACTTCTTCGCAAGGTGGTTCGAGCTGTGATGTGTTACCACCAGCAGTGGGAGGAGTCCGATGAGGGACATGATAGGTCTCCTAGATCTCCATAGATGGTCTTTCGATCTTTTTGCGGCATGTACACGATATGTAGGCTTTGAGGGCCAATTTTTGTATATGGGATTTAATCCCCAATTTTGTCTTTGACACAAACTTTATGTATTTTAGAAAAAACACTTTTATATATATAGTGATATGGACCTATTTATGATCTAAATATTTACAATGACTTGTGCATTTTATTTTTTATGATGTGTTTATGTATGGGCAAGATGCCAATCCAAAATGTAATTAGCCAATGAATCGGCAATACAATTGAATTCTCTCGGTATGTGTTGATATGTGATAAAATCAAATGACCGTTCCAAGAGGCGTACTCTTCGAAATAAACGAAGTAATGTAGGATCGCGAACTGTGTAAACACGGTTTAGATGAGAAACCACGAGTTGGGAGTCTAAAAAGACCGATAAGGAGTCAATCCCGAGTGAGGCAACCTCTGTCAAGAGACCAATGACTGCATGGTACTCTGCGATATTGTTGGTTGCGGGACCTAAACAATTGGCTCCTGAAGAAATCAACTCGCTAGTGGGGGAATAGATCACCTATGCTGCGGAAGCGAGATTCCGGGTATGTCGGCTTGCACCGTCGGCGAATCCAAAGTAGGTAGACATCTGCGCATAAGGCACGAGTCAAAGTAAGAGTAGATATATGAGGTTCACGCGCATACTAAAAAGAAAGCAAAAAGCAAACTAAGTACATTATGTACAAGAAGTAACCCGCGTAGGGTAATCTCACGCGTAGAAACGCTTGAGGTATAACCCGTTGCGGGGCCGTGCCAATGGCGTACCATCACAATCGATTAGTTCATAGGCTCCTTTTTCTAAGACACGTTTTACAATGAAGGGGCCGTACCACATAGATTCAAGTTTACCTTTTCCAAGCTTATCATGCATCTGATCATATGTAAGTACGAGGTCACCCTCATTGAAGATCTGAGGTTGAACGGATTTGTCGTATTGAGCTTTGACGCGTTTTTTTGTGAGCTTCATTAGCCAAAGCGGCGCCGCGGCGGGTTTCATCTAGCTTGGCTAGGTATAGAAACCGTTCTTCTTCGGAAGTAGTGTGTGGAAGTAGCTCTATGGCTATCTTGAGTGATGGAATTTCACATTCAATCGGGAGAATGGCTTCCAGGCCGTACACCAATTGAAATGGTGTAAACCCAGTAGCACTTTTCACTGAGGTTCGGTATGCCCACAGTGCTGAGAACAAAGCTGAGTGCCAATTGGATTTTTGGGTACCCACAGTGCACTGAATCATTCTTTTCAGGATTTTATTAATGGCTTCAACTTGGCCATTAGCTTGTGGGTAATACGGGGTTGATTTTTCGTGGCGAAAACCCAATTTGGCACTTAGTTCTTCGATCATATGGTTCCTAAAATGGGAACCATGATCGGTCACAATGGACTGTGGGACACCGAATCTAGCTATAATATGATTGAATATGAACTGCGCTGCTGTTTTGCCGTCTTCAACATACGTAGGCATCGCTTCAGCCCATTTTGTAAAATAGTCGACAGCTACTATGACATAGCTATGCCCCCCGGCTGAAGTGGGCTTACAGTGCATGAAATCGCTGCCCCATTTGGAGAAGGGGCCGACGGCAATGACAGGATGGAGTGGAGCAGGATGCGAGCGTGCTTTGCTATGAAAGAATTGACATGGCGGACACTTCTTGACTGTTTCAATGCAGTCTTTGAAAATCGAGGGCCAGAAGTATCCCGCTCGCAGTATTTTCTGGGCCGTAGCCATCCCAGAGAGATGACCACCACATGCTCCAGCGTGGCAGTCATTGAGAACGCGTTCCGCCTCGTCTAAGGTCAAACAGCGTCGAAGGACAGTGTTGACACCACGTCGATACAAAGTATCGTTCACTATAAGGTAATATTTTGCGTGATGTCTGATACGTCGTCGTTCATCGCGGGTGAGATCGGGACGGAAGCGTTGGGTTTGGAGATATAAGAGAATATCCCCATACCATGGATCAGACGTGCTAATGAGGAACAATGATTCGTCGGGAAGAGAATCAATGGCCTCGGATTGCTCGGTAGCACGGGGCAGGTGACAAATTAACTCAGCGAAGACCAGAGATTTCTTAGACTTGGCTTTAACAAATTCCAAGTCAAACTCTTGAAGGATGACAATCCAACGGGAGTACTTGCCCCCAAGCACTTATCGTGTGAGGATATAGTACATTGGATTGAAATCGGCGATAACGGTGGTCCGACGGAGTAAGATGTAGTGACGGAATCTCTGGACAGCAAATACTGTTGCCAGAGCCAGCTTTTCAACATGTGAGTAGCGAGTTTCAGAGTCGACAAGACTCTTGCTGAGATAGTACACCACATGTTCTATGCCGTTGTGGTCTTCTTGGACTAACACCATACCAATGGTGGAAATCGAGGATGCGAGATAAAGGATGTAGTCCTATGTGTAATTGGGGGGTTGAATCACAGGATTTTTGGTTAAGGCTGCCTTTAAATTATCAAAGGAGCGTTGGGCTTCATCATCCAATATGAAGGGAACATTCTTCTTGAGAAGCCGCATGTAGCCTTTTGTTATCTCGGACAGATTACAGATAAAACGGTGTAGAAAGTTTGCATGCCCTTGCAAACATTGAAGTTCTGGAATATTGGTAGGTGAAGGCAAGGCTATGATAGCTGCTACCTTTGCGGGATCTAGACGTATCCCGTCTTTGGAGACTATGAAGCCCAACAGTTTTCCGGGCTTCTACGCAGAAGACGCACTTATGCGGGTTCAAACGTATATTGTAGCGTCGGCACCTTTCGAAAATGGCACTCAAGTGATCTGGATGTTCTTCCCGAGTTCGAGAATGAGCGGGAAGGTCATCAAGATATGGCTCTACGATATGTTTGATGTCATGAAATGCGTAGGACATCGCCCGTTGGAAAGTTGCCCCGGCATTTTTGAGGCCAAAAGGTAACTTCCGATATGCAAAGATCCCCCAAGGGCAGATAAAGGCCGTTTTGTGCTGGTCGGCTGGGAGGATATCGATCTGATTATAGCCAGAAAAGCCATCCATAAATGAAAAAATAACACTTCCAGCACAGTTATCGATGATCTGGTCAATAAACGGAGTTGGGTAGTTGTCCTTGGGACAAGATTTGTTCAAATCACGGTAATCAACACAGACTCTGATCGTTCCCTGTTTCTTGGCTACAGGGACGATGTTGGATACCCATTCTATCAATGGGACAGGATAGATAAAACCAGCACGCAAAAGTTTTTCAACTTCTGCTTTAATGGCGGCTGCCTTACGAGGATGAACGGGTCGAAGCTTTTGCCGAACAGGTCGGGCGCCAGGGAAAGTTGGAGTTTCGTGGACCACAATCGACGGGTCAATTCCTGGCATCTCTTCATAACTCCAAGTGAAAACATCGCGGAAAGTTTTAAAGTAGGCATTATAGAACTCCGTCTCGAGAGGAGTACATGTTTTTCCAATGTGTACATTTTCCACGATACCAGGCTTTACTGAAATGTCGATGGGAGTGGTTGCCATAAGATTGGCCAAGTTGCCTTCAGAAAATACTTCGTCGAGGGAAGTGGGGAACTTGGTTTGAACCATCCCGAGTGAAGCACTGGATTTGGTGTCAGACTCAAGTGACTGAATGGTGGGGAATGAAGATCGATGATGAAAATCTCCCCATGGTGGCTCATCACCGCACATAACCTCTATGATTGATTCGTCAGTGGGAAAAATCAAGTTGAGAGGATCAAACAATGGTGGGTGTGTATGAGTTTCAGTCGAGAGATGTGCCACTGTGTGATCAGTAGAACAGTCGACCCAATCTGTGGCTGATTGGATCGCGTCATACGCTGCAAGGTTTCTGCTCAAAGGCATGGAATTGCCATAGCCTTGGATCTGAGTAGGACTCGGGATCACCCATGAATCGTCGGAAGGGGTGACATGCGATGAAATCATGTTGACTGGTTGAAGATGGGTTCCCAGCTCTGGAAAAACTCCAATGAGGGATGAATCCTTCATGAGACCAACACCTATGTCTTGGAACCGGTACCGAGGTTGATCCAATAACGGAACGGTATTGGTGGAGTTCGGATGGGAGTCTGGGATACAGTAATCCAATTGATCAATAGTGACAATTTTCCCTTCATGAGGAAATTGTACAATCCGGAAGACTGTAGATGCTATGGCAGTCATGGCATAGAACCAGTTCCAACCAAGTAGGAGGTTGTAATCCAAAGGTGCATCTACGACTTCGATGTGTACGGATACTGTTTTGCCCCCCAGTTCAACACCGATTGAGGGGATGAGTCCATATGGTTGAAAACCATGTCCATCAAACGCTCTAAGAGTAGTGGGAGAAGTTGTGACCTCAGGTGAGCCGAGGGCTCTCCAGCAGTTCAAAGACATAATCGACGTGGAAGCACCCTCATCTAACACAGTGCGATGGATAACATTTCCACGGATTTTCGTATGCACCTGGAAGGCTAACTGGTGAGAAAGCCTAGGTTTAGCGTGCTCCAAGTTAAACATGATGGAGTTTGGAGTATCTGGGTCCAGTGCCCCCAGTGCTGAAAGTAGGGTTCTACGCTGCGTGGGGCAGCGTTGGAGAAGCTCGAGAGTTGACATAGCGCAAGGTGCTTGAGCCAAATCTTCAACAATGTTGTAGTTTTGGGAAGCTCGCGCATTCAGATTGAATGTCGCCTTTTGTATGGTGCCCTTGGGTGGGCGTAGCACTGTATCCATAAGTGGTCTCTCGATATGGAGATGACCATTAGGGGGGGGAATAGGAATCGGATCTTCAACAGGAGATTTGCCTTTGGCTGTCTCCGATTGTTTGGTTGAACTTGGAGGATTGTCATACGTCTTTGAACGAGTGGTGATATTAATCTCCTCATTACTTGTCATTAGGATTTCGCGGTTTGTGGACGTCTCTCCACGGGAAGGATTGGTCAGGTTGCCCCCTTGTGGGGATTCTTGGGCAACCATTTGCTGTTGCTGTTGGGGGGAAAGGGTCAGTTAGCACTGCCGGGCGAGAGGATCCTTTAACGAACTTGTGGACCTCGTCCTTGTAGGGACAGTCACGCGTATAATGATCATCTTGACAAATCAGGCAGGGAAACTTAGCTTTCCGACGTGGTTTCTGGTCATTCTGGGTAGGTTGTGGCTTGGGGTTCTCCTGCTGGTTCTTCTTGGGTTTACCACGATTGTTTTTCTTCTTTCCTCCGGATGGTTGTGATGTAGATTGGACTGCATTCACTTCGGAGGAGACAGCAGGAGAGGTGGAAGCTTTTGAAGCGGCCTGGGTAAAAGTGGGGGAAGCAGAAGCTTGTTGCCCCGTCGAGTTGGTAGCAGGCTGAGCCTTGACTGAACCAACGATACCATGAATGGGTGGTTCAGTAGTAGGCTTTGTAGGATCAGTGTGAACGCGGGAGGCATGTGGCAGAAGTTCA
This sequence comes from Larix kaempferi, assembly GCA_027924585.1. Lineage (NCBI taxonomy): Eukaryota > Viridiplantae > Streptophyta > Pinopsida > Pinales > Pinaceae > Larix > Larix kaempferi. Next base: position 5,343,282 of record BSBM01000309.1, read on the forward strand.
TGTAAAGTACCGGATTGAGTATATACCAAATCCATGTATTGTGCTGCCGAGATGGCTTGTTCTTCTGTAACCGGTCCGCGCATAGCAATATCTCTGGCTATGGGAGGCAAAAAGGATTTTGTAAACCAATCAGCAAGTAGCTGATCCGGAATAGGTGCCTTTATTAGCCTACGGTGTCTTCGCCACTCATGGATGTGATCCGAAATATGTGTAGAAGTGGTTTGACGTAGTGAAGTTAGCAGTTCTGTTCCAGTCTCATACCAGATGGGAAGCTGGAAATGTGTCAGAAACTGCATAGCCAAAGTGTTGAAATCACGAAAAGAGTGCTGTGGCAGCTCGATGTACCATTTTGCTGCCGTTCCGGTAAGCGTACGTTGGAAGAGCCGAAGTCGGATGGAATCATCCATCAAGGAGTTGGATGAACACCAAAGATGGAAGGTCATCACGTGGTTCTTGGGGTCTTCCCCGGGCTTAGCATCGAACTTGGGAATGTCCGATGGTAGTTTGGCTGGGATAGGTGGCCAATGAGGTTCGTTCCATATAGGATCGTTGATAAGCCTCGACAAATCAGGTAGATCAAGTGTGGCTAAAAAGGGAAGTTGCCGGTTGGTCTGCGGGTATGAGTAATAACCATGTGGTGCAGACAATCCTGGAGGGCCCTGCATAGCATGCTGTTGTGTGTTATACCCATATGAGTTTCCCGCGGGATACTGCTGGAAATTCTGTGGATGGTAAGCCATCTGGTTAACTGGTTGATTGTAAGCAACCGGTTGGTGAGTGTTCTGCTGAGTGGGTATAGTACCCTGAGGCTGTTGATACCCAGGAATGGTTGATGTTCCTTGTTGGGGAAAAGTTCCTTGGAATTGTTGTGTTCCAGGGATGTTGCCACCATACTGTGTAAGTGGAGGATTTCCCATAGCAGGGTTGGGGGGTGGCTGCGACGATGGTGTCCATGGAAGGCTCGTTCCTGGGAGTGGAAATTGAAGTGACGGGTTCCATGGAGTTGTAGTAGCCGAAGGGTAAGGGAAACCAGAATTCAAGTTGGGGGAAAACTGAGATTGCCCCCCAGCTTGGTTCCAGTTCCCAAAAAGTGAGTACCCCCCACTCTGTGGGATTTGATGATCCCAAGAAGGAAGCATGCCTGACGGGGGTTGTTGAGAGTAAAGCCCGGTTGGAACACCGGAATAAGGTTGCCCACTGCCAGGTGGATTGTACATACCAAACTGAGTAGATGCTGCTGGTTGGGAAGCTTGTTGGATCGAGCCAATAAGTTGTCCGCCAGCAGTTAGGTTGGATGGCCCTATATGAGGAGGTTGTAGACTGGAAACTGGGTTCCCAGCAAAAGGTTGTCCTCCAACTAGTTGGGTTGATGGCCCACCAGTTGGAGGTTGTTGACTGACAATGGGGTTTCCAACAAAAGGTTGTCCCCCAGCTGGTTGGGTTGATGGCCCACCAGGGAGGGTTTGTATGTTGGAGTTAGGGACCATTGCAGTCGGTTGTCCACCTCCTGAAATAGTATAAATGGTGGCTGAAGGTGATCCTCCGGTTGAAACGGAAGATCCAGCAGTATGACTAGGTGTTCTTCCGCCACTAGCCAAATATGATAACATGGATTGGCCAACGGCGCCAAAAGTACCAATTTGCGGAGGAGGTCGTCCATATTGGACAGGTGAGGACGGAGAAAAAACTGGGTTATCCCTCATAGAATGTGCACCAAACATTGGTGATGACAGCAAATGTGGGGAATTTAGCCCAGGGGTATCAGCGTCGTCCATAACGTGTTCAATGATAGGAGGACCAACGAGAACTGGGTCCGATTTCATATCCTCAAAAAGATTTTGGGGATCCGGCAGGAACCTAGGTATAGTAAAGTCCGAAGGTCCTGAGCCGTCTGCAAAGGAGTGATGAAATTCTGTGCTAGACGGGACGTTGGGATCCCTATAGTCAGAAGGACGAGAAACAGGGGGGTATCTAGACGCTGTCGAAAGCATTTGCTCTGTGTTGCGTCTAAATTGTGCCGATGCTAACGGAGAGTTCGCTAGGCTAACCATACTAGACTGGATGGAAGCCATGATTTCGTGTCTCGGTGGGATGTTGGGTAGATGTAAAGTGCGAGGTACGTTGCTAGAAGAACTTGTCTCCTGAGGATGAACACTGGGTGACGTAGTAATAACAGGTGGAAGTTCCGTCTGGGAAGTAATGAAGCCATAATCAGGTTCAAAAGGTGTGTCAGGTAGACGAGTATCTTCAACGATCTCAACGTATCCGCCTGGGACTGAAATTAAGCCAGGTATGTCCTGGTCGGACCCTTCTGTGGTGCCAATAGATCCGTCTATATCATCGTGAAAAGTGTCTGATGGACGGGAAGTTTTGGCATCCGGTAGAAGGATGACCTCTGGTCTAGTACTCTGGGTTATGCTAGGTTCAGCTGCTATAACTGTGTCCACTGTAACAGATAAATCTGGAATGACAGTGGAAGTCTCAGACATGCTAGTGGTTGCAGAAGCTGGAATAGATTCTGAGACTGTGCTGTGTGTGGCAGTTACGGGCGTAACTGAAGATGTTGTATGTATCGGCGGTGGAATGTTGCCTCGACCAACACCGCGGCCAGGAGGAGCAGGGATGCGTGATGCAGGCGGACCAGAAGTCCGTGGCGGTGGTGGTGGTGGAGGGCTTAGGCCCTGTTGTCTTCGTGATCTTCGTGGTTGATCTGACATGATGACAGGAAAATGAAAATCGGGGGAAGTACCGTAAACAAAGAACTCAAAAACTCTAATGCAGCCGAGTGTGCAAAAGAGGAGCTAGAAAAAGCAAGGCTCACAGGCCAAAAAAAACCAAGCTCTAAAATCTATACTGAGACCGGTGTCTCAATAAGCGAGCTGATCAACAAAACTGGCCAGAATGCCAACAAGCAGTCCCTAGAAAAAAATGACCCTCTACAAAGATGAGATAGCAAGCAAACTCCTAACTAAGAGCTGGAGACCTCAACAGGCTGTATCCTTCGCAAGGTGATGAAATCCAAGTCGAACAATACAACATGAGAGACCGATATAAGAAGGATATCCCTCTACCGAAAGGGATCCTGGGTAAAAGAGCCCTAGTAGAATAGATACTAAGCCACCTCGTTCATGACACGTCGGAAAAGGTTTTGGGCACTTCATCCTTCCGAAGAAGACAGCGATCGATGTTGCCTTAGGGCTAAGTGGAGTGCGGTATTCCACAGAGTCCGTCCGGTTCTCAATCTCGCGGCCGTTTAACCCCTGAAAGTTGGATACAGTCAGGAGGCCCCTCCACAAACTAGCTGTGACCGTGTCAATAAGTACTAGAGGATTTTAGTTCCCTAAAGACAACGACTATGTCTCAGATGAAAGTGACAAGGGGGAATTATTTTGATGCCTATCCCCGGTGTCCTACCTAACTACCAAATTCTTTTGATTTCCTCAAGTGAGGTTAAAGTTGGTTTAATTAGGGTGATTAATTTTAGTGGCTGCCTTACTCAATCGGGTAGTGGACGTGAAACTTGATGGTGTTATGACGACTCAAACCATGCAAATGAGAATGAATCACAAACAAGCCTTTGTCTTCGATGAAATCTAGCTAAGGTAAAGATAGAGGTTCTTCGATCAAATATGCATAACAATTTTCACAAGCAATCAAAGTAAAAGATTTTTCTTTTCTTTTCGATTTATAAACAAATCCAAACTGAAGTAAACACTCTTTTCAATGCACTGATTTTACAATCTACAATGCTTCTATAATGAGAATTTCTATGGCAAAATTAATGGTTCATTTCCCTATGCAAAATACCACTAGACTTTTTCAATTTAAACCACAAAATTTGCTCTCAACCAATGATCTTTTTAATTTACTGAAAATGATAATGACAATATGACTGTAAAAGCTACAGAATTCAGTAACGGAAGACAGTGGTGTTGAGTTGGTTGTGGGGAAAAAATCAAGTTAATGCAATCAATATTGAAAAACGACCAATATGTCAAAAGTGCCACTTAATTCAATCAATCAATCAAGCTCACAAACTAGGTAATAAACAGACCATACAAACTGGAAATTAACCAGAATGCTAACAGGCAACAGTAAAGACTACCTAAGGCAGAGAGGAACTCAAGAAACCAAGCAAAGATAAAAAATTTAAACACTTGCAGACACTACCGCGGGCTATAGTCTGTATGAAGCGCGGCACTGTGTAAGTACCGCTCTGGTACTAAGGACTAGGGCACGGTACTACCGCGCTGGAAGTGGTTATGAGGGCGCGGTACTGTGGCAAGGGAGGGAAAAAGCACAACTGGAAAAGAAAAAGTAATATTTTCAGGGCTGTTGTTGACCCAGGGGACTCAGTAATTAAACAGGGAGATAAAAACTGCGAGGAGGGGTGAATAAGGGTCAAAAAGGACCAAGATTCAAACTGGTTTGAAGTGCAACAAAAACTCACAATTCATAGATAAATGACTGGGAATTGAACTGATCAAGCAGTAATCAAACCCGGCGGAGTCGCCATTCTTGTTATGTGGAATTCTGCCCTATGGATAAGTCAAAATTCCCTTAGACTAAAGCAGACTTTAACTAACTCTAGGCTAAGAACAAAACAAAACAAATGCTACCTTGAATCCCTAGACCTAACAAACATCTCAGGATTAAAATGCTGAAGAGAATAGAAGGAGTTTAACTGACTTTATGTCCAAACGCTCGTTTTTGGTATTTGCTCCAAGCTCCAAGCCCTCACAAGTGAACCTGTTAAAATGGAACCAAAACACAAGAATGCACTATTCTCTAGCAACCTGAAACATGAGTTAGGATCTAAATATATGAAAGATACAAATCATATCATTAAAACAAGATTAACACAAATGATTTGGGAAAACAAGACAAGTTATTCCATTACAACTTGAAGAGTACTTACAAAAGGTGCTTGATGCCCAAGCCAATCCTCCAACTCCAAGTGTCTTCTCCTCTAGCTATCTCCACAATGCTGCAAGACCATAAGTTTGGTGCTCTCAAGAGTCCTCCCCTTTTCCAATGGCATGCCTCTCTTTTATAGTGAATGGTGAGGTTAACCAACAAGAGAGATGGGTGGATCTAAGGAGAGATAAGTGGATCAGGGTTTCTAATCGAAGGAGATGAGTTGAGATCGAATCAAGGACCCCATTATCTTCGAAAATCCAAAATCCCACGAGCCAAGGGAAAAAAGCTATTAAAAGAGTACCGCGTTTTGCAAAGACTGCAGAACGCGGCACTGCCGCGCTTTGGGAAAATAGCAGAACGCGGTAGTGTCTAGTACCGCGGTTTGTCAAGCTGGCAATACGCGGTAGTGTATGTGAGTAAAGCCTAAGGTGGGTCAAAACTTGCCAGGGTGGATTCACCTTCAAGGTTGACTCATCATCTGTCTCTTCTGGATGGTTTAAAACAGTAGGGGAAGTGTCGTCAACTTGTTTTGTGATGGGGATGCGACACTGTTAAATATAGAGGTATAACATATCCCTCATACCCTTTGAGTCATTTTAACAGTCGAGTGGGAGTCAGTTGGTCGGTAGTGTTGTAGTTTTCGGGTTTGACTACCGTTTTCACCTGTGCGACACATGAGCTTAACCGAGCTTGCCTTCTTAGGTTTGCCCCTTTCCTCTCATGGAAAAGAGATAGGACCTGGGTACACACAAGCAACACTGCTCATGCATGGCCAAAGAATCCTCTAAATATAGTGTTGTGTTTTTGAAATCCTTTCACCTTATTGGACTGTCATAGACCATGCAAGATTACGGGCTTAGACAACAGAATGAGGGATGTTTGGACATGCCTCGTCGTCGGTTGTGTTTTGTCATTTTATTCGCATATGAAGGAGTTATGTTTCCCCAACCGATAGATAAATGCATGAAGTTTCATTATGCTCAGTAGTATTGTTGTTATTTGCGATCATTTTGGTGAAATGGGAATACAGAAAATGCAATTTATTATGCACAATTTAATGGCCTCTATACAACATGTGTACTACAACTTAAGCTCACATAGAAGAAACCTAAATTTTTACAACTAATTATTCACTATGTATTAATGAAATTCCTCGCAATGTTTTGGTAAATTTAAGTTGGGACATGTCATCATTTGCATGCTCACTGAAGATAAACGAACGTTAAAAGTTGCATGAAATTATTCAGTTAATCAAACACTGTTTTATCTTCAAATTGTTTCTTTTGTAATACTATGTACGCATTGTTTCGGAGAAGATAGGCTGCCAACCATACATAAATTTGAAATTAACTAAAAGAAACCCTTATTTGCTCATGGATAAAACAAACAATCGAAACATTCGGAGTTTAATTTCATCACACCCTGATAAATAAGTTGTTTATGAATAATTTGTTCCCTCATTTTTCTATCTTGTGTCTCATCAGACTTATGCATAAGCAATCCACCAGGAGAAAGTCCAAAGGTTAGCTAAATCAGACTTAGACATTGAGGTATTATTGTATACCTCGCTAGAGACAATGTTTGGAGATACTAAAGTCGAGATGGGAGGCACTCCATAGTTCCATTGTGGTGAACTATACAAAGCCATCAGAGATGAAAATGTCCCTGGTGTTTCCATTGAAGAGTTAATGGTCTACCAGAACATAAATAATTCTAGCCTACATAAGGCGGCCACACGCCCAAAATTATTCCCATTATCCGAATTTATCGGGTGGATTTTTCCCCATGTGGATGTCAATGCCAGGATCATTATAGATGTAAAAGTTGAAGGGCTTGCATCCTTCCAATCACTTCACATAGCTGCAGCCTACAAGCTTCCTTTCCCTAAAATCATGTTGACAGACGACTGGATAGAAGAGGACAAAATCGATCATTTTGAGTATGCTAATAAGATGATAGTCTCTCAAATACAATTGAGACCAAGGGCTAGTGGAGAATACGATAGTCAACATTTGAGGACCCCATATAGAATTATAGCCCTGATGGTAAGCTAGGTTTTTGGATTGGTGAGCGGAAGTACATATAAACTCAGTTGGGTACCAGTGATGTACCACATTGCCACACATGGTGCAATTTTCAATTGGGACGACATCATTTCTGAGAGTATGGTGTCACACATTGTTGCAGCATAGGGAGGGATGACAGAGAAAAAAGATGAATTTTTCATGTCTTCTTATCTCTTGGACTGCATATTGATCAAACACCCTTTCCCTATTTTGGGATGCATTTGGAAGTAGGTTGAATCTACCCTCCATGTAGCCTATCAGGTGACATGGACCCACAAATACGTAATTCACTACAAACAGATTTGTGAGGGGTTGATCATGCCACTATACTGGATAATATTCAAAGAAGAACTAAATTGTATGTTCGAGAATTCCTTGTTAGTTATCGAGGAACATGGAGATTACTAATTTTCTGAGGAAGGCACATACATCAGGATGTATGGGGGAACTCAACCCCCTTCTCGATTTCCTCACTATGCCACTGATTTTGTTGTACATAAAGAGGTCGTGAGAGAAGTTTTCATCAATGGGGTTGGTAAGTTTCTTCATGACAAGAAAAAGGCTTCCTACCCATTGCTGCCATTCATTATTGGCGCATAAAAATTCCCCGAGGAAAAAGAAGCTAAGGATTTTGTTAAGGATTTTAAGGCCTTTCATTTTGGGACCAAGATTTTCAGAAGGAACGATAGCGAAGGTAAGGTCGCTTCCCATTGTGTTTCCTGCAGGATTAACTTTGAATACGAACACCTCTTCTTGAAAGATGAAGAAGTGTATCAAAGCGCAAGAAACATGACCGAGCTGAACAAGTGCTTTCGTCCCAAAAGTGGGGTTAGTTCCAGTGTTGCTGCCAAAGCAACAAAAGAAGCAGAGTTACAAAAACAACTAAAGGAAGCATAAAGGAAACTTAAAGAAGAGACTGGAAGGCAGAAAAGAGAAGCTGCTGAAGAACAGCAGAGGGAAGCAGAGAGGAAGCAAAAGGAAGATGCAGAAAGGAAACAAAAGGATTAACTCATAAGGTTGCAGTTAGCAGAAGATGAAAAAATCCAGAAAGAAGAAGCTAAAAGAATTCAAAAAGAAGAAACTGGAAGACTCCGAAGGGAAGAGACTGAAAGGATCCACAAAGAAGAATCCGCAAGGTTGCAAGAAATGGAAGAAAAAGCGGATAGAGAAGCAACTGAACAACAAAAGAAAAAGGAGGAGGAAGAAAAGTCCAAGGAAGCTGTGGAAAGGAAAATCCTGAATGTGCAAGATATGGAAATAGACCCATTGGATATAATCACCGGAGGACATGTCCCACTTCAAGAGCTCGGTCTCACCCCGTTCACCCCATCAAAACAACATATGGTAGCCATATTAGACACAATATTTTTTGACTCAAAAATAAAGAATATCATGAAGAGGTCGGAAAAGAGACTGAAATTACTATCCCACGTGGATGTTGTTACTATTTAGGAAAGCACAATCTTAGAGGGTACCCACAGGGACCCTAAACTTATGGTATCTGTCAACGTAGTTGTTGCACAAGCAAGTGTAGACAATGTTGATAAGTTGATGTGCGACGTGGAGAGAAAGAAAGAGAAAATGCCCAAGTTGAAAGATAATTTGGTGAAAATACAGGGAGAAGGAATAGAATTGAAAAGGAAACATGATGTCATTCTATCCGAGAAGGAAAGGATAGTGGAAGAATACCATAATTTGGAAGCAGAAAGGGATGCACTGACTGTGCAGTTAATGATTATGGAAGGCGAGAAAAATGACCTGGAAAATCGCATCAATGATAAAAGAAACTTGAGAGGCATACAACAGGAAGCAAGTTAAAGACTTGAAGGTTTAGTTGGAGGAATTAATAAAGGAAAAAGAGTTTATGTTGAAACAACTAGAACTTGTGAACAATAAGAAGCAAGACTCGACAACTTTTCATGAGCAAGCATGTGACATCCAGAAGAAGATCTATCATTCAAAAGAAGTTATCACCGAGGAAGTCTACAAGATGAAGATAATGATATCAAGGATGGAAGAATTTGATGCTGGAGCTGTGAGGATTAGGCAGAAATTAGTATGCGCCATGGCCGAGATTAAGAAACAAATGAAGTGGAAGGAAGGAAAATCAGGATTCCCTGAGTATTTTCCTCATAAGACCGCTGTAGATTCGAATATGGACTAAGGCCTCCTTGAATTCTGCAAAAACGTTGGTCTACAGATTAACAATAAGATTCTGAAAAATATCAAGAAGTGTACAAAATTTTACCAGAAAATTATGCAGTTGATTACGCCTCTGATTATAGAAGAATTTACTGATAGGGACCAGGGCCTATCGGAGTTGCAGAACATGCCGAGTGATGATTTGAACTACATTAAGAAGTTGGATATGCTAACAGGGGAAGACCTTCATCATTTCATTGGGCAAGATTCCATTAATGCTTACTTTTTAGAGGACGGATACAAGGAAACGGCTGAAGGACTAAAGAGTGTAGAAGCAAAACTATATGATCATGAGATCACTTTGAAGATGGTAGACCCCATGCAAAGTAATATTATTTCTGAAGAAACTGACATGTGGTCCAAATACATTTCTGATTTGGAAAGGCCAGTTGGAAATTAACATTTGTATTTTCTTTGTACAAACACTGAAAGACAAAATTTTAAGAATCCCTAGGGTTAGGGTAAACGAAGAGTCACTAGAGGACAAACCTTCTTGTAAATAAATAGAGGAGTAGAATACATATGAATAGACTTTTTCTAGCACAATAGAGCTGGACCATTTTTTTAAGAGAACTATTTTTCTACTAAATAAGAAGGATCTGTTGCCTGGCAAAAGCATGCACAGAGATTTTGCATGGAATGTGTAGAATGTTAATGTGAAATTACTTCTTCTTGCATTCATAACTCATAATGTGAGATCGTTCTAAATTTCTTGAATTACTTCATGGTTATGAATGATTTTTCTTTCTGTGCAAATGTTTATGTGTTAAATGAGCAATAAATTGCTTCATCTTATCAGAGCTATCTTTGGTATTTCTTTTTGTTGTAAATGTGAATATTGTGTTTGAACAGCTACCTGTTAGACTTGTATGAACATTTCCAGCGTATTACTCTTAATTCAAGCTTTCTCCTTGCAAGGATAAGATATGATAGTTAGCTTAATGTAGGAATCAATAGATAATTGATCAGGAAGGAGCGTTAAGACGAGAGGTAAGAACCTACTTATCGCTAGTGTGGTTTTTTCTTGCCAGTTATATGCATTTAATTAGGGCACTTCATCTCATAATTACAGATAAAATCACATAAACGGTGAACCAGGCCGCAATCGGTAAAGAAATTTAATGATCACAAATATGGTAGCCGGGCCATTAACCAGACGGATTCCCCACACCAAACCGTGAGCGATCTAATTTGGCTTGCTTACTGAGGATAATACCTACTGCTAGTGCTGGGAATTTTAGGGCACCAACAGTTTTGGCACTAGAAGGAGGTCAGCTAGTGCATGGATGGCAGAGGAGATCTTTTTGTAAGAAGAGATTCCTTCAGAAACCCACTTGGAATAGCTATACTGAAAGATTTCATTTTGGAACCCAAAGATCAAGAAAGTCTGAATTCTGGTGGTGAAAACCAAGAACCCTTATACGCTGTCCCATTTGAGGAGATAGACCACTTTCGGAGACATACAAGCTCTTACGTAAGAAAACTTGGGGGGTTGAATGTAATTCCCACATTACCTAGAAGGTGAGTTCCTAAGAAAGAAACCCAATACACCACAAATTCGGTGCTTGTATAAAATTTGGAAGAGTTGCTCGATTTATCTTTTCAAGAGATCACAGAGCCTCTTGATCAATTGAAACCCGACTCCCCTCCAACTCAGGAAATTCCTCATTCCCCACCACATTCACCACCTCCTTCACCACCACATTCTCCGCTGTGAATTATGGCTGGAAATGTACATGCAGGAGGGCCATGGGACCACTTAATTTGGTTGCTCCATTGCATGATTTTCCCAAACATCTAGAATGGGTGTTTCCCAAGTTTGATCCTGGAAAAGGAATTTCCACTAAAGATCACTTGAAGAGTTTTTACTTAGTTCTAAACCTATTAAATGTTGAACATGAAGATGTGGTCTGGAGACTGTTCCCTTACACATTTGAGCCAAGGGCATGCTCTTGGTATTTCAATTTACAAGATAATTCCAAAGCAAATTGGGACGGTTTTGAAAGATGCTCTTTAAACAAATTTGGAAATCAAAAGACAGTTGCCACACTCATGACAGAATTGTTATCTATGAGAATGGATAAGAAAGAAAAGTTCAAGAGTTCAATCAGAGATTCACTACTCTTTTAAATAATTTTTGTGCTGCAACAAAACCAACAGAGGAATCCTTGGTAGAATATTATACTACAGCACTGTATCCACCTATAGCCATGTTTGTTAAAAGGGCGATTAAGTCTACGTTAATAGAAAATTATGAGGAGGCTAAGAAAGTAGAAGCGGATTTGGATAGTATTTCGAAACATGCATTAGAATCAGAAGTGAAACCAACAACCAACAAGAATCCTCTGACATTATCGAGACCTAAAGAAGAACCCTCGAATGAACTTGGAAATATGGTTAAAATGGTACAGAAATTATCAAACAAAATAGTGGATTTAGAGAAAGAGAAAAGAGCAAGTACATCTAGAAAACCATTTAATCCCTTCTACAATAAAAGGGAAGAAAGTGGAAAGTCTTTACCACCTATTACTAATTCTGTTGCCCTAAATATGAATGAAGTTGGCATGGAACATTTCTACACTTTTCATCAAAAACAACATTCTGAAAAGATCTTCCCACAGTGGATTAATTCGATGATGTTAGTAATGAATCAATTTTTAGATGAGCAACTAATAGATCAGGAAGAGGTAGAATAAGATCAAACAAAAGAGCAAGAATATCCAACTTGGGAGACCACAATGGTACTATGGGACTGGGTACCCACTTTGGGGTTGAATGAAGAAGAGAAAGCAGAAGATGTTCAAGTATCATCAATGAATATTACCACTAGAAGTAAAGGACTGGTGGCAGACCCTAGTGTTGCCTAAGGTGAAGATCATGAGGAATCTCCAAAGAGAAGCATTTGCATCACCCAGCCTCAACCCAAAGTGAATACTGAAGTTGTGAAAGAAATAAGTCCAGTAATAAATAAGCAGGAAAAAGCCATAGTGAACAAGCTAGGAAATGATGGGAAAAGCACAAAAGAATACAACATGGGGTATGACATTGTGGAAGACATCAAGAAGTCTAAAGAAAACATATCTTTATTTGAATTATGTAATATTCCCCGGAAAAGAAAGAAATTGTTAGAAGCTTTTGACCCACAATCAAGCAGTACATTAGAAATCATTGAGTCTGATATTGACATTAACGAAGCAAGCATTGGTGGAAAATCAAAATCATAGACTCTGCCTTTCATATTAACTTTTGAAATATTTAATCATAACGTACATAATTTCCTGGTAGATTCTGGGGCTTCATCCAATTTTATGCCATTATCCATTTGTAAGAAAACCAATGGGAAACCAATGCCATCCCCTTCTCAGATCATACAATTAGACAGGTCTGCTGTTAAAGTCACAGGGGCGATGAAATATGTACTTATCAGATTATCTGAGGATCCAAGGGTATGTCAATTCATAGATATCATGGTAGTAGATATACCTGAAGCTTATGGTTTGATATTGATCAAGGACTAGTCAACGAAATTGAATGGTTATTTTGCAACACATTGGTCTCACTTGTAGTTGTGGTTACCATATCAAAACAAACAAAATCAGATCAAGGTACTGAGAGAGCCTCATATGAAACATAATATAAATCAGCTGGAAGAAAAGAATGAGCCTGTAAATTTTTCATCTTCGGTTTTAGGGAATTATTTTTTGGAGCTTGATCCAGGAAATTATCAAGTGAAAGAAGCCGGTCATGAATTAGACACATAGTACGATATCCTTCGATTCTCATGAGCTGATGAAATTGATTGTAACATAGTAGACTTAGTTACTAACTTAGGAGATAGTACTAACCAAGTAGTTTTAGAGGATAAGTCCTGGGTTTTGTACTTTGATGGATCCAAGACACAAGAGGGATCGGGAGTCGATTGTGTTCTCATTGACCCTGAAAGAAATAAACATTTTCTCTCTTGTATGCTAGAGTTTGAATGTACAGATAACACTATCGAATATGAAGCTCTAGTTCAAGGCCTAAAAAGAGCCATAGATTTGAAAGTAAAAAATTTGAAAGCTTTTGGTGATTCTGAAATAGTTGTCAGACAAGTTAGAAATACTATTCATTGTTTGTCCCCACATTTAAAAAGATATGAATCTGAAGTCTGGAATTTGATTTCACAACTTGATGCTTTTAACATAAATGTTATTCCCAGATTACAGAATGCTGCAACTGATGTGTTAGCTACTTCTGCTTCTAGAATAGTGCCAACAAATAACAAATGCTCTATTGAATTGATTTTCAGGCCATCTGCACCTGATAACTTCACAAATCTGAGGGGGTTTGATGATGATGAACAATTCATCAGTTTCTTGACGAATGAGAATGCCTTTAGGGAATCCATAATCGATGAAGATGAACACAATTTGGATTTGCAGAATAAGGACACAAGTAAAGGAAATTTTATGTCGAAAGGAGTAAGAACTCTTGAAGGTTTGTTTGATTTACAGAACAAATTCAGAAGACCAGCCAATGTCAAGACCAATAGCTTCTCAATGCAACATGATTTGGTGAAATTGGGTACAAAACCTGAGCCCAAATATATTAATCTGGGCAAATTCTATTCACCGGATGAAAGATGTAAGTTCATCAAACTTTTCCAACAACACAAAGATGTTTTTGCATGGAATTATGAATATTTAAAAATGTATGACACGCACATCATACAACATGTGATACCCATGAAGCCAGGTGTGAAACCATTTCAACAACAATTACGAAGGATGCATCCAACACTCGAACCCTTAATACAAAAGGAATTAAAAAAATTGTTGGATGCTAATATTATCTTCAAAGTTTGACACTCTTAGTGGGTGGCTAATATGGTCCCAGTACATAGGAAATTAGGAGAAATAAGATTATGCATCGACTTTCGAAACTTGAATAGAGCATCGGACAAAGACAACTATCATGTGCCACCAATGGAAGATATCTTACAAATGGTATCAAGATCATAGTTGTTCTCCCTATTAGACGAATTCTCTAGCTAAAATCAAGTATTGGTGGTTGAGGAGGATCGATTAAAAACTACATTTTGCACGAAGTGGGGAACATTCGTGTATCGGAGAATGCCTTTTGGCCTAATGAATACTGGAGACACGTTCCAAAGGGCCATGGATATTGAATTTTGAGGATTAGTTTTCCACTGTGTGGTCATATACCTAGATGATGTAACATTTTTCTCCAAGAAAAGAGAAGACCATGTTTTCCATTTAAAACATAATTTTGACTGTCGTAGGAAATATGGTATATCTCTGAACCCAAAAAAGAGTGTCTTTGTTCTTCTAGAAGGACAATTTTTGGGTCACATCATCTCAAAGAAGGGAATATCAATAGATCCAGAGAGAGTAGAAGCTATAACTTAGATTCCCATGCCCCATAATAAAAAGTCTATGCAATCATTTATGGGCACAACTAATTTTGTTCGAAGGTTTGTGCCTAATTTTGCGCAAATTGTTAAACCTTTTCAGCAAATGGTGAAGCAAAGTGTGCAATTTAAATGGACCGACATCGAGAAGATTGCATTCAAAGACATAGAGGTTGCCATATCTCACACACCTTCTTTGAGGATTCCATATTTTGAAAAGGATTTTATCATATACTCCTTTGCTTCAGATACTTCTCTCGCAACAGTGATCCCTCAGAAAGGGGAATCCGAAGACGAATATCCAATCTATTTCATGAGCACTGAGTTAGAAGGAGCCGAACTGAATTACAAAGTCGTAGATAAGAAAGCATATAAAGTGTTTAAGGTAGTAAAACAGTTTAGGCGATACATTCTAAAAAACAGAAAGAAAGTCATAGTACCTCACCCGGCTATCAGATCTCTATTTGTGCAAAAGGAATTGGGGGAAAGAAGAGGAAACTAGGTAACTGCTCTGCAAGAGTATGATTTAGAATTCAATCTAGCCACTATCATTAAAGGTCAAGGCCTATGTAATTTAATCACTGAAAATCCAGCCAACGAAGAACAGGAGTGAGAAAACAAAGTTGAATTGAATCTAACCGAAGTATGTCCTATCTTCACTGCTCCAGAATTTTAGTACATAGATATAGTGTATTATTTACAACGAGGATACCTACGAGAGCATTGGAATCCTAAGTAGAGAAGGGCACTCCGATTAAAATCTGCTTCTTATCAGATAATTGATGGAGTACTCTTCAGGAAGAACTATGATGGGATTTTTCTTAGATGTATCGAGAAAGAAGATGTTGATAAGATGGTCAAAGAATTACATGATGGCCCTGCATAGGGACATTATTTTGGTGATACTACTACTCACATAATACTACGAGGCGAATATTATTGGCCCACTCTTTTCAAAGACTCTCATGCTCATGCCAGGAAATGTGATGTATGTCAAAGGCGTGCTAGAAGATTGCCAAAAGCAGCAGGACCATTGCAGCTAGTTGTTATCTCTAAACCTTTTGAGCAGTGGGGCATAGATGTTATTGGGGAAATTAATCCAAATTCTTTGTTGTAACACCGGTATATCCTCACATCTACTGACTATTTCACACAGTGGACAAAAGCTACTCCTCTACGTAAAGTGAACGAAGATGCAGTCATCAGATTCGTGTAAGCAAATATGATAACCAGGTTTGGGGTTCCAATTTCTTTAGTTTTTTATAATGCAAATTACTTGTCATCTATTAAATTAACCACATTTTCTTATGAAAGAGGAATTAAATTGCAGGGGAATGGACTAGCCAAATCTACAAACACGAATCTCATCTGAATCCTAAAAAAAACTCTTATTGAGAGTCAGAGAAACTCGTGTACAACCCTCCCAAACGCTTTATGGGAAGATAGGGTTACTGCAAATAATTCCTTAGGAGTCTCCCCTTATAGGGTAGTTTATGGGAAAGAATCCATACTCCCACCTAATGTACTCCTCCCATCCCTGCAACTAGCCTAGACCTGTCGATGTTTCAGTAGTGAAATCCTACAGTCGTGAATCAATACCCTGTTGAAACTTGAAGAAGCAAGACAAAAGGCCAAAGATAGATTCCGTCAACACCAAGATATTGTCAAGAGATGGTTTGAGAAACAGAAGTACGATAAAAGAACCTTTGAGGTGGGAGACTTAGTTCTGAAGTAAGATCACCCACATGAAGAAAAGGGGAAGCATACGAAATTTCAACAATTATGGCTTATCCCTTACCAGATTGTTGAAAATATTGGCTCATTGACGTATAGATAGAAATATTTACAAGAGGAGGAAGAGAATATCCCTCTCAATGGCCTTGCTCTGAAACAGTACTTCTCATAGGTTTAGGAACTTTTATGTACATAAATAAACTTTGCTTTTCTTTATTTTATTTTTTGTCTATTGTTTTCTGAATTGGTTAGTCTAGTTTGTCTTCTCCTCTTTTCGTCAACTTCTTCTTGTTTGCTGATTGTTTGGTTCCCTTTATTTTGTTCCAATAAACCCTAGCTCGACATACGATTTTATGGAAATAAAGGACTCTGAACAATCTCAAGGGCATCTCCTGAAAAGTCAAAATCTACTTATAAAAGCAATTTTTTCTCTATGTGACATTGTTATTTGCTGATCAGTTTTTAGAAAGGGAAAATTTGCTTCAGTTTCATAGTTGAGTCATGTAATCCCTGTAAATTAACTAAGACTTATGCTTTCTGAATTACTATCTTGGGGCTTCATTCATCTCACATAAATAACCATCTTAGGAGGCTGACTATGATGGACCCACGGAGAGGACAAAAGTCTCACAGATGTATGGAATTTAAAATGATCCCATGCTGCAAATTAAAGGCCGAAAAAGCTTACATCAAAGAGTCACATTTCCAGAAAATTTCATCTCCATCAAAGAAATGGTTGTTAAAAAATGAAGAAATATAATCAAGGAAGTTTCCTTAGTAGTCAGCTTAGCAAGGTCCTTCTCCATCTGTGATCATGACAAAAAATGAACTCTCTTGCTCACACAAAAGGACATTATGGATGGAAGGACCCAAGTCAAATTTTGAATATTGAATAAAGCTATCATGGAAGACTCATACGACAAAATTTGTCAATAAAGAAAGCATCTATAGAAATGCTGACAACATTGGAATGAGGAACAAACGAACATATCTATGTGATTTTGTTACAATCCTATGGAGTCCTATTTAGTGGGCACCCAAAAGATGGAAGTAAAATGAAACCCACATTTTTGCCCCGGGAGAGTGGTCAAGAAGTCTAGTTCGAGGTTACCCTTATTCCCCAATGACTAATGTGATAGAAGTAAGACTACTCCCCTGTATGAAATATGGTTCTTAAAGCATTATGTTAATATACTGGGTCAACAACATGTAAGCTTTTCTAACCTTAAAGAGGGATTATTCAAAGATCTGTGTTCACCAGCGAATCACCAATTATTGTTGCTGCAACCTGATCCCAAAAAATTTCAAAAAATTGAAGGGCCCTGCCTTTATTTTTTATAGTTTTTTGCTTCTTGGAACATTCCCCTTTTGACACTTAGAATATTCTTAGAAAATCTTGAAGAACAAGTCATTTCCATCCTGAGTACAAACTTAGGTTTTTACTCAGAAATGGTCACATCTTTTTGGACGAATTTTCGCCGACCATTTCGCAGCTTTTAGATGAGTTTACGCCGACCATTTCACAACTTTTAGGGCAAACCCTACCAGCTGTTTCACAGCATTCCAACAATTTGGTGTCAACCGGTCGCAACATTCAAGTTTAGCTCTGTCCATTTCTCTTTTTTTTTATGATTTTAGCACCAATCTTTTGGAACGCCTGGGAAAATAACACCAATGGTTCGCAGTGATCAAGCCACTTCGCCAATCGGTCGCAACTACCAAAGAACATCATGTAGGCCGTTTCACAGAAATATGGACAACTTACACCTAAAATCCACAACGATGCGAAAAGTTTACGCTGACTGTTTGGCAGCGATTGAAAAATTCATGCCGAAATGATCGAAAGAGTTGGCCTTAACGCAGCGAAAAGGTGGTGTAGTCATTAATTGACCCCACCTACAGAAA
Organism: Larix kaempferi; assembly: GCA_027924585.1. NCBI lineage: Eukaryota > Viridiplantae > Streptophyta > Pinopsida > Pinales > Pinaceae > Larix > Larix kaempferi. The sequence goes on from BSBM01000309.1 coordinate 5,361,522, forward strand.
CCCCGTTCACATTTATGAAAAGGTTTCCACATGTGTATATATAGCGAAAGGGGGTTATTTTATTTTCTACCAATGTTCAAACACGAAGAAAATGTCATTTTTTACCATCGCTCATTGGACACCAAGCTTTCAACTTTTTTGAGCTCACCTTCTCATCCAGTACACGACTTCCAGGTAGGCACCCTATAGCCCTTGTTCTTCTCTTTTTAATTGTTTTGGTCTTTGCTTGGTCGCTTTTTATTGCTAGACGATTGTATAGGCCCTTATGGGGTTAGGGTTTAACCATTTTTTTTTCAAGTATGTCATGGACTTACCCAGTGAGGTTTTCTTGTGTCTAGTGGTTCGTCGTAGCCCTCGTACCCTTTTATTCATTTTAACATTCGAGAGGGAGCCAGTTGGTCGGTAGTGTTGTAGTTCCCATGTTTGAATATCATTTTCCCCTGTGTGACGCACGAGCTTAACTGAACTTTCCTTCTTAGGGTTTCCCCTTTCGTCTTGTTGATGCCTCGGATATCGTAGCATCAATCAGAAAGGGATTCTCCCCGAGAGACGGTCCCAATTAGACTGTCTCCCGTTTGGTGTAGGGAATCCGTCCGGTTAGCGGTTCCGGCAACCGTGGTTTTGGACTTTAAATCCGATTTTACCGGTTATGGCCCGATCCACCTTTCTTTTGTTTTTTTTGTGTTTTATATGAGATGCATGTGCCTAAATTATACTTAATCTAGATGCCATTGAAACAGATCTAAATCTAGAAACAGAAACACTTCTATCTATCCCTGCAGGGGAACACGCTTAAGGGGAGAGCAATCAGCTGTAACAGATATCATAAGCAACGAACAGATAGCTATTATTTCTCACGGTCAAAGCTACAGCGAGATGAGGATCTTGAGAAGATAGCTTCTCATTCAAAATGGAACGCATCTATTGCTCAGAAAAAGACAGAGGGAAACTACAGGATAAGGAAACAAATCTACAATGAAATTCACAGAACGCATCTATTGCTTATGAACCGAAGAAATCAAATGGTTTGATCTAAGTAACAAGGATAAAGAAACAGATCTGGAATTAAACTAAAAGATCCCTGCAAGGAGCAATTAAAAGCATGAACAATGAGCCATACGAATTATCCTGAAGAAAGAACAGTTAGCCATTCGTTCTAGAAGAAAAAAATCTACAGCAATGGTAAAAGTATCAGCAGGTAGCTCCTGATTTAATATGGAACGCATTCATTGTCCATGAAATAGAGAGAACGCATGCATAGATAAGAGCAAAATCATTAATACAAAGAAATAATTCAGAAGTTAAGAATGATCTCACATTGCAGAATTGCAGTCATTAGAATAGTCCAACATGAAGCAACCCAACATTCCAAGCAAAACGTCCATCTCCTGTGGCTTCTATTAGAAAATTTCAATTTACAGAGCCGATACAAGATAGCTTATATCATTTGCCCAAAATTTTCATTCCCTGCAAAAAGGCCCCATTGCCTAATCTTTCCTAGCTTCTATTTATAGTTACAAATTTGCCCTCTGGGCTGACACCTAGCATCCCCCACCTGTCATTTACAGGGATTTCTAATATAATCGATCACCAAAAAATGGTCACTTCATTTACAAAATATTTTGACAAAAAGAATAGGGACAGCTGTCCCACAGCTTACGCCTTACATATAACAGAAAATTTGCTAAACTCAAAGCGTTCCCTGCTGGGCACGTGTCTGGCTGAAAAGAGTGGCTCACTGAATTCAGCTTCTTCATTCCTGTGCGTGAGCTTCTCCTGGCAAAGGGTCGCCCAAGTTGATGGTCACTGATGCTGCCTGGGAAGAGGTCCTCGACTCCCCTGCTGATGCTGCTCCTAATTGGGAAGGGGGAATGGGACTGGCCAGAATTTCTGCCATTGTTGGGGGAGAGACTGCTGGGAGAGGGGCTGCCGGGTCTACTGATGCTTCTGCTGCTGTTGCAGCTTTCCTGACCTCCTCTTCTATGTAACTGTGCCACACACCTGTATCCCTTATGATTATGTTTGCTGCAGCAGGAAACAGGATTTTCTGAGAAGTTATATTCTTCCCGAGCTCTATTTTAATGCTTTGTACTTCTGCTTCAGCAACTTGATATGTTTCCTTCAGCAGATGGTTGTGAAGTGTTGATGAACCGATGTAATGTTGGAGATCATCTATGGCAAGGACATCAATGCTTTTCACATACTCCATCTGGACGCCTAGCTCTTCTTTCAGTTGAGATAACCGCTGCTCTTTTCCCGGGAAGTCTTCTAGGGTCTGAGGGAAACTTAATGAGCAGTTATCATGGACTCCTTTGAGCTTTTGGTACAGGTTGTTGATTCTATCTGTGGTCTTCTGCACACTGGCCATCAGCTTATTGGCACAGTTCCGTCCAAACTCCAACAAGGCTATATCTTCATTAAAATCTTCCACGGTCTTGAAAGGAAGATGCGGGGGGAAACCTCCTTTCCCTTCCCTCCATGCCATCTGACTTATGACATTTGCTTTGACACGGGTATTCTTAGCCTTGAGCCTGTGGGCTTCCGCATTCACCTCCTTTAGCCTAACCGTCATGGCCTTGAGTTTGCACACCTCATCAGTGATTAGCTCTTGAGAGCCATGCACTTGCTGTAGTATATTGCACGACAGCTCGTGGAAGGGGGACATGTCCAAGGTTCTGCTTTCCGCTTGCTCTAAACGCTCAGCTAATGCCTGCTTGTCTGTTTCTAGCTGGGAAGCCTTTTCTTCTGCTCCACTCTTCTCTGCTTCTGCAATCATTATTTGGAGTGCTAGCTGGTCCTTTTCCTCCTCCAGGTAGCTGTACTTGTTTGCCAACTCCTTGTGCTCAGCGTACAAGCAATTATACTTGTTCACTGCCAGGTCTCTTTGAGCTTGCTCATTAGCCACGTTTCGCTGCAGGGTACGTGCTCTTTTCTTTGTCAATATATTTTCTTTGACTATCACCCCTACATTGGCAAATGATGCTTGTGCTGTCGCTATAACTGCGGAGGCCATGGCAATGGGATCCGCATCTGTGTTCTGCATGACAGCGACCTCTCGGTGGGTAACTATGTCGTCATGGAAAGGACTTTTAATCCTTTCTTCTGATTGGAGGACCATTGTTTTTCTTTTCTTGTCATAGACAAACTCATTCCATTTGGACACCGTACGCTTCCCAGATGGAGTGTACGGTACAATTGGTCGGTTTATGATGTCTATGTCTTCTTCCATAGGTGGGGTCCGGACTTCCTGAGTGGGGTCTGTCCCTTCCCTTTGGGTACTAGAGCCACCTGCCTGAGAGGTGTCTATCTCCATGTCCTGCGCACCGGACCCACCTACCTGGGCATCTTCTCTTGCCTTCAATTCTTCCTCCGCTTTCTTCCTTGCTTCAGCTTGCTCAATTTCTGCTTCTTTCTGCTTTTGGGCTTCTTCAGCCTCCTTCCGCAGTCTCTCATTTTCAGCGTCCTGCTGCTTCCTTGCTTCCTCGACTTCCTTTTGTAACCTTGCCTCTTCTCTTAACCTGAGCTCTTCCTGAGCTCGGGCATCCTTGGCTTCTCTCTCCTTTTGCTGGATAGTCTTCTGGGCTTTGGTTGAGCTAGAGCTCGCTCCAGTACTTTGGTGACAGATCCGTAGCTCAGTCATATTGCTGATGCCTCTGAATGCTTCCTCCTCGGCATTGGGGTAGTGGGAGTATTCGAAGTTAGCATAGTTCCCCTTGCAATGCTCGGCCACTTTACCCTTTCTGTCGTTCCTGTGGAAGATGACTTCACCGAAATGGAAGGCCTTCAATTCTTGAACAAATTCGTCGGCAGAGGCCACCCCTGAAAACTTGTAAGTACCTATGCAGAAAGGTAAGGGGGGAAAGGAAGCCTTGTGTAGCTTGTGGAGGAATGCTCCAATCCCATCCAAGAAGAGTTGTCTCACTGCTTCCTTGAGTACCACATAGTCTGTGGCATACTGCGGCAATATGTATGGGGGCTTAGTCCCTCCAAACATTCTCAAGTAGGTGCCTTGTTCTGAAAAGTAGAAGTCCCCATAATCCTCGAGGACTTCCAAAGCGTTTTGTGACAGGCAACTTGGTTCTTCCTTGAATATTTTCTCGTATAGGGGCATGATGAAACCCTCACAGATGAGTTTGTAGCTGGGCTTGTAATTCTGAGCCCACAACATCTTGAATGCGATGTAAACCGGGGCTGTGGTCCTATCCCATGTACACCCCAATCCGGGGAACTCTATCTTGGCCAAGATACAGTCTATCAGGTACGAAGACATGAAGAATTCAGCCTTCTTCGAGGCCAGCCCGGGCTTAGCAGCACTTATCATTGAGGCCAGACTATCTGACAAGATAGTGGCCCAGTCAAAAACTGTCCCCTGAAATGCCACATAGTGAATGATAGGGACCCACTGAATCTTGTATACTGTGCCATCAGGCATGCCGAAGATTCTACACAGCATCAGGGCGATTAATCTATAAGGAGCTCTTAGATTCTGTACGTCATACTCCTCACTCCCTTTCTTCCTCAAATGTTTCCCTTGCACTAGTAGCTTCTTGGCCATCTCGACATTGTTCATCTGGCTTAACCACTCATCAGTCAGAGCTTGCTGGACACGGGGAAACCTGTAGGCTGCCGTCAGATATGCGGGTTGAAATGAGGCGATAGCCATGTTCTCGCTATCATTTATCACTCTTCCTTCAGCATCGGCATGTTGGAGTATCCATCCGATGACTTCAGCGCAGGGGAACAGCTCAGGGCGGGTAGCGGCCTTAGTTATGCCTGAGGTTCTGATATTTCGATAGATTGGTGCTTCCTCTAGCAGCATATCTGGGATTTCTTGGTCCCGGATCATTCTGTGGATGTCTCCCCATCTGATTTCCGGAGGGATACCTGTGGTGCACCTAGTGTCCTGGAGCGAGGTTTCAATCTTAGGAGGGACAGGTTTCTTTTCTGTCATCTTCGCCTTCTTCTTACTGGGTTTTGGCATCTTGAATTATCCCTGATAACATCCATATACAATTCATCATGAGTTTGAGCCACAGGTTGTATGGTTTCAGCAGAGAGCAACAATTGTTTTAATGAGATAAATCAATGAAGCATGTATTTAGGAAGTAAAACATTATTTCAATTATAAGACACACATTGAAACATTTGAAGCTCGTAAAAGATGAGTGTGGGATAAGCTATGTTGCGGACGCTATTGGTTTTATTGGACCGATAGGTGATTCGCGGAAGCAATCGGCCTCCGGTTCCGCTTCGCGGAAGGAGAAGTCCTTCGCTATGGCTGCGGTTGGAGAGGTCGAAGGCGGGGAAGAGGCGGGTTGACTCGGTGAGGGCTATGGATGCTATCGTCACGCGCGGCCACTTGCCGAGTCACTATGGGAGGCTTTGGTCTGAGCGAAGGTAACGGCGCCGGGGACAAACTGACGGGGAGAGCTAGGGCGGCTTCAAGTTTTGGCTCTCGTGGCTTAACCGCTTACGGGTTTCGGCTTCGCGTGTAGGGACTGGGGTTTATGAAAAAGGGCCCAGGGTTCACGGTCAGGGATATGGAAAGCCCACAGGGTTTCGATAACTTAACCCACGACGAGGGGCGCGGCCCGGGGTTTAAAATCAACATAAGGCATGGTTAACTGCCCGCACCCATCAACATAAGATATACGTTTTACGAAGGCCCACGACGATTATGTGAAACGAAAACTCCGTTCACTGTACCTGACGGGAAAAACATAGCCCTTGCCGGGTGTTTTGCCCGTCACAATCCCACTAAAACCCAATAATTTCCCCAAAAGGACAGTTCAGTAGTGAAAAACAAGGTGAAGATCCTACCTGGCACCGTGGGGATTGCTTGAGCAAGGTGGCTGCGAGCACGGAGGCGCGAGGTGAGCTGGAGCGATTTGCACGGTATCACACGTCGCTGGCCGGTTCAAAACAATGGTGTATTGGTCGAGCCCCCCCACGGTATTTTATAAGGAATGGCACGTGTGAGCATTTAATTGGGTAGGTGGCGTGGTTAAAACGGGGTTTAAATTCGCCGCGCGTAGCGGTCACGTCAAAGCACCTCGGTTTCCGTGCGACCGCCACTTGCGGGGCCAGTTCGTGAATTGCATCCGCCGTTGCGGAAGGATTCGATGAAAGCTTCCGACGTTTCGGGGCTTAAAGCGGAAAGGAAACGCGAAGCCTTCCGCGAGAGTCTGTCGTGTAGCGGACGGGTAACGCCAAAGCTTCCGCCCTTTCGGAACGGTATAGCGAATGCTCCCGGTATTTTCGGAAGACTTTTGCGAAAGCTTCCGTGAACCAAAACTTCAAAGTCTCGTTGATTTTCGGAAAGTTTTTTGGCTATGGCTCCCGCTAGTTTCGGAAAGCTTTTGGGAATGGCTTCCGCCGTTTCGGAAGCAAAACTTATATTTTCCGCAAATTCACCCGGGATCGTTTCGGAGTCCTTTTGCCGGTCGGGGTAAGCAATTGGCTTCCGCTGTTTCGGAAGGGTAGCCCGAAGGCTTCCGCTGTTTCGGAAGCAAAAGCTGAAGGCTTCCGTGACAGCTTCTTGAGAAACTTCTAAGTCTTTTCAAGGTTTCGGAAGGCGATCGTGGATCCTCCCCGCGGGTCTTATGGAGATGGCTTCCGCCGTTTCGGAAAGGTTTCATGAATTCCCCGCCGTTGCGGGAGGATTTTATGAAAGCTTCCGCCGTTTCGGAAGGGTTCAACGAAAACTCCCGCCGTTTCGGGAGAGAAAGCCGGAACCTTTCCGCGGTTGCGGAAGGATTCAACGAAAGGCTCCGCCGTTTCGGGAGCTAAGTCGTTTCGGAGCTGGAACCGTTCCGCAGAAGCAACGATTGAAAATTTTATAAGTCTTTTACTTCGGAAGAAAATGATGAATTCCTTGGTGTTATTTCGGCGAGTTTATCCGAAGGGCTTCCGCCGTTTCGGAAGGCAGAGCTGAATTGTTCCGCCGTTTCGGGAGAACTACTTGAATTTCTCCGTGGTTGCGGAAGGTTTGGGCGAAAGCTCCCGCCGTTTCGGGTGGTCTCACCTAATGGCTTCTGCTATTTTCGGCAAAGAAAACCTAAGTCTTCCTTTTGGGAAGGTTGGACGCTTGACTTCCGCGGCTTCGGGACTATGTCCGGATCACTCCAAAACGTTTGGGCAAAAACTAAGTTATCTTTTGGCTCACTGGGGAGAACATGGTAGGATTGACGGCAAGTTGCTCAGCAAGGAAGCAAAATTTTATGCTGAAAACAGAGCGGGCGGCTGGGATGGCTTTTTCAAGAAAACTTTCTACAAAAAATACAGGAGGGGCCCCAACATGTAGAAAATTTTGGGGAGGGATGTTGCTGCAACAACAATGGCGAGTCGCTGGCGAACACAGATCTCTGAAAAAAAAAAAAAACTCTACATAGTCCGGAACCCCATTAAAACCTCCGTCTCGGGTGCATTATTCAGCTGAGCATTTTAGACCCATGCGGGGAAACGAGCACTTTTTTCCTGCTAGCCTTTGGGGAAAGGGGAGCTTTGACCGAGGCATCTTCACCACTCTCAGAGGGCCAGCATATGAGATTCATTTTAGGAGGGTCATCCCTCAAATGGTCACTACTGCCAGACTCCACAGGATCTGCAACACTTTCTCATGGACATTATTGTTCTTGTTCCTCATTCCCATGCTGCTGGCACCTTTGGGATGCTTGTACTTTGGACAGCTTAGCTGTTTTGAGCCTTCCAGGGATATTTTCTTCCGGACAGATCTTTGATTTGGCATCCTCAATCCATAATGTCCTTTTGTGTGAGTTAGAGGTTTTATTGATTTGATCAAACTTCACGGACGGAGAGGAGCCTAATTTGAGATGGGCCTTTTGGACAGCCTCCTTGATTTTACATGTCCCTTTTGCTTTTATCTCAGCCATGCTTTAATTGAGGCGAGAATCCCTGGAAAACAGACTCTTGGATGTAGGCCATTTTGGCTTTTAAATCAGCAGCATGGAGTCATTTCAATAACCCATGTCCTCGAGAGGTGTCACTTTCCATGGGTCCAACTTAGGTAACCTTTCTTGAGATGCCTATGAAGTGTGAGAGTGGGTGGAACCCAACGATAGTAATGAAGATGGCCATGGGTCTCTGCTATTGAACAGGGTTAATGTGACTAGCAGGGTAGGCTTCCCCCCTCTTGAATATTTCAGCGAGAGCACAGCAGACCGGGTTTACTGAGCAGGGTCCCAGACTCATGGGTTGCAAGTTTTCTTTGAGAGAGCTGCCTTCAACGGGAGACCCAACAAAAAAGGGTGCTTCAGAAAACAAAAACCTATTGAAAAGATCAAATAACAAAACAAGAAACATCATGGCCGAAAAATAAAACAGCTAACAGCGAAAGCGAACAGACAACTTTATTTATGTACAGGAAGTCTCACGGAGACTCACGCGAAGTACTGTTTCAGGGCGAGGCCATTGAGTGGAAGGGCTACTTCCTCTCCCTCGAGATTTGTCAATTTATAAGTGGATGGGCCCAATTTTGCAGAAATTTGGTACGGGCCTACCTATAGATGTTGAAATTTCGTGTGCATTCCTTTGCCTTCGTGATTATGGTCCCATTTCAGGACTAAATCCCCAACTTCAAAGTCCCTCTTGCCGGATTTCCTCTTGTCGAACCATCTCTTAACTATGTCCTGGTGTTGATGAAATCGGTCTTTAGCTTTGTGTCGGGCTTCTTCCAGTCGAAGCAGGGTGTTTATCCTGGATTGTAAGGCTTGGCTACCAGAACCCCGAGAGGCTTGGGACAATTGCAAGGATGGCAGCAAGATGTTTGGGGGAAGTATGGCTTCCTTGCCATAGACAAGAGTGAAAGGGGAGACACCTAAAGCATTCTTCGGGGTTACCCTATCTGCCCATAAGGCATTTGGGAGAGCCACATGCCAACTTCTCTGGTTTTCTATCACCGTTTTCTTAAGGATTCGAATCAGATTCTTGTTTGAGGATTCAGCTAATCCGTTTCCCTGAGGGTAGTAATTGGCTGAATAATGCAACTTAATTCCCCATTCATAAACAAATTCATTTATCTTGCAAGATGAAAAATAAGTAGCATTATCTAAAACAAGGGAAATTGGAACCCCAAACCTGGTTATGATGTTCTCTTTCAAGAAGCTGATAACTGCATCTTCATTGATCTTGCGCAGCGGGATGGCTTCCGTCCATCTGGTGAAGTAGTCGGTAGCTGTCAGAATGTATCGGTGTTGCAAGGAAGAATTTGGATTTATTTCTCCGATAACATCTATGCCCCATTGCTCAAAAGGTTCAGAGATGATGACAGGCTGCAATGGGCCTGCGGCCTTAGGTAACTTCCCAGTGCTTCTTTGACATACATCACAGTTTCGTGCGTACGTGTGGGCATCTCGAAACAGAGTGGGCCAGTAATAACCAGCTCTCAGTATCTTGTGTGCTGTCGTCTCTCCTGAATAATGGCCACCTGCGGGGCCATCATGCAATTCTTTGACAACTTTGTTTGCATCCTCCTTTTCCAAACATCTAAGAAGGACTCCATCATAATTCTTTCTGAAGAGAATCCCATCAATGATCTGATAGGGTGCTGATTTCAAGCGGAGTGCCCTTCTTTGTTTAGAATTCCAGTGCTCGGGTAGATATCCCTGCTGTAAATAGTGCACTAGATCTCTATACCACGACTGGGGAGCTGTGAAGATATGGCATACCTCAACCGAATTGAGTTCGGCTTCGTTTTTCCAATGTTGTTCTTCATCAGTCGAGTTTCCCGCCAGTAACTTGCACAGACCTTGTCCTTTGATGATTGTAGCAGGTTTAAATTCCAAATCATACTCCTGCAGAGCTGTGACCCAGTTCCCTCTCCTCTCTCCCAATTCCTTTTGAACGAAAAGGGATCTAACAGCTGGATGGGGGACTATGACTTTAGTTCTGTTCTTCAAAATGTATGGCCTAAACTGCTTGACTGCTTTGAAGAATGCGTAGGCATGCTTGTCAACTACGGGGTAATTCAGCTCAGCCCCTTGCAGACCAGTGCTCATAAACGAAATTGGGTATTCGTCCCCCAACTCCACCTTTTGCGTGAGTACAGCTGCGAGAGAATCATCCGAAGCGAAGGTATACAAGATGAAATCTTTATCAAAATCTGGGCTTCTTAAGGAAGGAGCTTTAGCTACAGCCGCCTTGATGTCTCTAAATGCGTCCTTTTCCAAATCTGTCCACTTGAATTGTGTGCTTTGTTTAACCATCTGCTGCAATGGCTTAACGATTTGTGCAAAATCCGGAACAAATCTGCGGACAAAATTGATGGTGCCCATAAAAGACTGCATAGATTTTTTGTTGTGGGGCATTGGGATTTTATTAATAGCTTGGACCCTTTCTTGGTCGATTGACACTCCCCCCTTGGAGATGACATGACCCAAGAGCTTACCTTCGGGTACAGCAAACACGCTCTTCTTGGGATTCAAGGAAATACCATACTTCCGGCAACGGTCGAAGATGTGCCTCAGATGAACAACATGGTCTTCCCTCTTCTTTGAAAAAACTGTCACATCGTCCAAGTATACAACAACGCATTGCCCACCTAATCCTCGGAAGGCAATGTCCATCGCCCTTTGGAATGTGGCTCCTGCATTTATTAGACCAAATGGCATCCTCCTGTAAGCGAAAGTTCCCCATTTAGTCCTGAAGGTAGTCTTGAGACGATCTTCTTCGGCTACTAACACTTGATTATAGCCAGAGAAACCATCGAGGAGAGAAAACAATTCAGATCCAGACACCATTTGTAGGATTTGCTCCATTGAAGGTACGGGGTAGTTGTCTTTATCCGAGGCTTTGTTTAAATTTCTGAAATCTACACATAGCCTAATCTCTCCTGATTTCTTCCTCACGGGAACCAAGTTTGCAACCCATTCGGAATGCCTAACTTTGAAGATTATCTTCGCGTCCAGGAGTTTCTTTAATTCTTTTTGGATCAGCGGTTCAAGAGTGGGATGCATCCTTCTTAACTGCTGCTGAAATGGTTTGACACCCGCTTTCATTGGTATAACATGCTGAATGATGTGGACGTCATATGTCTTCAGATCTTCATAGGTCCATGCAAACACATCCTTGTACTGTTTAAACAATTTAATGAACTTGTCTCTTTCTCCTGGTGAACAACATTTGCCAAGGTTGACAAATTTTGGTTCTGTCTCGGTACCCAAATTAACTAACTCATGTTGCATTGATGAGCTGTTAGTTTTGGTATTAGCTGGTCTTTTGAATTTATTTTGAAGATCGAAAAGCATCTCGAGGGACCTTACCCCTTTTGGCATGAAATTTCCCTTCTCCTCTTCCTTCTTCATCAAATCATCATCATGTTCTTCCTCGTCTATTGCAGCTCCTTGAAAACTGTCTTCATTTGTCAGGAAGCTGATAATCTGCTCATCATCATCGAAGATTCTGAAGTTTGTGATGTTATCGGGAATGGAAGGCCTGAAAATCAATTCAATCGAGCATTTATTATTTGTCGGCACCAATCTAGAAGCAGATGTTGCTAGCAAATCAGCAGCAGAATTTTGCAACCTAGGAATTGATTTTATATTGAAAGCGTCAAAATACATGATTAAATCCCATACCTCAGCCTGGTAACCTTTCAAGTGCGGTGAGAGGCAATGAATGGTGTTTCTTACCTGTCTGACTACTATCTCGGAGTCACCAAAAACCTTCAGGTACTTAACACTTAAGCCAATGGCCTTCTTTAAACCATGCACCAAAGCTTCATATTCAGCGGTATTATTAGTACAATCGAATTCTAATCTACAAGACAAAAAATACTTGTTCTTCTTTGGATCCATTAGAACACAACCGGCTCCGGATCCTTCCAGAGTTTTAGAACCATCAAAGTATAATGTCCAAAAGGTATCTTTAGGTTCAACTAAGTTAGTTTCTTTGTGGTCTACGTCAGCAACTAAATTGACTATGTTACAATCAACCTCATCAGTCCGAGAAAAATGAAGGAGATCGGACTGTTTGTCTGATTCATGGCAAAAGGTTTCAGATTGATAGTTACCCGGATCTATTTCCAAGAAGTAATTTCCCAGGGCCGAGGAAGAGAAAGCTACAGCCTCATTCTTTTCTTCTAGCTGGGTTACGTTTTGTTTCATATGAGGTTCCCTAAGAATTTTAATCTGATTCTGCCTGTTCTGATAAGGCAGCCATAGATGAGACCAATCGGTAGCAAAGTAGCCGCTCAACTTGGTAGACCAATCCCTACTTAGAATCAGCCCATAAGCTTCAGGAATATCGACCACCATTATGTCAATGAATTGGCAAACTCTAGGGTCGGCTGACAGTCTAATTAAAACATCTTTCATCTCCCCTATAACCTTGACAGCAGTCCTGTCTAATTGTATGATTTGGGCTGGAGATGGTACGGGCTGCCCATTAATTTTCTTACAAATTGAAAGTGGCATAACGTTTGAAGAAGCTCCAGAGTCTACCAGACAGTTATGAACATTGTGATTAAAAATTTCGAATGTCAGCAGAAATGGCAATGTTTGGGATTTGGATTTCCCACCGATGCTAGCTTCGTTAATTTCAGGATTGTCTTGAGAATCTGTTAATGTAGCGCTGGGTTTTGGTTGTAAAACATGAAGTAGTTTGTCTCGTTGATGGGGCAAGCTACACATGTCAAATATTGATACGTTCGCTTTAACTTTCTTGATATCTTCGATAATATCATACCCTATTTCGGATTCATTCCCAATTCGAGTGGACTGATCTGTTTTGTTCAAGGTCTCCTTAGGCGGCTGAACTGTGTTATCAGCACTTGGCTGTTTGGCCGCTGTCTGGTTTACTTTGGGCTGTGGTGGGATGATTGGTATATGCCTCCTGGGCGGACCCTTCGTAATCTTAGGCTTATGGGAAGAGGTGGATGGGACAGGATCCGCAATTGGGCCCTTGCTGCGAGTAGCAACATTTATGGTAGAGGGAGAGCTGTCTGCGTAATCTTCTTCTACTAATTCAGTCATAGGTACCCAATCCCACAATACCATAGTAGTGTCCGGGGTTGGTTCCTCTAACTCAGGGCCTGACTCTTCTGGAGGATCATCCGGGTCTGGGATCTGAGAGTCTAATATTTGGTTCATGACCAAGCTCATGGAATTGATCCATTGAGGGCAGCTCTTCTCCGAGTGTGGTTCTTGGTGAAAGGTGCAGAAATTCTCCATCCCAATCTCATTCAAATTTAGAACAGGGGCAGTGTTCATTGGTGGGTGAGACTGTTCCCCGTCTTCCCTTCTCTTATAGAATGGCTTGAAAGGTTTCCTAGATGTATTAGCAGCCTTGTCTTTCTCAAGATCTACGATTTTGTTAGATAACTTCTGCATCATCTTAACTACGTTTTCCATATCCGTGGATGGCTCTTCTTTGCCTCTCGTGAGGAGCAAAGGTTTCTTGCTAGCTGCTGGTTTTGTTTCCACATCTAAGGCATGTTTAGCTATGCTATCAGCCTCTTCCTCTACCTTTCGAGCTTCCTCAAAATTCTCTATTAGGGTCGTTTTCTTGGATCGTTTTACAAACATTGCGATTGGACCTTCAAGAGCTGTTGTGTAGTATTCAATCAAAGACTCTTCTGTGGGTTTGTTAGTTTCACTAAAGTTATTTAACAGCGTTGTGAATCTTTGATTAAAGTCTTGAACCTTCTCCTTCTTCTCCATTCTCATGGATAAGAGCTCTTTCATAAGCGTGGCTACAGTTTTTTGGTTCCCGTATTTCTTGAGAAAACACTTTTCGAAATCATCCCAACTAGAGATTGAGCTGGGTTGAAGGCTAAAGTACCAAGATGATACCTTAGGCTCGAATGTATACGGAAACAACCTGCAGACTACGTCTTCATGTTGTACATTTAAAAGGTTCAGAGCTAAGTAAAAACTCTTGAGGTGATCCTCCGCCGAAATGGCCTTCCCTGGATCGTACTTAGGCAAGACCTTTTCTGGATTTTTAGGGAGATTATGGAATGGTCCAGCCAGGTTCAACGCTCCCCTTGCTCTCCAGGCAGGTACAGCCATGTTTGGGTTTGGACGTGGAGACCCTGGTGGAGAATTGTAAGGTGAATTCGGTGGAGTACTTTTGGGAGCGGTAATTTCTTCGAGATTCTCTTGGTCTGACTTGTTAAGAGTGCCGGAGATTTCTTCCAATGTTAGATTTACCAGTTCTTCAAAACTCTGAATGAGGATCGAATCACGGGTATATTGCGGCTCCTTTCTGGGTGTAGTTTTCTTAGGGAGGAAGTTGACAGCGTTTAACCCACCTAGCTGTCTAACGTAAGATCTAGTATGTCTTCTCAAGTCCTCTATTTCTGCAAAAGGAACAGCGTACAAAGCTTCCTGAGGCTCAGGGTCAGAAATGGGGCGTTCTTGGTCTGTTAATCCAAGATCTGGGCTGTGTGACAGGTTTTCTTCAAGCGGGTTTTCAGTGTTATCTATGACCGTGGAAGATTTTCCTCTATCAGCCATGCACTTCAGGCCCTCCTTCTAGCGCCAAAAACTGTTGATGCCTCGGATATCGTAGCATCAATCAGAAAGGGATTCTCCCCGAGAGACGGTCCCAATTAGACTGTCTCCCGTTTGGTGTAGGGAATCCGTCCGGTTAGCGGTTCCGGCAACCGTGGTTTTGGACTTTAAATCCGATTTTACCGGTTATGGCCCGATCCACCTTTCTTTTGTTTTTTTTGTGTTTTATATGAGATGCATGTGCCTAAATTATACTTAATCTAGATGCCATTGAAACAGATCTAAATCTAGAAACAGAAACACTTCTATCTATCCCTGCAGGGGAACACGCTTAAGGGGAGAGCAATCAGCTGTAACAGATATCATAAGCAACGAACAGATAGCTATTATTTCTCACGGTCAAAGCTACAGCGAGATGAGGATCTTGAGAAGATAGCTTCTCATTCAAAATGGAACGCATCTATTGCTCAGAAAAAGACAGAGGGAAACTACAGGATAAGGAAACAAATCTACAATGAAATTCACAGAACGCATCTATTGCTTATGAACCGAAGAAATCAAATGGTTTGATCTAAGTAACAAGGATAAAGAAACAGATCTGGAATTAAACTAAAAGATCCCTGCAAGGAGCAATTAAAAGCATGAACAATGAGCCATACGAATTATCCTGAAGAAAGAACAGTTAGCCATTCGTTCTAGAAGAAAAAAATCTACAGCAATGGTAAAAGTATCAGCAGGTAGCTCCTGATTTAATATGGAACGCATTCATTGTCCATGAAATAGAGAGAACGCATGCATAGATAAGAGCAAAATCATTAATACAAAGAAATAATTCAGAAGTTAAGAATGATCTCACATTGCAGAATTGCAGTCATTAGAATAGTCCAACATGAAGCAACCCAACATTCCAAGCAAAACGTCCATCTCCTGTGGCTTCTATTAGAAAATTTCAATTTACAGAGCCGATACAAGATAGCTTATATCATTTGCCCAAAATTTTCATTCCCTGCAAAAAGGCCCCATTGCCTAATCTTTCCTAGCTTCTATTTATAGTTACAAATTTGCCCTCTGGGCTGACACCTAGCATCCCCCACCTGTCATTTACAGGGATTTCTAATATAATCGATCACCAAAAAATGGTCACTTCATTTACAAAATATTTTGACAAAAAGAATAGGGACAGCTGTCCCACAGCTTACGCCTTACATATAACAGAAAATTTGCTAAACTCAAAGCGTTCCCTGCTGGGCACGTGTCTGGCTGAAAAGAGTGGCTCACTGAATTCAGCTTCTTCATTCCTGTGCGTGAGCTTCTCCTGGCAAAGGGTCGCCCAAGTTGATGGTCACTGATGCTGCCTGGGAAGAGGTCCTCGACTCCCCTGCTGATGCTGCTCCTAATTGGGAAGGGGGAATGGGACTGGCCAGAATTTCTGCCATTGTTGGGGGAGAGACTGCTGGGAGAGGGGCTGCCGGGTCTACTGATGCTTCTGCTGCTGTTGCAGCTTTCCTGACCTCCTCTTCTATGTAACTGTGCCACACACCTGTATCCCTTATGATTATGTTTGCTGCAGCAGGAAACAGGATTTTCTGAGAAGTTATATTCTTCCCGAGCTCTATTTTAATGCTTTGTACTTCTGCTTCAGCAACTTGATATGTTTCCTTCAGCAGATGGTTGTGAAGTGTTGATGAACCGATGTAATGTTGGAGATCATCTATGGCAAGGACATCAATGCTTTTCACATACTCCATCTGGACGCCTAGCTCTTCTTTCAGTTGAGATAACCGCTGCTCTTTTCCCGGGAAGTCTTCTAGGGTCTGAGGGAAACTTAATGAGCAGTTATCATGGACTCCTTTGAGCTTTTGGTACAGGTTGTTGATTCTATCTGTGGTCTTCTGCACACTGGCCATCAGCTTATTGGCACAGTTCCGGCCAAACTCCAACAAGGCTATATCTTCATTAAAATCTTCCACGGTCTTGAAAGGAAGATGCGGGGGGAAACCTCCTTTCCCTTCCCTCCATGCCATCTGACTTATGACATTTGCTTTGACACGGGTATTCTTAGCCTTGAGCCTGTGGGCTTCCGCATTCACCTCCTTTAGCCTAACCGTCATGGCCTTGAGTTTGCACACCTCATCAGTGATTAGCTCTTGAGAGCCATGCACTTGCTGTAGTATATTGCACGACAGCTCGTGGAAGGGGGACATGTCCAAGGTTCTGCTTTCCGCTTGCTCTAAACGCTCAGCTAATGCCTGCTTGTCTGTTTCTAGCTGGGAAGCCTTTTCTTCTGCTCCACTCTTCTCTGCTTCTGCAATCATTATTTGGAGTGCTAGCTGGTCCTTTTCCTCCTCCAGGTAGCTGTACTTGTTTGCCAACTCCTTGTGCTCAGCGTACAAGCAATTATACTTGTTCACTGCCAGGTCTCTTTGAGCTTGCTCATTAGCCACGTTTCGCTGCAGGGTACGTGCTCTTTTCTTTGTCAATATATTTTCTTTGACTATCACCCCTACATTGGCAAATGATGCTTGTGCTGTCGCTATAACTGCGGAGGCCATGGCAATGGGATCCGCATCTGTGTTCTGCATGACAGCGACCTCTCGGTGGGTAACTATGTCGTCATGGAAAGGACTTTTAATCCTTTCTTCTGATTGGAGGACCATTGTTTTTCTTTTCTTGTCATAGACAAACTCATTCCATTTGGACACCGTACGCTTCCCAGATGGAGTGTACGGTACAATTGGTCGGTTTATGATGTCTATGTCTTCTTCCATAGGTGGGGTCCGGACTTCCTGAGTGGGGTCTGTCCCTTCCCTTTGGGTACTAGAGCCACCTGCCTGAGAGGTGTCTATCTCCATGTCCTGCGCACCGGACCCACCTACCTGGGCATCTTCTCTTGCCTTCAATTCTTCCTCCGCTTTCTTCCTTGCTTCAGCTTGCTCAATTTCTGCTTCTTTCTGCTTTTGGGCTTCTTCAGCCTCCTTCCGCAGTCTCTCATTTTCAGCGTCCTGCTGCTTCCTTGCTTCCTCGACTTCCTTTTGTAACCTTGCCTCTTCTCTTAACCTGAGCTCTTCCTGAGCTCGGGCATCCTTGGCTTCTCTCTCCTTTTGCTGGATAGTCTTCTGGGCTTTGGTTGAGCTAGAGCTCGCTCCAGTACTTTGGTGACAGATCCGTAGCTCAGTCATATTGCTGATGCCTCTGAATGCTTCCTCCTCGGCATTGGGGTAGTGGGAGTATTCGAAGTTAGCATAGTTCCCCTTGCAATGCTCGGCCACTTTACCCTTTCTGTCGTTCCTGTGGAAGATGACTTCACCGAAATGGAAGGCCTTCAATTCTTGAACAAATTCGTCGGCAGAGGCCACCCCTGAAAACTTGTAAGTACCTATGCAGAAAGGTAAGGGGGGAAAGGAAGCCTTGTGTAGCTTGTGGAGGAATGCTCCAATCCCATCCAAGAAGAGTTGTCTCACTGCTTCCTTGAGTACCACATAGTCTGTGGCATACTGCGGCAATATGTATGGGGGCTTAGTCCCTCCAAACATTCTCAAGTAGGTGCCTTGTTCTGAAAAGTAGAAGTCCCCATAATCCTCGAGGACTTCCAAAGCGTTTTGTGACAGGCAACTTGGTTCTTCCTTGAATATTTTCTCGTATAGGGGCATGATGAAACCCTCACAGATGAGTTTGTAGCTGGGCTTGTAATTCTGAGCCCACAACATCTTGAATGCGATGTAAACCGGGGCTGTGGTCCTATCCCATGTACACCCCAATCCGGGGAACTCTATCTTGGCCAAGATACAGTCTATCAGGTACGAAGACATGAAGAATTCAGCCTTCTTCGAGGCCAGCCCGGGCTTAGCAGCACTTATCATTGAGGCCAGACTATCTGACAAGATAGTGGCCCAGTCAAAAACTGTCCCCTGAAATGCCACATAGTGAATGATAGGGACCCACTGAATCTTGTATACTGTGCCATCAGGCATGCCGAAGATTCTACACAGCATCAGGGCGATTAATCTATAAGGAGCTCTTAGATTCTGTACGTCATACTCCTCACTCCCTTTCTTCCTCAAATGTTTCCCTTGCACTAGTAGCTTCTTGGCCATCTCGACATTGTTCATCTGGCTTAACCACTCATCAGTCAGAGCTTGCTGGACACGGGGAAACCTGTAGGCTGCCGTCAGATATGCGGGTTGAAATGAGGCGATAGCCATGTTCCCGCTATCATTTATCACTCTTCCTTCAGCATCGGCATGTTGGAGTATCCATCCGATGACTTCAGCGCAGGGGAACAGCTCAGGGCGGGTAGCGGCCTTAGTTATGCCTGAGGTTCTGATATTTCGATAGATTGGTGCTTCCTCTAGCAGCATATCTGGGATTTCTTGGTCCCGGATCATTCTGTGGATGTCTCCCCATCTGATTTCCGGAGGGACACCTGTGGTGCACCTAGTGTCCTGGAGCGAGGTTTCAATCTTAGGAGGGACAGGTTTCTTTTCTGTCATCTTCGCCTTCTTCTTACTGGGTTTTGGCATCTTGAATTATCCCTGATAACATCCATATACAATTCATCATGAGTTTGAGCCACAGGTTGTATGGTTTCAGCAGAGAGCAACAATTGTTTTAATGAGATAAATCAATGAAGCATGTATTTAGGAAGTAAAACATTATTTCAATTATAAGACACACATTGAAACATTTGAAGCTCGTAAAAGATGAGTGTGGGATAAGCTATGTTGCGGACGCTATTGGTTTTATTGGACCGATAGGTGATTCGCGGAAGCAATCGGCCTCCGGTTCCGCTTCGCGGAAGGAGAAGTCCTTCGCTATGGCTGCGGTTGGAGAGGTCGAAGGCGGGGAAGAGGCGGGTTGACTCGGTGAGGGCTATGGATGCTATCGTCACGCGCGGCCACTTGCCGAGTCACTATGGGAGGCTTTGGTCTGAGCGAAGGTAACGGCGCCGGGGACAAACTGACGGGGAGAGCTAGGGCGGCTTCAAGTTTTGGCTCTCGTGGCTTAACCGCTTACGGGTTTCGGCTTCGCGTGTAGGGACTGGGGTTTATGAAAAAGGGCCCAGGGTTCACGGTCAGGGATATGGAAAGCCCACAGGGTTTCGATAACTTAACCCACGACGAGGGGCGCGGCCCGGGGTTTAAAATCAACATAAGGCATGGTTAACTGCCCGCACCCATCAACATAAGATATACGTTTTACGAAGGCCCACGACGATTATGTGAAACGAAAACTCCGTTCACTGTACCTGACGGGCAAAACATAGCCCTTGCCGGGTGTTTTGCCCGTCACAATCCCACTAAAACCCAATAATTTCCCCAAAAGGACAGTTCAGTAGTGAAAAACAAGGTGAAGATCCTACCTGGCACCGTGGGGATTGCTTGAGCAAGGTGGCTGCGAGCACGGAGGCGCGAGGTGAGCTGGAGCGATTTGCACGGTATCACACGTCGCTGGCCGGTTCAAAACAATGGTGTATTGGTCGAGCCCCCCCACGGTATTTTATAAGGAATGGCACGTGTGAGCATTTAATTGGGTAGGTGGCGTGGTTAAAACGGGGTTTAAATTCGCCGCGCGTAGCGGTCACGTCAAAGCACCTCGGTTTCCGTGCGACCGCCACTTGCGGGGCCAGTTCGTGAATTGCATCCGCCGTTGCGGAAGGATTCGATGAAAGCTTCCGACGTTTCGGGGCTTAAAGCGGAAAGGAAACGCGAAGCCTTCCGCGAGAGTCTGTCGCGTAGCGGACGGGTAACGCCAAAGCTTCCGCCCTTTCGGAACGGTATAGCGAATGCTCCCGGTATTTTCGGAAGACTTTTGCGAAAGCTTCCGTGAACCAAAACTTCAAAGTCTCGTTGATTTTCGGAAAGTTTTTTGGCTATGGCTCCCGCTAGTTTCGGAAAGCTTTTGGGAATGGCTTCCGCCGTTTCGGAAGCAAAACTTATATTTTCCGCAAATTCACCCGGGATCGTTTCGGAGTCCTTTTGCCGGTCGGGGTAAGCAATTGGCTTCCGCTGTTTCGGAAGGGTAGCCCGAAGGCTTCCGCTGTTTCGGAAGCAAAAGCTGAAGGCTTCCGTGACAGCTTCTTGAGAAACTTCTAAGTCTTTTCAAGGTTTCGGAAGGCGATCGTGGATCCTCCCCGCGGGTCTTATGGAGATGGCTTCCGCCGTTTCGGAAAGGTTTCATGAATTCCCCGCCGTTGCGGGAGGATTTTATGAAAGCTTCCGCCGTTTCGGAAGGGTTCAACGAAAACTCCCGCCGTTTCGGGAGAGAAAGCCGGAACCTTTCCGCGGTTGCGGAAGGATTCAACGAAAGGCTCCGCCGTTTCGGGAGCTAAGTCGTTTCGGAGCTGGAACCGTTCCGCAGAAGCAACGATTGAAAATTTTATAAGTCTTTTACTTCGGAAGAAAATGATGAATTCCTTGGTGTTATTTCGGCGAGTTTATCCGAAGGGCTTCCGCCGTTTCGGAAGGCAGAGCTGAATTGTTCCGCCGTTTCGGGAGAACTACTTGAATTTCTCCGTGGTTGCGGAAGGTTTGGGCGAAAGCTCCCGCCGTTTCGGGTGGTCTCACCTAATGGCTTCCGCTATTTTCGGCAAAGAAAACCTAAGTCTTCCTTTTGGGAAGGTTGGACGCTTGACTTCCGCGGCTTCGGGACTATGTCCGGATCACTCCAAAACGTTTGGGCAAAAACTAAGTTATCTTTTGGCTCACTGGGGAGAACATGGTAGGATTGACGGCAAGTTGCTCAGCAAGGAAGCAAAATTTTATGCTGAAAACAGAGCGGGCGGCTGGGATGGCTTTTTCAAGAAAACTTTCTACAAAAAATACAGGAGGGGCCCCAACATGTAGAAAATTTTGGGGAGGGATGTTGCTGCAACAACACGTCTCTAGGCAAAGAGCTAGGCCGTGGGTACACACAAGCAAAACTACTCATGCAAGCCCAAAGTATCCTTTAACTATAGCATTTTGTTTTTCAAATCCTTTCACCTTATTAGACTGTCACGGGCCATGCAACCTTAGGGGTTTAGATAGCAGAACAAGGGATGTTTGGACATGCCCCGTCATCGGTTGTGTGTTGTCATGTTATTCGCTTATGAAGGCATTAAGTTTCTTCGACCGATAGATAAAGGCATGAAGTTTCATTGTGCTCAGCACTATTGTTATTTTCAATCATTTTGGTGAAATGAGAATACAGAAAATTCAATTGATCATGCACAGTTTTAATGGCCTCTATACAACATGTGTACTACACCTTAAGTTCACATAGAAGAAACCTAAATTTTTGCAACTAATTCTTCACTGTGTATTAATGAAATTCCTCGCAATGTTTTGGTAAATTTAAGTTGGGACAAGTCATGATTTGCATGCTCACTGAATCCAAACAAACGTTAAAAGTTGCATGAAATTCTTTAGTTAGTCAAACATTGTTTTGTCTTCAATTTGTTTCTTTTGTAAGACTTTGTACGCATTGTTTCAGACAAGATAGGCTGCCAACCATACAGAAATTTGAAATTAACTTAAAGAAACCCTTATTTTGCTCATGGATAAAACCAACAATCGAAACATTCAGAGGTTAATTTCATTATACCATGAGAAATAAGTTGTTTATGAATAATTTGTTCCCTCATTTTTCTATCTTGTTTCTCATCATACTTATGCATAAGTAGTCCACCAGTTGAAAGTCCAAAAGGTTAGCTGAATCAGACTCAGACATTGAGGTATTATTGGATACCTCACTAGAGACAATGTTTAGAGATACTAAAGCTGAGATGGGAGGCACTCCAGAGTTCCAATGGAGAGAACTATACAGATCCATCAGAGACAAAAATGTCCCTGGCACTTCCATTGAAGAGTTAATGGTATACCAAAACATAAAGAAGTCTAGCCTACATAAGGCAGCCACACACCGAGAATTATTCCCATGCTCGAAATTTATTGGGTGGATTTTTCCCAATGTGGATGTCAATACCAGGATCATTGCAGATGTCAAATGAGAAGGGCTTGCATCCTTCCAACCACTTCACATAGTTGCATCCTTCAAGCTACCTTCCCCTAAAATCATTTTGGCCTATGACTGGATAGAAAAGGCTAAAATGGATCATGTTGAGTATGCTACGAAGATGGCAGTCTCTGAAAGACAATTGAGACCAAGGGCTAGTGGAGAACACAGGGGCTTCACTAGAAGGCAATATAATACCATGTTCATTCATATTGCGGTATTAAATATTCATGAAAACCTAAAAATTATATTGCTTATATATTAAGGGGAAAAGGGTTTTTTTTATTTAATGTAACAATACAAAAATACTTTGGGGTCTTTTTTATATGGGCGGGTTGACAAATATCTAGCAAATAGAGATGGCTAGATCACGGAAGGATGAGAAATCAGGTTGAGGCAAGGCTCGGGCTTACCAATATGTAGGGAAATCGTGTCTTGAGGCATGCTTGAGGCCAGGGGGTTTCATGGTGAAGTGAGTTTCCAGTCGATCATAGTCGAGAGACAGTGGTCATTGATAGCCAATTGTTACCAATAGCACTCAGCCAGTTGTTACCAATAGCCTTGGGAGGCTCTAAGCCTCCAGGGCCTGTTATAGGCCCTCGATAGACCTTGGGGGATTGAATACCCAACCACTCTTTCCTATTACAGGCCTTGGGAGGTTTAGTCAGCCTCCTGGAGCTTGTTACAGGCCCTGGGGGCTTGGATACCTAGCCCACAACAGGCTTAGTCAGCGATTGGGGAACTGTAACATGCAATATAAATGTTGTGCTATGTGCATTGGCTCTAGTGACATACAAGAAGTGATCTCCTATGTCTTCATTTGACCATTAGATGTTGCAAATCATAATGATATGTGGTTGAGTAATTACATTGTGGGTGAAGTAATGTGCATCCACAATATATATCGAAAGAAGTAAGGTGCATTGTAGAATGCATGTGGGGTCATAAGAGGGGTATCATATCAATATACTAGGTAGAAATATAAAGGGGTATAAAAAATGTTAATGAAAAAATTGATACATACAATATCTAGTGAAAATAGGGATTTTTTTAAATTGGGAAGGCATATTGGGAGGGAGTTAAAAAAACGTTTTTGGAAGGTATTTTCCAATATTTAGTGAAATTAGGGGTATTGTTTCATATGCCATGAACTAACGTGCTATGATAACGGTTTATTGAGTGAAGCCCCCATGGTGGAGAATACGACAGTCAACATTTGAGGACCCCATATAGAATTATAGCCCTGATGTTAAGCCAGGTTTTTCACTTGGTGAGTGGAAGTACATATAAACTCAACTAGGTACCAGTGATGTACAACATTTCCACACATGGTGCAATTTTCAACTGGTACAACATCATTTTCGAGAGTATGGTGTCACACATTGTTGTAGCACAGGGAGGACAAAAATAGAAAAAATATGAATTTTCAATGTCTTCGTATCTCTTGGACTGCATATTGATCAGACACCATTTCCTTGTTTTGGGATGCATTTGGAAGCACGCCAAATATCCCCTCCATGTAGCCTATCAGGTGACATGGGCCCACAAATACGTAAGTCACTGCAAACATATTTGTGAGGGGTTGATCATGCCACTATACTGGCTAATCTTCAAAGAAGAACCGAATTGTATGTCTGATAATTCCTTGTCGGTTATTGAGGAACATGGAGATTACTACTTCTTTGCGGAAGGCACATACATTAGGATGTATGGGGGAACTCAACCCCCTTATCTATTACCTCAGTATACAATTGATTTTGTTGTGCATAAAGAGGTCATGAGACAAGTTTTCATCAATGGGGTTGGTAAGTTTCTTCATGACAAGAAAACGGCTTCCCACCCACCACTGTCGTTCGTTATCGGTGCATACAAATTCCCCAAGGAAAAAGAAGCTGAAGATTTTGTGAAGGATTTAGAGGCCTTTCATTTTGGGACCAATATTTTCAGAAGGAACGATAAGAAAGGTAAGGTTGCCGCCCATTGCGCTTCCTGCGGGATTAACTTTGAATACGCACACCTCTTCTTAAAAGATGAAGAAGTGTATCAGAGCGCAAGCAACATGACTGAGCTGAACAAGCGCTTTCATCCCAAAAGTGGGCATAGTTCCAATGTTGCTGCCAAAGCTACAAAAGAAGCAGAGTTAAAAAAACAACTAAAGGAATCATAACATAAACTTATAGAAGAGATCGAGAGGCAGGAAAGAGAAACTGCTAAAGAACAGCAGAGGGAAGCAGGGAGGAAGCAAAAAGAAGATGCAAAAAGGAAACAAAAGGATGAAGTCATAAGGTTGCAGTTAGCAGAAGCCGAAAAAATCCAAAAAGAAGAGGCTGAAAGAATTCAAAAAGAAGAAACTGAAAGACTTCAAAGGGAAAAAACTGAAAGGATCCAGAAACAAGAAGCCATAAGGGTGCAAGAAATGAGAGAAAACGCAGACAGAGAAGCAGCCAAACAACAAAAGAAAAAGGAGGAGGAAGAAAATTCCAAGGAAGTTGTGGAAAGGAAAAGCCTGAATGTGCAAGATATGGACATAGACCCACCGTAGATAAGCACCAGAGGACACTTCCCACTTCAGGAGCTCGGTCAAACCCGTTCACCCCATCAAAACAGCATATGGTATCCAGATTAGACACAATATTTTGTTACTAAAAAATGAATACTATCATGAAGAGGTCAGAAAGAGACTGAAATTACCAGCCCACTCCGATGTTGTTACTATTTAGGAAAGCTCAATCTTAGAGGGTACCCAAAGGGACCCTAAGCTTATGGCATCTGTTAACGTAGTTGCTACACAATCAAGTGCAGACAATGTTGACAAGTTGATGAGCGATGTGGAGAGAAAGAAAGATAAAATGATGAGGTTGAAAGATAATTCGGTGAAAATATGGGGAGAAGGAATAGAATTGAAAAGGAAACATGATGCCATTCTATACAAGAAGGAAAGAGTAGTAGAAGAATACCAAGATTTGGAAGCATAAAAGGATGCACTGACTGTACAGTTAATGATTACGGAAGGTGAGGAAAATGACCTGGAAACTCACATCAATGAATTAGAGAAAAGAGAGGTAGACAATAGGAAGCCAGTTGAAGACATGAAGGTTCATTTGGAGGAATTGATAAAGGAAAATGAGTTTATGTTGAAACAACTGGAACTTGTGAGCAATAAGAAGCAAGACTTGACTCCTTTTCATGAGCAAGCATGTGACATTTAGAAGAATATCTTTCATTCACAAGAACTTATGACCGAGGAAGCCTGTAAGATGAATATAATGATATCAAGGATGGGGGAAATTGATGGTGAAGCTCTAAGAATCAGGCAGAAATTAGTATGCATCATGGCCGATATTCAGAAAAAAATGAAGTGGAGAGAAGGGAAATCAGGATTCCATGAGTACTTACCTCACAAGACAACTGCAGATTCGAATATGGACTTAGGCCTCCTTGAATTCTACAGAAAAGTTGATCTACAGATTAATAATAAGATTCTGAAAACTATCGAGAAGTGTACAGACGTTTACCAGAAAATTCATCAGTTGGTTATGCCTCCGACTATAGAATAATTTCCTGATAGGTACCAATGCCTATCGGAGTTGCAGAACATGTTGAGTGATTATCTGAACTACAATAAGAAGCTGGATGTGCTAATAGGGGAATACCTTCATGATTTCATTTTGAAAGCTTCCATTAATGCTTACTTTTTAGAAGACGGCTACAAGGCAATGGATGAAGGAGTAAAGAGTGTAGAAGCAGAACTATATAATCATGAGATCACTTTGAATATGGTAGACCCCGTGTAAAGTAATATTATTTCTGAAGAAAATGACATGTGGTACAAATACATTTCTAATTTGGAAAGGTCAGCTAGAAATTAATATTTGTATTTTCTTTGTACAAACACTAAAAGACAAAAGATTTGGAATCCCTAAGGTTAGGGTAAATGAAGAGTCACTAGATGAAAAACTTTCTTGTAAATAAATAGAGTAGAATACATATGAATAGACTTTTTCTAGAACAATAGAGCTGTACCATTTTTGTAAGAGAACTATTTTTCTGCTAAATAAGAAGGATTTGTTGTTTGGGAAAAGCATGCGCAGAGATTTTGCATGGAATGTGTAGAATGTTAATGTAGAACTACTTCTTCTTGCATTCATAACTCATACTGTGAGATCGTTTTAACTTTCTTGAATTACTGCATGGTGATGAATGATTTTGCTTTATGTGCAAAGTTTTATGTGCCAAATGAGTAATAAATTGCTTAATCTTATCAGAGCTATCTTTAGTATTTATTTCTGCTGTAAATGTGAATATCGTGTTTGAACAACTACTTGTTAGACTTGTACAACATTTCCAGTATATTACTCTTAATTCAAACTTTCTCCCTATAGGGATAGGATAGGATAGTTAGCTTAGTGTAGGAATAAATAGATAATTGATCAGGCAGGAGCGGTAAGACGAGAGGTAAGAACCTGCGCATCGCTAATGTGGTTTATTACTGCCAGTTATATGCATTTAATTAGGGCACTTTCATCTCATAATTAAAGATAAAATCACATAAATGGTGAACCGGGATGCAACCGGTAAAGAACTTTAATAATCACACATATGGTAGTCGGGTCGTTAACCGGACAGATTCCCCACACCAAATGGTGAGTGATCTAATTGGGCTTGCTTACTGGGGAGAATCCCTACTGCTGGTGTTGCGAATTTTGGGGCATACATACTACAATAACTAGAAACTCCAACCCCATATGATTTTCATGTGACGACATGCTTATTACACTGTGGCAAGGGTCTGCCCATGATCGTCATGGAAAAGAACATGTGTCCTCTACTTCTGAGGTAGACATAAATATTATTGCAATATATCATTTTTATTATGTTTTCAATTATTTTCATAACGTTTATTTATTGATTTATTGTGTGAGGGTGGCTCCAGTGGAAAGGAACCTGCTGCTTCCATGGTCCAGGGTGACCATGGAAGGTCACACTTTGTGCCCCCTTAGGTAAGTGTTAAATATAATAACTAAATGTTTCAATTTTTTTTGTTAACATTCAATTTTTACTGTTGACATTCGCATTTTTATGTTCTTATTGTGAATTATTGATTGATTTATCGTGTCAGGGTGAGGACCGTGGAAAGGCACCTGCTATTTCCACGGTGTAGGGTGACCGTGGAAAATCATCCACTAAAAATAGATCACTATGGGGTGACTGTGGGAAGTCATCATCCACAACACCGCATCAGGTAAGTGTTAGTTCTTAATAGTAATTAAATTTCATTACAATAACAATGTTTGAATGATCTTAAAATTATTTTTCTTAATTTCACTGTTTGATGAATTTAGTCCAGTGCACTTGATCTAGGTGATGAGGTGCTTGAGGATGAAATTTACTATTCCACGGTCCCAATGGAAACTATAAGGAATGCCCTGAAAAAGGAAAACATAGAAATGCTTTCCTTGGCTCGCATAAGGCCCATGACACAGGAGAACAAGGCAAGGAATGAAGAGATAAAAGAAAAAATAAAATCTTATGGGGTAAGTGGCATCTTCACATAATTTTTTAATCTATGACATGATTTCATATCTGATATTATGTTTTCTATTTTTCCAAGTGATATGATAAAGTAAAGTTTTTCGTTTGTAGGAGTTTTTACGACCCTCGACTAGAGAAACGATCGAGACAGGTATAGGTAGCAGTGATGCTCCAATGTAGCAAAAACGTCGACAAAGCAATGTACCAATGAGGATTTTTGACACTCCTGTGGTTGGTTTCGAACACATTGATGAGGGCACTGATTTTGATTATCATGACATGCCGGAGCATGATGAGATGGATCCTAGGACTCCACATGACTCCGGATATGAACGTACTGTATATGACTAATAAATGTTTTCTAGAGCAGCACGAGTTAAAGGCGTCAGATCACTATATCTCACCTTTATGGTGGATGACACTTGTGTTCCAATCAAGATTCAAAAGATTGCAGGTATTTACTAATTAATTTATTCATTTTAATCATGAAATTGAAATGGACATATGTTAAAATTATTATAAATTAATGGATTACACGTTTTTGCAGGAAACCATGTTTTCTACAGGAATTTGAATGACAAAGCATTGGAGTTGTTTGGCCCCACCATTCACACACCGTGGAATAGCCAAGATAGCGTAAAGAGAGATGAATTGATAGACCACATGGTAAACTTGTTCGGCAATACATTCAACAAGAAAGTGGTTGCAAAGTTAGCCGTTGAGAATTTAAAATATACCAAGGCCCAATATAGGGATAAATTGCAACTTGACCTCAAGCATTAGCACCCTCCCATAGTTCCAGAGAAATAATGGAAGGAACTCATAGAGGATGAAAAGGAGAACTCACTAAAAAGACAAGGAAAACAACCCCAGCCTGGAAAAGCAAGGTACAACACATATCATCTTTTTAGTGAAATATGCTCATTTTTTTTTATTTTTTTTTATGTAAGAATTCTAATATCAATCATTTTTCAAAATTTTCATATATAGGCTACCTGACACTTCCAAATCAAGCAAGGCTAGAGTGGAAAAGCACAAGTAGCATAGACTAGGCCAGGGTATCTATAGAAAACTAACAACCCGAATCGTAAGACTTAAATGATTAACTATGGCCCAAATATTTATTTAACAGTAGCGAACAAATATTTGTTTTTGATACTGGAAATTTTAAATGTGTTACGCATTGCAAGGAAATAGGTTCCAAGTTGCTGCCACCAAGGAAGACCTAAATCTTGGTTTCAAGTATGGTTTTAAAAGTGTGATTGAATATCAGAAAAGCTTGGGGAAGACTCCAGTCTCCCCAATGACGCAGATGCAAGTAAATAAAATGAATAAGGACATCATTGCAGTATACTATTAAGTTCTATTCATTTTTTATTACATCACCCATAACTAAATTTTTATGTTTGCTTTTAAGCAACAGTGCAACCGTGGCAGTGAATCTAGCAGTGCTCAGCACGTACCAATTGATGTTGGGGTGTGCATGTCCCATGATAGTGGGAAGCATAGTAGCCATTATGGTATGTGTTCTTTGGAAATAGAAATATCTACTGTGACTATAGATATTTATTTCTTGATGTATACTTATAAATTTTCTTCTTTCAATGGAAGACCATGTAGCTTAGGACGATGAATTGCAAGAGGAACCAAGTAGACAAACAATTAACACACCAGCTGTCATAGCTACACAGACATGTAAAGAGCAATATTGTAATGTCAATCAAAATAATGAAATATTTATTTCAATAATATTTCAACATATCGATATGCTCATTTTCGTTGTTGCAGTTCACGCCCCTTCAAAACTGCTTCCACGCCCTACTCAGCGAGATACAAGAAGTATGAGACATGAGGGCATGGAAACACAAACACTAGAAGGACATGGCTTTGCGGATATTCCACCAAATGATGATTATGATACCCTAATCATCAGTTATTACAATGCAAAAAAACAGAAATCAAAGAAAAAGTAGATGTATAAATTCATGACTTGTATTTGGATGTATATCGATGTTGTTAGTCTGAAACATTGTTTATATGAATTACCTCGTTATGATTCAATGTTTTTGTGTTTATATGTTTTGATGACTAGCCTATTTATGCATGAATGTTTATATGTTTTCTATGTAAACAACATCATTTATTGGGTATGGGGAATTGAGAGCCATGTGAGGGGGGGGAGGGGCCATATGAGCTTCCACCTTCATGTGGTTGTCCTTGTTCAATAGAGAATATAAAACTATTCTCGAAACAGAGAGGAGATCAATAAGTTATAAATACTCTTTTATTCCTATGTATTAAAGATGGTTGTAAATTTTTAGATGCATGTCTATTTCTTAAAAAATTGTTAATAAATTTAACATTTCACAGTTCATTGATTTCTACGGGACTTTGTAGTAGGATTTAAATGACTTTTTATTTGGTTATATATTATTTACTCATATAAAAATTATGTGTTTGATGATTTATGCGGGTCTTGGTGATGGAAATGCATCTCGTGGACAACTCTTATCAAGTTGTATAGGCGAATGGATTTGGCAAAAGGACAATGATAAGGTAAGGGTTTTGACGTGTTGTTTAAAGTGGGTTTTGACATGTTTTTCTCCTTCTTCTTTCCATGTTCTTCGGCTATTTTAGTGTTTAGAAGATCTATCTAGAAATGCATCAAATATATAATTATTTTATGTTTGGGGATCATAATAAGCATTTCAAATTTTGGTTTCTATTTTTTAATTGATGCTTACTAGTGAAGGATAATAGGCATCCATTGTGTTGAAATACCACTCTTAGGTCACGACCATAGTCAACACACACTAAGACAAAAGTCTTAGTGAAATCTGACATAGTGAAAATTAGTTGTACCACAATGGAGAAAGGGTTCGCTAGGAACCAATATTTTTCTAGTGCAAGGAGTAATCAACTCAATAAGGTCTTATATTAACAAGAACGACTTAACAATTTCATGTCCTAGCACAGCCAAGGAATCCATACTCTGAATCGTGGATCCCTCCCTTAGATAATGAGATGAACTGGAATCCCTTGGAAACCCAAGGTTGTTTCCCATAACAATGTTGCAGAAGGAAATTCAAGTACTATGTAGCAGGGGGAGGCCTAATGGGAATGGAATCCTCCTCATGTCTTTTAGTTTTAGTGGAAACTCATACTCTTCCAAAGCTGCGATGATCAAGTATGAATCTTACTACAATGCCCACAATTATCACCCATTTCCCATGGTCTTTTCTCATGCGAAGGATGTACATGTAAGGGACCCAAAAGGTCAGAAATACTTGGATTTTATTTCTTCTTACTCAAAATATGTCCATGAGAATATTTTGAATACATTATCCCAACAAGCATAGAAACTGATACTCATCTCTAGAGATTTCTACAATGACAAATTTCCTGTCTTTGCATAGCATCTAACAAGGTTGTTTGGCTATGAAATGGTGCTAGAAACTAGAAGAAAAAACAATAAAGCAAGAACAAAGATAATAATAATGAAGAATCCAAATAGAGAATGTTGTCTACTAAGTTAGCTAATGGCTTTTATCACTCAAATAATCGTAGTACATTCACTTTCATAATATATTAAGCATAGAAATCCCAACTATTTATCATATAAACATACATCATGACTGGTAGTTATCATGTATATTCATGAACAATATATCATTAGCATTTAACTTATCTCATTAATAATACTAAAACACAAGAAGTAGAAAAAAATATTGAAATAAAACCCCAACTCACAAAAACAACATGATTTACCATTGAAACACAATATGACTCGGTATAATTTAGTATGACATGTGAAAGCTAATCTAGAATACACATCCCATCATTAACATTTGTTATAGTTATCAATTATGCTATCAAAGAAAGCACACCACAGAAAAACAAGTACAAGGTTTATAGTGGGAAAGAACTCTTATGTGAGGGAAAAAGCCACTCTAAAAATATAGTACTTGGTTGCAAATATAGTATTTCAATCCTCCCATTGTGCTTAGCCAAGAGTAAATTCAAGATAGTAATATGGAAACAACCATATATCTAAGTCCATCTACTATTTCTATATAAGCAGATCACTTAACCAAGTTAATCAATGACTACGAAAGCACCCCAGCTTTTGTTTATATTAATAAAAAGGGGTCCCTTGGCATTATGACAAGGGACAATAAAGTAGAGAATTCAAGGATTTTATGAAGTAATCCTATGATTCTACCTCTTTATGTTATCAGAAAGTTATCGTGACAAGAAAAAATAAGAAGTTATCTCATAGTAATCTCCAAAAGGAATATATGATGGTGAATCCATCTATATTTGATGAAGAAATGAGAAATGGACAAAAAGATGTTGTGGCCTAGTTACTATGTATAAATAAATAATCCTAGATCTCTATCAGTAATTTGACTAGGAAGACTTCATTTTGGTAGGAACATCATTGGCGGGTGAAGAAGCTTAGAAAGAGAAAAGTCAAATGGAATAAATCTAATAGATATTTTGAGAAAATTTATATTTCTACTCACTTATACGAGGAAAAAGCCTATGAAATTTGTGACCTTAGTTAAAGGTCAATGTCATAGAGAAAGCATGAAGGGAAGTCCATGAAACTTTCGATGTGTTATACATAAAGGGAAAACAATTATAAGTGATTAAATTTCTAAGTTGATTACCTTCATTCCATAACCAAACTCAAGTCATGGATCCTAGGACCCTAAGTGAGGTAATGTGAAAAGCTAAATACTATGAACATCAAGCAAAAGACAATCATAATTACATGAGAAGTGGAAGCACATGAAGGAGGAGAAAGAATTGAGTCAAAGGGGTAAAATTCATCCCTTATTAGAATGTATTTCAAACAAGTAGCTACTTTAGAGTAGAGAATCAGTTCCTCATACATTTGGGAGAAAATGGTGACAAGATCAACTGTGGGGAGTAAGGGAAATATGCAAGACATCGCCCAAAGAAGGAAGACACATTTGCGGATCTTAAAAACCTAAAGATATTCCAAGCAAGGGGAAGGAATCCTATGTGCACCAAGGTTAGGGAGCAATAGGAAGAATATCAATGTAAATCTAAAGTTTTAAAAGATAATTATAGCACTAATCTCAATGAATACATGTGTATGATAGATATGAAATGATGCTTCCAATGAATACATGTGTCGAGAGTGTTGAAATAGGCTTGAAGTTGGAAAGGAAATAGGGATATGAGAGGAAACACATACCAAAGAATGAGGCTATTATTGTTTATTGGTGTGGCTTCTTCCATGGCCACACTATGTTTGTAATCTCCATAAGTTGTGAAAATGAAGCTACATATGGGTTTGGTCCATTTTTTCCTAGTCATCTTAAAGTTGACTTTGGTGATTTTGAAGCTCTTAAAACTATTTTTGAAGCACATGGAAGCAAGCTTGTTGGATTTCTATTCAAACCCATTCAAGGAGAAGAAGGTGTACATATATTTGGGACTTTATTTTGTTTTCAATGAATGTATGTACAATATAATTTGAGATAATAAAGAGAAATGAGGCCTTTCCCATATCAAAACTTGAAGTAGGAAGATAGAAACCAATTGGAGCAACACTGAAATCATGCCCATGAGCATATCCATGTTAAGACTAGATTTTGAAGAACCCTTATTATATCACTATAACTCGCTTCCAGGATTCATGGATTATATTTGGGATTGCTAATTTTGAAGGGAACATGAGAATTTGAATTATTTATGATAAACACAATATTACCTTGAAACCCAAAAGGTTGCATTTGTTACCAGAAAAAAGAAAATTGTCAGAATTGTGATTTTTTACATCCATCATCCGGATAAAGTAGGACAGATATCATAAACCATTTCATTAAAATAAAAAGATGAGGAAATCATGTATGGAACATAGAATGCCTAAGAACCTACTATAAAGGATTTGTATTTCAAGAGATTCCAATGCATTGAATCTTTTGATAAATACAATAACATGTTTTGATTCATTGTATGAATTCCAAATCTAGCTTCTAATATCTATTCCCATGTAGTTAGAAGGTTCCATTTCCATATGGAATCGTAAATATATTAATCCAACTTCTAAGGTTATATATTTTCCATATGGCGTTAAGAATGTAACTAGACAGGATAAAACTAGGTTTCTTCATTTAACAACATCAAATAGACACTATCATTACCATACAAGAATTCCATAAACAAAAGTATCTTGTTTGACTTATTATTCTTAGTTAGATCTCTTAACCTACTCTCCATAGTATTTTATTTGTCAAACTATCATCTGGAGGCTGATTTTCATTGCTACACTTTAAATGAATACTAACAAATTATAAAAAAATTCAAAGGTGCTCTATGAAATTCACACCCCTGTCACTAGTGATAAACTTGGACAATATATTTTGGAGACATTTAAACTACTTAATCCATTGCTGTAAGGTTGGTTTCCACTTCAAAAAATTAAGTATGCATGGGGTTCCATATTGCTTATATATCAGCTACAGGGGTTCCAGATTGCTTGTAATAAGCATTGACAGTTATTTTGTTTTTTTAACTTCCAGGTAGCGTCGATATAGCGACGCAAATTTATCACAAGTATAGAAAAATCGTCGGACGTTCTACCTTCATTTGGTTTGTTCAAGGAACGTTCATCGATACTTGAGACGGAACATCGTCACAAGTATAACAAAACCGTCATAGGTTATACCCTCTTTTGGTCTGTTCGATGAACATTCGTCGATACTTGCGACGGAACATCGTCACAAGTATAGCAAAACCGTCTCTCTGTTTGACGAAAAATCATTGATAGAGAGATGGTTGTTTGTGGAAGAAAATTTATGTGCAATGCTTTTGTGACATCATTTCCTCGTTATAGGGATGAAGTTTCGTCGATATAGGGACGATTTGTAGAAAATGAATAAAAAAAATCAATTTCAAGACCACCTTATAGAAGACACATGGAAAACAGTTTTTGTGTCTATTGCGATTGCTTTCCAAGTTCATCGTTATATCCACAAAACAGGTTCCACAAAAAAATGAGACCATGATCATCGAAATTGAGACGAAAAAACGTGGCAATAACAACGAAAAACCATGGAAAATTTCCTCATATGTACTGGTGCCATTACATCTTACTACGCAAAACCACCATCATTGCGAACTTCAATACAATGTACTATATCCTAACATGTCAAGTGCTAGGGGGGAATATTCCCATTGGATTGTAGTTCTCTAGGAATTTGATTTGGAGTTTTCCAAAGCGAAATCCAAAAAATCCTTGGTCTTTGCAAAGCTTATTTCTGCATTTCCCCTTGTCAATGATCAATTTGAGCCCATCTATTCTCTTTCAGATGAATCTTTGTTCCTCATTATCATGACTGATCCCTGGTATGGAGACATTATCTTATATCTCCAAACCCAATGTTTTCAGCCCAACCTCAACCGTGATGAACGTCGCCACATAAGGCACCACGCTAAATATTATCTTATCATTAGCGATACCCTCTATCGGTGTGGTATTGATTTTGTGTTACGATGTTGTCTAACTCTTGATGAAGCCAAACATGTTCTTAATGACTGCCACTCTGGTGCATGTGGTGGTCATCTTTCTGGGATGGCTATAGCCCATAAAATCTTGGTCGTGGGTAACTTATGCCCTTCAATATTCCAATACTGCATTGAAACAATTAAGACGTTCCCTCCATGTCAATTCTTTCATGCCAAGAAGTGTTCAAACCCCACTCCACTTCATCTTGTCATTGTCGTCGGCCCCTTTGCAAAATGGGGCATTGATTTTATGCACTTTAAGCCCACTTTAGCCGGGGGGCATAGCTATGTCATAATAGTTGTTGACTATTTGACTAAATGGGATGAAGTAATGCCTACGTACGCAGAAGAAGGAAAGACAACAACATTATTCATATTCAATCATGTCATATCTAGGTTTGGAGTCCCGCATGCCATCATGACTGACCATGGTTCCCACTTTAGGAACCATATGATGGACGAAATGAGTTCCAAACTGGTTTTTCATCATGAGAACTCAACCCCATACTACCCACAAGAGAATGGTCAAGTAGAGGCGATCAATAAAGTATTGAAACATATGATCCAACGCACCATGGGTACCCAAAAATCTAAATGGCACTTAGCTCTATTCTTAGCTCTTTGGGCCTACAAGACATCGATAAAAAATGTAACTGGGTTCACACCATTACAACTGGTTTACGTCCTGGAATCAATCCTACCAATTGAGTGTGACATACCATCCTTCAAGTTAGCCATAGAACTCTTACCCAACACAACAACCGAGGAAGAACAATTTCTATACCTAGCCAAGCTAGATGAAACTCGTCGAGACACTACATTTGCCAACGAGGCCCATAAAAAGTGCGTTAAAGCTCAATATGAAAATCCATCCAACCTTGGGTTTTCAACGAAGGTGACCTAGTCTTAACCTACAAAAAATTAGAATATATGTGGTATGGTCCCTACGTTATTAAACGAGTGTTAGAGAAGGGATCTTACGAGCTCGTATACTGTGATGGTATATCTTTGGGAGATCCCCGCAATGGGATTTAACTAAAGAGGTTCTATGTGTAGGTTCATCCCGCATGAAACACTTTGTATATAATGTATTTAGTTTAATTTTGGTTCAGTTTTTGTGTGTAAGGACTCTATCTCGTACACAATCATTTATCTCAACTTGTTCTTTTATGCATAGATATCAACTGATGACTTGTTCATTTATATCAACTTTTTCTTTTATGTGTAGATGCATAGATGTCGACATACTTTGGATTCATGGATGGTGCTATTCGACATACCCGAAACATTGCTTCTGCAGCATGGGTATTTTATTCCCCTGCCGGAGAGTTGATATCCTCGGGTGGAATTTGCTTGGGCCCCGCAACAAACAACAGTGCGGAGTACCATGAAGTCATTGGAATTCTAACTAAAGTTTCTTCTCTTGGAATCCATTCCTTCATATAGTCTACATGGACTCTTAGTTTGTGGTATCTTAATTGAATCACATCGACACCATCGGTGATACTACACTACTTTGTTTATACAGAAGGGTACACCTCCTTGAACGGTCATTTGATTACATTTTATATCAACATGTACCAAGGGAATTCAACATGGTGGTTGATTCATTAGATACCTATATGTTGGATGATTGGAATCTAGCACACACATAGTCAATACACCATAAAAGAACACATGTAAAAATTTAACATACAAGTCATCATAGATAAACAATAGAGATAGATCCATATGTAAATATCATGTAAAAAGTGTTTTTTGCCACATACAATAGTATAATGTGTCGAAAGTCAAAAATTGGGATCACAACCCATACAAAAATTGGCTCTCTGACCTACATATCATATACATGCCGCTAACAATACTACTTCCTAAACACTAGTCATGAGGTGCACGGTGCTCATGGTAGCACACCATTGCCCTGGAAACTCAACGGATTAGCCTCTAGATATGATATGGGACCTTGGGCATCCTTAGAGGAGGAACACCCATGGTCAATCCCTCTAAGTTTCGCTTCACATCGTGGAGCCCTCCTGCATCATCTTCTTCAGCTTGGTACTCTGCCCCATGTTGTTGCAGTGGAGACGATCCTGTTGGCCTCACCGGCCCTCGATCTGTAGCATTATACATATACATTATATTTTCTACACATTATAAAAAAAAATGGCATAAACTTAAAAAATTAAAAACAATTTTGAAGGTCATATACCTGACTTGTCCCAATCATCATCCTCAAGTAAGGATAGATCAATATCGCCACAAAAGTCCACCCTAG
This sequence comes from Larix kaempferi, assembly GCA_027924585.1. Lineage (NCBI taxonomy): Eukaryota > Viridiplantae > Streptophyta > Pinopsida > Pinales > Pinaceae > Larix > Larix kaempferi. Next base: position 5,399,334 of record BSBM01000309.1, read on the forward strand.
CATAGGGATAGTCCTCAATCATGACAATCTTATCCTCAATCCATTAGAAGAAATCTTCACCGAAGGCTAGGAATTGCGGCCCACCAAGCCGTACAGCTTATTCACTCCATTGCCCCATCCGTGGCTCAGATGCAGAACGATGAGGCCTCTTTATTTGAGGATGCAACAATGGCACCCTCTCTAAGAAGAAGGTGACTAGGATACTACCATACCCGAACTGGTGGATTGTTACATTGTCGCATTTAGTCACCTGATCCTTGATATCGACCAGGACCCCTTCACACCAATTGAACAACTTAGGCTTCATGCACTCCACAACATACGTCATCTGAGCTTTGGCTGCGTTGTGAGCCCCCACGCTTCCCACCACTTGAGCGATAGTATATAGGATATTCCTCAAGAGAACAACCAACACATATGCACTGAGCACTTTCTCGCTCTTCTTGTGGGATGCTTTCCTACAATACTGAGCAATGTAGGTATCTATTAGTCTCTTCAGTACTTCATTTCCCTGATAGATTGACTCGTGCCCCTCTCTTGGAGAGACAAGTCAAAAAGTAGATGTATTCAAGATCTATCTCGAGGACGTGCTCTCCGATGCAGAAGGCTTGTATATCGACGTCCCACATTTTTATTATATGGTTTAGTAACTTTCCTTTTTTTTGGATACTGTTAGGAACCTATGTCAACTCTTCTCTTTACTTTGTTAGTATATTGTTGTTGGACGCATATGCTTTCTAAGTCGTCCCGTAGTATTATATGTTCCATGGTATTGATCCTTAGTTTGTATTACCCCATAGTATTATTTGTTCCATGGTATTGATCCATAGTATTGGACACATATGCTTTGTAAGTTGTCCCGTAGTATTATATGTTCCATGGTATTAATCCATAGTATTGGTGCATAGACTTAGTATATAAGTACGTGTTGAGGCCAATGAAGGCATCGAGAATTTATTTGTATTGAGCTTTATCAAAGGAGGTTTCCCCCTCGAAGTGTCCCATGATCAATAAAAATATTCCGTGTTCTAATATATTGTGCATTTTATCAATTAATTGTTGCAAATTCCTCACATCTGGTATCAGAGCACTTTATTGGGCTCATTGGGTGGAATTTCTGCCAAAAAAAAAAATTTCATTTGTATTTGTTCCTGTCAATTGTAGGTTCGGATCCAGGAATAATCCCTATCCGCTTAACTAGGGGAATTACTTGGGCATAATACCTAAAAATCATTATGAGGAGTACCAAAGGAACCCCAAAGTAGCTGGCCCATTGAGAGGACCTGCCAGCGAAAAGGGAAATGACCCCTACCTGATTAACTACTTCCCACCCGTGAGGTAAACCAAGGGTTGTCATTTGTGGCAAAGCGGTTATCAGTTTTACTTGAGTCGTGGAGTGAGGGGTGCTTCCCCAATACACCGCTACAACAAAACATCCCTTTAGGGGTGGTTTTGGATTGCGGGGGTATTGGTAAACCCTCCCCTAAAAAACATTTTTGACCTTTGGAGGCAATCTTTTAAAACTGCCCCTAAAAGTCATGGAAATTGGACTTTTGGGGGTAGTTTTTTTAAATCTTCCCCCAAACATCCTGAAATTTGACTTTTGGGGGAGGTTTTTGGAAAAACCCCCCTAAAATCCCAATTCTCATAACTTTTGGGGGTGGTTTGTCAAAACCCCCCTTAAAAGTCATGGGAATTAAACTTTTGGAGGTGGTTTTTTTAGAACCCCCCTTAAAAGTCATGAGAATTGAACTTTTGGAGGCGTTTTTTTTGGAACCCCCCTTAAAAGTCATGAGAACTAAACTATTGGAGGTGGTTGTTTGAAACCCCCCTCTAAAAGCTCAATTCTCATAACTTTTGGTGGCGGTTTGTTAAAACCCCCCCTAAAAGTCACGAGAATTGAACTTTGGGAGGCGGTTTGTTTGGAAACCCCCTTAAAAGTCATGAATTGAAATTTTGGAGGCGGTTGTTTGAAAAGCTCTCCTAAAAGCCCAATTCTCAAGACTTTTAGGGGAGGTTCTAAACCCCCCCCCCCTAAAGGTTTTTTTAAAGGCAGTTTAGGGTTTTGGGGGTGGTTCTAAAAAGAACCCCCCTAAAATTTTCCTTCCAATTTCAACATGCTAGTTATTTTCATTCCATCACCCTTTCTTCTCATTGTTTTCCCCTTTCTGTGAAGGGTGACTCAAGTTGCTTCCAATGGACAACAATGGCAATAAGAAATCATAACATAACACAATGCTAATATCTAAGGCCTAGAATATATTGCAAACTAATGAGTTGGATGAATTCAAGATGCAATTACAAGAATTATTAGATAGAGATTTCATATGACCAAGTGCATCACCTTGGGTAGCACACATATTGCTAGTCAATAAGAAGGATGGAACCTTTTGGATGTGCATTGGTTATAGAATGTCGAATAAAGTGACAATTAAGAACAAGTACGTCCTACCCAAATTGATGATCCTCTTTATTAACTCAAATGGGAAAAAAAAAATTCAAAATTCGACTCAAGTTTAGGGTATCATCATATGAGAGTGGAATAAATTACCATACCAAAGACTTCTTTTAGAACTATATATGGGCATTATGTGCTCCTAGTTTCCCCCTTTGCATTGACAAATGCTCCATACTTTTCATTTAATTAACAAATGATGTGTTCCAAAAGTATTTAGACAAGTGTGTTTTGGTATTCATTGATGACATCCTAATATATTCTCAAAATGAGGAAGAACGTAACACTTATCGCATTTCTTCCTATTGTTGTAGAAGCTACGTGAATACCATCTATATGCTAAGTAAATAAAATGAAAATTCTTTAAGAACGAGATTAAATATATTAGGCTTGTCATATCTAAACAAGGGTTAAAGATACACCCTAATAAGATCGAAGCTATGTCTAGTTGTACAACCCCAAAGAATGCGACCAAAGTAAGAAGCTTCTTGGATTAGTTGGATATTATCAGAGAGTTGTCAAAGGATTCTAAAAAATTATAAGATACTTGTCGAAGTTACAATATAAAGGTGTCAAATTTATGTGGAAAACCTTACATGAAGAAAGATACCAAGAACTTAAAGAGAATTCTCATGAAAACACCTATAATGATACTTCCTTTCTTTGATAAGGATTTCCTGGTATGGATAAATGCGAGTGGTGAGAGCATTTAGGGAGTGCTCATGAAGGAAGGAAAAGTGGTGGAATATGAGTCTAGGCAGTTAAACATTCACAAGAAAAAGTAAGCAAATCATGACAACTTGGATCTCTTAGTAACAATAGATTCCCATGTCCTAAATGCATGGAAATATTATTTGATTGATAGAAAGTTTGAATTATGAATAGAACATGAGGTCTTGAGATACTTGTAGACTCACCCACCATTGTTGTTTCTCTTCCTTCATAATTTTTCCTTTCACTAGACTACACTTTCCTAAAATACATGCTTGATTGATTACATATATGTTCACCATATTTACATGCTTTTTCAACAAGAAATAAAGAAATATTTTCCTTCCAATCACACAAAAATCATAAACATTGTATGTAACAACCATTTTTCGACAAGGAAAAGGGCATATAACTTACAAATAAAAGAGCATTTTTCAAAGAGTTTGTGGTGGGGATTTATGCCATTTTTACATACATGTTTCAAGAATGCACATCCATTCTAAAATTCATGCATGTTGATAATGCACACGCACTCTAAAACACATGCATGTTCCTACTACAATGGTACTAAACAACTTCCAAATCCTTTATCATGTAGATTCGGTTGTTCGTGGCCACGATTATTCATAGGGATTCATAAAGGGAAGATTTATTATAAGTAATCTAATCACTTCTTGGTAAGCCCATGAGTGGGTTCGAGAGTCTATTTTGCATATGAAATGTAGGTTTTGAATGAGTCAATAAAATGGAAATTGACACTGATAGAGGGACTAACACCTTCTAATAATCCTTTCAAAAAATGGTGCTCTTGTTGCATTGCATTCACTTTTCATAACTAGACAAGCACGAGGCATCCAGGTGGCAAGAACTAACCTGAAGCAACTCAAGTGAAAGAAGCTTATAAATTTTGGTTAGGATGGGCAATAAAGTATATTAAGGGAGAGGTTTGTTAGTCTAGGACATTGGTGTAAAGGATAATTCAAGGTAGGAATGATGTCATTTGGAGCTTTAAAGAGGGATTGCTGTGATCAAGGATGGAGAGAAACAATATGAAAGAGAAGTAAGGGAGGGTGGAACAACTCTTATAAATTTGAATACAAATCTTATTTCAATCTCTCGTGATCATAAATTTGGTGTTTAGTCATGTCAAATCATAGGGGCTTCACTAGCGAGGCAATATCATATCACATCAATTCATATTGGGGGTTTGAATACTCCTAAAAACCTCAAAAATATCTACCCTTTTGTTTTTTTTTTCAAAAGAGATCCATTGGACCAAAGGGATACTTTCTTTCTGCTTCTGACCCAACCAAAGGAATTTGAAACATATTTTTCAAACAAATTCAAGTTCAGATCTGCACCAAGGTGTTGGGGTTTTTATTTACTAGTTTTAAAGAACCACCTAATATTTAATTATCGACCGGGGTTGGTAATATTAGAGTTGAGGAAAAGTATATGCTAAGGTAGATTAGTACCTATATTTTCACTTGTCAGACCTTAAAAGATTTAATAAAGAAAAGATTGAAAAATATTTCAAAATGAAAAACTAAGTCAAACTTCAGAAAGACAATAAAGAAACTAACTGAACCTAATTGAACTAACAGATTAGAAAACTATACTATTCTATTCTATGGAATGACATAATTACATAAACATAAAACTATGTTAAATCAAATTAACAAAAACATAAAACTATGTTAAAGCAAATTATAAACTATTTAATGAATTCAACAGTTATTCAAGACTACACTAAAACATCTAATTCCATTCTCCTTGGGGATCCGGAGGAAGTGTATCAAATGTGATGGGAATAGGGGTGAATGTATCAAAGTGGATTTCAAAGGTAACAAGAAAACAAAATGGAACTAAATCTAATTTAACTTCTACAAATAAATGCAAGCTAAAGATTATCCAACTACAATTAACTTCGAACATATTGACCTATCTTGTAAACGAGAGGCTTGAAACTAAAGAGGTCTAGAAGCAAGTAGAGAACTTGATAAAGATGTTAAATTCATAAGCAAGTAGAAAACTTGATAAAGAAGTTAAACTTTCTGAACTAAATCTTATTCCATGAATTCATTATTAGCATAAGAAGAATAATTCAAGACTGGGACAATTTGGAGAATGAAATTACTAAATCTAACCTAATATTGATGTTATTAACAGACAATAAACTACACTAAAAATGAAACTAATAAATTTTGTAATCAGAAAGCATTAATGAATTAGAGATAGGGAAAAGATAACTTGTAACAACTGAACCAAAATGAAAACTACAAAACTTGATTAGAACTTCATATGAAATATAACAAGCTGGTCCAAATGACTCCTAAGAATACTAATTGAGGGTAAAAGAGATTATAACTTGAAAACAACCTAAAAACTGGATTTTAGGTAAGCAAAATGATGGAAGAAGTATTGAGGTCCGAATGACAGTCCAAATGGAGGAAAATGATTTAAACTAAAGGAAATAAAAGATGGGATGATCTTAACTACCAGCTTGATGATGCATATGATCCTATAGTGCAGGGAAAGCAATGAATAAGCTAAGTAAGAGCTAGAGATGATAAACAACCATCTATATTAATCAGAATTTAGGAAACTAACTACTTCTATTTTATCCTAAAAATGAGACTGAAATGGCACTAAAGCTAATCTACTATTATATAGGAAAAACTACTGAACTTTAGTCTATGAGCAGATCTAGGAGGTTAAGCTAACTAGATTCTAAGTTAACTAGGAAACTAAATCTTTTAAATAAAACTATTTAAGAAAACTGAGTAAACTAGATGTAATCTAAACTACTTAAGCAATTGAAATAAACTGAATGTAACCTAAGCTATTTAACCAAACCAAATAATCCCTAGTGTAATCTAGCCTATAAAGCAAGCTAAATGAACCTAAGTGTGACCTAAATTAAAATGAAATGAACCTAAGTGTGACCGATCACCAATTATATAACATAACACATAAATCTTATTTATATAAACCATTGAACATGAACAATGAAAAAATACATAGCACAAAACAGAAATCTCATCTATGTAAACAACAGAACATCAATTATATTACAGGACAAAAACATCATGTATAAAATAAATACAAAGATGAAATAAACAACACAATTTTATCTGTAGAAAACAAACAGAGAGTATATATACAGAAAGAAGACCGCTGGTCGTTGAGGGGCCCATCTCAACAAATAGAGGTTGAGCCTTAATCAGTCAATCATGATGCATGCTGATAGATTTCCATAAATTTGGAACAGAGATGTATTAAAATAAAAGACAAAATTATAGTACTTCTGTATCCATTCGCAGCTGAAAGAGTTTAACAAGTCTAAAGACTCACTGACTACTGACTAAGGACTAACTCATCTCTACTACAAAGATGTCTATTTATACAGCGTTACAAAGGAGGAAGCAAGTAGACCCTTTAGTGGTCGACTGCTCTAATAATAGATAGTCCTCAATACACAAAAACGGCTCTGTTTAACATCTCGTGACAACGCATAACCAAAGAGCAACTCTACTTAGCATCCAGTGACAACTCGTAAGCCAAGGAACGATCTCATAAAGTTATATGATAGCGCACAGAACTTTCCCCAAATTCGAGGGTGTTGGTTCTTCACGCAGTTGTTGAAGCGTCAATGCTCCTTTGATGTGGGCAAAGATGGATGTGGTGTCGGGATGAGCGCGCAAGAGAAGGGATCTTCCAGAACATTAGTTCATGTACCATCAAGGCCATGTCCCAAACAAAATCCACGTGTTGGTTTACTCTCTAACGGTCCAAGCATACCTCAACCATTGATCTCGAGGGTCGAATGCGGGTCTGAAAGGCGGGCTGAATGCAGCTGATCGTCCACCACTTCAATACGCGTCCAATTGGAGATTCATTTGAGAGCCAGAACCTGAAAAATGAAATGTAGTTACTAAGCAAGCCAAATAAACATCAATAAACCATAATATAACAATTTTTATCCAAAATTCATATGATGTGTGAATAAACGCATACATGCTCCATTTGATGGTCTGAATGGAAAACAAAGTGACTTATTACATCAAAAATAGTAAAATTAATGCCAATCAGAGTGTATTTGATATTCAAAAATGGTGACAAAATGGACACCAACATAAGGATTAGGTTCAATTGCTTTAAAATTTCATGATCATTTAACAAGTCCCGAAAACCTTTGCATTTCATAATTAAGGCCCGTAGAAATTTAAAACCTTGACAACTTTTCCTAATTATTTGGCTTTCCCATCAACCAAGATACCTGCAAAACAAACAAACATTTTCCCAAACTGAAGATATGCTAGGTCCCACTGATCAAAATAGAGCAAATGTTTTAGGAATAAGGATGAGCTATGGTAGCAGCTGCCTTTGAATTAGACGAGGAAGTGGATTTGGATTTCATCTTCTGGAGCTGCTCCTTCAAATTGTCATACTTGAAATGGAGAGAGAGGTTGGAAGCAGTTTTGGCTTCATTTAAATTTTCCAAACACTTTACTTGGAAACATAAATCCCTATTTTCTTTATGAAGCCTAGAAATGAATTCTTCATACTTCTCATTCCGGCTCTTAAGCTCTGCTACATCATGGTTTAATATATCCACATTCTGTTGGAGTGGAACAGAGACTTCTGTTAAAGATACAAGGTCCTTTTGTAAGCTCGATCCCTTTAAAGGTAGTTTGGGATCGATAGATGTAACATGTGCCTCCATGGTATTAGCTTAGCTATATGCAGAGGCAGGCTCCGAGATAGGTTCCTCAAGTAGACTAGATGATAAATTAGCCAACGTGAGGAGAGGAGACTCAGGGATAGATTCATTTGTTTGATCGTTGGGATTATCTGGGTGCACTGGCTCATTGACTGTCTGATCGATGGACTGATCAATGGTCTGCTCGTTGGACTGATTGATGGTTGGGTCTACTGTCGGGTCACGATTAGCCCTTCTTGAATTCATGGGTATAAGTGAGAAGAATGAGGGTTCTATGGCTGCATCCTTGTGGACATGATCAGGAGAAGATGCATGATCAGGGCATACTTATTTCGCAGCATCCTCACTAAACCTTACAACCTTGGGGACTTTTTCTTTTTTGGGAAGAGTTTGGAGCTGATTCATTACCACGCGATAGGAAACTATGGATTTTTCAAGAGGCGGGGGGTTTAACAATAGGCTTCTTGACTAGGTGAGGGTTCAGGGTTTCGAAGACAAACTGTTCCCAAGTTTGCTCCTTTCCTTCCAATTGATGAGTGATCAGGATTTTTATAAGGCACTGGTGGTACAAATTGCTAGCAGGGTTAACAGTATTCTTTCGAACCTAGTTGGACATCTTTTCTAGGTTTTTTAGGAAATAGAAAGGGAAATTTAGGGGTTGATTATTAACAAAGTGTGCCAATAATCGAAAATGATAGGATTTGAAGACTGAAAACTTACCTTCACAGGTGATTAAGCGAATAATGACGGTCAATGGTTCAAGGTACTCGGGTCTAACCCATTCTCGGTGAACCCCTTTTGCACCTTCAATGTGTTGATACTCGGGCTTGAGGGAGAACTCATGGGTTGTCCATGGGAGAAACAAATGCTTGTGCCAATGGGCACCTTCCCTGGGCAGCTTCGTGGCCGAGGCTATGGATTCCTCTGTCACCATGAAAGTAAGATGACCAACCTAAGCCATGTTACCATCAAATCCTTTTGCAAAGAGAAGGGATATCTCATGGTCATAGCCGTCAAGGAGATGAAACGGACCCCATCCAGCATGCAGAAATGTCTCACGGCAAGCCTTAAACTCGGAAATGTGAAGTAGATGTTCGTAGCTTCCTGGCTCATGATGTGTCGACATTGTGAACAGAAGCTGATGGATGTGGCTAGGCAAAGGGAATGCACAAGGTTGCAGAGGATAGGGTTTGATCAAAGCAGATGAAGAATGAGCAGAATGAGGTAGGGGCTATGCAGGAGGTAGGCTTAAAATGAGGGTTGTTTGGACGACTGAACAATCGTGGAGGGAGATCTCACCCGTACGAATGATATGCCACAATCCGAGCTACCTTGAGTCGTGTTCCACCTTAGAGGTATGTAATTATGAATTTATATGGTTTGTAATGTATTCAACCATGTTCAAAGTAAAACTTTGGACAAGTTGAACATAAATTTTATGAGGGACATAATTACACATGAAAGATCATAATGAATGAATGATAGGTGGTATGATAATTTTAAATGGAGGATAAGAATCATAAGACAACACCCCAATGTGTATGATTGACCAATTTATTTTGATAAGACAATATGAGTATGCAAAGATGGTCGTTTAATTCAATCCTTGTTATGACTAGTTAGTTAGATATATAACAAAAAATCAAAAAAATTAAATGTCTTGGCATAGTATTATTGCAAGGTATGGTTTCTTTCAATACTCCCTTCAGATCTCTATTTATTTGCTTCGTTCGTCACCTCATTCGGATCATCATTCGACCCTTCATTCAACCCTTCATACAGACCTTTGTACAAAAACATGTTTTGATGGATCTGTTGCTGCTGATTATGCAGAGAATTTTTCTGGAACTTATCAGCACACTAGAGATGTTGTAAACCTACTTTTCTGGAATCTTTAAGTCATGTTCTTTCTTATTTGTCTTTGATCAAAACGAGCTTCTTCTGCTTTTTACATGATCTTGAAAAAACCTATTATTTTACCAAAGATGCATGATATTCTTTATCCATAGAGAGTAAAAACAATTCTGAATCTCCCCCAAACCAAAAATATGGCGTGTCCTCAAGCCATCAAAAGAAAAATGAATCAATATTCAAGTACTCTCAATTGAAAAATTTGCCAATAGATTCTAAAAATACTGTAATAATAGGGGTAAATAAGATATCAACTAGTAAATGTAGATGATTCAGCTATGTACATTCATCAAAAAGAACACAACAGTGCTTAAGAAGACCATGTGAAGAATGATAGTATAACTAATGTAAAGAAAATGCCATATGAAAACAAGTCATACATGACTCATTGTAAAGATTTCTTGTCATCCAAAGAATATAAATAAGGTTCACTGTAAAGTTTATGAGACTACTATAATTATGGGTACCATTTCTGGGATAGACATATCCTAGGTATTTGTTTGAATTAGATGACAAGGTCCAAGTTCAACTTACAGTCATTACCTAATGACAGTATAAATAATTGGCCTAACATGTATTTATATACTTAAGGTTTTTATGAGCCATGTGGATAGCAATGCATTAACCAAAGCTCTTTTACCCGATATTGTCTCGCTGCCAGCAGGCCTGTTCAGTACCCCAGTGAGTTTATCTTGGTACCATGCAAGCATAGACCCACTGCCAGCAAGCCTGTTTAGTACCCCGATGGGTTTACTTGCATCTACCGAGCTTCCTTATATATTTTTAATATTACTTAGCATGGAACCGCTACCAGCAAGCTTGTTCAGTATCCCGGCGGGTTTTCCTCGTATAATGATATATATATGTATATTTTTTTGTAAGGAAGCTGGTTGGCACTAGAGTGTGCTAAGCCTGCTAAACACATAATTCAAGCTTTTAGAACGACCCTTATGAGTAAATTTTTTTAAAAATGGCATGGATTATAAATCATGTCAAAAGATAATAACCTAAAGATATTCTTTGACCTCTCTATCTATCCTCTTCATAAAAAGTCAGTAACATTCCCCACAGAAATAGAAATGTCATTCCCTTTTGAGCTACCTTTTAAAGATGCTTTAAGAGACAAGTTTTGATAATGAGTCTAGGATGAACTAGTGATCCATAGGTGTAAGATAGAACTTTTTGAAAATCATAGGAATTAAAGTAGGTCCTTAAGCAACTGTTCTGATGGTAAATCAGAAATGTACATGTCTGAATCAAGTACTATATGGGGAATCATAAAAGAAAGTGGTTAAAGATGATATAGAGAATACTTCAATTTTCAATCTCCACAAATAACGAAAAGAAGATGAGTATATTTAGAGCACTTCCTTTTTCAAAGTATTGCATGAGCTGATTGTGAGGTTCTTCTAATCATACTGCAAAACCACTTGTTAGATGATTCAAATTTAATCAAAACAAACATACATGTAAAAAGAAAATTAACATAAACAAAAAACTATGTTAAAGCAAATTATAAACTATTTAATGAATTCAACAGTTATTCAAGACTACACTAAAACATCTAATTCCATTCTCCTTGGGGATCCTGACGAAGTGTATCAAATGTTATGGGAATAGGGGTGAATGTATCGAAGTGGATTTCAAATGTAACAAGAAAACAAAATGGAACTAAATCTAATTTAACTTCTACAAATAAATGCAAGCTAAATATTATCCAACTACAATTAACTTTGAACATATTGACCTATCTTGTAAACGAGAGGCTTGAAACTAAAGAGGTCTAGAAGCAAGTAGAAAACTTGATAAATATGTTAAATTCAGAAGCAAGTAGAAAACTTGATAAAGATGTTAAACTTTTTGAACTAAATCTTATTCCATGAATTCATTATTAGCATAAGAAGAAGAATTCAAGACTAAGACAATTTGGAGAGTGAGATTACTAAATCTAACCTAATACTGATGTTATTAACAGACAATAAACTACATTAAAAATGAAACTAATAAATTATGTAATCAGAAAGCATTAATGAATTAGACATAGGGAAAAGATAACTTGTAACAACTGAAGCAGAATGGAAACTACAAAACCTGATTAGAACTTCATATGAAATATAACAAGCTGGTCTAAATGACTCCCAAGAATACTAATTGAGGGTAAAAGAGATTATAACTTGAAAACAACCTAAAAACTGGATTTTAATTAAGCAAAATGATGGAAGAAGTATTAAGGTCTGAATGTCGGTCGGGATGACAGTCCGAATGACAGTCCAAATGGAGGAAAACAATTTAAACTAAAGGAAAGAGAAGATGGGATGGTCTTAACTACCAGCTGGCCGATGCATATGATCCTATAGTGCAGGGAAAGCAATGAATAAGCTAAGTAAGAGCTAGAGATGATAAAAAGCCATCTGTATTAATCAGAATTTAGGAAACTAGCTACTTCTATTTTATCCTAAAATGAGACTGAAATGCCACTAAAGCTAATCTACTATTATAGAGGAGAAACTACAGAACTTTAGTCTATGAGCAGATCTAGGATGTTAAGCTAACTAGATTCTAAGTTAACTAGGAAACTAAATCTTTTAAATAAAACTATTTAAGCAAACTGAGTAAACTAGATGTAATCTAAACTACTTAAGCAATTGAAATAAACTGAATGTAACCTAAACTATTTAAGCAAACCAAATAATCCTAAGTGTGATCTAACCTATAAAGCAAGCTAAATGAACCTAAGTGTGACCCAAACTAAAATGAAATGAACCTAAGTGTGACTGGTCACCAATTATATAACATAACATGGAAATCTTATTTATATAAACCATTGAACATGAACATTGACAAAATACATAGCACAAAATAGAAATCTGATCTATGTAAACAACAAAACATCAATTATATTACAGGACAAAAACATCATCTATAAAATAAATACAAAGATGAAATAAACAACACAATTTTATCTGTAGAAAACAAACAGAGAGTAGATATATAGACAGAAGGCCGTTGATCGTTGAGGGGCCTGTTTCAACAAACAGAGGCTGAGCCTTACTCAGTCAATCACGATGCATGCTGATAGATTTCCATAAATCTAGAACAGAGATGTGTTAAAATAAAAGACAGAATTACAGTACTTATGTAACCATTTGCAACTGAAAGAGTTTAACAAGTCTAAATACTGACTGACTATCGACTAAGGACTAACTCATCTCTGATACAAAGAAGTCTATTTATACCGTGTTACAAAGGAGGAAGCAAGTCAATCCTTTAGTGGTCGACTGCTCTAATAGTAGACAGCCTTCAATACACAAAAACGGCTCTATTTAACATCTCGTGACAACGCATAACCAAAGAGCAGCTCTACTTAGTATCTAGTGAGAACTCGTAAGCCAAGGAAGAATCTCATAAAGTTATATGACAATGCACATAACTTTCCCCAGATTCCACGATGTTGATTCTTCACGCAGTTGTTGAAGCGTTGATGCTCCTTTGATGTGGGCAGAGATCGATGTGGTGTCAGGATGAGTGCACAGGAGAAGAGATCTTCTAGAACATCAGTTCACGTACCGTCAAGGCCACGTCCCAAACAAAATACACGCATTGGTTTACTCTCTAACGGTCCAAGCATACCTCAACCATCGATCTCGAGGTTCGAATGCAAGTTTGAATGGCGGGATGAATGCAGTTGATCATCCACCACTTCAATACACCTCCAATTGGAGATTCATTTGAGAGCCAGAACCTATAAAACGAAATGTAGTTACTAAACAAGCCAAATAAACATCAATAAACCATAATATAACAATTTTTACCCAAAATTCATATGATGTGTGAATAAACGCATACCTACTCCATTTGATGGTCTGAATGGAAAACATAGTGACTTATTACATAAACAATGGTAAAATTAATGCCAATCAGAGTGTATTTGATATTAAAAAATGGTGACAAAATGGACATCAACACAAGGATCATGTGCAATTCCTTTAAAATTTCATGATCATTTAACATGTCCCAAAAACCTTTGCAGTTTAAAATTAAGGCCCGTAGAAATTTAAAATCTTGAAAATTTTTCCTAATTATTTGGCTTTCCCATCAACCAAGATACCTGCAAAACAAACACCCAAGTTTAGGGCCCCAAAATAATCTTTCAAAGTGGAGACTAGCCCACCTAACATGCCATTTGAGTTTGAGGCACATATGTTTGATCTAGGAACAAACTGTTGAAAGGGAATCAATTGCTCTTTCCCTAAACACCACTATTTCTTGTAGCATGAAAAAAGTCGGATTATACAGAGCTAAAAGTCCATGGAGGGCTTGACATTTTGGGGAACCGCCTACCTCTCACACATTTAGGGAAAGAAGAATCATGGTGGAACCTTACCCTTAGGATTCAATGCTCTAAGCGCTCGATCAATCATTTGTTGTTTCCCTTGCAAAGTTTATTTGGAGGCTTTGATCCTAGCTTTGGACAAGTGAAACTTATAACCAGGAATACTTGGCACCATTGAGATCATGGATATTAAAACTCCCTTCCACAACTCCTACGTCAGTCAACCTCTTATACTTCAAATAACGAAGATCATAACGAGGCATAGATTAAATTCCACCAAGACTTTTGTGGCCCTCTTATCCTCTTTTGCAAGACTACGTTCATCAAAGAAGATAAAAGTACCAATGGAACCAACAATGGATACAAAATCTGACTTCGACCACAGTTCAAGAGGATACCCCAGAAGAAACACTCGAACAAGCTGAACTACAAATAGTTCAATGCAAGGATCGAACTTTGGCACCCACTTATTTAAAACCAAGCTTGATGGTCCCCAAAGGCATGCCTACGATGAAATTTCCTCAACATATTTTTCATAATTAAGTTCGAAGCATAACTATCATTTCACCAAAATGAGAAATCTTGGACAATAACCTAGAAGTATCCTTGCCTTCACAAATGGATCCTATCCACAAGGTACCTTCAGTTCCTCGTAAATTCGCTCCATGGGGGAAATCAAAATTGGGCTCTTAATGCACCAAGCCTAGTGTTCTATTAAAACCTTCTATGGACATGTTGTTTTAAGAATTATAATTTAACAATGATAACAAGCAATAGGAAGCATTCCTACTTTCAATACCTCGAGATGCTAATAATATATTGGATTTGGTAGATTGAATTAGCAAATTTGGCTGGAGACTCATCATCAATGTGGGTTTAACTTCTCTCTTCACCATGTTTAGGTTTTGGAAATACACTTTCTTTGTGTATAGGATGAGACTGATTTTCTTTAAGGCTTTACAACAACATGGACATCAACCAAGTTCATTAGATATGTAATTCTAAACGAACATGACTTATCCTCTACTTTTTTTCTTGTTAGTTTTTAGGACATCAAAATCCATTGTAAGTTGAATGATTCAATTGATAATCACACCATTCAATTGATTCAATTGTTATTTCAAATTTTTTTAGATATGTGTGATGGAGGTTGGATTTTTCCTCTTTGAGTTCAATGTGTTGGTCTTAGAGTGATTCTATCTATTTGAGCACAATCTCTTGAATTATTTATTTTGATATATGTTAAGCATCAAAGCATGCATCCATGATTCTTTTTAATGATGCTAGTTTTTCTTCCTTGACCTACAATGTTGGAATGAGTTTAAATACTTCAGCATGGCATTTCTCCTCTTTCTCCTTGAGAATCTCAAAACCTCTTGAAGTTGGAGTGCAATAAGGGCAATAAGGGCACTTAGTTATCTTAATCGAAGACTTATAACTAAACAAGAGCAAACTATGTAGACTATGCCCCCCTTTTCTTTAGCGTATAGTATTAGACCAGCTTGTGCAATTCAAATCGATTTGAGAGCTTCAATTTCTACTTCTTTTAGTTAATTTATTGTGATCAACCACAAGTAGATGGATTTAGAGAGGCCACATGTGTGGAATGAAGTATAGGGAATAGAATAACCTCTCTCATCCCAAACTTGAAAGTCATAAAAATATCACTATAAATCTGAGTAATTTTGGATATGGCATCGTTTTCTCTTTTACTGCAAAAATATATGGTCTCATTCCCAATTTTTACTATTGTTATGGAGTATGCATGTAACTCAACATCATAGTTTCCATTATATCTAGGTCAAAATGTGTTCATTTGATTCAAGAGTTGTTCCTTAACATTAGGTTAGGTCTTGTATTTGATTTTGTGATATTAGTCCTCTTTTGTCTTGTATTTTTTCTTTCAGAGTGGAGGAGGTGGACTCCAAGATGAACTATTTAGGCTTATTGCTTAAGCCTAATAATTACTCAACCAAAGTTTGGAGTTGGTTGCTTAAGAAAGTTGAAAAAAGAATCAGCAACTGGTCTTACAGATATCTTTCTCTTGGACGTAGATTAATTTTAGTTCAATCGGTACTGATGGTTATCCCTATCTATTGATTCTCCATGGCTTTGTTACCTTAGTTAGTTTTGGAAAATCTAAGGTAGAAGATATGTAATTTCTTATGGTCTAGATCAGACAAGGGAAATAAGATTCACTTGGTTAATTGGGACAAACATTTGTATCCAAAAGCATTGGGGGGATAGGATATTAAAAATATCAATTAGTTCAATAAGGCTCCTTGTTTGAAGAACTATGGGAGAGATCTATGTGGTACTGGATTCAAGCTAAAGAATTGGGGCTTCAAGATCCTTAGGCCTCAGAGTGGTCCCTTTACATCAACTCTCTTAATTTCATAGGCATCAAATTGTCCTCCTTGGAAGACTCTTTAGTTTGGGACATGAATAACTCTAATGGACAAATTACTACAAAAAATGCCTATGTTGCTATTGCTCAAGCTCATTGCTCGTCAACCTTTAAGTGGTGGCATTCTAAAATTTGGAAGTGGATTAAATCCTAAAATTGATGATGGGATAATCCAAACATTCTCAAATGCTTATTTCTGGTTTTGTTTAGAGAACCACATACTATATTGGGATAATCTTCAGAAAAAAGGATGGATTGGGCCAAATGTTTGTCCTCTTTGTAGGAAATATAGGGAATCCATTGAGCATTTCTTCTTCCTTTGTTATTTTAACAAGTAGGTTTGGTGTGAAGTTCATCATCTCCTTTAGGTGTTTGTGGACTGGGGCTCCTACAGTTTTGAAGTTTGCTTCTCCTCCTGGTTCTGAAAGACTAAACACCACAAGTTTCTCCCCCTCTTTGTTTGTTGGCATATTTGGCTTATGAGGAACGAGGTTTTTTTTGTGGATCATTGGCCATTTGTGTACTTTTGTGTCTTAAAGAGCTTGGGCATGTATAAGGCTTTCATTCCTACATATGTGACCAAGAAAAAAAGGTTAATCTCAAGCCCTTTCTTATCGGTTGGTAAGGAAACATGTGATTTCGATGGTGTTGTCCAAGGAGGTCTCGAGGGATGTGGTGTTTTTTTTCATATTAACAAGGATCATTACTTTCAGCTCTGGCTAAGCTATGGCAATGTGACCAATACTAAATTTGATCTTTTGGATCTTTGGTGTCTTCTTCATTTTTCCAATCTCAATGATATTACCTCCCTACCGGTCTTTGGTGATTCCCTATCTATTCTTCAGTGGTCAAAGGGTTCCTTCAAGATTTAGGTCCTCTCTTTAGACCACTGGTGTTTGATAGTAAAATATATCATGTCTTTGTTTGAGTATATTCAGATAGATCATATTCATAGGGAATTCAATGCAGAAGCAAACAATCTATCCAAAAAGGCCATTCCTTTCTCAAAAGGTTTTTTTTTTTTTGAGGAAATTATCAAGGGTGAGCTGGCCAATGATGGTGTGGTGCATTTCTTGGATTAGGAAGAAGGCTATATCTTTCTTAACAGCTGGTTTCTTTTTTCTCTTTTTTTGTCCTTGGCTTTATGCAAGCAGTGATCTAGTTTTGTTGCACCTGTTAAAAACTTGTTAGTGGGTTATTTAAGCTCTTAAAAATCATGTATGCATGTATTTGTACAGACTCTATCAATCATATACTCACCGACCATCTCTTCCTTGGAGATGATATGATCTGTAATATTTCCTTTTTTTCGTTGATTCAATTGAATAGCAAGAAAATATGATTTTTTCCCCCAAAAAAGGTCTTATATTTACTTTAGTCATCTAGGTAGCTATTAATTTTCCTTTTATAACTTTGTCATTATTAATGGATGTCACATAATGACCTAAGTCACCACCAAATTTGCAACCATTTATAACTTTGATCATTAAAATTATTAATGGATGTCAAACAATAACATAAGGATGGACTAGCCACCCAATTTGCAACCATTCATTAAAGGAAAATATGATAAATTAAAAAATACATTATTATAGTGGAAAGTTCCTCCATTTTGTCCCTTTTTGGCCCTAATTGCAAGCTACCACACCATTCATTCGTTTGAATTACTCGACAAGTGAGTCAATTCTTCTGTATCGTGCTCAGAAAATATCTCCCATGGCCAAATACATGTATTGTATACAATGGCCGATGTTGGGTTCTGTGGAAGTTATGATCAGCATGAGAAGCCTGAGGTGGGTTCATCAGTTTGTGGGTCATTGAGCATGATTGATGTTAATGGCGTGGTTAAGCAAGCATGGACAGATACAGTATACCAAGCATAGATTTCAGTTTGAAGAATCTAGTTGTCATCTAGTGGAGAGGTACAAATTTTTTCTCGCTCGTTGAGGAGTATCCAGAGTTTGATTCATTTTGAGGCACCTCATTCTAAGTTCATTCCAGCTCATGTCTTTGTTTCATCTGGATGCCCTAGTGGAGGTATTTCTGATTTGGATCATCACATTCAAGAGCTCCTTTTAGAACATCGATGTACTTCATACTCAAAATACTATTCTGAAATTTTTTATCAGTCTCAGAAAGAGGTTCGACACATGGAACCCTATTCTTATCATAGATGTGAAATAGATTTAATGTTTCCCATATTTTAATATTCATTTGTCATTGAAGTGCATACTTTTTCATAGGCATAGAGCTTTAAAGGATGCAAACTTTTCAAGTGTGCCTGCCTCTTTCATCGCACTTCGGGTGTATGAAAGTTTGCAATTACAGCTACCTTTGAGCATTGAAATTTTTGGCTTAACATTTGTCTGTGAATAAGGCTTGACAGTATCTAGTTTCAATATTCCTTTTTTGACAAATAGACATAATATTGCACACATAATGTTTCAATGAAGGGAAACCTGTTATTGTAATGGAAATAATTGATTTTGTTTGGATGGATGCTACAAAAGATGCAGGATACCTCCATGGCAATAACTGGACTGACCTGGCTTTGCATCTGTTGGCAGGCGGTTATATGGGTCACTATCGCAGCACCGCGAGTGCTGCGATACCGTAGAAGCTGGAAAGTCGAGTGCAAATGACGATATCTTATGTAATTTTTTTTCAATTGTACCGTGATATGCAGGTTTTGGGGGTCATTTGTACCACAATAATTATATTTTGGGTCATTTACTTTGAAGTGTCGGTTAGGAAGTTGTTAGTAAGTGGAAAAGCAATGTATGTTGATTTATATGTAACTTCAGAATGTATTTCACCCATGTATTTCATATATGTATTTTGTACTCTTATAGAGATGGAATTATTCCTCTATACGGAAGTGTTTGTATTCCTATAGAGATGTTATTATTCCTCTATACGGAAGTGTCGTCATTTATATTGAAGTGTCGTAACTTATACTTCATGGGTTATTAGACCACCTTGTTGTGGTCGGCCCTGTATAAGTCATGTGGGTCAAAGGGTTATTACAACACCCTATTGGGGGTCGGCCATGTGGGTCAAAGGGTCATTAGACCACCCTAGTGGGGGTCGACCCAATCAGCATTACGTTAAGTGGTTAAGTTGAGGCCGACCTAGTTGAGTAAAGGTCAAGTCAAGTTAGTGTATAAATAGAGAGTATGTCTCTCTCATTTTACACATTCTATTCTCTCACTCACACTTTGGAGAGTGGCGCACTTGTGGAGGAGGAGGCTCTGCTGCTAGGAGAAGACTATCTCTTGTATTCTGGTTGTATCATTGCTCTATCTATCTCTGAGGAAGTTATTGGGGTTTTTCACCTTTATGGTTTTCCCCAAGTAAACTTTGTGTCTCTTGTGTGCTTGCATTATTGTGTCCATGATTAATATGCTATAGATATGTTGTACATGTTGTTCTCTCAGTTAAGATCCTAAATCATATTGAAGTAAATTCTAAAAATTTAACATGGTATTAGAGCTAGCCTAAAAGAAGGCACGATATGGCATGTATGACACTTGTTGCACTTATGATGCTAGGGATTGATATAGCAAAAATCAGTCATCGTAGCACATTTGCTATAAATCCGTTTTGGCAAAGTTTTCAGATCTGAAACTTTTACAGGGTGAAGATTATATCCCCATGTACCTTGTGTCCAAAGTACAACCTCTAATTCTTTGTACCTTGTGATTTATGATATGCACAATATAGGGTTTCGGCCTCTTCCAGATCTGAGTCAAAATCAGGTGACCATGGGAAAAAGGTCATAACTTGGGCTAGGAAGCTCCAAATGAAATTTTGTAACAAGTGACAGGTACACACACAGCATTCTCTCAGGAAAACTTTTCAGAGGCCGATGTTGAACCAGTGGCACGTGGCACACCGTACAAGTTCGCTCTCCTATATTATCCCATAAACAGGTCACATTGAGACACTTGGCATAACTCTCTCTCAGAGAATCCAATTGAGGTCAGACCTATTGGGATAGAAAGATAACAGGTCAGGATATCTCAGAAAATGTTTTCAGAGGCCGAAGTTCAACCAGTGACACATGGCACGCCATACAATTTCGATCCCCTGTATTATCCCATAAACAGGTCACGTTGCGACACTTGGCATAACTCTCTCTCAGAGAATCCAATTGAGGTCAGACCTGTCAGGATGGAACGATAACAAGTCGGGCTATCTCAAGAAAAAAATTTAGACCCTGTGGATCAAAACGTTTGGAGTTACACCAGAAACAATCAGGTACATATTTCTGTCAAAACAGAATTATTTTTGAGTATATTCATTCATGGCTTCCGGAATTTAGGGCTTCGAAGAAAGTTGGAATTTTTGTAATCGGAGACCACAGCTAGATGCTACTCATCAAAATCAAAATTTAGAGACCAAGATCAGATTTTTTGGTTGGGCAGAAGGCCAGGCTTGATCAAACCCCAGTTCGGGACTTTGATCGAAAAGATGGAAAATTAGGGCTTCTGCAAAAATTGGAATTTTGGAAATCTGTGACCACGGCTGGAAGCTCCTTAGAAAAATTGAAGCTTAGAGTTTTGAATCAAATATTTTTGTTTGGTGAAGCTCCGGGAAACTCAAACCCTAATTCAGGGTCCTCCCTAGTGAATCCGAAAATCTAAAAGGCAATTTCGAGGGGTGAAACTTTGCAGTTTTCAAATTTTGAATATACCGACTTGATCAACTCATCAAGGCGCATATTTCTATCCTTTCGGAAGTTTGAAATTCAAAGTTTGAATTTTTGGGATTTCTTTGACAAACCCTAATCCAGCTCTAGGTCCAGTTCTTGCAAATCAAGTGGATTGGGTTAATCCTAGAAGAAGATGGATTGGTCACCTGCATAGGTGAAGAAGTTCCTGTCTCAGAGGGAGATGAGGCTAAGGCCTTCCATAAGAAGATTACAAGCAATCTTGACAGGTATGGCTTACAGGTATGTTTCATGGTTAAGTTTATAATATGTTTGTCTTCATATCATTACAGTACAATCTTGATTAATTACTGGACTTTTCATATCACCTTAATAGAAGATATTCATTGATTAAGGTTTTGACACTTATGATTGTACTAATGCATTGTGATGTTGTATGAGGTTTATGTTGTTTACTAACACAAAAGGTACACCAAGAAAGTCAAATCATGTTCTACTTCAAGAACATATTCTCATGGTGACATGAAGATAAAGATTCATCCATTGTCATGGATCACTGTTGGCTGCTTTCTTGGGCAGACCCGGGTTTTAATGAAGCGCAGCAACAAAACCCCTTGGCGCACTGGCCCTCTCGGCAACGAGCTGCGCGGCAGCTCGAGGTCTCACCCGAAGTGGCTATGGGGGGTTAAGGAATCAAGTTTCCTTAACCGGGGTGACGCGGAGATAGCTTGTCCCAAAATTAGCACTTTCCTTTCATACTCGTGCTTTTTTCCCAAAATTCGCAGCTTTTACTATAGCTGCGACCTTGGCCCCAACAGGCCCCCAACACTCACTTGTGGCTCGCCCTCGAGCCACTCGCACTAGCGCGTGGTCTTTGAATTTGCGCATCTGCGTTTGCTTGAGTCTCCGCGAATGTTTTCTGCCATTTCACAATAGCGGAGTCCAATTCCTCAATACACTGATCGGCTGTTTGTACTGTTTCTGCGGTCGTTTCTTCTTTAGTGAGTGTATCAATGATCTCTTGAGACTCGGCAATTTCTTTGATTTTTGTCTCAATCTGGCCAACAATTTCAGCATACTCATCCATGAATGGCTGAATGCTGTTGGTGAGCTTCTCATCTTCAGTTCTGAGCTTGTGCAGTTGCTGCTGCATTTTGCGCACTTCGCCCATTTTCTTCATCTTTGGCAAGCCTGTTAAGGACTTGGCTTCTTCATTCAGAACAGTGAGGGACTGTTCTGCAGCTTGCACCTGTTGTGATAGTCCTACTTTAAAAGGGAGGTTCACAAGCTCTGTCCAAGCTTCCATAGCCTGGTTCATCAGGTTCTTGGCTTCCTGTACTCGACCTTTCATTCGTGTGGAAGCTCTGCTCAATGCTTCAAACTGTACCTGCGCATCATCTGTAAGATGCGCAGCAACGCGAGCTTCTAGCTCAGCGATCTGGGTTTTATGGCCTTCTGCCATAGCAGCTATTTCTTGCTCCAGGGTTTTCGCCCTTTCGCCAATAATTTGCACTTTTGCAACCAGAGGGAGGTCTGGTTGAATCTCGCAAGCCGGCAGTTCCTGAGCAATCTCTTCTATTGCGTTTCTGATGCCGGTGTCTTGCGCCTCATAGAGTGCAAGCTTCGCAGAGATGTTTTTATGACTTTCCTTCAGCTCTATCTCCTGCGATTGCAGTCGTTGGTTTGCCTGGAAAGTAGAGAGCTCTCTAGCTCTCAATTCAAGAGAAACTTTCTCCTGTACTAGCTGTAGAGTTTCTATAGGAATCATAGACAAATTAATTTCCACAGGTCCAAATGTGCTTACCTGCAGTTCAGCTAGGGGATCTGGAAGTGTCATGCTGGTAGGCGGAATATGCACGACAGTGTGCCTTTCTGTGAGTTCTTCAACTCGCTCGGCAGTTGGGATTTCTTGTGGCGCCTGCGAAGTGGATGCTGGCGCATGGGTCTGCGCAATCCTTCCTGCGAGACCTTTGAGTTCTACAAATTGTAAGTCTAGAGCACCTCGGATGTGAGCATGCATGTTCCTCATCTCACGAAATTGCTCCTTCAAGTATTTGTCGACCTCCGAGGGAATGGCCTCAGTGGGATGCGACACTTTCTGCTTCTTTGTGGCTGGTTCTGTTGAGCCTTCATCGCTTCTTTGCTCAGGGGCTTCCTTGCCCTTATCTTTTTCTTGCGCAGCGGCGTGTGGCATCGCAGGTGCGATGTCAGCTGCTGCTCTCCATTCGTCTGACCAAGACTTAATGGTTTCTTCGACATCTTCTGTGGTCATCCTGTAAAGACCTAGCGCCCAATCACCTGGAATGTCGCAAGGCCGAAGGTAGAGTTGATGGATGTCGGCAGTAAAAGCCAACTTCCCTTCATACAATGTGGCTGTCTCCGCGCTCAGCCTTGGCATATCTTGTATGGTATCGCGGAGGAGATAGTAATACTCACAAAAAACAGCGCGATTCATCTTGCGCTTCGCGGGATTAGGGGAATCCCAGAGGTTGATGTAGCGCATGCCGGCAACCTCTCCTGCGCGGCGTGGACGGAACTGAGTATTCGGGGGCTCCTTCCACCCGACGAGAGAACATAGAATTAAAAGCCATGAAAAATGGAATGATTGGCCTGCATTGTCCTGCACATTCAGGCAATCAGCCAAAAAAGAATTCAGCAGGAAGAGAGACCAGTTGTACTGTTCTCCCTCCGCAGCTGCGATAGCGAGCTCTACGACAGCTCCAGTAACTTCTTTTGGTCGGCACTTGGTGAGAAGTCTACCTGCAAGCAGACTTCCTGTGAAGCGAAGTGCCTCATCTTCAACTGTGGTGAGGTCATAAGCCCGACCTCCTCTTGTCAAGTTATATTTCTGGACCAGCTTTGCGGCTAATTTTCGGTCCTTCTCTTTTCCCGCAAAATGGATATTGGGATCCTTACCAACCTTAGATAGGCCGGTGATACGGTGTATCAAATCAACATTTAGATCAATTGGCCTCCCGAGCCAAAGGTAACCTCCATGAACGCAGGATAGCAGTGTTTTAACGACTGCGTTCACTTCGTTGCTACGCCCAAAGTGCGGTAGCTTCAACAGATTCAAGAGTCCAGGGCGCTCAAGATTTGCTGCAAATCCCTTCGGGATAAACTCATCAACATTTCTGGTGGGATTATGGACTATATCCAAATATCGGTCCAACTGAAACTGAGGATATGTCTTATAGTCTCCAAGGTTAAAATCAGAGAATTTAACCAGTGGAATGTTTCCCAATAGTTGGCCTTCTACCCGCACACTAGCCGGTAGTGGCGGTAGCGGAATTGGATACTTTGCATTCTTCGGAATCTGGACATCCGGCGCATCGTCTGGACGCGGCGGAAGGTAGTTCACCATAGACGCGAGCGGTTCTGGAACAGGTTCCTCCGGCTGCTGCTGAGATGCTCTTGTGCCTGGAGATGTTCTGGGATCAGTAGCACCAGGGTGTACGTAGGTCGAATGCGTCACCGGAGTGGCCATGCCGAAATCTAAGCCTCGGCGTAGAAATTGACGAACAACTTCTTCAGTCGATAAATTCTCCGTTGTGAACCAATGTAAATAACAACACTCTGGACAGCAAATAGCGGAACTGCGTAGGGTATAGACTCTGAAAACAAGGGAAAATAGTCTGCACACTCGGCTCTGAAAACAATAATGCAGATCTTCAAACAGAACTTATGCAACTCGAGACAGTAACCCGAAATTGATACAAGTGTGGGGTATTTGTAGCCAGCGGGGTTAGTAGATGCGACCAAGTGGGGTAGCGTAGCTGTAGGCGGCTACAGATGAGTTGACAACACGCTATCCTCCTTGCCGTAGCGGTGCATTTAGTGTGATTGACGAGTTCTGACAGCCTTCCGGGAGAAGCTAATGCTTTCGGCGCCTGAATTAAATGCAAATCTTTCGGAGATTAAGCCGAATCCGTCGGAACGGCTGGACTTAAATAGCGGCCTTATCCTTCATTTATTCAAACGCGGCTACATAACTGCTTGAATTCAAAATTTTCGGCGGGTCATTTCAACTTAGGAAACTGTGCCTCTATGGGTCCACAACAAAACTCTTTTCAGCGGCAAATTATCAGAGGGAACTCCGCAAGAGCGATAGTTCAACGGTTCAAAAACAAAACTTCGCCAGAGCGCACCGATAAGCTCTCTTCAAGCAATTTTTATTCAGGATGCGCGGATATTTCAAGGAACTGCGCAGGAAGCTGGAAACTGAGGGTGTGTCGCAGCTTCCGTGTAGACTAAATGCGATGTCTCTTTCAACTACACTGGGCATCTGCATTCCTGAGTAATATATTATGTCAACAGGGCGGAGTGGCCGTCGCAATAAAGCTTAAGCCGACTCCCGTTTATCATTGTAGGTAGTAGTTCTCCATTCAGCTTCGCAAGCTGAACTGCGCCTCCGTCTGTTATTTTTATTACCTGAAAAGGACCTAACCAATGCACACGAAACTTGCCTGGAAACTTGATGAATTTACTATCATAAAGGAGTACCAGGTCTCCTTCTTCAAAGTGCTTATGCTTAATGTGCCTGTCATGCCAAGCTTTCTGTCTTGCCTTCTGTACCTGTTGATGAAATCCGGCCATAAGTCTGTCTTCTTCTAAAGAAAGCAGTTGCGAAAGTCTTTCATTCATAGTGTCAGGATCTGCCATTTCTGTAATTTGCGCAATTCGGAGACTGGGAACAATGTATTCCATGGGCATAACTGCTTCTTGTCCATACACCAAGCTGAAAGGTGTGTGACCTGTTAATTTCTTGCAAGTGGTTCTGTAAGCCCATAATACAGCTGTGACTCTAAGGTCCCAATCATCTCTTTGTTGATTACAGATCTTCGTCAGGGCATTCTCAAGGATCTTATTGAATGCTTCCACCGTACCATTAGCTTGAGGATGGTAGGGTGTACTCTTATGGTGATTAATTTGAAATTCTTCAGTAAGGGCCTCTATAGTCTCATTGAGGAAATGTGTACCTTGATCACTCATGAGGATCACTGGGCATCCAAACCTAGTGATAATGTTCTCGAAAATGAACTGCGCAGCAGTAGCAGCGTCGCAGTTCTTAACTGGCTTCGCCTCAGCCCATCGGGTGAGGTACTCAGTAGCTGTAATGATATATCTTGCGCCAGTTCTTTTTCCTGGTGGGTTAATAGGTCCTACAAAGTCAATGGCCCATTTATCAAAAGCACGCAGTGTGATCTGGGGTCTTAGCGGCATTTCATCTCTCCTTGAGGGTTTCCCTGTGCGCTGGCACACATCGCAACATTTACAGAATTCCTTAGTATCCTTGTGCAATGTCGGCCACCAAAGTCCTGCGGCTAATATTTTCTGCGCAGTCGGCTTTCCTGCGAAATGGCCTCCTGCGGTACCTGAATGCGCTTCTGCGATGATAAAGTTCTTTTCATGTGGTAAGATACATCTGCGCAAAATTTCGTCCGGGCCCAACTTATAAAGCTGGCCTGCTATCAAAGTGAAGTCTGCGGCTCGAACAACAAGTTGCTTCTTCTGCTGGATTGTAAACTCAGCCGGCGCTTGTCCGGTAGTGAGAAAGTTAAGAATATCAGAATAATATTCGTCTGCTGCTTGGATATAAAACAACTGTGCGTCAGGCAGATTGTCCTCCAGACTCGTAGGTTCCTCTCCTGACTCTATTCTGGATAGATGGTCAGGCCCTGCATTCAATCTGCCTGGCTTTACAATAACCTCAAAATCATACTCTTGAAAGAGCAGTAGCCATCTGCAAATTCTTCCTCCTAAAACTGGTTTATTGACCAAATATTTCAAAGCAGAATGATCAGTATACATTTTAAAGTGAGCTCCTAACAGGTAGTGTCTGAATTTCTGTAGGGCATACACCATAGCTAGTCCTTCCCTTTCTGTAGTGGTGTAGTTCTTCTCAGCTGTAGATAACTTTCTGCTGGAGTAAGCAATTGGGTGGTCAATACTTCCTTCTCCCGACTGTGTAAGCACGATTCCTAATGCTATGGAAGAAGCATCAACATGAACATGAAAAGGTTTTCTCCAATCCGGGAAAACTAGAATAGGCGCTGTGATCATCTTTTCTTTAAGTGTGTCCAAGCTCTGTTGGCATTCCTCTGTCCATTGGAACTTCGAATCCTTCTTCAGCAATCTTTCCATAGGCGCTGTGATCCTTGCATATCCTTTGATGAATTTTCTGTAGTATCCTGTATGTCCCAATGTAGTGCGCAATTGCTTAACTGAGTTGGGCGCAGGTAAATTAGCAATGATGGCAACCTTCGCAGGATCCATCAAGAGTCCTTGTCTGCATACAATATGTCCCAACAAAATACCAAAGGGCGCACAGAATATACATTTTTTCAAGTTAAGGGAAATCTGATGCTGTCTACATTTTTCTAGCATCATACGCAGATTCGCAATATGGTTCTTTAGTAAACCAAATACAGTCCAGTCATCAAAATAGACTTCTAAAAACTTGTGGATAAATTCTTTAAAAACAGCAACAACAACTCTAGAGAAGATAGCAGGTGCGTTTTTAAGACCAAAGGGCATTACCGTGTACTGGAATGAGCCCCATTCAGTTGCAAAAGTAGTCTTGTGGCGGTCATCCGGATGGATTCTAATCTGATGATATCCCGAAAATCCATCAGTGAAAGAGTAAGCCTCTTGTCCTCCAACATTATCAAGTACTTCGTCTGTGAAAGGAGTGGGAAATGGGTCGTGCGCTGATGCATCATTGAGTTTGCGCAAGTCGACACAAATTCTTATTTCACCTTTTGTTTTCTTTTCTTGGACCACCATAGGACTAATCCAATCGCTTTCCTCTACTGGCTCAATAATACCTGCTGCAAGCATCTTATCAATTTCTTCTTTGACTTTTTCTTTGTAGCGCGGGTTCAACCTGTATGGGCGCTGCTTTACTGGCTTGGCATCTGGTTTCAGAGGTATGCGCATCACTCCTAAGTCTCCTAGGATGCCTTTCATTTCTGTGAACTTGGTAGGAAAGATATCCTGGTAATCACGTAATAAATCTGAAACATGCGCAACGGTTTCATCATCCCAATAATCTCCTATAGAAGCAAACTTTGGGTCAGCTTCTGTGCCAATGTTAACTTTCTTGAGCTTGACGTGTTCTGCGATGGCAGGAATATCAAGCTCAGGACCTTCAATATTGCGTGTCCCTTCTGATTCTGGGATATTGAGGTTGCGAGGATCGTCGTCCTCATCTTCGGCGGTAAAGTTATAACATTCCAGGGCATGCTCCATCTGAACAGCCCAATCTGGTTGGGAATATTCTGTTACTAGACCTGGTTCAAATACCTTCTTTTTAATACACTTCAGAGCCTGATCAATGCTTGGATGCTCTGATTCAAAGTTGAATGTAAGTTGAAAACTTTCTATCATAAGAGCCCAAGTAAGAGTGCCTTTGCGCAATTCTATTTCAGTATACCAATTCCTTGGAATTGTATCTAATGTGTGGATGAATTGGTGAACCCATTCATCTTCCGGAACATCTGACCATTGCTGGATACATGCTTCGATGTGTGACCTGGGGTCACTCTGTCCTTCATATTTGCGTAGCGCTTCGGCTGTGGTGTCCTGAAATCTGCGCAGTATCAATCTGCGACAGTCTTTCCATGTATGAATATTCTCCTTGTGCGCAATCCACCATCTTGCGGGTGTAGCGCGCAATGCTATATCCAGTGCCTGGATGCGCTGTGGTTCTGGAAGCTTTTGTTCATATTCCTGTATGAATTTAGTTACTTCAATTAAGCCATCAAAAGTTGGGGTATCAACTAATTCTGTACCAATCCATCGAATGGATTTAGTCATCATGGCGCAACGTCTTGCAGAAACCTCATGTAGACGATTCTGCCAATTTTCCAATCCTGCATCTGAATCTGATGTGCACGAGCTATCACATCGCCAGCTGATATGGCCATCTGCTGTGGGGTTGACATAGTCACTGTGGTTAGTGGTCATCTGATACAAGCTTTCCATGTGGCGCGCTTCCTCTTCTGCGCGAATAGGTTCTATATATCTTGGTCCTTGAATAGGATCAAGAGGTGCGATGACCCTGATCTGGTCATCCTCAAAGGTCATCTGTCTTTTCTTCAGGTTAATGACAGCCAAATTATCAAGTGCCCAGTCTATTCCTAACAGCGCTGGGTATGGTCTACTATCATCCATAATTTTGATTACTTCAAAATCTGCAGAGCTTCTTACTCCTTCAATATCAATAGGTACATTGGGTAATCTGCCCAATGGAGAGACTCGTTGCTGATTTGCGAGTCTTAGCTGGATAGGGGATCTTGTAAGCTGAGGGCTTCCCATCTGTTCCCATGTCTGCATAGTGAGAACATTGGCTTCTGAGCCCAAATCTAACATGACTTCGTCCATTTCAAATGCTCCAATCTGCGCTGTGAGCCTCATCTCTTTTCCAGTTCTAATGTGACTCCTAATCTGGTGAACAGCACGCTGTGGTGTGTTCGTCGAAGCAGAGTGTTGGCACCGATCCAACAGGTGTTGGAGTTCTAGAGTTGCTCTTTCATTGCGCAACAATTTTAAACATTGTCGCAGGAATGCATGAACACTTCCTAGTGCATGCTCATCGTCATTATCATCATCAGGCCTTCCAGCTGTAGTGGCCTGTTCTTGTACCAGGTTGTCTTGTCTTAGCACTTGCGATCTACTATTGTTCTGCGGAATCGCGGTAGAACTTGAAGCTCTCGGATCTGAGAAATACTCTTGAGCTTGCTTAAATGCTTCTTTTTGCTTCTGTAGGTTAAGTGGGGCTGGTTTAATGTTAGCGCGGCGCACCCATTGCGTCGCTTGCTTTCCCGTTCCCATCTCTTGCGCACCAGTTGTAGCTCCACTGCGTGTCACTATATTAACTGTAGGGTCTGGTTCTCTTTTTTCGGCTCCAATCAACTGGATATTCTGATTGACCTGTGGTGTCTTTGCTTGCATCTTAGCCTGTAACTGAGGGCATTCCTCGATGATATGGTCAGAAGATTTACAATATCTGCAGAGGGTTGTAGGATTTTGGCAATCCCTAGCAAAATGACCTTGTTCTCCGCAATTATAGCAAGTGATCTGTCCTCTTCCACGACCCAAATTTGTTGTGCGTCCGCGTCCTCTGTAATTTGCTGCTCGGGCGTCCCGAGATTGGTCATAAGGTGGACCTGCTATAGGTCCTTGTGTCTCTGCTTGTACCCTATAAACATCATGCTTTCTTTCTATCATAAGATCATATGCTCTACAATTGTTCTCATCATGACCTACTGATTTACAGAAATTACAATATAGATTCTTTGGAGTTTGTACATATTTCTGAAGTAAGTGGCATTCTTGTGGTCTATGACCTCTAGTTCTGCAGATTTCACACCAAGGCCCTTGTGCCTGTGGTAAAGGATTAGGTGCTCCAGTTGCAATATAGTCTATGAAAACAGGACAATGGTCCTTTGAATGACCTTGGGCTTTACATTTTGTACACCAAATTTCTTCCTTGATCTCCTTGCCTTTCTTAATATCATGCACTTGCAAGGTTAAGTTTGCTAATTGGTTCTGTAGATGCGCAACATCGTTGCTTGTTCCTGCAATTGGCGAAGCTTCTAGTTTCATAGCCATTTCTAGAGCTTGTTCCTGAGTATTGAGATTCTGTTGCATAAGAGGAAGTCTAATGTGTGGAAGCAGTGCAGCAATAAACCATTCTTTATGTTGCTGTGGTGCAAACTCGAAGCTTACTTGATCTATCAAAGCTTTGAACTTCTGGTCAAAGTCCCATACTGATTCTGTAGGTAACTGTTTGATGTCTTTGAGCTCTGTTATACACTGTGATTCTGACTTAGGTTTCTTGAATTCTCTAATCATGGCATTTCTTACCTCAGCAAGCGTCCTATTCTGTGCTGCTGAGTATTTCATGAACCAAGTCAAGGCTCTTTCTCTTAGTGTGGTTGCTAACTGAACCAGTTTAACAGCATCATCATTAATTTGCTTAATTGTCCAAATGGCTTCACATAAGAACCAGTGCTGCTCAGGGTC
The DNA here is from genome assembly GCA_027924585.1 of Larix kaempferi. Lineage (NCBI taxonomy): Eukaryota > Viridiplantae > Streptophyta > Pinopsida > Pinales > Pinaceae > Larix > Larix kaempferi. The sequence continues at coordinate 5,430,575 of BSBM01000309.1, forward strand.
CTCTATCCCCGTTCCTCTAAAAGTTGGTAGTTTCATGTCATCACCCATCCTTCTTGCACGGGTTTGAGGTGGAGGTACTGTAGCAGTGCCTCCGGGATGGTTAAACAAAGGTGGTACAGAGGTACTAGAAGTAGCGTGTGGGCTACTCGAAGGTGTTACTGTAGGATTATACTGAGCTCCGTCTGGTTTTTGCGGTGTAAAGGGGTAATACGGGATATGAGCACTCCCCTGTCTTTCTATATGGCTTGCTCTAGGGACTTGGCGATTGTCTGGGCTAGACTCAAAAGGATATTGGTCAAGGCCTACTTTATATCGTTTTCCACTACGAGTGCAACCAATAACTTCAGGATCACTATCAGAATCTACGGACATTACTTGACTATGCTATTCATCAGAAGCAATACATAGCTTTCCTTTTTCATACAGAAGCATTTTAATCCATAAGTTCAGAGAATTTAAGAACTTACCTCTGTGTACTTGGAAGAAACTCCTCTCAGCTTCACTGAAACTCTTTCTTGTATCGACTGCAAATTCGGTAATAAAACCTTCCAGTAGACTATTCAACCAAAAGTCTACTGCGCGGGACACAGGATTGTCTATCCGCTTCACAATACTAGCTAGCTCAGGCGTCCACGTGACGGGTCGATCCACATGCAGCGTAGGTCTAGAATCTGCTAACTTGGCTATCCAAGCGTGTAACTCCAATGCAAACGTAACAAAGAAAATTTCGTAAAGGTCAGCATAAATATACTTCTGTAACCAATCTTCTGTTTGAAGCGTAGGGCTTCTATTTTCTTGTTCAGCAAACTCTTTAGCTTTTAAATCAAACCAGTCTCCAATTTCCTTAGTTGTAGGGTTCCAGTAACACATTTGGAACCATTTGTTGGTCACTAGGCAACGGAACCATTTGTTGGCTCCAACAGTATCTCATACGTTGCTGAAAGAACAAGTCTCATTCGCGCGGCAACGGAACCATTTGTTGCACTGTTCTATCTCGCGCGTCGCCAAAATAACAAGTCTCATTCGCGCGGCAACGGAACCATTTGTTGCACTGTTCTATCTCGCGCGTCGCCAAAATAACAAGTCTCATTCGCGCGGCAACGGAACCATTTGTTGCACTGTTCTATCTCGCGCGTCGCCAAAATAACAAGTCTCATTCGCGCGGCAACGGAACCATTTGTTGGCTGCTTTCTTGGGCAGACCCGGGTTTTAATGAAGCGCAGCAACAAAACCCCTTGGCGCACTGGCCCTCTCGGCAACGAGCTGCGCGGCAGCTCGAGGTCTCACCCGAAGTGGCTATGGGGGGTTAAGGAATCAAGTTTCCTTAACCGGGGTGACGCGGAGATAGCTTGTCCCAAAATTAGCACTTTCCTTTCATACTCGTGCTTTTTTCCCAAAATTCGCAGCTTTTACTATAGCTGCGACCTTGGCCCCAACAATCACATAGAATATCTACTTTCGAGGTATGTATAACTTGGTTCTACAATGGTTAACTTATGAGACATGCAGGTTACTAGCACAAGTCACTGAAGAGAACCAGAAGACATTATGCGGGTATGTTAGACATAACTAGTTAGCATGCTAATCCAGGTATGTTTTTCCTATATCAAGCTAGAATCCTACCCTGTGTTAGGATATTATACTGTTGTGTTGTTGATAATGATTATTCATGAAGTCATAGGTTTGAATAATCATGGTTGTATGCATATTATGTTTCTTACCATAATTGATGATATGACTAACCAAAAGAATCATGAAGGTATAGGTTTTCATAATCACGGGTTTTATGCATATTATATCTCTTATCTTGATTGATGATTCAACTAACCAGAAGAGTCCTATGATCAAATAAGAATGTGTATGAGTAAAAGAAGACTTCCTTGAAACCTTGAATACTAATGTTTATTATCTGTGAATGATCATGAATATACATGTTTAAGATTATTGTGTTTTGATTATACTAATAAATGTGTGATTATGTATGAGACCTCAAGGATAACACAATGATGATACTAATAAGCATGCATAGTGATTAAGGATGGATGTAAGTTCAAGGATAGGTAATCCAGGAAGCAAATATCAAGAGGGAGTACACTCCAGTTGTTCCTGCAAGAAAGCAAAGGAGCACACTTCAGTAGTTTCTGCAAGGATACAGATATTCAGAGGGAGTTGACCACTTCTCTCAATCCACATAAGAATGGAGTTTCAGAAAAGAAGCAAAGACTGAGAGGGAGTCAACCCAACAAACAAACAAAGATAAGTATTTGAATTGTCATTACTTGCATATTTTATTGTTTAAATAATATTGTTCAATAATGTATATACTGATGTTCCTAGAATTAGGTTGTGTATTATGCATATTAGAATAGTTGCATTGATGAACAGTATACAACTAATATGCATGGGTAAGTGGCCTATGGAACTGTACAACATTCCATTGCTACTTATCTAGAATGAAACCTCTTTGCTGACATGTTCGGAGTTGTGCACACTCTTAACAATGTTCTAGTATAGATTGGAAAGCATCTAGAAAGTTACAGGATATGGATAAATGTTGTATTGAAGCATTGGCTAAGATAATTGCATGATTGTATGACATATTTCTTTATGTGTAAGAATTTGTCTGAAAATTATGAGATGTTTCTAATCATGCAATTTAACTTGTTTTGTAGGAAAGACCGTATACCTTCACCTACAAAAGAAGGACTACAACGTTTGTTCAAGCAACAAAATTATCTATTGAAGATATTGAAGTTCACAGGATATGGGAAGAATGCCATGATCCGTAGATCATGAAGAATGATGTTTGGGATGCGGTCCCAAGAGCTGAAGGGAAGTCGGTTGTGACTTCCAAATGGAACTATCAGATCAAGCATGTTGTAGATGGCAGCATAGAGAAATATAAAGTGATGAAATAGAAGATACACCAGATGGATTTCAAGACAACTTTCTTGAATGGTGTAGTCATATATGTGTGCAGAACTTGGGGATTATGCACTATTTGTTTTTGGCATGAAGGTGTGGCAGAGTGCAGATGGAATCTTCCTTGGACAAGGGAAGTATGCATTAGAGATCCTGAAGAGGTTCGGGATGATGGACTACAAGGCTATGGCCACGCCTATGGAATCGAACCTGAAGCTTCTGTGTGATGATCCATCTGATCCGATTGATTATGGGCTCAAGTATGATGCGAATCAAAAGTTTAACCTGCGGGGTTATGTTGATTCAGATTGGGTAGGAAGTGTTGCAGATAGGAAGAGCACATCTGGGTGCTTCTTCAGTATGGGATCAGGTGTGATCTCTTGGTTTAGAAGGAAGCAGTCCTGCATAGAACTGAGTACAGCCGAAGCAGAGTATGTTGCGACGGATGAGCAGGTTACAGATGTATTGACCAAGCCATTGGCCAGAGTCCATTTTGAGTACTTCAGAGAGAGGCTTGGTGCACTTCAAGTCGAGGTTCCTTCCAAAGGGAAGTGATGAGTCCGGAAGATGCAGATGCACATGAGCTTTTCTGACATGGTTGATGTGTTCTCCCTTGGTCGTGATGTAATTGCTGAGCCATTTTTCACATGGTGGTAGATGTGTCCTCCCATGGTGAAAAAGTAAGGGCTGGAGCCTTCCCCGAATGGTGGTAGATGTGTTCTCCCATGTCGGTGGTGTAAGTGTTGGATGATGTGCATCTGGGTTGTGCTTCGTGGACGATGAGATGATCTGAAGAGGATGATGCTATGATGATCAGGAGGATCATGGATGATGAGCAGCAGGACGATGCTCCAGTTACTGGTTTATGTATGCATCATGTTGGATGTTGGATATGATCATTTGGATCATTTATATGTATGTACGCATCATGTTGGATGCTGGATATGATCAGTTGGATCACTTGTATGTATTTTTGTATATGCATCATGTTGGATGCTTGGACCATGTATCTGTATATGTATCAGGTGGATACATTGTATGATCAGGTGGATCATTTATGGTGATATGTATCTTGTATTTGTATTTGTATTAGGTGGATACAGTGTATGATCAGGTGGATAATGTATGATGATATGTATCAGGTAGATACTTGGTATGCATCAAGTAGATGCATTGTATGATCAGGATGATCATGGATGACGAGCTTCAGGATGTTTCTCTAGATGATATGCAGTAGGATGTTGCAGTGACGATGATCAAGATGATCATGTGTACATTAGGATGATGTATGGTAAGTATCAGGTTGATACTCTGTGGCCGTGGAACAGGTTGTGCAGATAAGCATATAATTTGTGCCCTGGGAGATTTGCAGATAGTCTTTCAAGGTTTTTCCTATGGCATGTAATTTGTACCCTGGGATATCTGGCAAATTCTCTTTCGAGGTTTTGTCCTATGGCATGTAATTTGTGCCCTGGGAGATCCTATAGGTTGAGCTGTGTGCTCGTAATCAGTCCTGGGATGCTCTTTCGAGGTTTTTCCATGACCACATGTAATTTGTTCCCTGGGAGATCTGATAGGTTGAGCCTTGTGCTCGTAATCAGTCCTGGGATGCTCTTTCGAGGTTTTGTGGTGACCACATGTAATTTGTGCCCTGGGAGATCCGATAGGTTGAGCCTTGTGCTCGTAATCAGTCCTGAGACTCTCTTTCGAGGTTTTGTTGTGGGGTCACATGTAATAAGTCCTGGAGATCTGGACAGGATGAAAAAGGCCTCAGATGCTCTTTAGTCAAGAGACTCTTTTAAGGTTTTGTGATGCATGTAATAAGTCCTGAGATTTCCACAGTATGGCCAGTGATGACGAAGACTTGCAGGTGGTGGGCCTACATCCAGTATGAAAAAGGACTGGCTCTATAGAACTTCCTATGACGAGTAGATTCAGAGATTGATTGAGATAGCAACAATAGTGACGATGATGATGACTCGATGATGATTATCCAATGACGACGATCAGAGAAGATGACTTGTGCTAGAAGACCTATGTTGAGAAATACATTCCTAGTTAAGAGGGAGTGTTGATGTATATGTAACTTCAGAATGTATTTCACCCATGTATTTCATATATGTATTTTGTACTCCTATAGAGATGGTATTATTCCTCTATACGGAAGTGTTTGTATTCCTATAGAGATGTTATTATTCCTCTATATGGAAGTGTCGTCATTTATATTGTAAGTGTTGTAACTTATACTTGATGGGTTATTAGACCACCTTGACGGGGTCGGTCCTGTATAAGTCATGTGGGTCAAAGAGTTATTAGACCACCCTATTGGGGGTCAGCCATTTGGGTCAAAGGGTTATTAGACCACCCTAGTGGGTGTCGGCCCAGTCAGCATTATGTTAAGTGGTTAAGTTGAGGCCAACCTAGTTGAGTAAAGGTCAAGTCAAGTTAGTGTATCAATAGAGAGTGTGTCTCTCTCATTTTACACATTCTATTCTCTCACTCACACTTTGGAGAGTGGCACACTTGTGGAGGAGGAGGCTCTGCTGCTAGGAGAAGACTATCTCTTGTATTCTGGTTGTATCATTGCTCTATCTATCTCTGAGGAAGTTATTGGGGTTTTTCACCTTTATGGTTTTCCCCAAGTAAACTCTGTGTCTCTTGTGTGCTTGCATTATTGTGTCCATGATTAATATGTTGTAGATATGTTGTACATGTTGTTCTCTCAGTTAAGATCCTAGATCAGATTGAAGTAAATTCTGAAAATTTAACAATGTAAAGGTGAAAACTTATAAATAGATGTAGGTTTGTAAGTGTTGAATAACTTGGATCATCTTGAAAATATTTTGAATATCGGCGAGATCTGGATTTTATGCAAAGGCTGAATATTTTGTATTTGGATTTTTGCAGAGTTAATATGATGTGGCAGAGCTGTTTTGCAGAATCCCTTTGTTTCTTCTGTTCATTTGTGGTAATGCATGTTGCAATATGAATATATGAATGATGCGATGTTTACTTGCTGCGATTAATGCTTTACTGTTTTATTTGTCGCAATTATGAATTGTCCTGTTGAATGATGTCACGAATCTAATTGATGAATGAGTTAAATGTTTAGATCTAATTCTGAAATGTCCACTAGGTTTTTTGGACCCAAAATCTGACGGCCACAGAGTTGGATTTTCTACATCTTGTGGTCAACCATCCAACAACCTCCATATTTTTTTAACATGGGTCGAATTTCGGGTTGAATCCAACGGCTGAAAAGGCATTGGTTATTCGACACCCCTAGGTAGTCAGATAACCGACTTGGGTCACTTCAAAGGAAGCTGAATATCTTCAGTGTGTGAGTTGGATATCCAAAGATAATCAAACCTGGAAAAGGCTGGAATCCGACGTTCCTTGCCTTCGGAGGTGTGGCAAGAACATCGGATATCTTCAGTGTGGGAGTCGGCTATCCAATGACAATCAGACATGGAAAAGGATGGAATTCGACGTTCCTTGCAATTGGAGGTGTGTCAAGAATGTTGGATATCTTTAGTGTGAGAGTCAGCTATCCGACGACAATCAAACATGGAAAAGGCTGGAATCTGACGTTCCTTGTCGTCAGAGGTGTGGCAAGAACGTCGAATACCTTCAGTGTTGGCATCGGATATCCGACAACAATCAGACATGAAAAAGGCTGGAATCCAACATTCCTTGCCGTCGGAGTTGTGGCAAGAACGTCGGACACCTTTGGTGTTGGCGTCAGATATACAACAACAATCACACATGGAAAAGGCTAGAATCCGACGTTCCTAGCCATCGGAGGTATGGAAAGAATGTTGGTTTAGTTTTGCGTCATCGTCGGATATCCGACTACCTTATGATATTTATAAAAAAAATACACTATTGTTTGGAAATCAATAGATATACTATTATTCTTGGATCTCACGAAGAGAGCCATGTTGGCTTTCCACTCAACATAGTTGATTCAAAGTTGACTCTTCATCCTCGTCGTTTGACATGATCTATACAAGTCTGTCTGCGGTTACCTCTAATTCAGTCACTTCATCCTATGTGAAGGTATTTCCCTCGAGGATGTTCATATGATAGGGGGAGTAGTTGAATCAAATGAAATAAAAGCAACTTGATGATTGGAGGATTTTCTTCTATGAATTTACTAGATATAATTGACAAGTATGATTTCATGAAATATGGCACAAATTGTATTCATCAATTGGTATTGAGTGATTGGTAGTATCCATGGTAGTAAGCTATGCCTTATGGAAAAAATAGTAGCATTCCTCTCAACTCTAATGTGAAAAGTGTGGATCAGTAAGCATATACATAGAAGCTTAAAATTGTTCAAAGAATGAAGAATGCTGAAGGAGATAGTGGACAAACTTGGGATTTCTAGAAGTTATCGATGAAAGGAAGACATGGTCAAATTGAACATAAAGAGGATTTCCATGGTAATATATTCCATCCAAACCTATCAAGTGCACTTTTAGGTCAACAATTCTCGAGTGACTCGATATTCCAAATTGAACATAAAAGTACACTCGATATGTTTGGATCAAATAGATTACTGTGGAAATCCTCTTTATGTTCATTCTCAAGTGACTCGATATTAACAATTCCATTATCACAAGGGGATACATAAGGTTAAAAAAGGAAAATAAAGAAACATATAAAGGGATACGAAAAATTGACAAAGGAAAATAAATATAATCTATAATTTGCATTGAAAAAATAACAGGGTACGAACTGAACTGAAGAGATTTGAACCTGGGACCTATGTCTAGTCCCAAGGCTACCACCTTCAAGCCTGACCTTATCAATAAATTCCCATTTCCATTCCCTCTCATATTACATCCCACAACCATTTCTCTCGACACCCAGTATTCTTCATTCATTTTGCATGCATTTCACTATGCAACTGTCTTAGATTCTCACTATGTTTTCCCTCAATTAGTTTCTCAATTCAATATGACCCATGCCCACTGTCCAAGGAGTGTTTCCAGCGGTCTTGATTTTCAGCCTGGCAATGGTGATGATTCATGGTATTATGTTTACCTTCAGCTACAATATGGAAAACGTATAGTTCACTGCGAAGGTTTGTCTGAAAAAATGTGATGGTTTGGGTTCCATTACCCCAGAGTAGTTCCTCAAAGTGACCTCCGAACCACGCATCTATTAGAACCCAAACCATCACATTTGGCAGACAAACCTTCATAGTGAAATTTGAGTTTGTCATATAGCTGGAGGGAAACATAATACCATGAATCGTCACTGATGCCAGGCTGAAACTCAAGACTGCTAGAAACACTCCTCGGACGGTGGGCATGGGTCATGCTAAATTGAGAAACTAATTGAGGGAAAATGTAGTGAGAATTTGAGACAGTTACATAATGAATCAAGCTTGGAGGTGGTAGACCGTCGTCTCCCACTGTGAAATGCATGCAGAATGAATCAAGTTGCTTGAAGGTGGTCTCCCATTGTCAACTGCACTTCAAGCTTGAAGGTGGTAGCCTTGGGACTAGACATAGGTCGCAGGTTCGAATCTCCTCAGTTTAGTCCGTCCCCTGTTATTTTTTCGATGCAAATTATATGTTTCCTTTATTTCCATAGCGTAAGAGGAGCCATTATGGGCAAGTTGCAGCCCTAAAAAATGATGAATATTGACAACAAGCATCATGTTTCTAATTGTTGTTGGTGTATGCTAGACTAGTTGAAAATATCGTGCTTCAGAAGCCAGGCTTCAATGGTAAATATACCATTTTGGAAGGGTTTAATGTGAGGTTAAATATATGTATTCCAAGGAAATTAAAGAGAAGGTTAAGGATATTGATTCCAGTACATCATTTACTCAGCCTTTGAAGTTGTCGAAACTCGAAATTGGTTATGATGAGCAACCAAACATCACAACAAGCTCCAAGAAATTGTCAAAATTTAGATGACACATGAGTGGGTTGTAGGAAGCCAACATCGTAGCCAGTCATTGAGCTCCTCTCTATTTTGAGAATAATTTAATATTCTCTACTAAACAGGGCCAACCACAGGAAGGTGGAAGCTCTTGTTGCCCCTCCCCCCCCTCACATCACTCTCAATTCCCCATACCCAATGCATGTACTTGAAAAAAACAAATATGTGCAAATTCATCCATATTTCATCATGAACTTTCATCTACCATTCATTCAATAAAAACTAACATTCATTAAAACATTGTTTTATTTAGTCATCACATTCATACAATAAAAGATAACATTCAATAAACCATTCATTCATTCAGTCAACACATTCATTCAATAAAAACTGACATTCAATAAAGGTAACAGTTTACTACACTGAATCATTAAACCATTCATTCATTCATTAGGCCAAAAATCATGGACGATATATTGTTATCAAAAATAATTAGACAACATTTTTCCAGTCACTTCTTTTTAGTTTTTCTTCTCTTTAGTGGTAAATAATCTCTAAGAGGAGCATCTACATCTGGAATTTTTCTTCCAGTTCTTGGTTCTTCATCAGGCACTTGTGGTTATGTCTGCATCCTAGAGTGCTAATCTAGATGTGGATTTTGTGGCAAGGGGTTCGGATTTGCTGCAACAATGTGAAAATGTTACATCGTTGTACTTTTCTATTGTAATGACAAGTATTTCATTTAAAAAAAACATTACAAAGGTGTTTTTTTACCTAGTGTGGCCACATCATGTTTCTCATGTTCTTCTCTAGGCTCAACCTGTACAGTTTCACCCTCTACATGCTTTGTAGTTGGAATATGGTGAACTACACTTAATGTTCACCATTTGCAATGCTATACATAAAATTGTAGCATATGAATAAATTCATTACCACGATTCGAAGAATGATCTTCGATTTGTTGTTGTCCCTCCTCGACATTAGGGGGCTCATTGCTTTCCTGCTCAAAACAGAGTCAATATTTTTTGTCAAGTATTTATAATGAATAGATTTCACAAGCAATAAATCTTCAATAAAGTATATAGATTCTATTTACTTGTGCACTAGATGGATTGGTACCAAAAGACTATGTTTGCCAAGACAATCTTTTTCGGCATTCAACAACAGCTCCAAAGCCTTGATTGAAGCCAAGCTTCATGTATTGCTCAGTGTCCTGTTCATTGAATCGTTTGTCCTGCATATTTGCATAACGTCGTTAATTAACATTTTGCGGTGCAATAAAATGAAAAATAATTTGCAATTTATTATTTGTATGCATTATTGGTTTTTCGAAACTTACAATTTGTGCCGTCAAATTCAAATAACCACCAGGCCCAGGCTTGTGCTGACCTATTTTTTCCAGTCTTTCCTTTGTAGCCTTTGATGTGTCTGGAAGCCTATGCAAGTGTTGAAATATGTTAGATGTTCCAAGTTCGATATAGAAATCAATAATAATAAGGTTTAGAATTACATTGTGGAAAGTATTGCATACCTCCCTGTGTTTGGTGTTATCTTTCCTTCTCTTCTCTGAGCCCTCTCCTTTCCATCCTCCACTAGAGCTCTCCACTCCAATTGTGGAATCATTGGAGGGAATTCATACCTATGGTTGTTTTCTAGGTGGGTCCTATACTGGTCTCGGACAACCTTGATATGTTGTCCAGCCTTTTTCAGGACCTCGGCTTTATTGAAGGTCTTGTCGCCGAACAAGCCAACCAACCGATTAGTGAGTTCATATTTTAAACATTTTGGTTGTCTATCCCACATTTCTTGGACGGTGGTCCCGAAGATCTCCAAGAATGCGTCATTAATTTGTTTATAGAAAACATCATTTCCTGCAAAACGATCATGCCATATCCATAATTAGTTGAAAGAAAACGTTTTATTGGTATATTACAATGAAGTTATAAACACTAACTTTATGAACATATATTAATTACCTGGGACCTTATCGATCTTTATTGGGAGGGGATCTACGTCGATCAAAATTTTTTCCTCCATTGTTCCCATGCTAGTGACACGGGAAGATACTGGAAATGTAGCTAGGTTGATATCAATATTACCAGGATTCTCGGTGTCGACCACTTCTTCTGGACGATCCGGTGTGCGTCGGTCACTAGTGGTAGGTGCGCTCACAGTTGGGGTTCATGGTGTGTCAGAATGTGTTGCCGACTGTTCATTCGAAAACAATGGCGAAGGATTCGATGCACATGGATTCATTTGCTCATGATTCCACATCTCTCCACGAGCCTCACTGGGGCCAACACTGCCTTGACCACTATTGTGTGGTCTCTGATAATTATGTAAATACAAACCACATATTATACATTCAATACTATCATATAAAAGAGAAAATTATAAATTTATAAATGAATTATTTTATGATTCAAGATTCCTCAACTTACTCGCAAGGATTCATATTTCCATTCTAACAATTCAATTCTTTCCATATTCTGGCTTGTCTGCAGAACCTTTATTAGCAAAGAAACAATTTCCGCACTATATTTTTCCAATAATTTGTCTATCATCTTAAACGGGTTTGTGGCTTCACCAATTATGTTGGAATATTTAATCATCTTAGCCACTTCAGGATCCACTGAACATTCTTGCGATGATGTTTCAAACAACGATTCACTGGGCTGCAACAAATATATATAAAACACTGTTGAGTTCTATCATGATAGATTCCTAAAAATATATTAACAAAACATATCTATCATGATATATTCCTAAAATTACAACTAGGTTTACTTGGTTCCTGGATGATGGTGTCGTCTGATCCACAGCTATGGGCTTGCACCGATCATCGGGCCCCTGCAAAAAAGAAGTAGAAAACATTATCACAACGAAACTAGTATACACACGAAAAATACATAACAAAATAAACATTATGCTACATAATATATTGGTACAATTCCAATGGATTATACCTGCAACCTAGAGGATCGTGATCCACTCATCAGATCGATGGTCATAGGTAACTTCCCTTGATCTGCTAATATCTGGGAGCTGCCCCTTACAGATACCTAAATAAAAAACATAGTGAAAGTCACCTAAACAAATCCAAAACTAATCATGAAAAAACACATCGATTAAAAACTATTATTAAGTATTATATTTTTACTATTACAAAGAATATGTATACATGTTGCGTTGAGGGTACTGTGACCCTTACAGAACCAAACTGCATCAAAAACATAGCGAAAATTACGTAAATGAAATAATTAGATAACATTATAGAAACGAAACCAATATACTAATAATGAAAAAACAAAGCAAAAAAAAACTATTTTTTCTTGTTATAATTGTACTATTACAAAGATGTATACCTGCTCCCTGGAGGAAGATGTACTTCTCCAACCATCTCCTGGTAGGGATTTATCTCGATCACTAGCCTGCGAAGAAAATATGGAAAATTTAAACGAAATAAACTAACGAAAAAATCCTTAATATGTTAAATTCATTAATAAAAGGTTGGGTAAAATGTTATATGTACCACTCCCATAGTAACCTTGTTTGTATCTGCTTGGTTCAAATTGTAATGAATAAGCAACTCTTCCCCTACAGATATTGATTTAATGGCAACTACAAAAACATGGTTTCCTTCACGCCCCTCAAATTCGCAGTTTGGTTGCTTAATTGTAGACCCTGGTTGTGTACTATTTATAAACCCCACAATATTCCCTGTGGCATTTGGCCTTCCATCCGTGTACAATGTTGCTCCTTTATTTTGATTTTTGTCTTTCAACTGTAAATAGTTTGCTGACAATCCATATCTACGCATACTTTTTGTATATTGGATCAGGCGCATCCAATCTTTGTTGTTGTAACAGAGTCCAACATACTCCATCAATTCTGTACATCTGCCATAAGGGAACTTTATGCCATCCATGCAAAACAACCCGAAACCATGTATTGACGACGGTGCAATTCGATATACCCTCTCGTTCACACAAAATATGTGTTCGGTTGAGGAAGATCCTTGGCTACCCATGGTTTCACTAAATGTCTGTACCTTAAGGGCACCTCGATGTCGTCTATTGTCTCATCATCATAGGAACATGACCCCCCTCGAGCATGAAAAAATTCATTGTGTTTATGGAATTTTCTTCTGGTCTTTTGACATCTAGTTGATACAACTCTTCTACACCTACTGGATGTCTCACTTTCCTCTAGCATTCCTAAACTCCCCTTGCACGAGGAAGACAAATCTGACAAATACTTGTTTGGTTCTACCTGCACCATGGGAAAAAAGTTTAGATACGAACGCAACGCATAGAGCCTCTTAAAAGGTAACATGTAGCGCATTTTATAATTTTACTTCATCCTCATTCCCTTACTCAACATGTAGACATTTGAGCGATGAGAAAGACGATCACTTTATCTTTCTTATGGGTGGAAATTCACGTAATTATGAGCTGTATTTTATTGCTACTTTGGGTCTTGAGTCCCATATCAAACCATCCAACTATCAGCTTTGTCGTCATGGCCCTAAAGTCTCTCTCATCCCATCAGTTTGGGTTCATCACCTCGGTACACGAAGTTCAGTTACATTTAGTAAGATATTTATATCCAGCAATAATAATATAAAATAAAAATAACTAACCATTATGGAAAAATTCTAAAATTTTTTATGGCTTTTAAATGTAAGATCTTTTAGGTGGTTAATAAGTGTTCACAAATCTTCAAAAACAATATTTTATATAATGTTGTGTAACTTGTATAATCTTATTCAAGCATGGTCTTCTTAGATGACTGAAAGTAATTGAATCAAGCAAAAATGAAACCGTAAACATGTAAGTTGTTTTTAAAAATGGTAGCTTTCAGTCATACTCCCAACTAATGTTGTCTTTGGACAATTACTTGTAATCTTGACTTAGGGTATTTATTGCATAACATAGATTTTCAATCATATTGAAATAGAGAAAAGTAGTGTTAACACCTAAAAAGTGCTCACTAGCTCATTCCCTTATTCACATGACCCATTTGTCCACTTTTCCAACATCTGAGCCTCTGAAACCAACAAAAGGTCACCAAAAGACCTTAGTACACCCCTTTTTCCATTAAAAAAAGATTATTTTTCCTGAAAAGCATAAAAAACCCTAAAAAAGGGTCCAAATTCCCAAAAATATTAAAAAGGGAATTAAAATATTATTTTTATTCAAAAAAGGAAAAAGGAGGGAAAAGTACCTAAACCATGTTGGTCAATACCATTTGGTTTACACAAAACCACAAATGGTATTCCCCACCACCAAAACCTATAAAAAGGTGGTAGGGGCTCCTCATTTCACATCCACTCATATTCCTATCCTCATGCTGCCAAAATCTCCCTTGAGTATTTGGCCATTGTAGCAAGCCTTGGAGAAAGGACCCATTGGAGATTGGAGCTGCTCACCATTGGAGCCATTCAACAAACCTTCATCACTTGGAGGTATTGTACTTGCAAGCATTTGCTTGCCCCATTGTCAATACAAAAATTCTTTAATATTTTTCTTGTTCTTGTTTTTAAATGTTTACATTATTTGCTTAGATTCTTGCATAGATCCATGATTAGTTTTGTTTAGTTTAATTAATTGTTTATTTCTATTTGAAACTGCTGCTACTAGTTAGCAGGTGCCCATAGCACTAAGCCTGGTTGCAAAACCGGGCCAACAGTTTTTGGCGACTCCGCTGGCTTTGAACAATAGATCTCAAATTTTGATTTTAATTTTAGTTTTTTATTAGTTTTTAGCCTTTAGATCCATAAATCTACCATCCTAGACAGTAGATCCATTGCTGCTCTAGTTTTTGGCCCCATCTATTGCCATTAACAACCCGGAATTCTCAATTTTCAGGTTCATTTTTCGGCTTCCGTGCACGGCTTTCGCCTCGCGGTTTTTAGCCTGACAGTCGCGCGGTCCATCGCGACTTTTCGGCTTTTTTCCGCGTGGTTCACCGCGGATTTGCGGCCTGTTTCCGCGCTGCACATCGCGGCTTCGCGGTCAAAACCCGCGCTGCCCATCGCGACTGTGCAACAGAAACCCGCGCGGTCCATCGCGACTTTTGGCCCAAAACCTGCACGGTCCATCGCGACTTTTGGCCCAAAACCCGCGTTGTCTATCGCGACTTTTGGCCCAAAACCCGCGCGGTCCATCGCGACTTTTGGCCCGAAACCCGCGATGTGATTTTTTGGCCACGCAGCTTAATTTTCAAACAACCATATCTCCCTCTCCTGAACTTCGTTTGAAACGATTTTTTCTTTTTCAAATTGGGTGTTTTCGATCAAGGAATCCAAATATGCTATTAGATTTAAGAAATTTTTCATAGAAATTTATCTAATATTGTATTTTAGTGTTATTTATCACTTCAGTTCACCCATTTTGGCTCATATTTTACAGTACTAAGATTCCAACATTGTTTACAGCCATAGGAACATTTTACTATTTAGAATGCACATGTGAAAGAAGTCTTTTTAAAAAATTTCATCAATTGAAAGAAAGATCTATTTTTGCATTTTATCTAGATTTAAATTTTTTTTTTTTTTTTTTGCTATTTGTTTCTTTAATATTTTGCCCATAGCAATTATTGAAAACGAAATCCATTTATTTCGAAAAGAAGTTATATTATTTGCTTTCCTGTTTGAAAGATCCTTTGTTTTTCGAATAGTCCTTGAAAGGCATTTAATTTCCATTTATTAAAAAAGTCATAAAATTTGCTTTTGTTTTCAAAAGATCCTCTGTTTTTTGAATACTTAGCATTTACTTTTTTCAATTTTCAGTTTAAAATACCACACGTGCACCCAATCAAACACTAATTTTAAACTGATCCCTAAAAAATTACCCTAATTTCAACCCACTTTTAACCCCACTTGGGGAACACTAAAAGAACTTTGTAGCTAGGTAGTATTGAGGGGATAGGTGTTCCAATAACACCCCTCAATTCTTACATCTGAGACAGTTGTTGTCCTTTAGGGAGCTAAAATCTCTTAGTATTTATTGGCGCGGTCACAACCGGTTTGTGGGAAGGCCTCTCCCCTAGGAGGGTTGAAGTCGCGAGGATGGTTCCGGAAGCCTAAGTGGAATACCGAAATCCATTCAGTAACCGAAGGGCTACCATTCGCAGTTCTCGGGATATCCCTGTATTGGGATATTGCGATCAAAGGACCAAACGGCAGATTTACCTTTTCTCGACGCGTCATGAACGGAGTATCCTAGTAGCCTTTCTTTAGGATTGATTATCCGGTGTACCTCCCGGTAGGGGGATATCTAGCCGTTGTCTCAACACTCATATTGTCTGACTTGGATTTCATCACCTTGCAGAGGATATTGTTTGTTGAGTCACAATACTTTTAGTTAGGTGTTTGCATGATTCAGCCCACCTTTGGTCTAGTTACACCTATTTTTTCTAGGAGCTGTTTGCATGTTGGTATTCTGACCATTTGTTGCATCCCTCCACTTATTGTAGCACAGCTGCTAGAATAAGTGCCTTTTTTGAGGTTGATTTTTTGGCCTGAGAGCCTTCATTTTCATTCCCCTTCTTGCACCCTTGGTTGCATTAGGGTTTTGAGTTTTTTATACATTACCATTTTACACATACAGATTTTGACACAAAAACTTATTTTCTCACCATTGAGAATTTTAGACGCTCTCGTCGTCTACAGGGCGAACTCCCAGAGTTCATTCTACTTGGCTCGCCACGTCACCGACGCCGAGCCTTATCCCTTGACTCGACACATCGTCGGTCAACTAGGCAGTCATCCGATTCTGACACGCCTCACTTCACATTTGATTTAGAGGCAGAATCCGAAAACCCCACAGAGTTATTCCCAACCAACATTATGTCTGGAACACCATTTGATCCACTTTTTACCAGCACCATAGGCGAGACATCCACAGACCCTTCTGTGGCCGTGCCATCCATGGCAACAACCACCCCCTGGGTATGCCCAACATGGGAAACACTCCACATTTAGGAATGCCCAACACAGGGCCACCACCTGTTATGGGTATGCCCAACATAGGGGTCACACCCCCTCTGGTTTCCACAAACCCTATCCCAGGAATCCCTACTGCTATTCCTAACCCAAGAGTAACCCATGTTGCACTTGGAGGCGCTGGCCCATACTAGAATACACCTATTGGAGGGCACACACCCTCCATACCTAGCATACCTTTAGGCGCTACTGGACCACTACATCATACCACAATGAATAGGCATGTCCCAGTCCCAGTCACTACATCTGCTAGCTTACCGTATATGGCAAGTCTGAACTTGCCAGATTTAGCCAGGCTCACCAATGACCCTATCAGACATGATCCTGCGTGGCCTCACATGCCCACCAAACTCCCCTCCGACATCCCTAAGTTTGAGGGTAAGGCAGGTGAGGACCCCCAGAACCATATTATGTCCTTCCATCTATGGTGTTCCTCCAACTCCATAGTGGACGACTCTGTCCGCCTCCGTCTGTTACAGCGCACTTTCACTAGCTCTGCAGCCAAGTGGTATATCGAGCAGCCCCATGGGACGCATGCCACCTTTACCTCCCTTGCCTCGACCTTCCTGCAGTTCTTTCAATTACCTGTCCGCTATGATGCGGGCGTCGAGATCCTACTGTCTTGCAGACAGAACACGGCCACCCACATCACTGACCACATTCATGAGTGGCGTCGACCCCGAAGCCTCTGCAAAATCAAGTTAGACGACCGTATCTTCCTAGATTGGTTTCTAAAAACCCTTCTCCCTCTCATTGCGAAGGATGTGGCATCCAAAAGACCCCAGTCTGAAGAAGAGGCCATCCTCAAAGCCCAACAGTTTGGTCTCATTTACGCCCAATCGGGTTATCTGTATACCATCATTCCAGACGCCCCTCGGGGTGAGTCATCCCAACATGATGCACCGGGGACATCCCATGCCGCTGATGGCATCATTGGTCGTATGGCCGCACATCCCCAACCCTTTTCCATTACACATCCTAGCCATGGTCCCGACCTTTCGCGGGCTACATCTCAGTCTGGAGCAACCAGTTCGTATGCTCCCATGGCACATCACCACCATACCCATGGACCTTCATGTCCACCTCAGTGTTTTGGTCATGCACCACCTGCATACGCCCCCCCAGCTGCACCTCAACCATTGTACTATCCAATAGCTCAGGGTTACCAACAACCCAAGCAGGCAACTGGACCACCTCCAGCACCACAGGCTTATTACCCACCACAACCTGCTCCTGCACATGCGGCGAACCAAAATCCTCCCACTGCTCAAGGGCAAGTGTACACACAGCACAACCAACCCCAGAACCAAAACAACCAGCGCAACCAAGGTGCGTAACAGAACCGTGGTAGAGGTCATAACCGCGGTAATAACCAACAACATCAGCAAGGTCCTCCACCTCCCAATCCTCCGCAGAATAACAATGTTGCTCCTCCCAACCGCAATCCGGATCGGAATCCTAAGCAGCCTAGAAATAATAACCTCAGAACAAACCACCCTTGTTCTATCTGCGGGGTCTATGGTCATTACACGCATTCTTTCCCACATTTGGAGCGAGCTCGACAACTCTGGACCAACGATGCCCATCGTCAAGGCCAAGCGGTTCCTCAGCCGCCACCCAACCCTCCACCACCTCAACATCAAACTTTGGTGCTGCAAAACCCCTTTCCAAACCAGGGTGTAGTGAACACTCAGCCGTTAGCCCCCCCTCAGGGAAACGTGCCACCATAGCAGATCACTTATGCAGCCCCTGATCAACCCATTTTCGATTCAGGTACTCACCATTTGTTGATGATGTTGACTGCCGATGCTAACCTCCAAACTCGTTGGAACCAATATGGCTCCACCTCTGAAGCCCCTCCCGCCGACAAGAACACTAACGTTAATCCCACAGATCAAACGTTACGTATACCTCCGGCTCCACTTGATGGCGCTTCCAAAGCACCTCGCTTCCCACTTTGTCGTATCAACAATAATCCCAATGCTTGGGCTGCGTCGAATTACAACATCGTAGACGACTTAGCCCAGTCTCCTGCAGCCATGTCTGCTTTAGAAGTTTTGAAAAATTGTCCTTCACAGCGCAAGACTTTACTCTCTGCCATTGGCGCCATTGACCCCAATGATTCACAGCTGATTGCATTTGATTCAGACCAGTCTGAACCACGACTGCCTTCCTCATTAGCATTCCAAGTTTCCGTTTCTGTTCGGAATCTTGTCATCCATCGGTGCATTATCGATGAAGGGGCCTCCACATGCGTCATGTCCACATTCGTTTGGAAAAAGTTGGGATCCCCTACTCTCCAGCAGTCCACCACTGCATTACGAGCCTACGACGGCCGTTCGGCTCAACCCCAAGGTCTTTTAGCCAATGTCCCTGTCCAGCTGGCGGGTAAAACCGTGCTCATTGACATTGAGGTCATCAATGCCCAACTAGACTATAACCTTTTACTTGGTCGCAGCTACATGTATGCCATGCGGGCTGTTGCCTCATCCGTATTTCGCACCATGCAGTTCCCCCATGAGGGACGCGTGGTCAAGGTCGACCAGCTCACCTATTACGATCCCAAGGCCCCCGCCACACCTGAAAATGTTCTCCCCATGGTTGAACAACCTGTTTGTGGTGCGACTACCTCATTCATTTCCTCAATAGGACCTGTACTTTACTCTGAGGCGTCGATGACCTCTACTTTCCAGGCCATTTCACCACTGTCACCGGAGACCCACGTCGCTAACCTCTGTACTCTTTCACAGAATACACAACCACCCGGTAATCAACCACCTTTGTTCCCTAAACCATCAGTGGTCCCTAGTCACATCGGTGTTACACCCATCCACACAATCCCCTTTCTATTCCCTCCTTCGGGCGTAGTAAGCGCTCCGGTTATGGCTACCCTTAGTCTCCCTGGGTTAACATTAGGATTACCTGTGTGGTATATTTCGCCTCCCGTTCCACCGCCGACACCAAATGTCATCCTGCAATCGGTGCAACCCATTGTTACTTCTACCCAACCACCTCCCGGTATCACTACTCCTTCATCATCGACGAATCCGCCTCCACTCATTAGACCCACTGGGGGCAGAGGCCCACAGCCATACACTGCGGTACCCCCACCCAAGGCAGTTAGACCTCCCCCTGTATTTCGTGCTCCTCCAAAATGCTCATTGTGTGATGAGTTAGGCCATCCAACTCATCAGTGTCCACAGTTACTTGCATTGCAGGAACACATGCAAATGCTGGACGACGACCCCAACATCCCGGTTGTCAAACTCGATCCAAACCCCATGCCTTGTGATAAATCACTGCGTACCAACCACCCATGTGCGATATGCGGTATTTACAGCCACTACTCACATCACTGTCCTGACATCCCAGATTACAGAGCAGCTCTCTACGAGATGAACAATTTGGACCTTGAGACGGCACCCCCTACTATCGAGGAGATCTACCCTCCCCCATCATCCTCATCCGGAGAGATTAACACCATCTACATGATCTCTTCGACTACCACTACCTCATTACTTGATTTGACAACTCAAAGCTCCCGCAATGATGAAGAAATTCTAGAGGCTCCTACTGCCCTTAATCATCCCTGGGAAGACATGCACCATCGTCCATACTTCCTCCGAGAAGAGACTTCATCCACCACCGCTACGCAATCCGCGGTTGAGTCCAAAGAGTTCTTTCCTACTAGAGTCGACTGGTTAAAGGATCCGATAGCCGATATTTCTCCCGTCATCCACATTGACATCTCTGACCCACTTGGTGCCCTTCATACCATTACATTAGGAGCCTCCCACAGTGAGCATGAGATCGGAGAATACCAACGACTGTTCCAAGAATTCACTGATGTCTTTACTTGGTCAGATACCAAAATGCCTGGCCTTGACCACACCATTTACACGGTTTCCACTGGATACCCCTCTGTCCAGTCAGCCCCTTCCATTGATCCCTTTGACACACAGGTTCAACCCTTTCAAATCGACCAGGAAACCACATGTCCACAACATGGGGGCAGGCCCAAAACCTTGCCTACTCATCATCATCGTGATCCTCGTCAGAGATACTGGGGGCATCCACCCCACAAAGGGAATCCCCCATCATCATATCATCACTTCAGTATGCCACCATAGCCCACAGCCTCATGGTATAACACCCCGCCAGCAGTTGCTCAATGCCCTATTGATCTCTCTCTGAGACAACATCTGCACCACATTGACACCTCTGAGTTAGGGGGCATAATAGATTACCTTGACCCCGGGATAGGGGGCATGATCAATCATTTTGAACCTTCCCCGTCATCTCTATCTCAACACCTCAATGAGCCCATCGTTCAAACCAACACACATGTGATCCACAATCACAAACCCCATGCACATAGCATGGGGGCAGGTCATTAACCCTGCTCACTTTTTCATATTCATGATCTCAACCTTTTTTGAGCTCACGTGTCACTTGTATATTTGAGTTGATACACATAGTGTTCCCCCCCGCGGGTCATCATTTCTCCCCACCACTGCATCATTGGCTTGGTGGGCTCACCTTTATTGGTAGCCATTTTTTAACCTAGTTATTTCCTTTGACCATTCCGGAGTCCTTATGACCTTCGTTTTTCGCACCATTTGCACCGCCGGATTTATATTTCCGCACTCGTGATGACGCTTGAGATCATTTCTCACTCTCACGCCTAGATTTTTCGGGCATTTTTTCCATGCCCCCCTCGTCGGCTCGGTTTGTGTGCCACATCGGCCGTCGTCCGTTTCTAGCGAGTCTTATATCGCCGGATTCAGTTTCCCGCGCTTGTGATGATGCTTGAGATCATTTCTCACTATCACGCCCATACTTTTCGGCCATTTTTTCAAAATGCCCCCTCATCACCTCGGTTTGCGTGCCACATCGGCCGTTCTCCATTTCCGACATGCCTTATATCGCCGGATTCAGTTTTCCGCGCTCGTGATGATGCTTGAGATAATTTCTCGCTCTCACCTTTAGATTTTTTGGGCATTTTTTCCATGCCTCCCTCGTCACCTCAGTTTGCGTGCCACATCGGCCGTTCTCCATTTTTGACGTGCCTTATATCGCCGGATTCAGTTTTCCGCGCTCGTGATGATGCTTGAGAACATTTCTTGCTATCACATCTCGATTTTCAGGGCATTTTTCATGCCCCCCACATAGCCTCGATTTGCGTGCCACATCAGCCGTTCTCCGTTTTTGACAATCCTGATGTCACCGGATCCAGTTTTCCGCACTGATGACGATGCTTGAGACCTTTTCTTTCCCTCATCAATCCCTTTTTGTTCGGTATAATTTTATCCCTTTTTCGGGCCGAGCAACCCCTTTTACGAAAAAGGCACTAAGGGAGTTTCTGTTAAGCTCTTTTCTGACTCCTACAAACAATGAAAAGATTGTCGAGCAACCTTGTTTCCTTTCATGCTCGCTAAACGTATCTGAAAGGGCGTCTACCTGGTATAAGTTTACCCCTTTTCCGGACCTCGTAGACTAATTACGAAAAAGGTATACTCTAGTCACATCGGCTAGAAGAGTTCTCCATCCGCATCATTTTATGCTTTTTCGGGCCTTGGAGACTAAAACTTACAAAAAAGAAACACCAATAGAGTCCACTTACCGTTTTCAGACTCTCTAAACATGAAAGCAACCATGAGCATGAGCTGTCCTGGGCTCACAAAATCCACAGGACCGTAACATTTCAGAGCACACTTTTATCCCTTCTTGGAGCTCATTAAAACTACGAAGAAGGAATCAATGGTGCCTCTTGGCGCCACGACAGATCACATCTACTCATTAGGCAGCTTCCCCATTTTGGTCGCCTTTGTTCAGAGTATTCTGCAGTATGTCACCTTGATAATCCCACGACGGCACCTATAAGCTCGTCCTCCCCCCCAGAGTCAATATATACCATTCAGTCAAAGCAATGATCCCCACACCTACAAGTCAGTTCCCTACGCTGCCAGGTCAACCATGTCATCATGCTCTGAACAAAGGAAGTTTGAGTCTACCCAGTTTTTGACCCACTTATGTCCCATTCCCACAAGTATGTCAGTCCTACCATCAGTACTACAACACTTCAGTTTTACACCTCGTGCTCCTATCAAGGAAACATCATTGCCTTGTTAGTTGCTGGTCTCCCTCTGTCGTCGACAACCACATTGATTCCAGAGGATAGACCTAGAGGCCCCTGTGTCTTGGACTCATCACCATTTATGATGAGTGCCTACGAATCACTTCGAGAGGAATCTTCAGTGCCTCTCCAAATGGTTGTTTCTCACATGCTCGAATTCAACACCTTGATCGCATCGTTGAGACTCGCACAGGGTATTCGTCCGTTTCACTTATTAGTCGAAGACCCCGGATACCTCCTGACTCCTCCACATTTGAGAGTCTTCCTATGGATAAAACCAGTTACACTTCTTCTATAGATATCCGGGTTGCACATGGCAACAGTATTCAGATGTACCCCAGTTTCATACTCCCTTGAGTATACAGTTACATTATTTCTCAGAGATGACTCATAGTCTTTGAGTCCCTACAGATGTTGAACACCTTCAGTTTCAGCAGTTCCTCAGTTATTCCAGTGTATCAGTTATTGAGATCCGTTATGATCAGGAGTACATCCCAAAATAATGTCCCCTCTGGAAAATTATGGTGTACCATTAGATTCTTTATGTATTAGATCCCCCTTCTTGGGACTAATTGTTATTTATATGTCTTGATACGGGCATGGGAATGCCCGCCTCGTCCATTATCAGAGATTATACCTCATTCATATTGAGGCCATGTAATATTTTTTGTTTCTTGCAGCTTCCAAGGGCCGTGGCTCCAGTCTCCAATCGGTCTCTTCTCCTTCCCAAACCCCTGAAAAAAGACAAAATAACTATGATGTCTATCGGCCATACGATGAGCTCCTTCCCTCACACATCAGGGGGCAATCTGTTAACACCTAAAAAGTGCTCACTAGCTCATTCCCTTATTCACATGACCCATTTGTCCACTTTTCCACCATCTGAGCCTCTGAAACCAACAAAAGGTCACCAAAAGACCTTAGTACACCCCTCTTTCCATTAAAAAAAGATTATTTTTCCTGAAAAGCATAAAAAACCCTCAAAAAGGGTCCAAATTCCCAAAAATATTAAAAAGGGAATTAAAATATTATTTTTATTCAAAAAAGGAAAAAGGAGGGAAAAGTACCTAAACCATGTTGGTCAATACCATTTGGTTTCCACAAAAACACAAATGGTATTCCCCACCACCAAAACCTATAAAAAGGTGGTAGGGGCTCCTCATTTCACATCCACTCATATTCCTATCCTCATGCTGCCAAAATCTCCCTTGAGTATTTGGCCATTGTAGCAAGCCTTGGAGAAAGGACCCATTGGAGATTGGAGCTGCTCACCATTGGAGCCATTCAACAAACCTTGATCACTTGGAGGTATTGTACTTGCAAGCATTTGCTTGCCCCATTGTCAATACAAAAATTCTTTAATATTTTTCTTGTTCTTGTTTTTAAATGTTTACATTATTTGCTTAGATTCTTGCATAGATCCATGATTAGTTTTGTTTAGTTTAATTAATTGTTTATTTCTATTTGAAACTGCTGCTACTAGTTAGCAGGTGCCCATAGCACTAAGCCTGGTTGCAAAACCGGGCCAACAAGTAGGGCTTTCTTTATATTAACATGACATAGTTACAAAGACATTCTTTTCAATCTTTATGACAATCTGAATGGAAAGGCCCCACTCATAGCCAAATAATTTTGAGACATTTACAAATCATTGGAGTATGGGGGGGCATATATTTCTCGAAAGAGCTTGGATTCAGTGCACCATGCCTTTGAATAAATAGACCTTCGAACCACGTTCCTATTATGATGCATGTGGACATCTATGCGATTTTTGACAAGCCATTGTTCTTTGTATTTAATGTAGTACCCAAGGATTTGATCCTTAGTAATCTTTGTCTGCAAAATATATTTGACCTATTCGAGAGATTCTACAACTTCCCATTTTAGATTATGAATAAAAGTTGGTTCTAATGCTGTCAAGTTGATGCCGAATGACTACCACCAGTCTCTCATCCAATCAGGGACGTAGAATGCAGGATCATCATGGATATGTGTAATTTGAGGTCCAAACTTTAGGATGGTATAATATGTTCTATTTGTATTTTCTTTTCTCAAAAATTTCCACCATAATTTTTTATATTTTTCATAAGTGTGTGTAGTACTTGGAAACCAGAGACTAGCATCTTGATGTGGCCATGCTTCCAAAGAATGTGTGTGGTTAATACAGTAGTATTGTTGGTCTATTTGTAGCCCGGGGTGATGTGTAGAGACCTCTCTCGAGATTAAGTTAGGATCATGGTAGAGGTGTGTTAACCAATTGCTTGCATCAGGTACTTTTCTCAGGGAGTTGTTGTAAATCATCTCTGGTACAATACTAGATCCCATAGGCATTATTCTGAGTTCTGGCACTAGTCTAATAAAAGCATCAGATCCCTGTAAGTTAGCATCTAATACTTCAATATGTCTCAACTCCCACCTAGGTTTCCAACCTTGGATATAATCCAACCAACTAATATTATCATCAATAATATAGATTTGATGTTTTCCTTCGGTCCAAGCAGATATTTTCATGTTTACTTGTGGGTTATGGGCCCACTGGATTCCGCTTTGACCTTCTACGCTCGCTTTCCTCGGGTTGGATTGCACCAGGCTTGCTTGTTTTAGGATCGCTTGCTTCAAGCTCGCTTGTTATAAATTAACAACATACTTCTGTGTCGAATATTCTCTTGTTAAAAAGTCAGGAATGCTTTTTGCTTTCCCAGAAATGTGCTCATGAACAGTACAGTTATAACATCAAACCAATGATTTCCATCTTTCTAACTTTCGTTTTGTTGTTGCAAATTTTATTTTGTTGTTTAGCACAAATGGAAGACTGGAGCAATTTGTTATTATGATAAAGTCATGGTTCAACAAATAAAGTCTATTTATCAACAATGGCATATTTCTACTCAGGTTTTTGTCAGGACACTTGCTCTCGAAGATAATTTTCCTCACAAGTTCAATCGAGGAGTTCCACCACTCTTAAAATTCTTTACCAACAATGTTGTCTGATAGGACAAGTCTTAACTACTTAATTCAAATTATTTACCACATATTTGATTACCAACAATTTGATTACTTAAGTCTTATAACCAACACATATCTGATTACCTGGGTGTAGATGTTTCCTGTAATATACTCAGAAGAGTTACTTTCAGAAATGACTGTGCCTCTTAGAGGCCAGTCAACTCTAGAAACCAAGTGACCCTATTATAGGGTTAGTACAAACCAGAGAGAGAGAGATGACTGGGCTATGGTACAATCAATCAAAGAAATTCAATGACAGTCAAAAGGCTCAGTACAATCACAATAAAGATGAGCTGACAGCCAGCAGACTAAGGCCAAAGAGACTCACAGCCTCCAGTAAGGTACAAGTACCAACCAAAGGGTAAAAAAACCAACTAGTAAGGTACAAGTAAAAAAGAAGAGAGTGGGTATAAATTAGACTCATAACCCTTGGGACTAAGGGGGTGTACTACCTCAAATGTGGATAAACTACCATAGTTATACCCACAAGACCAAAAACATAAAAGGTGGTACAAATCAAAAGATAACTCAAGATCAGTAAAAGACCCAAAAGGTGAGAGGCAAGGTACCACAAAAAAATGAAAGGACAAGCTACCACAAGACCAATGAACAACAGGGTGTAAGGACCAAAATTAAATCAACCATTGTGGGGAAGGTACAAATAAGGTTAAATATATATTGCAATAACTCCTTGTAACTACCTGTTATTTGACATGCCAAAGAGATGGAAGGTCAAATAATGTCAAATATCTGCAATAGCTCCTTGTAACTACCTCTTGTAACTCAAATAGGACCACCAAAAGGTATGATAGCAAGTAACCTTCCTAACTAAGGTCTGGAGGGTGGTACGAAGTGGGTATAAAGACTCATAACAACTTGGACAAAGGGGGTGTACCTCAAATGTGGACAAACTACCGTAGTACCCACAATACCAAAAATATAAAAGGTGGTACAAATCAAAAGATATACCAAGATGAGTAAAAGACCCAAAAGGTAAAAGGCAAGGTACCACACAAATATTATCGACAAAATGGAAGGACCATAAGACAATCAACCAAGGTGGGGTACAACCAATCATCTCTCTCTCAAATGTACCATTGTTCCATATAACCTGAAAGACCATCATCACAGTAAACGAAAAAGTCCACATGGATGATGTGATCACGTGGTCCTCTAGACTACTCCTAAGGTCAAGCGTTAGTGGCTCCATCAAGGGGTGTTCAGTCCCTTGAGAAGACCATCTAACTCAACCATATCGAAGACCTAGGAGAAGAGGACATCACACATCATCAGATAATTGGTAATTGACCGTGTAAGAACTCAAAAACCCTAAAGCAATCGAACATGTAGAAGGGGAGCTAGGAAAAGACAAGACTCGCAGGCCAAAAAGGAATGCTCAAAATACTGTACTAGGACCGGTGTCATAGTAAGTGAGTTGAAACAAAAGTGTCCAGAACACCAACAAGCAACACTAAAAAGAAAAAGACCTCTAAAACGGTGAAATAGCAAGCAAACTTCCTAACTAGGAGCTAGAGACCTAGAAAAATCGTATCCTTCGCAAGGTGATGAAATCCAAGTCGAACAATACCAAATGAGAGACCAATAATGGAAGGATATCCCTCTACCGAAAGGGATCCTAGGTAAAAGAGCCCTAGAAGAAAAGTCACTAAGCTACCTCGTTCATGACACGTCAGAAAAGGTTTTCAGCACTTCTGTCTTATCACCCCTGTATCACCTTCACGGTAGAGTACAAGGAATACAATGGATCGATCTACCTTAGGAACTAAGTAGAGTGCGTCATTCCACAAAGTCCATCCGGAATCAATCCTCGTGGATTAACCCTCGAAAAAATAGGAGGCTCCTCCACAAACTGGTCGATGACCATGTCAATAAATACTAGAGGATTTTAGTACCATAGAGGACAACAACTATGTCTCAGATGAAAATGATAAGGGGGAATTATTTGGATTCATATCCCCGGTTTCTTACCTAACTACCAAATTCTTTTTATCCTCAAGCGAGGTTAAAGTGTGTTGAGTTAGCGAGTTAAATTTTAATGGTTGTATTACTCAGTTGGGTGATGGAAGTGAAAATCGTGGTGTGATGACTGACTCAACCCATGCAAATGCATACGAATAAAATAAGCCTTTCCTTTTAATGAATGTTAGCTAAGGTAAGTAGAGAGTTCTTTCAAACTATAACTACTCTTTCAAATTAAATGAATGCAGTAAGTGTTCAAGTTCATTCATGGGACCTCAAGGAGAGCTTCAGATATACTCAAGTCATGCAAATGAATTCATCACATAAAGCAAAGTGATAATAAATATAAGGAATTTTATATATCCATGTTATAATTCTTTAGGCACACTTATAACATTCTTCAATCATTCATCACAGAAACACAGTGATAGTAGAAACAATAAACTGCATATAAATGTTCATGAGCTTAATAAAAAAATAGTAACCACAACTGGGGAAGCTATACCACAACTTGTTCTTTTATGACTATAAATACAAGAGTATCCTAATCATGAGCAATACATCCTTTACTTTAATCATCATGAGCAATAATTCATAATGGGATGGGGCCAATTAATATTACTGGCAAAACTCATATGGTGGCAAGGATTGATACATATTGTACATATGGATACAATAGAGAGGATTGATATCAAGGTAAACAAATTCTACTAGATTGAGCATGATTGGCCTTGTCAAATTGGAAATTCTTGCGGTAGATCCTAAAAGACATCTGCAAATTCATCAAATGAACTGCAACACTATGTTGTTGCTAGTTTCTGTGCCTCTACGCACGCATGTTCAATCCCTCCATCGAATCACATTGGGGAATGAAACATTGTTCACCCTTAGCAAACACTTTTGTTATTTTGATTGTGGAAACCAACTTGTATGTACTGGGTTGCAACACTATAACTGTTAGTGGCTAATGTCATTCCTCAAATTTCATATACAACTTAGCAAACTATTTTGTCATTTTGTTTGTGCAAATCAGCTTGTATGCACTAGGTTGCAACACTCTAACTGTTATTATCTATTGTCATTCCTCAAATTTCAATTATAGTTTGTTCATATTTCTGTGTTCTCTAGCTTATCATTCAAAGTACTTTATTATTTTTTCAACAGAACATTATGGTATAATTTTAGCACCTTTTGTAGCTTAGCTTGTTTTGCTTATCTACCTCTCATTATATATTGGTGAAATGCCTTCTGTATTTTTGGATCAGTGATAATGGAATCCCACCTATCATTGACTTACTCAAGATTTTGAGAGACTTTTCAATCTTTGAGATGACTAAAGTGCACTGTGGAAATTTGTCCTTCTAGTGCTAGTGCAAGAGAGGCTCAACCCATATGATGGAAATTTTATCCTCTAGACTATTGGGACTAGCAATAACATGCTAAGGGAGAAGGATAATTTGCATGTGGTTCCCTACTTATTATGCCAAGAGAACCACCTCAAAACTCCAATGCAATTGACACAAATGCAACATTTCCATCTCTACATGTTGCTCGTACACTTGGATATGCAAATGGAGATTTGTACATATTAGGGAGTCATCATACTATAGAAACCACTTTATATATTTAATTTTCCTAAATAGAGATTCATTTTTGTCATCAAATCACCTTGACATCCTCTCTTTATAGTTGTCATGGTTTTATTTTTGCACCTACTTTGTACTTTTTTAAGCTGGGTACTTGCCTCTTTCTGCTTTGATAGATTAGCAATAGGCATTGTTTTCACACTCATAGAATGTGCTTACAGTTGATTTACTTTTGAGCCCCATTGACCTACTTATTGTGGTTTTTTGTTGGACATTAATATCCATGTTGGTTTGTTTACCTAAGCTGTAAACATAGCCAACTTGTGATATGATGGGTTTGGTATGTTTACAGCAGGTGCAAACTCACATACCTTCATAGGACGGGTTGTTTGCCAATTTAACCCAAATTGATTGTAAATTCCCCCTCTTTTGCTCAATGTAAATTTGGTGCACATCTGCCACTCTAAAAAGATGAATCTGGTATAGCTGTGATTGGACGCTTCTGCCACCACAGTCCAAATTTGAAGCTACTATATTCTAAGTGTTAAAGTTGCTACAGTACTACCCCAGTCGAAGACTAAAATTGCCACAATCCAAGTCATGATGGTTTGATTGAAGTCTGAAGTATGATGATGCATGATTACCTTTTATGAATTTACTAACCCTGATGAATGATACAATGAAAGCCAATTTTAGGAAGATGAAGACTTTAAAACAAACCATAATAGCCTAAAATATTTCCTAAACTAGAACAACAAAAATGGGTACGCAAAATCGAAGTTCCGTTTTCCGTCGAGGCAACTTACAAATTGATTTAACTTTGACCACAATGGCACCAACTGCAGTTTCAGGCCTCTATAATTCTGTTGCTTTTATATATATACATTTCCAATCCATCAAATGTTTCATTACTTTGCACCCTGGGGCCACTTTCTGGAAATTATCATCTTCAAGCCGCCTTGACGGAAAATGGAATTTCAATTTTTCTTATATCATGATGCTAATGGTGTTATAGGATCTATCTCACATGGTTCTAAGAATAAAGAGTAAAAATGTTGGATGATGGCATGAAAACTGTGTGAGTTTTATGGTGTATTCTTTAAGGAAGCCACTGGACCTTTGATGACATTTGTGGCTACAACAGATCTGTTGAAGAACATTGGCATAGTGAAGATGTAATCAGAATGACACCACAGAAAGCTTCAATACATATGGTTGTGACAAAGATGAAGTGGACAAGGTTAATGAAATGAAGCAACTTGGTGACTTAGCATGAAGTTGATGGCTTGAACTTGATGGACAAAGAACATGAGACAAAGACATTAGATGTGGAATGAAGTTGATGGCTTGAACATGATGGGTATTGGAGCCATTGACACACTTAAATAGGAGAGGAATAGGCTAATGACAATTTGATAAAGCTAATTTTTCTATAAATATTTTTAGAGATATAGCCTTCGGAAAACAAGCAAACATTGTTTTTCTTTAAGTATTCAACAAACCAGGGGACAACTAATAGAGGTGAATTCTATGCCCTACGATTTGCACAAATAGTAGAAGCAACATAGATGGTGACTTGGATGTTGAGGAGAGAAGTGCTACACATTCTACAAGGAAAAAACCCTATTGTTTTCTAGGTTCTGCTACAACTTCTAATTTGAGCACTACCATGATTTACTATGACAATCAAGCTTGTATGAAAATCTCTAAGAATCGGGCATTTCATGATCTATTTAATCATATTGATATCAATTACTAATTCATTAGAAATAAGGTACTAGTGAAAACAAAGAGGCATCTAGCACTCACAAGGATAGGTGGCCTATAACTATTATGTAGTTCCACTAGTGCAGATACTTTCAATTGATTGAAGCAATGAGAATTCATTTTGTCAAATTTTATGAGTGTTAACCAAAAGAGTGTCTTTTGTATAACACATATTAAGCTCTATCTAGTGGACTGTTTTCAACCAAAACATAGGGTTTCTAGATACTACGACTACTTAGAATAACAACACTTTTGGATGTGGAACCTATGCCTTTTTTTTAGAAGGTAAAGTGCTTCTAGAACTATGGTTGGAGTTTCGCCAGATATTGGATAGATTGACTTTCATGAAAACCCATCCCTCTTACTTTTATATCCCACACTTACAATACGTGGTGGCTTGTGTAGCAATGTTCCACAAAGTTCCTAGAATGTGGGATACAAGAGAGGTAAACGCATTCAATATATATGTCAAGCACCCCCCACCCCCCCAAGATTTTAGAAAATTTCATAGGGAAATTCTGGGCCTACAACATATAGGACCCCACCCTAAATACTAAATTTTTAAAATTAGTATATATGAAACTCAAAACATAAATAAAAAATCATTGAAATTTTATAATCTTATAAACAACAATATAAAATAATAAGTAATAAATCATAATTCATAAACCCTCTATATACTATGGCCATTGTATTTCTCATTTCTATTTAATTGAAAATTTACAGGATGAGACTGTGTTTCCAAGGTTAAAGGCATAAATTATAGTTTCCCCGGTACAGTTTTGCTAAAATCATGACACAAGATTTCAACAATCAACAACTCAAGCATCAGGGCACATAGAGGGCTTGGTTCTCTTTATTAAAAATCAATCTCATTCCAGCATGCAGAATAAAATCTAATGGACATGCTGTAATCTGGAAAATCCTAAAACCTTGAATGTTTACTAGATTCTGAATGGGATATGAATTCTACTTTTTCTCCATTTGAGATTCGATGAAGTTGGAACCACTCTCAAACATTCTACAACCTAAAAAAACCATGTTGTACGTGGGGACTACAACCTGAGATATCTAATTGTAGGTGGCGACTACAACCACCCTCTTAACACTCCATGGAATATTATCAAGAACATGTTTCTTCTATAGACTTACACAAGAGATATTTAATTTCTACACACAAAGAAACCATAGTCCCATAGTGACACATTAAGTTTGTTTGCATAATTATTACTCTACAATCTAATCAAGTTATGAATGGTTTTCTAGAAAAATGGAGTACTCATAAGAAGTATGACACAATGCCTCCTAGCTCTATTCTCTTGAGAATGACATAATTGCATTTTAGTTATACAATTTTGGAGCATCTTGTAGGTGTGGGAATACCAGGGAAAAGGTCTGAGTTCTGAAACACACATATAGTTTTTTGTGTTCTCAAGAAAAATGGGTGGCAATATATGAAGGCCAAAACCATATGCCAAAAGAGGGTGTAGGAGTCCTTTGGAATATCAAAATGCAATAATAAAAGCTCAGGATATTTCAATGACACCCAACTTAGTGCATACGTCCACACCCTAGTACTCTAATTGCCAAAGATGCTTGATGTCTAAAGAACATTTCTCCATTTTTCGGTGGATTTGTAGTGACAAATTCACCATTATGGAAAATCTATCATTCAAATCCAAGGAGGTATTAGAGTCCATATTCTCAAACATAATTTGATTTATAACTTTCCAAAGCTAGAAGAGAATTCATATATGATATATGCCATGCCTTCCCAAAATACACTATCCATAAGCCTTGTAGTAGAGCCATCTTCCAAGATAACTATGAACACTAGAAGTGCTTATATCGACTTTTGGTCAAGTTCCAGGGCTCTTGAGCCTTTTGGAAATCAAAATATGTGTTAAAGAGACTCTGTGTCATTGCAAAAGGCACTATTCGAGGAAGCAAGGCCAAGGTGTCGAAGCCTTATTATTGCAACATGACTATGATTCATTAATGACCAGGTTAACATAGCCTTTCTTGGATCCAAAGGAACTTTCCAAATGACCTCAAGTATTCATATGATTGCAATTCGTTCATCAACCACTAACCAAACTCACCTTAAAAATTAGCTAAATTCATTGGCCAATTAGATTAGATTCCTCAATTTAGATATAGATGGAAAGATAGGATCCAATGATGATATATCTAAAGGAATTGCTTCCTTTGGAAGAATGTGAAAGGTAGTTTGACAAATTATGCAATTCTACAAATGATACTAAAGCCTGGTTTGTTGAATAGACATACCATGACTTTAGAAAAGGCAGTTCTACATTAATTGCAGCCATGCAAACAATTGAAATTATGGGCATATCTTACTGAAGTAGTGGTGATAGTGAGATATGGGCATATTCCCAGCATGCCTGATAAGTATACCATCCCTATAGCACATGTTTTTGGAGTGAAGGCACTTAATGGCAAGTGCATTTACTGCGGACTTTCGAAACAATGTCCACATGGACAATTGTTAGCCATTCATTCATTTTATTGGTTCATTGCACTCAGGAGTTTCCTTTTTTTATCCAGAATTCAATCTGAACATTAATGCCACCTACAAGAAAATTGGTTTGTCATATTTTTTCCCCAGCTGTGGTCAATGTCAAAGGAAGATATGCACATTAAAGGAAATGGAGAATTGATCTACCTAAAGGAGAAGAGGAAGAAGTTGGTGGAGCAAATTGAGGATAGGTGTATTGTCCAGGATGAGCTCATATATATGCTTGGCAGGATTGTGCCTAATCTTGTGAGCTCTTTGGACCTTTCTCAAAGGGTAAGTTCTACATTCAATGGAGGAGATCATAATAGAAGGGTATAGCCACAGAATGCCATCACAGAGGTTCTGATTCACACACAAGAAATTCCTTGAGTGGCAAAGTTTTAGGCAGTGGTGTAAAAGTTGGTGGAAAACAGCACAATAACTAAATACTAAAAATATAGATAATTCAAATGCAATGGGTGTTGTTCAAGTATTGGGAACTGTTGGAGGAATGGATTTAGGTAGATCCCAAACTGGTATGAATTATGGCATCCTGAGGCCAGATATGTGGGCTGTATTTGGAGAGCCTCATCCACAAGGTGTTCATGGCATGCCAGTGGTAGGGACCCCAATGTTTCCAGGAAGAAATTCTCCACAAATGATAGGCCCAGGAGGTGTCCATAGACCCATGGGTCTTATGGGAATGCCTATACCTGGTGGTGTTGTTGGACAACCGATGGATTTAATGGTCATCCTGCTATGCAAAGGCCACCAATAGGACCATCTCCTGGTTTAGTTCCACCTCCTATATTCTCCAAACCAAGGACGGAGGAAGATGACATCAAATATATTGAGGCAAACTCTGCAAACTGATGGCCTTATTTTCCTCTGGGTTACTAGACATGCAATGGAACTTGGACAAGAATGTCTGGAACTATGGGGTTATCGTCGCTTTGAAGAGCTTATATGGGTGAAGACTAATCAGATTTAGCGAATTATTAGAACAGGGCGAACCGGTCACTAGTTGAATCACATTAAAGAACATTTTCTTGTTGGTATCAAGGGTGATCCGGAAGTGGACCGCAACATTGACAGATTCAGAATCCTATGTGTTAACACCTAAAAAGTGCCCACTAGCTAATTTCCTTATTCACATGACCACTTTCTCCACTTTTTCCACCATCTGAGCCTCTAAAGCCAACAAAAGGTCACCAAAAGACCTTAATACACCCCTTTTCCCACTCAAAATGATTATTTTTCCTAAAAAAGCATAAAAAACCCTCAAAAAGGGTCCAAAATTCCCAAAAATATTAAAAAGGGAATAAAAATATTAAAAATATTCAAAAAAGGAAAAAGGAGGGAAAAGTACCTAAACCATGTTGGTCAATACCATTGGTTTCCACAAAACCATAATGGTATTCCCCACCACCAAAAACCATAAAAAGGTGGTAGGGGCTCCTCATTTTACGTCCATCCATCATCCTATCCTCATGCTGCCAAAATCTCCCATGAGTTTTTGGCCATTGTAGCTACCTTGGAGAAAGGACCCTTTGGAGTTTGGAGTTGCTCACCCTTGGAGCTACTCAACAACCTTCACCATTTGGAGGTATTATTATTGCAAGCACTTGCTTGCCCCCATTTTCAATACAAATTTATTTTTCTATTTCTTGTTCTTGTTTTCAATTCAAAAATTATTATGAGATGCACATGCTAGTTTAGTTTTAGTTTTAGATTTACAATTGTTTTTGCTTTAATATTTGAGACTGCTGCTACTAGTTAGCAGGTGCCCATTGCACTAAGCTTGGTTGCAAAACCAAGCCAACATTTTTTTGGCGACTACGCTGGTTTCGAATTTTTAGATCTCACTTTTGCTTTAGATCTTAGTTTTGGTTAGTATTAGTTAGTTTAATTCATAGATCTGCCACCCTAGACAGCAGATCCATTGCTGTTCTAGATCTTGGCCCATTTCATTACCATTAACAGCCTGAAATTTTCAATTTTCGAGTTCGTTTTTCGACGTCCGCGTACGGCTTTCGCCTTGTGGCTTTTTTCCCAATAGTCGCGCGGCCCATCGCGACTGCGTAGATCTTTTCTACATGGCTCACCGTGGCTTCGCGGCCCATTTGCGCGCTGCACATCGTGGCTTCGCGGACATTTTCCGCACTGCACATCGCGACTGTGTGACGAAATCCCGCGCTACGCATCGCGGCTTCGCGGCTAAAACCCATGCTGCCCATCGCGACTGTGCGACAGAAACCCGCGCGGTCCATCGCGGCTGTTCTATCAAAAATCGCGATGCTAATTTTTTCCATTCGGCCAATCCGTTTAAAAAATTAATTTTTTGTTGTATTATCTACCCACTTAGCTATTTACAGTATCAAAAATTCCTGCATTTTTTACAGCCTTAGAAAAATTTTACTATTTAGAATGCACCCTTGAAAAAGTTTTTTTAAAAATTTTCAGAATTTGAAAGAAGGATTTATTTTGCATTTTATTTAGATTTTAAAATTTTTACTGTTTACTTCCTTGATATTTTTCCCATAGCAAATTTTAAAAAAGAAATCCATTTATTTCTTCAAGAAGTCATATTATTTGCTTTTCTATTTTCAAAAGATCCTTTGTTTTTTGAATATTTCTTGCAAAGCATTTAATTTCAGTTTATAATACCACACGTGCACCCACTCAAACACATAATTTAAACTGAGCCTTAAAATTTACCCTAACTTCAACCAGCTTTTAACCCC
The DNA here is from genome assembly GCA_027924585.1 of Larix kaempferi. NCBI lineage: Eukaryota > Viridiplantae > Streptophyta > Pinopsida > Pinales > Pinaceae > Larix > Larix kaempferi. The sequence goes on from BSBM01000309.1 coordinate 5,467,143, forward strand.
ACTTAGGGAGCACTTAAAAGAACTTTGTAGCTAGGTAGTATTGAGGGGATAAGTGTTCCAATAACACCCCTCAGTTATTACATTTGAGACATAGCTGTTGTCCATTAGGGAACCAAAATCTCCTAGTATTTTTTGGCACGGTCACAACCAGTTTATCGGAAGGCCTCTCCCCTAGGAGAGTTGAAGTTGCGAGGATGGTTCCGGAAGCCTGAGTGGAATACCGAAATCCATTCAGTAACCGAAGGGCTACCATTCGTAATTCTCGAGATATCCCTGTATGGGGGTATTGCAGTAAAAGGACCAAATGGCAGATTTACCTTTTTTGGACGTGTCATGAACGGAGTATCCTAGTTGCCATTCTTTAGGATTGATTACCCGGTGTCCCTCCCGGTAGGGGGATATCTAGCCTTTGATTCAACACTCAATATTGTCTAACTTGGATTTCATCACCTTGCAGAGAATATCGTTTGTTGATTCACAATACTTTTAGTTAGGTGTTTGCATGATACAATCCACTTTTGGTCTAGTAGCACCTCTTTTTTCTAGAAGCTGTTTTTCTGTTGGTACTCTGACCATTTTTTGCATCCCTCCACTTATTATAGCACAGTTGCTATAATAAGTGCTTTTTGAGGTTGATTTTTTGGCCTGAGAGCCTTTATTTTCACTCCCCTTTTTGCACCCTTGGTTGCATTAGGGTTTTGAGTTTTTTATACATTACCATCTTACACAGAAAATTTTTACACAGAAACTTATTTCTCACCATTGAGAATCTTAGACGCTCTCGTCGTCTTCAGGGTGAACCCCCATAGTTCAGTATACTTGGCTCTCTACGTCACCGACGTCGAGCCTTATCCCTTGACTCGACACATCGTCGGTCAAACAGACAGTCATCTGATTCTAACACGCCACACTTCACATCTGATTTTGAGGCAGAATCTGAAAACCCTACCGAGTTATTACCAACCAACCTCATGGCTGGGACACAATTCAACCCACTTTTTACTAGCACCATAGGAGATACATCCACAAACCCTTCTACTGCGGTTCCATCCATGGAAACAACCACACCCCTAAGTATGCCTAATATGGGGGACACTCCACCTTTAGGAATGCCCAACACAGGACTACCTCCTATTATGGGTATGCCCAACATAGGGGTCACACCCCCTCTCACTACCACAACCCATATCCCAGGAATCCCTACTACTATTCCTAACCCTGGTGTAACCCATGTTGCACTTGGAAACGTTGGCCCATACCAGACCACAGCTATTGGAGGACACATACCTTCAATACCTAGCATACCCTTAGGCGCTACTGGACCCCTACATCATACCACCATGACTAGTCATGTCCCAGTCACTACGCCACATCCATTGGCTAGTCTACCTTACATGGCGAGTCTGAACTTACCAGACTTAGCTAGACTAACCAATGATCCTATCAGACATGACCCTGCGTGGCCTCACATGCCCACCAAACTCCCCTCCGACATCCCTAAGTTTGAGGGCAAAGCAAGTGAGGACCCCCATAACCATATCATGTCCTTCCATCTATGGTGTTCCTCCAACTCCATAGTGGGTGACTCTGTCCGCCTCCGTCTGTTACAGCGCACCTTCACTAGCTCTGCAGCTAAGTGGTATATCGAGCAACCCCATGGGACCCATGCCACCTTTACCTCCCTTGCCTCGAACTTCCTGCAGTTCTTCCAATTACCCGTCCGCTATGATGCGGGAGTCGAGATCCTACTGTCTTGCAGACAGAACACGGCCACCCACATCACTGACCACATTCATGAGTGGCGTCGACGCTGAAGCCTCTGCAAAATCAAGTTAGACGACCGCATCTTCTTAGATTGGTTCCTAAAGTCCCTTCTCCCTCTCATTGCTAAGGATGTCGAATCCGAATCACCCCAGTCTAAAGAAGAGGCCATCCTCAAAGCCCAACAGTTTGACCTCATTTACGCCCCATCGGGTTATCTGTATACCATTATACCAGATGCCCCTCGGGGTGAGTCATCCCAACATGATGCGTCGGGGGCATCCCATGCCGCAGATGGCATCATTGGTCGTATGGCCTCGCATCCCCAACCCTTTTCCATTTCACATCCTAGCCATGGCCCCGACCTCTCGCGGGCTACATCTCAATCTGGAGCAACCAATTCATATGCTCCCACGGCACATCACCACCATACCCACGGACCCTCATGTCCACCTCAGTGCTTTGGTCATACACCACCCACATACGCCCCCCCAACCGCACCTAAACCAATGTATTACCCATAGTAAGCTGCGACAGCTAGCCCAACACCTCCAATAGCTCAAGGTTACCAACAACCCCAGTAGGTAACTGGACCACCTCTAGCCCCGCCAGCTTATTATGCACCGCAACCTGCTCCCGCACCTGCGGCAAACCAAAATCCTCCTGCTACCCAAGGGCAAGTGTACACACAACATAATCAGCCCCAGCACCAAAACAACCAGCGCAACCTGGGTGGGAAACAAAACCGTGGAAGAGGACGTAACCGCGGAAACAACCAACAACAACATCAAGGTCCTCCACCTCCCAATCCTCCGCAAAATAACAATGCTGCTCCTCCCAACCAGAATCCGGATCATAATCCCAGGCAGCCCAAAAACAATAACCTCATAACAAACCATCCTTGTTCCATTTGCGGGGTCTATGGCCATTACACACATGCCTTCCCACATTTGGAGCGAGCTCGGTAACTCTGGACTGACAATTCCCATCGTCAAGGATAAGAGGCTCCTCAGCCGCCACCCAACCCTCCACCACCTCAACATCAACCTTTGGTGCTGCAAAACCCCTTTCCAAACCAAGGCGTAGTGAACACTCAGCCGTTAGCTCCCCCTCAGGGCAACGCGCCACCACAAAAAATCACTTATGCCGCTCCTGATCAACCCATGTTGGATTCAGATACTCACCACTTGTTGATGATGTCATCTGCAGATGCCAACCTCCAAGCCCGCCGGAACCAATATGGCTCCACCCCTGAAGCCCCTCCAGCCAACAAGAACACTAACGTTCATCCCACAGATCAGACGTTACGTATACCTCCGACTACACTCGATGGCGCTTCTAAAGCACCTCGCTTCCCACTTCGCCGCATCAACAATAATCCCAATGCTCGCGCTGCATCGAATTACAACATTGTAGACAACTTAGCCCAGTCTCCTGCAGCCATGTCTGCTTTAGAAGTCTTAAAAAACTTTCCGTCACAACGTAATACTTTACTCTCTTCCATTGGTGCCATTGACCCCAATGATTCACAACTGATGACATTCGATTCGGACAAGTCCGAACCACGCTTACCTTCTACTTTAGCATTCCAAGTTTCTGTTTCCGTTCAGAATCTTGTCATCCATCGGTGCATTATCGATGAGGGTGCCTCTACATGCATTATGCACACATTCGTTTGGCAGAAGTTGGGATCCCCTACTCTCCAGCAGTCCACCACTGCGTTACGAGCCTACGATGGCCGTTCGGCTCAACCCCAAGGTCTCTTAGCTAATATCCCCGTCTAGCTGGCGGGTAAAACTGTGCTCATTGACATTGAGGTCATCAATGCCCAACTCGATTATAACCTCTTACTTGGTCGCAGCTACATGTATGCCATGCGGGCGGTTGCCTCATCCGTTTTCTGTACTATGATGTTCCCCCATGAGGGATGCGTGGTCAAGGTCGACCAACTCACCTATTACGATCCCAAGGCCCCCGCCGCACCTGAAAATGTTCTCCCCATGGTTGAACAACCTATTTGTGGTGCAACTACATTGTTCATTTCCTCCGTGGGACCCGAACTTTACTCCGACGCGTCGATGACGTCTACATTCCAATCCATTCCACCACCGTCACCGGAGACCCACGTCGCTAACCTCTGTACTCTTTCCCACAATACACAAACACCCAACAATCAGCCATCCTTGTTACCTAAACCACCATTGGTCCCTAGTCACATTGGTGTTACACCCATCCACACCATCCCCTTTCTATTCCCTCCCTCGGGCGTAGTAAGCGCCCCGGTTATGGCTACCCTTAGTCTCCCCGGGTTAACCCTGGGATTACCCGTGCGGTATATTTCACCTCTCGTGCCCCCGCTGACACCAAATGTCATCCTGTAACCAGTACAACCCATTATCACTTCTACTCAACCACCTCCTGGTATCACTACTCCTTCGTCATCTACGAATCCCCCTCCTCTCATCAAGCCCACTGGGGGCAGAGGCCCACAACCATACACTGCGATACCCCCACCCAAGTCAGTTAAACCTCCCCCCGTATTTCGTGCTCCTCCAAAATGCTCGTTGTGTGATGAGTTAGGCCATCCAACCCATTAGTGTCCATAGTTACCTGCATTACAGGAACACATGCAAATGCTTGACGACGACCCCAACATCCCGGTTGTCAAAATCAACTCAAACCCCATGCCTCGTGACAAATCACTGCGTACCAACCACCCTTGTGCGATATGCGGTATTTACGGCCACTACTCACATCACTGTCCTGATATCCCAGACTACAGAGCAGCTCTCTATGAGATGAACAATTTGGACCTTGAGACGGTGCCCCCTACAATCGAGGAAATCTACCCTCCCGTATCACCCTCATCCAGAGAGATTAACACCATCTACATGATCTCGACAACATACAAACCAAAACCCGTCGACTTATGGTTGGATTTTTTCCATAGTGATGAGCAAATTTTAGAGGCTCTTACTGCCCCTGATTACCCCTGGGAAGACATGCACCATCATTCATACTTCCTCCCAGAAGAGTCCTCCTCCACCACAGCTACCCAGTTTGCAATCGAGTCCAAAGATTTCCTCCCCACCAAAGTCGACTGGCTTAAGGATCCTATTCCTGCCCCTGATGCCTTTGAGGAAGGGAACATGTCAAACATTTCCCCCATTATCCAAATCGACATTTCCACCACACCTGGAAAACCTGAGCTCATCTTGCTAGGTGCATCTTGCACTCAAGCGGAAACTCAGGCATATAATAAACTCTTCCAAGATTTTCGTGATGTCTTCGCCTGGTCTTACACCGAGATGCCCATCCTCGATCCCAAAATTATGGAACATCACATCGACACGTGGCCACATGTGACTCCTGTCCGACAGAAACAGCGACCCATTCATCCCCCACCATCTTCCTCCTCGGAAGAAAGTAACGCCATTTACACGATTTCCACATGGACACATGTCCTAAGGTACCCCCTGTTCGTCAGAAACAGTGACCCATTCATCCCCCACCTCCCCTAAGCAAGGAAACCTAGTAAGAAAATAGACATCTATGAGGGTGATCTCCAACCTCTCACCCCCAACAACAAAGGCACCCTTTGCATGTACCCACCAACTCACCAACTTGTTCAGTAGGGGTCCTACTGAATGCATTGGGGGAATCTAAGCAAACTTTAGCAGTCCACCCTCTGCCAAAACATGCCAGACATGCTGATCAGTCCGAATCCGGATCATCAAGTCTTCCTCAATCTCTCGCTCTCGCCACGATGTCAATGGCCTCCTCAGCATCCTACCAAACAACAAAGAAACTTTTAGCACCATAGAAAAAAAATTTCAAAAATGCCATCGCAGCTTTTCCATCAAAAGCCGCAATGATCACCACGGCTTATTTACAAGAACCCGTGATGAACATCGCGGGTATTGGCTAGACAGTTGCGATGAACATCGTGACTTCCTCCCCCATACCCGCGATGAACATCGCGACTTTCAAACTGACAGTCGTGATGAACATCATGACTATCAGCCTCAAATCCGCGATGTCCATCGCGGTAAAGGAGCCGAAACCCGCGATATTCCACATTGGAAAGCCAACATGGAATTTCGCGGCCTTCGGGGGCCCGCCGCTAACCAAAAAAGACATAATTGAAAAGGCTAAGGCGAATAGAGTTACCTGAAACTTGCGGAATCGAAAACCAACAGTGAAATCTCCGGGAAATCAAGAAAGAGCTCTGACTGCTCTTCCAAAATCGCACGTAACAATGACACATCATATGGGCCCCACGCCCTATTTATAGAGATTCCACCATGTTTCAAACGACCATTTCGGTGTCTTACGACGTCCGTTTCTCAAACCGTTGGTACCGTTGGAATCGGAATAGCGAGAACTTCATAACAGTTCTTTCCTTTTCCTGTTTTCACCAAGTCCATTTTTTGACCATTTTTTCATGCCCTCATCGCCTCGGTTTGCGTGCCACATCGGCCGTCATCCATTTTTTACATGTCTTATCTCGTCAGATTAAGTTTTTCGTGCTCGTGATGATGCTTGAGATCATTTCTTGCTCTCATGCCCATATTTTTCGCGCATTTTTCCCATGCCCCCTCGTCGCCTCAGTTTGCGTGCCACATCGACCGTCATCCGTTTTTTACGAACCTTATATCACCAGATCCAGTTTTTTCGCATTCGTGATGATGCTTGAGATCATTTCTTGCTCTCACCTCCATATTTTTTAGGCATTTTTTTTTCTTTTCCATGACCCCTCGTCGCCTCGGTTTGCGTGCCATATTGGTTGTTGCCCCTTTTTGACAATCTTTATGTCACCGGATTCATTTTTCCACACTCATGATGATGCTTGAGACCTTTTCTCACTCTCATCAATCCCTTTTTTGTTCGGTATAATTTTATCCCTTTTTCGGGCCGAGCAATCCCTTTTACGAAAAAGTCACTTAGGGAGTTTCTGTTAAGCTCTTTTCTAACTCCTAAAACAATGAAAAGATCGTCGAGCAACCTTGCTTCCTTTCATGCTTGCTAAACATATCTGAAAGGGCGTCTACCTGGTATAAGTTTACCCCTTTTCCGGACCTTGTAGACTAATTTCGAAAAAGGAATACTCTAGTCACATCGGCTAGAAGAGTTCTCCATTTGCATCATTTTATGCTTTTTCGGGCCTTGGAGACTAACTTACGAAAAAGAACACCAATGGAGTCCACTTACCGCTTTCAGACTCTCTAAACATGAAAGCGACCACGAGCACTCACCATCCTGGGCTTGTAAAACCAACAGGACAGTAGTCATAACCACTGCAGAGTCTTCTTATCGTTTTCAAACTCCTTAAAAATGAAAGCACCAATGAGCACGAATAGTCCTGGGCTCACAAAATCCATAGGACACTACCATTTCAGAGCACACTTTTATACCTTCTTGGAGCTCATTAAAACTACGAAGAAGGACCCAATGGTGCTTCTCGGTGCCACAACAAATCACGTCTACTCATATAGCATCTTCCCCGTGATTGGTCGCCTTTGTTCAGAGTATTCTACAATATGTCACCCTGAGAACCCCTCGACAGCACCCATCAGCTTGATTCCCCCCCAGAGTCAATACATACCCTTCAGTCCTTAAAAGCAATGATACGCACACTTACAAGTCAGTTCCCTATGTTGCCAGGTCAACCATGTCATCATGCTCTGAACAAAAGAAGTTTGAGTCTACCCACTATATGACCCCAGTTACTCCCCATCCCCACAAGTATGTCAGTCCTACCATCAGTAATACCACACTTCAGTTCTACACCTCGTGCTCCTATCAAAGAAACATCATTGCTTTGTTAGTTGCTGGTCTCCCTCTATCGACGACAACCAAATTTATTCCATAGGATAGACCTAGAGGTCGATGTGTCTTGGACACATCACCATTTATGATGAGTGCCTACGAATCATTTCGAGAAGAGTCCTCAGTGCCTCTCCAAATGGTTGTTTCTCACATGCTTGAATTCAACACCTTGATCGCATCGTTGAGACTCGCACAGGGTATTGGTCCTTTCAGTTATTAGTCGAAGACCCCGGATACCTCCTGACTCTTCCACATTTGAGAGTCTACTTATGGAAACAACCAGTTACATTTTTTCTATAGATATCCGGGTTGCGCATGGCGACAAGTATTCAGATGTACCCCAGTTTTATACTCCCTCGAGTATATAGTTACATGTACATGTATTTCTCAGAGATGACTCTCTGTCATTGAGTCCCTACAGATGTTGGATACCTTCAGTTTCAGCAGTTCATCAACCCTTCAGAGACCTTTGTCAGAACGGTTGTTGCTCTATTCCAGTGTATCAGTTATTGAGATCAGCCATGTTATGATCATGAGTACATCCCAAACTAATGTCCCCTCTGGACCGTTACGATGTACCAGTATATTTTTTATTTTTCAGGTCCCCCTTCTTGGGACTAATTGTTTACATATGTCTTGATACGAGCATGGGTATGCCTGCCTCGTCCATTATCAGAGATTATTCCTCATTCATATTGAGGCCATGTAATATTGTTTATTTTTGCATCTTCCAAGGGTCGTGGATCCAGTCTCCAGTTGGTCTCTTCTCCTCCCCAAACCCCAGAAAAACAACAAAAGAACTATGATGTCTATCGGCCATACGATGAGCTCCTGCCCTCACACATCAGGGGGCAATCTGTTAACACCTAAAAAGTGCCCACTAGCTCATTTCCTTATTCACATGACCCATTTGTCCACTTTTTCCACCATCTGAGCCTCTAAAGCCAACAAAAGGTCACCAAAAGACCTTAATACACCCCATTTCCCACTCAAAATGATTATTTTTCCTTAAAAAACATAAAAAACCCTCAAAAAGGGGTCCAAAATTCCCAAAAATATTAAAAAGGGAATAAAAATATTCAAAATATTCAAAAAAGGAAAAAGGAGGGAAAAGTACCTAAACCATGTTGGTCAATACCATTGGTTTCCACAAAACCATAATGGTATTCCCCACTACCAAAAACTATAAAAAGGTGGTAGGGGCTCCTCATTTTACATCCATCCATCATCCTATCCTCATGCTGCCAAAATCTCCCATGAGTTTTTGGCCATTGTAGCTACCTTGGAGAAAGGACCCTTTGGAGTTTGGAGCTGCTCACCCTTGGAGCTACTCAACAACCTTCACCATTTGGAGGTATTATTATTGCAAGCACTTGCTTGCCCCCATTTTCAATACAAATTTATTTTTTTATTTGTTGTTCTTGTTTTCAATTCAAAAATTATTATGAGATGCACATGCTAGTTTAGTTTTAGTTTTAGATTTACAATTGTTTTTGCTTTAATATTTGAGACTGTTTCTACTAGTTAGCAGGTGCCCATTGCACTAAGCTTGGTTGCAAAACCAAGCCAACACTATGTGTTAACATATTACAAATGAATGCATTGCAATAACATTGTTTACCACAAGAAAAACAAAATTGCAATACCAAATTAGGGATTTGTACTCTGAATTGGACCCCATAAAAATTAGGGCATGGTACTCAGCGATTTGGAAGGCGCCATTGCTTCTTCTCGAATTTTCTCCACTCAGGCTCTATCTCACCTGCATGGCCACAATCCAAATTTCCACGCGCAGGCTCAATATCCTTTGCTCACCACTCAGTACCGGACTCAAATCCTCTGCAACCATAATCTCAAATTGCACATGCAGGGTGAATATCCTCTTCTCACAGCTCAACAAAGGTCACAGAAATGTCACGGGAGGTAGCAAATAGGGTCCACAGAAGAATGGTCTCACGGGGAGGTAGCAGAAAGGGTCAGCAGCACAAACTGTTGCTGGAGGTATCAGGAGCACAAAGGTCACTAGAGGTATCAAGCTAGTAAGTTTTTTAATTTGCTATGTATTTTTTATTTTTTATATATATCTATTATATAGTGTTTTTTTATTATGTATTTATATATAATGTTTGTTTTTTTGTTATTTTTGTTATTTCTTTTTATTATTTGATTTTGTTTTTGTAATTTTTTTATTCAATACAAAATATATATATATATATATATATAATATATTTTTTTTTATCATTTTTTATATAATATATATATATATATATTAAATACAAAAAAATACAACAAATAATACAAATAATTAAAAAATTAACGACAATCTTAGTGTCGATGACATTGGTGTCGATGATGATGATGATCAACATCACCATTACCACCATCCTAATCATCATCATCATCATCGTCAACATCATGATAATCATTGTCGTCATCATCATCAACATCACGAACAACATTGTCTTCATAAGCATCATCCTTAATGTCATCGTCGTCATCGATAATCATGAACGTTACAAACATCATTATTCATCAGTACAATCATTATAAACAACAACATAGTCATCATCATAAGCATCATTATATTCGTAGTCATCATAAGATTGGACCTAAAAAACTTTGAAACTCAGCAATCCAAAAATTTTGGATAAATCGAGATAATTTGGTGAATTTTGCAACATTTATTAACCCTTTGAGGGCCATCTCACCAATTAAAATGTTCTATGTTTGGTTCCTAATGTATTCAAGAAAATTTTAAATGGAATATA